>CM019067.1:150114144-152514144 GCA_009667805.1 Leptobrachium leishanense | reverse complement strand
TTTTTTCCTTTTTTCTGTAACAGCCCTTTTTATTATCATTCATTGGATCTTATATGTAAATTTCAGACATTTTCATATGTAGTTTCTTTGCAAACAGCATTTCATTTTTCAAACATTCAAGCGTACTGTTTTTTTTTTCACTCCATTCGTCTGCGGTGTTGGCTTTTTCCGGCGGCTGCTCTGCGCTGTGATCGGCGGCTCGGGTTTCTCCGGCGTGTTCGGAGGGGTTCATCCATATATTTTTGCGGGTTTCGGTGTGTGTTCGTCGGGTTTCCAGCGGCTTTTCCCTGCACTACGACGGCCCTGTGGTGCTTGCTGAATACACCGCAGGGTCGCCGAAATGGGATCGCCAAATCGCACCGAATTGAAGAAAACGAGAAGTCACCGAACGTCCAGTGACTTTTCGATTCTCTTTGAATAACTCTGTATAAGAAATACAAATACAGAGGGAACCAGAGAATAACGAGCAATGCCTAGTTGATCGTTATTCATCCTAGAAGCCAATTTATTTTTTACTGGCTCCCAAGAGCTAATGTTAAGTTATTTTTCAGTTGCATAATTCCTTAACACCACACAAGAATGAAAGGACCCTTAGAACAAATACGTCTCTGTCAAATGCAACCCAGCAAGATCGTGTCCACAGGATCTCACAAGGCACGTACGACTCTCCATGCAGTCCTATGGACTTGTAAGAGAATACCAGCAGCTTAGCTCATAACATTTGGTAGTCCGCTTGCTAATAAAGCAGTTGACAAGTAATTGAGCCAGTATTACGGAGCCATGAAGACGGGGCCGGCCCGACAATGGAGCAGAGTGGAGCGCTTGCGCCAGGCTCTATTTGTTGTCAGCGCCGGCACCGCGGCAGCATCTATGGCGGGCCGGCGCATGGATACATTGAGGCAGTGATACTGACTGCGCCCCCTCCGCACGCATGCGTCCAGACGGGACCGTGGGATCCAGACGCGTGGCAGACGGATCCTCACTGGCACGGCAGCGGCAGCCCAGTACAGCGTCTGTCTGCTGTTGCTCCCGCTGGGCCCTGGACCAGCCAGCTTACCCACCAGCCAGGTATGTGCCAGCAGCCACCCTGTCCCAGTTTTGGCGTGGTCAGCCGGGTCAGGAGACTGAGTGGGATTAATGTGTGTGTGGGCAGATCGCTCTTCCCCTCGTCTCCCACAGGCACCACCACCAGCAAGCTGCCGGGTATGTGTTATAGCGGCGCTGCTGGCACTTTTACTACTAACAAGCCGGCCCTGTAGATCTCCTCCTTAGTGAGTGTGCAGTCAGTAGTAATCAGGATACAGGGGTGTCTCACCGTCCTAGTAGTTTGGGGTCAGGATGGTCGTGTCGGCGTGCTTCTGGGCCGGTTGATGCTGGAGCTTTGCAGATTTCCACAAATCTCATGTGTCTGTGTTCTGTCTGCTCAGCTCTCTTATCTTATCTCTTGTCTTTACTGCTTTGAGGAATCTTGTGTGTGGGGTGAGAGCGTCCTTTGGCTCAGCCCCAGTGCCCCCCCGCCCCCCTTGTTCTGCCAGTCTCCCCATCTCCCTCCCCATACCATCACTCCTCACACGTTGCAGTGCCCGTCCCTCCCCTGTATTATGTCGGTGTTTCTTTTCTACACTGGAATGTTTTGGCTCCTGGTGACCTCCTGTCCGTGTGTGCAGTGCTCCATGACCATATGGGGTAGCATCTCTCTGTATGTGTACATCGCTGTGCCGGATGCTTTTAGTTGCATTAAGCTGTTAATACAACTATTCCATGAGCAGAGAATAGAAACAAAATCCATGTTATAAAAGCTGGATAACTGAAATCGGCAAAAAAAATCTGTGTCAAATCAAATCAAATTAAGCTTTATTGGCAGGACCAAATACATTTTAGCATTGCCAAAGCATATGGGGTGGAGGGGGGGGGGGTAGTGGGACATATATGGGGGGGAATCGGCAAGTCCATGGACATTATCAGGGGTAAGGGATAATGTGAGGTCGGATGGGGGCGAGTCCGTGTTGGGGATTTAGAAGTCTGGGATCTCTCATGTTTCTCTCAGTCTGTGACATTCTGTGACGTATTGGGCAGATATTTTCACCGCTGGCTCCTCGTCTCCAAGTATGATGTGGAGTTTCCTCGTCTCTTCTATAGAGGTGAAGTCCGGGATGAGGGCGGAGAGTCTCTGGAAGTGAGTGTCCCTCAGTGCTGAGTACTTGGGGCACTGTAGGAGGAAGTGGACCTGATCTTCCAGGGCCCCCTGGTCACAATGCTGGCACAGTCTATTCTCCCTGGGCTTGTAGGTCTGTCTATGCCGCCCTGATTCGATTTCCAGGCTGTGGGCGCTCAGTCTGTACCGGCTCAGGATCTGTCTGTCCTTGGGGTCTTGTAGTACCTCCAGGTATGGGGCCAGTTTGTATTCTCTCTGTAAGGATTGGTAAATGGTGAGTTTCTGAGAGTTTGCTATATCATGTTTCCATTCTCTGATTTAGTTTTGGAAACACATAGCAAAAAAGCAAAAAAGATTGAGACCAATAGGTACTATATTAAGGATTGAACCTTTGAAGTGACGATTAAAGAAAAAACTGAACACAGTGTTCAGAGAGAAGTAGTACCATTAATAAACCGTAGGAGGCTCCATAAACCACCTTTCAAATTGTTCTAAATAGATTTTATTAAACATACAAATGAAATGACATACACATGTTAAAAAACATAAATAATGTAAATGGTAGGCGATATTCAGGGTGGATATGAGTTGTTGCAGCCCACATGGTTTGGGGTGGTCCTTGTTGGCCAGTAGGGCTTTATGGTGGTATGAGTTGAGGCTGCTGATGTTTAGGTGGTCCCAGTATGATAGCGCCCTCTTCTGTACTGCAAGAAGTAAGGGGAGTCTGCCCAGCTCGGCCCGGCAAGCATTGTTAGAGGTGCTCCGATGGACTTGGAGGAGGTGCTTGCAGAATTCCAGATGGAATATTTCTGTTGGGCTGGTGTCCCATTTGGGTTGGTCAGGGTAGGTGATGGGGCCCCAAACTTCTCTGCCATAAAGGAGGATTGGAGCGATGACGCTATCAAAGATTTTAAGCCAGACTCTTACAGGCGGTTTTAGTTTGTAGAGGTTTCTCCTGATGGTATAGAAGGTTCTACACGCCTTGTCTCTTAGGGCCTCTATGGCTGGTTTGAAATTTCCCGATCGGTTTGTTTCTAGGCCGAGGTATGTGTAGCTGTTGGCTTCCTCAAGAGTCTATGTCTGTGTGTGTGTGTGTCTGTGTCCTTATTTTTGCCTCGGGCCCATTCACTATGGCAGCCTGCGGGGGGGACGGGGGACGCTGTGTGCACTATGTCCATCGGTCTGACGGAGCCTGTGTTAAAGACACAGCTTTTCAGATTGCTCTGCTCAGTGTATTTGTGTCTTGCAGTGCAGTGTGTTAGGTCAGAAATGCAGGATGTAGTGTGGGGGAGGGCAGGGGGCGGTAGCCCTGGACGCAATCTACTTAAGGGGGTGTTTTATTGCTGTGGAACTCTGTGATACCCTCATACACACCACACATTACTGTGAGCTGTATTACTTAATTTGCTTCCGGCGTTTGTTTTTATTTAATAAAGAGCCAGAGTTGCTGCGGTATGGGCCTCTGGGTTGTACTTGTCCCCTGGACCAAAAGTTGCCAGTCAGCCCTGGCTCATACACACCGCATATTGCTGTGAGGTTTATTGCTGTGGAGCTCTGTGATGCGCTCATACATGTCACGTGTTTGTGGGGGGGGGGGGGGGGCAGCATTTCCTCCTTCGCTCCAGGCAGCACAGTGGCTTGGGCCGGCCCTGCATAAAGACATAATTAGTATTTCTTTTATTATTATCCTTTTATTTAAGGCTAGGGTCAGACTAACGCATTTGTCACGTCTACCGTCAAAAAGTGCGTTGATGCGTCCAAACGCATTTTGTCACGGAAGACGCGATAGCGGTCATACGATGCGCAGTTTCGGCCGTATTTTTTACGGATCCAAACCAGGAAAATTTGGGTGTCTGGACATTATGTTGGCCAGACATGAGCAGTGTCTGACGTCTCCTAATCACGCACACACGCCGCTATGTGGACGCAGCGCACTCTGTACGTCAGTACTAGCGGTTCGACGTTCTTGCGAAAATGCGTTAGTTTGCTGCTTGCGTTACGTGGCCGAACTTTCGTTCGGCCGTACTTCGTGTGTGGGCCTGCGTTGGACGTCATTTGCTGCTACCACGGCCGTAAAAAAGTGCATCTAAATGCACGTTCGCACTGCGTTCGTCTGACCCCAGCCTAAATAGTGCCACAAATTCTTCACCGCTTTACAAGATCCGTGTACAAGGAGTTGATACATTGGAATACCACACATAGATGATGGCCTGACTCAGGGGGACCCTGTTCCCAAGGGAACTTACAATCTATGAGATGTACAAGTATTTTTGTGAGGTAGGCATATCCATATCGTTGGGGTCTTGCCCAATGACACTCGCTGGTGGCGTCTTCTGAGTTCTAGATCAGCGACCTGGTGTTTAGGTCGAACCCCCGTCTCGTAAAGTCGAGACTTCTACAGAGTTGTATTGGAGGGATGTGCTGAATGGTATTTTCAGTTGCTTCTCCACAGTCGAAGGGCAGAGATGTTGCTACTGGACTCTACAGCTGATACTGTGTGGTAGGCAGGTATGTACCATTAAGTGTCATGCCAAGGACACTTAATGGAGAGACGCTCTGGCCGGGATTCGAACCTGAGTCGCCACATTTATAGAGCAGTGATGTTACCTCCACTCTATCCAGCTGTTACATAACAGTTCATTGCTTGCTCAAGCAGATTGCCATGTATATTCCAGTAGTAGTACAACACATTTTATGTCCAGTGCTGCTGTATTCGGGCTCATACAGTGAGGTTGTGTGATGGGGTTGAGCATCCCTAATCCAGAATGCTCGTGACCCTGAGTATTCTGGATTTTTGATACTTCTGGGTTTCATAATCCGGGAGAATCTGTCTTGAAAGAGATCAGGGGAGCCTTGATCCTATTCCTGCTGCAGCACAAGCATGAAAACACTGGGAAGTTTGTGCAGCTGTATTCCATGGATGTGCTGCACAGAGCCTCCGTGTCTCTGTGCAGTGTGTCTCACTGGGGCTGTACAGATTCTCCCAATGTGTGCCATGCCTGCTGCAACGTTCGGGAGCAGTGTCTCAGCAAGACAGGACCTGTCTGGAGTGTCAAGGAGGAGAGTATAGCTAAAATCTGGAAGACTCCAAAAAGTCTGGATTCCAGAGTCTTTTGGATTTTACAGACTCCTAATTACTGTGTGACCCCCCCCCCACATATACTGTGTTAGGATTTTCCTATTGTAAATATTACGTTTGTCTCTGCTGCTGTACATGTCTGCACATACACATTTTGTGCAGTTTGTTTTTAAGTAGGTCTTTTAATATATTCTAGGTTTTATAGTACAGTTAGTCCTATATTTATAGGTAGCACCATGGTTCTGCAGAAATATTGCCTCACTTTACTATGTATATGGCTGAAATCTTAATAAATCTTCTTTGACGTTAATGGCACGGAGTTTAAATTTTTCATAAAATAAATCTTTATAGAAAACTTTGCTTGACTTGTTAAAATGTGTAATTGACTCCTACGTTTTTATCCCGGCGGCCACATTTCAAGCCATGTCTTTAATATCGGGGTAATTAAAAGAGATCCGAATTGCTTGAGAAAGGTAACCGAATGCTGAAATTCAGCGTTCAGTTACCTTTCTTGGCCATTCAGCTATCCAGAGAGCAGGCAATTCGCCAAATTCTGACGAATTGCCTGCACATACGGTGCCTGTTTGGTGCCTGTTCGAGGGTAGTGAATCCCCATAAAAAGGCACTGCTTCGGCTATTCAGAGAACACAAACCAGTAGTGAAAGGTTCCCAGAATGCCCTGCCATTCGGTGGTTTAATTCGGGCAGGTTTATTCGGGCTAATCCCATAGGCTTCGATGTTAAAAATATTCCCGTTTTAATTCAATATCTAATAAACCGTTCATTATAATATTCTGCAGTAAAGAGTCTCTTTATTTATAGATTTTTTAGGATATTTTAAGTAGGGTTGCACCGATACCGATACTAGTATCGATATCGGTGCCGATACCGGGTACTGCAGGAGTACTTGGTACTCGTGCAGTACCCCCGATATTTTTTTCCGATACCGGAAGCCGGCATTGAGCCGGCTTGCCGGTATCCGAGGGGCTGCGGCGGCTGTCCGTATGCTCTATCGGCATTTGGACAGCCGCCCCTGGAGCTGCTCTCCGCCCTGTGTTTAATACTTACCTTCCTTCAGCGCCGCCGGGAAAGTCCTCGTGCGCACACTCCTTGGAAGGACCCCAGCCGCGACCACGTGGGACCATGTGATCGCGGCTGGGGTCCTTCCAACGAGCGCGGCGCGCGCGCGCGCGCGGGAACTTTCCCGGCGTCGCTGAAGGAAGGTAAGTATAAACAAAGTGAGCAGCTGCAGGGCCTGTCCGAATGCCGATAGAGCATTCGGACAGGCCCTGCAGCTGGTCTCCGCTCATACTTACCTTCCTTCAGCGACGCCGGGAAAGTTCCCGCGCGCGCGCTCGTTGGAAGGACCCCAGCCGCGATCACATGGTCCCACGTGGTCGCGGCTGGGGTCCTTCCAAGGAGTGTGCGCACGAGGACTTTCCCGGCGGCGCTGAAGGAAGGTAAGTATGAGCAGGGGGGCATATCCATGAGCGGCCATTATCCATGAGCAGGGGGGGCATATCCATGAGCGGCATTATCCATGAGCAGGGGGGCATATCCATGAGCAGGGGGGCATATCCATGAGCAGGGGGGGCATATCCATGAGCGGCATTATCCATGAGCAGGGGGGGCATATCCATGAGCAAGGGGGGGCATATCCATGAGCAAGGGGGGGCATATCCATGAGCAGGGGGGGCATATCCATGAGCAGGGGGGGCATATCCATGAGCAGGGGGGGCATATCCATGAGCGGCATTATCCATGAGCAGGGGGGCATATCCATGAGCAAGGGGGGGCATATCCATGAGCAAGGGGGGGGCATATCCATGAGCAGGGGGGGCATATCCATGAGCAAGGGGGGCATATCCATGAGCAGGGGGGGCATATCCATGAGCAGGGGGGCATATCCATGAGCAAGGGGGGGCATATCCATGAGCAAGGGGGGGGCATATCCATGAGCAGGGGGGCATATCCATGAGCAGGGGGGCATATCCATGAGCAGGGGGGCATATCCATGAGCAAGGGGGGCATATCCATGAGCAAGGGGGGCATATCCATGAGCAAGGGGGGCATATCCATGAGCAGGGGGGGCATATCCATGAGCAGGGGGGGGACATATCCATGAGCAAGGGGGGGCATATCCATGAGCGGGGGGGGCATATCCATGAGCAGGGGGGCATATCCATGAGCTGGGGTCAGGATATCCATGAGCTGGGGCAATATCCATGAGCTGGGGCAAATCCATGAGACCTGGGGGCTTTATAGGAGGTCTGTTCTTATTGGAAAGCGCCACATGACATAAAATAAAAGTATCGGTAATTGGTATCGGTGAGTACTTGAACAAAAGTATCTGTACTCGTACTCGGTCTTAAAAAAGTGGTATCGGTGCATCCCTAATTTTAAGCATTTGTCTGGATTTTCTTTTTTTTCATTTATTTTTTTAACTTTACTTATTTTTCTGTATCAGCCCTTTTTATTATCATTCACTGGATCTCATATGTAAATTTCAGACATTTTCGCTCATTAGTTTCTTTGCAAACAGTGTTTCACTTTTCAAACATTCAAGCAAACTGTTTTCCTAATTTATTCACTGCCTTCGTCTGCGGTGTCGGCTTTTTCTGGCAGCTTCGCTGCCTGTGATCGGCTTGTGCTCGTGTTTTTCCAGCGTTTTCGGCGGGTTAATCCAGATGTTTTCGCGGGTTTTCGTCGTGCAGTCGCCGGGTTTTGCGGTTAGTTTTCGTCGGGTTTGCGGCGGCCTTTCCCTGCAATTGGGGGACCCTGTGGTGCTTGCTGAATACACCGCAGGGTCGCCGAAATGGGATCGGCAAAACGAACCGAATTAAAGAGAACGATAAGTCACCGAACGTGCGGTGACTTTTCGATTCTCTTTGAATTACCCTGTATGTTTTGATCAAAACAGATGCACTTTTCATTGACTTTTCTTTTCACATTGCATTCATCTTTCCAAAACGTGTTGTGTTCTTCATGTTAGGCTGGCGTCAGACGAGCGTGCGTTGTGTGCCCCTACTGACGTGCTTACCGGCGTCCGTCGCAGCGTTGTGACGCTGCAACGGGGTCGGTTGCACGCTTGTGTGCTCGCACGAAATGCACACGCAACAATTGTCCGTTATCCAAGCCTCTACGTCAAAGCGCTAGGATGCGCGTTGACGGAGCTACAAAGTGCGATTCTCCATAGGAGGATCGCACTCAGCGAGGTGGCCAGACAGGCGTCAAGTGGAAGGAATGTTCACTCACGGACGTTCCTTCCGCTCTCCAATGATGCTCGTCTGACACTAGCTTTAGCATCACAGAAATACGTGTATGAGATCAAGCCTGTCAAATCCTTGTATTTGCTAATACAGCACATAAATCGGGGAGGAAGGGGGGTGTACTTTTTTGTTGTAATGATTATTGTAGAGCACTGTTATTTTTATTCTTTCGTTAAGTGTGGGTAAGTTAAAAATACATACATTCTTCTCTGTATTCAGTGCTCTTTCCTGAGGGCCGATTAAAAATCCAGTTAAAGTTATTTTCAGTGTAAGAAAAATATTGTGGAGGTTAAGTACTCATGAAAAACAATAAAAGGTGTACGTTTTTTAACATTCTTTACATGATATTATCAGATTTTTCCAGACGGAAATGTGGAACATACAGTTCTATCTATGGTCCATCAGTCTCTCGAAAGACAGACTATATGTGCACATTCTTTTCCATGATATATATAAATTTCGGGCCAGTTCGTCTATTCACTAAACTGTCAATTCACCTAATACAGGCGAACTGGTGGCGAAATACTTTGCAGTTCAGCGATCTTCGGCAGCAGCCCATAGAAAATTAATAGTTCGTCTGTTCACAGAACACCGAACTGATTACCCTGATTGTCTGTGTTTCAGTTCGACAGGTTAAAGCAGACGAATCCCATAGGATTCAGTGGAGAAAAGAAATATAATTTTTGTATTTTTTAGAAGAAACTTTTTCCCAATTTTTTTTAAAAGGTATTTTTTTTTTATTCTGTAAAGGACCTTTTTAGTGTTTTTTTCAAAGGACTTTTTTATTATTAACAAACATTTTAATGCATTTTTATTGGTTTAAACACTTACTAGGAGAATAGGAGAGTTCCTCTTTCTTTCTTTTTTTTATTTTGCAGTTTGGTGGAATTCGCCAAGGCCACTTCGGTGCTCTTTGGTAACATTCTCCAACTTCATGAGGCTTTGGCGACATCATCTGTGGCGCTCTACGGTAACCATCTGGTGAATAGAGAATTTACCGTACTGTCGGCGAAATGGAATCGCCCAAGTGAAAAGCACTGAAGTGTTGGTGCTTAGTGAATAGACCCTCTAAACAAAGTATTTTATATTATGTATTTGATATATAGATTAATCTACCATTTATTTAAACTTCTTTTAATTTAACAGAATTATATACAAAATTATACATAGTGCACTATTGTGTAGCACTGTTTTTGAGGACCTTTTGCTAACTGTACAACATTTGTGAGTTTTCTCTTACATCCGTTTTTAAAAGCTTTCATTGTTTTTCAATATAAAACAGCAGTGAGCCTCTTTGAATATTCTGTACTTTACTTAACCTGGAAAAGGGAAACCTGAACGTATTTTGAGTGCTTCTGTTTTGGTTAGTGTAAGCTATATTTTTTCCTTAAAGGAAACTTCAGATTTCATAATCTAAAAACAACTTTCCTGGCACCAAAATGGTTTTCATTTTTTTATTATTATTATAAATAATTGAACTTTCATTGCATGTGATATAGGATAGTGAACCTAGAGGTGTTTTATTCTAAATGATATAGTACATTTCGAAATTATTTTATTTTCAAATTTATTTCTTTTTATATTGCAGCATTTTGCTAACATTTTTAAGTAATTTTTTTCCACACATCTACACTCAGTACCCCTAATTACAAAGCAAAAACAGATTTTGGACAACAGTTCAAATGTATTAAAAATAAATTAAATATCACCCAGACATTAACATTCAGACATTAACACAGTACTTGGTTAAAGTGCCTTTGGACGAGATTCCAGCCGCCAAATCTTTTTGGATAACAAATTTTTCACAGCTGATGTTGCTGTCTTTTCTGTGTGTTTGGGGTCATTGTCCTTTTGGAAGGTGACCCTTCAGCGCAGTCTGAGGTCCTTAAAGCAGTGAAGAAGGTTTTTATTAAGATTAACTCTGTGATTTTCTCCTCCAGCTTTTCTTTAAACACGACCAGTCACTCAGTGCCTACTACTGAAAACCACTCCCCAAGTCTGATGCTACCACTATCATGCTTCAACGTTGAATTGCTCCATATTTGACGCATTGAATTGAGGCCAACCTTTAGATCAACAGACCAGAGAATCGTGTTTTTCACAGACTGAGAGTTCTTTATGTGCTTTTTTGTTTTTTTTGTGCAAATTTAAAGTGGGTTTTCATGTGTTTTGCAGTAAACAGAGCCCAGTCTACCATAAAGACCAGATTGGTGGAGTCTTGAAGTGATAGTTGTGCATCTGCATGTTTCTTTCTTCTTCGGACATGTTCTCACCCAGAGTAACCTTCTGGTTCTTGGTCATCTCTCTAGCCAAGGCCCTTCTCCCCTATTGCCGCCAGCTCTAGGAAAAATCCTGGTTGTTTTATCTTCTTCCATTTAAGAATTATGGAGCCCACTGTGCTCTTGGGAATTTCCACCAGGTCGGTGCTGTTTTTTTTAAAGTGATACAATATTTGGATACGACACTTAAATCTTTCTCAAGCAAGATTGGGAAAGTTTCACATGTTGGATGAAACGTTGCATATCTCATAATAGACCATCTTGTTTTATCCTCAAGCTGTTGCAAGTAGCTTTTCCTTTTACAAATGTTGTCTCTACTGTAGGCTGACTGCCTGGAAATTATGCCTTGTAACCCTTCATAAGATATATAATTGTGTGTAGTATCAAGTTATTTTTCAAAGTCTTTTGAGGACGAGTGACTGGAATACCACGTCATTGTCTGACAGACCAAATGGTATTGTCTTGTTCAATCACAGAACACCCTTTGTCACAAAGGTTAAACCTTTGTGGTTGCACATAGTGCCCAATTGCAAATTCTGTGCTAGGTTCGTGTCTAAAAGCAAAAAATAAGATCGACATTCCATGCAAATATCAGGGAAGTAGTTGCTTACTGAATGGTCCCAGTAATCTGAGTGTCCTCACCCTTTTCCTGCTCCATGAAGATCCCAATGGGCTGGATCAGCTCTCAACGTGTGCGCGATTTGACTCTGCTCAGAAAGGTGACAATCGTCATTCACTGAATTGCCTTTTGGCAAAAGGCCAGGAATGAGCAGCCTTTCATTCCCGACTAGCAAATGGCTCACAATACACTCGCAGTCCCCCAGTCACAAGACTGTTGAAGTCAAAGCTTGTTAGATCCAGAGCAGCCTGGAGGGAGCATGAGAGTGGAGTGAAAGATTGTATTACGCACTGTATCTAGGAGTAAAATACGAGGCGAAGGTCAGAAATGGTTAATTTTTCACCCCTCTGTACAAACCCTAGAGTATCTCTCTAGGGTTATAATTGCGCGGTAATGCTCTATTAATACAGCAAATAAGTTTTACCTGAGATAACACATTATTTTGTAGACCTACATAAACCAGTGCAATGGGCTTGTAAAATACATCGAGTCATAGAGGGTCCATTCAAGTATTTAAAATAATTCCATTATAGAAGAATGTTATGGTAATTTATTTCCATTTCTGAGCAATTGTTTTTACTTGCTGAAATTCAGTATTCATTATGACGATGTTTGCCATGTAGCGGATTGAAAAGCTGCATATTTTACCATCCTTCCACATGTGATCCAAATGTTATTTTGCTTTCTGCCCAGTGTTTACTTTCAAATGTGTCATCATAAAATTCTTTCTGCTGCAGCCAAACACAACACTCTTACCTCACTTCGGTAGGAATCTGTCTTACCTCATGTTACTATAATTATTTAAGTAAATGAAGGCTGCGGATAGTTTAGTTTCACAGATGTAGTAATGGCAGGATTAAAGTAGATAGGTGCAAAAAAATGTTCAGTGTTCTTCAAAAAAACATTTTCATTGCACTTCTTCCTATGAGACCGAGGCATTAAACTCAATTTTTGGTTCTTTATTTACCTGCTATGTGGCAGAGACCAGGATGTGTCCTGACATTGATCTCTTTCTTCAGTTTGTATAGACCAAGAAACTGCATCTTCTAAATGAGAAGCGCTTCTATATATCCATCCATTGGTTTGTTAAATTGTTGCTCTGCATACCCTCACATGAAATGTATCCAAAATCTACTTGTCCAACAGACTAAACCAGAAGCCCAATCTACTTGCTCTCATTGACAACCTACTTGTCCTTATACGCAAAATAATTTAGTTACAACATAATACCAGGGACGAACACAGCTACACAACAATACACAATCACATGTGAATGCAGACACCTGTCAGGACAGTCTCGTAGCTTTAGCTTGATCACGGAGAGATGCGAGGAACCACTGTGAGGTATTCTTGCTGTTACGACTGGGCAGGGGAACCTGACGTGACATTGAGCAGGAGGGGTGTGAGCCTAAAGAGCAGTGAACAGACAGGATACAGGACTTGAAAACAAAAATATTTATTCTATGACACGAAGAAATAAACAAGACTGAACTTGAACCCAGAGCAGGGATCCAGAACCTTAACACAGTACAAACACTATAATCAGAGCCTTAGAACTCTAGGCAAGAAATACAATCTAAAGAAAACCAGATGATTACAATCAAAGTCCAGAAATCGAGAACTATAAACAGACAATGAAATAGGCAGAACTAAACATGGGGTAATGCATAAATGAACCTGAGAACAGACAGACAGGGGAACCAGAAATCAAAGCTGCATGACACTAGAACTACAAGGAACTGAATGAGCATGGGAATCAGAGATAACACAAACCTAAACACAGAAGTCCTGCAGGTAAGCAGGTTCAGGCAGGATAGCAGAATCAGGACTGAAATGGACCAGGGCAAACTTGAAATGAGCTAGTAACTGAGAATGAGACCGCGCCCTTCTAAGGGTGTAGTCTCTATTAAAGGGACACTCTAAGCAACATGACCACCTAAGCTATTTTAGGTGGTCATGATGCCCGGAGTATCCTGCCCTCTGTCCCCCCTCCCTCCGCTCAGCGGTTCAGCTGTAAATGCTGAAAACAGCTGTGAGAGGCGGAGAACTTTACTCCGCCCTCCCAGCTGTCAGTCAGCAGAACGGGAATCATATTTCCCGCTTCTGCCGACTTTTGCCGAGTAGGAGACGTCATCGCGCTTTCAGCGCGATGATGTCTCCAACTCACCGCAGAAGCTAGCGGCTCCCTCTGAGGGTTAGTGTTGCGCGCATCCTCTTGCGCGCAACACTAATCCTCAGAGGGAGCCGGGAGGAAGCCTGCCGATTGGCTGGCTTACGTGAGAGGCGCGCATGCGCGCTTCTCACGTAAACCAGAAGGCAAGTCGGATAGAAGAAGGACGGGAGCGGAAGAGGAGGGAGGTGAGTATATATAAAAAAAAAAAACAGCGCTGGAAACTAGGATTTTAGGGTAAGTTACAGTTACAAACACAAAAACAAAAAATAACAATTTATTAAGGGAATAGGGATAGGTTAGGATTAAAAAACGGGGGGGGGTGATTTTTTGTTAGTGTCCCTTTAATACATAAAGCTCGTAACGAACCGATAGAGTCCAGGTGAATGTCCATGATCTGAATGCCCAGAGCGAGATTGCATGGTGCAAAGAAGCAAGAGGTGGCGCCAGATGCACTGAAAGTCCAGAACATGAATGTCCACTTCAGCCAGAGGGGGCGCAGGACGTCACACTTGCCTATACGTAGAAAGTACCAGAGCCAGGAGGAAGATATATATATTGCACGCTACCTGTCTGCTGGTACCAGTGGCGTCAGGTTTGTAGGTAGGTGGTTTGATACGTAGAGGAATGATCAGCGATATGCCCAGGAACAATTAGTATCTTTCGGGTAGTACAGTTTAGAAAGGATCGTCGTAGTCACAACACAGATCGAGGGTATGTAGAGAGCAAAAAGAGGTCAGTATTCAAGCAGGGGTCAAAGCCAAGGGAAATCAATATGTATTATATATAATAGGATACAGGGTAGTTAGCTCAATACGAAGGAAATATTAGAGCAAGGACTTACCCCACCGGCGTCTTCTTTATAGGGCATTCCATTAGGCAGCTGTGGATAGACCTGACGTCATTCGCCTGTGCCGGCATCTCTCTATGCTGATAAGGCAGCTCGGGACCATGCGCATGCGCGAGGAGTCCGGTCTATCGGCGAAGGAGGTTCCGGTCTCTGCAGAGTCACGGCACAGTGCCGATGCTCCAGGACACTGCACCGCCGCTGCTCGGAGGTCCGCCGGAGGTGCCACCACAGGGTCTCGAGGGTCGGTAAGGGCAGTATCCTGACATAACCCCCCCACAAGGCGTCCACTCCGGGGGCGATCAGGGTGAGCTGCATGAAAGCGGTGAACCAGAGAAGGCGCATCGACATCGATCGCCGCTATCCAGGAGTCTTCAGCGAGACCATAACCCTTCCAGCGGATGAGATACTGTAACTTCCTCTGGTACATTTGGGAGTCAAGGATCTTCAATACTTCGTAGAAATCATCGTCATGGGCGTCCACTGGACCTGGAAGAGGGGGATTCCGATGGACGAAAGGAACTGTAGTTTTCAGTTTGATTAATGAAACATGGAATACAAGGTATTTTCAGGGAAGCGGGGAGTCGTAGGCGAACTGCTGTCGGAAATAAAATATCGTCAATCACGTAAGGCCCAATAAAGCGGGGGCCTAATTTCTTCGAGGGGCAGTTCAATTTTATGTATCGGGTGGATAACCATACAAAATCTCCTTCTTTATACAATGGAGCAGACATTCTTTTACGGTCGGTGTATGTTTTATATCGCCATTGGGCTCTCTGTAACATTCCTCTAACTTTTTCTGAGGTTCGGTGATAGATTGTAGTCTCTCATTAACTGCAGGACAGGGGGTATAGAAAGAAGAGCCTGGTAGCATTGAGGGATGCCTTCCGTTATTAACAAAAAAAGGGGTCATAGCTGTGGATTTATGAATTTGGTTGTTGTAGACAAATTCAGCTATGGGTAACAGTTCATTCCAGTCGCTTTGTAAATATGTTACGAAACAGCGCAGGTATTGTTCTAGTGTACCATTAGTGCGTTCGGTCTGTCCATTCGACTGAGGATGATAGGCGGTAGTTAGGGACCGTTTTATGTGTAATCCTTTGCAGAATTCCAACCAAAACCTGGCAGTAAATTGAGTACCTCTGTCCGTTACTATGGTTTCTGGTAGACCATGTAGACGGAATAGTTCTTTGATAAAAATCATAACTGTGTTGTTAGCGGAAGGGATTTTCTTAGTAGCCATGAAATGACTAATTTTAGAGAAACGATCTACAATTACCATTATGGTAGTGTACCCGTTAGATGGTGGTAGGTCTACTATAAAGTCCATGGAAATATCCTGCCAGGGGGCTTCCGGTATCTTTAGGGGTTGTAGTAGACCCTGTGGTTTTCTTTTATCATCTGTAGACCTTATACATACTGTACAATGGGTTATATAATCCTTTAAGTCTTTTGTCATCCCAGGCCACCCCAGGCAGGAATATGCGTTCTATGCTTTTTTCATTGTCTTGTATACTCCGGCATGGCCTACTAGAGGCGAGTCATGGAAATGTTTGAGTATGCTGTTTTTTGCTTCGGGAGGGATGTATAGCTTCCCTTCTTTGTATAGTAACCCTTTTTCTTGTTTTAATTGTGCCGTCTTGTCATTTGTCGTAGAATATTTTTTTATAATATCCCATAACGGTATAGTCCTATGAAGAAAACAATTTCTCGACAATACATAGGACGCCTCTGATCTTTGTTTTGACTCTATACTCCTAGATAGGGCATCGGCTTTGCCATTCTTTTTCCCTGGTCTATACGTTATATTGAAAGTGAATCTAGAAGAGAGCCCATCTGGCTTTCCCGGACTTTAGCCTTTTCGCTTGTCTTAGGTATTCTAAGTTTTTATGATCGGTGTGTGTGTGTGTGTATATATAGTTATGGGATGTATAGTACCTTCAAGAATATGACGCCACTCTTCAAGTGCTGACTTGATTGCGAGAAGTTCTTTATCCCCAATGTCGTTGTTTATTTCTGCTGGAGATAATGTTCTAGAATAGAACGCAATAGGATGTAATATCTGGTTTTCGCCTTGTAATTGTGATAAAATAGCACCTATAGCAGTGTCCGAACCATCAGTTTCAAGAAAAAAAGGTTTTATTGTATCCGGCATACGTAAAATGGGAGCTGTAGAGAATAGATGTTTCAGGTAACAAAAGGCTTCACTAGCAGCTACTGACCATTTGAAGGGTATGGATTGTTTGGTTAAATACGTAAATTGTTTAATGATTCTGGAAAAATCTTTGAATTTTCTGTAAAAAATTAGAAAAGCCAATAAAACATTGTACCCCTTTCTTATTCGCAGGTATAGACCATGATTGTATTGCTTTAATCTTGGAAGAATCCATCATTATTTCGTTAGGTCTTATTATGAATCCGAGAAACTTTAAGGTGGTTACATTAAACAAACATTTCTCAAGTTTGGCGTACAATATGTGTTGTCTTAATCATAGTAAAATGCTTCTTACATGTCGTATATGTTCTTCCTGATTATCTGAGTATATCAATATATCATACCAGGTATACAATCACATGTTGATCTAACAGATCTCTTAGGATGTCATTAAGAAAATATTGGAAAGTCGCGGGTGCATTACAGAGCCCATAGGGCATAACCAAGTATTCATAGTGTCCGTACCTCGATCTGACCGCAGTCTTCCATTCGTCCCCTTTCTTGATTCTTACTAGATTGTACGCCCCTCTGAGTTCCAGTTTCGTAAACACTTTAGCTGTCTTCAGTAGGGATGCACCGATACCGATACTAGTATCGGTATCGGGGCCGATATTGCCGTTTGCACGAGTACTTGTTACTCGTGCAAACGGCCCGATACATCCCGCCGATACCGGAAGCCGGCGCTGGGCCGGCTTGCCGGTATCCGCGGGGCTGGGGAAGCTGGCCGCGTGCATGTAAAGCACGCGGCCAGCGTTCCCTCCGGCCGCCAAATATTCACACCTTCCTGAAGTTCCGGTCTCTGGGCAGTGATGCGTTCCCGCGGCCACTGGACGCTCCTGTGACGCTGCTCTCGGCTGGAGGCAGCGTCACAGATGCGCCCGGCGGCCACGTGACCGCATCACTACCCAGAGACCGGAACTTCAGAAAGGGTGAGTATTTGGCGCGCCGGAGGGGAACGCTGGCCGCGTGCTTTACATGCACGCGGCCAGCTTCCCCAGCGTTTGAGCTGGGGGTAAATCGATGAGACCTGGGGGTAAATCGATGAGACCTGGGGGCAAATCCATGAGACCTGGGGGCCAATCCATGAGACCTGGGGGAAAATCCATGAGACCTGGGGGCCAATCCATGAGACCTGGGGGCCAATCCATGAGACTGGGGGCAAATCCATGAGACCTGGGGGCCAATCCATGAGACCTGGGGGCCAATCCATGAGACCTGGGGGCCAATCCATGAGACCTGGGGGCAAATCCATGAAACCTGGGGGCAAATCCATGAGACCTGGGGGCCAATCCATGAGACCTGGGGGCAAATCCATGAGACCTGGGGGACATATCCATCAGAGCTGGGGCAAATCCATGTGAGCTGGGGGCAAATCCATGAGACCTGGGGGCAAATCCATGTGAGCTGGGGGCAAATCCATGTGAGCTGGGGGCAAACCCATGTGAGCTGGGGGCAAACCCATGTGAGCTGGGGGCAAACCCATGTGAGCTGGGGGCAAATCCATGAGACCTGGGGGCAAATCCATGAGACCTGGGGCAAATCCATGTGAGCTGCGGTCAATCTCATATAAATTTTTATATGAGGTCTGTTCCTATTGGAAAGCGTCACATGACATTAAATAAAAGTATCGGTACTCGGTATCGGTGAGTACTTTTAAAAAGTATCGGTACTCGTATTCGGTCTTAAAAAAGTGGTATCGGTGCATCCCTAGTCTTCAGTCTATCCATTAATTCGGTTATGAGCGGTAGAGGATATTTATTCTTTATCGTTATCGCATTCATTGCTCTGTAGTCGATACAGGGGGAAACTCGGTCCATGAAGTGGGAACTGCACCTTATTTGGCCTTTTTACGGCACCGGCGGCGAGGACCGTGACAGAAACACAAACTGAATGTGCACCTACGATGCCAAAAATAAGTTGGGACTTTTGAAAATAAGTCACATCTCAATTTATGTTAGCATTTTTTATACCACATATATAGGAAAAAAGGTAGAAATTGTTTGTCAAAGTGTTACGATCACGCTATTTCTGCGTCATGTGACCAGAGTGAGCATCAGCAGTGAGAAGAATTCTACGTCACCCTTTCTAGGCTGCTGATTGACTGGTGAGGGGCTGATGAGTCCGCTCAATGACCTCATCACTTGGGCCCATTGTGTGGATAGACCACCCAGGGAAAACAAAAATGGTCATATCCAACGCTGGAACCGGCTAAGTGCAATCAGTGATGTAAAAATAATTATCTTTTAATTTCCTGTACATGAAAGCTTCCCTTAGTTCACATGCCCCATTTAGTTTGAAATGCGTGTTCTTATACAGACGGGCTACGGTTCAGATAAGTTCTCCCTTCCCCTTTTCCTTTCTATGACACGTGATACTGGGCGGCTTAGGAATGTTTTGTTTCTCCAAAAGTTAAAATGTAAACCATATGTGGTTACATGTAACTATCTCTGACGTGGCAAATGTATCCAGTGCCATTTTAACTGTGACGTGATCTGTTTCATGATTGGCTGTTGTTCCACACCCTTGTATTCTATATTAGAGCCTGATAAACAGAAGTATGCTGAGAGCAATACTACTCTTCATATTGTGTGATCGTCCTTTTTCGCTCTCCCGTTGGCTAATGTAGCACTACAATGGATAAGTCTTTATGTATGAAACGGTTTGGTTATGTTTGTTTGGTAAATATGAATAGGAATATTGATTTTATTTAAATATATTTTATTTAACAAGTGAAATCTCAGAGGATGTTGCCATTCTTATTTTGAGGGTAGGATAACCGGGTATATAAAATAAAGTCTTGCATAGAGAAAATATCACACAGGTACTTCTTTCTTCTCTCTTTATTACAACACTGATTCTGCTTCCTGTTCCTGGAGGAGGGGGAAGAAACAACAACTTAATTTACACTTCTGTGACCATACATAACATAGATTACACTGTGAGAGCACTTTCAACTTGTATCTCAACAGAGGAAACGATCTTGTACCAACATTTTTATGTCCAGTGCAATATCCACCCCCAGATTTAAACTGTTATTTAGATGGCAGTGCACACCTTGTTTATAACATGCAGGGACCAGTAACATGAGATGGGCATTGCTCAGCTGCCCCTCATTCCCATGAGGCACATGAACAGAATTGGAGATACAATGGGGCACAAAATATAAATATTACACATGAATATTATGCAAAATAACCACACCTTATTGAAAGTAACACCACATTTGGAAGGGAAAAGCCATTCAGTCTTATTGGCTTGTTGTTTTTCAATTCAGATTGAAAGCATGAAATTTAGTCTAATATTAATACAATTACACAAACTTTTAAAATAAATTGGGGGCGGGAAGTGATTTTTGCTATTCATTTCTGCCAAGTGCATCTTGAATTATTGTTTTTTGTCCAGAATTTTCATTTTGGTGCATCACTACTATTTTTTTTTTTTTACTTGTGCATCCACATATGGAAATCATAAAAGTTTTCTTCTCCTTATTAATATCATTGTACTACTGATATATATATATCTTATTCCATCTAGATGTTTTAACAAAGCTGTACCTATATGGAAATCTAAATCTTTGAGCATGGATAAGCTATATTTAGTTAGAATGTCAGGTGAATTTTAAAATCAAAATCTTAGTATATGGACAGCATATATTTAGGTAGAATATCAGGTGGATTTCAAAATCATTTATGTATAATTCTAATTTTATAATTTTTTCCCCCCCAGCTTCGAGCAGCTGAAAATAGCAGCCAACAACTTGCGCAAGCAGGCAAGCAAGAAAAATGAGGGAAATGTTGCTTACGTGAAGAGTGGACTGAGTACTTTCTTTGAAGCTCAGGATGCTCTGGCAGGTAAATGCTACTTTATTCAGTGGTACATTATACACTTTTAAGATTACTTTAGGATGAGATACTCAATGAATTTGCATATTCATTGGTTTTGTAGCTTTCATGTAAAGTTTTCTTGTAAATGTGGATATAATTTGAGCCTGTCATACTTTATTTTAGTATATCTTCTTCATTATATATCATATCATACTTTCTATTGCTTTGTTTTGTGGCCACCACTTTAGCGGCTTGTTCTACAGAATTGGCTGGGTTAGCTCCTTATTCAAAGAAGCTCAACAAAGATTCCCAATAATGGTCACATGTACTTTTTAACCCAGACAGGTTGAAGCTAATGCCAGCAACAGTGAGCTAATGCTGCCAGTATCTAAGAGCAGCTTACATAGTCACATAGGCTGAAAAAATACATGCGTCCATTGGGTTCAGCCTCTCACACATCACCTACTGCTGTTGATCCAAAAGAAGGCAAATAACCCAGTCTGAAATGCTCGCCAATATGCAACAAACTGGGGGAAAATTGCTTCTTGACCCCAGAATGGCAGTCAGATTTCTCCTTGGATCAAGAAGCTTACCCACATATTATATATTATAACTCTTAATATTCTGTGTCTGCAGGAAGTCATCCAGTCGTTTTTTAAAAGTCTGTATAGTCTCTGACCCAACCACCTCAACAGGCAGAGAATTCTACAGTTTTATTGTTCTCACCGTAAAATAACCCTTCCTATGCTTTAGGCTGAATTTCCTTTCGTCCAGTCTAAATGGGTGACCTCGTGTCCTGTGTATAGTCCTGTTAATGAATAGGTTTCCAGACAATGGTTTATAATGGCCCCGTATATATTTATATAAGGTTATCAGATCCACTCTAAGGGGCCGTTTCTCTAAACTAAACAGGTTTAAGCTTGTTAGTCTTTCCTCATAACTTAAACCTTCCATTCCCCTTATTAATTTAGTCACCCGTCTCTGCACTTTTTCTAGCGCTGTAATGTCCTTTAAGACAGGTGCCCAAAATTGCACAGCATATTCAAGGTGCAGTCTTACCATTGATTTATATAGAGGCAAAATTATGTTTTCATCCCGAAAGTGTATTCCCCCTTTTAATGCATGCCAATACCTTGCTGGCATTGGCGGCTGCTGTTTGACATTGCACATTGTTACTTAGTTTGAAGTCTATGATTATTCCCAAATCCTTCTCCTGCTTGGATTTCCCTAACTCCGTACCATTTAGGGAATAGGTTGCTTGTGTGTTCTTCACTCCAAAGTGCATAACTTTGCATTTATCTACATTAAATTTCATCTGCCATTTAAGTATCCAGTCCCCCAATCTATCTAAATCCCTCTGTGGCGAAGTAACATCCTGCTCACATTGTATTACTTTTCCTAGTTTTGTGTCATCTGCAAACACTGATACATGACTTTCAATGCCTATCTCAAGGTCATTTATAAATAAAGCTTCAAATTGTTCAGACTCGGACCACTGACATAGTGGCTCCATTGTAATAGAACTGTTGGTAGTGAGCCACAAATGCATAACGGCTCACACACAAGTTACCTTCATGTTAACCTCCTGGATACGTTTTGCCCTTGTCCACTCATCAATTTTGGGTGGCCTCCCTAAACTTTGCAATGTCGCTGTGGGGACACATTGACTCCACTTTTTGATGATGATTTTCGTAGTGCTCCATGGCACATCCGGTCAATATTCTTTTATTTCCCTCTCCTGCTTCCTCGTTGGTACGTTTTAGTTAGCTCTTGCAGTTTCTTTGGAAACTGTTTGTGAGCCCTTTGCTCTCCTAGTATGATGCAATACAAACTTTCAAGCAAATCCTATAGAAAGAGCCAAATTTAATCTGGGTTTAACAAGAATCCCTTTCATTGATGGCAGGTGTATGCTATGTACTTACCGGCATCATTTAGAATGAAATTGTTTACTAAGAATACAAAGACCCCGTTAAGTAAGGGTGTGCAGCCATGATGGCAATTTAAAAAAAAAATAAAACTCAAGATTATTAACGATTTGGTTTGTTGGAAGATCACATTAGAGATGGAACAATTTTGGCATTTGCGTTGCGGTTTCTGTCGTAACCGATCAAAAACCTGCAGTTTCATAAAGGTGTGTAGACCTTTTTTTATGTCTACCATATAGGGCTAAAACTAATGATTATTTTCATAATCGAATAGTTGGACGATTTTATTTTTTCGATTAATCGATTCATCGGATAAAATTTTTTTGTTAAAAGGAATAATATGTAAAATTCAACCCTCCTTCCTTTTTTCTTAAGTGATTTGCATAGTGTAGATAATTTTTGTAAGTGCATACGCAAATTGAACATCTTTTATATCCTTTTTGCACACATGGTACATGAGCGCCTGGTCAGAGTGATGAATTGATGCTGCCTGCACAGCTCTAGCCCATGTGTGCTTTCTCCCCAAACGAACGCTGCTACAAACCTTCATGATGATGTCAGCACAAATGCAGGATGAGAAGGAAGTGGGAGGCACTCCACGTATTCTGACCACTTTAATAAGCTAAATTGGTTAGGGTGCGTAGACTGTCTTTTAAAAATAATTTCGTGAAGAAGCTGAGCGAGGGGAGGGAGAGGAGATGGGAGTGAGTTTGGGCAAGAGAATGAACCAGAGTGTGGGATAGAGTTTTTTGGGAAGGGACCGGACCAAAGGGAGGGATGGCACCTCTGGGAGGCAGGGAGGGTGGGGTCGTGGCACAGTACTCCAGATTCCTATGCTGGAAGCGGTAACCCCGAGCAACAATCGGGATGCAGCTGGATACATCACTTCTCCCTGCGCTCCCTCGATGTCCCCCGCAGTCTCCTCCGGCGATCGCGACCCTCATTACTTCCTGGTTTCCTCCTTGAGAGAAGGAATCCAGGAAGTATGAGGTCGCGATTGCCAGAGGAGACTGCAGAGATCATTGAGGGATTGCACAGAGAGTTGATGTATACAGCTCGAGTGTGTCCTCGGGGTTACCGCTCTCAGCGGTGAAATTTAACCCCGAGACTCACTCGGGATCACCGCCAGGGAGGTTAAACATGATGAGTGAAACCGGTAAAAATTACCTCAACGCACAGGCATGAAATGGCTCAGCAGCGAAAGGGTTAATTGTAACCTGTCAATATCTTAAAATCGTACCTGTCCATCGACATCCAGGACCGTTGTGCGGCATATGCAATGCAAGTTGGTCAATCCACTTGCAATATAAAGGGATTTACCATTCTACAAGCTCCAACTAACATGTTCTAGATCAGGGATCTCAAAGCCCCAGAATTCTTTGAAGGATACATAGGCAAGAGAAAATTATGGGTGGTGTAGTTCAGAAACATCTGGGAGGGTCAGACTTCGAAATCCCTCTTCTAGATTGTTTCAGCATGGCAAATATTTTGTGTTTCTATTGCATCTTGTCTAACGTTATCTGTATTTTCTTAATTGGAAAATATGTGTGACCGTGAAATGTTTGGCAAGATCATTTTTTAATTTCAACTTTTTATACTCTTTGAACTAGAGAATTTGTCAAATGCTTAATTTTCTACCTCAGATCAGGACAGGACATTTCTGCCAACTGTCAATTTCATTTGTGTATAATAATTTTCTAAAAAATCAACAGTCAGCCATCTATTATCGGTGTTCTCCCGTAACCAATGGTAATTCTTTGCAAGAATGCTTTAATTAGCTGCCACATTAGTGCCATATGCTCTGTGTGATCTATTTATTTTTATGGCAGTTCCTCTCAAATTAATTAAACCGTGAACATCAGTAGGATTATGTAATTGCCTTGTTTGACAGTCGGGATGTCGGATACGACTGAAACTTCTCAAGGGATCGAACAGGAACCACTGAAAATGGCAATTTAATGGTTTTACTATTAAAGTGGATCTGGACATTCTCTTACCTCCTACCTCTAGAAAAGAAAAAAACATCTAACAAAAGATTTCTTTCTTCTACTCGCAGCCCATGCAAATAAACCAAGTACAGTGAACTGCTGTCTTAGGGCTGATGTTCCTATGAGCAGTGCACCCCTCGGTAGAACGTTTTTGCTGTCATCAGTGGAGGAAGACTTTGAACTATTGATTTATCTAGAAAAGTGGATTTTTTTCTTTCACTGTGACGAGACAAACCAGTAGAGAAGGCTAATAAAATAATCAGAATATTATATATTTGTATTATTATTTTCTAGCAATATAGCCATTGGGAGCACTGTGGGCAAAGGAAGTTTCTGATTTTCTAAGACATGCAACTGTTTTTGATGAAGATTTATATTCTCTTGCAATATGTGTAATGGAGGATTATAATCTCACTTTTATGACCTCTTCCGTAATAGTTGTTGATACCAGTTCGAGAGAAACAGCTGACAGTAACTATAATATCTAGCATTACAGCACTTTTGTAGAAGAGTATAATGAAGTTGATACAGGTTACGGGGCTTTATTATTAATAGGGGACTAGGGACGTCATTATACGTATAAAATGAAACATGGCTTTCAATCCATGGCTGTTTCTTACAGTATTCAATGTGTCAGGCAATCATTTTGTAGGATTTGGAGTCCTGATGCCTTCTGTGCAAATGTAAATATGGATCTTGTTTAGGGAGTTTGGGAGTCACATTCCTCAAGCATGGGGTTACATTATTTTCCTGTAAAGTCACTGCTGTTCTCCTTTTATTTACTTTTTTTTAAATTTGTTTTGCAAGTAACTTCCATCCTTTATGCTTGGATGGAATGGATATGCACAATGACAGGACTAACCTAATGAAGCAAGTAGATCGTTGTGTGACTACCACCTCTAACAGACCTACTTTCCTCTCCCTAGAAGCTACTAAGAAATTCACCTCAAATATTTGGTTGTTCTGCTAGATATACAGGATCGTAAATTAGCCAAGTGTTCATAGTAAAACCCATAGAATAATTTAAATATTTTAATTTATTTATTTGCAAAACTTTTTTACCAGGAAGGATACATTTAGATTTCTCTCGTTTTCAAGTATGACCTGGGTTCAAGATTTCAATATAATGTATCCTTCATTAAAGTAGCAATGTCATCTGACCTTTTCCTTCCATGGCTGCAAAGAACAGGTGATAGTAGCAGGCTATCAAACTCTTTAGGATTTCAGAGAGATTCCAGGTTTCCACTGGGCTTTTCTATGCCTTATGAAATAGTTTATTTCTGCCTTAAAAAGTTCTTTTGAAAACTTCTATAAACACAAAAGTCAAAATATAACCGTAAATGGACACTTTAGGTACCTTGGCCAATTTAGCTAAATGAAGGTGATTATGGTGCCAGCACCCTGTCCATTTTGCTTTCTAAATTATTATTTATTTTTGTATATTAGTATAGGTCTTGAAATCTTCAATAAAAATACATATCCTCCCCAAAGTTCTGTCAGAGAACAGGGAATTACGTTTCAATGGACAAGAATCGTCCAGCTGCAGGGTAAATCTGAATGATCGTAAGCTGTATATAGCCCTACAGGCTTTTTATCAGTCCATCTATCATTTATCTTATTTTACATATATATCTCTTGCAGTTGTATGTGTAAATACTTTTTATCATATGGTTTTCGTTTTAAATTTTCTGCTTTTCCAGCCTGTCGTGTCACTGGATTAGTTTGTTGAATGCCGGCTTTTAGATTTTCCAGTAAGGAACATTCTCACGGTCTTTGAATTTTGAAGTTTTGTCTCCCTTGCTAGACATATTTTTATTGGCTGCAAGAAACTTTCAGTCTTTAGTAAATGTTTTGGCATGGCCCATACAATTGCTTTGTCTTGACATTTTCAGGATTAGTGTACACTGGTTTCATCACTATTTGAATCACTGTAAATCAAGAGGTCACTTTTTTATTTTATTTTTCCACTCGTGCTAGCCATCATTTCTCTTGAGCAATCTTTATCATTTTACATAATGCTTGATTTAAAGTTCTACTGCTTCTCTCCCTCTATTTCAACACTTAATATCTTCCAAATACTACTCTACAAATATTGTCATTATTATTGCTTGTTGCAGTTTCACCATTTACCTGTTGTTCTTCTAGGCTGCATTCACAGTCCTTGTTATGTAGTATCTGTTCCAATGACCTCTGTGTCTCCTACACATGTAGGTCTCAGAAGAATGACAGTATACAAATGTATACATGATGTGATGAGTCACTTTGAACTTTGGGTACATGGACCTAGAGATGTATTTGGGAGGTGCGGGCCTAAGATTTTATATTGTTTCCATGCCCTCTCCTATGTAGAAGTCACCCTGTACCTACAGTTCTAGGTGCGGGATTTTTGTGCTGTCTGTGTTATGTATGAATACTGTTATTGTTAATATCGTTATTGTCTATGCTTATCTTTTACCATGGCTAAGCCTAATATGATTACTGTGTGGGTCACTGTAGCTCTTTCCAACTCCCCCTATCTAGAATATGTATACATATGTGACAGACTATTGTATTTGCTATTGTTCTGTTTTGGTGGAATGTTGTGCATGCAAGGTGAAGACCTGGCATCAGGCCAAATTGCCTCTGGCCTCTCAGCATACTGGGAAATCGTTCCAGGTCCCCAACCCTTTTCTGTGGAGACACCATGAGAGGCACTTCTACCCATTGGCAGATACAAAATGTGGGAGATGCTGGTGTCGGCTGAGTCACTCGGGATCACCGCCAGGGAGGTTAACCACTTGAGCGCAAAGGACATGAGTGCAGCGGTCCACACACACGTCTTCGCATTGCCCTAGTTTGACGCCGATCTGGGGGGAGTAGTTTCTGTTGTGCTGTGCAAGGAGGAGGGAAAGGTATTTATATCAGATAACATAGTATTGACACCATGACACAGAAATCTTATTCAATTATTTAACTACTGCTCTATTTGTTTCTGCTAAAAATATAGAGAGAGAGAATCCTGATGCAATGTTGTATTTAAAAGGCTATGTTTATTGGAACATTGCAATAATATCACTTTAATGAATCCAAATTTTAAAATAAGCATATGGTAACTTGGCGATCTACTGTTTGTATTCTGCAGCCTACATGCCATCATTCTGAGTTTTCAGTATAGTATATATAATGTTTATGCCACTTTTTTTTATTGCCGTTGAAGAGGTGGGGAGGCTGATGTCAGTTTAGAAGGATAGGAAGCAAACTGACATTGCAGGATATTAAACTGAAAAGTATCCAGTCATTATATGGATTATAATGTTTGCCAAGTATGTGGATGTTAATTTAAAAAAAATATCATATTCTACCATGATTTAATTATGTGCCTACAATTGAGTGCACTCTAACTAATATTTGTAGTACCTTATTGTGACAATGAGTTGAAATGCATAGAAAAATAACAATGTTTAGAGTTTCTGTATTTGGTGTGAACCTCCAGGATGTCTTCCTTCTTTAGGCTAGGGTCAGACTAACGTGATTTCTACGGACTGTCGGTCCGTGCAGTACGGATGTACGTTAGTACGGAAGACGTAGCAGTGGCCACCCAGTCCGTGATCACGTCCGTGATTCTTCACGGATCAATATAAAAAAGTGAAATATGACTAACCAAATTAATTGCAGATTGAAGAAAACGCGGGAAAAAGGGTATAAAGAAGCCATATTGTGGATGGTGGGTTTTCCCAAGATGGATGCAGTTCAAGTATTTGTGTTTGCTGCTACAGGCTACCTGTACCTCAGGAACAAGCAACAACAGCAATCATGGGTTCATCCCATCAACGCTGCTAGATACATGCATGGCCACTTCGTGACGCTGTACAGGCCACTGTGAGAGAGGGACCCGGCAACGTTCTTCAAATACCTGCGGATGTCAATCCCCTCCTTCGACGAACTGTTGTCGAAGGTACGTGAGGCGTTGATGAAGAAGGACACAAACATGAGGGACGCCATACCACCAGAGGAGATGCTGGTCATGACGTTGCAGTAAGTACTATCAAACACCAGCATTCACGACTTCCCTGCCAGTCAGCAGACATGTGCTCGGTGTTCAGAGCCCACATTGTCACACATGCGCATCGCATATCATCACACGTATTCAATAATGCATGACACCACCAACAATGACATAAAAATCAGTGTGTCATGCACAATAATGTTAATTCCAAACCAAAGCATGAATACACACCATATGTTCATGAACATAAAATTTATAACAGGAAAATGACAGAGGCCACGAACATGTGGCAAATACAGGGAAAACATAGGCTTACAACGCATAGCAGAAACGGGTAAATGACAAGGACACAAAGCTACAAATTCTCATACTGAGTATCTCGGTCATAAGGACCGGGCATGTGACCTTGGTGGTACTCTGACCCAGGGGGTGGTTGTGACGTTGCACAGGGGGATATGGGTTGATGTCGTGGCTGCGGCAATAACCACGGCATATTGTGTGTCGGCCACACCACTGCGATGGTGTCCA
The DNA here is from genome assembly GCA_009667805.1 of Leptobrachium leishanense. Lineage (NCBI taxonomy): Eukaryota > Metazoa > Chordata > Amphibia > Anura > Megophryidae > Leptobrachium > Leptobrachium leishanense. Next base: position 152,485,262 of record CM019067.1, on the reverse strand, counting down.
GTGTTCGCCGGCGGTACTCCATCTTGTGAGCCAGGCTCATCTGGTGCAACATGGGCAGACACGAATGGTGGAAGGTCATGTCATCGTCGTTCCAGAAGCGGCATTGTGGTGGTGGTGGTGGTGCTGGTTGGTGAGCATCCATAAATGTCACCATGGCATGCTCGAAGTCTGTACCTGGTGGCCTTCTCCTCTTGGGCGCCGGTCTGGTGGTGTCCGATCTCGCAGTGTCTGGCTCCTGTGCAGCGGTCTCCTCCTCCTCCACCTGCGATTTGGCTCCACCCTGTTCCACATCTTCACAGCAGGTGGCTGAACCACATGGCATGACGTGTCGCTGTGTCCCGGATGTTGACGGGACATCGATGCTGCTTGCCATAGGTCGTGGTTCGAGGGTCCGTCTCAGGAATGAGAGCTGCTCGGCATATACATAACTGCGGCCCCTCCTCGCCGCAGATCCAGAGCGTGACAATTCTGCATCTTTTTTGAGGACCCGCATATAATTATCACTGACCATCCTCCATTTCACGATGACCTCACGCGCTGCAAAACAGAAGAATTATTTTAGGTGCGGTTCATGCAATGTGATCATAACACGCATTTTGTTTTTTCCCATAGGTATCTTGCCAGTGGATGCAGTCTGAAGGACCTGCATTATAATTTCCGTGTTGGCAGATCTACAGCGGGCGAGATCGTTCGCAAGGTGTGCCAGACAATATGGGACACGATGAGTGAGGAATGTATGCCAACACCCACAGACGAGGCATGGGCACGAATTGCTGCGGGATTCCTGGAAAGAGCGAACTTCCCAAACTGCCTGGGAGCCGTGGATGGGAAACATGTCCGCATATTGAAGCCACTGCAGAGTGGCTCACTGTATCGCAATTATAAACATTTTTTTCCAATAGGCCTACTGGCAGTCGCAGATGCCAACTATTATTTTGTCTGTGTGGATGTGGGGTCATACGGGAAGGAATCTGACTCCACACTGTTCATGAACTCCACACTGTGGAATGGAATAGAGAGTGGGACCCTGAACATCCCCAGACCCACACCTTTGCCTGGCACAGACGTGGCAGTCCCCTATGTGTCAGGTGGCGTGTGCGGTTCGGGTGAGAGCCCAGCAGGCGGCAACACAGAGGGGAGGCCAGACAGGATGTCAAGCAAATATACAGATTTAATGAATAACACAAATGGGACTTTGGCAGTAGGCACTGGAAAGAACAGAATAAACCAATTCTGTATAACACCGGCAAAGTCTATTGACAAGAGAGGATAGTGGGTATAGTAGTCCAGAATGCACACAGGATCCACCAAGTAAGAATTAGGACGGCTGGCACTGTTACCTAAATGGAAGGTCAGGGAAGGTGGTGATAGGTCTGGAGATCCTGCGGGTTGCAGGGCAGCGACGACTTGAGATACTGCGGGTTGCAGGGCAGCGACGACTTGAGATCCTGCGGGTTGCAGGGCAGCAACGACTTGAGATCCTGCGGGTTGCAGGGCAGCGACGACTTGAGATCCTGCGGGTTGCAGGGCAGCAACGACTTGAGATCCTGCGGGTTGCAGGGCAGCAACGACTTGAGATCCTGCGGGTTGCAGGGCAGCGACGACTTGAGATCCTGCGGGTTGCAGGGCAGCAACGACTTGAGATCCTGCGGGTTGCAGGGCAGCGACGACTTGAGATCCTGCGGGTTGCAGGGCAGCAACGACTTCAGATCCTGCGGGTTGCAGGGCAGCGCCGATTAGAGATCCTGCGGGTTGCAGGGCAGCAACGACTGAGATCCTGCGGGTTGCAGGGCAGCAAGTAGACCTGTAGGCACAGGATAACTTCGTAGGCACAGTATAGCCACAGGAAACACAGGTTCAGCTTGCAGGTATGCACACGGCCAAGTGACTTCAGGTCAGGGACCTTAATGCAGAACCAACCTTGCTGGGTCTCACTGCTATTTATGGAGGCCTGATAGCAGATGGGTTTCAGCTGAACTCCAAAGCTGAACAGGAAAACCCAGGCTGGATCTCCAGGAGCCTGGACAAGGTGCTGAGCCTGGGCAAAACCTGGAATGGAATCCAGGAAAGAGATCCAGGGCAAAGTTCTTAGAGCCAGGCTGTGCATTACAGGTACATCAGCAGTCTTTCACAGGTGGGGCATGACAGTACCCCCCTCCTTAAAGGTGCACTCCGGGCACCTAGGGTATAGATGCTGGACCAGATAGATAGCTAAGACCTCACCACCCTCCAGACTCCGAGTCAGGATCGCTAGAAATGTCACTATGAGCAAGCAGGGCCTTCTCAAACATTTCGAGGTCTTCCCTGCGGACCAATGCTCCGTTCGATGCCCAAACGCAGCCCTCAGGAGTAGGATTTGTAATGGGTGGCATTGGCGCGAGAGGTCTGCAGGTGACAACTCCCGCGATGATGGGCGATGGAGCCTTCTTCTTGGCCGCCAACTGTTGTTCATATGCAGCAAGGTCGGAGTCCGGTATAATAAAGCCATCAGAGGCCAGAGAAAAAGTCCTGACATTCGTAGGTGGGCACGAAACGGATTCATCAGGCAGAGTGTCACAACCATACAGTATGTCAGAGTCTGAGAATCGCCCTCCTGGAACACCTAGAGGGTGCTTGGCAGTCTGGACTGGAGCAGAGTGGGTTACACCAACCTCCATGGGTACACAAGGTTCTGGATCCGTGGGCAATGCAGTCTCCATGCCCATAGGTTCCGCGTCAGCAGGCTCGGTTGGCAGGGTCTCAATGTCATCAGAAAGGGAGTCATCCTCTGTACTCTCCACATCAGAGAAGGCTTCCCTGAATTCAGGTCTCTTAGATCTGGGTAGCGGAGTGTGGCAAGGCTTGCCAACTTTGGTAGCCTGGCGAGGCCTAGCAGGGGCAGAGACTGGGCGAGACTTGGCTGTGGCCTGGCGAAGCTTGACAGCAGCTTGGCAAGATTTGGCGGAGACAGGGTGCTGTCGAGCTTTGGCAATTGGAGTAACAGGGTTGGCTCTGGTCTGTGATGGGGATGGCTTGGGTGGGCGCACAGGGCACGAAGATATGAAATGTGACCCGGCACTGCAATAAAAGCACAGTCCCAAAGACCTCCTCCTGGAGCGTTCCTCCTCAGACAAGGGGCTTCTGCAGCCAGGTTTGGAAGTAGGAGAGCGCACCTTAGGTGAGGTGCCCTTGAATTCTTGCAGCACTTTAAGCAATACAGAGTCCAATTGCTGCAGGAAGTTCTGCATAGCCATTTTCATAGATGCCACCACCGCCTGTATCACCGCGGACTCATAGTAAGATGGGTTCTGCATTCTGTCAGGTGGCGTGTGCGGTTCGGGTGAGAGCCCAGCAGGCGGCAACACAGAGGGGAGGCCAGACAGGATGTCAAGCAAATATACAGATTTAATGAATAACACAAATGGGACTTTGGCAGTAGGCACTGGAAAGAACAGAATAAACCAATTCTGTATAACACCGGCAAAGTCTATTGACAAGAGAGGATAGTGGGTATAGTAGTCCAGAATGCACACAGGATCCACCAAGTAAGAATTAGGACGGCTGGCACTGTTACCTAAATGGAAGGTCAGGGAAGGTGGTGATAGGTCTGGAGATCCTGCGGGTTGCAGGGCAGCGACGACTTGAGATCCTGCGGGTTGCAGGGCAGCGACGACTTGAGATCCTGCGGGTTGCAGGGCAGCAACGACTTGAGATCCTGCGGGTTGCAGGGCAGCAACGACTTGAGATTCTGCGGGTTGCAGGGCAGCAACGACTTGAGATCCTGCGGGTTGCAGGGCAGCAAATAGACCTGTAGGCACAGGATAACTTCGTAGGCACAGGATAACTTCGTAGGCACAGTATAGCCACAGGAAACACAGGTTCAGCTTGCAGGTATGCACACGGCCAAGTGACTTCAGGTCAGAGACCTTAATGCAGAACCAACCTTGCTGGGTCCCACTGCTATTTATGGAGGCCTGATAGCAGATGGGTTTCAGCTGAACTCCAAGGCTGAACAGGAAAACCCAGGCTGGATCTCCAGGAGCCTGGACAAGGTGCTGAGCCTGGGCAAAACCTGGAATGGAATCCAGGAAAGAGATCCAGGGCAAAGTTCTTAGAGCCAGGCTGTGCATTACAGGTACATCAGCAGTCTTTCACAGGTGGGGCATGACACTATGCCTTTGTGGGGGACGAGGCATTCGGCTTGTCCACACATCTGCGGCCATACTCAGGGACACACCTGACTGTGAAGAAGCGGGTGTTTAATTACAGGCTGTCGCGGGCGAGACGGTATGTCGAGTGTAGCTTTGGCATACTGAGCAACAAGTGGAGGATATTTCATAGGCCGCTAGATGTGCAAATAGATTTTTGTGCAGATATAGTGAAATGCTGCTGTTTGTTGCATAATTTTGTTCGTGGGAGGGATGGTTTTAACTTGGATGACTCGTTGTCTGTTATTGGTATGGAGGAATTCATTAATGATGATGTCATGCCTGTGAATCGACACAGTAACAGGTATTGCGATGCCCTGGCAACCTATTTCACTAGCGAAGCTGGTGAGGTGCCCTGGCAGATGGGGAGCATTTGACATGTGACGTTCATAAATCAATTTGTCAGTTACATTTATTTTCAATTCAATATGCATTTGATTATGAATTAAATAATCATATACTCACTCTGCACTTTCTGTTCGTGATCAGACCATGTGTCATATGCAGGGTACACCGCCCTCGCAACTGCTGCCCATGCGTCCGTCTTACGGGTCTTGTCCTTATAATGTTCGCTGGCAGTGTCCCACAATTCAGGGTGCTCCCCCACTTCGGTGATAATCCCCTCCACGTCCATGTCACCTGCCGCGTCCACAAAACACTCCCCAGCGTCCAGAATACTCCAGCCACCCCGGACGTTTCTGCAGTCTGGATGTTATGTGTAGGCCTCAAAACAGGTGCGTCTGACGTCTCCTCCTCACGCACACAGGCCGCTAGGCAGACGCAGCGCACTCTGTGCGGCCGTTCTAGGGGTTGTACGTTCTTGCCTGCCTTGGGTCCTTGGGCCGCGGCAGTTGTGCGTCCGCAGTTCAGTGCGGACGTACTTCGTGTGTCGGGCTCCAATGGGCTTTCTTGCATGCTATCCCGGACGTACTTTTGGGCGCCATCATGGACGTGAACACTACGTTCGTCTGACCCGAGCCTTATTGTAGTGTATGCAGCTGCCCCGTAACACACCTCCAGAAATTTACTACATTGCATAACTCATTCTGCTGCTTTGTGCTACCATGTAACTACATGACCCACAATTGTGACACGTCAAAACAGCTAAACTGGCCGTCGCTGGACCCAAATCTATCCTTTGGCCCCCACATCGAAAAACTCTCTTCTAAACTTTATCCCAAACTAGGTGCCCTGTACAGAAACAATTCCTGCCTGAGCTCCACAGTAAGAAAGCAGATTGTACAACAAATGCTTATGCCGGTCATTGAATACGGAGATGTAGTGTATGAGCTGCCCGCAAACGCACCTTCATAAACTTACTACTTTGTATAACTCATTCTGCTGCTTTGTGCAACAATGTAACTACATGACCCACCATTGTCACATGTTAAAATAGCTAAACTGTCCTTCACTGGAATCCAGATGCACCCTTCACCTTTCCAATCTGGTGTTTAAGAGGTTTTCTGGGAAGCTACCACCCTACTTGAATCAACTGCTTCCCCCTCAGTTCCCTCGGCCTATAACCTCCGATCCAGGACCAGCACATACCTGCAGTATGCCAATACAAAAAGAAAGTGGCTCGATCCTCCTTTTCCTACAGGGAACCACAAATATGGAATAACCTCCCAAAGTCCCTTAAAAGATCTCTATTAATATACCTCGATACAGAATGCACCTGTAAACATGTAACATAGTGATTATATTTCTTACATATTTTTTTTTGTTAAGCTGTATATTTGTGTTATTTTTTATATCTTGTATTTTATTACTTTGTATTTCTGTACTGTAACAATTTAATGTAATTGAACCAATGACATACTTGAAAATAATAGAAATCTCAATGTATCCTTCCTGGTAAAATACTTTCTAAATAAATAAATTCTGTAACAGACCTTTTTATTATTTTCATCCTCCCTGGTGGTCCGATTCTGACATATTTTATACCATTTATTCAGCCCCTTAGTGGTGTTAGTGTGGCTCGGGGTTAAATTTCGATGCTGAAAGCGGTGGCCACTCGGGCTGGATACATACCTGTCCCTGCGCTCCCTCGCTGTCCCCCCGCAGTCACCTCCGGCCGATCGCGGCGTCCTGCTTCTTGTTTCCCTTCTCGCGAGAAGGGAACCAGGAAGCAGGACGCCGCAATCGAACAGAGGAGAATGCGATTGCGGGAGGTCAGCATGGAGCGCAGGTACAGGTATGTATCCAGCCCAAGTGTGGCTTGGGGTTACCGCTTTCAGCAGTGAAATTTAACCCCGAGCCGCACTCGGGAAAACCACCAGGGAGGTTAAAGGACTTTTTTTTAAATTCTTTAGACACGTTTTAATACATTTTTATTGGTTTAAATACCTATTAGAAGAATAGGTGAGTCATGTTTTTTTGGGGTTTTTGTGCAGTTCGGTGGAATTCACGAAGGCAGTGCAGTTCGGCAGTTATCGTTGCACTTTGGTGGTTTTCGTCGACATCCGATAATTGTTTTGGCAACTCTAGTTTCGGCAAAATACAGTGACCATTCGCTAAATAGTGAATTCATCGTATTTTCGTTGAAATGGAATCCACAAAGTACGGCGAAAGTCAAAGCACCAACTTTGTGAACAGACCGTTTTATTTTACTGTGTGTTTTTCTTCACATACTATTTTTGGTTTTGTTTTTTACTAGGTTAGGATCCACCTTAGAGATTTGTCTTAACGTGGGGGTGATCTTATTACTTTAGTCATTGAGCCATTTAAGTAGACCAAACAAATCTCCCTTTTTATTTGTAGGTGTGTAGGATTTTCAGCGCAGGTGATGCATTTTTAGTATCTTTGCTTATGTCAGAAAAGACAGAACGAAAAGAATAATAAAGATTCTGAGCAGCAAGACATGGTGTGAGAGGAGGAAGATGGCATATCACTCCACGTCATCTAAATCCAGTATGTGTTAACTTGAAAGGTAGAAAAGCCAAATGGGTCCCAAGACAGAAATCTACTTACCCTATTAATGTGCGAACCTATGTTAGCTCAACTGGCCAGGTGAAGGAGCATGCAAAGATGAATGATACCTCAACTTTTCCATAAGATTGGACTGTAAGGTTTTCCACCTAGGTTTCTAAATTTGTTCCAGACTTTTCAACTATGGAAGTTAGAACAAGGAGTGGCCATTAGTAAAAGACAACTTTGAACACGTAAAGCTCTGAAGCAGCAGAACCAGGCTACACCACAGTAAAACGTCACTCAGAACAGTAAACGCAATAAAACGTCACCAGACATTGGGTAGTATTACAAAGCTGGTGCTAACTTAACCAGAGCTGTTGTAAACTTACCAGAGCCTTTATAGTCTATGGAAGAGTTAAGTTTACAACAGCTCTGGTTAAGTTAGCACCAACTTTGTAATACTGCCCAGTATGTCAACACATGTTGGCGGGTGTCACAAAAGCTTGCCGGTAAGAGGGAAGCAGAACTGGTGTTGAGAGTATAAAAAAACATCTGGAATCTGGGGACCGCATTTCTGCAGAACTTGGCTGATGGGGAACAACCACTTCTAAATGGAACCAAAGTGGCCAGGCATAAAGCGTGACTTTATAGAAACCTAGAAAATGTCGACAGATAAGAACCTTTCGGCCCATCTAGTCTGCCCTTTTACATGGATACTTTACCTGGATTTATCTTTTATTTAGGATAGCCTTATGCCTATCCCATGCCTGCTTAAATTCAATCACTGTTTGGGCCTCTACCACTTCTACTGGAAGGCTGTTCCATGTATCCACCACCCTCTCAGTAAAATAATGCTTCCTGATGTTACCTTTAAACCTTTGCCCCTCTAATCTAAGACTATGTCCTCTTGTTTTGCTACTTTGTTTCCTTTTAAATATACTCCCTTCCTCTACCTTGTGGATTCCCTTTACGTATTTAAATGTTTCTATCATATCTCCTCTGTCTCGTCTTTTTTCCAAGCTGTACATGTTAAGATCATTAAGCCTTTCCTGGTAACTTTTCTCCTTCAAGCCGTACACCATTTTAGTAGCCCTTCTCTGAACTCTCTCTAAGATGTCTATATCCTTCTGGAGATACGGTCTCCAGTACCGCACACAGTACTCCAAGTGAGGTCTCACCAGTGCTCTGTACAGTGGCATGAACACTTCCCTTTTCCTACTGCTAATACCTCTCCCTACACAATATGAATCTTGCTGCACAGTTTTTTATAATTAATAATAATAACCAATAATAAAGAAATTCGGGTTTTTTTTTCTGACATTTTTTAAATGTTAAAAATATACACAATTAGGGCATTTCACAGCCTTTCAGCAGGCCAACTCACAAACAAAATGTGTTAATATATTCAGATGTCTCCTTACATATGATATCTTGGGAACGCCTATTCCCACCTAGAGATCATGGTGTATGATTTATTCTTCTCCAAGTGGTTAGATATAGACTGTACTCAACAGGTTTGTGATCCTTGATCTTATTTTAATTGAAATAAATAGCAAGCATGAGTAGCTAGGGATGTAACCCCCCAGGATTAAAAAAAGACAATCCTTTGAGGTAAATTTGATTTGTTGATGTATGATGTTTTTAAGATAAACTTTTTTAATAATTAAAACCTTTAAATGTTCCATGCTACAATATGAAATTAAATTAGAAAATTATAATTTAAGGTATTTTATCCTTTTTATGACATTATTGAAGTAAACACGTTTTCTTGGCTGTTTAAATGCTTTAAGGATAGTTGTAAGCGGCAAACAAAAATCACTAGTTTACACCTTCTAATGACACTTTCTTTCCAGCAATCCATCAAAAATTGGAGGTGGATGGAACGGAAAAAGTGGAAGGGTCGATGACGCAAAAATTGGAGAAGGTTCTGAAAAGTAAGTATTATATTCCTAAACAAAACTTCTATTAACAGCTTAAACGTTTCCTTTCATCCCTGTCATGCTGACACGATCGCTTATTTCCTAAGACGCATTCATTTAGCATGTAGTGACTCAATGCATCTTTTGCAACCAAACATGAGATTTCACGTTTGAAGAGGAGATTTATATAATTATATCTCCTATATATAATTATTTTCTCTGTCATCCCACCCAGTGGTGATTTCACAAGACATTTTGGACGTATAAAATGGCTAATTTGGGTGAAATGAATTAAAATTACACTAATGACTTAACTGCAACAAAACGTTATCAACAAATCTGTGTAAAATCTGAGCTTTTACACAGATTTGCTGATAAACCACCATTCCTGAAGCAGTGGCACTAATGATTCGGTTGTCAAGTAAAATTACCCTGGTCTTCCTCAACCCCAATCCCTCTAGACTGTAAGCTCCAATGGGCAGAGGCCTCTACACTCCTTGTTTCTATCATACACTATATTGCCAAAAGTATTCGCTCACCCATCCAAATAATCAGAATCAGTTGTTCCAGTCACTTCCATGGCCACAGGTGCATAAAATCAAGCACCTAAGCATGCAGACTGTTTTTACAAACATTTGTGAAAGAATGGGTCACTCTCAGGAGCTCAGTGAATTCCAGCGTGGAACTGTGATAGGATGCCACCTGTGCAACAAATCCAGTCGTGAAATGTCCTCGCTCCTAAATATTCCACAGTCAACTGTCGGCTGTATTATAAGAACGTGGAAGTGTTTGGGAACGACAGCAACTCAGCCACAAAGTGGTAGGCCATGTAAACTGACGGAGCAGGGTCAGCGGATGCTGAGGTGCATAGTGCGAAGAGGTCGCCAACTTTCTGCAGAGTCAATCGCTACAGACCTCCAAACTTCATGTGGCCTTCAGATTAGCTCAAGAACAGTGCGCAGAGAGCTTCATGGAATGGGTTTTCATGACCGAGCAGCTGCATCCAAGCCATACATCACCAAGTGCAATGCAAAGCGTTGGATGCAGTGGTGTAAAACACGCCGCCACTGGACTCTAGAGCAGAGGAGACGCATTCTCTGGAGTGTCGAATCGCGCTTCTCCATCTGGCAATCTGATGGACGAGTCTGGGTTTGGCGGTTGCCAGGAGAACGGTACTTGTCTGACTGCATTGTGCCAAGTGTAAAGTTTGGTGGAGGGGGGATTATGGTGTGGGGTTGTTTTTCAGGAGCTGGCCTTGACCCTTTAGTTCCAGTGAAAGGAGCTCTGAATGCTTCAGCATACCAAGACATTTTGGACAATTCCATGCTCCCAACTTTGTGGGAACAGTTTGGAGCTGGCCCCTTCCTCTTCCAACATGACTGTGCATCAGTGCACAAAGCAAGGTCCATAAAGACATGGATGACAGAGTCTGGTGTGGATGAACTTGACTGGCCTGCACAGAGTCCTGACCTCAACCCGATAGAACACCTTTGGGATGAATTAGAGCGGAGACTGAGAGCCAGGCCTTCTCGTCCAACATCAGTTTGTGACCTCACAAATGCGCTTCTGGAAGAATGGTCAAAAATTCCCATAAACACACTCCTAAACCTTGTGGACAGCCTTCCCAGAAGAGTTGAAGTTGTTATAGCTGTAAAGGGTGGACCGACGTCATATTGAACCCTATGGATTAGGAATGGGATGTCACTTAAGTTCATATGCGAGTCAAGGCAGGTGAGCGAATACTTTTGGCAATATAGTGCATGTCTGTTAATCTGTATCTCGTTCCCTTTGGTTATTGTAAAGCGCTGCAGAAACTGTTGGCACTATATAAATGATGATAATAATAATTGGATCTGGGTATTTCCACAGTAGCCGTATTGCTTCATTTAAATAAAAATGCGTGATGTTGTATCTTGCCAAAAGTCCTACAAGGACTGAAACCTTGAACCATCAATAAAGCCTTTAAAGTATTGAGAATAGAATACTTCTGAGTGTGCTCCTCCATTACTGCTTTTATTTTATTTTTATTAAAAATGTTTGTATATATAAATTTAAAAATATCAAGATATTTAATGTATATTTAAAACATCTACATATATACAGTATATATGTATGTCTTTAAATTTTTTGTCGTAAAATCTTTGACGCTTAAATATTCATGTATGTGAGCAAAAAAAATAGGTTTCTGTCCATATATGAATCTTATCGGGGTTATTCAGAGAAAGGTGACAACCAGGAGAATTGGCAGGAGTAGAGAACAATCTAGACCAAATAGCCGATTTGGAAAGTGAGATAAATGGGGAATTTTTCTGGTTTGGCTATTTTGACCTAGAATTTTCACTTCTCCAGTCATTCTCCTGAGATTCACCTTTCTCTGAATAGACCTTCAAAATGTATTAACACGGGGTATCTATATCAAAACAAAAATACATAGGGTTATACCCCTTTTAATCAATTGCACACTAAGTGCTAAATGGCCACTCACAAACTACCAATTGATAGAGGGCTCATCTCAGGTTCTTTTTTAAATCGCCAAATAGATAAAAGATCTTAAAGGAAAGATTAAATACAATAGTGTAGACTGCCAATTATATTGGAAATAGCATTTTTTTATTGCTCTTACATTATTAAAAACAATTTGAACATAACATCACCAACTCCACAGCCTGTCAGGTCACTGGATGGTACTGCTCGACACGTTTTGTCTATCCAGACTTCATCAGGAGCGTCATGCTCTTGATAATGTCTGGATAGACGAAATGCGTTGAGCAGTACCATCCAGTGACCTGACAGGCTGTGGAGTTGGTGATGTTATGTTCAAATTGTTTTTAATAATGCAAGCGCAATAAAAAAACGCTATTTGCAATATAATTGGCAGTCTACACTATTGTATTTAATCTTTCCTTTAAGGTCTTTTATCTATTTGGCGATTTAAAAAAGAACCTGAGATGAGCCTTCTATCAATTGGTAGTTTGTGAGTGGCCATTTAGCACTGAGTGTGCAATTGGTTATAGGGGGTATAACCCTATGTATTTTTATTTCTGAATAGACCTGTATGCTTTTATTACATCTGCTTTTGTTCGCATTTATGGCACTTGTGGCACACAAGGATTCTCATTTGCACAACGACCTCTTTAAAATAAACCTATATATATTTATTTTATTCAGGGACTCAATCGCTAGACTCCTGGTAAAATCCTTTTATAAATAAATAAATAAAATAAATAAATCGCTAGACTCTTTCAGAGCTGACCTTCGTTTATGAGCTGATATATAGCTATATATATTTTTCACCTAATTCTGTACATGTTATGATATCTTATTAAACGATTCCATGGTTTGTAATCCCTCTGCTCGTTGCCAGCAATTACTGATTTCTATATACTCCAATTTTTGGTATTTTGCAGATGTCAAAAATAATTTTAATTTACTTTTTTCAAAGTAACTGCTGCAATTTTTAAGTTGCGTTTAAGAATTAGGCCGTCTTTTTTCTCTTCCTGAACAGACAAGGATGATCGCTTCACACAAGAAAGTTTTTTATATTTTTTTTACATCAGCGTTATAAAACGCCAGCAGTGTTTTAACATTATTTGTATTAAACAATTATTTTAGTTTGGCCGTGCTCTAATTCAGCAGGCCACCCACTGTGCTGACGAGCGAATATGGCACGCAAGCCACCCAGAGAGAACTGATGTAATTTTTTTTCATCTTTGCTTAAACTACGGTCACTAGACCAGATAATGTAGAGACTTTCTGCTGGCAGTGATCAAAACGGACCAAATAGGTTCCAGTTTTCCCTCTTATTTTCTTTACTTTTGGGTAGAGGAATAATTAAGATAATTCACGGGTAGAAAAATGCAAGCTATTTGGAAGCCGTATAAACAGCGGCCTGTATGGTGTGATCACAATAGAACTTCTGTAACCTGGAGCCAGGTACGGTCTGCATGTCAGCCCCGAAAATCATTGTGGAACTCATATAGTCATGTATGTGTTGAGAAAAAAATAACATTCACATATAGACAAAACATTTGGAGGAATTTGCCTTTTATACTAGGTTTTTATTATTATTTTTGTTCATGCTTATGACACTTGTATTGACCACAAGGGTCCTTCAACACATTGCTTTACATCTCCAGTATTGACCTTTTGACACTTCAATTACCAATGTTTTTGTGAGTGTGTCTGGCTAGACACATAGTCATTCTATTTTAGGTTATTCTCTGTAGGTAATTGTTATTTTTTTATTTCATGGAGTGATTTGTTTTTATTTTATTTTTTTATCTCTTGCCAGGCGCAAGCACAACAGCCGACACGTTATTCCAGGAAGTTTTAGGCAGGAAAGACAAAGCCGACTCGACACGAAATGCCTTGAATGTCCTGCAACGATTTAAGTTCCTCTTCAATCTCCCTCTGAATATTGAAAAGAACATTCAAAAGGTATTTTTTAATGGAAGGCGCTTTGAAACAATCTTAGTCTGTTTTGTCTTGTCACATGAAGTATATATCATTATGACATATTCTAAAAGGAATATATTAGGGTTGCACCGATACCGATACTAGTATCGGTATCGGGGCCGATACTGGGTACTGCAGGAGTACTTGGTACTCGTGCAGTACCCCGATTTTTTTCCGATACCGGAAGCCGGCATTGAGCCGGCTTCCGGCATCCGAGGGGCTGCAGCGGCTGTCTGAATGCTCTATCGGCATTCGGACAGCCGGCCCCGCACTCTCCGCAATACTTACCTTCCTGGGCGCCGCCGGGGAATGTCTCCACGCGCGCGCTCGTTGGAAGGACCCCAGCCGCGACCACGTGATCCCGCTGGGGTCCTTCCAACGAGCGCGCGCGCGGAGACATTCCCCGGCGGCGCCCAGGAAGGTAAGTATTAAACACACTGAGCAGCTGCAGGGCCTGTCTGAATGCTGATAGAGCATTCAGACAGGCCCTGCAGCTGCTCTCCGCGACGATACTTACCTTCCTGGGCGCCGCCGGGAAAGTTTCCCCGCGCGCGCTCGTTGGAAGGACCCCAGCCGGGATCACGTGGTCGCGGCTGGGGTCCTTCCAACGAGCGGCGCGCGGAGACATTCTCGGCGGCGCCCAGGAAGGTAAGTATCGTCGGAGGGGGGGGGGGGTCCATGAGCTGGGGGGCATATCCATTAGGGGGCATATCCATGAGCTGGAGGCAATATCCATGAGGGGGCATATCCATGAGGGGCATATCCATGAGCTGGAGGCAATATCCATGAGGGGGCATATCCATGAGCTGGAGGCAATATCCATGAGGGGGCATATCCATGAGCTGGAGGCAATATCCATGAGGGGGCATATCCATGAGGGGCAATATCCATGAGGGGGCATATCCATGAGCTGGAGGCAATATCCATGAGGGGGCATATCCATGAGCTGGAGGCAATATCCATGAGGGGGCATATCCATGAGGGGGCATATCCATGAGCTGGAGGCAATATCCATGGGGGCATATCCATGAGCTGGAGGCAATATCCATGAGGGGGCATATCCATGAGGGGGCATATCCATGAGCTGGGGGCATATCCATGAGCTGGAGGCAATATCCATGAGGGGGCATATCCATGAGCTGGAGGCAATATCCATGAGGGGGCATATCCATGAGCTGGAGGCAATATCCATGAGGGGCATATCCATGAGGGGGCATATCCATGAGCTGGAGGCAATATCCATGAGGGGGCATATCCATGAGCTGGAGGCAATATCCATGGGGGCATATCCATGAGGGGGCATATCCATGAGGGGGCATATCCATGACCTGGAGGCAATATCCATGAGGGGGCATATCCATGAGCTGGAGGCAATATCCATGAGGGCGCATATCCATGAGGGGGCATATCCATGACCTGGAGGCAATATCCATGAGGGGGCATATCCATGAGGGGGCATATCCATGAGCTGGAGGCAATATCCATGAGGGGGCATATCCATGAGGGGGCATATCCATGAGCTGGAGGCAATATCCATGAGGGGGCATATCCATGAGGGGGCATATCCATGAGCTGGAGGCAATATCCATGAGGGGGCATATCCATGAGCTGGAGGCAATATCCATGAGGGGGCATATCCATGAGGGGGCATATCCATGACCTGGAGGCAATATCCATGAGGGGCATATCCATGAGCTGGAGGCAATATCCATGAGGGCGCATATCCATGAGGGGGCATATCCATGACCTGGAGGCAATATCCATGAGGGGGCATATCCATGAGGGGGCATATCCATGAGCTGGAGGCAATATCCATGAGGGGCATATCCATGAGGGGCATATCCATGAGCTGGAGGTAATATCCATGAGGGGGCATATCCATGAGGGGGCATATCCATGAGCTGGAGGCAATATCCATGAGGGGGCATATCCATGAGGGGGCATATCCATGAGGGGGCATATCCATGAGCTGGAGGCAATATCCATGATGGGGCATATCCATGAGCTGGAGGCAATATCCATGAGGGGGCATATCCATGAGCTGGAGGCAATATCCATTGTGGGGCATATCCATGAGCTGGGGGGCATACTCATGTGTGAGCTGTGGGAGCATAATAACCCATGTGTGTGCTGGGGCATTATCCATGTGCTGGGCAAATCCATGAGTGAGCTGGGGCAAATCCATGAGCTGGGGCAGTATGAATATATATATATATCGGGGGGATATACATGTGAGCGGGGGGCATTTTTATATGGTCTGTTCTTATTGGAAAGCGGTCACATGACATTAAATAAAAGTATCGGTACTTGGTATCGGTGAGTACTTTTAAAAAGTATCGGTACTCGTACTCGGTCTTAAAAAAGTGGTATCGGTGCATCCCTAGAATATATCTCACTATCACATCACAAAATGAGTACATCAAGTCGAGTGGGAATGCAGTTCCTCTGTTATTATTTCAGGAGGAATGGAGTTCCCTTTTCTCCAGAAGCTTTATATGTTTCTGTAACAGCAACTGGGGTGTACTGGTCTCCAGCTTGTGGACCAGACCCGAACCTGTTACAGCGTCCGTCCCTTCTCTTCAGCCAAGCTGATCCGCAGCAACTTCTCTTCTCACAACCCTCAGCCAGAACTTGAGGGAGTGCTGTATCCAGTGGCGACTCTATGAACAATATTTAGGGGGGGCACATAAGATACCTCAGTCAAAACTGGGGGGGCACTAATAATTTTCACCACTAAATCATACCAGCGAATTCAACTAAGAGCCATATCACCAGGTGTGAGCTAGAGCGCCATTGCTAAAGGAAAAATTTAGCATGAGTCGCTAAAACTTAGTGCCTGACAATCTACAGATCACCTTGTGCAAGGTAGTCTGTGTACAAGGTCGTTTGGCGCTCTCTAGGGAAACACTAAGAGTCCCAGACGGGCTGAGACCCAGCACTAATGCAGTTGTGTACAGGATAGAACTGTTTTTTCCAGTGCAGAGTGCCGGGCCATACCTATCCCCTGCCCTCACAACCTTGTATAAGTATGAACACATCCAATGAAGAGCCCTCTCACCGCTGCATTATTAAAATCCTCCAAGGTGGCCGTATTATCCATGTTTATATGAACACATATATTAAGGCTGATGGGCATTGCATGATAAATGCCACCCAACAGCATGAAAAATCATTAAACTGTATTTAATAGATCCAAAAGGAATACCTCTGCTGAATACCCCTGCTGCAGCATATAAATAATACATGTTTCAGGCCAAGACTTATTCACATGTCCCTTTAAACAGGGTCCACACGGTCACCTAATAACCGCTTCCGTACTATGAATAACCCCCAGCATAAAATGTTTAAAATTAGGCAATATATTAGAATTAGGATATATGTGGATAAAGGATACATTTATAATATAACCTACTGCAACAGCAACAACATTGCTGACCAGATCCATTACTATGGTGTATGGGGCCAAGAGAACACCTGTGCTGCATTCCTTTCAATTGCCTGTTAATTTTGGGCAAGGATCTGTTTTTTTTTTAGTTAGCACCGTGGTTGAGCAGTCGGTAAAATGTTGCAATTCGCGCCCCACGGAAAATTAGCGCTGGCACAAAGTGATCTGTTAGTTGTAAAAACGCTAGCGCTCCCCATTTTAAGTATAGGATGCGGAAATTACAGTAAGCTCGCGCTACAAATCGCTAATAGCGACGCGCTAAGTGATTTTTCCTGTTTATAGCTGAGATCGGGGCAGGCTGTTTCATCGATCCCAGGCGAGCGGCTGCACTTCCTGTAAGCGGCCGTTATAGCAGGAAGCACGCGGCCGCCGGCAATGTGCGCCGGCCTGCTCAATCGTTTCGGGCGCACAGAGAGGTGAGCTGGCTGCGGGGGGCAATAATATCCATGATAGCTGGGGACATTATCCATGAGAGCTGGGGCATTATCCATGAGACCTGGGGGCATTATCCATGAGAGCTGGGGGGCATTATACATGAGAGCTGGGGGCATTATCCATGAGACCTGGGGCATTATCCATGAGAGCTGGGGGGCATTATCCATGAGACCTGGGGCATTATCCATGAGACCTGGGGCATTATCCATGAGACCTGGGGGCAATATCCATGAGACCTGGGGGCAATATCCATGAGACCTGGGGGCAATATCCATGAGACCTGGGGGCAATATCCATGAGACCTGGGGGCAATATCCATGAGACTTGGGGGCAATATCCATGAGACCTGGGGCAATATCCATGAAAAGCTGGGGGGCATTATCCATGAAAGCTGAGGGGCAATATCCATGAGAGCTGAGGGGCATTATCCTTGAGAGCTGAGGGGCATTACCCATGAGAGCTGGGGGGGCATTTCCATGAGACCTGGGGCATTATCCATGAGAGCTGGGGGGGCATATCCATGAGACCAGGAGCATTATCCATGAGACCTGGGGCATATCCATGAGAGCTGGGGCATTATCCATGAGAGCTGGGGCATTATCCATGAGAGCTGGGGCATTATCCATGAGAGCTGGGGCATTATCCAGGAGAGCTGGGGCAATATCCATGAGAGCTGGGGGGGCATATCCATGAGCTGGGGCATATCCATGTGAACTGGGGCAATATATACCCATATGAGCTGGGGTCAATAATATCCATATGAGCTGTGGTCAATTATATCCATGTGAACTGGGGGCAATTATATCCATGTGAACTGGGGGAAAATATATCCATGTGAGCTGGGGCAATATATACCCATGTGAGCTGGGGCAATATATACCCATATGAGCTGGGGCAAATATATCCATTTGAGCTGGGGGCAAATATATCCATATAACCAGTGCTGTGCATATTATTCTTGTGGCTCAGTGCTGTGTATATTATTCTGGGGGCTCAGTGCTGTGCATATTATTCTTGGGGCTCAGTGCTGTGTATATTATTCTGGGGGCTCAGTGCTGTGTATATTATTCTGGGGGCTCAGTGCTGTGTATATTATTCTGGGGGCTCAGTGCTGTGTATATTATTCTGGGGGCTCAGTGCTGTGTATATTATTCTGGTGCTCAGTGCTGTGTATATTATTCTGGAGGTTCAGTGCTGTGTGTCACGGGATGGCCCAGCACCCTCAGCCAGGGGCGGGGCAGTGACAGTGGGGACATGGACACTTGGGTGTGGTGGCACGCACCCCGTTTACCAGTTTTATTTAGATGTGACATTGTGTGGTGTTAATAACGTGTTCCCCGTTGGTTATGGTGTATTGACTTTTCCCCTTTGTTTGCCTTGCTCGCCGCCATTTTCCGATCCTTGTGGCGCAGTTGGAATTCTCGTTTCGGAAAATGGCCGATTCGAACCATCCGGTTCGAATCGTAAAATGGCCGATTCGGACCATCCGGTCCGAATTGGTGACTCCCTGAAGGCCAAGGGCCAATGGGTCCTGGGAGGGCGGGCAAGGAGTCCCATTGTATTCTAATTGTGTGCAGAGGTAATAAATACTTGGACTGTAAATAAAAAAGCCAGATTCTGCAGTACATTCAGCTCTGACTGGTGTGTGTTTATTCTCCGCCGTATTTTCGGATCTGAGTGTCCTCCGCGCCTCAGAGTACGGTGCCCACCCGGATACGATCCGAATCGAGCGCTCTGACCCTGCATCGAGTATCAGGGCAGAGGCGCTGCTCAGGAAGCTTCGATTCGAGGAAGACGGAGATCCGAACCGAACGGCCCCGCGGGAACCGCGCTTCGGCATTGCGGTAAGACCCGAACTCTCCACTGGTCCCGCCATATCCGAATCCTCCCATACCGATCCGAAGCCTTCCAGTCCCGATCCGACTCGCCATCCCTTCCCGACTCGAACCTTCACCGCCCAAGATCCGAAGAGACACCGCCCCCGGATCGGAAACGTTTCCCGCCTAAGATCCGAACGTTTCCCAATAAGATCCGAATCTTTCTCCGCGGCTGCTAGGGCCGATTCCCCAGGCGTCCACACCCGCCAGGTCAGGAACCAGTTGCTCGGGACGCTGAGTGCTGTGCGCCTCAGTGGTCGGACTGGTTCAGGCAGGGGTCCCCTCCACCGCCCGCTAACCCTACCTAGGGTCACGCCAGGCCGCACGAGACGCCGAGTGCGCGCCACTCGGTAGTCGGGCCAGCGGTAAGCGACGGGGTCACGCAGATAGAGCACACCCGCAGGCGGAACACCATCTCATTCCGTCATACTGGTGGCAGCGGTGGGATCGCTCTCTGCAGACCCCAGGGGACCCTCATCATGATCAAGTATACTGCCTACAACGGGACGTCCTGCGTGGGATGCTGGAGAATCGGGGCGGTGTCGGGCTCCAAGAGTCGGGAGACTCTGATAGAGGAGTTGAGGAGAATTGACCAGGAGGAGGCATTCGCGGCGTTGCCCGCGGACCCAGTGCCGGCTGCCGTTCCCGCTGAGGCCGAGGATAGCGAATTCTGCCGGAAGATGCGGGAGCGGATCTCCATGATGGGTCCGGCCCCATCGGAAGCTGAGATGAGGAAGCTGGGTCGGGAACTCGGACAGGAAGAGGAGAGGGAGAGAGAGCGGGTGCACGAACTGCGGCTGGCCGAAGTGCGAAGCCGGCGGAGTAGCCGCTCGCCTTCGGACCGATACGCCGGGCGGAAAGTGCCGTTCCAGGCGTTCAAGGAGTTCCGGAAGCCGAGGAAGAGATCGAAAGCTATCTGCAGGACTTTGAGCGCCTGTGTCGGGTGCATGACGTGCACCGGGCCGACTGGATTCGGATCCTGGCGAGTAAGCTGACCGGCCGGGCCGCCGAGGCCTATCGTACGGTCCCGGACGACGAGGCCACCAGCTACTCGCACGTCAAGCAGGCGCTGCTGAGTAGATATGCCGTGACCCCGGAAGCTAGCCGGACGAAGTTCCGGAATTCTCGCCGGCCAGTGGCGCACCACATGGAGTGGGCCCATCGGCTGCAGAGGGACTGCGCACCTGGCTCTCGGGAAGCCAAGCGGAGACGGTGGCCGAGATCACCCAACTGCTGCTGCTCGAGCAGTTCTTCGAGCACACACCCTCCGCTATCCGAGAGTGGGTGCGCGACAAGAAGCCCCATACGGTGCAGCAAGCGGCCACCTGGGCCGACGAGTACACGGACACCCGGAAGTTGCCGGGGGGGGAGGGACCCTGGCCAGCCGTCCCGTTTTACCCGCCCCACTACCTCCACCACCTCCACCACAGCGGTCCGGGCGCCTGTAGCACGGGCTCCCAGCCGGCCCACCAACATGGCTAACGTCCGCTGTTACGGGTGCAACCAGGAGGGGCACTACAAACAATTGCCCCAACGCCCGGAATTGCCCGGCCGGCCGGCAGGCCACCGCCGGCGGCCCATTGTTGCGACGCCGGAGCTCCGTGGCCGGAGGCCCCGGAGGAATGGTGGGAGCAGCTGCACGAAGCCGACCCCGTGCAAGCCGCGCGGATGACAACCGCCGACACCACCGCCAGGCGGTGTGGATAAATGGGCAGCCTGCTGAGGGGCTGCGAGACTCCGGGGCTACCATCACCCTGGTCCGGCCTCACTTGGTCAAGCGACCGCCTGCGGAGCACTGTAGCAGTACGGGTGGCGGGAGGAAAAGTGCTCCGGCTCGAGACGGCTCGGGTGCACCTGGACTGGGGGAATGGGGAGAAGGAGGTGCGGGTGGGGTTGCTGAGACAACTGCCGGCCGAGGTGCTCCTGGGAATGATTTGGGGCAGCTCATTTCCGCTTACTCCACAGATGCAGCTACCCCGGTTACCACTAGGCAACAGAGCCGACGACAAGACAGGGGCGCTCCGAATGGGACCCAGGTGAGACCTCCACCACCATCCCGACTTCCCAAACCTCCCAAACCTCCCCGGCCTCCGCGACCCCCAACCATTCCCGACCTCCCCCGACCTCCCGACAGCCCAAAACCCAGACCCCTCCCAACCGCCCAGACCGCCATCACCTCCCCGACCTCGACGGGACCCGGTTCTTCCCCTCCGCCTGTCCTCCCTTCCCCGTGGAGTACCCCGGAGACGCTGCGCAACCAGACGCAAACCGACCCACATTACAGGGCTACCGGGACCGAGCTGGTCAGGGCTTGGACGGTCAGGGGAAAGACAAGTGGAGTGGGAGGATGGGCTGCTATACCGTTATATACCGTGAGGGAGGGGGCCAAGAAGAAGCAGATTCCGCAGAAGCAGCTGGTGTGCCGCAGGGACCCAGGCAGGAGCTTCTGCGCTTGGCCCACGACATCCCCCTTGCAGGTCACTTAGGCCAGAGTAAGACCCGGCACAGGTTGGCGCGCGCGTTTTACTGGCCTCGCCTTAGCAACGACACCGCGATTATTGCCGCACCTGCCCAGTTTGCCAGAAAGCGGGGAAGGCTGGGGACCATCCGAAGGCGCCCTTGCGGCCCATGCCCATTATCCAGGAGCCCTTTAGCCGGGTGGCGGTTGACATCGTAGGGCCGTTGCCACGGCCCAGTGCACAGGTAAGAGGTATATCTTACCGTAGTGGATTATGCCACCCGGTACCCGAGGCTGTGGCTTGGCCAACATCCAGGCGGACACCGTAGCAGACGCGCTCCTCAGGGTGTTCAGAGGGTAGGGTTTCCCCGATCCTATCCGATCAGGGTACCCAGTTTTACCGCTGAGCTCACCCAACAGCTCTGGCGTCTCTGTGGCGTTAAGGCGCTGCACAGCGCCCCGTATCACCCCCAGACCAACGGGCTGTGCGAGCGGTTCAATGGGACCCTGAAGCAGCTCATCCGGGCCTTCGTGCATGAGAACAGGGACTGGGAGAAGTATCTTCCCCACTTGCTGTTCGCCTACCGGGAGGTTCCGCAGGAATCCACCGGGTACTCACCCTTTGAGCTGCTATATGGACGCCGGGTGCGAGGTCCTCTGGATCTGGTTAGGGCTCAGTGGGAAGGGGCGCCGGAGGAGGACGGAGTTCCCGTGGTGGAGTACGTCCTGAAGCTGCGGGAGCGCTTGGCGGACTCCAGGGGTTCGTGCAGGAGAACATGGAGACGGCCCAGGCTCAGCAGAAGGCGTGGTACGATCGCGCTGCGTGCAGCCGCTCGTTCTGTGTGGGACAGAAGGTTCTGGTGTTAAAACCACAAGCGGCAGAACAAGCTGCAGGCGGCCTGGCAAGGTCCCTACAAGGTGGTAACCCAGCTGGGGGATACCACCTATGTGGTTGTGAGCTGCGCGGACACCAGAATCCAGCGGACGTTCCACGTCAATATGCTGAAGGCCTTCCATGAGCGGCCGGAGTCGGTGGACGCCATATGCGCGCCGGCGGCCGAGGAGATGGAACCCTTTCCCTTGGAGGAACTCCCGGGGGTAGCCAAGCAGCCTTCCGGGGTGGAGCAGGTGCAGTTGGGGGAGGAGCTAGGGCCGAGAAACAGGCGCAGGCGCGGCAGCTGCTTCTCGCCTATCGGGGGTTTTCTCGGCCCTCCCGGGATATACGGACCAGGCGTCCATCAGGTGGACACACCCGGTCAGAAACCACTCCGACAGCCGCCTACCGGATCCCGGAAGCAGTCCGCGAGTCCATGCGGGCCGAGATCCGGGAGATGTTGGAGCTGGGTGTCATTGAGCCGTCGGCCAGCCCATGGGCGTCGCCCGTGGTCCTGGTGCCAAAAAGGACGGTACAACCAGGTTCTGCGTCGACTATCGGCGGATAAACGACTGTACCGTTACGGACGCTTATCCGATGCCCGAGTCGACGAGTTGCTAGACAGATCTCCGGGGGTCATTTTCTGACCACGGTGGATCTGTGCAGGGGTATTGGCAGATTCCCCTTGCCGAGGAGGCGACCCCGAAGTCGGCCTTCATCACCCCGTTCGGCCTGTACCAGTTTCGAGTCATGCCGTTCGGGATGAAGAACGCCCCTGCTACCTTCCAGCGGTTAATCGATCGCCTCCTCGATGGCCTCCAGGGATTCGCTTGCGCATACCTGGATGATATAGCCATCTATAGCCAGACCTGGGAGGAACATCTGGATCATGTAGGGACTGTCCTGGGCCGGATTAGGGACGCCAACCTGACCCTGAAGCCGGAGAAGTGTAGGGTGGGGATGGCCGAGGTGCAGTATCTGGGCCACCGGGTGGGGTGCGGGATACAACGGCCGGAGCCCGCAAAGATAGAGGCTATCCTGGATTGGCCCACCCCGGTGACCAAGACCCAGGTCCTGGCTTTCTCTGTACCGCGGGGCGGGTACTACAGAAAATTTGTACCCCATTACAGCGACCTGGCCAAACCCTGACTGATCTGACCAAGAAATCCTGCCCCGCCAAGTCCTGTGGTCCCCGGAGTGCGAACAGGCCTTCCGGCAGCTGAAGGCCGCCCTGACCCAAGCGCCCCTGCTGGCAGCTCCCAACTATAATAAACGTTTTATTGTCCACACAGACGCGTCCATGTTCGGACTGGGAGCTGTCCTGAGTCAAGTGGGGGACGACGGGGGGGACCATCCGGTGGCGTTTATTAGTCGGAAGCTGTTGCCACGAGAGGTGGGGTACGCTGCAGTGGAGAAGGAGTGCCTGGCCCTGGTCTGGGCCCTACGGAAGCTCCAACCCTACGTCTACGGTCGGTCCTTCACCGTGATGACCGACCATAACCCCTTGGTATGGCTCAACCGAGTGGCGGGGGAGAACGGCCGCCTACTGCGGTGGAGCCTGGCTCTCCAACCCTTCAACTTTTCCATCCAATATCGGCCCGGGTCGCAGAACGGTAACGCAGATGGGTTATCGCGACAGTCGGCCCGGGAACCAGGGGATTGGGGAGCCCCGACTACCTCGGTACGACCCGGTGGGGTCCAATCGAGTGCGTCGGACCTTGGGGAGGGGGAGGAGTGTCACGGGATGGCCCAGCACCCTCAGCCAGGGGCGGGGCAGTGACAGTGGGGACATGGACACTTGGGTGTGGTGGCACGCACCCCGTTTACCAGTTTTATTTAGATGTGACATTGTGTGGTGTTAATAACGTGTTCCCGTTGGTTATGGTGTATTGACTTTTCCCTTTGTTTGCCTTGCTCGCCGCCATTTTCCGATCCTTGTGGCGCAGTTGGAATTCTCGTTTCGGAAAATGGCCGATTCGAACCATCCGGTTCGAATCGTAAAATGGCCGATTCGGACCATCCGGTCCGAATTGGTGACTCCCTGAAGGCCAAGGGCCAATGGGTCCTGGGAGGGCGGGCAAGGAGTCCCATTGTATTCTAATTGTGTGCAGAGGTAATAAATACTTGGACTGTAAATAAAAAAGCCAGATTCTGCAGTATTCAGCCTGACTGGTGTGTGTTTATTCTCCGCCGTATTTTCGGATCTGAGTGTCCTCCGGCGCTCAGAGTACGGTGCCCACCGGATACGATCCGAATCGAGCGCTCTGACCCTGCATCGAGTATCAGGGCAGAGGCGCTGCTCAGGAAGCTTCGATCGAGGAAGACGGAGATCCGAACCGAACGGCCCCGCCGGGAACCGCGCTTCGGCATTGCGGTAAGACCCGAACTCTCCACTGGTCCCGCCATATCCGAAACTCCCTCCATACCGATCCGAAGCCTTCCAGTCCGATCCGACTCGCATCCCTTCCCGACTCGAAACCTTCACCGCCAAGATCCGAAGAGACACCCGCCCCGGATCGGAAACGTTTCCCGCCTAAGATCCGAAACGTTTCCCATAAGATCCGAATCTTTCTCCGCGGCTGCTAGGGCCGATTTCCCAGGCGTCCCACACCCGCCAGGTCAGGGAACCAGTTGCTCGGGACGCTGAGTGCTGTGCGCCTCAGTGGTCGGACTGGTTCCAGGCAGGGGTCCACCGCCCGCTAACCCTACCCTAGGGTCACGCCAGGCCGCACGAGACGCCGAGTGGCGCCACTCGGTAGTCGGGCCAGCGGTAAGCGACGGGGTCACGCAGATAGAGCACACCCGCAGGCGGAACACCTCTCATTCCGTCATACTGTGTATCTTATTCTGGAGGCTCAGTGCTGTGTTATTATACTGGGGGGTTAGTGTGTGCATATTATTATCTGGGGGTCTAGTGCCCTGTGTAATGTAATTCTGGGGGGGGGTCAGTGCTTGTGTATATAATTCTGGGGGGTCTGTGCCTGGATATATATATATATATATATATATGTATGTGATATATATATTCTATATAAAACGCGTTAGTCCAGTTGCCAAAATCACTAGTATACCTGTATGTAGTGATACCTTTTACTGATCAGTATAGTTTCCAGTTTACACTCTTGAAAGCTTGTCTTTTAAATGTAAAGTTAACCCAATAAAAATGGTATCACACGTACTGCTATACTCGTGATACATATATTTTTTTCTTCAGGTAATAGGGGTTGTGGAATTCGTGGGTGAGTTCCCTCACTTTTTTTCCCCAGGACTTGACCCCTGACCTAGCCTATCTTTATACTTAAACATTAATATCCCATTTGCATGTGGGGTGTTGGGTTAGGTGCTACATGTTAGTGGTTCTTTGGGGGGCAGAAAGCTTGGAGAGTTCCCGCAATTAATGTGTTTTAGAGCTAGATCCCTGACTGCCGCATATGACGAAATGCCTGTATAGTGCTATAAATAGGGCATAAACAGTAGATAAAATCACGATCACATGACAAAATGCGTAAATGGGTGTTTGTCACTATCACATGACACAAAATATCAGATTGAACACAGAAAAAATACAGTGATTGGTGGCGCACACTTACAGCACAAATAATCATGTAGGTCGCTAATATGTCCTAATACGTGATCTCCCCAGCACCTTAAAAATAATTACACCCGAAACAGGACAGCGCTCCCTCCTCACCGTCTTAAACCGTGAATATAAGCCAAGACATGCTTACAAATATCACACGTGCTTTCCACGAGCTCCGGTCATGCAGGGGTATTATTCAAATTGTCCTCAAAAACAGAAAATAAAAAACATAGATCTCATAGTGCAATATTTGGAAACAAAGAGTGTATATATGATCAATAGTAGTGCCAACTCACACTCTCCTAGAGCTACAAGCTCTCATGATAGCGTCCCTGGTCTCAATCCTCCCGTTAGAGTAGTTTCTTTCCTCAAAAAGCAAGAAAGAAATATGCTTGTATATAGCATTCGAGTGAGTAGAAATATAAATACTCACCCATTGGGTATGGTAAAGCTGGTGATGCAAATTAAAGTTGATTCTACGGGACTTCCCTCGAATCCTCAGTGGCTCCTCAATGCTCCATGTTCTCCTGTCATATGACCAAACTCTTTTGAGGAAAGAAACTACTTTGAAACTGCTGCTGGAAGCGGTAGTGAAAGAGTTTGACATAGTAATATGAGCCTCTGTGTCTTGTAATAAAATTAGTATTATCAATCACCATCACATGTGGAAATTGGTATATGCCACTATCACATACTGTATGATAAAATGAGTGTATATACAGTTAGGTCCATATATATTTGAACCCAGACACAATTTTAGTTTTGTTTTCTGGAATTTACCAAAACCTATTCAAGTTATAGTTCTATAAGGATATGGGCTAAAAGTGCACACTCTCAGGTTTAATTTTTTTTTTTTGTAATTCAAAGTTTATTGTAAGAGGTATAAGGCAGAAATTACAGGAAGTAAAAACAAGTATACAGAGTATATAAAGTACAACATAAGAAAGTACACACCAAGAAAAAAAAAAAGGGAACAACAAAAAAAAACCGAATCAATCCCCTGCAACCAGAGGCACGTCTGAAAAAGGGGGGGCGACTCTGAGACGGGCAGAGATATTCAGCTTAATAAGGTAATGTTACAGGACCAACATCCCGAACAGTAATTACCCCGTCGTATAGAAACTCTTATGGCGTACCATGTCCCATCTCCCAAAAAAAAAAAAAAGGGGGGGGGACAGACGGAGGAATAAGTGGAAACAGCCAGAGAAAATATAGTAGAATAAGAAAGGGGGAAGAGGGTATCAAGTGAGATGGAAAGGGGGAGGAGGGGAATAGTGAGAGAAGGGGGGGAACACTAAGGACGACACATATGTACTTTGATTCAAACACAGATGAAACGGCAAGGGCAGTCACCCCCCCGTCCAGACACCGGCACCCACCCCCACCCTCTCAGGTTTAATTTGAGGGTATGTGCATCCAAATTGGAGGAAGGATTTAGGAATTACAGCTCTTAAGAGAATTTTCCCCCCCTTTTCTTTTTCTTCTTCAAGGGACCAAATATAATTGGACAATTGAATCAAAAGCTGTTTCATGGCCAGGTGTGGGCTACTCCTTCGTTATTTATTCATCAGTTACGCAGGTAAAAGGTCTGGAGTTGATTCTAAATGTGGTATTTGCGTTTGGAATCTATTGCTGTGAACCTACATCATGCGTTCAAAGGATCTGTCGATGCAAGTGAAACAGGTCATTGTCAGGTTTCAAAAACAAAACCAATCCATCAGGGAAATAGCAGCAACATTATCTGTGACCAAAGCAACAGTTTGGCACATTCTGAGGAAAGCCGAATGCACTGGTGAGCTCAGCAACATAAAAAAGCCTGGACGTCCACAGAAGACAACAGTGGTGAATGATCGCAGGATCCTCTCTATGGTAAAGAAAAAATGATTCACACCATCCAGACAAGTGCAGGACACTCTCCAAGAGGTGAGCGTATCATTGACAAAGTCTACAATCAAGAGAAGATTTCACGATCGCAAATACAGAGGGTTCACCACAAGGTGCAAATCATTAATAAGCCATATTACAATTTGCCAATAAGCATCTAAAAAAAAAAGCCTGACCAGTTCTGGAAAGGCATTCTTTGAACAGATGAAACTAGGATTAATCTGTACCAGATGACGGGAAGAAAAAAAGTGTGGAGAAGGCTTAGAACAGCTCATGATCCAAAGCACAAAATGTCATCTGTAAAACATTGTGTAGGCAGTGTGATGGCATGGGCATGCATGACTTACAGTGGCACTAGGTCATTGAAGTTTATTGATGATGTGACCGAAGCAGCCGGATGAATTCAGCGGTGTTTAGAGATATACTGTCAGCCCAGATTAAGCCAAATGCAGGAAAGGTAATTGGACGGCGCTTCACAGTACAGATGGACAATAATCCAAAACACACTGCAAAACCAATTTAGAAATTTTTGAAGGAAAAGTGGAATATTCTGCAATGGCTGGGTCAATCACCTGATCTCAACCCAATTGAGCATACATTTCACTTGCTGAAGGCGGAAAGTCCCACAAACAAAGAACAACTGAAGACCGCTGCAGTTAGACTTGGAGGAAACCAAGTCTTTGGTAATGTAGCATGGGTTCCAGACTTCAGGCAGTCATTGCCAGTAAAGGATTCTCAACAAAACATTAAAAATTAACATTTTATTTATGATTCTATTCATTTGTCCAATTACATTTGAGCCCCTGAAAATGGGGGACTGTGTATAAAATAATTGCAGTTCCTAAAATGTGTACTTGATCTTTATGTTCAACTCCTTGAATTAAAGCTGAAAGTATGCACTTCCATTTTATTTGGATTGTTTCATTTTAATTTTATTCTTGTGGCATACAGAGCCAAAAGTATGAAAATTGTGCCTGTGTCCAAATATATATGGACCTAACTGTGTGTGTGTGTGTGTGTGTGTGTGTGTGTGTGTGCGTGTGTATATATATATATATATATATGTGTAAAAAGTCCTGCTATATTGGTGGAACTGTCCTTAAACTGAGTCTCAGCTTGAACCTGCACGGACACTCCATCAAGAACCATCAGGAAAATAAATATTGTACCCCGGTGGGACATCATTTTAATCTGACAGGCCACTCCATCCACAACCTCAGGATTAACCCTTTTTGCTACAGGGCGTACTATGCCGTCCCTGCAGCAGGTGGGTCTTGAAACCGCCTTGATTTCAATGGGCCTCCTTGGCCCCTGCCAAGCAGTCACCGAGTGCCATTGGCTGCTGCGGGTCGGCCTGAACTCAGGTCGTCCACCTGCAGCCAATGGCGTGTGCTGCACATCAGCTGCTAGACAGGCCGGAGGGACTCAATGTAACGCACTACTATAATGTCATGTAACATTCATCATTGTACCTATACCATTGTAGCATTGTATAATATCTTTGCTGACGATACCCAAATCTACCTTCCCTTTTCCGATCTCTCTCCTCCTGTGTTGAACCATGTTACTGCGTGCTTATCAGTTGTTTCCGACTGGATGACTTCCTGTTTCCTATAGCTCAACCTCTCTAAAATTGAACTTCTCGTCTTCCCTCCCTCTAGAGCTAACATTCCTGCGGTCATGCCATGGCTCACGCCACCACCGCAGGAAGACCCAAACCGGTGCTGCTCCATTTCGACAACCTCGGCAGCACCATTCCTGCAACGCCCAGTTTGCCTCGGGTCAGTCCTGGCTCTTGTAGAAGATCCAGGTACTCCCACTAATGAGCCCTGTCCACCCCTTCATAAAGGTGGAGCTCCCTAGGGGCAGTGCTTCTGCATTTGTCTCCACTTGGTGGACGTTCTCCTGGAAGCCTCCTCCCTTCCTGCTGTGCTTCCAAGACTCCAATCCCCTGTCTTCAGTGCCCTGCGACTCCGGTCTCATGTGCCCTGCGACTCCGGTCTACAGTGTCGCTTCATTTCTGGTCTCCTTAATGTGGACTATACCCTTCACCCTACTGTGCTCTGCAAGCCACAGTGCCTTGACAGTCTGCTCGCTGCCTGCCAGCTGTCTATATACTCCAGTCTCCTTTGTCTTCAGTCAGCATCCAGTCAGCCCTTTTCCTATCTTGCCAGTCTGCTGTCTTGTGTCTCTTGTAAGTCCTGGTGTCTTACCCTCTGTGTCTGTGTCTTGTGCCTCAGCATCCTTCCATATCTTCGCTAACAGTCATACTGCTGTTTACCGCGATTACCACAATGAATCCCCATCTGCACCTTATTCACGTGTCTCTGCTCGTTATGTCAACTACATCTTGGACTCATACCCTCACCCCCTTACACCAAGGTCGTGACAGCCCATTTCCCTTCAGGTGAATGGTGCTACCATTACTTCTACCTCACAGGCTTGTCTGATCTCACCTTCACTCCTCACATTCAGTCGCTAGCCAAATCTTGCTACTTCCACCTAAAAACCATTGCACCCGTCCGTCCCTTTCCTGATCAGGACTCTACTAAAATGGTCTTCCAAGCTCTTGTTATCTCCTGCCTTGACTACTGTAACCTCCTTCTCGCTGACCTTTAGAGAGCCCAGATCCCACTGCAGTCTGTAATGAACACTCGTGCCAGGCTCATCTACCTCACTTCCCGCACATCTCACCCCTTTGTCAATCTCTACACTGACTCCCTGTTTCCTTTAGAATACAATTCAAAATATTGGTGCGCACTTACAAAGCTCTCCATAACTGTGCCGCTGCCTACATCTCCTCCCTTACTAGCAGGTACATCCCATCCCAACCACTTTTGCTCTGCCAATGATCTAATGTTATCATCAATTCATACCTGCAACCCCAACTCTCGGCCATCCGCAGAACCCGGGAGCGGGTCAGCCCCTTGCTCTCCCTCACGCGGGGCCCCCGCACCCCAAAAGGATATCAACCCGGCCACCATTTGCACCACACTCTCTTGGTCGTCCAGGCCCGATATTGTGGCCGTCACACCTCCCGGGGGGAGGGGGGAAGTGTCCCGCAACCAGCCCTCACATGCATCTTCAACCTCCAGCAAACAGGCCTCCTGAACGGCTGGGAAACGTGGGCCCACCGTCTCAGCAGCCCGCAACAGACTCCCAGCCAATAAAGGATTGCACCATGGAGACCGAGGAACAGCAGGGCAGGATCCCATATTGGGAGGTAGGCCTTAAAATAGCTGCTGTCAAATCCCTCCAGCCGATATGGAGCAGCACCAGTCTCAGGTCCAGAGGGGGGAACAAGCAAGCGCCGGACAAATCTCGCCCTATGGCCAACCCCAGGGAGACCACAAATAAGGAGAATGGTGGAGAAAGTCGGCCAAAAATTCCCCTGTACAAGGCAGGTTGCAGCAGCGCTCCACCAGCACACGTCTGCTCTCTTCTGTGGTCGGCCACGCCCCCCTGAAAGCTTATCTTTTAAATATAACGTCCAATAAAAAAAGGTATCCCTACGTACTGCTATGCTCAGGTGATTTTGGCATCTGGATTAACACTGCTTAGCCAAAATCAGAAGTCTACAAACCCCTAATAAATGTCGGGTTAATGTGATGTAAAAAAATGAGAGAAAGATAAATCGTTTCAGAACTTCTTCCACCTTTTAATGTGACTTTTAAAGTGTATGACTCAATTGAAAACCAAACTGAAATCTTTTAAAGTAAACTAAAATACAGACCGTCCTTGAGTTACGACAGGATTCCATTCTGATGTCATCGTCGTAACTCGAGTTGGACGTATGTCAAATATCTTCAAGATACGACAAGGTCCCGTTCTTAGGTCACAGCGATATTGTTGTTTGTACGGAGTCCGGCGTATGTCGAGTATCTTTCCTCTTTTTTTTGCAGTTATGTGGTATTGCTATGTAACATTAGTGTGTTTAAAAGGTTGTTTTTCAGAACACAGACATAAAGCAATAAAGAGGCTGACACCCTTTTGCATTTCAATTTGTGTGCATTGATCGTCGTAATGATCATCGTAAGGGCGGGTCGTCGCAAGTCACGTATGTTGTAACTTGAGGACTGTAATATGGTTGCATAAGTATGCACAGCCTCTTATAACTGGGGATGTAGCTGTGTTCAGAATTAAACGGTCCCATTCAAAATCATGTTAAATAGGAGTCGGTAAGTACACACCTGCCATCATTTAAAGCGTCTCTGATTAACTCCAAATAAAGGTCAGCTGTTCTAGTAGGTATCATCCAAGACACATAAAGTTGAACAATTTTTTGCCCTCTATCAATTTTAATGTAGATAAAGAGCATTGTAGTCTAACTTTGGGTAGTAGGAGACAAACTAAAATAGAAAGTGACATTAGGAAATGCAGGTTGTGGGGAGAGGGGATTGATATTCAAAACACAGGGGGGAAACGTTAATGAAATGTAATGGAAATATTTTTTAAATATTTGCCACAATTTGAAAGGTTAATAGAGATCTCTCGTTTTCCCCCATGTCCTAATGTGATAAATTACAATTAAAAATTAGACTTTTCTTTAAAATGTAATGTAGATTAACAGCTATTGTTGTTTTTCATTCATTCTTCTGAAGGGTGACTATGATGTGGTCATTAATGATTATGAAAAAGCAAAATCTTTGTTTGGGAAGACTGAAGTCCAAGTGTTTAAGAAAGGTGAGTATTTCTGCCTGTGTGTGTGGTCTTCCAACTGTCTGTGGAGAGGAAGAAAATATCTATTTTTATTTTTATACCAATTTTGAGGTCACCATTCTGAAATTAATGGAATAGTTTTGTGTTAAAACAGGAGAATTAAACATTAACTCCACCTGATCCCTTCCAGTCTTAACACTTGAGATTAAAAAAATATCTTAAATCAAGTACCAGGCTACCTTGGCACTGGCCATACATGACAGACTGCTGACTTCCTGCTAAGCCATTGCTGTCACGTGACTTTCAAGAGGCTGGATGCTTGAGGAAGCTTCCAGCCAATCCAATGCTTTCAATGCCATGCACCATTTGCTAAAATGTCTCCAGAGAGTCCCAATAGCCAAGAATCGGAGATCAGCACTCGTTGATCTCAGGCTTTGGGTGGGACAAATCCCCTCTGAATTAGCTCTCTAAGACCCCTCTTCAAGAGAACACAGGTCACTGGAACCACTCAAATTACCTTGAGTGGCCAAGGTGTGTAGAGTTCCATTTTTAGTGTATATCATACACTCTAACTGAAGAGAAGCTTGCTGTTTCACATTAATCGTGATTTTTCCTATCTTTCTATCTTACGAGACATACCAATGTTCTCAACACCCCATTGGAGCGCAGTACTTAAAGCCAGAGCACAACAGTTAGGGCTAGATCACATCATTGGCTCGAATCAAAATACATTTGCACCCCAACTTGATAACATCTGCGGCACTAAGCGGCACGGTGTTCTCTTCTCCAGGAGTCCGTAGAACTCTATGGAGGCAGACGAGATCTCATGCGTGTTCCATCCAGGACAGCGGAGGGATACGCAGATGAACACTGGGAACTATTTGTTTCCACCGTTCCGCTGCCTGTGGAGCGTGGAAGTGGCAGATTGCTCTGCTTTCGCCACTGTGGGATCTGAGGTGAGTGGGATTTTTTTTTTATGTGTTTAAATTAATGTGTTAAGTGTCTCGTTTCAGCGCAATCACCTAACACCAGGGTCTTTAAAACGTTATTCAAACCTGAATGATGTCAGGGTAGATGAAAAATAAGCTGGTTGGAATGGCTCGTTCTCCATCCTAAATATAGGAGACATTAATGTACAGTAAGCCGTTGTTATATCCGAGCCGCAAGCTCAGCTTGCATATCGGATGTAAACTGTCATTGTAAAATTAAGCACAGCGGTCGAGCTGTTATGCTATACAGCTTTAGCACTGTACATAGCGTTCAGGTTGTGATCTGGCCCTTAATGTTTTATTTGAGGATGACTTTATTTGTTGTTTAATCAGTGTTTGTATTGTTAAGTCGGCAACCTCCTTCATATATTGTGCTGGAGAAAATAAAGAATAAAAGAATTGTAATAAAGTCATTATGTCTATTGTGTAGAGAATTAATTAAAATTCATGCCTTCCTGTTTATATTATGCATTAGTAATGGCTGATGGAAGCTACAAAATCCTCTTGGAATCAATGGTATTTCCATACATCAAGAGCAAGCTTTCAGGCTCCCCAAATCCCTCATGGCTGGAGTGATGAAGGACTGTTCCTTGCTACATTAACAATGTTGTCTGGATCAAAATAAATCAATATAGTGGTTATTTCCCTGTGAACTCTGGTCCTTAATGCATGTTAGAAATATTGTTAAAGATTATATTTCAGAATTTTCGAGAAGGGCAGCCTTTCCTCTTGCGGTTTAAGATCAAAGAAGACCCTCTCGATAGGATTTGTTTTATATAGAATTTTTTTTATATATAAAGCATGTATTTTATTTCATTTTCTTAGTTTATGCCGAAGTTGAAACCAGAATTGAAGCTTTGCGGAAATTACTTTTGGACAAGTTGTTGGAAACACCATCTACTTTGCATGACCAGAAACGTTACATTAGGTAATGTGGCACTCTTTCCTGGTCACAAAAGAAAATCATTTGCATTATTGTTACAAAATATGTTACATGCATAGTTGTTTGGGGTTTTTCTGGTTAATGTTACACAGATTTATGTATTATGATTTCTAAATCCACTTTGACACATTGCCCATTTTACCGTTTGTTGTTGTCAATATGTCCCTGACCATCTATGGCCATTGAGCAAACAAGAAACTGCCCTGTGTAATCTAATGTTAATGGCCATGGACCTTAGACCGATTTGGAAAAGGGATCTATACTGCTAGCCCAGGTAAGGATTGCACTATCACTGAAGGGGTCAAGAAGGGAAATTAAAAGATCTCCACAACTGACCATTTTGTGGCTGGATAATAATGATTATCAAAACAACAGGGGCCATATTACAAAGCTGGTGCTATCTTAACCAGAGCTGTTGTAAACTTACCAGAGCCTTTATAGTCTATGGATTTGTTAAGTTTACAACAGCTCTGGTTAAATTAGCATCAATTTTGTAATACTGCCCTAAGACTGTAAAAGCTAAATCCCAATGGCTCCTGTGCCAAAGGAATTGGTACATGGCGGTGCATTTCTGCATGCGTTCCAACTGTTTGTTTGTAGTTGGTGATTCAGGAAAGGAAATCATACATGGCACATGTTTAGAACCAAGAATGTGACTTTGAAGGGAAAGAGATTACATTGAAGGGTCATTCTAGTAATATTAACTGCTTGAGCCACTGTTCCGTCCAAGCTGCAAGCTTAGCTTGCACCTCAGATGTTGCAGCTGCTTACTGTACGTAAACAGCTCCTATGGTTTTTATACGAGCCACTAACAATGGCTATCATTAATGTCATTTTTTTGGCAATCCATTTCAAAGATTTAGGGATGCACCGAAATGAAAATTTGGGACCGAAACAGATACTGAAAATGCATGATGAGCTTGGCCGAAAACCGAAAATGACTTTCTATATATGACTATATATACACATACTGTGTATACATGTGTCTGGTGTGTGTAAAATATATGTATAAGTGATGCTCCTCTGAAATGAAAATTTTTGAACAAAACGGAAAATGACTTTTTCTCCTATCAATTTATTTTAAGATAGTTTTTGTATAATTGTATTAATACTAGACTTTATTAAATTAATCCACATTAAACACACACACACACTTTATAGTTGAGGAAGACATTTACATATCCCAGCAATTTAGAGAACTCTGAATTGCTGGGATGTGTAAAGGTCTTCTGCAACTATAAAGTTTATTATTTGTTGTGTGGAGGCTTTTAATCTAATTTTGTTGCCCTCCAACACAACTTAAATGTGTAGATCTATATTTATAATGGCTCCGGAAAAGACAAACGATTGCAAAATGAATGTGTATATGTTCCATTAACTTTTTGGAGGCATGGATGTAATCTCCCACATTAACCCCCCTCTTGTCCTCAGAGCAGACACTGCTGGCAGGAGGTTAGTGATAAATCGCTTGTTCCTTGTCACTGAGAGGCCAGAGGTTACTGATAGTGTGGATCATGCAGTTAACCCTTTGTGTGCAGAAATAAATATGTGTAGCAGCTCCTGCCTCTTTCCAATTACAATTATCTCCAGCTAAGCAGCATTGAAAGAGTGCTCGCTCAGTGTCAGCTGGGATCAGCAATTTTCAGCTGACCTTTTCGGCTGGTGTTTTGCTTTCGGGCTGAAACTGATAACCCCATTATCGGCAGAATCTATCGGTGGCCGAAATTCCGGTGCATCCCTGATTTATACAGAATTGTGATGAAGTTGGTAGCAGATAGAATACGTTTAGGTTACAGTTAAACACTACTACAATATTCTTTATATGTTTTTCAGTCCTCATCCCTTCTGACTGATAAGTGGTCCAGAATAAATCAATCATTCAAGCACCTTTATGCCTGTATAGTGTGGTAGATAGCTCCAGTGTCTGAGGGTATAATTAAGTATGATATTCATCATATGATCATGTGTGCATGTGGAAACTAGAACGCATGGAAAATTCACTTTTTTAATATAAATGGATTTCAATGTAGTTTGTGAATACTTAAGACAGGTGACACAACGTAATAGAGATTCTAAGTGACCTAGAATATAATGCTTAATAACTAGTATCTTCTCATTTAACAAAATTACTACTCAGAGAGGGAGCAGTTTGCGGAAATTATGTCAGCAATAGAAACACAGGCTTTTGACAGTTTCAGGCACATGACATGAAAATTGGAAAATAACAATGAAATCTTTCTATAAACCTAAATCTAAAGACATTATGCACACTTATGTAATTTGGACATATACAGTGGTTTCAATCTGTAAATGTTTCAGAATGAAAACACTGTGTCTGATAGTTAATAAAACAAGCAAATCTATATTAAAGGGTGATCTATATTTAAAGTGAATAGAAAAATATTGAAAAAAATCCAGTAAGAAAAAGAATAGCTTGCTCCTCCATTCTACTTTGCTTTGTTGTAAAATTAAGATGTTCATGTCTGATTCTTGGTTTTGCTTTCGTAGATATCTATCCGATCTCCACGCTCCAGATGACCCTGCTTGGCAGTGTATTGGAGCACAGCACAAGTGGATCGTTCAGCTCATGCACAGCTGTAAGGAAGGCTATGTGAAAGACCTTAAAGGCAAGGAACACCACTTCCAATATATTATTATAAATATTTGCCTTTTCTTGACTTGGTTGAATACATTATTTCAAAGGGTCTTGATCATCTTTATATTTACTATATATACTACAATGCCTGGCCAAAAAAGTCACCACCTGTATTTAACTAAGCAAATAGGTAAGAGTCTTCCATTGGATTATCACTACAGTTAGGGATGCACCGATACCACTTTTTTAAGCCCGAGTACGAGTACCGATACTTTTGTTCAAGTACTCACCGATACCGAGTACCGATACTTTTATTTTATGTCATGTGACCACTTTACAATAAGAACAGACCTCATATAAAGCCCCCAGCTCACATGGATATGCCCCCAGGTCTCATAGATATGCCCCCCAGCTCATGGATATACTGCCCCAGCACATGGATATCCTGCCCCAGCACATGGATATGCTGCCCCAGCACATGGATATGCTGCCCCAGCACATGGATATACTGCCCCAGCACATGAATATACTGCCCCAGCACATGGATATACTGCCCCAGCACATGGATATTCCCCCAGCACATGGATACTGCCCCAGCTCATGGATATGCCCCTCAGCTAATGGATACTGTCCCCCAGGTCATGGATAATGCCCCCAGCTCATGGATACTGCCCCCCAGCTCATGGATAATGCCCCCCAGCTCATGGATAATGCCCCCAGCTCGTGGATAATGCCCCCCAGCTCGTGGATATGGCCCCCAGCTCATGTATAATGCCCCCCAGCTCATGGATAATGCCCCCCAGCTCATGGATATGCCCCCAGCTCATGGATACTGCCCCCCAGCTCATGGATACTGCCCCCAGCTCATGGATACTGCCCCCAGCTCATGGATACTGCCCCCAGCTCATGGATACTGCCCCCAGCTCATGGATACTGCCCCCAGCTCATGGATACTGCCCCCCAGCTCGTGGATAATGCCCCCCAGCTCGTGGATAATGCCCCCAGCTCGTGGATAATGCCCCCCAGCTCGTGGATATGCCCCCAGCTCATGGATAATGCCCCCAGCTCATGGATATGCCCCCAGCTCGTGGATAATGCCCCCAGCTCGTGGATAATGCCCCCCCCGCTCATGGATTTCCCCCCCCCCCCAGCTCACCTGGCACTCTCCGCACATACTTACCTTCCTGAGGGACGCCGGGAAAGTCTTCGCGCGCTCCTTGGAAGACCCCCAGCCGCGATCACATGGTCCCATGTGATCGCGGCTGGGGCCTTCCAACGAGCGCACACGCGGAAACTTTCCCGTCGTCGCCCAGGAAGGTAAGTATGAACGCGGTCAGTGCCAGGTGCCTGTCCGAATGCTGTATCGGCATTCGGACAAGCCCTGCAGCTGCTCTCCTCACTGTTTCATACTTACCTTCCTGGGCGACGCCGGGAAAGTTTCCGCGCGTGCGCTCGTTGGAAGGCCCCAGCGGCGACCATGTGATCGCGGCTGGGGCCTTCCAAGGAGCGCGCGCGCGAAGACTTTCCCGGCGTCGCCCAGGAAGGTAAGTATGAGCGGAGAGCAGATGCAGGGCCTGTCCGAATGCCGATAGAGCATTCGGACAGCCGCTCCAGCCCCTCGGATGCCGGCAAGCCGGCTCAATGCCGGCTTCCGGTATCAGAAAAAATATCGGGGGTACTGCAGGAGTACCAAGTACTCCTGCAGTACCCGGTATCGGCACCGATACCGATACTAGTATCGGTATCGGTGCAACCTTAACTACAGTGATTAATATGTTTAAACTGGCAAAAATGATGTCAGCTGACTACCTTAATATATTGAATGACCAGGTTTTTCCATCAATGAGTTTTTCTTCCCTGATGGCACAGGTATATTACAAGATGACAGTGCCAGGATTCATGGGGCGCAAATTGTGTAAGAGTAGTAAAGGGATCATGACAGTTAATTTTCATGGCCACCACAGAGTCCAAACCTTAACCTCATTGAGAATCTTTGGGATGTGCTGGAGAAGACTTTATGCAGCGATCCGATTTTCCCCTCATCAATGCATGATCTTGGCGAAAAAGTTAATGCAACTCTAGACAGAAATAAATGTTGTGACATTGCATAAGCATAATGAAACAATGCTATCGTGAATGTGTACTATAATCAAAGCAAAAGGCGTTCCAACTAAACATTAAATTGTGTGACTTTTTTTTGGCCAGGCAGGATATATTTGCTTAACTTGCCATTTGTAGTACAGCGCTACGGAACTTGTTAGCGCTTTATAAATACTTGTAGCTGTAGTGTCTGGTTGTCAGAGCTAATTGATTTACAAGTACAGTAACTTAATCCTAAGGTTTACTAAATAGAGCAGTGATGGACATATTTTGCTGGTATTTCCTCAACAGTTGTTCTGTGGATGAATGTACATTTTTAACCCATGAAGAAGCAAAAAGCAATCCCTTCCAATCATAAATACAAAGTGGAGTATGTTTTGGCAAGAACTGGGCAGTCATTTCATGCCCCAGATCAAATGAGACACTTGCAAATAATCCATCTCATACTAATATGTGTTTTATTTTACACCTAGATATGTATTATAAGTGTTTCATCTGTTGTGTAACAATGAGTTCCATAGATTGTACACATCGAGCAAATTGTGAACGGAGACATAAACTGCCCCTT
The DNA here is from genome assembly GCA_009667805.1 of Leptobrachium leishanense. Classification (NCBI taxonomy): domain Eukaryota; kingdom Metazoa; phylum Chordata; class Amphibia; order Anura; family Megophryidae; genus Leptobrachium; species Leptobrachium leishanense. The sequence continues at coordinate 152,445,383 of CM019067.1, read as the reverse complement.
CCATTTGTGACGAGATTAGTGGAGGAAAGTAGAGTTCAGTTGCAAAATAGAAGGAATGGGAGATTTTTAAAGTGGTTATATGTATGTAACAAAGGAGATATACACGCATGGCAGCAGTAGTGTAGAAATAAGAGAAAGGAGTCAGTAAGCTCAGTGCAAAGATTATGTGATATGAAACGGGAGTTGCTGACTCACTGGGAGACAGATCGCAGCAGAAAGATTTAGCTGAGAAAGCATATACTTCATGGTTTGTAACTTTCATGGTTTGGAAGATCAGCAGTCTAAATTTAAATGGATAGTCTATACATCGCCACCTTTCAATTTTATCTGGTCACATTACGTGGAGCTCCTTCTGTTTCTTCTGGGGGCATCTCAGAGGGCTGATTCAGCCCTCCGAGTACAGGGGATTAGTTATGTCTAGTAACTCAACTCTATGGGACCTTTGGAAACAAATTCCCACCAGTGCAAGGCCGGCCCAAGCCACTGTGTTTCCTGGAGCCAAGGATGAATTGCTGGCCCCCAAAAAAACAACAACATGTGACATGTATGAGTTTATCACAGAGCACCACAGCAATAAAACTCACAGTAATGTGTGGTGTGTATGAGCGTGTCACAGAGCATCACATATCCTGGCCCACTGTCACACACATCCATACACACACATATACACTCACACAAACTCACAAATTAACTGAATGTGAGGAGTGAAAGAGATGTAAAAATGGAAGGTTAGGTGAGTTTGTGGGGTAGAGTTGGTGGCTGCACCACTGGTGGCCTGAATGAAGAGGTTAATATTTGAAAGAGGAGAAATTCTGTTTTTCGAAAGATTGGATCTCTTGGTGGTGACATGCACATTCGGGGTGAGAGGGATAAGGTAATTAATGAATAAGAAAGTGAATGGACTTTATACACAATTCTACACATTACACAAATGTTCACAGGTTTCAAACATGACCTTGTCACAATGTTGCATGTATATTATGGTTACGTAGACATTAGAAACTCTAAACTGTAAATTATAGTTCATCTTCAGGTAGATCTTTAACACCTTTTGGTGTCAAAGATCAGGATGGTCCCCACTACTATACATTAACAAATGTATTCATGTGTAAATTAAGCTCTTCATCCTTTTCCCTGTAAGTGTAAGGAATGTGCCTATAAAATATAAGACCATGTCAAATAAATTTAGTTTCTGCACGAAGCTGAAATTGAACATTAGTTTTTTCCATTTATTTGTTTTAGTGTATTTTTTCAAAATTAAGACAGAAAGTTAACCATTTTTGGTAAAAGATTTAAGAAATTTTAGACACTGTCTCGGCAGCTACTAACATTCAGACATTAACAAATTCATATATTCACAAGGTTCTATAAGGGGGGGCAGGTCATCTCAACCTGATGAATGGTCAATAAATCCTCACTGTCTGTCGTGGTCTGTACACATTACAGCAAGTATTATCCTGGTTGTGGTTATGGACATCCTGCACGCACAAACATTTCTTATCTTTTTCTCCTGTTTTATTGGACAGCTTAGTGATGAATAGCCGTGAGTAGAGGGGAACAGTGATCCTTTATGACATATACTTCATAAAATGCATGGAGCAAGCTGCCCCTCTTGCACTGTGTGTGTGTCCACAAGCTGTGTGACCCTCATCACACTGCGCAAAACCTACGGTGGTCTGGGAAAGAGAACAAAGCGAAGACGAGTTTAAAAATCCCTCTGTTAAACAAACAAAAGCACAAGCAAACACATTTCATATCCTGAGCCACTCCAGCTAATTTATTCAAAGATGATTCTCCTGGATATTTAAATTGAGGCAGCTGCTGTACATCTTTGTTTAAATGTCACTTTTTTATAATTCGTTTTATTTTTAAGGAAATTGTAAGAGTGGATAGTTAGTAGAGAGTTTGTACTCGAAACTTCAGTTTGTAATGTTTATTTACCCCTTGTTCTTTACAATCTCTTCTATCTGATATTTTACATTAATTATCTTAGTTTGTGGGAAAAAACATTTTCAACATGACTTAGAAGAAAACAATTGGCTACTTTTTAATCAGACCACCTGAAGTGAAACAAAAGTCCTCTTTACCATTCGAGAAGGGACTAGAAAACTGACAGCTTTCTTAAAATGTTGAGTGGAAACCAGGGTAGGTTTTTAAGCTTTTTGTCAACCCGTGCTGATAATCTTTCACTCTCTGTTCGAAATGAGTAAGCTTCATTTATTTATCTGTGACAAGTGTCCCTTGTTTTGTTCATTATTAGTGTACATGATAATGTAGACATGGGCTTCTTGCTTGAGGTACTTAAACAGATATCCACTATGCCCTCCTGATGAGGCTAATAAAGCTGAAACGATAATTGGGGGTTGTGGTTCCTTTCTGGCAGAGGAGCTGCATTGGGATATCAGTTCTGGCCACCCTTTCTGGGTGATAGCAGACTGATTTGTATATGCTTCAGCCCTCTCTGTAATGACGCCATCACGCTAAAACTGTATGAGACGTGACGGGGACCCACTGTTTGACAGGCCACTAGTGCTTTGTCTGTTCTCAGCAATTTCATGCATCCTTGTTTTACTCACTATATGTGGGACAAGCGCACAACACAACAGACAATTAAGAAAAATCAATGTTTGTGCTATTAACTATATTAAAAAATTAGTTTTCATATGGTAAGGCACTCAAGATAGAGCCAGGCTTATGTATTATTTATCATTAATAATTTTTATTTTGAAAGAAGTCAGCATATCAAACACATAATGAAGGCCTCGCAGGGCCGCACAAAGTCATCTGTAATGGCAAGAAGAGAGGGTCTCGCAGGGCCACCCAAAATCATCAGCAAATGTTCAGCATAAGAAAATAAAAAACCTAGAAAAATAGGCATCGAAGCGACACTGCAATAACATATCCACGTGGGAAAAAGAGAGTCAGCTGAAAGAAAGCCGAACTAGATATGACAGCAATATCGCTAAAGAGTCAGCATTAAAAAAAGAAAACCCTCAGGGATCAAAAAAGTTTCAGTGTGGTAAAACAGACAAAGGGATAAAAAGGGGAAGGGGGGAACAAAAGAAGGGGAGAAGAAAAAGTTATGGGGAGATGGCAAAAGGCCAGAATTGTGCCATCCCAGGAGTCCAAGGACCCATGGGATGCCGTAGGACACGTTTGGCACCAGGCCCGGGAACTTGGTGGCCAAGCAGGACACCAGGACGCAGTGGCGTGTACCGAGAAGACCCGAATCAACCCAAGAAAATAAAAAAATATAGATAATAGAATTTTTTTTTTTTAATTATAAGTAAAAAGATGTCTGCGGACCAATACACGTAAGTGGGGGCTTGCACAGCAAGAAGATCTCTCAGGGGGCCAAACGTAAAGTCCCGCTGAAAAATGTAAGATGAGACACTTCAGCCTGTACCCAGAAACGGGATTGGGGCCACTGCAAGCAACTCCCCGTAAAGCGATCCGGTTCTCCCGATCGCAGCAGACACAGGTCAGGCTTATGTTTTAAATCATTATGGCTGCCATGGTACTGTGAGTATTCATGTATGGATACTACGGTTGTGTTTACACATACATTTTTGTGTTGTGACGAGGTGATTACAGCTATGGGAATATGTATATAAAGTGACGTGCTGCAGTGAGTCAGAAATATTCGTTTGTGTGTGTAAGTGTGAAATAAAACCATTTGAGTGTGTGTGCATATTTGTGCTTTCTGTGTGTATTTCCTGTGTCCGCTGTGTTGTTATATTTTCTTTAAAGCATTTGCTTGGATTTGATCAGGAAATCTTGGAGGTATCACAGTAGGTGAATCCGCTTGCTGGTTTTGCTGTCGAATAATTGTAGGCCTTAAACCCTTTCTAACATGAAAAGCTGTACTTCCCTTTTTTTGTAAAATTTAAACCCTGGCTTGGAAAAAAAATGTGTGATTTTGCCTACTGTGTCCCTTTAATGTAATGTATCTGATATTTGTTTATAAATGTGGGAAATGTAATGAATGTATCTTCCTGCAAATAGAAATTCTGGAAATCATTTAGATATCATATTAAGTTATAACTGCAGATTTGTGAGGGTTTCAACACCACATTTCATGTAAAAAGATCTTTCTTTGTGCCTTGCTGCTAGTGGGAATGTGTTGCTGTTTCATGCTATGTAAGAGATGTATAGAGAAATCAAAGCCTAGATCACGTCAACTAAAAATAAATCGAGCTCTTGCGATGCCAGAGGCAAAACATAGTGCACTCCAAGACGTTAAAAGGCATCTGGATGAACTTTGATACCTGTCTGAAACCTCCATTTCTTTTTCACATCCTTTAAGAGGTCAGCCTGTTGGATTTGTTTTTATTTTTTCACTCCACTGTTCACCTTTTAAACCACGTCTAAAATTAGCTCAAGGTCTCTCTCTCTTTCCTGTCAGGAAAAAGACTCCATGTTAACCCCTGCCGGCATCCGCCAGCAAGATTCACAACAATCTCGCTGTCTGAAAACGTTTCAGACTTCACAATCTTTAGGAGCCGTTTCCAGGAAGATCTTTTAGCGTACAAATCCGACAGAACACGTGATGTTTTATTTATTTTAGGGGTATATTTCCAGTGTTATAGAACTCTTGCAGTGCTTGGGGGGTGCCCTGCACTGACTGGATATGATGCACCCCAAAACAATTCACGCGGGAAATGCTAATATTTACATTAACTACAAGTTTAAATAAGAAACTGCTGAACATCAACAAATATTAGACATTTGGAACTACTTATTCCAGGGATCTCAAACTCTGGCCCCCCCAGATGTTTCTGAGCTACACCTCCCATGATTCTGTGGCCATGAATTGCATTCACAGTATTCTGCGAATTGTGGGCCACCAAACATCTGACGGGCCGGAGATTGAGATCCCCGACATACTCCCTTATTTTCTATAGAAATTTGCAAGATGGTCATCACATTACGGTAAAAAAAAGTGTGATCACGTCACAGTGGATCTTATTAACGATTTGTACCTGAAATGTTAACATTAACATATTTTACACATTTCTCAAATTGTGACATAATCAACTATTCTTTTGCATATTTTGGCTCTTTGTAGAATATTTTGTAATCGAGCACATGGAGATTATTTAGTACATGTATCCTTGGTTGGGAGCAGTGGAAACCAACTGAATCACCGAGCATATATCATTCCGTTATTCTCTTTCCTATGAATAGACCTATATTTATTATATTAGTCCTACATAGTTAATCCAGTGTCAAAGGGGCCTTTTCACCACGGTATCCAGGCAGCTGGTTCCCTCTCCATTGCCCTCACTTACTGTACATCTGGAAAAAAGGCTGCTTCCAGCTGGGAGTCATTTCATGTCTAAACCACATCCCCGAGGCTTAGGGAAGTATTCTGCTGACAATACTAAGCACACCAGTCTTAATAGATTGATACAAATTAAAACACAATCGTTTAAACCTCACGATATTGACGCTGTCATGCAGGGTACCAATGCATACTCTAAATTCTATGGTTTTCACTTAAAAAGCAACTCTAGTGTATCATGATTTTATTGCTTTCGAACGCAGGACTTTCTAAATGCCGCCATTTTATATTGAATCTCTTGAAACCTCAATTTAAAAAATCACTTTAATCTATATATATATTGAATATACATATATTAGCCAAATTAGATTAAGGTTTTGCCATATAATTCCTAATTATCTTTAGAATATCAAAGCAGGAATTATCTAGGTGATAAATATGTTTTGTATTTCTTCTCTCTCATTCACACTCTTTTTGTATTCTTTTCACTTACTTTAATTCCTTTACTTAAGGGGTTATTCGCCCGAAAATGCACCGAACAGTGAATTTCCCCGTACGTTGCAATTTCGTGGCCATTCAAAAAGCTGGCAATTCTGCAATTATTGGTGAAATATGGTGACCTTTGACAGCCGTGAATAGAGAAGTAATGGTTAATCTATTCAGAGAACACCGAACAGCAGTGAAATGTAATTGAAATGCCCTGGTTTTCAGTGGTTTCATTCAACAGGTTTAAACAGGCGAATCCCATATGTTTCAAAGTTTAAAACAAAATCCCATTTTTCTTAAATATTTATTCAACTGTTTCTTCTTTCCGTTTGCAGCAAAAAGTCTTTTTTTTGTCGATTTTTATATATGTTTTTGGAATTTTTTTGATCTTTGACCCTTTCACTACTGAGCGATTTCACCCCTGTGTGCTGAGCTCATTTTTACCGCTTTTGCTCATCATGTTTAAACACTATTTAAAGTCACGTTTTATTATACGACCCAGACATATTATATATCCTATTTTTCGGCAGATTCATAATATATCATTATATGTATACGTCATGCCCTGCCTGAATATTAGAACAAAAAATGCAATAAAATTTGAATTTTCAATCATCTACAGCAGTGGTTCCCAACCGCGGTCCTCAAGTACCCCCAACAGGCTAGGTTTTCCAGATACTTGTAGCACAGCACAGGTGATATGATTTGCTGCTCATTGATTGCAGGATTCAGTTAGCATTTCCCCAGTGATCCTCAAAACCTGGCCTGTTGGGGGTACTTGAGGACCGAGGTTGGGAACCACTGATCTACAGGGTGTAAAGTGGTTTTTTTTCACATTTTATCATCCGAGCCTTTGCGTTTATATTTTCTATGGGGTGCCTTTGTTAAAAAAAAATTAGAAATGGGGACTCGTTACATTTGGGGGGGGGATTACATGATATTTAGCAAACCCCCCATAGAAAAAAATCATTAGTGCAGCATCAATGTTCACATCATAATTGAAATTTGAACAATATTGCTGCATTAATAAAAATAACACACAGAAAACATTTTTTTTTATTTTCTTTTATTTTTTTCCTTTTTTTTTTCTTAATTTGAACATGGTCATGTTTGGTATCATTGGAAAGGCCATGCTCTGGCCTTTCGAAGGACAACAAGCATGTTCCTATAGCCACTGTTCGGGAGATAGGGGTTCCTTTGAATCCCCATATCTCCACCATGGGATTTCCTTAGGAAATCCCCGACAAGCTAGGGGTTCCCTGGCTAACTGACATCATCGCACCATATACGATGATGTCAGATGATGAGGGGGGACCCGAGGTGGAGCTGCCATCCAAGATGACGGCCCCGCGGTAGCCCCAAGACACACTCGGGCTGTATACATCACCTCTTCCTCGCTGATCCTTGCAGTCTTCTCCGGCGATCGCGGCATTTTACTTCCTGGATTCCTTCTCGCGAGGAGGGAACCAGGAAGTATTAGGTCGCGGTTGCCGGAGGAGACTGCGGGGGACATTGAGGGAGCGCAGGGACAGTTGATGTATCCAGCGGCATCCCGAGTGTTGCTCAGGGGTTACCGCTTCCAACATAGGAATTTAACCCCGAGCCACACTCGGGATACCGCTAGGGGGGGGGGTGTATAGGCCGCTTTTAGATGCGATTTTTCAAAAAAATTAGACCGAGGTTAAAAGCAGTGTGTGACTTCAAGGAAGTCAGAATGCCGCAGGACCCCGGAGGAGAGAGGTGAGTATTTTAAAGGACTCCCGGTAAGCGGATGACGTGTGGGGAATGTCCTCCGCATACAGCGGGAGCCTCCTAGGACGTTCCCCACACGTCATCCGCAGTGAAGGGGCTAACAGACCTTTTTATTGTTATTCATAGGACTTTATATACAGTATTATCTCCAGGCATTTTCATGCAGTAATAAAACCAATAATTTGTGTAAACACTCAGGAATATGTATCTAGATCGTTCCAAATGAAACGCCTCCTCCACTTGGCGATAGACTCTGTATATTTCTTATTCTATTTTGTCAATCTAGAACTTCATAGCGCTATACAGTAAGAACCAATTACTGGCCCCCTCTTTGAATCGCACTCACTAGAAGTATGTGATGGTAAGCATATATAATTGTCACGGTGGTTACCACTCCTGGAGTAATTAGCAGTCTCCCTGGTGCTGGGCACTCCACACTGCCACGATCTGGAACAAAGCAGGTGCAGACCCTTTCCGCATCCACAGCTCTTTGTAGACTCCAGTAAATAATCCCTGCTGGAATAAGAGTTTATCAATCCTCAGCAGGCGTGTTCTCCTGTAGCATCATTCTTCAACAGGCAACCTTTTCTGACATCATTCCTCAGCAGGCAGCCCCTCTTCTTACATCATTCTTCAGCAGGCAGCCCCCCCTTACATCATCCTTCAGCAGGCAGCCCCTCTTCTTACATCATTCTTCAGCAGGCAGCTTTTCTTCATTCCTCAGGAAGGCACCTGTGACAATAAATAGACAGGGTATGCCGAATAAGGGAGCAAGGTCTATTGGATGCATGTTTTCCACTGTTCTTGCTGTATGGCGCTATGATGTTCTTTATTCTATTTTGTGTCTAGATAGACTCCGTATATTTCTTATTCTATTTTCATGCACTAGTTTTTTGTTGTTTTTGTTAAACACCCTTTAAGGCTATTGTCAGACGAACGCACTCTGCTTGCGTGTGTAACGGACGACGTACTGACGGAAGATACTGTAGACACCACACAATCCGTTATGTTTGACGGATGGAGAAAAAAAGGGAAATATGGGAAAAAAAATTATTTGTTAATCCACAACAGGAAGGCTAGGGTCAGACGAGCACGTTTTCTACGGACTGTGCGCCCGTGCAGTACGGACGCACTTCATGACGGAAGACGCAGTAGTGGCCACACAGTCCGTTTTTGTGACTGACATTATTTTTGACAGATGTAGGAGGGAAAATACATTAAAATGAGAAAACATTTTGTCCGTCAAAAATGCTGGACGTATAAATGCAGTCCGTCTGACCACGTTCCATCACTCACACACAAAGCTATGCGGACGTGGCGCACTTTGCTCGTCCGTCCTAGCGGTTCGACGTTCTTGCTAACCTGCGTCCGTTTGCCGCGTCCGTAGTGCGTACACACTTCCGTGCAGACGAACTTTGTGTGTGGGCCTTCATTGGTCAGGATTATCTGCTACCACGGACGTTAACACTGCGTTCGTCTGACCCCAGCCAAAGACCGGTACAGTCAGCCAGACCAAAAAAAACTTCTGACGTCAACGTGATGGACGTCGCAAATGCGCTGTGTCTGACGTCGCGTCATCACGCACACAGGACACTACGCTGACGCGCACTCTGGACATCCTTCGTAGAGCTTTTACGTTGAAGCCTACATGGCGTCCGTTGCCACCCGCGTGGTGCGTGCACTCTTCATGTGTTGGTCTCTATTGATCACAAAATAAATGCTACGACGGAGGTTAAACTGTGCGGCGACACGGACGTGATGACTGCGTTCGTCTGACACTAGCCTAAAAGTTGCAGTGTTTTGTCTGTTGTTTTTTTTTACCCCTGTTTGGTAGCTTGTCGGATTTTTTTGGAACGATTAAACGGATGCATTCGGTGGTTTTTCAGATCGATTAGGCAGTTTCTCGATTCGTTCAGTGGTTTTCGGCGGGACGATAAGCCGCACTACGGTGAATGATGAATTCACCACAGGGTCAGCGAATTGAACTCGCCCAAATTCGGCGAACGGGGGTGCTACATTTTGCTGCTCTCTGAATAACCCTGTTAATCTCACTGCTTTATGAGAAGTACAAATTTCATCAAGATAACAAGTTTTCAGGGTGATTATATATTTCTTTTATTGCAATGTTAAAGTGTGTTTTCTGATAGTCGGGGATTGCTCGCCTTATGCTTTTGTTCCCTTTGTCAGATAGTAAAATCTCCAAGGTTTTTTTTGGCATTAAAACCCTGGGAAATATGGTCCTCATACTTTATCCATAGGAAAGCCTGATGCTCAGTGTATGGAAAGGTTTACAACCCCCTTGTTATAAAGCATTTCCCAAATATTAGAACGGATAAGACTGCTTTTATTATGATTAGTAAAGGACAACCTAAACACCGCGGGTCATGTCAAGAACATCTTTCCCTCACTTTTCTGCAGAGGGAAGGGAGTTCCCGTTTGCTCCAAACTCTGTGAAGCTTTTATTTTGGAGTTCAATAGATTTCCTTTTTAAGTCACAATAAAAATAATTTATAAAGACGATACCAGTGCTAAAGGAAAAAAGACACACACCATGTCACAAAACACAAAAAAGTGTGTCTTTTACCCCACACTTAAAAATAACTAGTGTTTATTACAAATAAATGGATCACCGCCTCGAGGTTTGTGTCCATGTTGGTAAGTCTTGTCTTTTCGCTATCGAAGATCTCAAAAATATAACGTAAATAAATACATCACTGCACTTCTATATGGATATTGGATAAAGATACATTATTCTTCACGCACACAAAACGGAGCCTGAGGGCATAGTTCTAGCACTTGTGGGTTCTTTTTGGAACACCATTCAGCCAAATCCCATATGGTCTCCTCTCAGGTGACCGGAGCAGGGTTTTCCACAGGAGGGATGACCACAATAAAAATGTAAAAGACTGTGGGCTCTATTACATTCTTCGCGCAAACGTTAACGCGTGCGCAAAAACGCATTAACGCAGGGGCAAAACCGTTTGCGCTGAATGTTGTATTACAATATCTGCGGAAAAAATGCACGTTAACGTCTACCGCGGGTGAACCTGCGCGAACGTACTGTACTGCGCGCGTCCTATACTTAACATTGTGCGCGCAAATGCGTTTGTGCGCTGGTACGCGGATGGTATTACAATCTATGTGAAAAATTTAACGCACAGTGTTTGCGCGCATCATTTTAACGCCTTGAAAAGCTGGTGGTACCCGCAAATCTGAACGTCATGTTTTTTTTATTGATGCAGCATATATGCGCAGATTGACTTTGACAGGCGCAAAAACTTAATGGGGGACAATTGTGGTTCTTAATTCTGATTGACTGAATCGCGTGAAAAAACAGTCCGCACACTGATTTCTGCGCGCAACGTTGCTGCGCGCGCGTTTTCCGCACGTTATTTTTTGACAGATGAAAAAATGTGCGAGGATTGTAATACCAGCGTTAATGTACGCGTGTTAACGTTTAATGCTGCGCGCAATAATTCACGCGTTCTGCGTGCGTTTTTGCGTGAAGAATGTAATAGAGCCCTGTGTATTGTCTAAAATATATATATATATAAGTTGATATCGAAAATAAAAACTCAAAGTAGAGCCAGAAGAAGGAGGCTCTACGTTGTTATGGCACAAGGGTTGTTATTGGTGGCACAACCCCACAAAAGCCCAAGTTCTGTGTGAGTGAACACTTGGCTGCTGTGTAGAATATACACTATTGCCAAAAGTATTCGCTCACCTGCCTTGACTCGCATATGAACTTAAGTGACATCCCATTCCTAATCCATAGGGTTCAATATGACGTCGGTCCACCCTTTGCAGCTATAACAGCTTCAACTCTTCTGGGAAGGCTGTCCACAAGGTTTAGGAGTGTGTTTATGGGAATTTTTGACCATTCTTCCAGAAGCGCATTTGTGAGGTCACACACTGGTGTTGGACGAGAAGGCCTGGCTCTCAGTCTCCGCTCTAATTCATCCCAAAGGTGTTCTATTGGGTTGAGGTCAGGACTCTGTGCAGGCCAGTCAAGTTCATCCACACCAGACTCTGTCATTTATGTCTTTATGGACCTTGCTTTGTGCACGGATGCACAGTCATGTTGGAAGAGGAAGGGGCCAGCTCCAAACTGTACCCACAAAGTTGGGAGCATGGAATTGTCCAAAATGTCTTGGTATGCTGAAGCATTCAGAGTTCCTTTCACTGAAACTAAGGGGCCAAGCCCAGCTCCTGAAAAACAACCCCACACCACAATCCCCCTCCACCAAACTTTACACTTGGCACAATGCAGTCAGACAAGTACCGTTCTCCTGGCAACCGCTAAACCCTGACTTGTCCATCAGATTGTCAGATGGAGAAGCGCGTTTCGTCACTCCAGAGAACACGTCTCCACTGCTCTAGAGTCCAGTGGCAGGGTGCTTTACACCACTGCATCCGATGCTTTGCATTGCACTTGGTGATGTATGGCTTGGATGCAGCTGCTCGGCCATGGAAACCCATTCCATGAAGCTCTCTGCGCACTGTTCTTGAGCTAATCTGAAGGCCACATGAAGTTTGGAAGTCTGTAGCGATTGACTCCGCAGAAAGTTGGCAACCTCTTCACACTATGCGCCTCAGCATCCGCTGACTCCGCTCCGTCAGTCGACGTTGCCTAACACTTTGTGGCTGAGTTGCTGTTGTTCCCAAACACTTCCACGTTCTTATAATACAGTTGACTGTGGAATATTTAGGAGCGAGGAAATTTCACGACTGGATTTGTTGCACAGATGGCATCCTATCACAGTTCCACGCTGGAATTCACTGAGCTCCTGAGACCCATTCTTTCACAAATGTTTGTAAAAACAGTCTGCATGCCTAGGTGCTTGATTTTATATATCTGTGGCCATGGAAGTGATTGGAACACCTGATTCTGATTATTTGGATGGGTGAGCGAATACTTTTGGCAATATAGTGTATGTATCTTTATCCATATTGTAACGAGATGCCCAGGTCAAATATTTTCCCTCGGCCGTCTCGAGCCGTTCGCCTTCGCCAGTTCCCAGATTCTCCCCTCAGCCCGCAGCGCTGGATCAATGTCAGATCTTGATTTCTCCCAATAATGCAGACGACACTCTTTAGATTGGGTTAAGCAGACTCTCTCTGGCCATTTGACATGGCCTGCTTTTATTTGGTACAGAATCAGAGAACAACTGTTAACATTCCCGCCCCCCAGACATTTCGGCACCGCCATTCAGCCTGTTCCCCATCTGGTCCTCTCAGAGTGCAAGCTCTTGAGCAGGGGCTTCTCTGATAATGTTTTAGGTGTTTAACTTGCATGTATATTGGTTATCCTGTCTTTCCCATTGTACAGCACTACAGTACTTAGTGGCACCTTATAAATGACTGTAACTGCAGTCATACAGAGCACAGGTCCTTGTTTTTGGGGGGATTCCAGGGGAGCAGTGGTAATCCAGGGGTACCATTTGCTAGCTCGGGTCCCTAGGGTGTCACAGTCCAAAAAGCGCCCAGATCTGAGGGCAGAAGCACGGATGGCAGCATCTAGTAGTTCTTCCCAGCTGATGCCACATGGTCACTGCTGCATGAGCCCCTGGGGTCAAGAAAGGCTCAGCAACGTGGGTTCCCAATGGGGCTCCCTCCTCAAAATCACCACAACGGTAGCTCGCATGAGGAGGACCCCAACCCCAAAAGAGCACGCTGCTGGATCAAATGGTTTTCCGGGGCACAGAGGTTTAGAGTTTCTGCAGAGGGCTCTATTAAAGTCAATTCAGTGCCGTCTGGGAATAGGATTGGTTGGCCCGTCTAGCTCCTTGGATGGTGATTGGCTGGGGTTTCAAACCCAGCTCATGCTTTCAATCCCAGGCTAACCCTGGTGTCTGATAACACAGTGAGCGACAGGCTTAACGGCATTTTGATTACATGCTGATAGGGGGGGAGTCACAAAAACACCACTTAAACATTAAAACATAAACAGACACATAGGTTAAATGAGGGGAATAGCAGAGGAGCGAGGTTTTAGTACAGTCCACAGTCTCTGAGCAAGGGGTTCCGCGACACATATATTTGTGCAATGATGTATATATTTCTGTTTTGTTTTTGAGATCTTCCATTGTGAACATTGTAATTTCGTATTTTCTTTGTCTGTTTTATCATTTAAACTGTTTGCACTAGTATGCCATTGAAATAGCAGCGCTGGTGGTCTCTTGTAACAAAGAATTTTAAAACTGCTAAACACTTGCTGTGTCAGATGCACGACTGCTACCACATTCTCACAGAAATGAATCGATGGCCTCATTTGTGCACTGCAGTTACCAGAAATATATTTTTTTCTTTTTCTGCTCAACTGAAGCTTTTCCCATTGAAACAAATAAGTCAGATGTTACAGATATTTCTAGAGGAAAAGAACTAAAAAAAATAAGAACTGTTTTGATGTCATTCACAGTTTCTATTTAACATATCTGCCATTGTTTTGGAAATATCGGTCATTGCATAAACCTGGGTTAAATACTTTGGGGGAACTATGGTTGGGCAAGTATGGTTAACTAGGGGAATTCGCTATTCAGGGAGTTTCCATTCTAGTTTGCCCTACTTTGCCTCCATAGTTTGCCCTACTTTCCACCATAGTTTCTGCTGAAGATATTTAGTGTCACTCTCACCATAGTTTTCACCGTTCTGTCACTTAAAGTTCTCTTTTTTTTTTTTTTTATTGTACCGGCTGGGTGGAGTAGAGGTAATATCACTGCACTATAACCGTGGAGACCCAGGTTTCAAATCCCGGCCAGAGCACCTGTCCAGTAAGTGTCCTTTGGCAAGACACCTAACGGTACATACTTGCCTACCACACAATATCGACTGTGGAGCCCAGTGGTAAGATCTCTGCCCTTCTACTGTGGAGAAGCAAGTCTCGACTTTACGAGAAGCGGGTTCATCCTAATCACCAGGTCGCTGCTTTACAATCACGGAAAGCCGACTTAATCCCACTCAGAAGATGCCACCAGCGAGAGTCCTTGGGCGGGTGTCCTTGGGCAAAGACACTTAACGATATGGATGCGCCTACCTCACAAAATACTTGTACTTCTCATAGATTGTAAGTTCCCTTGGAAACGGGGTCCCTCTGAATCAGGTCATCATCCATGTGTGATATTCCGATGTATCAACCCCTTGTACACCGATCTTGTAAAGCATTGTGGAATTTGTGGTGCTATATAAATAAAGGATGATAATAATAATAATAGTTGTTGTTTTTGCCATAATTGCAATAGATGTTCTATGGAGGTCACCACTTTAAAACTGACGGCTATGTTCACGGTTCTTGCAAACAACAGTGGAACAATGCTGAATGGAGAATAGCGTATTTCACTCATTTTATGGAGGAATTAACAGTGGTAACATTGTTTGCCATAACATAGCCTGTGGTTGTTGAATTATTTTTCCTCCATGCATAGTCAACGACCACCGTAGTTGCAACAACAGTGAACTTTGCTGCCACAACTGTGCTTAATATATAACCCCTATAGGTTTATAGAAGAAGCAATATATATGCAATCAGGCTATAGTAACAAACGTGTTGAGGAAATACTGAGCTGTGTTGTCCTGCTCTTGTCAAGCATGATTTAAGTGTAAAGACATTGCTCTACTGTCGCTTTCTTTAGAAATTTCTTTAAGTGATTTGATTCTATCAGCACAATTTGACCTCGTGTTTTGCCTTAATTTTTTTCGACCTAGATGCCTCTTCATGTAGCCTGGCAGTGAAAGAGTATTCAGGACCAAGAGGTCATAAGAGGCATAATCTTAATTTTAGTCCATTTTGTTATGCTGCCCTGCTTTCTCCTATTGGAAGAGAGTGAGACTTGTGTGTGCAAATGATTCTCTCTCAGTTGAAGGAAAACTATACCGCGGATTTATCCGTGAAGCCCCGAATACGCCGTGTTTAGTCAGCAAGCAACAGTGGGTGGTCAGGCTGCGGCACCGGACAAGGACCCGCTGTGCACAGGAAAAAATGTCAAAGGTGTTTAAGGGTGGTAAGGAAGTCTGAAGGGCTTCACAAAGTCCTATGACTAAGGATCAGAGTTCCCTCTCCCCATTGTCGGTTGTGTGAACGCTCCGTATGGGATACATGCATGAAGCAGCAAGGCACATCTTCACTTGCTTTCACATCTGCTTGCAGTAATTATGCTGAAGCACATTACAAGAAATAGACAATCCTGGACTTCTTGTGAACCAATTTAGGCCACCATAGCTTTAGGAATTATTTCTAAAGTAAGATAGAAGAGTTCAGACATATGCCCAGTCTTGCCTTCAATATTTTTTTTGGGAATGCTGTTTTATTGCATAAATGTTTATTTTTTACTTATTTTTCAATTAGATGATTAGAATATATAACTTACGTTGTATGTATGTTAAGTTCTATATTATTATCAGACACTAGAAAATATTAGACATTTTATATTTTTTATTTTCCAATTTGTTAGCAGAACGTGAACGAATTAATATGCATATAACAGCTAATACAGAAGCCCAGCACTCGCACTACTGGAAATGATGCATGATGCTTTGTAAATTATTTCTGATACAGTGTTCTTGGAGTTCCAGCAGAAAAGCTTACATATGGAGAGTTGAGTATTTAGCTTTTGGTGCCAAAATAATAAGAAAATTTCCATATCCTGTGATACATTTTTTTAGGGTACAATATATAGTGAAAGGGCTCTATTATACTCTTCGCGCAAAAATGTGCACGTGCGCAAAAACGTATTAGCGCGAGGGGCAAAACCCTTCGCGCTGAACATCGTATTACGACGTTCACGCATACGATGCGCGTTAACGTCTAACGCGAGTGACCCTGCGCGAACGCAAGTTCGTGCGCGCATCCCATACTTAACATTGTGAGCGCAAATGCGTTTGTGCGCTGATACGCGGATGGTATTACAATCGATGCGCAACTTTTTACGAACAACATTTGCGCGCATAATTTTAACGTCTTTGAAAAGCTGGTGGTAACTGCAAATCTGAACGTTCTGGCCGAAATGAAATACACCAGCACGAAAAAAAAAATACAGCACAGTATAGTTACTTGTTCTACACATACCCAAACAATAAAATTGAGTGGTTGTGCGTGTTTTTTATTATTGCTGCAGCATATATACTCAGATTGATTTTGACAGGCGCAAAAACTGAACGGCAGACAATTGTGATTCTTAATTCAGATTGGCTGAATCGCGTGAAAAAACAGTCCGCCCACCTATTTCTGTGCGCAGCGTTAATGCGCGCGCGTCTTATTTTAGCTCGTAATTTTTTGACGGATGAAAAAATGTACTCGGATCGTAATACCTGCATTAATTTACGCGCGTTAACGTTTAACGCTGCGCGCAAAAAAATTGCACTGCGCGGAGAATGTAATCGAGCCCAAAGAGTTTTTCAGAGTCTCCTCTCTTCTTCAGGTGGGAAGAATTGGACTTACTTTGTGGTTAATGTTTGATCGTCAGCCTGTTGCATAGCATGAAAGTTGTATTGTAGCGACCTCTAGTGCGCATCTTACCATTAACCAGCTTTGTCCTCAATTACACAAATTCATTCCAGATGTTTGATGAGTCCCTGAGGGGAATAAATGATGTATCAGTGCCGCTGCCTTGTCAGACTTTCTCAAGTCACCAGACAACCAATTAAAAAATTAGTTCTAGTTAACCTCTCTTCCGGAGACCAGCATGACCTTAATGTAAAGGAGCTGTCTTCCAATTTGCTTTGACAATTCTACACTTAGAAGTGTAGTGTGTATGTTATTTGCTGCTGGTGCAAATTATTTTTTTTCCTGCTCACTATTTAACCCTTCAATTTTAGCAAAATATTAGGGTTGCCAGAATAACCAGGGTTTTGCGAAAGCTTAACTATATAATTGTATAAAAGAAAATCTTTTTTTCTACATGATAGTCTTATTACATTAGTTGAGGGGTTCTTCAAAGAAAGCTGAATTGGCCACGAAATTGCACCGAATGGTGAATTTTCCCGTACGGTCCAATTTCGGAGCCATTCAGCTATTCAAAAAGCAGGCAGTTTGCCAAATATTGGCGAATTGTCAGCAGAATACAGTATTGTTCGACGACCATGCAGTCCACCTAGAGAAGCAATGGTTAATCTATTCAGAGAACACCGACCAGCACTGAAATGCCCTGATTTTCAGTGCTTTCATTTGGCAGGTTTAATCAGGCGGATCCCATAGGTTCCAATGTAAAAAATATTCCCATTTTTATTAAATATTTAATAAACCGTTTATTCTTTTAATTGCAGCAAAAGTCTCTAATTTTTTTAGTATTCTTTTCAGCAATTTATTTTTTTATTTTAATTTTTTTTATCTATACCAGGTATTTTCGTGCAGTAGTTTATTTGCAAACAGCTTTTAAAAGTTGCAGTGTTTCTTTTTTGTTTTTTTTCTTTACCCCGTTCCTTGGCTTGTCGGCTTTTTCCACCGGCTGTGCAGCACTCTGTTCGGCAGATCGTCAGCTTTTTTTTTTATGCATTCAGTGGTTTTGCGGCAGATCATCTGGTGCGTTTGGCGGTTTTGTGGCGGCTTATCAAATCGATCCCATGTTTTTTTTGGCGCTTTTTTGTTCAATGCGTCAGTTTTTAGGGGACTCTGCGGTGAATGGGACTCTCAGAAATACAGGGAGCGAAAGAGCACTGAAATTCCAATGGAATTTCGGTGCTCTTTGAATAACCCTGTTGGTAATTATATAAAACCAACAGGTTCCAAAGTTGTTTTCAAATGGGAAGATGGGAGCAAACGATATATACAGAGGCAATAGGGGGCCTGAGTTCATGGCACTTTATGCCGCTGTTGTGACCGACAGCCAGCGAAAAAATCTTAAAGTAATTAGAAGGCATAACCGTTAAAGTTATTTGAGAATAATGTATATGTCTTCAAAGAAAGTTAGTATAAAATCTGAAGCCTGAGCAATACTTTCGTTCATTGTAATATTATACTGAAACTATGGTGAACTTTGAATCAAACAATGGTACTGCCATTGTTTGATTAATGTCTCATTTCAAACACTGGAACTAGCATTGTCTGATGCTGTCTTCAACCACTTTACTCTCCCAGCGTAAAATAGTCTACTTTTATCTTAGGTGACTATTTTTAGTCATCTTTACAAAGATGGCGACCTAACGATTGGTTACCACTGGGAACTACACTTCCTGATTCTCCGATGGAAATGGTGTACAGCAGAGGTCTGCTCAAGTGGGAATGTTTAGGAACACTGATCCTCCTCTATTTTTACAGGAGGAACGGATTTCCAAATCGTCTTACACACTGTAAATGTTTTATTCAGATGTACTATCATATTCTTCAAAATTCATTATTGTCAAATTAAAATATATAGTATTATTTATTATGCCTATTTTAATGACTCCATAAAACGATATCAATTTTGAAGTTGAGGTGTTGGATTAAGAGTGAGGTGACAATGGGGTGTAATCAAGAACAGAAATCTTGGTAAGGGGGGGCGTGACCGGAAGTTGAGGTGAGCGGCTGCGATTCTGAGGAGCTCCGTCTTTCTGCGGATAACCCGCTAACTATTTTGACATTTCTGGCTAAATTCTCTGCTCACCCTCATCTCCTTGTGGTAGAGACTCACCCAGGCTCCAGTTGTGGGGGTTTCGATCCCGTGTTGTCGCTTCGGGCTCTCCTGACATCCCTCTCCTTGGTGCGGCCTTGCTCCGGTGGACATTTACTTAGCCTGCCTCCTCCTCCTGGATAGCCCGTCGGGGTGCAGAGCGGTGGGGCACAATACGAAGCTGATTCCCTGCAGGCTGCGGGTTGCGAAATGGCGATACCCGAGACCCACCATGGATCAGGCTCCTGGGCTACGCTGGCGGGCTTTGACGCCATCTTGGCGATACTGCATGATGGAGGTGAGGGCCCCCTGACAAGGAGGGACCTGCATCGGATGGCTGAGGTGCTTCGTACATGCCGAGGTGGGGAGAAACCATGCGCTGACACCCCTACAGATGCTTGCTATGTGTCTGCTGACCCTGCAGTTTGCTGCGAAGGCCTAGGTGTCGTGTGGCTGGAGCCACCTGGGGTGCGCTCACCGTATGCCCGGGATCTGGCTACTTGTGAGGCCAAAGCTGGGGCTCTGAGGAATCCTAAGGCTGCTGACCATCGACCGACACTGACACCGCGTCCTTCTCAGCTGGCCTTGTCAGTTGCCTGTGGGATGCCGAAGGTGTCGGAGATCGCCAGGGCGGTGGCTGGGCCTTCATCCCTGCTGTCTGGGACTGCTGTCTCCCCTCCTGGAGCCTGGCGGTGCTGGCTTCTACTCGGAGACGCTGCTGTCTGTGGCCCACTTGATCTAAGGGCAATGCGCTCTGCCCAGGTGCCCGCACACCTTGGACTTTCCTGTGATCTCCTGCCCATGCGGACCCTGAACTCGCTCCTGGTTACTAGGAGTGTAGAACAGTATGTTATCGGGCCGGGTGTCTTATGTCCCTGGACACTGGCTGAGCTAGACGACCCTGCTATCGATCTCCTGACAGACTGCTTATTTCCTGCGAAGCTGTTTTCTTAGTTTCCCTAGCAATGTTTACCCCCTGATGACATTTGTGGACGCTTGTCTATGATATTTCTCAGTGTTATTTAGCTGAGTATGCTATTTTGTTGACCCCATTCCCCACCCTTTTTTCCTCCCTTTCCGATTTAATTTTTATTTTTCTACACACCACCTCATGCTGCAGACCCTCTTCCCCCTTTTTTTTTCTTCTTTTTTTTTTGGGCGTTGGGGCAGCTTAGGGCGTGCCACTGTGGTGGCCACCATGGCTCTGTCTGCCGCACTTGGCCCTCGAGTACCCCGGCCTTGTGACCTACACATGTCCAAGTCCTCCTACGGTACCTCGGACCTCCGGGAGCGAGCCAGGACAGTCACACATTTGGCCTTTGCCACCTTTTTTCATTCCCCCCCCCTTTTTTTTTGGGTCCGGAGCACTTTTTGGTGTCTGTCCACCTCCCCCCTAACTTCCTATTCAGTGATGTTTATTGTTTGGCCCTGCGAGACCATCTATTATTTTCTTGTATGATTCTATGCTGACTATTTTCAAAAAATTTATTTTGAATACAAAAAAAAAGGCAATCTTGGTGAGATCCTGCACTTATGTACTCACCCCTGGTCTACTGCATTATGTTATGCACAGTGTGTGTCGACGTGGCAAGGACTTGCAAGCGCTTAATCCATGGGGGAAGGCGCTCGCATATCCAAAGTATGAGTATGGCAAGCACATTCAAGTCTTCAATCACACTTGGTGAGCGAGTTGTGCTGTGTATGAATGCACTTGTTCAATACGTTTGTCTTACTCACCCTGCCAGCAAGGCGTCCAACCCGGCCTCCAAGGCCCGAAGCAGCACCCGAATCCGCCGACTTCCCTGGATGCCTCACGGGCCGCACCTGGCAGCAGCACCAGCCGGGCCCTTGACTGATGTCAGCAGTGGGCGTGGTGGGCCTCGGAGCAGCAGCCCAAGGTCAGCTGACCGAGGGGAGGAGTGCTGGAGGTCTGGACGCCAATAGACTGCAGGGGAGGAGGAAGGGGGTTGTGGAGGGGGCGTGGCCAAGCCTGGGCATCCTATTTGAACCACTTACTGAGTGCTCAGACGTTCTGTGCTTACCTTGTGTAGCCGTGCCTAGAAAAACCCTCTTATCTAGCAACTTTGACCCATTTGCCTGACTTGGATAACCCTGCTCGCCGCCTGGCTCGACCTCAGAACTGCCTAATGACCACGCCTCTTGGATTTCCCCTCGGTATCTCACCTTCGACACTCCTTCCTACCTGCCACCGCATCTTGGCTTCCTACACCACTCCAGTATCCCTGATTCTGACAACGTTTCACAGTAGAGTCAGAGAATCCCCCCCCCTTTTCACTACATTACTCACACAGGCATATGGTGAATAATATAGGGATATGTTTGACATTGTGGGAAGCCTCATAATATTTAAATGGAATAACTACTATAATGAACTCGGGCAACAAATAACCTTTTGAGGCTCTGGAGATGGTTTTTCTTCTTCATAGGAGGAGCTAGTGCCCCATTTCTTCTCGTCTTGTAATAGCTGCACTGTAAGACTGGTGTCAGACGAGCGTATTTTTTGTACGGACTGTGCGTCCGTGCAGTATGGACGCACTTTCTGACGGAAGACGCAGTAGTGGCCACACAGTCCGTTTTTTTAACTGACGTTATTTTTGACTGCTGTAGCAGGGAAAATAAATTAAATATCAAAACCATTTTGTCCGTCAAAAATGCAGTCCGTCTGACCTCGTTCATCACTCACACACAAAGCTATGCGGACGTTGCGGACGCAGCGCACTCTGTGCGTCCGTTCTAGCGGATTTACGTTCTTGCCTAAACTGCGTCCGTTTGCCGCGTCCATTATGTGTCCGCAGTTCGGTGCGGACGTACTTTGTGTGTGGCGCTCCATTGGTCATAATTATATGCTATAGCGGATGTACAAATGTGCGGCAACACGGACGTGATCAGTGCGCTCGTCTGACACGCCTAAAACAGTGCAAGAATTTTTTTCTGTAAAACACTATTCTATACTTAAAATGATAGGTTATAAGAAGTAATCTGCAACTTAATGAATTGTGCCATAACTCCCTACAGACAATCTCCGTTTTTTTTTTTTTTTTCATAAAGAAGCCAAAACCTTGCACATGGCATTGTACATAAAAAAGGAATATCAGGATGATTTATTTTACTTTAGTTAATGCTCTTCGTTCATATTCTTGCATCTTTTTTTTTTTTTTTTTTTTTTTTATTGACTGGTCTGCCTTAGAGTTTAGCTGAGTAACTTTAACACTGTTACTTTTTCGAAGTTATAAAAAATATATACACAATTTGAACTTCTAGTTTATATTTTTTTTTATTAAGGTAATCCTATTCTTCAAAGCCCTTTGCTTGACATGGACAGTGATGGACGTCCATCTCCTCTCGGCAGGCTCAGTCAGACAGCATCCCTACAACGAGGCAGCAGCTTCCAGTCTGGGAGAAACGAATGTAAGTAGCCAAGAAATGGCATGATATCACACATTTGAAATTAATTGATTTGCTAGCTATTGTTGCACAGTTATTCATATTATTGGAATTACCTTTTGAGACCGTCATCTGTGCAGTCGTTAGCAAGTTTTCTAACACAGTAATTTAAAAGTTTTGGAAGATCTTTCATTTCTCAAAGATAAACCTGATCATTATAGCTTATTACATGGAGCCTGAACAGAGTAAGTGATTGCTATATTGTATTGTATCAGACTACAGATAAGACTACAAAGTCCTAACGCTAATTCCGTCCTACTGCGGCTAACTGAAAAGTTAGCACCAGCCCCTAGTTGTGGTTAACTGATTCCGCTTCTGAGGAATCCGTCAGCGCCAGTTGAAAAAAACACCAAAACTCAAATACACACCTCTCTCATCCCGCAGTGAAAACGGCGGCTCGATCCACTTCTTCTTGCCGCCGGGAGCAGAGGGAGACTTGGGGGGTGCTGCTGATTTATTGCCTGCCCCGTAATATCATGCTAAAACGGGGATGCAGGTTTACCTCTTTTAGCGTTCCCGTTTTATCGTGAAGACCATAATAGTGCACCTTGTCTCTACATGGCAATGTTATTTGCCGGCCCTTGAACCGTCGTTTCGCACTACAATACGATCCTCGCTCCATTACACACTGTGGTACTCTGGCCGGTTGACAGCCCAAGGACTCCCCATCAGCTAGACATTCCAATGCTTGCCCTGTTTTACAACTTTCTTCATCTCCTTTGCTTTTGATTTAGGATAGTCCAGGTACGTTTTATGCTTTGAGATTATACATTTTAAAATGTTGCTCTTATCTTTAGTTTGTTTCTTAGTATCACCTCTGTTCTATTTGACTTTTTAGTTATTTTTTTATATATAGAAAATGGATGTGTACTTCTAGCAAATTCTGTATATTACGTGTTAGTCATGATTTCATGTCAATGAGACCCTGCTTATCATTCGCATGTCAATGTTACGTTTGTATTTTGAGTGCACTCTCAATAAAATTTGTAAATTAAAAAAAATTGAGTGCTTTGAATGCCAAGCAAATTAAATCATGTCTGTGAATGGATTTGTCGTTTTGTACGAGCATGTTCATTACAGCCACATGATACTTCTGTTCATTCTTTTTCTTTCTCAGAACGTACAGTAAGTTTATTTGAGGTCTGTAGGAATCAAGCAGTGGTTGCTAATTTTCAGTTTGATGTAGACCCAGACAGGCTTGCACGTGTCTAGTCATTTTAGACTGAAACTGTCACTTATCAGATTTACCTTGCTTCTCATCTTCCTTTTTCAGCATGGCGTTACAAAACGCCACATCAAGTGGCATTTGTTGAAAAACTGACAAAAGTGGTTGTTGGACAACTGCCTAATTTCTGGAAGCTGTGGATTTCGTATGTGAATGGAAGCATTTTCAGCGAGGTACAATTTGCTCTCTGTTGGGAACTGACATTAATTGTGGTTTATGAAATTTCTTTCATTTGTCCTTCCTGCCCATATATATTCAAGAATAAATGTCAGTAAGTCAGGATTCTGTGAGTGTGCATACATACTATGTTACAAAGACGATACATTTAATTAGAGAATCCTTTCATCCGCCTTAAAGGGATGCTCTAGGCAACATGACCACCTAAGCTCTTTTAAGTGGTCATGATGCCCTGAGTATGCCCTTGTCTGTCCCCCCTCCCTCCGCTCAGCCGATTGGCTGAAACAGCTGAGAAACATAGAAAAATGTCGGCAGATAAGAACCTTTCGGCCCATCTAGTCTGCCCAATTACATGGATACTTTACCTGGATTTATCTTTTGTTTAGGATAGCCTTATGCCTATCCCATGCTTGCTTAAATTCAATTACTGTTTTGGCCTCTACCACTTCTACTGGAAGACTGTTCCATGTATCCACCACCCTCTCAGTAAAATAATGCTTCCTGATGTTACTTTTAAACCTTTGCCCCTCTAATCTAAGACTATGTCCTCTTGTTTTGCTATTTTGTTCCCTTTTAAATATACTCCCTTCCTCTACCTTGTGGATTCCCTTTACGTATTTAAATGTTTCTATCATATCTCCTCTGTCTCGTCTCTTTTCCAAGCTGTACATGTTAAGATCATTAAGCCTTTCCTGGTAACTTTTCTCCTTCAAGCCGTACACCATTTTAGTAGCCCTTCTCTGAACTCTCTCTAAGATGTCTATATCCTTCTGGAGATACGGTCTCCAGTACTGCACACAGTACTCCAAGTGAGGTCTCACCAGTGCTCTGTACAGTGGCATGAGCACTTCCCTTTTCCTACTGCTAATACCTCTCCCTACACAACCAAGCATTCTGCTAGCATTTCCTGCTGCTCTATTACATTGACTACTTACCCTTAGATCCTCTGAAATAATAACCCCGAAATCCCTTTCCTCAGATGTTGAGGTTAGGACTGTATCAAATATTCTATATTCAGCCCTTGGGTTTTTACGTCCCAGGTGCATTATCTTGCACTTATCCGCATTAAAACTCAATTGCCACAGCTCCGACCATTTTTTTAGTTTACCTAAATCATTTGTCATTTGGCTGATCCCTCCAGGAACGTCAACCCTGTTGCAAATCTTTGTGTCATCCGCAAAAAGACATACTTTTCCATTAATACCTTCTGCAATATCACTAATAAAAATATTAAAGAGAATGGGTCCAAGTACTGACCCCTGAGGTACCCCACTGGTAACAAGACCTTGCGCCGAATAAACTCCATTTACCACAACCCTCTGTTGTCTGTCACTCAGCCACTGCCTAATCCATTCAACAATATTGGAATCCAAGCTCAAAGATTGCAATTTATTGATAAGCCTTCTATGCGGAACAGTATCAAAAGCCTTACTGAAATCTAAATAAGCAATGTCTACTGCACCACCTGTGTCTATTATTTTTGTTACTTTACTCCGCCCTCCCAGCTGTCAGTCAGCAGAGCAGGATTCATATTTCCCGCTTCTGCCGACTATTGCCGAGTAGGAGACGTCTCCAACTCGCCGCAGTAACTGGCAGCAGCGGCTGAGGATTAGTGTTGCGTGCATCCTCTTGCGCGCAACACTAATCCAAGAAGGTGGAGCCGGGAGGAAGCCTGCTGATTGGCTGGCTTACGTGAGAGGCGCACATGCGCGCTTCTCACGTAAACCATTAGCCAAGTGAAAGTTAGAAGGACGGGAGCG
This sequence comes from Leptobrachium leishanense, assembly GCA_009667805.1. Lineage (NCBI taxonomy): Eukaryota > Metazoa > Chordata > Amphibia > Anura > Megophryidae > Leptobrachium > Leptobrachium leishanense. The sequence continues at coordinate 152,419,652 of CM019067.1, read as the reverse complement.
GAAGAGGAGGGAGGTGAGTATAAAACAAAAAAGATGTCGTTGGAACAAGTGGATTTTAGGGTAAGTATTACAGTAAAAAAAAATCCCTACCTATTTATTGAGGGAATAGGTATAGTTTAATGTAAAAAAAATGGGGGGGAGATTTTTGATTAGAGTGTTCCTTTAAGTAAAACGGCAAAAAAAAAAGAGCGTGTTACACACAGGTCTTTTTTTCTGTACAAAAAGTAACCTTTAATCCCTATTGGAAGTGTCTCAAAATGAATTTACATCACGTGTACGTTGAACCCTTTACTACCAAAATGTGTATGCATTGTAGTACAATGACAAATAAGATTAACATATAATACCTCATCTAACTTTTTAAGGCAAGATTAGTATCCTCTCGGAAGTAAACAATATTCTATGAGATCTCACTGCTCTCATAACTGCAAAGAAGCATCAAGGAGCAGCCCCAGCCCTCACTGTAACAAATGATCAACAACTGTTACTGCTGCATAACAACAACCAGGGGGAGGGCAGAATACAGGGATAGCTCTAGGGTCACTCACTTCTGTACAGAGATAATATTCAAGGGGTTATAATTGTTTCAAATCCCTGTTGTAAAAAACAGTGCAAATAGGGCCCCTGTTCAGATCATTTGACTAGTACCTCACATATCGCCAAAAGGAACTGGTCCATAGAATAGCCTTGTACATGGATATTCGGTGAACATATGACATAATGGCTATAATGGCTGGTTGCCCTGCAGGCAGAAGTGAGACTTTATTGAGAGGGGAAAACTATCCAGTCTAGTTATGGTGAAGCCCACCTGGGTAACACCAAATCCCTCTCTAACCCCTAAATGGGAGAATTTTTCGGGTTTAGCTATTTTGACCTGGATTTTTCACTTTTGCCAATTCTCCTGATTTTCACCTATATTAAACAGACCTGATAGTGTTAATGTTACTCTATCAGTGCTATCTTCCACTTCTTACCCCTTGTAATGTAGATTTTTTTTAAAAACTTACAAAAGAATAGTAGTATATTTGATACGTTTCTAGTGTTATGGCCGTTTTTGGCCGAAACTGCTAACTAAGCCACATTCTTTAAAGTCATCAAATCAGAAAGTGACTCCATTCATCAGCATGACCACAAATAGTTTAGTTTTGTCTGTTCGAGAAAGGTTCATATGACTAAAGCCATGCGACCATGATTCAGAAAACGTTTAGTTTTTAGATTCTGTTTATATCTTAACCTTTAAAACCAGGTATTTTCTCACACTCGGCTTGCTCTGTTTATGTGCGGTGTAACTGCAAAGCTAGGTGTTACGATACACCTAAACCGGGTGCACATGGGACGTTTTCTTTAACGCCCAGTACGTGCGTTAAAGAAAACCGGCGTCGCACGCGACTCCCCCTCCCCCTCAGCGCTGCAGCCCCGTCGACGCACATCCTAGCGCATCGACAGCTTTGCAGCGCTGAGGGGGGGGGCGGGCGTCGAGTGCGACGCCGGTTTTCTTTAACGCACGTACTGTGCGTTAAAGAAAACGTCCCGAGTGCTCCCGGCCTTAGATTCAACAAATTTTATCTTTGTATTATATGCTATCTGATGACATCAAGTACCATTCTGTACTACTTTAATTTATAAACTAAATACTGTAGTTTTTAAATATTTCTATAATGTATATGTGTGTGTGTGTGTATATATATATATATATATATATCATTTTTAAAAATTATATATAATATAAAAGCATTCCGAATGAAATTACTTTACCAGCATAATGTTAAACTACTTAATTTGTAAGTGTGTTTAACCAATGTATATTTTTAGCATTTTATATGCAATGGGTGATGCCCCATTTTCTCCTGTTAAGAGTTAAATCATCGTCATTTCTTCTTCACCCTCCTTTGCCTTGGAAAGCAGCCATCCAGGTCATATCTAGTAGTGGCTCCTAGTTCAGACAAGCCAAATGTTTCTTGATTTTGTTTTGTAGTTCTATGATAATTCTTGGTGATTTTAGTGGTAGTGGTTTAGTACTTGCATCTTTAACATGCAGAAAGCATTAGCTGAGAGTGAGGGATAACCCAAAGGCCATCACTATCCTGACGCCAAGCCAGGTAAAGCCTGAGATACACTGAGCGTGTAGCGACGCCCAGCGTAGTGAAGCAAACGTTGTGCAGGCTTGACTTGACTCCTCTTCGCAGCCAGTCTACATTGGATTACGTTTGCTTCTCTCCACACTGGACAGGAATCTAATACTCTGCAGATCAAACTAGAGAAATGTTTGTTTCTCATCTGATGAAGCAAAGCCCATTTTATAGAAAATAACAAGTTTATTGTAAAACAACTTTTAAATTACAATGTATTATTATTATTCTTTATTTATAAAGCGCCAGCATATTCCGCAGCGCTGTACAATAGGCACAGTATAGACAGGGTTACAATACATTGAACAACATTTGACAAACAGTACAGGAGGAGATGAGGGCCCTATTCCCGTAGGAACTCACAATCTAGGAGGGTTGGGGTTGGAAACAGGAGGAGAGGACTGTAAGGTGAGAGTGATTGATGGTTGTGTCAGTGAGTTGGGTGGTAGGCTTCCCTAAATAGGAACGTTTTAAGGGAGCGTTTGAAGGAAGAGAAGTTAGGGGAAAGTCTGACAGTACGAGGGAGAGCGTTCCAGAGAGTGGGGGCTGCGCATGAGAAATCCTGCAGTCTATCATGGGAAGAGGTGATGCGGGGAGAAGCTAGGCGCAGGTCACTGTTTGACCTTAGGGAGCGGGCTGGGTGTATTTGGTGATTAGTGAGGACAGGTAGTGGGGAGCTGAGTTAGTGAGGTTTTGTAGGTAAGGATAAGGATTTTGAACTTAATTCTGCAGTGGATGGGGAGCCAGTGAAGGGACTCGCAGAGGGGAGCGGCAGAGACAGAGCGGCGGGTGAGGTGAATTAGCCTGGCGGAGGCGTTCAGGATGGATTGTAGGGGGGGAGAGGCGGGACAGAGGGAGGCCAGATAAGAGATTATTGCAATAGTCGAGTCGGGAGATTACCAGGGCGTGCATGAGTTGTTTTGTGGTGACCGCTGTAAGAAATGGCCGAATTCTGGAAATATTACGCAGTTGGTATCGGCAGGAGGAGGAAAGAGACTTGATGTGGGGGATGAAGGAAAGAGCAGAGTCAAGTGTAACTCCAAGACAGCGAACTTGGTTTGATGGGGAGATGGTGATACCCTCCACCGTGATAGAGAAGTCAGGAGGTGGGGAGGCATTGGAGGGAGGAATAAGTAGGAGCTCAGTCTTTGACATGTTGATCTTTAGGGGGTGGGAGGCCATCCAGGAGGAGATGCCAGATAAACAGTCACTGACTTTGGAAAGGACAGGGGGAGAGAGATCAGGGGTAGAGAGGTAGATCTGTCATCAGCGTACATGCCAGAACTTTATTTTCACAAAGCGCATGTCATATAGGCAAGGTCTAAACTCCACTTATATCAGCCGCCCGATGGCATTGATACATTATGTCCATTTAGAAAGTTTCTATTGAATGTAATACATATAAATTACTGTCAATTTCAATGGAATAGTATAAAAAAATAGAAAAAAGGTAACCCTAATCACATAGCACCCGCATATCTATATATATATCATATATATTTCACACACACACACCTCTCAGAGATATATATACACTCTAGGGTTGCATCAATACCACTTTTTTAAGTACAAGTACCAATACTTTTTTTCAATAAATAATTTAGGATTTTGCTGAAAGCCTATCCGGTTTATGTTTATATTGAAATGTATGTCCAAGCACGCCATACCCACTGCCCAAGTCACACACACCCTGACACACATAAAGACACCACACCTCATCTCAGATACATATATACAGACCTGAGACCAGATCAGGTCCACTTAGATACATACACACAGACCTCAGACAAGACATACCTACTCAGATACATATACAAAGACCTCAGACCAGATCATGCCCAAACAGACACAGATATACAGACGTCAGACCAGATCATGCCCACACAGATACATATATACAGACCTCAGACCAGATCATGCCCACAGAGACCTCAGACCAGACACTGAAATCACCACTGACAGCCAGACTCGGAGCATTAGGAGGCTTCTGTAGCTTCGCCCATTGGCAGTCTAACACATTGGTAGGTGGGAGGGATCTTTAGGACATGGCGCATGCTACATGTGCTGCAGATCCTGCCCCTTTTCTCATCGCGCTGCTACACCCATGGCCAAAGTTAAATTTTCCAACTCCCACCATTGAGCGACGCATGGTGCCACCGGCTGAGCGAGGGAGATGGAAAAAGTGTTCATACTGAGCGCATCTTGACACACGGCACCGCCACATGCTCAGTGTATCGAAGGCTTAAGCCCCGAATCCCCTTCATAGTGAGTCAGTCACTCATTTGTACAGTTTTGTTAACACATGACCAAAGCCCACAATGCTTCATATAGTTAACCCTTTTTTGCAGCCAGCAAACCCCAGTTGTGGGAAACACAAGGCTTTATAAATGATGCTCATTAAAACCATAATGGTGATTTTTCTAGGTGAGTCACAGCTAGTTTCAAATATAACATACATTACATACTATTTAGATTTCAAGAAATAAGCTCAACTAAGAAATACAGGCTAAATATCAAGCAGTAAGTTAAAATGTTACCTAATAGATAAACATATACTAAATCCTGTTGTAAACTCAAGTATATCCTCACATAAAAAGAGTCCTGGCTGAAAGAGACCCTCATTTGCTAGATTTGCTACGTGTCCTATAGAGTAATACAAGATTAAAACCATATATGCTTGGTAAATAACAAAAGACAATCAGAGGCTCTGCCATGGTTTCATTCATTGTGTTTTGTGTCTCCAAGGCTCATGTGAGAAGACAAAGCATAGAGAAAACTGATTGTGCAGTATATCTCTGTATTTTACAAATATTTGCAAGTTCAGCGATTGTACACTCACATAGGATGAGCCCCAACCGGCTCTGGTATTGTCTGCCTTATTTATTTATTTATTTATTTCCAAAGTACTTTACCGGGAAGGATACATTGAGATTTCTCTCGTTTTCAAGTATGTCCTGGGTTTATGGGTATTAATTTCTTATTCTCAGGCACCCATCAACCTGTCAACTCTCCTTTTTCCAGAAATTCTCATATGTGAAATGAAAAACAAACCAGGAAATTTCCCTAGCATAACTCTGTTAAAACCATCTGTATACACAGAGAAAGCCAAATGTGCACTTACTCTGGGTGGAGCCTCCAGGCTCTTGGACTTAATGCACGTAAAACATTTTATGGAAAAATCCACTAAACCTCTCCCAAAGTGATCACAGGAACGACAGGATACAAAAAAAGCGCTTCTAATTAAGATCAAAATAACTTCCAGAACGAGTTTCACCGGCGAACCGGCTTCATCAGCTTGCAAAAAACAAATGTGACAAGCGTATTTCCCCCTGCCATTTATATACTTTACTTTAGTAAAGTATATAAACGGCAGGGGGACAGAAGAACACTCATAAGGCTAGGAAGGATAAGACTGGACCTGCCGTGATGGGGTGCATTGATGATGTGGTAGGCTTATGCAATGAATGATCATATTTTCTATGACTAAATAGTTTTTTTTCCCCTTGTGTCCAGTGTTTTTAAAATCTGTGAAGTTACAGTATATTAAAGTGGATTGCCCTGGATGACTTCCAGCAGACACAGAATATTAAGGGTCATACTATTTAATATGTGGGTAAAAGCTTCTTGATCCAAGGAGAAATCTGAATGCCATTCTGGGGTCAAGAAGGATTTTTTTCCCAGTGTGTTGCATATTGGCGAGCATTTCAGACTGGGGCTTTTGCCTTCTTTTGGATCAACAGCAGTAGATGATGTGTGAGAGGCTGAACCCAATGGACGCATGTCTTTTTTCAGCCTATGTAACTATGTACATTGATCAGCCACAACTTTAAAGCCATCTGTCTAATGTTGTGTAATTACGCCTTGTGCTGTCAGATCAGCTCTGATGCCTCGAGGCATCATGGAGTCCACTAGACCACAAAATGTGTCTTGTTTTTATCAAGCACCGAGACATTAGCTGCAGATCCTATAAGTACTGAAAGTTGTGAGGTGGCTCCTCCATGAACTGGATTATTTGTTCCACCGCATCCCGCAGATGCTCAATCGGATTGCGATTTTAAGAATTTGGAGACCAAGGCAACACCCTAAAATCACCATCATGTTCTTTAAACCATTCCTAAACAATTTTGCAGTGTGGTAGGGTGCATTATCCTACTGCAAAAGTCACTGCCATCAGAGAACACCCTTGCCAAGAAGGGGTGTACATGGTCTGCAACAATCTTGAGGTAATAAGTACCTTCTGTCATGGCCAGCATTAAGTTTGTCAGCAGTTTGAGCTGCAGTAGGTTTTCTGTGCTGTCAGCTAGCCTTCACTCTGTGCATCAATGAGCATTGGGCATCTAAGACCATGACACTTGTTCACAGGTTGCCCTTTCGTGCACCATTTTTGGTAGGTACTATCCAGTACATACCGGGAACACCCCAAAGACATGGACCCTATTACATACGTAACGTTAGTGCTTAGCTGTGTGAGTGTTAACGTTGGCTTAAGTGGCCCTAGCGCCGGCCGACCATATTACATTCTGAACGCTAACGGGTTAAAAAGCCCGTTAGCGATTTGGAGCTTGTATTTTTCAGCATGAGCTTACTGTATTTTGCGCTCCCTTTGCTTAACATGGGGAGAGCAAAGTGTTAATTATAGTTAGGATTACAAAGTCCTAACGTTAAATACATCCCGCTGCAGTTAACTGAAAAGTTAACCACAGCTTGGAGCAGGTGCTAACTGATTCCGCGTCTGTGGAATCCGTTATCACCAGCTACAAATCCCTCCAAAAATCACATACTCCCTTCTCATCCCGGGGCAGAACAGCGGCTCGATCTGCTTCTGGCCGCTGGGAGCAGAGAGAGACTGGAAAATAGTCCCCAGTCTCCCTCCGCCTTCCTGCAGGATCTTGCGAGAGGCAAGATCCTGCAGGTCAAGTGACCAGCAGTCGAAGCCTCAATGGAGTCCTATGGACTCCATGGAGGGGATGCTCACGGGTGCGCTTAGCGCTGCCTCGAGCTTCCTGAGGCTTAGCGCTGCATTAATTAGTGCATGCCCCCAATATGGAGCTAAAACGGGGACGCTAAGGAGAAACCTGCAGGTGCAGGTTTCCTCCCTTCTCGTTCCCGTTGGGCAGATCGTAATACTGCCCTTGCTGTTTTGGCGATGCTCTATCCCAATCTTCTAGCCATCATTATTTGGCCCTTGTCACTCTGATCTTTTTGCTTGCCCACTTTTCCTGCTTTGAACACATGAAATTCAGGAACTGTTCACTTGCTGCCTAATATACCCCTACCCTTGACAGGTGCCATTGTAACCATATAATCAATGTTATTCACTTTACCTGTCAGGGTTTTTAATCTTGTCAGTGTGTGTGTGTTAAACCAAGGATACAGAGAGTATGGAATAACACAAACTGCAAAGTAGTACCTTGTATTACTGTACTAGAAACAGGAATTGGTTCTTTGTACAGCTGCAACTAATGAATATTTTCATAAAATTAGGTGGCTTATTATTCTTTCTATTTCTTGGATAAAAATGTTTCTATTTTTTTAATTTACTTAAAATAATTTCATGAACAAACTGAGTGGATGGAGGTAAAGGAGGTGGGAATACGTTTGAGCCAGGGGTGGGGTACAGACCCAAGAATGTAATTTGCTTTGTAGAAAGGGACTGAACTGGAGGCAAGGAGTGTTGGCAGCTGTGGACTGGAGAGTGGAAGGCATGGATGGTGTGTTCATGTCTCAGGACTCCATCTCTCAGGAAGGATAAAATACTGGCAGTACTGCTCCTCCACATATTGGCAGTACCCCAGATGCCATGTACTAGTTCTGCCACTAAAAACAGACTGGTTATATCTAAAGACCTAACCCTAGCACTACACCACAGTGGCGTCACAAGGGGGGGCGGAGGCAGCCCGCACCGGGTGACCACCCCCTAGGGTGACACCCTAAATTTTTTTATTTATATTTTTTTTACACAAATATTTTACGACGAAGGATACATTGAGATTTCTCTCATTTTCAAATATGTCCTGGGAAGGCAAGGCCTAGGCTGGCACTTTCCAAGGGGCAGCAAAAAAAACCCACTAAAGGGGATATTCATAGAGCACCGAAATGACGCAGATATTTCAGTGTTCTGTTGTTCCCCGCATTTTGGGGAATCAAATTTCCCCGGTGAATTCACCGTAGGGTCCCTGAAGTGCAGGGAATCAGCCACCGAATGGAACGAAAACGAAAACGTCTGGAATTAACATATAAAGGTCCTATGAATGATAATAAAGAGGTCTGTTACAGAAAAAAGAAAATCTGCCATTAGAATTATTATTATCATTTTTGTAAAATGACTAAAAGATACTAAAACAAAAATAACCAATAAATAAAGAGACCTTTTTACAGCAGATTAAAGGAATAAACGGTTTATTACATATTGGGTAAAAAACAGGAATATATTTAACATTGAAACCTATGGTGTTCACCTGAATAAACCTGCTGAATGAAACCACCGGACATCAGGACATTTCTCTACTGTTCGGTGTCTCTGAACAGATTAACCATTACTTCTCGATGGGTACTTTCACTGCCGTCGAACAGGCACCGCACTTGCTGGCAGTTCGCCAAAATTTGTGTGTGAGCATATCACAGAGCTCCACAGCAATAAACCTCACAGTAAAGTGCGCCGTGTATTATGAGCATTCAGTGTTATATGGGAGTACTGATTTATGAGTAAGAGAAGTTAAAAAAAACAAACATAAAACTCGGGGGGGGGGTGACACCATAAGTTGCCGCACCGGGTGACACCAACCCTAGAGACGCCACTGCTACACCATACCAAGTAAAGCAGCTGCCAGATGTACTCTCTTCTCCAGTCAGCTGTAAAGTAGTGACTGACGTTATTAAAGTTTAACTCAATCTGACTCTAAACAAACGTGTATGCTGCACCCAGACTGACTAATTGACCATCCAATTAATCGATAAAGAGAATAATTGACAACTATTTACAGTATATAATAGTTGTCTCGGCGCTTTTACTTTGAACTCTCTGCAGACTCATGTCCAAGGTTGCAATACATTTCTTTTATTCTTAAAACAAATGTATGCTAATCGAAAAAAGACTCTTCATCATTATTTCATTTGGAGGATCCACTTTTAGTCCAGAATGAACATATTTGTACCATATCTTATTTAAATAGAATTTATTTATCTTTGATATTTATTCTATTACAATTTCTTAAGAAACTCTCATTTTATTAAGAAGACTTGCACATAGTGACCACCAGGTGTCACTAGTCACTAAAGCGTGCAAAAAGCTCTGGTTGTATAAACTTGTTACAGGTGATTGTTTTTTGGTTTTTTTTTTAACCGGGAGCTTCTACTTTCCTTATAGAATATGATGAAATATCACCTTATGTTTTGTATGCAATTTCCTATTAACAACCGCAGAATAACTATGTCTCGTCAGATATCCAGACTTTGTGGCTGAAAGAGAAACTATAGCTTACAGTGTCACTGGAATAATCTTACCTGTGCAGGCTCCTCCATTGGGGCAATTTTTGGAGTGAAAAGCTGGATATCTGTGTTTTTTTTTTAAAAAACCCTGCTAAGCTTTTTTCCAATCCCTGGCTGCTGAGCAGTGGTGTTCTGGACCTGAACGTGCAGGAAATTGTGCACCTTTTAATGCATCACTTCACAAACATGTTTTATTTTGAAATAAAACCACAAAATTGCGTTTAAAACAGGACAGAATACTGTGATAGAAATGCTTGTAGTTTTTTTTACTCTGCTGAGATGTCAGTGTCTCTTTATTATTAATATATGAATCTTTGTAACTTGTTTAATAGAGCTATTAGCTTTTTATCGAGCTTTTCAGAGGATTTACTATTCCTTTCATATAGCTGTATGCAACTGTCAGCTTTTTAAGAGATATATCTACCTTAGCCCAGAAGTCGATCTCTGAGCGAGAAGCAGCTACTTAGAGATAGCAGAACTTCTCACTCTTCAAAGCAAGGACTGGCAGGAGTGGGGGGGCACAGCAAGTGTACTCTAACGTTACAAAGAGCTGGATCTGCCACCTCCCATCCATCCCAAGTGAGCCATCTAACCCAGGTGACCCCTTGGGGAATGGAATACTGATAAGGGTAAAACTGACAGGGAGGGGAATCAATAAATGCAGCATTGGCAAATAACAATCCCTATTGCAGCCCAAGTAATGAGACTAGAATTAAGTGTATCAGAATGAATTAATGGGGATGGTAATATTGTCTGGGATCAAAGCGGTTTGTAAGGGTAGTCAGGCCATACTGTATCTGGTGGTACAAGTAAATAAAAGTGGTGGTGTTAGGACAGAGGCTGCTAAGGGGTTAACATTGAATGGGAAAGTTTGTTAATAAAGGCTAAGGCTAACACTGAGCTGATGGGAGTCGTATGGACTCCAGGATGTGATACTCACAGTGACGTGTTAGTGTTGCCTCGAGTATCCTGGGGGGGGGGGGGGTTAGCGGCCATTACTGTTGAATTCAGCACCTGCCTTGTAATCTGAATGTAAACCGGGGACACTAAGGGGAAATTTGCGAGAACAAGTTTTTCCCCTTAGTGTCCCAGTTTTAGCCCAAGGCACATGATCGTGCCGGTAATGTCTTAAAGCTCTGGCTGCCAGGGCTGAGGGGATGTTCAGCCGTTACAATACCGTCACAAAACCATGGTATACTGATGACAGCCCTGTGTATTTGGAAGCACCTAGGTCAATAGACAAAGGGCTTTAGACTTGCCAACCAGCTTACAAAATTATAGTCCATAGCAACCGAATAGAAAACAAAATCTCGTGTCAGTTGTGAAGGAGGAAATGAAGATATCTTTTGTTGCAGTGGGACACTATAAAATATATAGCAGTCATGAATTCATGAGGTTAGTTGACAGAACCAGAAAAACAATGATTGAAAAGCTCTCTAAGGCTGGGTTCACACCCGGGCGTAGCGCTGCGTCGCGCAATGCGCGCGTTTTTTTTACACGCGTTCGCGCATACAAAAGAAACGCGCGTTGCAGCGCGTTCGCGGCTATGCTATGGCCGCGAACGCACTGCTGTATGCCTGAAAAGAAGCTCCCGAACTTCTTTTTGCGTCGGCCGTTTTAACGCGCGTTCCTGCGCGCTGTAAAACGCTTAGGTCTGAATGGGTCCCATAGCAAAGCATGGGATTTCCCCGTTCCTGCGTTTTAAAGCGCGCACGAACGCGCGTTAAAACGGCTAGGTGTGAACCCAGCCTAAAAGCCACAGAGCTCCGGTATTCAGGACATTCTTATTGCAGCTGAACCTACTAGCCCAATTATTCTTTTTAATGTACAACAAACCCTAGTTTGATCAGTAAATGTTTGAAGAAAGCCTAGACTGGGACCTTAACCAGTTTTTAATATTTCCATTCTACATTCATTTTTAATAGTTACGAACGCAACTTGTTATAGAACAGAACATGCAGTCAGTTTTTGTTCAAAATATGTTGACCTTCACTTTTGAATTCTTGACAGACGGCAGAAAAATCTGGCCAGGTAGAAAATTCCAAGAAGAATGCCAGACAGCGACAGAATGATTTCAGGGTGAGTGTCAATATTGCGTTGTTGTAATTTAGGATATTATTACAATATGATGTTATTCCTTCAGTTAATGTTAAACAACCTATTTATTATTTGGTTCTCGTGCTAGAAAATGATACAAGAAGTGATGCAGACGTTGGTCAAGCTCATCCGTGGGGCGCTGCTTCCATTCAGCCTTGGAGAAGAAGAATTGAGATATTATGGAGGCTGGGAGATGAAATCTGAACTGTCTGGCTCTTGGTTGACACAGATTATTCAAACTGTTCGGTAAGTAGGGAATTCTTCATTTAGTTGACGATGGCATAATTGACAGACACCTACTGTTAATGCTTGGTTTGAGACCCCTAGCTATTGCTCCTTCCCCTTTCTCTGACATAGGTTTATCTTGTCATTGGGATAGTGACACTCGCTACATCATAACCCACCATAATGGAAGGGAGCTACTGGGCCATGACTGGTACCAGGGCCTTTGAAGTTATTCAGTGCATACTAGTAATATTATTAGTAGTAGTTTAATGTTCGTATGGAGCCAACTAGCACTTTACTACTGAGAAATACAAACAAGATGCAAACTGGTACAGAATGATCTAAGGATCATGCCTATGGGATTACAACGACAACCCTTTTGATGACTTCTCTGCTGGATCGAGATCTTATAATAGTATAATGTAAAGGGAATAAAAGGGACACTGGAGACAAAAACAAGCAGAGGGTTTCAAGGTGATGACTAGACTGTGTATAGGGCAATCGCAAAAATCTAAGGTTACGTTAGGAAAAGGTTAACCAGAACGAAGTATAAACACCTGTTATCAAATTAGGCCTGAGTGGATGGGAGAAGGGAATGGTGGGCAACACAGGGAGTAGGAGGTGTGGATGGCTGGATATGGTGGGAGAGATCTGGATGGCCTTTTCTTCTCTAGTTTGAGTATCGTTTGTATTTTCTATGGCAGCAATCCCCTAAATAGCATGCTTTGCTTGTGTAGTTAAATGGCACAATGTTTGTAAAGGTCACTAAAGTTCCCACATGCAATAAGTAAAGGAAAGGCAATTCATGATCTTTAGAGATCATGCTTAGGTATGGCATTTAATGTCCTTGTCTTATCAAGATTTACAGTTTTATTCCACAAAGCAAAGTGATATCACACCATCTGTCGAAAATGAGGCCTTCACATGCTTTTTATGTAGCCTAAAATATCAACAATCAGCACAGCATATTCATATTCTTTGCTGACATCCACAAGGAAACTCTATTTGGTCAGGACAGTGATTCTAACTTTAGCATTGATTGGTTCATACCTTTTTTCAGTGTGGAGATTAATTCTAGAGCGTTCATCAAAACCGCTAATATTACCAGAAAAAAATTCTGATTTCCGAAATGAGAGGAAATATTAGTAGAAATGCAACGTAGTCAAATATTTTTTTTTTATGTTTCAAAATTTTTTTATTTTGGAAAAAAGTCAGCTTAACAATCATGCTATAAAGAAAGGAAGGGCCACGCAGGGCCAAGAATTGTCATCATAAAGAACTCATCAATGTAGAGCAAAACAGATAAAGCAGTCATCAAAGAGTATTAATAAGTCCGCAAAAAACATCCCCAGAAGGGGGGGGTCTCCTCTATAAATAAGCACAAAGGTGGCAACAAACACCTCTTGTGGAAAACAATAAGTAAAGAAGTCAGCAGTAAAAAGAAAAAGGTAGAAAGATGAGAGGGTAGGGTTGGGGGTGGAAAATGGCAAAGGCCAAAATTGTGCCTGCCCTGGCGGGTTCCCGCACGGTGACAGACCGTGGGTGGGGCCAGGGGGTATAGTGGCACCAGGCCTGGGCACTCGGGGGCCAATCTGGGCACCAGGCCGCTGCAGCACCTCCTGAGACATCCTGGATATGCCGGAATTTTTTTTTATATATATATATATATATATATATTTAAAAAAAGGGGGGAACGGGGGGGTACATCTGTATAAAACTCAGCAGAAAAAATATAAAATATAACAAAATGAAAAAGGGCATGACAGCAAAGTAAAAAATGTCCTCGGACAACAAAAAGGGGTCGTCAAGTGTCAAAAAATAAGGCCAGATCAGAAAACGGGTCAACAATCGAGAAACAACAAGATATTTCAACCTGTATCTCTAAACAGGGCAGCTCATGCAGCAGGCTGATCGTCGCACGGGCGGCCGGTTCGTGGCGTCCAAGCTGGCTCTACGTCCGGGAGCACGGTCCAAAGCTGCGTTATGCCTTGGGACACCCAGAAAGCTTCCACCTCAGCCACCTGGGTGAGAGACTCCGACCACCGCGGGATGTAATCCGGGGAACCCTGAAGCGTTTTCGCCCACACTATCGACAAAGAGGGGCCCTCAACTCCCTCCAAGTCATGATCTCGGCCTCCAGGTCGCACCGGAACTCCCCCCGGTGTAATGCGTGCTGGCAGTCCGGACCCCTCGATCCGAGCGCCAGCTCCCTGGGTCTCCAACACAGCGCCGATCGCAGGGACCAGCGGCCTCCAGGTCCCCGAGGCACCTCTCACGTTCCTCAGGCCGCCAGAGTCCGATAAGTCCATCCATCCGTCGAGCTTCACAGGCTTGTCACCTCTCTCAGCATCCACATCCAGGCTCCCCGCAGCATCCTTAAAATAGGCCTCAGCAGAGCGTCCAGCCGATGCAGCTCCATCCCTCGTCGAACCCCGATTCGCCACCCCTCGGCAGTGGCGCAAGGCAAGCGTCATCCGTCGCCACACTCCTCTGGTGAGCGGACCGTCCAGGTCCTCTCCATCCAGGAGCAGCAAGCAAGCCTCCAGGCCGGCTAGGAAGGCGTCTGTACCTCTCGTGGGGGGAGTCGGTTCAGCCTGCCGCTCGTTCGCCGGCCTGTCAGTCACTCCAGGCAGAAAGGCCGCAGGGGCCAGGACGAAGGCCGCAAAATGGCCGCCAGCTCCTCGTGTCTTCTCCACTCCGTTGGCCGCGACGAGCGTCTCTGGTCCGGAGGAGGGGACAGAACGGCCTCCGGACATCTCAGTTCCAATGGCCAGCCAGCCTGAGTCCCCAGATCAGTAAAATACTCAGCTAATTAGGTTACAGATGGGCCTCAAGAGCAGCAGACATGTGGAGCTCCACAGATACACGTCTGCTCCCTTCGGTAGCCGGCCACGCCCCCCCAACGTAGTCAAATATTTAACTAGTTGCTGTGACCTGTGACATCTTTTGAGCAACTGTAATTATTTTTATGGTATTATCCTTTTCTTCCATAAAATGAGAACAGCTTTGTAAGGAAGCCCCGATCTTGTTGAAAATAAAATTCAGATTACCCTCATAGGATACAAAATCATCTTTGATCATTTCCTTCTCCTTCCTTTATTCTTCTGGATCCCATCCAAACCAAAGACCAGCTGCACACAAAGTGTTACTATTTTATGTCACAATTCTGTTCTTTGTCTTTTAGGTTTCTTCATAACTTTGCATAACTGCAGGCATGTTTTTAAATGCGACTTCATGTGAAACGTTAATATTTTGATACTTAGTACTTGATCTTTGAATGCTGAATAGTTTTCTTCCTCGTCTTTCAGATTTTCGTGTGATGTCATGAATATCACCTTTTTCTCATCTAAGATATTTATAAGTTCCTCCTTGCCATCTTTTTTTCTCAATTTACGGAAAATGTTACTCAAAGCAAACCTTTTTAATTTATTCAACTAAAGCTTGGCTCAAGCATCCAATTCCTGATGACAATGTCTACCCATAGTTAAAGTTCAGACATGGATTTTTAGCCTCCTTCGCCTTTTATTTTCATGTGTTGCTCATTACTGTGCTTTGCAAGGTGACAATTAAGACACCTTCTACTTAGTGTTTTATTTTATATACATATATTCTTGGTGCAGCTAGAGGAGCCTGGGGGCTAGCCTCCTTCCTACTGACTATGGGCCAAGGTGCTACCTGGGGTTTGCCAAATGGATTACCAAGGGAATCCAGGATTTACCTTGAGCTGTGCCTTGGCATCCTGGTGGACACACCTGATTTATTGTGGACATGTTTTCCAGCATGTACACTGAGGAGGAGGGGGCAAGATTTCTCTGGCAGACAGATTAGGATAAATTTTACCTAGTGGCTGTAGACTGTCTATTGTTTTATCCAGTTTGAATGTCCCTTCCCGTTTCCTGTTATTGGATCTGTTGATCTTATCTGTGTTTTATTCATGATGGGGGATTGTTCCTTAACTATACATATCTGTATGCCTCTTTGAGTAAAGAGTACTCCTTCTGCTGTTACTCTGAACACTGGTCTTGCCTAGCTATTTGAACAAAAAATATATATTTTTTGAGTTAATGTATTTGCGGTCAACATATTTATAAGCATATTCCAATAAGTTTTGATTTTATAACTATTTGAAATCAAGGAGTGTTTTTGTGCTCATCGTGTACATACACACACTGCTTTCAGAACATATTCATTTTTTAATTCTTTTATGTTGTGGCCTCATCCTGAAATTGATTTTTTTTCCCCACATCAAAACATGAGAAAAGGATTAACAACCTGTTCTATCCTAGCGGTACATGGAAATAGGTGTAAAACATATCTTTTTTATTAGCATTAAAAAAGAAGGTAAAAAAGTAACCACCAAGTCGCTTGTTCTACCTTTAGGAACCAAGACCCGTGGCCCTTGGCTCAGACAATGTCCCTTCTCCTGGGCCCCCACATCCTTTATTAAATATCTGGGAATCATCCTACCATCCGATCTTTCTCAACCGTATCGACTCAATATTGATCCCCACTTGACTCAAACCAAATCGCTGCTAGACGAATGGAGTTTGCTTCCCTTATCCTACTTGGGAAGGGCCTCCTTGATTAAAATGACCCTCTTTCCCAAATTGCTCTATCCCCTTCAGGTTTTGCCTCTACTACTAAAACCCACAGACCTCCGCCTATTGCATAAGCAGTATGCAGCACTCATATGGCCAGGTAAATGGGCATGTATACCGCTTTCTAATCTTCAACAATCCATAGCTAGAGGATGAATCAATTTTCCAAACATACTTGATTACAACCTAGCGACACTATATCGCTATGTCTCCGATTGGCTGCATGACACCTCACGTTTCACACCCCTTCAGGTGGAACAAGCACTACTCCCCTCCTCTTCCTTATCAGCATTCCTATGCCAGCATTCCCCCAACTCCCCCCTGCGTTACGCTCTAATCCCCTACTGTCCACCACGAAAATGACATGGGTTAAGATCCGCAAGCGTCTCCAGCTGTCCTGGCAAACGTCTATGTGGTCTCCCATTCTTCACAACCCTCACTTCCAAAACGCTTCCCCTGCCCCTATTTGTCACACCCTGGCCCAAAGAGGTTTTACCAGCATCCATCATTACTTGGATGGAGGGACGGGTCTGCCATATTCCTAAACAAACCTGAGAAATCGTATCACCCCCCCTGGAGCTACACCCAGTTTATTATTTACAACTGAAACAGTTTCTCCTTACCCAATTGCGGGTCCTATCCACTATAGATCTAGCTAACCCATTAGACACGCAATTACTCACACACTCATCACCCTCTACCTCAGCGACCTATGCGCTTTTGCAGCTCTCGACATTCACCACGATCCCTTGGACGGTGATATCCAAATGGTCCTCTAATTTCCCTGTCCTCTCTCCGCAAGAGACTTCCTTCCGCTAACTACTGGGACATGTTTTACAAAATACTACACCGCGCATACATGGCGCCAGATAGAATGGCCAGAGCTGGACTTTTGCCAACCGCACACTGTCTGGAATGCCATCACACCCCGGCCGATTTACCACACTGTCTATGGTCCTGTCCGTTCATACAATTATTTTGGGATAAGTTACAATGATTTAGCAGGCAGGTCCCCAGACTGGAAGTCCCCCACACTCCAGATTGGGCCATTTTCAATCGACCGACTCTTCCCCTCCCCCCCCCCCTCCCCGACCCTTCTCTAAATGCCATCGATTTTGGCTTACCCTTTTAGTGGCTACGGGTAAGGAAGCAATTCTGTCCCAATGGATATTCGCTACCCCTCCCTCTTTCCATATGGTGTAAGAGAGGATTTATGCCATATTTCTGGCCAACTGGTCCGAGGTGTCCATGCATCAGAATGAGAAGACGCAGCCCTTTTTTACTAACTGGACCCACCTTATCCGAACACTCCCCTGCGAGACTAAAGACTCACTCGACACACTTTGTTCTGTGCTCCCTGGTACTCTTTGCAGCTGTTGCACGGAACCCCACCGATCCCCCAGGACCCACGAGGCCACTCCCTGAGCCGCTTCCTCGCCTCCTCCCCATTAGAGGCCTCGGTCAATTACACGCCGCCCTCTCCAGGCCACTGAAGGCTGATACACTCCGTTATTGTTACGGGTGGAGATGTATGTTTATTTACCATCGCATTTGAATTTTGATCTTCTTGTTTCATACTCTTCAAGAGGTATCTCTTCTATTTAACTTTGGATGCCGAAATTACGTGTTGCTCTTTTATTCCTAACTGTTGTGTCACACGTCGTTCATTTACTTGTAATTCTGTACTGTTCCGAAACAAAAAGTATGTTTAAAAAAAAGCAAAAAAATCTGCATTAAATACTATTAGGGCTCTATTACATTGTCCGCGCAAATTCGTACGCGCAGCGCTAATTTTTTGCGCGCAGAGTTAAACGTTAACGCGCGGAGTGCATTTTTTCATCCGTCAAAAAATATCGCACGTAAAAAAGACGCGCAAAAACGAGCGCAAATTAATGCTGCGTGCAGAAATCAGTGGGCAGACTGGCTGAATCGCGTGAAAAAACAATCAGAATTAAGAACCGCAATTGTCTGCCGTTCAGTTTTTGCGCCTGTCAAAATCAATCTGAGTATATATGCTGCAGCAATACTAAAAACGCGCACAACCACTCAATTTTATTGCTTGGGTATGTGTAACTATACTGTGCGGTATTTTTTTTTCTCGTGCTGGTGTATTTCATTTCGGCCAGAACGTTCAGATTTGCCGTTACCACCAGCTTTTCAAAGACGTTTAAATTATGCTCGCAAACGTCGTTCGTAAAAAGTTGCGCATCGATTGTAATACCAGCCGCGTACCAGCGCATGAACGCATTTACGCTCACAATGTTAAGTATGGGATGTGCGCACGAACTTTCGCTGGCGCAGGGTAACTCGCGTTAGACGTTAACGTGCATTTTGTGCGCGTAAGTCGTAATTTGACGGTCAGCGCCAAGGGTTTTTCCCCTCACGTTAATGCATTTTTGTGCACGCGCACATTTTTGCACGGAGAACGTAATAGAGCCCTTAGTCTGTTAGAAAACCCACCTGTTGTATGCAGTTTACGGGTTTATTCACATCAATCAATACTCTTTACCCCATAACGACAAGGCAAAACCCCTGATTTTTTTTTTTTTTTTTTTTACAATTTAGATTTATTAAAATAGAAGAAAAAAAACAGTACCAAGAATAAACCTAAATTAAATTCATAAAGAAATGATCTGTCTGATTTTTACATTTTAGCAATCCAAAAAATTATGATGTTGTAATTAAAGCTGTATTTATGTGTCTTTTTTCAGGCTTAGTTATGAATCACTGGTCGCTCTTGAGATACCCAATGATTTGCTGCAAACTGTGCATGATCTCATTTTGGACTTGCGCGTGAACTGCGTTATTGTCACCTTGAAACAGACTGGAGAAGGTAATACATTAGTTTATAAGAATAACTAAAATTTATATTTATTATAGGGGTAAACCGATTATCAGGAACGAGTTACAGATAATCATCATCGACATTTTATTTGCCCATAGTTGGCCAAATTGACTCACTGCAGTTGTACCACACTAGGTCCCACAGTTTGGCATCAACCCAGCAGTGATTTAGGAATTCTCCCACAGCCGGCTGACATCTTGGATGTAAGCCCTCGCTGTAGGACTTCCCCTGCCCAGTGACGCTATTGCGCATGAGTGTGATGACCACTAAAATGGGACTTCCCTCCCATCTGTCACGGAATTCTCTGTACAGGAGATACAGGGGTCATTTGGATCCCTGTGTCTCTGGTACTGTACAGTTGTGTTCAAAATTATTCAACCCCCAATGCTGTAAAGGGTTTTAGGGAATTTAGTGTACATTTGTAATTGTATTCAGAATGAAATCCTACAAGGACTTTTTAAAGAACCATATGCAACTAAAATGACATCAATTGGTTTTGTAATACAGTAGTAAATGTTTCTTTTGTGAATTCTTCATTGACACAATTATTCAACCCCTTAAAGACTACCACTCTGAAGAACAGAGGTTCATTCAAGTGTTTTCAATCAGGTATTGAAAACACCTGTGGATGTCACGGAGCAGCAATAAAGCATAATAAGCACCAATTAGGCAGCTTTAAAATGACTGTGATACTCAGCTCCTTCTAGACATTTACTGGTGTGGTTACAAACATGGTGAAGTCAAGAGAATGGTCCAGGAAGACAAGAGAAGAGGTGATTACTCTTCACAGGAAGGGCATAGGCTATAAGAAGATTGCAAAGCTGTTAAACATACCAAGAGAGACCATAGGAAGCATCATTCGCAAATTCAAGGCAAAGGGTACTGTTGAAACGCTACCTGGTCGTGGCAGAAAGAAGATGCTGACTTCGACTGCTGTGCGCTACCTGAAGCGTAGAGTGGAGAAAAGTCCCCGTGTGACTGCTGAGGAACTGAGAAAAGATTTGTCAGATGTGGGTACTGAAGATTCAGCTCAGACAATACGGCGCACACTGCGTAATGAAGCCCTCCATGCCAGAACTCCCAGGCGCACCCCCTTGCTGTCTCCAAAGAATAAGAAGAGTCGACTGCAGTATGCCAAAAGTCATGTGGACAAACCATAGAAGTTTTGGGATAGTGTTCTGTGGACTGATGCAACAAAATTAGAACTGTTTGGGCCCATGGATCAACGCTATGTTTGGAGGAGGAAGAACAAGGCCTATGAAGAAAAGAACACCTTGCCTACTGTGAAGCATGGTGGGGGTCAATCATGCTTTGGGGCTGTTTTGCTTCTGCAGTTACAGGGAAGCTTCAGCGTGTGCAGGGTACCATGAATTCTCTTCAGTACCAGGAGATATTGGATGACAATGTGATGCAGTCTGTCAGAAACCTGAGGCTTGGGAGACGTTGGACCTTTCAACAGGACAATGTTCCCAAGCATACCTCCAAGTCCACTAGAGCATGGTTGCAGATTAAAGGCTGGAACATTTTGGAGTGGCCATCGCAGTCACCTGACTTAAATCCGATTGAGAACCTCTGGTGGGACTTAAAGAAAGCAGTTGCAGTGCGCAAGCCTAAGAATGTGACTGAACTGGAGGCTTTTGCCCATGACGAATGGGCGAAGATACCCGTAGATCGCTGCAAGACACTTGTGTCAAGCTATGCTTCACGTTTAAAAGCTGTTAGTACAACATCCTTTTACAGTTATAAGTACTAAGATTGAATGTCACTTGGGGGTTGAATAAAACTGATAATGATGTGAGCACAGAAAAGACATTTGTGGTTATTTCATTATAAATGTTATGTTATATTTGTCTGACCTACACGTGCCTCTTTGATTTAATTGTAAGCAAGATGACTGAATGATCAAAATCAATGTCAAACTGGCCAAAACACTCAATTTCAGTGGGGGTTGAATAATTTTGAACACAACTGTATGTCCTACAGCAGGGGTCAGCAAAATTTGCCCTCCAGATGTTTTGGTACTACATTTCCCATGAGGCTTTACCAACTTATTGAGTAGCAGAGCATCATGGGATATATAGTTCCAGAACATCTGGAGAGCCATGGTTGCTGACCCCATACCTACAGGGGTCATATGAGGTATTATTTAAAAGGCCAGTGTCTAGACATGGCCATGCTGTTTTAAAAATAAAGGGCAGTATTACATACTGACCTTTTAAAACAGGGATGCTAAGGAGGAAAACCTGCACCCGCAAGTTTCTCCTTAGCGTCCCCGTTTTAGCTCCATATTACCAGACAGGTGCTAATCCAGCAGCCTGTCCCGTAACGCAACGCTAAGCCTCAGGATACTAAGCCTCAGGATACTAATGCGCCACCCTGAGCATCCCCTCCATGGAGTCCATAGGACTTCATTGAGGCTTTGACTGCCGTGTCACATGACCTGCAGGATCTTCCCTCTCGCTAAATCCTGCAGGTCAACGGAGTGATCTTTCCGTGTATAAGATTATACTTTTGTCTAAAATCATTAAGCCAGAAATTGGGGGTGGTCTTATACACAGGAGTATGTGGTACCAGATACCAGATGTGGGCCTGTTCTGAGTGGGGGCGTCTTATACACGGAAAAATACAGTAATATGGTCAGCCCGCGCTAGGGCCACTTAACCTAAGCGCTAACGTTAGAGTTACGTATGAAATACTGCCCAAGAGCTTTATAAAAATATTTCTGTTTTATTAAACTGAATAAATGCAATGAGCATGGTGCAATGTATATAATTTTATTAAACACGTTGAGTTAATGGTATAATGTCAGATTTGGGCTTTATCACAACTTTAAATGTACAGAATATTGGCACCTGCGGCCAGAAAGCCTACTGATAATTTGGCATCGGCTTTGAAAAATTTGTATCGGTCTATCCCTAGTTTATTATATATGTGTGTGTATAGTTTCAGATGTGGTTATATATCTGTGGATGCATAAGATTCATGTTCCACCTTGAAGTCTATACATAGGTTGTGCTCCATAACTTATTAATCAAATATATTGTTTTTGCTGTCTTTATGGTATAACACAACCTGGAAGTTTCTTAATGACAATTACAATGATTTATTAACCTCCCTGGCGGTATTCCCGAGTGTGACTCGGGGTTAAATTTCACTACCACGAACGGTAACCCCGAGCCACACTCGGGCTGGATGCATACTCACCTCCTCCTGACTCACTGGCTGTCCCCCGCAGTGTGATGGGGCGAGCTGCTTCCTGGATGGCTCCCTGCGAGTCACATGATGCAGGGGGGCTGGACGCAGCAAACTTCATTCATAATACTCACTGAATACAAATGGAAAAGTTTATGAACGGCCACTAGGTGGCAGTACAGGATAAGAAATAGACCATACCTCGTCTCACCCTTGTTCTCAGACAGATTTCAGTGTTTTTTGTTGTATTTTATTGTACATCATTTATTTGCATTATTTTGGATAATTATTTTTGGGATAATAAATTATTATTTCGTGTTTCAAACTTTATCGGACTCAGTGTATTTACAATTTTTTTCAAATCAATTAATTTATTTATTTATAAAGGATTTTACCAGTAAGGACTCTTGATTTCACGGATTTCAGTGCGTGATTCCTAATTATTACAGGCCAACTATGTACAAAAACACGTTTCCTTTAAAAAAAAATTTAGATGCTTATAGACACAAAATGTTGAAAAAATTAGACCGCCAGGGAGGTTAAGCACCAACAGGATAGTTTTGTTTTTGGTAAAAATCTGGAAGTGGTTTTGTGTTTCTTTGAGGATAGACTATCAAATGTGGGGCTTTGTGAGGATACGTACTGTACTCCATGTGGTGGGAGAGACAAACACAATTATCCGAGAGTCAATTTGTATTGTTATTCAAAGTTGAACAATAGTAGGGCATGTAGTATAATTCCAGTTGGCCATTTCTTTGTTGACGAATAATTAAATATATAGAAGTCTGACAATTGTTACTAAGGATTGGTGTAATGGAGAAGTAGGCATTGAGATACTGTTTTTTATTATTTCACAACTAAATTCCTTATCAAGGATATTCCTCATCCCTAATTGTCCCCTGAATACAGACATATAGGTATGTACTTTAAGAATAGACGAAAAGCTGGGGAGAGTTTGTTTGGCATCAGGTTGAAATTGCACTTTGCCTAACCAAAATATAGCTATCTTTTCTTTACATTTCATCCTCTTATCAAGAGAAATAACTCTTGGAATTTCCACCATTCAATTCTGT
Source organism: Leptobrachium leishanense (assembly GCA_009667805.1). Taxonomy (NCBI): domain Eukaryota; kingdom Metazoa; phylum Chordata; class Amphibia; order Anura; family Megophryidae; genus Leptobrachium; species Leptobrachium leishanense. The sequence continues at coordinate 152,396,005 of CM019067.1, read as the reverse complement.
GTGAAACCTTTTCGAAGAATCAAAGTTTTTAATAGACGTTAGCGATAAGATCAGTTTGTTTAATTGGACTGCATAAGTCACAGAAAGCCAGGCACATTGTTATCTTTGTTATTTAATTTTTTCAAGCCAAAATATTCATACCTAGATGACACAATTACAATAACAATTCAAGTGATAAGCCAAATCTAGCCTCGTAGATCAGCCAAGATCTGTCTCCTGTAATCAGGGTAGACTTTGCACACACTATTTAGGACTGAACAAAAGCATATATGAGATTCAAGTGAAATTGTATCACCTTGTGTGTTTAAAAAGCAATCTCAATGTTTCCTTCCTGGTAAAATACTTTATAAATAAATAAATTTGTATACTTTGGACCATAATGAAAATGAGTCCAGATTGCTAGGGAACTAGTTTGTGTTACCATTGCTCTTTCTATATGTTGTGTCTCAGCATGATTGCAGCAGTTTATTAAGCAGTGCTTCCAGATGTATTCCACAGCAGTTGCAGTTACACAGAGCATACACTCATTGTTTCTTTAACAGCTGTGGAACAAGAATGCAGTGTATCATATGGGCTGTATACCCAATATGGCTGGATTCCAACCCTAGTCTAAACCTCTCTAGAACCATTGTGAACCTCTAAGAGCTATTACAGTCTATGGAATTACTACGTTTACAACAGATCTGTGTAAATTCCCACCAGGGTTGGAATACCACTCCTGTTTCAATATTGTGGTTTCTAATGTCTCTCAAGTTTATTTTTGAGGTACAATGTATTTTGTATTGGTTTTATGTCTGTTACTTGACAATTTATTCTGCTCTTTTTGTGGCTTTTTCAGAAGTAAAGCGAATAGCAGACAAGGAAGATTGGGTTGTTGACAACGAAGGATTAACGTCATTGGTAGGTGCACTTAGATTGGGAATAGTGTAATTTTTTACTTGCAGTTTTTTTTATTTATGACATGTGTCATACACAGATACTCCTGTGTTTCTAACTCTCCAAGTCGACTATCGATTCAAAACTGCAAATTACTTGGAAGGTTGAGAGTCAGGATTAAAAATGAACAATTTACATTGAAAGGGATACTCAATGAATGTAGAGTTCCATTTTTTTCAACCTTAACCCCTTAAGGACCACTGACGTACATCGTGCATCCTGGGGAAAAGTCACGTTAAGGACCAAGGACGTACTATGTACATCATGGTCCTCGAAGCCCCCCTCCCTCCCGATACCCCCCTCCCTGGCCGGGGTCCCACGTCGATCTGACTTCCTCGAAGCCAGACCGACGGCTTTATACACCCCTCTCCATTCCAAACGGCTTAAGGTAAAAAAGAGTTTGCCCTTTCCAGCAATGCCTCTCTTTAGCCCCTTAGACTCTGGATCGCGATTCGGCACCAACCGGCGCCGGATCACAGTCTGCTCCCGAAGGTGGCTGACATCTTCGCAAGATCGGTAGCGCCTGCACAGAACAATGGATCGGAGCTGTGCCTCTCTGGGAATGCTCGTTCTCACTGGTGACTGGCAACAGGGAAATTCAAACTCCCAGCTGCTGGTGATGCTGAGTGGATGGAGGAAACTCGATTTCACCTGATCGGGGGGTAGGGGGGGTGACGGATTCTACACATTCTGGTCACTTTTAAAAGATAAATGGGTCAGGATGAACACAGTGTTCCTTTAATAATACTATAATAGCTTGTGTTTTACAGTTCAATCAATGTTATAATACCTCCTATTTATTTTAATCCACCATTGTTGGCAGTTTGTCGTTTCCCTTTACTTGCAGTAGGCAGATCCTATAGTTTTATGCTAGGGATGCCCCACAGAGATGTAATGAGATTGCCCAATGATCCAATCCATCTTGAATGTCTCCAGCTCCATTGTTGTTTAAGTGAATCTAGGCCCATGCCTTTACAGTTTCAGGAATAGTGTTTCCTGCCCTGTTGAATTCTTCTGCTTTCTTATTAGTGCGGTAATACAATGCAGTGTGTGTAACCTTGTCCATAATATTTTGCATCTTTATTAAGTGTGTTCTGACATACCATTATTTGTCATACTTTGTTCTGCCCGTTGCATATGTAGATTTTCTTTTCTTTTATTGTAGTGTCTGCTTTCTTTAAAAGACTTTGTCATACAATTATCCGCACGATTCTTCATGGGTGCACTATATACAAATGCTGCACAGCACGCAGACTTCCAAGACAGAACTATTACAACCACATCCTGTAAGAAAAAATTGTAATTAAGCAGTTAAAAAACACCAGTGTGTTTAACACTTTCACTTCACAAATCTTACTATATACTTTTCTTCTTACTTTGTATTTGTTGATTTCTCTATCCGACTACTAGGGAATTTTATTTGGCGTAAACAACACAACATTCTATTGCACTTTAATTGAAAACACTTCTTTTTCTTTTAAGACAACTCAATTTCTGAAACTCTGAGCAATTCACGTGTATATTCAGCACAGAAACCACATTCAAATAAAACACTTAAGTGTTCTGGAAAGAGGAGCAATGACTAAAATGTTACTTGATGTGTGAGAAGCTGGGTTCCTTCAGAAGATTTTACTACTCCTTTTACAATGAATTTCGACCTGGAAATATATGGTTCCTCAACATTTGCTCATAAACAGCTTTACCGTTATTTACATTATTATTATCATTTATATAGCGCCATCGGTTTACAGAGTTTTACAATAACCAATGGGAATGAGACAAATTTACAAACCGTGCTTGCATAATGCAATACATCTTAACCTCTTTGCGCAGGGGCCCTGCCAGCGGCAATGTGGTCCTCAAAGCCGCTGGGTGGCATAGCACACCCCGCAGGCTCTGAGGCCTGCCACCTGTCACAGTATGCCGATCGCCTCATTGGCTGATGTTGGACACCCTGATTGCAGGCAGTCCCATGGCAGCCAATGACACGCTCGTCACGTGAGCTGGGGAGGCGGGGAGTAGGCAGGTATATTGAACCAGAAAGGGGTTTGACGACCAGTGGCACTTAGAGCCACCCACTGCGAGAGGATGCCATAGCACGCCCTGCAACAGGAAAGGGTTACTAAAGGAATATTGTTGCTTTTTTTTTGTACTTTTTAGTGTAATCATCAAAGCTTCTAGAAACAAGTATCTCCCTTATTTACATGCATTATTTATTTCCAACTTTAGCGAGTTATTTTTTTTAAAAGAAGTCCTTGGCTCTAAACCCTCCTGAACTAAACACATATATTTTATTACCAGCTACTTACTTAACCCCTTACTCTGTGGCTCAGATAACAACAATCAACTAGGGGCGGATCCAGACACAAGTTTCAGGAAGGGGCACTCTACCTCTTTTGGCTAAGAGCTGGTGTTCGGTACACAGTGACAGGCAAAACCACTCCATATCACTGGCTGCATTAATCACACTTTCTCCAGAACATTGCCACACAGGGTCTGTCCTTCTGTAGTTCAGGTGAAACAAAACCCCGTACAGCAATGATCTGTAGTCTGCATCGTGGCAGATTCTCTGCCTGTCAGTGAGAATCGGGCACCACCAACAATAACATGCCACATACCCACATTTAAACCATATTTGAAGTCATGCTTTATTTTAGGACCTAGACAATTTGTATCTCGCTTTTTTTCAGCTGACTCAGCAGTTTCAAAATATGTCATTGTTATATGTCATATCACAGCAGAATCCAATATCAAAATGCCAAAAAAAATTACATTTCTATTGAGATGTCAAGAGTTTTTACCATATAAATTTATTTTACCGCATGTTATCCAACCTTATGGTTTTATATTTTACAGGGTCCGTTTTTTAAAATAAAACTCAGAGATGGAGAACATGTTACTGCAGTTTTTTAAAGAAATACCTTTGAAAAACTGAAAAAATCCCCACATTCTTCTCTTGTATTTTTGTTCTCTAATTTTTTTTCCTTCAGTTTACATTTTACAAGGTCATGTTTGGTGTCATTGGAAAGGGTAAGCTCTGGACATTCAAATGACACCTCAATTGACTGTGTTGGTTGTATGAAATTAGAGCTACATGGGTTCAAATGTCCTAAGGTTCCCTAAATCTCCTATAGTGGTGTTGCAACTCGGGGGGGGGGGATTCCCTTAGTGCCCCCTCTCTGGATCCTGCAGCGCAATTAACCTTCAAACAGGTCAGAAATAATGCACCTACATAGTAATGCAGGAGTCATACGGTCGTACGATTAAGTAATCTATATTGCAGGAGCTATAATGTCCGGACCCAGTGGTTTTCTAGAAAATAACTTTCCACTATGCGTTGAAACTCTAGAGGCATCTTCTGGAGTCCATTAGCAATAGAAGTAATTATTTTCCATTGCTCCAGAATAAGACGAAATTGAGCATATTTGATCACATGGCACCTGCAGACGATTTTAAAGTTTTGAGTATACTTGATAATGGTAGTGCTCTTCTTTTAAACTGGAGCATGCTACACAGCGCTGCGGAATATGCTGGTGCTATATAAATAATTATAATAAAAGTAGGGAATACCCCCTGCTGTGCAATTTATTTACTCGTTTATTTTTAGTGATTTTTCTGTCCAGGCGTCTCTTTTCTGCAGACCTCACTGATGTTTTTTTTTTGTGATTTATGGGGCATCAGGACTTTCCTTATCCCCCCTTTTCTTTTCCTTTTTTTGACATGCGGGACACTGGGTTGCCCTGGGCAAGCCACCTGAGCGGCAGCCATGACTCTGGCCACCTCTTCTGGCTCCAAGTCTCCCCGCCTAGTGGCCTCCTCCATGACCCCCGGCCTTCCTGTGGGACATTGGGGTGAGACGGGAATGCCACGACTTTTGGGCAGTCTCTCGTCCTTTTTTACGCCTCCCCCTCCCCGTTTCCCTGATGCCCCTTTGCAAACCCACCAGCCCCTCTATATGGACTGCCTGGTTTATTTTATTTTGTTGCCCTTTCCCCCTTTTCCCTTTTATTTTTATTTTCTGTGCCTCTGAGACATTTTTTGCAGTTTTCGGATTTTTGATGTGTATTCTCTGTGTCACAGCCCTGCATGGCCGTTAACCTTTACTGTCTGTTTTTCTGCTGCTATCCTCTCAAAATAAAAATGTATTAATTAAATTAGGGAATAAGTAATGGATATAAATCTGAGAAATACTTTTTTTGATGTGCTGAATTGATTTAGACCAAGTTCAAAAAAACACTAGACTCACATTAACGGTCTTTGGCCCTGAATATAAGGTAGCGCAATGTACAGAAATGATTACCTCTTTCAAGGTACATTGGTATTAACTATAACTTGCCGAGTATTGCACGCAGATCCTAGCAAGCCTTTACTGGATTCTTGTTGTTTTTGCTCCATCTCATTATTAAAATGTCAGTATACAACTGTGTCATGGAACTGAGATAGCGCTCCCCGCTTCAACCCCAAGACTTTTATTCCCATGGCGAAAACCCCAAAAGAAAAAGACAATTGCCTTGGGAAAGACTTTACGTTCATTTATATTGTGTGGTGTAAGTTTGAACGTGTTTTTTACTGTAGATGTGGGTTTCATTGGTGAGTGTCGTAAAGACTCATTTTACTGTGTGCCCTGTTCTCCCCAAAACCCAGAACGCCATTTCCCCAAGCCAGCCATGGGTCCCAGGAACAAAGGACCGCATGGCACACAATGGAGGCGCAGATTTGGTATAGAATGTTTATGTTGAATCTGTGATTATGCAAGAACACTTTTCTCTTTATCTGTTTGCCTTGTTTGAGGAGTCATGAGTCTGGGGCAGTGTTTGACTTTAATCTGATCTATTGGAACAATGGATTATGCAAATGATATGTGATAACTGAATGCTAAGGAATGTTTACTGTAAATGTCTAAATCTAACTGACCTGATGTAATCAGAGTTAATTCCCCAGTGGTTTGGTTTATGTAAATGATCCCTGTTGGACCTGAGCATGAATACTGGTATGTTTTTTCTCAGTAAAGCAGATAGTTCTTGGTCGATACATGCAGCTTGTCTAGTGTGTTATTCCTCTGCACTATTTCTCTACACTCGCCATCAGAAGGCACCGGGCGGCCATCTGAAAGACTGACCTAACTTCGGGGCTGCAGGTCAGGAGATTGAAAGCCTGCAGATCCCTAGAAGCTGCTGTAACTTTGGCCCAGCACTGGCACAGATCCCTGCCAGCCAGCCAGCCCAGGTCTCCCAGCAGGCAGAAGCAAGTGGGTCAAGCTGCTCGAGGCGCTGAGGACCGCTTTCCCAGTAGCCGGGCTGACCGCAACGGGGGGGGGGTGTCTGGAGAGCAGGACAGGTGGAAGAGAGCGGTTTCCGTCACAAACTGTTTTCGTTTGCAGGATCGTGAACTGACAATCCAGGGAGCCCTAGCTGCTCATGGACAGCTTGTGCACATGGACAGTTCTATGGTCCTGTAATGTTGTGCCAGCTTAATGAGCCAAATCATCAGTAGCCAGGGTGTTTGAAAGACTAGCCTCAACCTTGGCTGTATTGTATTTTTTGAGTTTCAGCATTTACAGTGCTGCTGCCCAATAAAACAGTAGAGGTAAGGTTATATTACTGCTCAGGCTCCAGTGCAGCAGGGAGATGTCCAATGACTTGTTAGGCTCCCATGAAAAAGCTACTTTCCTCTCCAAGAATGGTATGTAGAATCAGCCAGGGAAAAATATATATTTTTTTCATTGCAGTCTGTGTGTGATTGGGTAAGTGGTCCTAATCTATTGCCAATACGGAGCCGTCTTCCTTTTTTCTACTCAGAGACAACATGATTGGTTTATTTATACCTTTTATCAAACAATTCCCCTTTGGGGCAAAAAGAAAACAAGGTGGGAAAAGCTGCAAATTACAGAAAATAGTTAAAAACATATAACTATCAACTACACGTTTTAATCCGAACTCGTATGACAGGATAAAATATGCATCAACTTTAAGCTACTTTTGCTGCTTGTTCATAAGACTTCACATATGAATGTTGTAGACTTCTGGAATGAGATCAAGTCTATGATCATTTAGATATTCAGATTATAAACATCGTAACTGCAGTTGAATTTAAAATTATATGTTTGTTTGTAACTGTGCTTATTGAACCAGAGTGATCAATCTTAATTGGAATTAGTGAGGGACGTGTCTCTTCCCCTGTGAAAGACCAGATTTGAGATTCACCAAGACTCGCCGCAGGCTGTCAAGAAGCCACAGCTCACACATGAACATTGAAAGCTGTGACTTTGCCAGATTGCAACATTTGTCTTAATGTTTCCCTTTTTATATTTGAAACTTTTTTTGAGGTTGCGTGTCTTTTTACATTTAAAAATAGCTAATGGTTCTGCTGCAAATTGCATTTTTTACTTTCACTATTTAACCATGAGTACTGTTTCACAATCATAACCTTATACTCATCACCTGGGTTTACAGACACTATTCTTATAATGGAGAGGGTCCTACTGCTCTCACCCAAATTATTAAATCTTAGTGCATTTGCATTTTTTCACGAAACCAACGGGAACTCTTCGGAGGTCTCGTTTATTAAGTCTAGCCATGAGTCTCCACCAATTAGTCATTGCAGAAGATCCATTTTAATATTTACTGAAAAGCCAGTGATGTTTTTTGAATCACAAATGTGACAATCAGAAATTTTAAATGAAACAACCCATATTCAGATGTACAGATAATCAAATGTTGTTCCAATCCATGTGATTTAGGCTAGGGTCAGACTGAGGCAGTGCGAACGCGCGTTCTGGCGCACTTAATCACGGCCGTGCTAGCAGCAGATGCCGGGCAATGACGGCCAATATACGAAGTACGGTCGCACAAAAGTCCGGCTGCGCAACGCAAGTGGAAAATGAACGCATTTTTTTGAGAACGTTAAACCACTAGTACTGACGTACAGAGTGCGCTGCGTACGCTAGCGGCGTGTGTGCGTGAATTGGAGACATCAGACGCTGCTAATGTCCGGCCAACATAACGTCCAGATGCAAGAAGTGTTTTATTGATGATCCGTACAAAATCACGGATGAAACTGCGCATAGTATGACCGCTATTGCGTATTCCGTGAAAAAATACGTCCATTCTTCGAACGCACATTTTCACGGACAACGTGAAAAATGCGTTAGTCTGACCCTAGCCTTAGTCTGTGCAGTACAGTCTAGAGTCTGTTCAGCTTTGGATCATAACTGGGGGTTCTTGGTTTTGTCGTTGGTTGGTGTTTTAGCTACAAAGGTTTTTGTTTTTAACTACCCAAAACCTTTTACACAAAGTCCACTGATTGCATCAGTTGTAACCTTTTCACTACCAAAATTGAGGTAACTCAATTTTGCATTGGAATACTTTGAAAAGCACTCCCTTAGCAGAACCCAATTTGCATATCTTTTTAAAGCAGAATTAATGTGCCCCCTTTTGACAAACAAAATGTATTGCTTTATCTTTCTCCAGTCACAATGTATTACTGTAAAACAAGCTGCAAATAGCAGCCCCAAACCTCATGCTTATTAAACGTTGACATACTTTGCTGTTGCATTACAACAGCCAGGGAGTGGGCAGAATACAGGCAGAACTATGGGGTCACTCACTGTTGTGCAGGCATCACATTCTGAGAGTTAGAATTACTGAAAATCCTTGTACAGTACAGATACAAGGTATTAATTTCCATACACAGACATTATGCCACATACAGATATATTTTTTGCATTCTATTGGTATTTCTGGATTGCTGCATTGCTAAGAAGTCTCATTATGATCACTACAAATCCCCATAAACGAGATCTGGCCATTCTATTGTCTATCTGCATCACATTTACTGGATCTGGCACAAACGTTACTTCTCACTGCATGCTGATAATGCAGATATTCTGTGAGATAAGGGACACCATCTAGAGTTCAAAATCTTTCACTCCGACAATATTTCTGCAAAAGATAAATAAATATTTTGTAAATTAAAAGAACAATTTCTGTGCAAAATTTCTATTTTACACTATATTTAACCTCCCTGGCGGTCTGTTTTATTAACATTTTCATGTCAAAAAGGGCTCATTTTTTTTTTTTTAGTCCCCCCCCCCCTCCCTAGCGGTATCCCGAGTGTGGCTCAGGGTTAAATTCCTATGTTGGAAGCAGTAACCCCGAGGAACACTCGGGATGCCACTGGATACATCACCTGTCCCTGCGCTCCCTCGATGTCCCCGCAGTCTCCTCCAGCGACCGCGACCCTCATACTTCCTGGTTCCCTCCTCGCGAGAAGGAATCCAGGAAGTAAAACGCCACGATCGTCAGAGGAGACTGCGAGGATCAGTGAGGGAGCGCACGGAGAGGTGATGTATACAGCCCGAGCGTGTCTCTGGGTTACGGGCTCTCAGCTGTGAAATTTAACCCCGAGACATACTCGGAAAACCATCGGGGGGGTTAATTAACTTTGAATCCCATGTTTAAAAGTTATGATAAAAAAATGTTAAGACAAAAAGTGCTTGATAGTGAAGGGTTTATGGGGACACCAGGGGAAATCTGTAAGGAAATTAATTTCCTACATTATCAAATTAATGATCATAACGGCCTCAGACAAGCATTCTTGCTCCGTGAGTAAAACATGCTCTCACAAAGTTGATTGGATCCTCCCAAATATGTATGTTCTCTTCTAGGTTTTAATATAGTGAACGCTATATTGTCACGGTATACAGCAGGGGTGCTCTGCCTTGGCCCTCCACAGAACTACATTTCCCATGATACTCAGCCACTCATTAAGTCGAAAGAGTTTTGTGGGAATGTAACTTCCTAACATCTAGAGAGCTGGGGTGGATCTCTTCTGGTATACAGCAAACATGTGACTAACATGTCAAAAATATGTAATTGTTTATGTTTAAGAAGCAAGCCTAATGTAATGTTTATAGGCCTTTTGTTTGCCTTATTTATGTTTTAAAATGAAAACCGTGTAAATTACATATAATACAAACAATAGTATAAAAAAAACTATTCCACTTTCTATTTCAGCCATCTCTATTCGAGCAGTGTATCGCACATTCTATACAATCTTTGAAAACAGTCCTAGAATGCAAGCCGGGAGAAGCGAGTGTAAGTATATGGCCAGATTTTAAGACTAAACGTTTAACCATTGTAGTATGATGTTGAATTTGATCCCACTTTATGTCTACTACCCATCCTAGATCATGCTTTACAGATATGCCAAAAAAAATCTTAAAATTTTAAACTTTCTATTATAGGAGCCCAACTTGTTTTGTGCATGAGAGTGTCACTTTAAGCATGGTATGTTGTAATGGTGTAATAAGTACTTTCCAGACATCTCAGAGGCTGGACAGGTGAGAAATGTGGATATGATAATTTGTTCACTATAGAATCTCAGAAAATATAGCATTACAGGGTTATTCAGAGAGATCCGAAAAGTCTCCGCTCGTTCAGTGACTTTTCGTTCCCTGCACTTCAGGACGATTCCCAATTCGCCGACCCTGCGGTGTATTCAGCAAGCACCGAAGGGCCCAAGTAGTGCAGGGAATACTCGCCGCTACCTCGCTGCAACCCCACAGAACACTCACCGAACACGCCAGAAAAACCAGACTAGACGCCGATCACCGCCAAAATTTGGCGAATTGTCTGCTCTCTGAATAGCCAAATGTCCCCGAAATGTCCCTGTTCGGTGAAATTAAGTGTCCGGTTACATTTCGGCCACATTTCGGACCTCTCTGAATACCCCCCTTAATTTTTGGATCACGCACGAAGATCTAGATTCCATTCTTGATGGAAAATACTGTAGGAACCTACCAACCCTTCATATTTTGTAATTCATTTTTCGTATAGAATATAAAAAGAAAAAGTGTTACATATTCGGCTGGGTGGATAGAGGTAACATCACTGCTCTGCGTGGAGAGAGCCTGTGGAGACATGGGTTTGATCCCAGCAAGAGCACCTCTCCAGTAAGTGTCCTTGGGCAAGACACCTAACGATACATACTCGCCACCCAGGACATACTTGAAAACGAGAGAAATCTTAATGTATCCTTCCTGGTAAAATCCTTTCTCAAAAAAAAATATATATATATAAATATATATCATTATAATATAATTAACGTTTTTTTGTTTTTATTTTATTGTCTCATTCACCATGATTTGTTACAATTTATTGATATATACAGGTTTCTTTTCTTTTTTTTTTTTACTTTAGTCATCGTGTGTATCCACATTTTTGTGATTTGATTACTGTTACACTGGGCATCGTAGTAATCTCCTATAAAGACATTTAGCTTTCAAGAGGAAAGTGGGTAGTTTATGCTTGGGACAGTAGATATATGTATAATTCTTTATAAACATCAACTTCTTTTCTCTTACAGGTTTTTCAACACCAAAAAGTACAGGATGATGTATGTTCCTTGTGTATTCAAATGATAAAGGTATACAACTTGTTTTAATTAATGCATCAGAGCAAACTTAATTTAGACTGAGCTTTCTTTTATTCCATCCACAATATAATCCATACAGATCCTATGCTCATGTGGAATGCCTTCTCTCTTATGCTTTGGTAGCTCTATTCGTTTGACATTTTTTTCTTATACAGAATCTTAAAAATGGACTGTTTTTAGTTAAGCTAGTTGTTGCAATACTGGATATAGCCTTTCATTACCCAGCACTTTTTATTGTGAAAAAAAATATTCTAACAATTATTTGAAAAAAATAGATGCATAGTTATTAATTAAGTCATTAATTTAATGCAGGGAAAGTAACAATTCTAAAGATAAGGATTGTTATTCTGAGCTACTTAAAAGCTAAAAATAATGTAAATATGCTCATTCTTAATTTCTCATGTATTTACCCTGTACAGAAATAATGCTGAGATGATTGGTTCTAAACGCTAGATGGTGTCCTTTATGTTTCAGAATTTGAAACGAGGTCTGCATTATTAACGAATATAATCTCATTATGTAAATTAACAAGAAACAGTGATATGTGTACACTCAGCTCAGCTCCTGGGAGACCAAACCAAAAAGTAAGAGACCTTGTAAATGCACGAAGAGCAGCACCTTCTGCGCAGTCTCTGTGGAGCTGAGCACCGCACACACTGGACAGAGATTTTAGGACCTGGGGGCAAGGGCAAGTTATACATAAAGGAAGTAGGAAAAACCCTCAAGATCATCTCCGTGAGGGGTAGGGCACTAACTGAAGTGCCACAGATGTTGCACAGGAGCCAGAGAAGGCTCAAGAGACTGTAAATGAGGTCCAAATGGGATCAGCATATCGGTTCTTATCTGATTTTCAGAACAGACGCCTTGCCCTATAATATATGCTTTGTTCACTCTTTTTGCATATACTTTCTGGAGGATTACACCAAGAGAAGATGGCAGAGTCTACCCAAACTGATCTCCAGCACATTTATCCCCTTGCCATCAAGAGCTCCTGGAAGCAAGAAAGTATGTCAACACCGCGTGACAGCATAGCACATCCGCAGGCACTGAGGCCCAGCCTTCTGCCTGCCTACATTGCGCATGCGCATGGTAGGCGGGCCGATAACATCTATGGGCAGTGAGCGGGGCATGCTTTGCCAGCCTGCAGTGTTTAGGCCCATCCACCGTGGGGACGACATAGCACGCCCAAAAGACTTTAGAGACATTGCTCAATCATTTGTCTTCTTTTTTTCCTTTGTGTTTATGTTTTATGTAAATCATCCAATGATTTAAATACATAAAGGATGAGTTGTGAGATGGTCCGGAACCTGCATAATATAAGTATTGTTTTTTTGTACATTGAATCTCATACGGCAATAGTCAACTAATGAATATTGTATTTTATACATGGCACAAACATTATTTACATAGAAAGATAAAATCACATTATATACAGATGAAACTCGAAAAATTTGAATATCGTGCAAAAGTTAATTTATTTCAGTACTGCAACTTAAAAGGTGAAACTAATATATGAGGTAGACTCATTACATGCAAAGCAAGATAGTTCAAGATGTGATTTGTCATATTGTCATTGTGATGATTATGGCTTACAGCTCATGAGAACCCCAAATCCACAATCTCAGTAAATTAGAATATTACATGCAATCAATAAAACAAGGATTGTACATAGAACAATATTGGACCTCTGAAAAGTATAAGCATGCATATGTACTCAGTACTTGGTTCGGGCCCCTTTTTCAGCAATTACTGCCTCAATGCGGCGTGGCATGGAAGCTATCAGCCTGTGGCACTGCTGAGGTGTTATGGAAGACCAGGAAGCTTCAATAGCGGCCTTCAGCTCTTCTACATTGTTCGGTCTCAGGTCTCTCATCTTTCTCTTGGCAATGCCCCATAGATTCTCTATGGGGTTCAGGTCAGGCGAGTTTGCTGGCCAATCAAGCACAGTAATCCCACGGTCATTGAACCAGGTTTTGGTGCTTTTTGCAGTGTGGGCAGGTGCCAAGTCCTGCTGGAAAATGAAGTCTGCATCCCCCATAAAGCACGTCTACGGAAGGAAGCATGAAGTGCTTCCAAAATCTCCTGGTAGACGGCTGCGTTGACCCTGGACTTAATGAAACACAGTGGACCAACACCAGCAGATGACATGGCTCCCCAAATCAAAACAGACTGTGGAAACTTCACACTGGACTTCAAGCATCTTGCAGTGTGTGCCTCTCCATTCTTCCTCCATACTCTGGGTCCTTGTTTTCTAAATGAGATGCAGAAGTTGCTCTCATCAGAAAAGAGGACTTTGGACCACTGAGCAACAGACCAGGTCTGTTCTTCTTTAGCCCAGGTAAGACGCTTCTGATGTTGTTTGTTGTTCAGGAGCGGCTTGACAAGAGGAATACGACATTTGAAGCCCAAGTCCAGGATCCGTCTGTGCGTGGTGTCTCTTGATGCACTGACTCCAGCCTCAGTCCACTCCTTGTGAAAGTCCCCAACACTTTTGAATGGCCTTTTCCTTACAATCCTCTCCAGGCTGCGTTCATCCCTGCTGCTTGTGCACCTTTTTCTTCCACACTTTTCCCTTCCACATAACTTTCTATTAATGCGCTTTAATACAGCACTTTGGGAACATACAACTTCTTTTGCAATTACCTTTTGAGGCTTACCCTCCTTATGGAGGGTGTCAATGATGGTTTTCTGCACAACTGTAAGGTCAGCAGTCTTTCCCATGATTGTGATTCCTACTGAACCAGACTGAGAGACCATTTAAAGGCTCAGGAACCCTTTGCAGGTGTTATGGCTTAATTAGCTGATTAGAGTGGGACACTGAGCCTAGAATATTACACCTTTTCACAATATTCTAATTTTCTTAGATTGTGGATTTTGGGTTTTCATGAGCTGTAAGCCATAATCATCACAATTATGACAAATCACTGCTTGGACTATCTCATATATTCGTTTCACCTTTTAAGTATCCATGTAATTGGGCAGACTAGATGGGCCGAAAGGTTCTTATCTGCCGACATTTTTCTATGTTTCTATTACTGAAATAAATGAACTTTTGCACGATATTCAAATTTTTCGAGTTTCACCTGTAAGGTGCTCTGAGAGATTCATTTTTATTTGATAACCATTTTTATTCAGTTTGTATAATCTCATTATGATCACTACAAATCTCCATAAGCAGGATATCTGACCATGTTTATTATCTATCTTGATCACATTTACTGTATTTGATACAAAGGCAGTTTCTGCCTGTATTCTAGTAATGCAGACCCCGTGTGAAATTGTGGAATATAAGCGATACCATCTAGCACTAAGAACTTTCCATCCCAACAGGATTTAGCACTTTGAAGTTTATATGCCTACAGCACTTCTGTAAAGGATAAACCGATTAAAATGCACACATTTGCATTAATATTATTTACAAAATAACCTATACTCAGAACTGTTGTTTTATCCTACATTTAAGGCTAGGGTCAGACTGAGGCAGTGCGAACGCGCGTTCTGGCGCACATAATCACGGCCGCACTAGCAGCAGATGACGGGCAATGACAGCCAATATACGAAGTACGGTCGCACAAAAGTCCGGCCGCGCAACGCAAGTGGAAAATGAACGCATTTTTTCGAGAACGTTAAACCGCTGGTACTGACGTACAGAGTGCGCTGCGGCCGCATGGCAGCGTGTGTGCGTGATTGGGAGACGTCAGACGCTGCTAGTGTGCGGCCAACATAACGTTCAAACAGCCGGATTTCCCTAGACTTCTTTTCACCCCATCGTCATGAAATACGTCCAGAATTGCGCATCGTCTGACCACTTAAGCGTATTCCGTGAAAAAATGCGTGCGCACGCATCGACGTACATTTTGACGGTGGCCGCAGAAAATGCGCTCATCTGTCCCTAGCCTAAGTGTTGACTAATGTGACGGAAAGCTTCCTAATTGTGTTTGGAGGCCCCCCCAATATATGTATCTCAGTGTGTCCCCTATAAATATATATACCTCAGAGTGTCTATGTACAGGTCCTGTCCTTTTTGTTTAATTCCGCCTGCCCCCGTATCTTTCCAGAGACCTGACCAGAGAAAATGGTGTGATTTAATTTGCATGGCACATCATGTAGACTGGCTTCCCGTGGAGTCACCGTGGAGACCTAAAATAGCCAAATGCTTTGGCCAGCACAGTTTATGTGCACCAGAGTAATTTTGGAGCGGACATTGCTCACTGCTGGACATCCCTGGGGGGGTGCATTCATGGATGGGGGAGGTGAGGGGTTAAAGAGACCACTCTTTGCCGAGTGAGTTCCATGTGGGGGTCCATGGGGATTAACATCTAAGTGCATGTGGACTGAACTCAGGATTTGAAGCCCCTGGGACCAGTCAGATACAGGTACTGTAAGTTTAGCTGTCCATGTTTATTATCCTTTTATTTTATGTAACTGTCTGTACCATTTTATCCCTTTTCGTGCACTGTCTTTTTATGTATTAAACCCCTATTTAATAGCTTTCTGGTGTTGGCTGTTTGGTGACTCATGTGATTGGGATTACCTGTTCTATCCTATATATTTGGGAACCATTTGTGTCTGGGCCTGGGGGTATCTAATCCCATTCAGGATTTAGAAGGGTGAAGCTGGTGGGGGTAACTCTCAGCGAGTAGACTGGTAACCCCGGGTGAGGAAGGTTAACCAAGCGTGCAGAGCACAAGCAGTAAGGCAGCAGCGTCTGCAGCTGTGTTCTGGGTTCACCTCCTGGCAGCCAAGCTATAGCACCCCTGGTCCTTGTGGGAGACAATCCCAGTGTTACGTCACAAATATGCATCCTATGTTTCAAATAAGTGTTCTGATATTTTTCAACAAAAAGCAATTGGTAGTGAAGGTGTTCAAGTTGCATATTGTAAACAACTATTTATTTTTTTCTCAGATATTTTCTTTTACATAGTAACCTCATTTTATGACATTGCTGTATGCTGAGGTAGTCTTATCTAGCGATAATGGAAGTTGATTTCTGTTTCCCAAATAAACAAAATAATCAATGTTTCTATTTCCTGTCCCTCTTTGCATAAACAGGGTTTTATAGCCAGTCTAGAGACCCTGAGTACAAAACCCGAGGGAAACATGGAAGCCTCACAGTAAGTATTTTGCTATGCTACATAGAACCAAGTGTAATTGCAATATTGCCATTTACAAGTTGCAGAAAACCTCCCTGCTACATTACAAGTAATTTGTGTTTCAAACCAACACTATAATCAAATGCATTGAAGTGTGACTATTGTGCAGCTCATGGTGTTATACTCCTTGATAAAATAGTATAAATCTGCATTTACTATACCCACTGTAGAAGATGATGTTATGATAATTGCTTTTAGATTTGTTTTTTCTTTTCATGTAATATTTTCACTTTTTTTATTACCTTGTCTTTATTGAGATAAAATATTATCTCCAGCAGGGATACAGCAAACGTTTGATATTATTTATTGTATATGTGGTTATTAAAAGAATAACAGTGGAAACCTGGTGACAAATGTAGACGTATCACAAAAGGAAAATCCTGTGAAGCTTTTTCCGCCAGTGTCTGAGTTGTCTCTTTGTGATAGTTCGGCCTTAGCAACAACGGTGATGATCGCCAGTGTTTGCAGCTTTGGAAAACATCAGTGCTCTTTCAGTAACCCTATTAGTATTTAATGGTGTCCTTACAGGCAACACACTTTACTTTTTTTATTATTTTCTATTTAAATTTGTATAAAAGCTATTCTTCAGTTAATTATGACTTTATTTTTTTTAGCATCTCATTAGACGTTTCATCTCCTGATTTATTTGGAAGCATACATGAAGACCTCACAATATCCTCCGTAAGTCTATGTGTGTGTGTATATTATATACTGTGTGTGTGCAAAAAAGTGAGACAGATGTAATTTGCATGTCTTACCTGGAGTTCCTTGCTGCATATGTGGAATGTAACACAGGAGCTCTGTGATACAGTTATTTGAATTGCTGTGATGTGCAAATGGCTTCTGCTATAATAAACCTTATTTGTTATTACGTGGAGGCATTTTATCTCATTTTTTGCCCTCCACCACAACCCTAATAAGTATGTGTATGTATATATATATATATATGTCACCTGTGAATAATTATCGGGAATCAAGTACAGTGTAAAACGGCAAAATTACAGTTCATAAATGAAACAAAGACCGATTACATCCATACTATGGTAAGTGTGCTGTCATCAGCTTATTTAATGTGTCTTTTAAATTTAATGTACATTGTTGTATTGATGGTTGCTGAGCATATAGCATGGGAAGAAAATAATAGTGTGTAATTTAGGTACTGTCTCCAAATACCCAAATTCTGGAATATGGACTAGAATCTGCTCTCAGAAATCGTTCTCGCTAACATTGAACTAGTCCACTGGGCTTTTCTTCTCTCACGTTCCTTACATGGTATCACCATGGCACTGAATAAATTACCTGCAAAAAAAAAATCCTATCAGCTATATGTGTGATATCGGCAGTGCTTAAAACCCACTTTTATCACTTTGAGTAGTATTAGTTTAACTGGAAAATGTGAGACTCAGGGATACGTTAACAGCTTTAGATAGAAACACACCTTGATGAAATCATCAAGCGCTCGTGTTTAATCCTCAATGCCCTCTTTACACGGTATCTGATTCCTCTTGTTCCTGTAGACAAGGATTGCCTTTACGTATTCCCCTCCATTTTTTCTTTCTATCTTTTGTTCTGTCTTATCCACTTTCTTTTCATCGCATCCATGGTTTCCTGGAATAGTAATTTCTGTACTTCTAAAACCAATGTCATTGGTTGCATGGAACTTTTATGTATCAGCACATTCTCATTGTATTTTTGGCCAATGAAAAAAAAAGTTTGTATTGCCAGTTGATCAGAAACAATTACCCAATTACACAAACTATAGAGACTCTTTCCTACAATGCTCTTCCAGATATTTTTTTACACGTTCTCCTGCTACCTCTCCATAAATTCAAATTAAACAATAGTGGAAAAGCTTTCCAAACTCTCTGCAAACATTGAGGCAACTGGAGAGGAAGTGATTCTAAGCTTAAGATCCAGCAATTCAAAGGACGTTCCCCTACAGCTGATTGGTGGCTGTGAGAGCCAATAACCCTGCATTCATATCTGCAATGTGATTGGCTCTCGTAGCAATCACACGGGTTATAATATGAGGGGTAAGAGTTTGGAGTAAAATTAAACACTGTGACATCCTTCAAACCTTATTAAGGTATATGTGTGGGGTACTACTCTACTCAAGCAAAGGAGCAGATTATAACTAAATAAATAAAATTTGTGTTTTAGCAGCTCATTTAACAATTCAATGTTCTTGAACCCAGGCAGGGCTGGACTGGGAATAAAAATCAGCCCTGGAAAAAAAAATTAGACCAGCCCTATAGCGCTAAATTGAGTGACTTTAACGCATGCCCCATGTTGCAATCTGAGCGCTAACAGGCTAAGAAAAACAGCCCTTAGCGCATTAGTGATTGTGCTCGCTTCTGTGAGCTTACTGTACTTTGCACTTCCCATTTTAAGGTTAGGGAGCACAAAGTGCTAACTCTAATTACTGCACTGATGAGGTAACGAAAAAGCTAACCACCACTAGAAGCTGGTGCTAACTGATACCATTTCTCCTGAATCATTTATCACCAGCTAAAAAACAAAAATCAGAGACTCCCCTCTCATCCCGCTGCGAGAATGGAGGACCGATCAGCCTCTTCTGGCCGCAGGGAGCAGAGTGAGTCTGGGGACAAAATGTCACTGTGACATTTCGGTGCTCTCTGAATAAAAAAGTGAAGACATTAAATAGTTATTTATATAAATAGGACTAAATAAATCATATGACCAGGAATATCAGAAAAACTTCACTAGACATGAATCTCCCCCTGCAACTTAATTTACTGACAGTGGGCCTCTTTACCTCCCTGTTAGGACCTGAAGCTGCTGCTGGAATGGAGGAAGCAGGGCAGGATGCAGGGGAGATCCAGGCAGACTTTGTTGTTGCTGTTTCCAGGGCAGCCGATCTGCACTCTGTGCCTGCCGGGTCAGAAGAGAGGGCGGGGGGCGGAGCTATCCTTTTTGTGTCCCTGGGTCCCAAGCTGTCTCGCTCCATCTCCTCCTCAGCAGCCCACCCCCCCTTCCCTCCCTCTGCACACAGTGTATGTTGTGCGGGGACTGGAAGATGACAGGGAATAGGGGAGGAGCCAGATGCGGAAGCCTTTGCTTTCTCTGGCCGCACAACTCCCCATCACCAGTGGCCCATAAATCAAGCAGCCTGCCAGGATTCCTCCCTTTATCCCGGTAGGCCAGTCCAGCCCTGAACCCAGGACATACTTGAAAACGGGAGAAATCTCTATGTACCCTTTCTGATAAAATACTTTATAAATAAATAAATAGTGGGCAGGGCCAGAAGAGGTCCATTGAAGTCAACGGTGTAATAGTACGTCACGCTGCTTCAAGGCCCACCCGCCACTTGGACGGCATAGTACGCCCTCCTCAGGGAAAGGTTTAATGAAAAGTGATATTTCATTAAAAACAAACAATACTGGTTAGTCATAGTAGTGAAGGTGTTACTAAAGACTTAGGAGTTGCCATTCTACCCCAAAGCTGACATGGGACCAGTGAATAAATCTGCAGAGATTGGAAGTCTGAATTCTAATATGAGCAGGTTTAACATTTAACACTGTAATTCCCCTGGAAAATCTCCATTGGATGTAGCTGACCACAAATAGTTTTATGTCTGTGCTGGAATTTGCCCTTCCGGTTTTTCGTGTATAGAATGAGGTGGGGTGGGTAGCATAGATCTATATACCGAGCCTTGAAGTATAAAACACTGCACAACAATACCAAGACACATTCCTGCTTATAGGAGAAAAAAGAAAGGTATAATTTGCCATCGTTCTCCTTCAACGCATCGTATCTGTGGCTTAACTGCATTAATGCTTGTACTGAATTTTAAACAGTTCTTTCGGGAAGTCACACCCTTGTGTATATAATACCTATCGTGTTTGTTGCTTGTACAATGGACTGGAAAAGACCTCGGTTTCTTTATACCGAGAAAAAGGGGTAGGCGGCATACAGGGTTTCAAGTTAAGACAGTGACACATTTACTTTCTAAACACATCCAAGTTCTTTGCTCATCTTTCAAAATGCTTACGGTCTCTAAAGCACTCAATAAAAAGAGGAATGTCTGAATTTTTTACATCAGTCTCACAACACATGAAATTATTGATCTTTGCTGAAATAGCTCGGAAAATGTTATTACATTTTAAATAAAAGTGTTTTATGAAGAGCTAAAACAACTGCAATATATCCATGAATATTATTGCTCTTAATCCTCTAAAATAAAAAATATAAAGCGGTGAAAAGCTTTAGCAAGTCATAACTGTAGTACTGTATTTATCGGCGTATAACACGCACTCTTTTTCCGTAAAACAAATAGGCCGAATTTCTACATACAATAAATACGACATTCGGCGGCTAGCAGCATAATGAGGGGGTGGGGATTATCCCCGAATCCTCTTACTGCTGTGTACCGCAAACTCCTTCAAGCTGTACCCAAAAGTTGAGAGGGCACAGTGTGAAGGAAGGATACAGTGGGAGGATAAATGGGGATGGGGAATAAATGGGACTGGGGTTGGGAAGAATAAATGGGACTATAAATGGGACTGGGGGGATGGGGTACTAAAGAAGGGCACTAGGGTGATGGGAGGAATGGCACTGGGGAGATGTTGGGTTGCATGGACGCTCTGGGCAGATGGTGGGGGGGAAATGGCACTGGGTGATGGTGGGGAGGTGAATGGCTCTGAAGAGATGTTGGGTTGGATGAATGGCTCAGGGGAGATGGTGGATGGATGGCCCTGGGAGATGGGTGAATAAATGGGGCTGGAGACATAGTGGGAGGTAACATTGTCACCTACATATTTACCTTATCAGTGGTACAAATGGTAATAAACAAAATGTTCGGCTCCCTTTATTTTGCTTCCAAGTCATTTATTTTAAATTTAAGACTTTTTTATTCAAACTTCATTCTGAAAATTTAAGGTGCGTTTTATACAGTAATACAGAAAATGGTTGTATTCATCTCTGTAGCATCACACAGTGTTTCATATAGTGGTGAATTGCAAGCAACAAGATTTACTATTAATTTTGTAATTATAGCTCCAGCTCCATCTCCCTTGTCTTTCCTTGTTTTTCGTGGGTTAAATTAGCAGTTTAAGGTAATTGTAATAAACGAGAATCTCTCTGCCTTTTTTTACATGTACTGTAGCCTGATGTTGCTTTTCTATGTACTATTTTTACCTTGATAAGGTTTATTGAGATTTCTTTTTTTTGTGTGTTATCAGGAAAAACGACTATTAATTGTCCTGAGTAATTGTCAGTATCTAGAGCGTCACACTCTTCTAAATATTGCTGATCATTTGGAGAAACATGGCTTTCAAGGAATAGAGAAAATAACTCAGGTACAGATTACTCTGTCTCTTGTTTATATGTTTTGTATTCATTTCTAGCATTTCATGTTCTAATATTTGAAAATGTTACCGGTTTTCTGAATTATTTGACAAAACAAAGCAAAAAATCCTGATGAGAGGCTTCCCTGAAGCATAATTTCCCTCTGATCCTCCCAAGCAACAAACAAAAGTACGGATATTATACTTAAAATGATCCCTAAGCAGCCTAATCCGCTGCTTCTTCTCAATGGGAAGAGAGATAGACTATGAACAAATAGTTCCTAGTCTCCCTGCGCGATCACTTTGCGATTTCATTGCCCGGCATCGGAAGGCTCTATGGAGTCCTTTGGACTCCTCGAGCTGATACTCGTGGCAGCTCGAAAGTGTTACTGCCGGTATCAAGGAGCTTAGCTCTGCGTTCCGGAACGAGGTGCTGAGATGGCACCTTACCGGGAATACGACGTTAATGTGAAAACAGTAAAGTAAAATCCGCAAGCTCAGATTTTCTTGCTTACTGTCTCCATGTTAGCGTCAGGAATGGAATAGGGCCCATGGTTTATAATCACACCATCAACACAAGCAGAGAATCACCACAGTCTAGGTAAAAATTGCATATTAACTGCTTCCCATAACTAACTTCTCCTTGATCTTAACATGTAAATTTACTAACAGGTCTCCTTATATTGGGACCCATGTACAAAGTCCCTAGCCTAATACTCACAGTACGACGCGCGCTGCCCTGCTCAAATCTTAGCCTATTCAGGTGCAAAATATAATGTGCCCACCTCGGTTTTAATAATTGTTTTTTTTTGTGCATCATTTAATTGATGGTAATTAGTGCTGGCTCCAAAGAACCTCCCAGGTCCAAATGGTCTCCGGTCTCAAACCACAATTGGTCTCAGAGAGAGTGACATTGGCACTCACGTTGGAAATTAACCTCCCTGGTTCCCGAGTGTGTCTCGGGGTTAAATTTCACCGCTGAGAACAGTAACCCCGAGACACACTCGTGCTGTATACATTACCTCTCCCTCGCTGACCTCTGCAGTCTCCTCCGGCGATCGCAGCGTTTTACTTCCTGGATTCCTTCTCGCGAGGAGAAAACAAGGAAATATAAGGTCACGATCGCAGGAGGAGACTGCGGGGACATCGAGGGAGCACAGGGAGAGGTGATGTATCCAACGGCATCCCGAGTGTCGCTCGGGGTTACCGCTTCCAACATAGGAATTTAACCCCGAGCCACACTCGGGATCCCGCTGGGGGGGCAAAAAGAAAAAAACTGACCACTTTCAGAAAATAATTTTCTGAATAAATAGACCGCCAGGGAGGTTAAAAAATCCCGGCTGCTGGTGAGACTTCACCCAGCGTTTTCACCAGATCGTTGCAGTTGAGGGGGGGGGGGCTTTCCTCACATCCTGACCACTTTATAACTGTAAAGTGGTCAGGGTGAGTAGAGAGTCCCTTTTCAAATGTGACATTACATACTCACTAATATATTTGGTGTCTGTGGTGCTGGGATTGCCCCATAAAAATAGATTTTCTCTGTTGGTGGGAATAATTCTTTTTTTTTAGCAAAGGTTGTCTAGAGCTAGTGTCTGACAGAAAAATATTACCTATAAAAATTTGTAGAATTTTGTAGAGAAGGGATCGTATTCATACAGAGATGCCTGATCTTCTGTTTGCTGATATGTCGTAGCAAGAATTTAACTGGTTGTGTCATAACTAGACTCTAAGGTTTAAATTCTTTATTAATATCAATAAACTTTAATAGCATCGGGGGTTACTTGTGTTCATTCTTTCTTGGAAGTGCTTAACTGTGTATAGAATGCGTGCATTATTCTTTAAGACATGAATGAGTTGCAAATCTATATTACAATCTAGATCTTTCTAGCTCGACTCGCGAGAGATCCTGCATGTCCGCGGATTGATTGCAGAGGGAGACTGGGGATTTTTTCCCCCAAGTCTCTCTATCCGCTCCCGGCGGCCAGAAGAGGCAGAACGGGTCGCGGTTCTCTCTGTGGGATGAGAGGTGAGTATCTGACTTGGGGGGGGGTTCCAGCTGCTGCTAACTGATTCTGCAGAAGTTGTCGCAGCGATTAGTAATTAGCATTAGGACTTTGTGATCCTAATGCTAATTACTCTTTGCGCTCCCCATGTTAAGTATAGTTAGCGCACAGTACAATAAGCATGCGCTAATACAGATGCGCTAACGGATTTTTTTAACCCAGTAGCGATCGGGAGGTGATCTGGCTGTAATCCTGTCATCTCAATTAACCTAGCGCTCGCTTATGTGAGCACTAGCGTTAAGAGTAGCGTCAGACGAGCGTCATTGGAGAGCGGAAGGAACGTCTGCGAGAGTGGATGTTCCTTCCACTCAGCGCCCATCTGGCCACCTCGCTGAGCGCACTTAGTAAAATCGTTGCGACTAAGGGCCTTGCGTGACCCTATATGTCTGTCTGCTATTATTGTTTTGCATTTGGTACTTTAATAAACATCTAAATATGTAAAAAAAAAAAAATGAAATACCAGTCTGGACCTGATCAAATCCCAGCAATGCTGCTGAAAATCAGTGCACCGGCAATTGCAAAACCTGTTGCAACCAGAATCACTGGCGACTGGATACATACCCAAACTCTGGAAGACTGCAAGGGTGGTATCTATCCATAAAAGTGGAGACAATTCTTTGGTATCCAACTACTGCTCGATATCATTGCTCCCCACAAGTGACAGTCTTAAGTGGACGCTTAGAGTTGATTCCTGGAGTTGCGGGACTGGAGGAAGGAACTGCAAGGCCCAATTTTACTCTGGGTAAACGCAAGTCTATATCATGCTTTCTCTCACGCTTCTCCTCTTTACTTCTACCTTTCTCCTTAAATGGAACTCCTGCCCCTCTACCACTGACCCCTACACTATCTGCATCTCTCCCTCCCTCCTCTCGTCCCACATGATGGCCTCGCATGAGCTCCTTTGTTTCCTCAGAACATGGTCTCCCTCTAACTCTCGTGCTGCTTCCCACTCCCACAAATCCCATTCCCACCTTCTCTTTCTCACCCTCCTGCTGTTACTCTATTCAGGTGACATATCCCCTAACCCTGGCCCCACAACACATCCAATACTTCCCTCTCATCCTATCTCCATCGCACATAAATCACCTCCCTGCAAGCCCAGCAACCTCATTCCCATAATCCCTCAGCGCCTGTCCTCTTTCTCCTGCGCCCTCTGGAACGCTCGCTCTGTGTGCAACAAACTCACAGCCGTCCATGACCTCTTCCTTTCAAACTCCTTCAACCTCCTAGCTTTAACTGAAACCTGGCTAACTCCCTCTGACACGGCCTCCGTTGCTGCTCTCTCACATGGCGGTCTACACTTGAGCCATACCCCCAGACCGGGTGAGAGAATGGTGGCGGGGTCGGGCTCCTGCTCTCTTCCACCTGCACCTACCAGCATCTCCCTCCACCCCCATCCCTCTCCTTCTCCTCCTTCGAGACACACTGCATCCGCCTGTTCTCTCCTCTGGCTCTCAGGGTGGCAGTCATCTACCGCCCACCGGGACCAACCTCCCAGTTCTTTGACCACTTTGCTACCTGGCTTTCTCACTTCCTGTCTTCTAATCTTCCATGCCTAATTCTCGGGGACTTCAACATTCCCATTGACGATCCTTCCGCTCCTGCTGCCTCCAAACTTCTTTCACTCACGTCCTCCCTTGGACTCACACAATCCTCCCTCCTCCCTACCCACCGCGATGGTCACGTTATTGACCTGGTCTTTTCCAACCTCTGCTCCATTTCTGAGTTCAAATGTCGCCCTTTCCCCATCTCTGACCACCACCTTCTCTCTTTCAACCTATCTGGACTTCCTAAACACCCTGCTCCCCCACCCCGCACACACACTCGCAGAAATCTACATGCTGTGGACCCCCATCAATTCTCCAACCTACTTCACCACCTCCCTCATACCTCATCCTTCACCTGCCCTGGTGCTGCCACTAATCACAACACTACGCTTATCTCTGCTCTAGACACTCTTGCTCCTCTTCGACTCTGCAAGGCCCCACGCCGCCAGCTTCAGCCCTGGCACACCCTCCAAACTCGCTACCTGCAAAGATGCTCCCGCACTGCAGAGCGTGCCTGGAGGAAATCCCACTCTGAAGCTGATTTTGTTCACTTCAAGTTTATTCTCCGGTCATACACCTCTGCCCTCCACTTGGCCAAACAATCCTTCTTCTCATCTCTTATATCTACGCTGTCCTCCAACCCTAAACGGCTCTGGTCCACCTTCAACACCCTCCTCCACCCCTGCACCTCCCCCCTCAGCTGCCTTCAGCGCTCAAGACCTGGCAGACTACTTCCTCAATAAAACTCTAACTATCAGAAGCAACATCCCAACACAAGATAGTTATCTGCCACCTCCACTCCCACAGGTCCCCTCTGCCACCCTCTGCCGCTTCCTCCCAACCACTGAGGAGGAAGTCAATTCCTTATTGTCCTCCTCACATCTCACCACGTGCCCGCTCGACCCCATTCCCTCACATCTAATTCCTCCCCTCTCCTCCTCCCTCACCCCTGCTCTCACACACATCTTCAACCTATCTCTCTCCACTGGCTCCTTTCCATCCGCCTTCAAACACGCGCTAGTTACCCCTTTACTAAAGAAACCATCCCTAGACACCAACTCTCCATCCAACTACCGCCCTGTATCCCTGCTTCCCTTCACATCAAAGCTCTTAGAAAAACTAGTCTTCAACCGCCTCTCCCTCTTCCTGTCCTCCAATTCCCTACTTGACCCCCTGCAATCTGGCTTCCGTCCGCTACACTCAACTGAAACTGCCCTCACCAAAGTCACCAACGACCTCCTAACTGCTAAAAAACACGGCCACTATTCTATTCTCATCCTGCTTGACCTCTCGGCTGCTTTTGACACTGTTGACCACCCCCTTTCTACAGACCCTCAACTCTCTCGGGTCTCGGTGACACTGCACTCGCTTGGGTTGACTCCTATTTATCCAACAGGTCCTTCTGTGTGTCCTTTGCTGGTAACTCCTCCTCTTCATTGCCTCTATCTGTTGGTGTACCTCAAGGCTCTGTCCTTGGTCCTCTGCTCTTTTCCATCTACACCTCCTCCCTGGGCAAAATCATCAACAGCTTTGGTTTTAATTACCACCTCTACGCTGATGACACTCAGATCTACCTCTCTACCCCTGATCTCTCTCCCCCTGTCCTTTCAAAAGTCAGTGACTGTTTATCTGGCATCTCCTCCTGGATGGCCTCCCACCACCTAAAGATCAACATGTCAAAGACTGAGCTCCTACTTATTCCTCCCTCTAATGCCTCCCCACCTCCTGACTTCTCTATCACGGTGGAGGGTATCACCATCTCCCCATCAAACCAAGTTCGCTGTCTTGGAGTTACACTGGACTCTGCTCTTTCCTTCATCCCCCACATCAAGTCTCTTTCCTCCTCCTGCCGATACCAACTGCGTAATATTTCCAGAATTCGGCCATTTCTTACCGCTGTCACCACAAAACAACTCATACACGCCCTGGTAATCTCCCGACTCGACTATTGCAATAATCTCTTATCTGGCCTCCCTCTGTCCCGCCTCTCCCCCCTACAATCCATCCTGAACGCCTCCGCCAGGCTAATTCACCTCACCCGCCGCTCTGTCTCTGCCGCTCCCCTCTGCGAGTCCCTTCACTGGCTCCCCATCCACTGCAGAATTAAGTTTAAAATCCTTATCCTTACCTACAAAACCCTCACTAACTCAGCGCCCCACTACCTGTCCTCACTAATCACCAAATACACCCCAGCCCGCTCCCTAAGGTCAAACAGTGACCTGCGCCTAGCTTCTCCCCGCATCACCTCTTCCCATGATAGACTGCAGGATTTCTCACGCGCAGCCCCCACTCTCTGGAACGCTCTCCTTCGTGCTGTCAGACTTTCCCCTAACTTCTCTTCCTTCAAACGCTCCCTGAAAACATTCCTATTTAGGGAAGCCTACCACCCAACTCACTGATGCAACCATCAATCACTCTCACCTTACAGTCCTCTCCTCCTGTTTCCAACCCCAACCCTCCTAGATTGTGAGTTCCTACGGGAATAGGGCCCTCATCTCCTCCTGTACTGTTTGTCAAATGTTGTTCAATGTATTGTAACCCTGTCTATACTGTGCTTATTGTACAGCGCTGCGGAATATGCTGGCGCTTTATAAATAAAGAATAAGAATAATAATAATATAATGTCAAAAATTCTGGAAAAATGCTTCTACACTCAATTACGTGATTATTATCAGTACTGGAACTGTTTAACCCCAGATCAATCAGGCTATTGTCCATATCATTCATCTACAACTGCCCTTTTAAAAGTTTGTAATGATATCCAGGCTGGCATGGAACAAGGAAACCTAACTGGAGCCATCTTCCTTGATTTTGCCAAGGCCTTTGACACAGTAGACCATGGCATCCTATTACAAAAGCTTAAAAACTCCGGTATTGGTGATCGCAGGCTAACCTGGTTCCAATCATATGTATCTGATCGGTCGCAATATGTGTCCATTTCTGGCAGCTCCTCCCTCCCAGTCACATGCGGTGTACACCAAGGCTCGATACTCGGCCCCCTGCTATTCACAATATTCATAACTGATCTGCCCAACGTCTGCAAAGCCTCAACTGTACACATGTACGCAGACGACACTGTAATCTATACCAGCCAACCAAATCTCCAAAGAACAATTCACAGAGGTAGAAAAGTGGATCAAAGATAACAAACCTTTTCTAAATACTGACAAAACTGTTACAATGCTCTTTGGTAGAGCACCTAAAGTACATAAATTGCAAACGCCCCATCTATGTGTCAGGACAAAATCAAATGGCACACTGACCACAGTCACTTCTCTCAAATATCTAGGTATGTGGTTAGATCCAAATCTATCCTTTGGCCCCCACGTTGAAAAACTCTCATATATACTGTACTATACCCCAAACTAGGTGCCCTGTACAGAAACAAATCCTGCCTGAGCCCCGCGGTAAGAAAGCAGACGGTACAACAAATGCTTATGCCGGCTATTGAATACGGAGATGTAGTGTATGCAGCAGCCCCGCAAATGCACCTTCAGAAACTTACTACATTGTATAATTCATTCTGCCGCTTTGTGCTACAATGTAACTACATGACCCACCATTGTGACATGTTA
This sequence comes from Leptobrachium leishanense, assembly GCA_009667805.1. Classification (NCBI taxonomy): domain Eukaryota; kingdom Metazoa; phylum Chordata; class Amphibia; order Anura; family Megophryidae; genus Leptobrachium; species Leptobrachium leishanense. The sequence continues at coordinate 152,366,991 of CM019067.1, read as the reverse complement.
AAAGAGCTAAACTGGCCATCGCTGGAATCTAGACGCACCCTTCACCTTTCCAACTTGGTGTTTAAGAGCTTTTCTGGGAAGCAACCACCCTACTTGAGTAGACTGCTTCCCACAGCAGTTCCCTGATCCTATAACCTCCAATCCAGGTCCAGCACCTTACTTGCAATACCACAATACAAAAAAAAAGTGTCCCGATCCTCATTTTCCTACAGAGCACCACAATTATGGAATAACCTCCCAGATGCCATCAAATCTTCCCCCAGTCTTAGGTCACTCAAGAGCTCCCTATTAACCAGGGATCAAGTCCTAAAAAAAGAAGTGTGGGAACTCACCAGGATTTCTGTCTCCCAATAAGCAATTATCACCACACACACACACACACACACACACACACACACACACACACACACACACACACACACACTCAGATCTGATAAATGTATGTATATTTGTCAACAAAAAAGCAGATTGCGCAACAAATGCTTATGCCGGCTATTGAATACGGAGATGTAGTGTATGCAGTTGCCCCGCAAACACACCTTCATAAACTTACTACATTGTATAACTCATTCTGCCGCTTTGTGCTACAATGTAACTACATGACCCACCATTGTGAGATGTTAAAAGAGCTAAACTGGCCATCGCTGGAATCTAGACGCACTCTTCACCTTTCCAACCTGGTGTTTAAGAGCTTTTCTGGGAAGCTACCACCCTACCTGAATAGACTGCTTCTCAGCAGTTCCTTATCCTATAACCTCCGATCCAGGACCAGCACCTTACTTGCAATACCACAATACAAAAAGAAAGTGGCTCGATCCTCATTTTCCTACAGAGCACCACAATTATGGAATAACCTCCCAGACGTCATCAAATCTCCCCCCGTCTAAAGTCACTTAAGAGATCTCTATTAACATACCTCGATACAGAATGCACCTGTAACATGTAACATAGCGACTATATACAGAATGCCACCTGTAAACATGGAACACAGTGACTATATACAGAATGCACCTGTAAACATGTAACATAGTGACTATATACAGAATGCACCTGTAAACATGTAATATAGCGACTATATACGGAATGCACCTGTAAACATGTAACACAGTGACTATATACAGAATGCACCTGTAAACATGTAACACAGTGACTATATATAGAATGCACCTGTAAACATGTAACATAGTGACTATATACAGAATGCATAATAACACAAATAACATAGTGATATATTTCTACATATTTATTTCTGTTAATCTGTATAATTGTGTTTTGTTTTTTAATATCTTGCATTGTATTACTTTGTATTTCTGTAACAATTCAATGTTCTTGAACCTAGAACGTACTTGAAAACAAAAGAAATCTCAATGTCTCCTTCCTGGTAAAATACTTAATAAATAAATAAATAGGTGAAATATAGCAAAAATATATGATAAATCTTATATTTATTGTGTCTTAATAGAGAAATATGTGATTGAACACCTGACTACAAGCTTTATAGAGTATGGGACCAAAGGGAACTCCGTTCCCTCTGCAAAATTAGTGCAGGAACTCCGTTCCCACGCGTTCCCCCTCGACTTGACCCCTGCTATTAACATACCTCAATGCAGAATGCACCTGTAAACATGTAGCATAGTGAATATATTTATTTTCAGTTAATCTATATATTTGTGCTGTTTTTTTAGTATCTTACATTTTATTACTTTGTATTTCTGTAACAATTCAATGTTCTTGAACCCAGGACATACTTGAAAATGAGAGAAATCTCAATGTATCCTTCCTGGTAAAATCTTTTATAAATAAATAAAAATGCAAGAAACTGGAAGTGTCTTTTTTCATGTGTCCAATAACAGAAAACATTGAACATTCATATACATATAACACTTCTAGAAGATGAATTTTAACTAGATAAAAGAAAACTTTTTGATAAGTGCAAAGTAGTGTGTATGGAGGAGTAAGATCACTGCACAACACTGAAGTCTCATCCCCAAAGTTCCTCTAGGACTAGGTCAGGGGTCCGCAACCTTGGCTCCCTGATGTTTTGGGAACTACATCTCCCATGATGCCTAGTCACCCATTAGGCTGACTGAGCCATGTGGGAAATGTAGTTCCCACGCATCAGGGTGCCAAGGTTGCTGACCCCTGGACTAGGTCAACTCAGCAATTTTTCACTTTAAATTTCACATTTCTTGAGCTGGAAATGCCTTGCAATGGTTTTATGGAATCTCCTAAGGCTGCCGAACCTGTTGGCTCGGCTCGGCTCGGCTCTGCTGATGCTCGGACAGATGGTCCGCCATAAAAAAAAAGTTTAGATTTCCTTATTTTTTTAATAGTAAAATGTAGGTCGACCTTAAACTTGATTTAATGGTGAAAATAAAAAAAAATACCCAGCCCTAGAATCAACCACAATGACTGGCTGCCAAGGTGACAAAACTGCATTGAGAGAGACAGACGTATTTTCTTGTTTTTTTTTTTGTTTGTTTTTTCTTTTGGCTAGTCTTCACATTGAACTTGTTATCACAGTAGCTTTAGATGGTGATCATGGACTGTGACCATCAACCAAATGATTTGATATAATTGATAGTGGTAAAATGTGACTAAATGTTTTGTGGACTTGGGAGTTGTGTTGAAGTGCAAATTTTGAGCCTCTAAAACCTATCGGTTTCTCAAAACAAAGATGAATATCTTAATATTTGCAAATCAAACTTGTCTAAGTGTTAACTCTCTTTTTTATCAGTTATGTAAGGGATTTTTTTTATTTCTATTTCAGAGAATGCATGCAAGAGTGGGCGACACAATATGTGCTTAATGCTTTGGTCTCTGCCATTTATTTGATGATATAGTCACACCTTGCTAGTTTCCAGAAACAAGTGATTTATTAGCCATTCGTTGTAAAGATATTTTCAGTACACATGTTGCGTGCTTATGAAATTCTAATAATTCATAATTTGTGGCAAACCATAAATGTCTTCAGCAGAATAATAGCAATGCTTATTTTCCATGTACATATTTTTTATTTACTTTTTCTCAGTCGTTAGTTTTACTTTTTGTATAAAATCATAGTAAACCGAGGTTGCCTATAAGAATGCATACAGGAAGGATTCACAGATGTCTTGCATAATCTTATGACATTGTCAAGTCCAGAGGATTGCACATAAAATACACACCATAGGTTGAGAATGACTGGTCTTCTGAGATAACTTCTAACAACCAATAAAACCATGTATGATTGTTTATATTTTCTACCCCAATAGACAAAGTTGGGAAATGAAGTACAGTCTATCTTCTTGAATTAATATATTTTTAAGAGGATTTGAATTCATTTAATGCATGGCTATCACAATCTTACTGTCACTGATATAGAGCATGTTAGCCCCTTCACTACCAAAATCCAGTATACTCAATTTTTAAAAGCACCTGTTTGTTCCTCAATGATATCAAGTATACTTGATGTGGGCTACTTGTGGACCAGTACAAAGTAATTTAATTTAAAGAAAATTACATTTGTTTGCAAATGAGCTCCAGAACATGCCTTTGAAATGTCATCATATTGAGCATGACAGGCGATGTGTTTAAAGGAAATGAAAGCCTTCGAGATTCATTTTTTGCTTCACAGAACCACAAAGCTCACGAAGCAATAATGTAAGTGTAGTAGCGATTTTTGGCCAGCAGAGTGAGCCCTCTCTAGCAAAGGGTTTGCTTACAGGGAACGTATACAGGACAGCTGTGTATATATTTACTGTGAGGGTAATTGAAAGTGATTTTCCATAAATCTACTGGGACATGTTAGTGGTTTTATGGAGTATCATTTTGGATTGAATGGGTTAACACACAAGGGCTTAGATTTATAATTCACTGTCCTGTTCGAAAACACATTTAATGGGTGATCTTATTCGACTGCTTGAAACACACTTAAGTCACTATAAACTGTGGCAGCACAATGGAGCTTTCCATTGAAGCCATGTATAGCTTGGAAAAAAGAAGAGACAGAGGAGATATGATAGAAACATTTAAATACGTAAAGGGAATCCACAAGGTAGAGGAAGGGAGTATATTTAAAAGGAAACAAAGTAGCAAAACAAGAGGACATAGTCTTAGATTAGAGGGGCAAAGGTTTAAAAGTAACATCAGGAAGCATTATTTTACGGAGAGGGTGGTGGATACATGGAACAGCCTTTCGGTAGAAGTGGTAGAGGCCAAAACAGTGATTGAAATTAAGCAGGCATGGGATAGGCATAAGGCTGTCCTAAATAAAAGATAAATCCAGGTAAAGTATCCATGTAACGAAAAGTAGAACGAAAAGACGTTCAGAGTATCGGCGCTGTTTCGTATAATAAACTGGTGATATATAATGCTGCTCACCTATTAGGTGTACCTGTCACCTTCCCAATGTCTAACAGAAAAAATATAAATGAATATATTTAAGGGAGCGCAGTACATATATTGATGGAAATTATAAACAAGAAATGACTTAGCTTAAAATTAGTCAGCATGGGGTTGAACCTTCTTATTCGGAAATCTGATCATATAATATCATCATCCTATATGAAAAGAAATATAGATTGCGTAGCACAGTATAACAGTTTGAAACACACTTAGTGGTGTAGATGGTCGCACTCACAAAGGTGGAGCCCCCAATGGCTCGTGTCAATTCGCCTTTAGGTCTCTTATAGGAGGGGGACCTCGCCCATATGGAACCTTGAAGTTTTCCTGGGATAGAGGATAACCAAGGTGGGGTCTTCAACGCCTCTTATCAGTTGGCTTTTAAATCTCTCATAGAGGGGAAACTTCGCCCATGTACAGATTTCTTTTTGATGGCAGGATGTACCTCAGATGTAAAGGATATCGCTATAGTGCATTATCATTGATACACAGATAAGATATATAAAAGTGAAAACTCACGTGATTCAGAGCCTTCCAATATGATGGCTCTGTATATTAGGCATATGGACCTCTTATTTGATCAGAGGGGGTCCTTCCTCCAGGATAGAGGTAGATAGACTTCCACAATGAAGAGAATTGAGCATAAAGGTAAAAGAAAATTTAATAAGAATAAAATCCGAAAAAACAAATAAATTCAAAATTATATAAAACCAAAAAATACGAAAGGAATAAATACGTATTTATTCTTTTCGTATTTATTCCTTTCGTATTTTTTGGTTTTATATAATTTTAATTGGGCAGACTAGATGGGCCGAAAGGTTCTTATCTACAGACATTTTTCTATGTTTCTATTCTAAGCATAGGAACCCATACTCGCCTGCCACTGCAAATTAAACTATCTACCTTGGCTGCTCTTTAAAACCAATGCAAAATGTAGTCCACAGCAGAGACATGCAGTGAGACACTGGCTAGTTTTAGAGCCAGATATACACAGGTTACATAGGCTCAGGTTCAGTGCTCCCCAGGATCTGGCTGTTCTCAGTGCTCCCCAGGATCTGGCTGTTCTCGGTGCTCCCCAGGATCTGGCTGTTCTCGAGGCTCCCAGGATCTGTCTGCTTTCAGTGCTCCCCAGCACTACACCCACTGCTGCTCACGCGGTGCGGCTCTCGGCAGTAGTAAAACGTCCACTCCAGTCAGCTGAGTGACAGCCACATCAGCAGCCCCACGCCCACTGACTCTGCAACTCTGCATCAACTCGAGACGAGGACCGTCACATAACTGTCCTGCGTCAATCAATACAGGGGAGGCCAGCCTCCCATGCAGATGCTTTTTGAATGGCTTGGACCAATGGTGCTTTCCCATTGGTCCAAGATATTCCATTGCTCTCTCAGTGCCTCTCTGAGGCACTGAAGAGCATGGTTCAGGAATGAGGCAGCATTAGACACGCGCTGCAGACTTCTCTTGGCAGCTCACGCGATTAGCGTTGAGTACAGCTATGCAAGTTACGTAGGCTCGGCAGGCTGCTGTGTGAAAAACAATAAAAATGAATGCACGAAGAGGCAGAGACGGACGGCGTGGTGGAGCAGGTGAGTTTAAGTTTTATTTTATTATTTCATCAATATCACTTAATGGCATGTGAGGCTCTGCCTCCGCTGACGGCACATCTCTGTTTCACAGGTATGGGGTTTTAAATGTACAAAAAATTAGATGGGTGAGGAAAGTAACTCCGTAGTCTTCCGCTCAAACTATTTAAAATTATGAGGTCAAATAGTAAAATTCATAGCTTGTCTCCTAATTGGCATAGATCCATGCATATACCCAGCTTGGGACCTGTGTATCTCCTGCTTTTGTGGGCACCTCACAAAGTGTTCCGTAAGTGCACCATTAAATATTGAAGCAGCACAATAACAAAGAACAACATTTTTTCTCTCTGGAAGAGTGCTTCAACAACTATCTTCTGATGGTCAGCCGTGCTTGTCCCACTTATGGCCATCTGTTAACCAGGCTGATATGTCCCATTACCATTCTGATTTCATGCATCCCCTGTATTGGTCAGTAATGTATTAATAATAATATCCTGAATTAACTTATACATTTTAACCTCTGTCGTTCGTTTCTTTGCAGGCCAGCACAGACTTCCTGAAAGATTTGGACCAAAGGCTGTTTGAAACATTTATTGAGATTAAAGCAGACCCTATAGTTGGTTCCCTTGAGCCAGGGATCTATGCTGGATATTTTGATTTTAATGACTGCCAGAAACCCACAGGTAATATTTGATTACACTGCCTAAAATGGTAACAATCTGCACTTTAACAAATAGAAATTTTGACTTTAAGGCCCCCGGCACACGAGCGTTATTTTTGCGTCCGTCTGTGCGCAAAATCTGACGTCCGTTATAGATTTGCAAAGAAGTTAATCTGAACACCACAAGATGCACCTGCGCACTGTTTCACGCACGGCATTCGCGTACTGCAACGGACGTCAAAATGGCATGGACGTAAAAAAGCTAGACGGACGTGGGAAATACGTGCTGCTTCCTGTGGGCTCCAAACTCCAAACACCAAAATACTTATTTTTTTCACTTTCCCTCCTTTTTTTTTCAACGTCCGTAATTATTAACTTGGCCCTGTTTGATCACATTTATCTCCCGTCAAAAATGACGTCCGTAACGGACGCACTGTGCGCAGTACCTATACGCTCGTGTGCCGGGGGCCTAAAATGGGAGTAGAGAACCTTGGCCCCCCAGATGTTTTGGAACTACATTTCCCATAAGGCACATCCAACTTAATGAGTGGCTAACCATCATGGGAGATGTAGTTCCAAAATATCTGGAGGGCCAAGATTGCTGACCCCTGCTATAATATAAATAAAAATGTTTTTTTTTATTATTTATTAATGCAGCGCTATTGTTCACTTTTCAATTAGTGCAGTGTATAAGTGATGTGGTAAATATGGAATAATGCTCACAAGCAATGGTAGGTCCCTTAAGGAGGATTAAGCGTGGACTAAATCAATCAAAGGCTTCATAATAAGATGACCTCAAAAAAAATACAGACAATGGTACAGTATTGCACAAAATATACAGCTATAGTAAGGTTGCAATATTCACTACTCACACTTTATGAGAGCTGCTAGCTCTCATATGTAGACCTCACAGGTGTTCAGGGCCAACCTGTTCGCCTCATACTCCTGCACTCAGAGGTTTACACACGCAGCTACCCTGGAATAATTCTGCTGGAGATTCAATTCTATTTGGTCTGAGTGCGGGAGTATGAGGCGAAGAGGTTGGCCCTGAACACCTGTGAGGTCTACATATGAGAACTAGCAGCTCTCATAAAGTGTGAGTAGTGAATATTACAACCTTACTATAGCAGTATATTTTGTGCAATACCGTACCATTGTCTGTATTTTTTTTGTTTTTTTGAGGTCATCCTACTATGAAGCCTTTGATTGATTTAGTCCACGCCTAATCCTCCTTAAGGGACGTAACCATTGCTTGTGAGCATTATTCCGTATTTACCACATCACTTATACACTGCATCCTTTTAAGTTGAAGCGCTGTCCCCATTTCTTTACTTCACATTTTAAAATCATGTATTTACTCAAAACAATACAGTAACGACTTCCCATTTCTTTTCTTTTTTTTTTTTTAAACTATATCCCATAGAATATATAACTGTAAAGGAAGATAACATTTGTAAAAATTACTTTATACCCTGTAGCTTATTGAAATCTAATCATAATCATACAGATATACATACATACAGCCAGGTAGAGGGGGCGGCATGTGGGCTGCGCGGGGTTTCAGCCAGTGTTTTTTTTTTTTTTAACTTTTTGCAATTTTATTGAGGAAGGTAAGGGCAGGTAAGATATGTATGTATGTATGTATATATATATATATATATATGTCTGGATATATATTACACACACATTTGGGGAGGGTGGCATGTGGACAGTCTCAACTAAATACTCTCCCCCCATTTGGCTGATCCCTCCAGAAGAAATGTTGAACCCGACAGAGCAGTGAGTGAACAAAAGGGGACACTTCTCACATATATATATATACACACACATTGGTCAGGATGTGAGAAGTGTCCCCTTTTTTCACTCACTGCTCTGTCGAGTTCAACATTTCTTCGGAAGGGATCAGCCAAATGGGGGGGGGCATTTAGTTGAGGCTGTCCACATGCCACCCCCATGTGTATATATGGTCTGAGGTCTGTGTCGGTGAATATATTTATTTATTAGGTACATATATGTATGAGGTCTTCGTGTTAAAATATATGTATATGTGGTCTGTGTGTGGTATCCATGCATCCCTACTCTATACACAGCGCTCCCTGTGTCCCTATAATATATAAGATTAGGTTTATTTTTTCTCAAATTTTTTTATACTATTCCTATTAACCTCCCTGGCGGTCTATTTCTTCAGCAAATTCTGTGCTAAAAACTGTCTAATTTTTTTTTTTTTTAATTGCCCCCCTAGCGGCATCCCGAGTGGCTCGGGGGTTAAATTCCTATGTTGGAAGCGGTAACCCCGAGCAACACTCAGGATGCCGCTGGATACATTACCTCTCCCTGCGCTCCCTCGATGTCCCCAGCTGTGTCCTCCGGCGACATCATTATTTCCTGGTTTCCTCCTCGCGAGAAGGAATCCAAGAAGTAAAACGCTGCGATCGCCGGGGGAGGCTGCAGAGATCATTGAGGGAGGGCAGGGAGAGGTAATGTATTCAACCTGAGTGTATCTCGGGGTTACCACTCTCAGCGGTGAAATTTAGCCCCAAGACACACTCGGGATCACCACCAGGGAGGTTAAATTAGCAGTAATTTATATGTATTTTATTCAGTAGAAACTTGTTTGCCTATATAACATGCGCTTTGTGAAAATAAAAAAGTTTTGCAATGTACATTTTAATTTAGTTTGTGGATTTCTGTCCAGTGCGGAGAGAAGCAAACGTGTTGCAGTGTAGACTGTCTGCAAGGCAGAGCGGAGTGAAGTCAAGCCTGCAAAATATTTGCTTTTCTTTGCTTCGCGACGCTGCACGTCGCTATGCGCTCAGTGTATCTCAGGCTTTAGAAGTTTGCCGAGCTTGTAGAATTGCTCCTGTCATTAAGTGGTTAATACATGAAAACTTTGAGTCTCTTCCACAAAGTCTCACTTCTCCTGAATAATAATAACTAAGCACATTATATGGTCAACCGAACTGACCACTTGTTCCTGTAATATGAATAATTTTTACTATATATTTCTTTTTTCAAAAACATTCTCTTGAGAACACTCAGTGTCTATCGATAATTTGACCTTCGTTTAGTGGTTTAAATGTTTTGTGGTTTCTGGGAAGAAATATTCATGCAAAATGTAAACTTTTTTAAATTTATTTTGTCCTACCCCAGGCAACGGGTTGACTTTTAGGCTGGGGTCAGACCAGCGCACTTTTAACGTGCGTTCTGGCGCACATAATCACGGCCGCACTAGCAGCAAATGACAGCCAATATACGAAGTACGGTCGCACGAAAGTCCGGCCGCGCAACGCAAGTGGAAAATGAACGCATTTTTTCGAGAACGCAGAACCGCTAGTACGGACGTACAGAGTGCGCTGCAGCGGCATAGCGGTGTGTGTGTGTGATTTGGAGACGTCAGACCCTGCTCGTGTCCGGCCAACATAACGTCCAGACACCCAAAGTTTCCTGGTTTGGATCTGTAAAAAATCACGCACAAAAATGCGCATCGTATGACCGTTTTCACGTATTCCATGAAAAAATACGTCAATGCGTTCGGACACACTTCTTTACGTTCGCGTGTAAAAATGCTTTCGTTTGACCCTAGCCTTAGAGAGAAGACATTGGATTATACAAACACATTGATATCTGGTGTAGTACATAGATATATCTCTTGAAACCTGTCTGAATCAATTTATTTATGTGTATCTCTTTATGGCACTAGCCTCAGAATATGAGGAAAAAGGAGGTTTGTGAGGGTCCTGAGGACGAGCACCAGCTTTAGTGGCCTGCTCTACGGTGGGGCCTGCTCAGGTCTCAATGATTTAGCTCAATTGTGCCATTACAGGGACAACTGCTCCGTGTGCGAATCAGACTGCTACACCCAGAAAAAGCATCCAGTACTGAAATGCCAAAGACCTCATCCCACTATATATGTTTTTAGGGTAATCCAGATGTGGACCCCTTGCTCGATGTGCCTAGACTCTAGAGGGATGTCCGCTATACTCTCCTGACGAAGGCCTAACAAGGCCAAAATGATCGTCGGTTGCTGCATCTTTCGTGCAGGAATATCGTCCTTGACATTTGGTACTGGCCACCCTTTCTGGGTGTAGCAGTCTGATTTGCATGTGGAGCAGACATCCCTGTAATGGCACAATCAAGGTAAACCGTGTGAGACCTGAGTGGGCACCCACCGTAGAGCAGGCCACTAGTGTCGTGGCTTATCCTCAGGAACCTCACAAACCTCTTTTTTCTCAGAATATGACCATACAAATTTTGTAAAAGCCATTACTAATATCACTAGAGGCTGCACTTATGATGTTACGTTGGGAATTGATGTTATAGGTGTTTTGTCTTTTTTATTTCCACATTTTCATGCAAAAAAAAGGTTACATAGGTAAACCTACTTGACATAAATATAGGCCTAAATTACAATCTTCGCGCAATTCAAGCTTGTAGGGTGTTTGCCATGTTACACCATAAGGGCTGCGTGTATTAATCCATTTTACCATACTTTATTTATACTATTATTACTTTTTTCCACTCATTTTCTGAAGGTGCTCGATATAGTATGTAATTCTTTATACCACTTAGGGATGCCCAAATCATATTGCCTGACTCCCGGGACATGCAGTTCCGGGTGCCAGGCAGAGGTGCTTTTTTTTTTACATTTAGCTCTGCACCAGGCAAGCAGCACTGTTTCGGAGCAGACACTGGAGCTTCCTTTGGCTGCTCCAAACGCTCCTGGGTATCCTGAAGGCCCCTGCAGTGCATGGACAGGCCCTCAATGTCTGCGACTTTGGAAACAACTAAAAATGAGAAATTGTCAGTACTGTCCTTTAAATTTTAGATATGCATTCCTAATAAGTTTGTACTATATACAGTATGCAGTAAAGAAGGTGGTCCAGGCACTCGATGTAGACTTCCAATACCATTGGTTTATTTTGACAAACTACAACGTTTTGGCTATGCTTGAGGGCTTTAGAATGGCCACAACATTTCTGTTTGTCCAGTAAACTGATGGTATTATTATTATTATTATTCTTTATTTATAAAGCGCCAGCATATTCCGCAGCGCTGTACAATAAGCACAGTATAGACAGGGTTACAATACATTGAACAACATTTGACAAACAGTACAGGAGGAGATGAGGGCCCTATTCCCGTAGGAACTCACAATCTAGGAGGGTTGGGGTTTGAAACAGGAGGAGAGGACTGTAAGGTGAGAGTGATTGATGGTTGTGTCAGTGAGTTGGGTGGTAGGCTTCCCTAAATAGGAATGTTTTAAGGGAGCGTTTGAAGGAAGAGAAGTTAGGGGAAAGTCTGACAGTACGAGGGAGAGCGTTCCAGAGAGTGGGGGCTGCGCGTGAGAAATCCTGCAGTCTATCATGGGAAGAGGTGATGCGGGGAGAAGCTAGGCGCAGGTCACTGTTTGACCTTAGGGAGCGGGCTGGGGTGTATCTGGTGATTAGTGAGGACAGGTAGTGGGGCGCTGAGTTAGTGAGGGTTTTGTAGGTAAGGATAAGGATTTTGAACTTAATTCTGCAGTGGATGGGGAGCCAGTGAAGGGACTCGCAGAGGGGAGCGGCAGAGACAGAGCGGCGGGTGAGGTGAATTAGCCTGGCGGAGGCGTTCAGGATGGATTGTAGGGGGGAGAGGCGGGACAGAGGGAGGCCAGATAAGAGATTATTGCAATAGTCGAGTCGGGAGATTACCAGGGCGTGTATGAGTTGTTTTGTGGTGACAGCGGTAAGAAATGGCCGAATTCTGGAAATATTACGCAGTTGGTATCGGCAGGAGGAGGAAAGAGACTGGATGTGGGGGATGAAGGAAAGAGCAGAGTCAAGTGTAACTCCAAGACAGCGAACTTGGTTTGATGGGGAGATGGTGATACCCTCCACCGTGATAGAGAAGTCAGGAGGTGGGGAGGCATTGGAGGGAGGAATAAGTAGGAGCTCAGTCTTTGACATGTTGATCTTTAGGTGGTGGGAGGCCATCCAGGAGGAGATGCCAGATAAACAGTCACTGACTTTTGAAAGGACAGGGGGAGAGAGATCAGGGGTAGAGAGGTAGATCTGAGTGTCATCAGCATAGAGGTGGTAATTAAAGCCAAAGCTGTTGATGATTTTGCCCAGGGAGGAGGTGTAGATGGAAAAGAGCAGAGGACCAAGGACAGAGCCTTGAGGTACACCAACAGATAGAGGCAATGAAGAGGAGGAGTTACCAGCAAAGGACACACAGAAGGACCTGTTGGATAAATAGGAGTCAACCCAAGCGAGTGCAGTGTCACCGAGACCCAGAGAGTTGAGGGTCTGTAGAAGGAGGGGGTGGTCAACAGTGTCAAAAGCAGCCGAGAGGTCAAGCAGGATGAGAATAGAATAGTGGTCGTGTTTTTTAGCAGTTAGGAGGTCGTTGGTGACTTTGGTGTGGGCAGTTTCAGTTGAGTGTAGGGGACGGAAGCCAGATTGCAGGGGGTCAAGTAGGGAATTGGAGGACAGGAAGAGGGAGAGGCGGTTGAAGACTAGTTTTTCTAAGAGCTTTGATGTGAAGGGAAGCAGGGATACAGGGCGGTAGTTGGATGGAGAGTTGGGGTCTAGGGATGGTTTCTTTAGTAAAGGAGTAACTAGCGCGTGTTTGAAGGCGGATGGAAAGGAGCCAGTGGGGAGAGATAGGTTGAAGATGTGTGTGAGAGCAGGGGTGAGGGAGGAGGAGAGGGGAGGAATTAGATGTGAGGGAATGGGGTCGAGCGGGCACGTGGTGAGATGTGAGGAGGACAATAAGGAATTGACTTCCTCCTCAGTGGCTGGGAGGAAGCGGCAGAGGGTGGCAGAGGGGACCTGTGGGAGTGGAGGTGGCAGATAACTATCTTGTGTTGGGATGTTGCTTCTGATAGTTAGAGTTTTACTGAGGAAGTAGTCTGCCAGGTCTTGAGCGCTGAAGGCAGCTGAGGGGGGAGGTGCAGGTGGGTAGAGGAGGGTGTTGAAGGTGGACCAGAGCCATTTAGGGTTGGAGGACAGCGTAGATATAAGAGATGAGAAGAAGGATTGTTTGGCCAAGTGGAGGGCAGAGGTGTATGACCGGAGAATAAACTTGAAGTGAACAAAATCAGCTTCAGAGCGGGATTTCCTCCAGGCACGCTCTGCGGTGCGGGAGCATCTTTGCAGGTAGCGAGTCTGGAGGGTGTGCCAGGGCTGAAGCACATTGGTATTGGAAGCGTACTAGGAGTGGCTGGACCTTCTTTACTGTATGTATGCTGGGAGCCTGGGCATGCTCTGAGTCGTCTAAGAAGCCACAAAAGTGGCTATTCAGTTTTATGTCCTGTTTGGAGTTCATTGCTCCCCTTTACTACTCTTTAATAATTTGTATTACACAGAGGGGAAATTACGCAATATTTCAATAAAAAAAATACACAGAGTTTTGAGTCTGTTAGTTATTTGCCTTTATGTATCTTATGAACCGCATCCTTTTTAAGTGGCTGCTTCTGAATCGCCCGTGCTTTACAATAAATGTGAATGCGCTGAGAATTTGTGTTTTGGAAAATAAATTCGGTTCTATATGAGCCACCTATTATGCACGCAAAAAAGTACCTTTTTTATTTATACCATCTAGTGTTTCTAATTTTAGTGCATCGCAGGAGAAGATTTTACAAACGTTCTTGCTGAAAACAGGAAATGTGGTTAAATAGGTAGGCACGTTCCAATAGTGTTTCCAAAATTTGGTGTCTGACAGATACTATGACGTCTGCACAGAAAACTGAATGGAGGTTAAAACGGATAAACAATTTTATTTTTAATGGTTCTTGCAAATGCTTGATTATGTGTTTGCTGGTCACATAGTGTAAAGCCAAGGTTGGTTTGCCATTATAGATACAGACACGGTACGGTATGAAAGTAAACTATGCTGCAATCATGCCCCCCCCCCACCACAGTGCAATGCTACTCCATAGATGTGGTCTCATGCCATGTTCTATTGATCACTTCCTTCAAGCGCTCCCTTAAGACATTCCTGTTTAGGGAAGCCTACCACCCTACTCACTGCCCCAACCAGTCCACCTTTCTCACCCCAACTCTCACCTTGCAGTTCTCTCCTCCTGTTTCCACCCCAAGCCTTCTAGATTGTGAGTTCCCACGGTAATAGGGCCCTCGTTTCCTACTGTACCGATTTGTCAATTGTTGTTTGATGTATTGTAACACTGTCTATATTGTGCCCATTGTACAGCGTTGCGGAATATGCTGGCGCTATATATATAAAGAAGAATAATAATCACTGCCTGTATTGTATTGTAACGCCATATGGACTTCTTTGTGCAACGCTGCGAGCACTAGCTGCATGTGTATACTGTGGCTTTGTGTGCTGTTTTATATCTGTACTAACTCTATTTTAAATACTTTCAACAAAAAACTATGCTTTGATACCCATTTTACAAAAATTGGAGATGAAAGTTTTGGTTCAAGGTCAAACTGCCTCATTCTGTCAGATACCAAGAAGTGTCTATGAAATCAACCTTTACCAGTTGAACTTGGTCACACTGTCATCCTGTCATTCACACTTAGTCAACCTATGCTTCCCAGACTCTGTCACCTTATCACGCTCTCATCCCCTGCTTCTCAAACTCAACCACCCCATGCTACTCCACCACAGGCACTTTCAGATCCTACCTCCAGAGGACACCCATTATTGTAGTTTAATCCAGGCTACTACAAGGGAAACTGCACAGGATATGCCATAATATCATTATATACTGTGTATATATATACATATCACCTGAGTATTGCAGTATGCAGTCATCCTTTTTTTTATTTGGTTGAGGTAAGCGTGCCTGTACACTGTGGGGCGTCATAGCACGCCCCACTGCTCTCCGGTCCACCTCCCTTGCCGGAGGAAGATTGATGTCATTGGCTGCATGGAGGCTTCCTTGAGTTTGGGCAGTACCACTGCAGCCAATGACGGCGATTGGCCACCAGCGAGGGAGGTGGCCTGGAGGAATTGCCAGAGAGCCGCGGGGCGTGTTGTGCCACTGGAATGGCATAACACACCCAGCAGCCTTAAGTGATTAAAAGACAAACTCTGTCACTCGAAAGTTTAACACTTAAAGCAGAGCAGTAATAATGAATAATTAGAAGAGGTGAGAAAGGGAGGGAGTAGGCAGAGTGAATGGTGGTACAGAATGACCAGGACAAGAAAACAGAGGAGAGGGGCCCTATACCACAGTTGTTGCAAAAAGGCAGACAGTAAGTGAAAACGTCGACACAAGCAGATTTTCCTTACCATCTCCCTTTTTATCGCACCGATTCCTTGGTAGGTGATTTACTAGCATAACCCTGCGGGGACTGGCTCATAGACTCCCAGCCGCAAGCTCCGAACATGTAAACTTAACCAGAGCCATTGTAAATTTAGCCACTACATAGACTATAATGTTTCTAGTAAGTTTACAACAGCTGTGCGTACTTTAACACCAAGGTTGGAATAGAGCCCATAATCTATGGAGTTACTATGTTTGCAACAGCTCTGGCTAAGTTTACACCAGGGTTGAAATAGAGCCCATCGTAAACCCATAAAAGAACAGAGATCAGCACGTTAGTACAAATAAAAATTATGTCACTGTATCGTTAATCGGAGGATTTTGTCATCTGGTCTATTACGTCTAATCCAATCTACTTTATATATGACACACAATAGTATATGCATATATTTATCATCAATTTCATTACATGCATACTATATATACGTATGTGAATGTATATGTACGTTCGTGTGTGTTTGCTGCTCTGGCATCTGCTGTCCCTGTGCCGGCGTAATCTAGCATTAGGTTAATGTCTATTTTACAATGCGACATAGTATGAGGTTGTGAGTGTGAGAAACAGTGGATGCGAGTGAGACTTTGGGTAACAAACTTGATAAATCTCAATCACATATCTCACTAGCAATTCTAAAAAGATAAGCTAATGTTTGCATTTATGCCATTAATGCATTTGACAAAATGTAATTTACCAACAAACTGACCACAACGTTTGTTTTTTCAATGTACTCGGCAAAAGGTAAAAAGATTGTTACAGGTTTATTGAAAAAAAATTAAATAAAGCAAAAACGTGTTCTCAGACTTCCTAGCTGTGACCAAATAGTTTCCTTGGGGTTTTGATGTCTATTTTACAAAGCTGCAGCCTTGCACACAGCAAACTGATAAAAGGAAGGAAATGTTTATCTGGGGTTTTCTTGTAGAGCCTTTCATGTCTGTTTATTATATTGGTGATTGATTAGGATTTACTGGAAACTCGTTCTGAGTTATGGAGTAAACTGTTAAGGTCTCACTCTTAACATATAGCAGCTTTTCTGCCGTGGGGAAACCCCAGCTCTGACTTATACCTTTTTCAGTAGACAAGTAGGCGAGAGGAGCTGATAATGGGATGTGTAGGTGGGGACAATTCTCTCATGTATGACCTCATCACCATCAGGTAGAGCTGATCGGTCTGACCACCTGGTGAGTAAATTATTATTTAAAGGTTAGGGAATTCTCCCCATTTACAAAACCATGAGAACTTAAAAATGTGAAATGTTTATATTTTGTGTAAGCATGTTTGTGGTAATTGTAGCTCTCTCAACAAGGGACACAGTATTATTGGTTGTAGTTTAGTAAGTAACGGCAGTGAAATGAAACCATACATTTCCACTGTCCACATTTGGCATTATTTGATTTTTGTTTTGACTTTATTAGGGATACTTGTCACACCATCTCGATTAAAGGGTTTTTTCTCAACGTGATTTCATTGAAAGAAAAGTGGTTTTGCTTCAGAGAACATACTAAGCTGCTTCTTGTATGCTGAAACGATGATGAATTCTCTATCTCAGGAGTGGCCACTGTAGTTCACTGTACTTTTAACTGGTCTTTCTGCTGAAGTTGCCTAACGTTCCCAGCATGGTTTTCTATGGAGTTTCTACAAGTGCTTCCACCGTAGTTTCTGCCAAAATTTATTTAGCATAGCTTTTACTATAGTTTCCATCAGTGTTTCAGACGAAGTTGTCTATCATTGTTTTTACCAAGCTTTTCACCGTAGTGTCTGTCGGAGTTCCATGGGGATCGACTCTTTACACTCAAAGAATATTCACCGTCGTGGCAAACAGTGGAGCAATACTGAATGGAGAATAGCTGTAGTTTACGTATTTTTTTAGGAAAACATTCCGAATTCTGAACTTTAATAATATAACACTGTATGATAATTTGTATTGTCGTGTGCTTTGATCATATTGAGCCCTTCACATTTATCTCTGCAGTATTGCTTCATGCTCAACATTGCTTATTATTTTTTTTGGTTTTTTTGAAGCAGCTTAACGTCATTCCATTCCATTGCCCATCTACAATGCATATGCTGTATTCTATAAACACATTCATTATAGATGAAGGTGATCCTACTAACAAGCCTTCAGTGCTTCCCCGGAATCACTGGTCTTGGGGACATTTATGACATTGCATTTGAAATACTTAGACGATTAGGTCTATTCACTAAAAGGTGAAACCCGGGAGAATTGTCAGGAGAAGAGAACAATCTAGACCAAACACAGTGGCAAGAAAATGTATGTGAACCCTTTGGGTTTACGTGGAGTGTTGCATGAATTGGTCATAAAATGTGCTCAGATCTTCATCTAAGTCACAACAATTTGAAAAACACAGTCTGCTTAAAATAATACAACACAAACATTATATGTTTTCATGTGTTTATTGAACAGAACATGTAAAC
Source organism: Leptobrachium leishanense (assembly GCA_009667805.1). Lineage (NCBI taxonomy): Eukaryota > Metazoa > Chordata > Amphibia > Anura > Megophryidae > Leptobrachium > Leptobrachium leishanense. The sequence continues at coordinate 152,348,656 of CM019067.1, read as the reverse complement.
ATTCACAGTGCAGGGTGGAAAAAGTATGTGAACCTTTGGACTTAATAACTGGTTGACCCTCCTTTGGCAGCAATAACCTCAACCAAACGTTTCCTGTAGTTGCAGATCAGACCTGCACAACGATCTGGAGTAATTTTGGACCACTCCTCTTCGCAAAACTGTTTCAGTGTAGCAATATTCTTGGGGTGTCTGGTGTGAATCGCTCTCTTAAGGTCATGCCACAGCATTTCAATCGGGTTGAGATCAGGACTCTGACTGGGCCACTCCAGAAGGTGTATTTTGTTTTGTTGAAGCCATTCTTTTGTTGAATTACTTGTATGCTTTGGGTCATTGTCCTGTTGCATCACCCATCCTCTGCGGAGCTTCAGTTGGCAGACAGATGGTCTTAAGTTTTCCTGCAAAATGTCTTTATAAACTCTGGAATTCATTTTTCCATCAATGACAACAATCCGTGCAGGCCCTGAGGCAGCAAAGCAGCCCCAAACCATGATGCTCCCTCCGCCGTGTTTTACAGTGGGGATGAGGTTTTGATGTTGGTGTGCTGTGCCTTTTTTTTCTCCACACATAGTGTTGTGTGTTTTTTCCAAACAACTCAATTTTGGTTTCATCTGTCCACAGAATATTTTGCCAGTAGTGCTGTGGAACATCCAGGTGCTCTTTTGCAAACTTCAAATGTGCTGCAATATTCTTTTTGGACAGCAATGGATTCCTCCGTGGTGTCCTCCCATGTACTCCATTCTTGTTTAATGTTTTCCTTATTGTAGATGTGTCAACAAAAATGTTAGCATGTGCCAGAGATTTCTGTAAGTCTTTAGCTGACAATCTAGGATTCTTCTTTACCTCATTAAGCATTCTGCGCTGTGCTCTTGCAGTCATCTTTACAGGATAACCACGCCTAGGGAGAGTAGGAACAGTGCTGAACTTTCTCCATTTGTAGACAGTCTGTCTTACCATGGACACATGAACATCAAGGCTTTTGGAGATACTTTTGTAACCCTTTCCAGATTCATGCAAGTCAACCATTCTTGATCGTATGTCTTCTGAGAGCTCTTTTCTGTGAGGCATGGTTCACATCAGGCTTCTTGAAACCGGTAAACCCAAAACTGGTATGTGTTTTTAAAGGGCAGGACAGCTTTCAGCAACACATCCAATAATATCACACTGATTGGACTCAAGGTTGGCTCACTCCTGGCTCCAATTAGCTCTTGGAGAAGTCATTAGGCTAGGGGTTCACATACTTTTTCCACCCTGCACTGTGAATGCTTACATGTTATGTTCAATAAACACATGAAAACATATAATGTTTGTGTTGTATTATTTTAAGCAGACTGTGTTTATCAAATTGTTGTGACTTAGATGAAGATCAGAGCACATTTTATGACCAATTCATGCAAAACTCCACGTAATCCCAAATGGTTCACATACTTTTTCTTGCCACTGTAGCTGATATGGAAAGTGAGATAAATGGAAGAATTTTTCTGGTTTGGCTATTTTGACCTCGAATTTTCACTTCTCCAGTCATTCTCCGGAGTTTCACCTTTAGTGAATATACCTGATAGTTTCTTCTCCCTCTTCGCAACTAGAACAGCTCACACTCTTAATGGGAAAGCTTTCCACAAGATTTTGGAGTGTTTCATTGTTTGCAATCTCCGTTACAGTTCATCCCAAAGGGTGGCTCAAAAGAGCCCAGATCTCAACCCCCATCGAAACGATGGGGTTGAGATCTGGGCTCTTTTGAGCCAGCTAAGTTTTTCCACACCAAACTTATCAAATCATGTCTTTATGGGCCTAGGGCATAGTCATGTTGGAATAGAAAAGAACCTTCCCCAAACTGTTCTCTTAAATTTGGAAGTGTAGCATTGTCCAAAATGTCTTGGTATGCTGAAGCATTAAGATTTCTCTTCCCTAGCCCAAACCCTGGAAACCAGCCCCATGCCATTATCCCTTCTCCACCAAACTTTACAGTTGGCACAGTGTAGTCAGGCAGGATAACATTCTCCTGGCATCTGCTAAACCCAGACTCACCCTTTGGATCACATATCCGGTCTCGAGGCTATACTTTTCAATGGAAATATCGGCTACATTGATTCAATTCTAATTTATTCATATACCGATTTCCGAAAAAAAATTCAACTGCTGCAAGGTGATAAATTAATTTTCAAACAGGGAAATAGAGGTAATAAGGCTAGGGTCAGACTAACGCATTTTTCACGTTGTCCGTGAAAAAGTGCGTTCGAACGAATGGACGTATTTTTTCACGGAATACGCAATAGCGGTCATACGATGCGCAGTTTCATCCGTGATTTTGTACAGATCATCAATAAAACACTTTTTGGGTCTGGACGTTATGTTGGCCGGACATTAGCAGCGTCTGACGTCTCCTAATCACGCACACACGCCTCTAGCGGACGCAGCGCACTCTGTACGTCAGTACTAGTGGTTTCACGTTCTCGAAAAAATGCGTTTGTTTGCCGCTTGCGTTGCGCGGCCGCACTTTTGTGCGACCGTACTTCGTATATTGGCCGTCATTGCCCGGCATCTGCTGCTAGCACGGCCGTGATTATGTGCGGCTGCACGCGCGTTCGCACTGCCTCAGTCTGACCCTAGCTTAAGACTGCAATATTTGTTATAGATCAGTTATTTCTAATAGGCATTTTTAAAGGCACAAATCTGTATGATACTGGCCGAAAATAAGCTTTTTCTTTTTGCCTCTTTACCGGACAGCTTTTTTCAGTGCAGTGTCATTTTTTTGAATATCATCGGCTCCAGTCTAATTTTTTTCAATTGAAGCAGCCGATATTTTGAAATAAATATAGGCTGCAAGCAGCTAACTTTTATTTTTAAAAAAACTGCTGATAAATTGAGCCCTAGTGTTAACTACAAATAACACAAATAAGAGCAAGTCTTCCTAAAACATGGGACAATGGGAGCATACTGTTCCCATTTTCTGTTCGCTAATTAGCAACAGAAGCAATCCACCATTGTAGAGTGGCCATACAATAAAACAAAACACTAAATAGATACTGTAACCGAAGCTCCCTCCATCTTTATGCCCTTACCCTCCTTAGCACACTTACTATACACAGCCTCTCTGCCTGTTGAAGTGTGGATGCCGGCCTCCTGCCAAGGGGCTGTGGACCAATGAGTCTCTAAAAGACAATGGGCATAAGTGGGGAACCTATTTTAGAAGTTTAATTTGTGTAAATAATCTAATGTAGACCTATTGTTTTTACTGTCTGTGTTGTTGTTTACCCCTAGATTGAGTCGATGTTGTTTATTTGCTAATCTTGTCTAGCGTGTACTGATAGGCTTTATCTGTCTCCTGAAGGAATTCAAATTCCCTAATGTAGACTATGTATTCTGCTGATTGTGTCATTTTACCACCATCCCCTGTTTCCCATATAAACTCCATCTCAAATTAAAGATCTTTCTTCTTCCCTGCGCAAAGTCTTGTCTGGTGTTTGGGGAGAGATACATAGAATTTTACAGCACTCCCTCAAATTCTGTCTGACTGTTGTGAAGGAAGGAAAGCTGCTATGGATCTCCTTCACTGGAGACAAGGGGCGAACACTGTAACGTGTTTCTGTCTGGTCCTCAAGCTGGAGACCAGTAAACCACAGTTGCTGTTACAGATACAGAACATCAAGGCTCCATAGAACCTAATCACTTATAAGAAATGTACGTTAGGTGATGGGATATTGTCAGTTAGGCTAATGTCAGACGAACACAGTTATCACGTTCGTGTTGCCGCAGAGTTTAACATCCGTCGTAACATAGAATCCTAGAGACCCACACACAAAGTACGTGCGCACCGAACTGCGCACGCACAACACACATGGCAAACGGACGCAAGTTAGACAAGAACTTAAAACCACTACCATGGAGGCGTAGAGTGCGCCACGTCCGCGTACCGTTCTGTGTGAGTGATTAAATGTCAGACGCAGCGCATTTGTGACGTCCAGCACCTTCATGCTCAAAATGGCTTTTCATATCCTTTTCAAATTTTTATCATTTGTCATATGAATTTTATTTCCCATAGTTCCCTTTTTTTTTCTACGTCCGTCAAAAAAACACGGACCGTGTGGTGTCTACAGTATCTTCCGTCAGTACGTCTGTCCGTTATGCACGCACGCAGAGTGCGTTCGTCTGACAGCCTAAAGGTAAACACTGAGCCATTTGGACCATGAAAAATGGCAGTTGGCTCAATCATAGTTTTAATAAAGGATATAAAGTTTGCATGTTCAGTGCTTTCTAAATCACTCATTTTCTTAAGCTGACCTAGTTTTGGTAACCTTAGTGGTTCTAGAAAATATACATATATTGCAGAGCCATAGACCCCTATATACAAGTTATTTAAACAGAAGGTTTCATTCCACAAAATCCTTATGTTTGTACTTTTGAGCACATCAACATCAACTTACAATAGTTTGACATATACATAGTTACACTGATCAGTCATTAAGTGTATTTCCGTACAGTTCAAACCATGCATGTGAGATGGTTTCTCATTGTGAAAGTAAACACTAATGAACCTATTTGCAATTTGCCGGCAACCCTCATTTTTTTAGGTTTTGCTTAAAACCAATACTACATAAGAAAATTTTCACAGGTAACCCCAAGCCTGGAAAAGAAGTGTAATTAAGTCTCACTTAGAAATGCATTCTGTTATAGGAGGGGGTCAGCAATTCAAATGAATGGATGTGTTAAACATTCTTAACAAATATTAAAATGGCAAATTGATGATAGTTATACTCCGGCCTTTGAAATACAGTGTTGTATAAATGCAGTATTTTACTAAGATTGTTTCATGTAGGACTTCTCATTATTATTATGGAGAAGATGTAAACCCATTCTATACAGTACTGAGGTAGTATTTATAGACAAGGGCAAAAGTAAAAAAAAATCAATGTGTATATAGACACGAGGGCTTCACTCGATCTCAACATGTATAGCTCAGCTGTTAATGGCACCAAGAAACACTGTATACAAAATTCAGAGCTTTTAACACAAACTTACATCTAGAGAAGGGCTGGCAAACTCACAACCCCCAGATGTTGATCCTACAGTTCCCAGAATTCTTTCAATGCAATAGATGGCCCGGGATTCATGGGAGTTGTAGTTCAGAAACATCTGGGGGGGGCAGATTTTGACAGTGCCTGATCTAGAGATTTAAAAATTCTTAAGATTTTAAATAATTGGGGGTTTTGTTACAAGATGTGAATATACATCAAGCCACAACATCTATGTAGCACAGCGTGGCAGATCCCTACCTATGCAAACCTTATGCCTTCTCTTATGAAAATATCTTGCTTACTAAGGTCATACATCCTTATGGAGCACTCTGCAGAATGCATGCCCTGAGATGGAGAACCAGCAAGTCATGTGACAGACTGCGGTGCAAAGTTTATGAGGTAATCTCATAAAAAGCAGGCATCAGGTTGACAGGCTAGGACCTGCTATTATAGAGTACACTGATGTTGTGGTAGACTTTTGCAGTGTATGCTCCCCCATCTACAGCATTTGAACAAGTACCGTAGATACTCGAGTATGGCATGACCCGAATATAACGCGATGGATAGAAATTTATTATGGAAATGAGAGAATACTCAAGACTCGAATATAACGCGTGGAGCAAAATTATAAAAGTATACTGTACTGGGAAACCATTAAAATCCTTCCAGGTTTTCTTAACAGTCAGGCTACTCCTCAGGCCAGGGTGCTCTGCTCTAGAATAATTGTAGTTGTTACTAAGTATGAAGCTGCCGACCACCCGTCTTCTTACTTGCGATAAGATGGCTGGTGGAGCATGATGACCAACACAGTGAATCGTTCACCAATTGCCAGCACACCAGGCGGTATCATTTTCTGACCTCTTGGCTCCAGCAGGCTGGCTCATCCACTGCGTTGTCTGCCGATAGTCAGGGAGACTTGGGATCCATGAGCAAGTCAATTTTTTTTAATTTTTTTTAAATACGCGATGCAGATGTCTCGAATATAACACGACTCCTCCAATTTTAAGGTAAACGTTTGTCACCAAAATCTAACGGTATCCTCGAGTATCTACAGTACGTGTCTTTAAATCTCTAGATGTATGTTTGGGATGAGTGCTTTGGATTTTGTGAATAGCAAGATAATATTACATGTCTGGTGCAACTTCAAATCCAACTTACATAGGGGCACTTACAAACCCTGCAACCTAGGACTTCATTGGTCAAACAAATAACAAATGCTTTTATTGGATGCAAGTTTTAGTTGTACATGAGCATGCTGTTAGAACTCGTCATTAAAGCACACGTCACCCTTCTTCTAACACATGCACTGTAATGGGCAACAGTCACTCCAACATGTGTAATATCATATTTGTTCATTTATTTGGTAATTTCTATACTTAACCTATTGGAAGTACCAGGAAAGTGACGCACTTCCCATCACCTTTATGGACAAAGAAGCCAAGAGATGCAAAATACCGTTATTTTTTTAATAGATGTCTAAATCGTTAATAATGATAAAGCAGATCTAGTTTCTTTGTCTTCTATATTTATAACCAAGCAGTTATTAGAGTTTGTATATTGACATTCAAAGCTCCCCCTCATCATTTCTAGAATTTCGTAACAGCAACAAAATTTTCATTCAATGATTTGAGTTTGTCTCTGCTGTATGACTAATCTTGCCAGTGCTTGTTGGTTTCATCTTGTATGGGCTATGCTCTGCTTTATAGGATTCATCTTCAATTAATTATTGCCTTCAAAGAGATTTTCTAAACTGAAAGTGCGTATTCACTTTCAGAAATGTTTTATTCCATCAAATAGAAGATACGTTATTGATGACGTACAGTAGAATTATTGGTGCTCAAAACCTCAAGTCATGGGCTACTAGTAAGCCCAACAAATACTTGCCTCTTCTTAACCAATCCATGCAATGCTTTCTACACTGAACCCACTCCACAGACACACCATCCCTCAACCCACCACATTTTGCTACTTGCTTGTACTTTGAGGAACATTACTAAATTCTGCAGTAATAAACAAAAGGTTGTGGTCCCTATCACAGCTAAGCTGGTAACAAGGACCTGCTATGATGAAATTTACGCACAAGCCAAAAGGCTTTTGGGGCTCACTATTGCCAGCTTAATTCCATGTCTAGCACCTATACTATTAAATAGGCAATAATCTATGCACACAGCCACAGGAATATATGAACCTTCATAGTCCGGGTGCAAGTTGGAGCCACGAGGGGACAACCTTGAGATGCAGTCAGGTAAGGAAGAAGAAAGGTCCAGGTACTCCAGATCTGTTTCGTGAATATTTAATGAAACATCAAAGCAACGTTTCTGCTGCTAAACAGCCTCTGTCAGCTATATTAGCGGCTCGGCTCATAATTTTACGGAGCTGCTAAGCAAAATTGACAGGGGTCATCACCACTTGTATTCTTTCTTGAAGTCCGTAGGAAGACTTGTGCAAAATCCACTTGGACATAGTTTCTCACTATGGCCAAGAAAAAACACTGCAGAACTTTTTTTTCTGTGTCCTTCGCTCCGTAGTGCGAGGAGAAAGCAGATCGTGCCATCTTCTCTGCTGTCAGTTGATGGCTAAGGACGCAAGTTAGGCAAGAACGTCAAACTGCTAGAACGGACGTGCGGAGTGCGCGACGTGTGTAATGCGAGACGTCCACGTAGCATTCTGTGTGAGAGACGAGATGTCAGACGGACCGCATTTGCGACGTCCAGCACCTTGATGCACACAATGGCTTTTCATCTCATGTATCAATTTTTATCATTTTTCATATTAATTTTGTCTCCCATAGTTCCCTTTTTTTTTTTTCCTACGTCCGTTAAGAAAAACAAATCGTGTGTTGTCTACAGTATCTTCCGTCAGTACGTCTGTCCGTTGTGCACAGACTCACAGTGCGCTCAGAATGCGTTCATCTGACATTAGCCTCATACCACAGTTCTGGTGCTAACACAAACCTTAGCATCACTTCTGATAATACAATCCTGGATCCCACACTACTGAGACTCACATTTTTGCTCATGGCCTTGTGGCTTCTGTACGAACTAGTTCTAGTTCTTTATTATTAATTCTTTTTACTGTTGCAAAATGTGGGGCCCCATTTCCAACCGGGATGATAACCTAATGTCTGAAGTGGTGAGAAACGTCACCCCAGACGTTAGCTTAAAATCGTCCCAAGCTGTAACAGCTGAGATGCCCTGATTGCGACATGGTTGTTTGTGAGCTTACTGTAAATTCACGTCTCATACACTTTGTATTGGAGACGTGAAGTTTCATTTCCCTAGAAGAGAATGACAAATTCCAATTTAGCTCATCCTCCTCTAAGCTAGACTGAGTTCAGTGACTGAATAAAGCCTGGTGTTAAGTGATCTTGCTTTTATATTTGCTATTTTGCGTTTACCCCGCCCCATCCTATACTTACCTGAGATCGTGCGGTGCAGAGGGCAGCACAATCTGCTGCTTCCTCTAGCTGCAAGCATTGTGAGAATGGGAACAAATAGATCCAATGTTCCTCTGACTTTCTTTCCACGGGCCCTGCACATTGGAACTCGTGCAGGGTTCCATGAAGTCCTATAGACTGTAGGAGCTGATATTTGCGGTGGTGCTTCATGCTGCTGCAAGTATCTGCCTGCGGCTCAGAATTATTCCTTGCCCAAACACACACAGCGCGTTTTGGTCGAAAGAGCATCAGTGCACGTGCATATTTTCTCCCTGAACGTCTCCCTGTTTGAGCGTTGGTTGCAATCTGGCCCTTCATCTCTCTCTCCTCTTGATTACTAGGGATGAGCCGAACACTCCCCGAGTTCGGTTCGAGCCCGAACTTCCCATTTGTTCGGGACCGAACCCGAACTCGAACCCCATGCAAGTCAATGGGGCTGAAAATTCGGTTTTTTAGAGTGCCCTCCAAGAGGGCATATATGCTACATATTTGGCATAAAAGGTGTATGGGGGACCGGGTAGTGCCCTGGGGGACAGGAAACAAGGACAAAAAGTAAAAAAAAAACGTTTTTAAAGGGACAGTGAGTTTTCCATGAAATAAGGGTTAAAAATAAAAACCAAAAATTCCTTCAAATATCGTGCCTAGGAGGTCCCCATAACCTGCCCGTGAAGTGGCGGATTTCTAGGATGTATAGAAACACTTAAAAACAAAAAAAATGACGTTTCATATGACGGTAAATGCTTTACCTTTATCCATAAACAACTGCTTGGGGCGGCAGCCTGTATGAAAAGACATTTTAGGACGCGCAGAAAAAGTTTAGTGATTTTTTTTGGCTAAATTATTGTGAAACTTATGCAGGCTTTGGATGAAAGTAACAATAGGTGCTTTAAAATTGGGCTTTTAGCCTCGGCAACAGTGCCGTCACACCGTAACCCCTCTGAGGATATGAATCTGATACAAGCGTCAGTGGCAGTGTACCCAGATATTGTGCCTTTAGTGCCAGGCATGCAAGTACTATCATACAGTAACCCCTCTGTGGTATTGTGGAAGAATGCAGGGGTGGACCATGCGGTCCTATATTAAAAAGATATGAATCTGGAAATGGGCGTCAGTGCACCCAGATATTCTGCCTTTGGTGCAAGACTGCCAGGGCAGCAAGTATCATCATACAGTAACCCCTCTGTGGTATGGTGGAAGAGTGCAGGGGTGGACCATGTGGTCCTATATTGAAAAGTTTTTGATCTGGTAATGGGCGTCAGTGCACCCAGATATTGTGCCTTTAATGCCAGGCCAGCAGGTATCATCATACAGTAACCCCTCTGTATTATTGTGGAAGAGTGCAGGGGTGAACCTTGCGGTCCTATATTGAAAAGTTTTTTTATCTGGTAATGGGCGTCAGTGCACCCAGATATTGTGCCTTTGGTGCAAGACTGCCAGGCCAGCAAGTATCATCATACAGTAAGGCTGGGGTCAGACGAACGCAGTGTTAACGTCCGTGTTGCCCGCACATAAGTACGTCCGTGATAGCATACAATTGTGTTAAATGGAGCCCCACACACGAAGTACGTCCGCACAGAAGTGCGGGGCTGACGGACGCTGCAAACGGATGCAGGTTAGGCAAGAACGTAATACTGCTAGAACGGACGTGCAGAGTGCACCACGTCCACAACTTACGCATAGCTTTGTGTGTGAGTGATGCAACAAGGTCAGACGGACTGCATTTATACGTCCAGCATTTTTGACGGACAGAATGTTATTTCATTGTAATTTATTATCCATGCTACATCAGTCAAAAAATACATCCGTGAAAAAAACCGACTGTGTGGCCACTACCTTGTCGTCAGTCAGTAAGTACGTCCGTACTGCACGGACGCACAGTCCGTACAAAATGCGCTCATCTGACCCTAGCCTAACCCCTCTGTGGTATTGTGGAAGAGTGCAGGGGTGGACCATGTGATCCTATATTGAAAAGTTGTTTTTCTTTATCTGTTAATGGGCATCAGTGCTCCCAGATATTGTGCCTTTAATGCCAGGCCAGCAGGTATCATCATACAGTAACCCCTCTGTGGTATTGTGGAAGAGTGCAGGGTTGGACCCTGCGGTTCAAAAAAATAAAATGATCTAAATCTGGCACAGGCGTCAGTGCAGCCAAATATTGTGCCTTTCATGGCAGCAAGTGCCTTCGCACCGTAACCCTTTTGTGGTATTGTGGAAGAGTTCAGTGCTGGAGGTTTTGTGAATGCAGAAGAGGACATCCCCTATCTATTCCATTACTTCAGCATCAGGGGATTGATAGCTGCTGATCCAGGACTGATTCATTTTTATAAATGTCAGCTGGTCTACAGAGTCGGTGGACAGACGCACTCTTTTGTCTGTGACAAAACCTCCAGCGGCACTGAACGTCCTTTCGGAAAGCACGCTAGATGAAGGGCAACCTAGTAGCTGCATAGCATATTGGCTAAGTTCTGGCCAGTGATCCAATCTCAACACCCAGTAAGCCAGTGGATCATCTGCTGGAAAGGTATCCAGTTCTGCCCTTGCCCCTAGGTAGTCCTGCACCATATGGTGAAGACGTTGGCAATGGGTGCCTACATTTGACGTCCTTGGGCGTTGTGGACTAAAAATTTTTTAAAAAAGCATCAGTTAAGCGGTCCTGGCCTTCACCACTATTCCTCTGATCACCCGCAGCCTCAGAAGTACGTGTGTCAGTACTTGGTAATCTACCAGTGCCTGGAAAGGTGTTACACAAGTGTCGCTTTAGAGCGTCCTCAAGTTTTTTCATCCTGTGCTCCCTCTGTGCGGGCAGGATGAGCTCTGCAACTTTCCCCTTGTATCGTGGATCAAGAAGGGTTGCCAACCAGTAATGATCCCTCTCCTTGATAGCACGAATCCTGGGGTCCTTTAGCAGGCTTTGCATCATTAGGGAGCCCATGCAGCGTAGGTTGGAGGTGGCATTTGCTGCCGAGTCTTCCTGGTCAATGAGGATGACCGTATCGTGCACTTCCTCCTCCCAGCCACGCACAAGCCCTTCTGTTTCTGGGCACACAAAACCCTCCCTTGAGGAATCCCCACCTTCAATGCCCCCACTACTTAAATATTCCTCCTCATCCTCCTCCTGTCTGATCTGAGTAGGACCCACTGGAATGCTGTCTGCGGAAAGACTGGGGCCTTGAGAGCTAGGGAAGGCCTCCTCTTCCTCCTGCTGCTCTGCCTCTAGAGCCACATCTATAATTCCCCGCAGAGTGTGCTCCAGCAGGAACACTAAAGGAATTGTGTCACTGATGCATGCACTGTCCCTGCTCACCATCCTCGTTGCCTCCTCAAATGGTGACAGTACAGTGCATGCATCCTTGATCATCAGCCACTGCGGGGGGGGACCAAGTTGATCTGAACCTGTCCTTGTGCCATACTCACAAAGGTACTCGTTGATGGCCCTCTGCTGCTTGTGCAGACGCTGCAGCATTGCTAATGTCGAGTTCCGCCTGGTGGGCATGTCACAGATCAGACGGTTTGTGGGAAGGTGGAATTCTCTTTGAATTTCTGCCAGGCGAACGCTTGCTGGGAATGACCGTCTGAAGTGGCTGCAGACTTTTCTGGCCTGGATGAGAAGCTCTGGCAGCCCTGGGTACTTGGTTAGGAAACGCTGTACCACCAGATTTAGGACGTGTGCTAGGCATGGTACATGCGTCAATTTACCCTTGCGTAGGGCGGAGAGAAGGTTGCTGCCATTATCGCAGACGATCATTCCCAGCTCAAGCTGGCGTGGTGTTAACCATCTCTGCACCTGCCCCTGCAGAGCTGACAAAATTTCTGACCCGGTGTGGCTCCTGTCCCCTAAACAAACTAGCTCAAGCACAGTATGGCATCTTTTTGCTTGAGCCATTGCGTAGACCCTGTCAGGCGTCGGTTTAACTGCCACTTCGCCAGAAACAGAGGAGGAGGAAGAGGTGGTGGTGGTGGAGCAGACAGACCTCATACAAGCAGCTTTCTGGAGGCATGGTGGATGAACAAGCTCCAGCACAGAGCCCCGTCTTGGATCCCTCCCAGCTGCAATCCGAGTTACCCAGTGTGCCGTGAAGGAAATGTAACGACCCTGTCCATGCTTGCTGGACCACGAGTCTAAAGTGACATGCACCTTGCTGCTGACTGCCTTTCCCAATGACTGGATAACATTGTCTTCCATGTGCTGGTATAGTGCTGGAATGGCCTTGTGTGAAAAGTAATGGCGTTTTGGAACCTGCCACTGTGGTACAGCACATTCAGCAAATTCACGGAAGGGAACAGAGTCCACCAGCTGGAAAGGCAGCAGCTGCAATGCGAGTAATTTTGCTAAGCTGGCATTTAGACGCTGTGCTTGGGGATGGTTGGGACTATATTTTTTCTTTCGCTGCAGCAGCTGCGGCAACGTAATCTGACTGCGTAAACCTTCAGCTACTGGGATGATGTCACATTGTGAGGAAGGACCTGCTGGTACATCCATTACTGTAGCATCATCCCTGTTGGTGGAGGTTGTAGGCAATGTCCTGGCAGGACATACAGTGTGGGTAGAGACAGATGAGGAGGAGGAGGACCTACGCAAAGTTTTGCGCCAACGGGATGTGTGGCACTTGTTCATGTGTCGCCTCAAGCACGTGGTACCCAAGTGTCCGGTGTTTTTTTCCCACGCTTCAGCCTCCTCTGACTTAGATTACAAATAGCAATGGTGGGGTCTGCTGCACATTTCTTAAAGAACTCCCAGACAGCAGAGTTCCTGCATGTGTTCTTTGAGACAACAGCGCTCTGCACCGGAGCAGCTCTGACATGTGAGGGCTTGGACTGGCTAGTGCTACGCTTGGTCACAGAGGATGTTGTGCCTCGTGTTTGCTGTGCCTCCTCCTCCTCGCCCTCCTCCTCACTTGATTCCTCAGTTCGATCTGGCACCCAGGTGGAGTCAGTGACCTCATCATCAATGTCATCTTCACCCCTATCTCCTTGTCACTGGAGCCAACTTGGCAGTATGCTGCAGCTGCTGGGGCAACATGAGTGCCAGTTATTTGTGTGTCATCACTGGCACCCCCTTCCTCTAGGTTGATTATACTCCCTTGCTCAACCTCAGAGATTGAATCAGAGCACTGTACTTGCTGCGCATCCTCAAGCAGCATGTCACTCTCATTGTAGTCAAACAATTCAGCTGACTCCTCCGTGTGTGATAGCGAGGCTACGGCAGGAGTAGCTGTGGACATGGAGGCTGCATTAGATGCTTTGGCAGCTGAGGTGGACTGTAAAGCACTAGAAGCCTGGCTGGCAGAGGACTTGGAGGATGAGGATGGCCTGGCTAGCCAATCCACCAAATCCTCTGTATGTTGCTGCAGGTTAAGAAGACGGCCAGCAAAAGTTATAAAGGACAAGCGTGCCCCTGCAGAGGATGCACCACGTCCACCATGACCAGAGGCACAGCCTCTCGACACAGGGGCTGCTTGCCCTCTTATCTGTGTCTGGGAGCGTCTGCCTGTCCTTTTTGTTCTTTCAGACATGGTGAGTGATATATAGATTAATATATACAGAACTCTGATTCAACTCTGGTATAAAGATTTAAAGAACTCTGGTATAACTCAGTGAGACACACTGATAGCTGGCAGCCAGTGACAAGAGACAGATCACCTCAATTCACAAATGTATTGTAGAAATTAGTGAGCCCCGAAATACAGCGTGGTACTGTTTCTGTGACGAGACACAGATCACCTTAATTCACAAATGTTTTAAAGAAATTAGTGAGCCCCAAAATAATGCGTGGTACTGTTTGTGTGACGAGACACAGATCACCTTAATTCACAAATGTTTTAAAGAAATTAGTGAGCCCCAAAATAATGCGTGGTACTGTTTGTGTGACGAGACACAGATCACCTTAATTCACAAATGTTTTAAAGAAATTAGTGAGCCCCAAAATAATGCGTGGTACTGTTTGTGTGACAAGACACAGATCACCTTAATTCACAAATGTTTTAAAGAAATTAGTGAGCCCCAAAAAAACTTGCTGGCTGTGTGACGAGACACAGATCACCTTAATTCACAAATGTTTTAAAGAAATTAGTGAGCCCCAAAATAATGCGTGGTACTGTTTGTGTGACGAGACACAGATCACCTTAATTCACAAATGTTTTAAAGAAATTAGTGAGCCCCAAAATAATGCGTGGTACTGTTTGTGTGACGAGACATAGATAACCTTAATTCACAAATGTTTTAAAGAAATTAGTGAGCCCCAAAAAGATTTGCTGGCACAGTGACAAGACCCAGAAGATCACCTCAATTCACAAATGTTTTAAAGTTGTAAACCCCAAAAAAATTGCTGGCACAGTGACAAGACACACATCACATAAATTCCCTGATATTTGGTAGAAATGAGACCCAAAAAGATTTGCTGGCACAGTGAGAAGACCCAGAAGATCACCTTAATTCACAAATGTTTTAAAGAAAGTTGTAAACCCCCAAAAACATTGCTGGCACAGTGACAAGACACACATCACCTAAATTCCCTGATATTTGGTAGAAATGAGACACCCCCAGACCCCCCCAGTAGCTTGGCAGACCGGCAGTAACAAGACACAACTATCTCCTCTGAAATGCGTGCAGAAGCGCTGCGTGGAAACGTTATATAGTGTGCTGCGGGACTTAGCTCTGTGAGCCCATGATTGGGCAAAATTTGCCCAATCAGGACTCTGAGCGGTGATTGGCATAGTGTTGAACCAGTCTTGCACCAGACCTGTGGTCAGGTGCAAGGCTGTAGCCAATTACGAGCTTCAGGCCAGTGGGAAAATGCATTGTGGTCGAACATGCGGCGAACACCCGGAAATGTTCGGTGTTCACGATCTGCTCGAACAGGCTAAGTTCGGGTCGAACCCCGAACCGTCCGAACCCGAACAGCTTATCCGTATTGATTACATGCTCAGCCCAGGTGAGTGGAAATCTTTAGCCTTTTATAGTATTATATGATATATAGCCGGTATATAAGTCTAGACACAATATTTTGTAACTGGGCACTTTAACAATGATTTTATTTTATTCTGCAGGTGTCAGAAACTATTTGAAGGAGGCATTGGTGAACATTATTTCTGTGCATGCAGAGGTGAGCTTAGCATTGTATTGTAAATGGTTTATTGACAGTTTTTATGTACTGGACGGCACTTTGTTCATTTGTGTCACTGATGGGGCAACCAGTTCAAGCAGCAATATTCACATTTGTAAACTGAGCCAGCGAAAGGACATAAAACGTGCTTACCTAGTCATTTAAAGAATGAAAATAAAATGGTATCAGCACACAAGGATTCTTTTAATGTGTCTTTTAGTGGAGCTCACATTCTAGAACGTCAGCAACCTTTCAAATGTATGGCCTTTTTCAAGCTTTAATCTTGTTGTAATTTGTAGTGTTTGCTTTGTCATCACTGTTAAATTATTTTGCATTTCCAGTTGCACCATATATCTAGTGTCAGAAGATGGAGTTAGAAGGTAGTCATGCTATTTGAGTGGGAAATGTTACATATTTTAGCAACAGTCTTCGTGTCGGAAATCGCAGTGCATATTACATTATATATATAATAGCATTATATATAGCTGATATGCAGAAATGGGTTTGTGCCAATTCCTAGCGCCTGGTGAGTGTATTCGTTATACGTTATATAGAGAAGTGCTTCTATGAATTGGAGTTTGCGTCCTAATTCCCTGTAAGGTCGCTATCGACAAATACACAACCACAAATACTCCTCAGAACAATAGTGATATGAATCAATGTGAGACACTGTGTAGATATAGGGTAACAAGGGAAAAATACTTTTAAATGTATCTTCTCTCCAGACCTCACATCAGTGGATAATATATAGAAAGGAGAGAGAAACAACAATAGTACAGATATGTTTGCCAAATCATGACTATATATATATATGTCACTCACTTGTCCCAGAGCCTATATGATATTGGCTCTGTATTGGTGCAGTGTTTCCCAATTTATAAGGATGGCACCATCCTCCACACTATGTCCTTGGAGAAGGAAAGTGGGGAGACCCTTCTCGATCGGCCGTTTTGCGGGAAGGTTTTTCCATATATATCACCTGGAATCCTGTGGTCTGGTTTGATGATGGTTCTCTGGTTCTTCCCTGCTCCAGAATTGTATGGCAGGGAGTTGCTCAGATAATGAGGCAGATGGGTACTTGGTAAGGTATAAATATAGCACAAGATTTATTTATTTTAAAATAAATATGTAACTTTAAAGCTTATTAAAAAAAGCCTAGGGAAAATTAAGGGGTTCCTGAAACGCGTTTCGCCAAAATTTCTTGGCTTCCTCAGTCAGATATGTGTACTTTTCAATCTGTGCCTTATTTTTTTTTAAATTAGCACGTAATCGCAGCTGAGTTCACTTGCTAATTTTAAATATATATATATATGTATGTATATGTATATATATATGTATGTATATGTATATATATATATGTATGTATATGTATATATATATATAACAAACCAATTGTGTATTTTATATATATATATATGTATGTATATGTATATATATATATATATGTATGTATATGTATATATATATATATATGTATGTATATGTATATATATATATATGTATGTATGTATATGTATGTATATATAAGCCACAATTCCAGTCTTCTGAGTCTTCCGGATTTTAGAATTCTAGATAAGATGTGCCCAACCTGTATGTATTTTTTTATAAAGTATTTTACCAGGAAGGATACATTGAGATATTTACAATGTGGTTAAAGTGGAAATTGGTTTGCAACTATAATTTGGTTTTGAAAGTATCATATATTTGAAACAATAAAAAAAGCCTACACAAAATATATGCAATGTGGTTTTTTATTCATTGTCTTTAGTGTACCCGTTAACTAACTTTCATAGTGTTTCAAGAAAGCTGTATGGTAATGCCAAATAGATTTATACTGAAATAAAGAATACATAAAAACATATTGCTATAGTATACTGCATTTTTACAAAGTGTTGCTTCAAATATAATGCATTTTCATCATGACATGTCTAGTTTCACTCTATGCAGACACTCAGAAAGATAAAAATCACTTGTTTTGCATTCACGCTGTGTCATTTTTGTTTTTTTTCTCTAATTCCAGGTATTTGCCATTTCCAAAGAACTGGTCCCCAGAGTTATGTCACATATCGTGGAAGCGGTGGGTGAAGAATTAAGTCGACTTATGCAATGCGTACCTTCCTTCAGCACCAATGGGGCTTTACAGGTGAGCCTTTCTGTTTACATATTTATATGCAGTAGAATTAGTGATCATACCTTCTTTTCCATTAATATTAAAGACAAATACATATCACTGTTTCATAAAACAAGAGGTTTCTTGAACTCCGAGCGCTCCAATTCCATTTCCATATATTTATCCTTTTAATTAGTATGTGTTTAATTAAATCTGAGCAAAACAACGTATATGAGATTACAGCACTAGTCGCCTTGCCTACAGTGGGTCTCTGCTCAGGTCTCATACAGTTTAGCTTGATGGTGCCAATACAGAGAAGGCTATACCATATGCAAATGAGTTTGCTATCACCCAGAAAGGGTGGCCAGAACTGAATTGCCAAGTCAGCCTCCTGTGCACCAGAGGAACTGCAACCCCAATAATTGTTTCTGCCTTGTTAGGCCACATCAGGAGGGCATAGCGGATACGCCTCTAGGCATTTTGAGTAAGAGGTCCACGTCTGGATTACCCGACAAAGCCTAACAGAGCAGGCTATAATGTTTATGTCAGGTCTCTCAAACTCCCCCCCCCCACACACACACACACACACACACACACACACACACACACACACACACACACACACACACACACACACACACACATATTGAGGCCTACAATTCCTAGTGTAATAGATGGCCAGGAAATCATAGGAGTTATAGTTCAGAAACATCTGGGGAGGCCAGAGTTTGAGAGCCCTGGTTTAGAGCAGCCACCGGGGCCAGCTTTTTCCCTCATATGTTACTGCAATATGATGCATAATGCCTTTAGACTTTCTCCTCGCACCAAGAGTGACTCCTATCATGAATGAAATTAACAATTCTCAGACACTGCCAGGACTCCTGTGGTTTCCACCTGTCACGAATATATATATATAATCCCTGCACACAGACAATCTACCTACACTGTCAGTTTTTGAATAGCGTGATTTCTAAACGCAGAATAGACAGATAACACAAAGGAAACCAAAACAAATGGTTAACTGGAGATAGAATATAAACCCCAGAGCAGGTAATCAGACAGAGCCAAGGGTTAATGCCAAATTGGGTAGTCAGACAATGCCAAGGCTTAATGCCAAATTGGGTAGTCAGACAATGCCAGGGTCATACACAGGAGAACTCGTAAACAGTAGTATATCGAGGAACGCACTGAGGAGGAATGAACCACAACAGGGCAATGGGTTTGACCCACAGCCATGTTCATTGGCTATTTCACTTGGTGGACCAGCCAGTGAGCAGTGAGGACTGGGGTTCCGGCTGCTGGGACACAGGGGACACTCTCAGGGTTATTCAGAGAGCGTGAAAAGCAGGAGAATGACTGGAGAATGAAAAATTCTAGGTCAAAATAGCCGATTTGGAAAGTGAGATGAAAGGGAGAATTTTTCTGGTTTGGCTATTTTGACCTAGAATTTTTCATTCTCCAGTTATTCTCCAGTCATTCTCCTGCTCTTCACGCTCTCTGAATAACCCTGAAAGTGGACCATGACACCCCCATTGTGTTTAACCCTGCTTGTCCTTTCAATAATATCTTTTTATTCTGTGGCATATATGAAGTATTAAGAGAAATGGAGAGGGTGATTACTTTAAACTGAAATTAGTGCCAAATATCGGTATATTTAGCCTCAAAAACAGTGAATTAAGTCAATTCCTAATTCTGACTTTTTGGTTTCCTTTTTTACTGTTATATCTTTTTTATTTTCTTCTTTCTATTTTTCTGGATAAATCATGGATGTGACTCATATATTACACTAGACATGGTTCATTTTTTAATGTAGAAAGATGTCTAAGTAACACATATGGAAAGAGAAGAATATGATTCAACAGTACCTAGTTCCAGTTAAAATGTTTTTGTTTTGCAGAAAACAACTGCAGTAATGTTTCAATTGCACTACTTTCATTTTCAAGCTCTTTGAAAATTATAAATGTTCAGGTTACATTTTGTTTCTAATCTAACACTGTGCATTGCATTTTTTCTTCTAGGCAAGACTTGAAATTTGTTCTCTGAGAGATGCGATTGCTATTTACCTGACAGCAGAAAGCAAGTAAGTGTCCTTTCTACTCAATGTGCTGTGTTGATGCATTACACACAACTAATGAATGTTTTATTTAGCATTTTGGGGAATCACCCTGCAAGGATGTGTAATGTTAGAAAGTATATCCAGCTGAAAAACAGGCTTTGAAATATAGGGGAAGGGATGTCAAGTCAACCTCCTTTTGGTGTTTTGGCAATATAATGTAATTTATGAATGATGAAAATGAGAAATGGAAATCTTTCAGAAGCTAATATTAATTTACGGAACATTACATAAAAGAACCTTTTTTTTTCTTCAATACAGGCAAATGACAGGCCAGCCAGCATTTTTGAAAACCAGAAAATAATTTGTATTGCAATGTCCATAAAAAATTAATTCCAAATAATATACCTGGTAATTAATAAAATCTGAACACAACATCACAGGCTAAATAATTGTATGCTAGTAACATCGGGGGAATATGCAATCTATAATTTGTAGGGATGCACCGATACCACTTTTTTAAGACCGAGTACGAGTACAGATACTTTTGTTCAAGTACTCACCGATACCAATTACCGATACTTTTATTTTATGTCATGTGACGCTTTCCAATAAGAACAGACCTCCTATAAAGCCCCCAGGTCTCATGGATTTGCCCCAGCTCATGGATATTGCCCCAGCTCATGGATATCCTGACCCCAGCTCATGGATAATTGCCCCCCAGCTCATGGATAATTGCCCCCCAGCTCATGGATAATTGCCCCCCTGCTCATGGATATGCCCCCCTTGCTCATGGATATGCCCCCTTGCTCATGGATATGCCCCCCTTGCTCATGGATATGCCCCCCTGCTCATGGATATGCCCCCCCTGCTCATGGATATGCCCCCCTGCTCATGGATATGCCCCCCTTGCTCATGGATATGCCCCCCCTTGCTCATGGATATGCCCCCCTTGCTCATGGATGTGCCCCCCTGCTCATGGATATGCCCCCCTTGCTCATGGATATGCCCCCCCTGCTCATGGATATGCCCCCCTGCTCATGGATATGCCCCCCTTGCTCATGGATATGCCCCCCTTGCTCATAGATATGCCCCCCTGCTCATGGATATGCCCCCCTGCTCATGGATATGCCCCCCCTGCTCATGGATATGCCCCCCCTGCTCATGGATATGCCCCCCTTGCTCATGGATATGCCCCCCTGCTCATGGATATGACCCCCCTGCTCATGGATATGCCCCCCTGCTCATGGATATGCCCCCCTTGCTCATGGATATGCCCCCCCTTGCTCATGGATATGCCCCCTTGCTCATGGATATGCCCCCCTGCTCATGGATATGCCCCCCTGCTCATGGATATGCCCCCTTGCTCATGGATATGCCCCCCTTGCTCATGGATATGCCCCCCTGCTCATGGATATGCCCCCTTGCTCATGGATATGCCCCCTTGCTCATGGATATGCCCCCCTTGCTCATGGATATGCCCCCCCTGCTCATGGATATGCCCCCCCTGCTCATGGATATGCCCCCCCTGCTCATGGATATGCCCCCCCTGCTCATGGATATGCCCCCCCCAGCTCATGGATATGCCCCCGCACTCTCCGCTCATACTTACCTTCCTTCAGCGCCGCCGGTAAAGTCTTCGCGCGCGTGCGCTCCTTGGAAGGACCCCAGCCGCGACCACGTGGGACCATGTGATCGCGGCTGGGGTCCTTCCAACGAGCGCGCGCGGGAACTTTCCGGCATCGCTGAAGGAAGGTAAGTATGACCGGAGAGCAGCTGCAGGGCCTGTCCGAATGCTCTATCGGCATTCAGACAGGCCCTGCAGCTGCTCACTTTGTTTAATACTTACCTTCCTTCAGCGACGCCGGGAAAGTTTCCGCGCGCGCGCCCGTTGGAAGGACCCCAGCCGCGATCACATGGTCCCACGTGGTCGCGGCTGGGGTCCTTCCAAGGAGCGCGAAGACTTTACCGGCGGCGCTGAAGGAAGGTAAGTATTAAACAAAGTTAGATGACCAGCTGCAGGGCCTGTCCGAATGCCGATAGAGCATTCGGACAGCCGCCGCAGCCCCTCGGATACCGCCAAGCCGGCTCAATGCCGGCTTCCGGTATCGGAAAAAAATATCGGGGGTACTGCGCGAGTACCAAGTACTCCTGCAGTACCCGGTATCGGCACCAATATCGATACTAGTATCGGTATCGGTGCAACCCTAGTATTTTTAGTAGAGTATCCCTTTAAGTAGGTCCAAACCTAAAAGCAGCAACTGAGTTTAGGACCAGAGTAACCAGGGGTCTCCATTCAGCATATATTCCAGTTGGATGGGTTCTTACATTTCTTGCTTTGATACCTTTTCAGTATGAAACAAAAAAGTGAACTAAATCAGAGTTTACATTTATATTTCATGAAACCTACAAAGTTGCCACTTTCTTTTTTTTTTTTATTATTATCATCATCCCTGACAACAGTTTCCACACCGCTTTACAATGACCAATGGGAACAAGACAAAATTAAACCAAATATAGGAATAGAAACAAGAGGTGTAGAGGGCCCTGCTTGGATGAGTTTACAATCTAGGTGAGTTGTATTGTGGGGTGACAAGTGGAGCTTTATAGGTCATCAGGATCACTAGCAAAAGTGTTACAGAAATGGTGGGGACAAGGAAGGGACCCCTATCATGATATGGGGTAGGTCAAGAGAGGGATAAATTGGCATCTGTAATTTGGATCAGAAGAGATGGGTTTTAAGGGATTTCTTGAGGGCACAAAGATTACGGGAGAGTCTCATAGTGTGAGGTAAGTCATTCCACAGGACCGACGCTGCCTTTAAGTAGTCCCGGAGGCAAGAGTTGACAGTGCAGGTGGAAACAGAGGACCGGCGGAGGTTGCCTGCTGCCGATTTCAGTTTGTCTGTCTGTGTGTATACACCCTGTTTCATAGGGGTGTTCCATCTAGACTGCCTATAAAGGCCTCAAGTTGCTTGGGAGCTCCAGGAAGGATTGTGCCTCCAGCAAGTGAGATGATCCTGTAAGTGCAGATAAGGTCAAGTTAGATAGGACCTGTCAACGATGGGATACATTGGCGATTGTGACAGGCTTACGCAAGCTATGATCATATGTTGTGAACTAAATTCCCAGCATTTATTCCCTCAGTTAAGTCATTGAATATAAAAATGGAGATTTTTTTTAAATGTATTGAATTGGAAGAATGTGGTCATTTATATGGAGTGCTTTTTCTCTGAATATTGCATTATAGTCTTAGATGCACCCGCTGTTATTGCTTGTTCAGGTTGAGTGCAACCTTTCCACTGTTATATATACATATAGCGCTGTCCTAGGAGTGGCTTTGACCAGTTGCATAAACCTTATCTCTGCTAGAAAGCCATAGTGTGGCATAGCATTGATTTTAGAGTTCTGTGTAATAACAGACCCAGGATGCATAAAAGTGAGACAGATGTCATTTGCATTTCCTACCCAGAATTCCTTGCTGCATATGGGGAATGTGACACAGGAGCTCTGGGATGCAATTCATCGAATTGCTGTGATGTGCAAGTAGCTTCTGCAATAATAAACACACTATATATACATACATATTATTAATTTGGGATTAGAATTGATCATTACACAGGTTGCACAGAGCACACAAAATATTTGTTCTTGAACCCAGGACATACTTGAAAACGAGAGAAATCTCGATGTATCCTTCCTGGTAAAATACTTTATAGATAATTAAATAAATTCGATATATCTTGATACCAAATTTTTCATGAACTTTGCAGAACTACTGACATGGAAGCACATTTCCTTGGCTTGTAAATGTTTATGAAATCAATTTGTACTGGGAACTGGATTAACTAGAGAACATTTGAGAACAGTTCTTAGATCGTGTGCCTTACAGTACTGTATTTCGTACAAACGTTCAACTCCTTCTCTATCTAGCAAGTTGTTTGTCATCCCTTTTCCTGGCATCACCTCTTCCTCATTTCCTCTTTTGTAGTGTAGAATTGTAGCGCCTCAAGCCTCATTTGTTTTCTATCCAGATTTCCCTGTTGACTGGTGATTTCTCTCCTCTTCTTCTGCATTGTTAGCAACTGATATCTCATCTCGGATGACTCTGCACCACCTAAAGAGTGATATGTCTAAGTCAGAACTACTACTTACCACTCCGACTATCTCAGCCAACCTCACTTACATCTCCATTACTGTTGGTGGTATCTCTATGTCTCCTTCCTCCTGTCGGAGTGACTTGTTCACTTTTTTTCTCCCACTAATAAAGTATATTAATTCTGATGTGTTACAGGTCCAGCTTCAGACAGGCATTAGAACCCCTTCCGCAGCTTGCAAGTGGAGCTGATAAAAAGTAAGTCATTGTTGCACAGAAAAAAAAGAGAACAATCTTAAACTCTATTTAATCATGAAAATCTAAAATATTGCCCAGCCCTATTTTGAAGTAACCTGCAATATAGTATCACTCTTTTTATTTATTTTTAATTTTATTCTTTATTTTTGAAAGTTTGCATTGACAAAGTAGGACAAACGTATGCAAAAATGGCCACGCAGGGCCAGGAATGTCATCTAGTAAATTGCGTATGAAAAACATGCGATTACGTCAAACAAAGAAATAAACCGTAGCATATGTTTTAATAATGTGGTTTTGTTGGTAATGCACAAGTAATCTAGTTGCAGCTTATTAAGTGGTAGTGTCCCTGTAAGCTGTGTCAGGACAAAATGAAACAGAATCCTAGATTTGCTTTTGTACAGCAACCATTACTATAACCATGAATTATCTTATCATTACATTGTAACAATTATTATTCGCATCCTTCTTAAAATGATTATATTCTGAAATTCTGCCCCCACTACATTGCTGCTTTTTTACCAAATCATTCTTTCTTAATCACAACAGTTGCATATGTCAGTGATGTTCAGACCTCCTATACAGTTTAAGAAATAATTGTCTCTAAACCATTACAGTGTGTGCTTCTCTCTGTTGGGTCTATTGTAGTTGTAACTTGATACATTACATTTTCAATGCTTCAATCCTTCACAGGTTGCTGGAAGAATTATTAAATGAGTTTAAAAGCAGCATGCACCTGCAGCTGACCTGCTTCCAACCTTCTTCCTCTGTCAGTATGAAGACTTAAGGAACTGGAAAAGCGATCCAAAACCAAAAATACTTTTACATCCCTCCCCTGCAAATGCAGTATACGAAGTTACACTTACAATATATAACATGCCAGTTTATAAACTACCATTAATAAAAGAATTGTTATGGTGTATCGTTAATAAGCATTATGTTTCATGTTTCATAATGTGATGCCATACCTGAAATTTCTAGATTTCACCTGGTAATTACAAGGATGACATTGAAACTCTAAGACAAATTGAATGCAGGATACCACTGGAAATGGAAAAATAATCTCTGTGGTCTGTCCTTGGGTAAATCCTTACTCAGGTCTCAAAGAGGTTATTACTTACTGAAAAAAACTGTCTTATCCCAACCGTAAGGTATGCACAGCACCAAAGTGAAAGGCAAGTGTCCACTGCACAAACAGTGCAGCAACCCCAACATTCACATGTAATTTGTGTGTTTTAAAAATATAATACATAAACTGAGGCACGACTAAAAGAGGATTGCCATTTGGAATCCCTGTTGCTTTCATTAAATGTACACTGAGTGGCCAGATTATTATGACTACCTGACTTTTTTTAGGAAAATCAGTTATAATTTCGCGCTGAAGTTGCTAGAGGGCCAGACCACAGAGAATGGCAAGACTGGTACAAGACAACAGAAGGGCAACAGTGCATTAAATTACTGCAGATCTTAATCAGGGATCCTCTCAAATGATCTCTGAACGCACTGTTCGCTGTACACTACATCGTATGGGATATGGAAGCCAAAGGCCTGTTCAAACACCTTTGCTGTCTGCAGTTAACAAGATAAAACGTCTCCAATTCGCACAGGAACATAAGTATTGGACAGTCGAGCGTTGGAAAAAAGTCATGTGGTCCTATGAATCACGTTTCCAGTTGCATCATGCAGATGGCAGAGTGAGAATTTGGCGGAAACAGCATGAAAGCATGCACCCCACATGCATGAGTACAACCCTTCAAGCTGGTGGGGGCAGTGTTATGGTTTGGGGCCCTTGTAATCTGTGTGGAACAACATCTGAATAGCACAACATACCAAAGCATCGTTTGCTGATCAACTTCATCCTATCATGTTGATTGCGTATCCCAATGGAGATGGCTTCTTTCAACAAGACAATGCGCCATGCCACGGTGCTCGTATTGTGCAGGAGTGGCTTCAAGAACATGAGGGAGAATTTACCTTGCTTAGGTGGCCCCCACAATCACCAGATCTCAATCCAATTGAGCATTTGTGGGACGAAGTTGAAAGAGCCATCAGGCAGTTGGTTCCACAACCATCAAATCTCACAGAAATGGACAGTGCTATTCATCAGGCATGGTGTCAGATTCCTTTCAACATCTATTGTAGTCAATGCCAAGAAGAATCACCACAGTATTGAAGGCAAAAGGTGCCCCAACAAAGTACTGATGGGGTGGTTATAATAATCTGGCCACTCAGTGTATAATTCTGTTGATTGCTCATTGCCGGCTGAATGTTGAAGAACTCTAAATGGTGTGGATTGCTTCATCTCTAAAAATAAGAGTAACATGCTTCCTACAAATATGGATCCCAATACACATATTCTGGCACGTCAATGTTTCATGCACATCATGTTAATATCTACCGTTCCAGATCCTGTGAGAACAAAAATACTGAATGCTTCTATCTACACACAAAAATAAGAAGATGCATATGGTCACATGTGCATAAATGACAGTATTTGTGTGTGTGTACATTATGTAGAACATTTTAATATATCATTTTATATGTAAAATCATTGGAAAGTTTTGGGGTGTATTTTACACTATTTAACTGTCTGAACTTAACAGGTTGCTGATTATAGAGAACATCGAATATAGTAGGGTGAGCCAGTACGCATTAATTGGGATTGGTGGCCAACCCCAGTAGCAATGAGAGCCTGTAGTACTGCCATACGCTGGTAAGCCTAAGCCTCTGGATGCTTCAGTTAGTGTGATCATGGAGTGCCTTATTGTGGGTTGCTACATAAAAGAACAATTTAAGTAATCTAGGAATTTTAAAACTCCTTGGGTATTCATGTGAGGGGAGTGTGGAACAAGTGTAGTGATCGTGGCACCAGGTTAATTTAAGTGCCTGGATGCGGCCCAGCCAAATGATGTATAAGAAAGACCAGTAGTGAGATCGTGTGCAAGCCCTTTAAATAGAGTGGCAAAGTTGATAAAGTTGTGTGATCTCAACAAAGATTCACGCTATTAGGTACTTTAATTGGTCCAAGCAAAAGGTACACAAACATGATTGCACCTATGCCAGCATAAACTAAACTCCAAGAAAGGAATGGAGAATATTATAAATTATGTCCTCAAACCACAAGCCATGTGCACCGAGACATTCTTTGTAAGCTACATCAGGAAAGTTTTTTTTTGTAAAGTTAAAATCTGGGACTGAACAGCAGTCTAAAAACTGCGAAAACAAAAAAAGGTGAGATCCGAGGAGGAAAGATGGACAGAATGGCTGAAAATGAAGAAGTAAAACAAAGAAATGCAAGAAAAATAAATTACGCACAATTTGGTAAGGATAGACATTGGAGTAACAAACATTATAGATGGATGTGGTGGAGAGACAAAATGGGAGAGGACAGATTATACTAGAGCAGTTGTTCCCAACCCTGGTCCTCAAGTACCCCTAACAGGCCAGGTTTTCCAGATATCTGAAGCACAGCACGGTGATATACAGTAATCTGCTGCTCAGTGATTGCAGAATTCAGTCTGCTTTTCCCTAAGGTGATCTGCAAATTTTGGCCTGCTAAGGGTACTTGAGGATCAGAGTTGGGAACCACTGTACTAGAGGGTAATTAGAGATGACAACCTTGGTGCATCAATCTAAGGTGCAATCACAGCTGTCTGATGAGATCAGAAGAGTCGGCTTATAGTACATAGACAGTGATGGTGCCTAATATGCACTTTAAGAAACATTGGGTGTAGGGAGACTCTTAAGGAAGATCGAGAGATGTATCCATATATGTTCTTTTTAATTTAATCCACGGTTTGACAGTCCTAGGTATAGATTACTAATGTCAAGTGAACATGTGATCAGTGTCACTCATTTGTGTTTACACTTCCTAAAAATGTGAAGGTATATATAATGAAATATTGAATAATATAGTGTTTGTTTTCATGAGCTGGGATACAGTATATTGAAATGACAGAGCATATGAATCTTGGGATAGAATATGAAAAGGTGTGTCCTTGCTGTATGCCTAAACCTTCAATTGCCCCTTGAATGCAAGTCAGATTGTAGAGAACTGAAGAGTACTCCCCTTAGAATGCAGTATGTTGATGTGATTTCAAAAGGACTGTATAGCACAGAGGAAAACTTAAACAGGGTTATTCAGAGAAAGGTGAAAACCAGGAGAATGAATGAATGAAGTGAAAATTCTAGGTCAAAATAACCAAATCAGAAAAATTCTCCCATTTATCTCACTTTCCAAATCGGCTATATGGTCTACATTGTTCTCTTCTCTTTCCAATTCTTCTGAGTTTCACCTTTCTCTGAATAACCCTGCTAGTCCCTTTTCAAAACTGGAAAGAAAGAGAATGAACCAGTGGTACTGAAACTTGCAGGAATGAGGACATGATGTAGCGATGAATTCCACCTGTGTGCTTATCAGCAAAATAAAATACAAATTTAAATTTTAACCCCTTCGCGCTGCTTGCCATGCTATGCCATCCTGGCAGCTGGTGGGTCTGGACACCACAGGGTGGCATAGCACGCCCTGCAGATTTCTGGTAACTTCTACGGCCATTTCCATCCCCTGTGGCCAATCAACGACATTGGCTGCCAGGGGTTGCTGTCTGAGTTCAGGCAGTTCCGCCGCAGCCGCTGGGAAGGGATATGAATCGTAGGAGTTGCTGAAGAGCCGCTGCGCGTGCTATGCCACCCTGCAGCATTCAGACCCGCCTGCCTCCCAGTAGACCCCGGTGGCAACGGGTTAAGACAAATTACATATTTTCCTGCAGTTTTCCAAAAACAATACACAGACCGCAAGCCAGTAAAATATATATATATATATATCATGTTTACATTTCCTGATTCTAAGTTAACATTTTAGAAAATATTGTACCATATAGGGTTGGAAAAAAAGTCTGTAGTGCAATGAGTAAGCCGATTTACGTTATTACATATCATGTCAGCAGCATTTCTGTCTTACAGCGAGGTGATTCCCCTGTGTTACTGTCCCTTTCATAGTAAATTTGCAATAGTTCGTGATATTCTTACAAATGGTTTTAGCATGAAAATCGAAAACGTATTTCAAATGGTGATCAGTTCACATGTCTGCGGGGGCATATTCATTTTTGAATTTTTTCATCATAAAAAAAAATGATTTGCCTGTTTTTCAGGTATATCTTTATTAAGTCCGACACTTGCCTAAGCATAAATTTACTATTTCAGCACCCATTATTTCAGTGGCTTCTTAGGCCCGTGTCAGACGAGCGCAGTGTTCACGTCCGTGTTGCCGCACATTTTAACGTCCGTGGTAGCATACAATTATGATCAATAGAGACCCACACACGAAGCACGTCCTCACAGAAGTGCAGACGCACAGCGGAAGCGGCAAACAGACGCAAGTTAGGCAAGAATGTAAATCCGCTAGAACGGACGCGCAGAGTGCGCTGCGTCCGCAACGTCCGCATAGCTTTGTGTGTGAGTGATGGAACGTAGTCAGACAGACTGCATTTTTGACGTCCAGCATTTTTGACGGACAAAATGTTTTGCATATTAATTTATTTTCCCTTCTACATCAGTCAAAAAAATGTCAGTCACAAAAACGGACTGTGTGGCCACTACCTTGTCGTGAGAAAGTACGTCCGTTGTGCACGAACGCACAGAATGCGCTCGTCTGACCCTAGCCTAAGTGACCACATGCCATTGGCAAAATGGCTTTTGCTCATTTGACAGGGCAGCGTTTTTTTTTCTGACTTACATAATGTGAAAGATGCAGATATTCCCTTTCAAAGTTTCTCCCTAGAGCCAGCTCCATGTTGTTGGGAAGAGAGACCTCTGCTCGCAGAGAGTCTTCCTACAGGAAGGCCCCCTGCATGCTCAGTGTGCTGCATTGCCTGTCACTCGTGACGGACAGCCAGTGTAGCGCACACACAGCGATCACAGGGCTGTCCTGTAGGAGGTCTCGCTGCTCACAGCCGACCTCTTCACTATGGCATGCCGCAGTCACATAGTGACAGAGGAAAACTGAATAAATCCATTTTTTTACATTCTAAAGGTCATTGGAAATACACTGCCCTATATAAAATGCACTTTAAGCTGATATTTTCACTCACTTAAATGTCACCAGTGTATCATAATTTCTAGAATATTCTTTCAAAATCGGATCTGCAAAACATTGTATTTCCACCATCGTCTGTTATCTCTGTTGTATGTAAGTAGTGGACACAAGACTGTAAACTTCTTGAAGCACCAATTTATAATGTATGCCAATAGATTCAATGTTTAGTAAGTTGCCTTATCGCCAGTAATGTCAGGAAAGCTCCTGTCTTACTCATCTTGAGGAACTGTCTTCAAAGTGTTATTCATTCTCATAGTGAAAATATATCAAGAAGTACCAACAAACAATTTAAGTATCCTCACTTTTCAGAATCATGTCTTTGTTTATATATAAACATTTCAAAGTGTTGAAAGGGTAGATCTATGGCCATACTTAATACGAAGCTTAAGGCTAGGGTTAGACGAGCGCATTTTGTACGGACTGTGCGTCTGTGCAGTACGGACGTACTTTCTGACAACAAGGTAGTGGCCACACAGTCTGTTTTTGTCACTGACGTTATTTTTGACGGATGTAGCAGGGAAAATAAATTAAAATGCAAAATCATTTTGTCCGTCAAAAATGCTGGACGTATAAATGCAGTCCGGGTGACCTTGTTGCATCACTCACACACAAAGCTATGCAGACGTGGCGCAACCCGCACCTCCGTTCTAGCAGTATTACGTTCTTGCCTAACCTGCGTCCGTTTGCCACATCCGTCATGTGTCCGCACTTCTGTGCGGACGTACTTCGTGTGTGGGGCTCCATTTAACACAAGTGTATGCTATCACGGACGTACTTATGTGTGGTAACACGGACGTGAACACTGCGCTCGTCTGACACGAGCCTAAATAGAAGCACATTCCAGATCAACTCGACATTGGGGAATCTTACGTTTCGGTGAAATTGGTCTGGTCAAATAAATCGACCGGATTTTCTCCTGCTGGCACAATTACACATACAAAACGCAGTAAAGCGACCATGGTGCTTCAGCATAGTTTTCTGTATGTTTTCTCAGCAGTTCCAGTTGTATATAGCTGACAAGAATATAGTATAGGATTACGGACAATAAGTTTCATGGCATCAATCATCGTGAAAAAATATCAAGACCGTTATTCACCATGTACAGTGTACTGTAGTATATGCAAAGTCTATACACTCTTATGACTCAAGACAGAAACAACATCCCTGTAAATGTCAGACTTTTTCCATCAGTAATGTGATCCTTCCATAGTCTTAGATTAGAGGGGCAAAGGTTTAAAAGTGACATCAGGAAGCATTATTTTACTGAGAGGGTGGTGGATACATGGAACAGTCTTCCAGTTGAAGTGGTAGAGGCCAAAACAGTAATTGAATTTAAGCAGGCATGGGATAGGCATAAGGCTATCCTAAACAAAAGATAAATCCAGGTAAAGTATCCATGTAATTGGGCAGACTAGATGGGCCGAAAGGTTCTTATCTGCCGACATTTTTCTATGTTTCTATGCTTCTATAAACAAAATCCAAAGGAAAAAAAATAATCAATTGGGAACTTTCTAAATAAAAAGAAAACTAAAACACGCTGATTGCATAAATCTGCACCCCCTTTCATATCAGGGTCTCTTTAACAGTTAACTAATCACATTCTAGATCATTACTGTAGGTAAACCGCATAGAACTGCTATCAATATGTGTGATTAAACCTAGACTAACCCCCCCCCCCCCCCGTGCAATAGACGTGTGGAGCATCATGGGGTTTCACTCCTCTGTGCACGGGGCATTCTCCATGCATACTGTCATCCCAGTTTGGTGCCGATTTGGGGGCTTCAAACCACATGATGTCAGTTGTCACTGTGGGACCCCCCCCCCCCACGCACCTGCAGTCGGTATTGTTGCATGTTCATGAAATGATGTCGCAAAGAGCCTGAGTACTTTAAGACTCCATACAACAAAAAGAAAAGCATAGCCAGACAGCTAGCTGGCATCAAATGGATACCATAGTTCAATAATGCTAGTAGGAATAAACCGTTTAAAACACCGAAATTTATTACAGAAAATAAAAAAACAATATGACATACGCGACTATAAAATCAACATGGATAACATGTAGGTAGACTATTAGGATTCCATAATGTAACGGAGCGATCAAAAAATGCAGGTGTTGCTTATGATAGAATACAGTCACTAATTGCCAAACATCAGGAACTGGTAGAAAAACAACATGGCGCGTCAATAAAAAATTATTATAAGGTGGACATATCAATGGTCAACAAATGTATCAATGGTTAACAAAGTGCAACAGTGCTTATTGTCGCTTTATCCATGCAACAGTGCAAGTATAATTATAGGTGCATAAAACAATCCGATAAAAAGTCAAATATGAATAGACAGTGTAAATAAAAGAGATTCAAATAAGGTGCTATAGTGTGTAAATGTCCAATACTCAAAAGAATCCGTTGGTCCTCCTCAGTGCGCTGTTGTTAAGTTCTTGCTGTCCTCGATGTTTCTCAAAAAAACAAAAGGGAGAAGCACAGAAATAATAGTGCAGATAATCGTGGCAAAATTAGCCAAAAAACTGCGACAAAAAAAGGATAGCCCATTCACATTTATGCAAATATTGCAATAAATACTGCAAATATTCCGACTCTAGGAGTAAACGCCTCTTGGCCATATATAGAGTGGCACTTCCCTTCTTTCATCCGTGGTGGTCACTAGAAAGATTAGAGAGAGTCGGGAGACGGCGCTCCCATAGTGTAATACTGTATATTGATGAAATATAATGTATTTGAAAATACACTCACCAATTCAGGAGCCTCGTGGATATAGGCTCGGTCAGTAGTGCATTGGGCACTCTTAGGTAGAAGCCCAAAACCTCTTTGCCCCAGCAACTTGTAGTGCTTGTGTGGATCTTTCTGGAGATAGTAAATGCCCAGAAAGTAGGAGAAAGTGGCCAGTAGGAGGTTAAAAATCAAAATGGATTTTATTAAACTAATTAAAATGGAATAGATATTCTATTTATATCTAAAATATATCATGTTTGCGTATGACACGTTAAAAAACGTCAATATGGTTTAACAGGCTCAAATCGAGCGGGAATGCTTGATAAAGCCTGTTATTCAGGCGAAACGCATCAAGTGTGTTTCTTTTTAACTGTTGATATGTTTTGGGTATTTTGGACCCCCTATTGCATAAGCATTATCTTTGTGTGAGCCAGTTGTTGAAGTGTACTTCTATGCAGGTACTGGTAGGACTAGCTTACCTATTGATAGGTGAATTTGATGAGATTCTTTTCAATAATATCATCCTGGTTTATGAATTTCTACCAGATGGGGATTGCTGGTGTCTTAACCTAAAGTGAAATTTATTCTGAAGGAGACAGTGTTGTTGTAGTCACATATGAAGTTAATTTAGCAATACGCTGTTCTTATATTTCTATCTCACTCTTTTGGTTATACATCTTTCCCTTCCTTTATATACTCACTACATCATAAGTAGTTTGAAACTGAGTGCCTTACTTCAGTGGTCCCCAACCATGGTCCTCAGGGCCCACTAACAGGCCAGGTTTGCCAGATATCTGAAGCACAGCACAGGTGTTATGATTTGCTGCTCAGTGATTGCAGGATTCAGTCTGCTTTTCCCCATGGTGATCTGCAAAATCTGGCCTGTTAGTGGGCCCTGAGGACCAGGGTTGGGGACCACTGCCTTACTTCATAAGGGAATTGTCTCGTTGTGAGCTAGTTTGTAAATAGGGTTTGCGTGTGGTTATTGACACTATGAGGATATTTAGGAAATGGTGCATTTAAATTTCCTTTTTTGTCACGTCCAGCAGGTCCCATCCCACTCCAAGGGATACCCGGCAGCACCGTCTGCACTGCTGGCTTGCCAGGCGATGGGGAGGTTGCGTGGGTGACCGGGAGGCGGCGCGGCACGTGATGATGTGTAGCTGCCGAGTTTAACCTCCCTGGCGGTGTTCCCGAGTGTTTCTCGGGGTTAAATTTCACCGCTGAGAGCAGTAAACCTGAGACACCCTCGGGCTGGATACATTACTGCTCCCTCGCTGATCTCTGCAGTCTCTGGCGATCGCAGCGTTTTACTTCCTGGATTCCTTCTCGCGAGGAAGGACCCAGGAAGTATAAGATAGCGGTCACCGGAGGAGGCAGCTGGGGACATTGAGGGAGCGCAAGGAGAGGTGATGTATCTAGCGGCATCCCGAGTGTTGCTCGGGGTTACAGCTTCCAACATAGGAATTTAACCCCGAGCCACACTTGGGATGCCGCTGGGGGGGCAAAAAAAAACCACAATTTGACCATTTTCAGCAAAGATTTTTCTGAATAAATAGACCGCGAGGGAGGTTAAAGCCAGACCGCGCAAACTGACTCATTGCCCTGACGTGGAGTTACTTCCCCAGTGCTTGACAATTCTTTAATTCTTTTGTTTCACTCTTACTCATTTGACTCCTGGCTTTTCCAAGAACCCTCTATGTGTACCGACTCTGCTTTCGCCGACTACCCCGATTTGTGTACCGATTTTGGCTTGTGTGAGAAACCGGATTTGTGTAATGATTTTGGCTTGTCTGAGAACCCTGTTTTGTGTACCGACCCAGGTATGCCTGAGAACCCTGCTTTGTGTAACAAACTTGATGTGTCAGTGAACCGCGATTCATATACTGACTCTCCTGTGTCTAAGATCCACGAATGGTATATTGTCTCTGTGATACCGAAGAATTCATATATCGAGCTGTGTTTTCTTGCTCGCATATAGAACCCCTTCCCACAGGAAAGGGGTCAATAGGAGGAATGCAAGTGTTAGGTCACTGAGTCAAGGTGACTGTACCACCTGAAGAAACTTGCGGGGCGTAACCCCTAGCTAATAAGAAATACCAAGGATCCCACGGATCCTATAAAAACATATAAGCTCAAACAGTTAAAATCTAATCTTTATTATACCATAGAAAAGAACCACACACAGTATAAAAAAATAATTGCGAACGACCTGATCTATACGATCAGGGCCAACAGTAGTCAGATAATAGTCTCCAGATACCCTATCAAAATACGATTTGGAGATTTGGAGTTTGTTAATCCTTGCCATTGATAAATCCCTGCAGATAGAACAGTTTACCGAATCATTCAGGGATCGGAGGGATAGATAGGGATCTGTATACAGGGACAGCATCAACGTTCAAGGGGGGATCTGTGACAGTTTTACTACTCTGGCTATCACTACCTTCAAGTTATGGATATGGAATGTTGAATTCATTATCTAGGGCTAGATGACTTTCTAGGGACATGCAGCAGTCATATGTACATTGATTAGAAATTTGCTGACTCTGCTAGCCCATAACACATTTTTGTTTAACCCTTTCGCTGCTGAGCCATTTCACCGCTGTGTGCTGAGGTAATTTTTACCGGTTTCACTCATCATGTTTAACCCCTTAGGGACCTTGGACGTACCATGTACGTCATGGCCGCGGGTCTCTTTTAGACCCGCTGACGTACATGGTACATCCTGCGGTGTTTTGAGCGCTGGAAGCGATCGGATCGCTTCCAGCAGCTCAAACACCATTACAGGCTGCCTGAGAGTCCAGGCATCCATGCAATGGCGGTTACAAGTGCCGGGGCACCTTGTGATCGCTCCCCGGGAGCGATCAACATCCGGTTTTACCGGAGAGGTGCCCGGCACTTCTAGAGAGCGCTGGAAGCGATCGGTATCGCTTCCAGCTGCTCTGTGTATATTGCAGGGATGCCTCGACATCGAGGCATCCCTGCAATATGCTTACCTGCCGCCGGTCCGTCCGTGATCGCTCCCCGAGCGATCACTTCCGGTAGCGGCAGGAAGTACTGAGTGCCACGAGGTATGGTGGCACTCAGTACAAAATAGATCACATGAGTGATCAGGTGCTCTGCTGGGTGCCTCGAGGGATCAAGGCACCCAGCAGAGTAAAAAAAAGTGTAAAAAAAGAAAAAAGTTGAATAAAAATAAATAAAAAGGTATAAAATAAAATAAACTGACAGCCAAGATGGCGCTGCCCTTCTAAGGGCAGGGTCATCTTGGGGCTGAGTGGGATGTTCCTAGCCTGCCTCATCAGAGAGGCAGGCTAGCAACATCCAATCAGAAGTTAGAAAAAATCAAAATAAAATTTCTAATTTGTCAGGTCAGGTCAATATTTTGTAAATATTGGCTCTGACCTCTGTGATCCTCCCTCCCTCTCCTCACTTGTGTTTTGGTGAGCGAGAGAGAGAGATCAGATTTGACAGGTTAGAGATTTTAGGTAGATTTAGTGAGATTAGAAAAATTGAGGCAGATTTAGAGAGAATTTAGGGAGATTTAGAAGAATTGAGGCAGGTTTAGAGTGATTTAGAGAGATTTAGGTGTTTATTTGTATTTTTCTTGTGAACCCAACGGTTCTTCTAAGAACCAATAATCCGCTTATATATATAATAATTATAAAATTTTATAATCTATTATATATAATGTCTGAGAGGGTGTACAGCGCCGAGGAGGCATATGCCATCCTGGCGTCAGAATCTGAGGCATCTGCGTCAGACTCAGACCCTGATTTCGACCCCGCTAACTGCTCAGAGACGTCGCTAGATACATCATCTACGCTGGCTGATGTATCTAGTGATGTTTCTGATGCAGATCCTGGGTCACCACCTGCCAGCAGGAGACGCACAGCTCCAGCTGAGGAGTGGGTAGTGCCTCATCGCCAGAGGCCAGATATCCCTCCTTTCACGGCAAATCCTGGCATCAATATTGATGTTGCAGGATTTACCGCCACACAGTTTTTGCAGGTGTTTATGGGGGATGATTTGTTGGGCCACATCGTGGCCAATCAAATCTGTGTGCCCATCAGCATTGTGCTGCGAAGCCAGACTCCTACTTGGCAAGGCAGCAATGGACCCCGCTAGATGTGCCAGAATTTCTGAAATTCTGGGCACTTACTATGCTGATGGGCATCATAAAGAAGCCCTCAATTCGCTCCTACTGGAGCAGTAGCCCCATCTGCTCTACCCCCATTTACCCCCAATCAATGTCACGTAGAAGGTATGAAAACATTTTGCGTTTCATGCACTTCAGTGACAACAGCCTGTGCCCTCCTAGAGAGCATCCCCAGTTTGACAGGCTGTATAAAATCCGCCCCCTGATTACCCACTTCGCCGCCAGGTTTGCAGAGGCTTATACACCTGGAAGGAATATCTGTGTGTGGATGAATCCCTAATGAAATACAAGGGAAGGCTGGGATTCAAGCAGTATATTCCTTCCAAACGCTCCAGGTATGGAGTGAAGGTGTATAAGCTCTGTGACAGCGAGAGTGGGTATACTCAGGCCTTCCGGGTGTACAAGGGAAAGGATAGTAGCCTTGACCCTCCAAGTTGCCCAGAACACATGGGAACCAGTGGCAAGATTGTGTGGGACCTACTTTTTCCCCTGATGAACAAAGGGTACCACTTGTATCTTGATAATTGTTATACGAGTGTCCCTTTGTTCAAGCTGCTGTATTGTTTTGATGCAGCAGCATGCGGTACTGTTCGCAAGAACCACGTAGGTTTCCCAGCACAGCTTGTCCGCACCCGGCTAAAAAGGGGGGAGACCTCAGCTCTGCGCCAAGAGGAGCTGTTGGCGGTCAAGTACAGAGACCAGAAGGATGTATACCTTCTATCCACCATCCACACTGAGAGGTCTGTGGAGGTCTCTGTACGTGGCAGAGCTGAGCGCATCAGGAAGCCAGTGTGCATCAAAGACTATAACCGGCATATGGGTGGGGTTGATCTGGCAGATTAGCTGCTCCAGCCCTACCAGATTATGCGGAAGTCAAGGGCCTGGTACAAAAAGGTTGCAATTTACCTGATGCAAATTGCAACCCACAATGCCTTTTTGCTCTGCAAAAAGGCAAACCCCGGAGTGACGCTGTCCTTTTTACAGTTTCAGCTCCAGGTCATTTAGTGGTTTTTGTACCAGGATGCACATGCTCCCCGGGCGGTGATGGGGGACAGAGTTGGGGCTACACATTTTATTTATAAAATCCCCCCTACTGAGGGCAAACAGAAACCCCAAAAAAGATGCAGGGTGTGTTTCAAGAGGGGGCAGAGGAGAGACACAATCTTTTACTGCCCAGAATGCCCTGGACAACCCGGTCTGTGTCTTGGGGACTGTTTCAAGCTATATCACACTGTGCGTGATCTGTGATTTTTTTTTTCCTTTCTTTTTTTTCTCACACTCCAGTTAGTTAGTTCAGTTTAGTTTTTTTTTCTTTTACTGCACCAGACTTTTACATTTTATTCGTACATTTTTATGTTCTACAATTGGTGCTGTATTTTGCCAAAATCTTTGCACACCTATGCATGGGGGGCATGGGTGTACTCAGGAGACCTTGCAGAAAACAACCTGGAGAGTTTTCATGCAGTAACAAACAACAGTGTCTCCTAAATCACAGTCCAAAACTACTGTGGGCGTAAAAATCTGAAAATTGAAAAATTACACCACACACCTTCTCAAATGTTTTGGGCTAAAACCGTTGCATCCATGGCATCAAAGCACTCCATATGCAATACCTTGGGGTGTCAACATAACAAATATAAACAATTTTCTGTCAATAATTCAAACTGGGGTATGCGGTAGACCCAAAACCAAAGATAGGCCTAGCTGAAGAAATAATCTCAATTTCAACTCCAATGACAAAGTCATAAAAATTGTATTTGAACCTTCCTAAAATCCTGGAAAACCTATGCATGGGGGGCATGGGTGTACTCAGGATACCTTGCAGAAAACAACCTGGAGAGTTTTCATGCAGTAACAAACAACAGTGTCTCCTAAATCACAGTCCAAAACTAATGTGGGTGTGAAAATGAAAAATGACCACCAAACAGTATCCAATTTGTTTGGAGCAAACGGTTGCATCCATGGCATAAAAACACTCCATTTACAATACTTTGGGGTGTTAGCTTACCAAATATATGCACGTTAATAAAATTGGGGTATGTTTAAAGGCCCCTAAAAAGAAGATAAGCAAAGAAGATACTGTATGTCAAATTAGAAAATTGACAAGCACATGTCAAAAGATTGGCGTAGCACCCCAAAAACAACAGAACAAATCTATATATGGGTGGTATCAATTTACTCAGAAGATGTTGCTGAACATATTTTGGGGTGTTTTTTGGCAGTAACCCATAACTGGATTTGACAATTCATGCCTAAAGTACAATGTGTGTGAAAAAATAACACAAAAAGTGACTACCTGAAAGTTTGACATAGAGCTAGCGCATGGAAAGTGTTAAAATACAACTCTTTGAAGCACCCTAGCGTGTGCCCTTTCTAAAAATATATGGTTTGATGGGGGTAAATTACTTTGGCCAGCTTCAAAAATGTCCCATATAGGACATGGGTGCATGATGACGAAATGTGAAAATTCCAAGTTGGAAAACTGAAATGCGCACCCCCCAAATAAGGCCTATTAGCCCCCAAATGACCCGACATACCTATACATGGGTGGTATCAATTTACTCAGAAGATGTTGCTGAACATATTTTGGGGTGTTTTTTGGCAGTAACCCATAACTGGATTTGACAATTCATGCCTAAAGTACAATGTGTGTGAAAAAATAACACAAAAAGTGACTACCTGAAAGTTTGACATAGAGCTAGTGCATGGAAAGTGTTAAAATACAACTCTTTGAAGCACCCTAGGGTGTGCCCTTTCTAAAAATATATGGTTTGATGGGGGTAAATTACTTTGGCCGGCTTCAAAAATGTCCCAAATAGGACATGGGTGCATGATGACGAAATGTGAAAATTCCAAGTTGGAAAACTGAAATGCGCACCCCCCAATAAGGCCTATTAGCCCCCAAATGACCCGACATACCTATACATGGGTGGTATCAATTTACTCAGAAGATGTTGCTGAACATATTTTGGGGTGCTTTTTGGCAGTAAACCTTAAAGTTCACAGTACATGTATTCTTAAATTGCGTTCAAAAAAAAAATCACCAAAACCTTTTTTTTTTTCAAACTTTGGCATAGATTTGTGGTAAAATGGTTTGCATGGAAAGAGTCAAAATACCCCAAGTTTAATACCTTGATTTGTGTACTTTAAAAAAATATGTATATGTGGAGGGTTATTCAGGAATTAGTGACAGATATCAGTGTTACAATGTCACTAGCACTAGTTTTGAAAATAAACTCTTTGGAAATGGCAAAGTGCTACTTGCACTTATTGTTGCATAAAATAAGGAAAAAAGCTAGGAATATGTAAACATTGGGTATTGCTAAACTCAGAACTAAATTTAGAAACTACTAAGGAATTAAAAAATTTTGACGGTTGTTGATACATAAGAAATTTTGGGGGTCAAAGTTCGAAAAAGTGGTGTTTTTTTCAATTTGTTTGTCATATTTCACAATGTTTTTTATAGTAAATTATATGAAATGATGAAAAAAATGGTATCTTTATAAAGTCCATTTAATGACGAGAAAAACAGTGTAAAATATGTGTAGGTTGCATAAACGAGTAAGAGGAAAATTTGTCCTAAACACTAACAGCGCAGAAACGTAAAAACAGCAGCGGTCACTAAAGGACGGATTTGTGTAAAACCGCCCGGTCACTAAGGGGTTAAATGCGTTTTGAAGCCATATTTTATTATATGACCCAGACATATTATATATCGTACTTTCCTGGGTATGCACCCCTCCCTGTTCACAGGTGTGTCCCACTGTGACAGCCTATAAAGGCTAGTACCTGCTGGAAAGCTCCAGGATGAGTAAATTCTGTAAATGCAGATACAGTCAAGTTAGATAGGACCTGTCAACGATGGGGTACATTGGCGACTGTGACAGGCTTACGCAAACTATAATCATACTTTGTTAACTGAATCCCCATCATTTTACCTCAGTCAGGTTTTTTGAATTTTTGAAATGTGTTTTTTTCTTGCAGAAAATGGTGAATGAAGGTGGTCATTGATATGGAGTGCTCTTTTTTGGTGTTTTGTATTTGAAGTCTTAGATGCACCCGCTTGTGTTGCAAGTTTAGGTTGAGTGCAACCCCCCTGTGGTTTGTTATATATATATATATATATATATATACACCATTACAGGAATAAGTTAAGCGTATTTACATTTCTTTCGCAAGCAGCTGCTGTATTCTCTAGAAAGCCTGTATTTGCCTGTGTAGCTATATATTGAGAATATCTCCCTTGCAGAGTATAGACAGGGTGTAAAATGCAAAGTTAGCCCAATGAATGGCGATGGAGTAAATCAATGGCTGGTCAGTGCATGTATCATGAATATTATGTTGATTGGACATATGTTTCTTACTCAGTCGGTAAATTAGACGTGTGTGTGTGTGTGTGTGTGTGTGTGTATATATAGCTGCATTCTGTCTTTTAACCTGTTTATTTAGGTGTTTATCTCGAACACCAAGCCCAAAGACTACCAAAGGCCGGTCAGGGCGCGAGTCTTAATGGGCAGCGTGAGATTCATCACACCCCTGAAGCTCCTACTGCACTGGGAGGCCTTTTTATAGGACTAATATCTTCACTGAGTCATTGTGACATCGCTGAGCCAGTGTGTACCCTTAGCAAAGTCCCTGGCCTGAAATGTGTGAATGGCACTTTCCAAAAAATCTGTTAGCGCATCAGTATTAGCACTTTCTAGCACGCGCTTACTGTACTGTGTAGTGTTTGGTTTTTGTGATGCTGAGGCGTTTGTGCCAATGACTCTCAGATGCAGAAATAAGGAGAAACGTGCTGCTGGTTTTATTATAATACAGCAAGCTGCTGAAAATAAGCCATTTTATATTGAATTTGGACAAGGTACACATTAGGGCCCTTAACTCACACATATCTATATATATATATATATATATATTATTGCAGAAGCCATCTGCACATCACAGCAATTCAAAGAATGTTGACTTTGTCCAATCACATGGAACATTGCTTTTCTCAATACAGCTAGGCCTATGCCGGTGGTTCCCAACCACGGTCATCAAGTACCCCAACAGGTCAGGTTTTGCAGGATATGTGAAGCACAGCACAAGTGATATGATTTGCTGCTCAGTGATTGCAGGATTCCGTCTGCATTTCCCCAAGGTGATCCTCAAAACCTGGCCTGTTGGGGGTACTTGAGGACCGCGGTTGGGAACCACTGGCCTATGCAATTGTTTGATTTTTCTGAAAAATCGATGTTAGTGTTGGTTCTGCAATAAAACATAAGGGGTTATTCAGAGAGAGCCGATCTGGCCCCAAAATTGCACCGAACAGTGAATTTACATGGTGCAATTTCGGGGCCATTTGGCTATTCACAGAGCAGGCAATTTGCCAAATTTTGGCGAATTGCCAGCGAAATACAGTGCTGTTCAGTGGCAGTGAAATCCCCCTGTCACGGAACGGACAATGAGAGCTCTTTTCAGCGAGCCACAGGTCTAAAGACTGAACCCTTTTTAAAGACCATTTTTCCTGTTTTCATTTTTGTTTTGCGTGTGAGCCTATGGACCTCTTATTTTATTGCTAGATGTGGTTTTATTGGTGTAATGTAATAAAAATGTACCCTGTATGATGTGACTGTAAAAGTATGAGAGAAACCGTTTGTATGTGTTTTTCCCCGTTGCCATTTTGCTCATCCCAGCATGGTTTCACAGAACAAAGGATCTCATGCCCCAAGATGGAGGATGCAGCGGGCTAGAGGATTGGAGGCTTTTCCAAGACCTCATCTGCCTAATCCCTGGACAATGGGAAGGCTGATAGGGACCTGATAGGGAACAGGAGGCTGGGAAAGGAGCCAATCAGTGCTGGTTGTGTGGGTGGGGGAGTTGGTAATCTGTTTGTGTGAAGTTGTATAAATGACCCTGT
Organism: Leptobrachium leishanense; assembly: GCA_009667805.1. NCBI lineage: Eukaryota > Metazoa > Chordata > Amphibia > Anura > Megophryidae > Leptobrachium > Leptobrachium leishanense. Next base: position 152,305,703 of record CM019067.1, on the reverse strand, counting down.
TGAAACCCATAAAATTCAGTTCACTGTTTTAAAGCATACAGCCACGTCTGGTGTCTTCATTTCAGAGCTACAATCACTATTGCAGGAGACACTCAGCGGTCTCCTGCATCACCACTCAACCCAGGAACGGGATCCCCAAGGCAACACCGCACCATCTCTCCAGACGCCAGACCAACGCCATTTCATCCTCCAGACCACTCGAGACACCGAGTGCCGTGCCACTCGGTAGTCGGGCCAGACGCCATCAAAGGGGGGGGTCAGATAGAGCAGGACCGCAGGCGGACTTCCATCCCGTCACACCCCCTTAGAGAAGCAATGGTTAATCTATTCAGAGAACACCGAACAGCAGAGAAACGTCAGAAAAATACCCTGATGTTCAGTTGTTTTATTCGTCAGGTTTAATCGGGCGACTGAAGAACCAAAATTTAAAAATACAATAGGATGTCTTAATGGTGCTTTGAATAAAAATTAGGATCGCTAAGTTCTTTCAAGGTGTGGTGTTCCCTTCACCACGGAAATAGTTTAGGCAAAACAATATCAGGAAAGAGAAAGAACAGCGCTCCTCTTAAGGTATTGGATTAAATTTTTCAAAAAGAATACCATGTACATATAAAGAAGAAAAACTTTTTAAAATAGATGATATTCATATACCTTTTTCAGAAATTAAGCAGATGGTATATTGTGCAGTGGTGATTCACCATACCTCCATATTCACAGATTTCAGAACCATGGAATACACAGGAAACTTGATTATAGTATACCTCAAAAGGAAAAAATACATAGTATAGTACAGTTGTAACAAATGTCTAAAATATATTTAGAAAGGCAGATTTGCACTCACGCTTTACGAGAGCTACAAGCCCTCATCTGATCGCTTTTCAGGTTATTTAGAGGCTGACCTGACTGCCCATAGTCTCCCGATTCCTTTGATGATCTTTAGGGAGTAACCGGCTCGAGATATAAAACTTCACACAAACCGTGGAAAGTTTAAAAGACGTTTTATTTTCCAAAGGGAAAAAAAAGGAAAGTAGCTAGACGCGTTTCGCGCAAAGCGCTTCCTCAGTAGCATAAAATGAAAAGATATAACATTGGTATGATTACAGACCATAGAAATAAACAACCTTTAATTAGTCCGTCACAGGTTCAAGCATTCGTGCCGCACCCTTACTTCCGCTTTCAACACACTCAGACGCACTGTGTCGTCTCGGCTCCACTTCCGGATTTTCTTAATATCGGCTGCAGCTGCAACTCGGCTCCACTTCCGGATCCTCTCAACAGCTGGTGGAGAGCTTTCCTTCTGTTTTTTCTGCGCATGTGTCTAATGATCTCTATCTCCACTTGCGTGCTCCTCCATTGGTATCCCAGTTCTAATTGCGCATAACGATAATCCGCAAAGAAGCGCTCGATGACGACAAAAATCAGACGCACCCCAAGAGTAAAACAAACAAGGGGGGTACAAGAATTATACCATGGCATTATCATGCTTTTCGAGTCATTTTGAACAGAGATATGAAAAATCCATATGATCTCAATCGCTATAAAAAACATCATTCAATAGATCATATAGTTTAAAATCAAAAATTTAAAGAAAACTCATAAAAATGGCAAATTTCAAGTCATTTTGAACGGAGATATGAAAAATCCATATGATCTCAATCTCTAAAAAACATCATTCAGTAGACCATATCATTTAAAATCGAGAATTTAAAGAAAACTCCTAAAAAATGGCAAATTTCAAAATCTTTCTTGAGACCTTTCGGGATAAGTGTATCAAAACGAAAGATAAGTCTCATTTCTTCCTGATTTATTTTCTTTATAAAATCCTCACCTCTCCAGTCTCTTTCAACTCTGCGTAAAGCAAAAAATTGCAGACCTTCTAATGAACTATTATGTGTAGATAAAAAGTGTGAGGACACTGACAGGGTTATCCAAAGAGATTCGAAAAGTCACCGCACGTTCGGTGACTTTTCGTTCTCTTCAATTCGGTTCCTTTTGCCGATTGCATTTCGGTGACCTGCGGTGTATTCAGCAAACACCACAGGGTCCCCGAATTGCAGGGAAAAGCTGCCGCAAAACCTGACGAAAACTAACCGAATGCACGCTGAAAACAAGCAAAAACATCTGGATTAACCTTCGAAAAACCCGAACAGGAGCCGAACAGGAGCCGAAAAGGAGCCGAATCACACAGAGCCAAAGCAGCTGTGACGTAGAGGAGGCAGTGAATAAATTAGAAAAACCATTTGTATGAATCTGGGAAAAAGAAACGCTGTTTGCAAAGAAACTACTGAGCGAAAATGTCTGAAATTTTCACAGGAGGTCCAGGGAATGATAATAAAGAGGGCTGTTACAAAAAAAATAAGCAAACTGAGAAAAAAAAATAAAAAAAAATCGGACTTTTATTTTTTTTTTAAAAAATTCTGAAAAATGCTTAAAGTATCCTAAAAACTCTAGAAATAAAGAGACTTTTTGCTGCAGAATTTTATAATGGACGGTTTATTAGATATTGAATTAAAACGGGAATATTTTTAACATTGAAGCCTATGGGATTCTCCTGAATAAACCTGTCGAATTAAAACCACCGAATGGCAGGGCATTAGGGGAACCTTCACTGCTGGTTTGTGTTCTCTGAATAGCCGAAGCAGTGATTCTCTATGGGGATTTCACTGCCCTCGAACAGGGACCGAACAGGCACCGTATGTGCAGGCAATTCGCCAGGATTTGGCGAATTGCCTGCTCTCTGGATAGCCGAATGGCCAGGAAAGGTAACCGAACGCTGATTTTCAGCGTTCGGTTACCTTTCTCAAGCAATTCGGATCTCTTTGGATAACCCTGTGAGTGTTTTTCGAAACCTCGTTGGATATTTCTTATGTGTTCCAGTATCCTGCCAATATAAATTTTGTTGCACGGGCAAACAAGGGCATAGATAATATTACTCGAATGGCAGGAAACAATCTGTTTAATTTTAAACTTGTCTTTATACTCAAAAGTGGGAATAAACTTTTCCCCTAATTTCAGTTTCTTACAGGCTGAACAAGAATAATAACCCCTTAGTGACCGGGCGGTTTTACACAAATCCGTCTTTTAGTGACCGCTGCTGTTTTTACGTTTCTGCGCTGTTAGTGTTTAGGTCAAATTTTCCTCTTACTCGTTTATTCGACCCACACATATTATACACCCTTTTTCCCGCCATTAAATGGAATTTCTAGAAATACCATTATTTCCATCATATCGAATATTTACTATAAAAAAAAATATGAAATATGAGGAAAAAAATGGTAAAAACACACTTTTTCGTAATTTGATCCCCAAAATCTACAACCACCCAAAACGACCCCGGCTAAATAGGTTCAAAATTTTGTCCCGAGACTAGAAATACCCAATTTTTACATGTGTTTGCTTTTTAACCCCTTCACTGCTGAGACAGTTCACCTATGTGCGCTGCGCTCATTCTGACCATTTTGTGCTAATTATTTTTAGATGACAGCCTAGGTCCTATTTAAACCCCCCCAGACAAAAAAAACTTTTAAAAAAAAATATTATTTTATTTTATTTAATTTTTTTATTATTTATTTTTTAAACCAAACCTGGTCATGTTTGGTATCATTTGAAAGGCCATAATCAGACCTTTCAAATGATGTCAAATATGACCATCTAGCTGCCATGGATCGGGAGATAAAGGGATCTTTAGGATCCCCTTATCTCTACATGGCAGCTAGATGGTTAACTGGCCCACTGACATCCTCACACATATGGTGAGGTTGTCAGTGGGTGGGGGTGGACCTGGAGGCTTGGCTGACATCCAAGATGTCAGCCCCCCTCCAGGTTTGAATCGCGTTTTGGCGCCAATTGGCGCCGCAACGTGATCCGGCGGCGAAACGGTTAATGCCATACACCGCTTAAAAGGGGAGGCTCTCCCCTCTCCAGCAGTGCAAACGGCATCTCCCTAGCTTCAATGGTTGGGGAGATAGAGGGCTCCGAATGAGCCCCCCCTCCCCTCCATTGAAATGCATGGGGACGCCTGCTGATGACGTCACCACGCAGCGTGGCGACGTCATCAGCCTCGCCTGCCCATGTAAATCACATGGGCAGGCTTCCTCCCTGCCAGATCGCCATGGGATCCAGCGAGGGAGGTGAGTATTGGGCGGGAGGGGGATTAGGCGCCGCTGACGTACCCTGTACGTCCGCGGGTCTAAGGGAGACCCGAGGACAAGACGTACAGGGTACGTCAGCGGCCCTTAAGGGGATAATAGTGGGTTTATGGAGGGGTGGATCCAGATGATGGAAGATTTTGCGGTTAAAACAATGAGTTATATTATCCAATATAGGAGTAAAGCCCTCCAGGTTTTGGATCTAAAAATACAAACCCTGATGGAGGAGTTTAAATCCAGCACAGATGAGATACATTTTGAAGAGTTATCTCAAGAATTAAGGATTAATTTGGATAGAATAACACAGGATGTTATAGAGATAAAAAGAAAAAATATTTAAGGGACATTGAAGATTACAGAAATGACACGATAAAACAGAAATATACCCTTATCCGTAAATCTATAACACCAATGGGGCAACGATGAAATTATTATCCTACACAACAAAATAATAAAAATAGATACCATTATAATAACTTCCACCCCTCATCCCAAAGGAATATTAAAAGAGTTGACAACTCTACTCCTAAGGGTAATCCAAATTTTACCCCTATTCGGAGTCGGGTTCAGATTAACATCAATGAACAAAGAGAAAATCAAGCTATCTTTAAAAAATTTACCAAAAAGGATACGGTAACTTTTGGTTGTCCTTTAGAACAGATACCCGAGATCTTACCAATGAGGAAGGGAAGAAAATGGTATTACAAACCATGTTATGATGATTAAGACTAGTAAGAATAAACATCAATCTGAGAAGAAAGAAGTAGAAGAGAGTCTCAGTACGTTAGATACAGAAGTAGACTCTCGAGATTCTATGAGAGAATCTTCCCATGTGGAAGAGAACCCGAAAGATATAACTACATGTGGGATTCCTGCTTTAGCTATTCAGGATGAAAGTTTTGGGTCGGCCTTAAATCCCTCAGAATATGCCTGGAAATCTCCATGGAACAAAGGAAGATCACCTTCAAAAGATTCTCCCATCCATATTAAGGGTTTGCCACGCAAACCAGAAAACCGAAAGGATCCTTTTTTAAAGTTCCGTCCAACAGCCACAAAACAGCTGAAACTTACAAATATGCCTTTAGAACCGACTGTAAAAATTTTAGGTCAGTCGGGCATAACCACACGAAAAAGGGGGTTAGAAAAAATTAACGAGGCGTTGGGGGGGGGGTCCTGTAAAGAAAGGAAAGAAATAAAGAAAACTAGTAAAACATCCAAGCGAGAGGCAGTCTCTGATTTAAACAACGGTGTTTTTAATTTGAGTAGTCGAATTTTAAATAAAGATGAGATCGGTGCCCTTAATAAAGGCTTAAAATTTTCTCCTAGCACTAAGGTAGATAAATTCCACATGTTTATTGATTTAAAGAAATTTCAGAGAAAAATGTGTCTGATAAAATTCTTCCTTAAAAATCCTATTGAAAGGACAGTAACCCATTCGCAGTTCATCCATTCAGGCTTGAAAGAACGTTCCTCGTTTTTTCCGAGAAATATGATCTCGGAGGAGATGAGGATCTTTGAGTATATGGTAATGGCAGATGTAGACAAGATCCACACAAAAAAATTAAAATCTAATCTTACTAAGGAGGAAAGAAAGGCATTGCTATCTCTTAAAAATGATTCGGACATCATAATTAAACCCGCAGACAAGGGGGGACGGTATAGTTGTGATGAATAAAGAAGCTTATAACCAAGAAGCTTTGCGACAATTAAATGATAGTACTACATATCGGCTACTGCCGTCTAATCCTACTCAAACCGTAAAAACGGAATTGTCAAACCTTCTCTTTAAAGGGAGTGATGCAGGGATTTTGAACGAACATGAATTGAAATATCTTAATCAACTTTACCCTAAAATTCCAGTTTTTTATCTTCGTCCAAAGATACATAAAAACCCAGTTCAAGGTGGCGTGGTTTGGAGCCCACACGAGATGGCAGCCTAACTTCGGAGCTCCCGCTGACCCGCTGACATAAGCACCCAGAACTGCGTTATTTTTGGACATGGTCCGCACCAAAGCAAGGGGAACGTCTGCCACACCACTTAAGGTACCTGGAGGTACTCAGAAAGTCACCCTAGACACTTTTTTATCGTCCCCGGCGCCTGCCTCCCCGCTCCCGCCGATCCCCAAAATGGCGGCCGCATCCACTCAGGCAGGAAATGGCTCGGATGAGACACCTGGCCTACAACGAGTGGAGGCGCTGATTTCATCGCTCCCTACCCAGGCGGATATTGACCGCCTGATCACATCTGTTCAGGATACATTCAAGGCAGAACTGGCCATAGTTCGCACTGAGCTTACCGAGGTCGGCTCACGGGTCACCCGGGTGGAGCGCCGCTTGGAAAAAGTCTCTGCCTCGGGGGAAGCGGGGCAACTTCCAGATTTTCGCCGCAGACTGGATGATCTGGAGAATAGGTCGCGCCGACAGAATATCAGGATCAGAGGGGTGAGTGAGGAGGTGACTGACATCCCTTCGTATTTACTGGGTCTATTTAATTCCATTCTGGAGACGGATAAGATCACGCGAATTCATATTGACAGGGCCCACCGCGTGTTTAGGCCGCGGCCCCAGACACCCTCCTCCCCCCCGGGATATCCTTTGCCACATAACGGATTTTTTATTGAAAGAAGAAGTGCTGAATACGGCCAGAAATGCCTCCCCATGGCGCTACTTAGATATGGATGTGGAATTATATCAAGATCTCTTGGCCTTCACTCTCGCTGCTAGGAGAGCCCTGCGCCCAGTGACGTCGTCCCTCAGAGAAGCGGGGATCCCGTACCGATGGGGTCACCCATTTGCTTTGGTGGTTCGCAGAGGTCCAATCCTCCATGCTATCAATTATTACTCAGACGTACCCGATTTCCTGACAGCTCTAGACATGCCTCCACTGGACATCGAGGATTGGGAGAAGCCTGCGCTGGCGAGAGGAGCCGTACATCGTGCAAGCCTTCACCAAAATCGACATCGGCCTCAAAACACCCGGTCACGACAAGCAAGTGACCCAGAGATGGATACCCCTGCTCCACAATAAATTTAGCTTCATGACACTTTTTGGGACTCTCAGGTTTTTTGTGGTTTTTTTTACTATTCCCTGGGACCCTACTGAACTTCCTGCATTATCATTCCTTCATACAGGGACTGATACCGTTGCAGATTATCCGGTGGGACTCCAGTTTGTTGGCGACAACTCCCTGCCAGGGATTTGGTAGCGCAGAGCCCGGGACACGAGGTTCGGAAGTCTTGGAGTGTCCAGGATGAACTCTCAATCTTGCACCCCCGGGTCTTGTTGCTCAGTCTCCTTTGTGTGACTAATGGATTTGGTTACTAAAAACGGTTTGGTTACAATTAGACTAGGAACAGCTTTGGAAGAGGGGAAGAATGTTGTTTCATACACCATATTAGGGTGGGGAAAGGAGGGACATGTTTTTCTATGTCTCTACCTGATGATCGCCTTGGAGGGGTGGGGGGAGGGAGGGAGACGGGTGGCAGGAAAAAGAGAAAGGGAAGAAAAGGGGAAAAAAAAAAAGGAAAAGAGGGAAAGAAAAGGAAAGAAGAAGGAAAAGAGAAAAAAAAAAAGGAGGGAAGAAGGGGGGAGGGGAAAGTAAGAAAAGAAGAAAAAAAGAGAAGGGAAAGAGAAAGGGGAAAGGGGGGAAAGGAGAAAAAGAAAAGGGGATAAACATAACGAGTGAAAGGAAAAAAAAAAGGGGGGGAACTAGGTTATATGACTGTTTAGCTGCATCTTCTTGTGGATTACTGAACTATGTTATAAATACCTGATGCACCAATTTAATATGTTGATTACTAGACATACCATCCCTGATGTACTCCCCATCTTTGCTACTTATATTTGACTGTAGCTCAGACACTGGATGCCCGTTGCCCCGTACCCTTCTGCCCCCGAGTCACCCTGGATATGATGCTGAGACTCCCTGGTTCTGGATTATGTCTCTCAAACTGTTTTACATTTATTTTCCCTGTGAAACATAATCCCTGAGTAGCTCTCCCCCTCCTTGCTGGTTTTTGTTGTTTTTTTTTTTTTTTTTATTGTTTTGATTGCTCCCTGTCAAAATGGTCGACTTTTTTCGACTCCATTTCCCCTTGTTTTGAGTGCATATATATTGCTTCTTTTCATTCCATGTGATCGGATTTTATTGTCCATAGCTATGCGGTTAGTGGTGGTTTTACTTTTATGTTTTGGTTAGCTGACTCTTGTCTTGTGTGAGGTACTCTTTCCTCTTCACTTCCCCGCCGAGGACTGACACAAATTCTCTCCGGAGGACAGTTAGGTCTGTGACTTGTTGCAGTCTACTGTCTTTTCTCCGGCCTTGTGTCTTACCTTTTTGTTCTGTCTCTTCCTCTCCTCCTCCTCTTTTCCCTTTTCTCTCTTTCGTTCCTTGAAACCTTTGATCTTATCGCTCTCTTATTTCCACCTTCCTCCCCCCCCTTGATTTATTTTTTTTTTCTCTCCTTCTCCTCCCCTTTTTTTTTTTTTTTTCTCTCCTTGTAATACCTACTTCCTAATTTAATAACTGCTACTCAGCTCACAACTTCATACCTAAAATGTATTCACAGACACCCTTAAAATTACTTTCTTACAATGTGCATGGCTTGAATACACCTGAAAAACGTCGTAAATTGATGGAAGAATTGCATACTTTACGAGCATCTGTTGCGTTTCTCCAGGAGACCCATTTCAGGGAGGGCGGTGCCCCTTCTCTTGGTGGTGCCAGATTCCCCATTGGTTACTTCAGCAACTACTCCTCTGGAAAAGCTAGAGGTGTGGCTATTTTATTCTCTAAACATGTCCCTTTTGTACTTGAGACACTTCAAACTGACCCGGAAGGCCGTTACCTTTTTGTCAAGGGCACCATCGCGGATACGAAATATACATTCGCATCTATTTATCTTCCTAATAAGGCTCAACATAAGGCTCTCGCTACGATTCTCCGTCATCTCTCGACCTTTGTCTCTGGCTGCCTGGTCCTGGCAGGAGACTTCAATGTCCCTCTCGACCCCCACTTGGATACTTCTAAAGGATCTACTTCCATCCCATCAAGTGCGATACGACATGTTCATCGCTCCCTCTCGAAAATGCAATTGGTTGATTCCTGGCGGGCCCATGGTGGTTCGGCACGGGAATACACACACTACTCATATGCATCCTCGTCATATTCCAGATTGGATTACATTTTTCTTCAACAACATTGCTTTGATATTTCCTCTAAAGCTTGGATAGGTACGCGGACCTGGTCGGACCATGCTCCGGTTATGCTGGAAATTACATCTCCTTTGTTCCGTCCCAAAGAACGTCAGTGGAGACTGAATGTCTCTTTATTGACAGACCAGATGTTTTGTCAAGACATAGACACGGTGTTGCAAAATTACTTTATGGAGAACTTGTCTACGGAGGTACCGATACCAACGATTTGGGAGGCCCATAAGGCCGTTATACGGGGTACTTTTATCAGCAAAGCGTCGGCAAATAAAAAATTACGCTCTCATGAACTCTCTGCATTGCTAACCGACATCAGATCATTGGAATTGGAACACTCTCATACTCCGACGGACCTTATATCGCAACAATTGGCCACACTTCGACACCAACTTGAGCTCCTCCTGAACGACAAAATTAGGATGCTTGCGACTAAAACTAAATGTTTTTTCGCACTCCGGGAAAACCAACCGGGGAAACTTTTGGCCCGCATTTTGCGAAAACAAAGGGAGACAAACTATGTATCTAAGATCTGCCCCTCAAGATCTCCCCCTACCACTAATGCCCTCTACATACAACAAGCCTTCCGAGATTACTTTAATTCGCTGTATAATTTACCCCCACCCCAAGATATGATAACGTATAACTCTAACTTGTTCTCTTACTTTACTGCAAATACCAAAATCCGCCTCACTTCCACGGAGGCATCGGCTCTCGGATCCCCAATCACACTTGTTGAACTAAATGCGGCGCTGAAGTCCACTAAACCGGGTCGTAGCCCTGGTCCAGATTGAATATTACAAGCAATTCCGGTCTTCCCTCTTACCCCATCTTTTGTCTACATTATCATTAAGCGAGGGGGCCTCCTTTCACCCTAACACGACTGCTGCCACCATCACTGTTATTCCTAAACCGAACAAGGATCATACTCAATGTTCTAACTACAGGCCTATCTCCCTGTTAAACAGTGATATCAAACTCCTAGCTAGAGTGTTGGCAGACAGGTTATCCCTTCTGATGCCGCGACTCGTTCACTCGGATCAAGTAGGATTTATACCTGGCAGAGAAGCACGAGACGCAACAACGCGGGTTTTCTCAGCTATCCGACTAGCACAGGTTCGTCAAACTCCTATGCTACTCCTATCCATGGATGCTGATAAAGCATTTGACAGAGTATCCTGGCGCTTTCTCTTCTCCACTTTGGAACATCTGGGAGTAGGGGAAGGATTTTTGAAATGGGTTACGGCCTTATACGATACACCGACGGCTAGGGTCAGGGTTAACAGGGCTCTCTCCGATTCATTTAATATCCGTTACGGTACGAGGCAGGGTTGCCCATTATCGCCCCTTCTTTTTGCCCTGTTTTTGGAGCCATTGTTAACGTCTGTTAGGGCCAATGCAAATATCACAGGCATTGAAGGACAGCATCATACTCACAAACTGTCTACTTACGCCGATGACCTCATGTTTATGGTCACGGAACCCTCTGTAACCATCCCGGAAATCTCTACTGAACTAACCCGATTTGGGTCCCTTTCTGGATTTCATGTTAATACTGACAAATTGGAAATCTTAAATATTACGCTTACTAGTCAACAATGCACTCAGATTCGAGATATCGCACCATATCGCTGGTGCGATGGGAAACTGAAATATCTGGGAAAAAGGTGTCATCTGCGCTCGTTTCTATGTGTTCCATGTACAACAAAACTGAGGTTTTTGTTTGTTTCAATGGCCATCTGCCTCTCCTTGGCTGAAAAGCAGCAGGAGGGACTTGGAGCTGCTCAGTAGAGCGGCCTTTTGGTTACAATTGTTAGGTACTCACTCTGTAAAGAGGTGCCATGAAGTGGCAAGTGAGCTTACGTTGCAATGGCCATTGAAACAAACAAAAACCTCAGTTTTGTTGTACATGGAACACATAGAAACGAGCGCAGATGACACCTTTTTTCCTTGTTATGTTTTATACATTAACTGGGCTGTTACTCCTGGCAGTTGCTGCCGCTCCGGTGAGTATGGGCGCGACGCCATTTTTTCTGTATTTATGTATATCATGCTTGTAACACCAGTCCGTCGTTCTGCAGCTGTTCCTCTTTCCATGTTTTTGTTTTTAATCCCAAATGGGAAGTGTTTGGTGCATGTATAAATAAAACCCACCATATCTCTGCCTCGACTTGGCTGAAAAGCAGCAGGAGGGGCTTGGAGCTGCTCAGTAGAGCGGCCTTTTGGTACAATTGTTAGGTACTCACTCTGTAAAGAGGTGCCTTGAAGTGGCGAGCGAGCTTACGTTGCAATGGCCATTGAAACAAACAAAAACCTCAGTTTTGTTGTACATGGAAATACATAGAAACGAACGCAGATGACACTTTTTTTCCTTGTTATATATTATATAGCTGGTCCAGATAATTTCTAAGATGTATGATGCAATTGTATTTTATGGCAAATCAGTTTGACAATTATCTTACAAATTGCAAAAGAATATTAAGAGTTTGTTTGTATATGTATTTAATATACTAATTAATGTATTTTCTTTTTTTTTTACACATTTTTTTAAAATTTTACATTAATGTACTTATATCAGCAAGCTGAAGTTTGGAATTCACAGATTATTAGAAAATGGGCAAGTCACATCACAAAAAGAATTCAGGCTTCAAAAGTTTTCTTAATCCTGTGTATAACAGTAGTAAGCATAAATTGTATGGAACAATCCTGGTTACGTTTGAATAGCTGCAATAAAGCATAGTATTTTTTTTTCTCCCTGCCAAGTCCCCAAGCTATAGGATTGTGGGATATTATATCCCAAATAATCACATCTTTGAGATGCATATTCCTGGTTTGATGTATGGATCGCCATTTAGACTGGGAGCTGAAATGTAATTGGTTAAGTGTTCCTATCTAAATTGTTTTCATGACATTCCCTGTGTTTCATAGCTATGTCTTTGATATATACCATGAGTGTGGTGCGTGACTGTGCATGCGTCCTGTGCTGATCCCGAGTTAGTGAGCAATGTAGCTTTGCACATTAGATACAATACGCATCACATATGTTCAGGATGGCGGTTTCCCACCCTCCTTTCCACTAACTGATGGATGTAGGGAAAGTGATATTCTGTTAAGTATAATATATTTTCTGTCATTTCATGTCATTTTTGAAAGCACAATGTATACTTCTTTCCAACCAGAAAAAAGCAGGTTCTCAAGTGGAAGGTAGTGTCGGTGGAATAAATTAATTAAAGGGGAAAGCAAACCCCACAGATCAAACAGTAATGTGACGTTTCAACCCCAACAGCCTTAATCATGAATGCCGTTTGGCGGAAATATCACGTTACCGTTTGATCTGTGGGGTTTGCTATCCCCTTTAATAAATTTATTCCATCGATACTACCTTTCACTTGAGGACCGGCTTTTTTTCTGGTCGGATGCCTTTTCGAAGGGGTTGCGGTGCCTCCACGTCAGCGGTGACCTCTCAGTTTGCATGTATGTGGCTCCCTCTGGACGTAGATCATGGATAGTAGATCCATTGTTGTCAATATATACTTGTTGACTTTGTAATGAGAATTTTTTTGATATACTACAATTAGGTTTCTACACCTAATTCTATCATAACATTTTGTGTTTGTGGGTCTGTTATATTTGCTCCTCATATGACAACTTTGAATTAAATGTGGAACTTTATCTATTAACTTAACCTTATTGAAAATAAAATAAAAATCAACTTTGGTCCTCCCTTTTTGAGTTTATAATCCAAATGGATTTCCTGAGGCGTTGTTGCGTGTACATTCTCTGTACTAGCTATACTGTATATGGTTTTAGATTGCAGAGTGTGAATGAGTTATGTGTAAGAGTGGAGATTATGAGGGATAAAGGTCAGTTGGAGAGTGCTTCACTCAGACCTCTCCTCCTGTGTTGGATCATGTTACTGCCTATCTGCGGTCTCCACCTGAATGACTACCCATTTCCTAAAGCTGAACCTCTTCAAAACTGAACTTCTTGTCCTCCCTCTAATGATAACATTCCTGTGTCCATTTCCCTTCAGATGAATGGTGCCACCATTACCTCTACCTCACAGGCTCATTGCCTCGGTGTCCTCTTCGACTCCGATCTCTCACTCCTCATATTCAGTCACTAACCAAATTTAGCTTTTTCTACCTAAATAAACATTGCATACATCCAGCCCTTTCTAAAACAGGTTCTACTAAAATGCTCATCCAGGCTCTAATGATCTCCCACCTTGACTACTGTAATCACCTTCTCACTGGCCTTAAATGACCCCAGATTGTCCCTCTGCAGTCTGTAATGAATGCTTCTGCCAGGCTCATCCACATCACATCCCTTACCTCTCACTCCTCGCCCCTTTGTCAATCTTTACCCTGTTTCCTTTAGAATCCAATTCAAAATAATGGTGCTCTGGTACAAAGCTCTCCATAACCGCACCCCTGCCTACATCTCCTCCCTTATTAGCAATTATATTCCATCCTGTCCACTTCTCTCTGCCAATATAATGTTATCATTTCCTTGTACCTGCACCCTCAACTCTTGCCTGCAGGACATCGCCAAGGCTAATCCCTTTTTAATTGATTTCGCTGCCCTGCAACATTAGATTTGTCCCATTCCCCCCATCCCTTCAAGAAATTTGAAACCAGAATACTTCAGAGAAGCCTATCAGCTCACTCCATAATCCCCCATTGCACCTTTCCTGCTCCTTCTTCCTGCGCAGCCCCCAAGAACCCTACTACTTCACATACTGTGCTATTTATCCTCCCCTAAGTGTGTCACCTTACACCTCTTAAATTGTAAACTCTTGAGCAGGTTCCTCTTCTCCCATTGTTATCAGTGTGTTTAACTTGTTTGTATATTTGATCATTGTTGAGAACATAGCATCCAAATGTCTTGTCTCGGTAGAAATTAAAGTTCTCACATCCTTTTTCTTTAATTTAGGTAGATTTCTTTGTCAGTTTTTAGTTATGATCCTTCATGTCTATTGTGACTGTAACAATAATGGATTTCATTCTTGAAGTGGAGCATGACGAATTGTTCGATGGTATTCTTCTAAACTGCTGATGTGATCTGATAATTCATATCCTCTCATAAAATGTCCACCATTTTGCTCTGCAAATCCAATCAGCTGCCTGGCAAATAGAGGCTCAATCTGGGAAAAAAAATAAATGTGATTTTAGTTTTCCGTTTTGTTTGCAGTAAGGGAATATAAGGATTGGGTACAGTGCAGGAGTAATCTTTAGTAGCAGGAACACCAGGAAACCTAGTTCCCGTTTGGCCAAAGCTTCTATACCTGTCTAGTCACATAAAACAATGTTACAAAATATCTCTATTCAAGGGTTTTTCCAGGGCTTGCATACATTGGGACAGCATGGGAATGACAATTTATCTGCTTTTGCCAGAGGAATGGGATTCTCGTTTGTAAAGAACCACTGCAGTTGCTACAGCTTCCACTAAGCTTTTTAGTTCGGTAATTATGGGTGAACAAAATTTATTGTGAGAAACCAGACTTATTTTTTAGGACTTGACCACTGATTTAGTGGATCAGTGAAAAGTAAATCCATCCTACCATGCAATTAATTTTCCCTGTTCTGATTGCCCATCCCCACTTCTGTTGTCCCAATCTAAGAATCACACGTCCTGTAGATTAATTGTTCCAAATTAAAAGAAGGAAATCGTGACCAGTGATAAGAAAGCCTTACATGAGCTGTAATTAATTTTCTCCCCCTCTGAGGATCTGGAATCTCTTCCCCAAAACACAAAACAACCTGGAATCTTGGCATTGGCCGTCCATGGTGAGCAAATGCTTGCAGCTCTGATGGATAAAAAGAACAGAAATCTGGTTAAGACTTAGAAAGGTGGGAGAACGTGAGAAAAATTGCTTTTATAGCTTATATTTTGCTATATTTTTTCTCCTAGACAAATCAACAACTATTAAAATTAAGGCAGCGAATAAGAAGTGAAAGTAAAATCCTCCATACTACTAATTACAAAAAAATATTATAAAAATTAATGTGAAAAACAACTACACGTCTGAGCAAAATCAAAGAACTGTTTAGGCTACATCTCATATGCCTCACACCCTGTATGCATCAAGGAACTCTGGGTGAGACATGCAAATGAAGTCAGCAATTTCGCACTTTTTCTCATGGGTACACAGATCACCAAAGCTGCAATCAGTGGTGACCAGTAGGTGTCTTATATTTAAAGCAGTAGGTGTAGTAGCCTGGTAAATTGTAGCAAAATATAATCACTCTGACAACTGTGGATATTTGGGTGACAGATATTACTTATTTTACATTTTTATGTGGTACACACCAAAATCAGGAAAACTCAACCGAACACTCCATCCTCTAAGCGATCTATCTAAGGAACCACTCACTCAAAGTTCAGAAAGCAAAGTTGTTTTAGTTTTGCCCTTTTATTTTCCTGCATGAGAAACCTTAACTTGTGCCACGAAAAGGCCATGTTTCTGGATTTGGCAATTATTACTTGGATCAATACTCGTTATCTCATGTTGGCGGATATAGTCTGTCAAAGCTTTACTTTCGTCTTATTCTCATTCAATAAAATGAAATATCAGATGATCATTTGAAGATATTGTAACAATTTGGTAAAATTCAAATTCAAATCCAGCACTTACCTGTTAAAAACTGCTGCGTGTCAAACAATTTGCAGGGCACATCCCGCTCAAGCTTATTCGGCCGGTCACTATACATTGACAGAGGTCCTTCCCAGTATATTCGGCTCTGGCATAGTCTCTTGGCATAGATCCCATCATGAGCCATCCATACAATAACACCCCTCTCCATATGATTCAACATCTTTTCAACGGTTTTCCTCAAGTTATTGTCCTCAGGGAATGGGAAAAACACTTGATCAAAGCAACCTATTTCATAGTTTTCTCCATGCGTGATCCTGCAGCCTTCTGGGTTACTGGTGGTTCTTTCGTTAACCAAAGCATCACGGTAATATAGGCTGATGTGTAATCTGCAGTCTGTGAAAGAAGGGGAGTCATGTTAATTTATGACTCGTGTCAGTGATAGGGTTACATTGTCAGATTTCTTATGGGTGATAATGACGTGTCTTCTGCCTTTTTATTTGAGATCTACTTTTCCCTTATATAGGACCACAACTAAGAAGAGGGCAGCAGAGCTTTGATTCTGTCCATGTCTTTGGGCGGACAGTGACCATGTCTCCTACAGCTTATTTCCTTAGAGATCGATTGCTGCTTAGGTTGTTGTAGTCAGCTTTATAATTTATTCTATGTATCTCACCACTGCCTCGTGATATTAGGAATGAAAATAATTGCAGTATGAGTAAGGTCCAAGTCGAAATTGCATGTTTTACACAATCCTTTTTCAGCTGCATCCACAAAATGTAGGAGATTGTGGATATAATGTGTCACATCTTGTAGGTTTCAGGATTTTTTACACTTCTTTTGGGGCATAACTTGTATCATGTTGGTATGAAATTATGCTATTTTGTATATTATGTAAAGTATTGTTGTTTTATTAGCACTGGGAATATGAACATGTTCAATGTAGCACTTCTGTTATTATTTTTATCTGTAATAGAAAATAAATGTATTTGAGTTTCATCTACCTATAGACTAATCATTAGAAGCCAGTATTGAATGACCGTACCAAGAATTACATTGCATAACATTACAGCCAGTCTTTAAAGCAGGGAACATCAACCTTGGCCCACCGGATGTTTTGGTCCTACATTTCCCTCGAGCCTCAGCTAACCTGATGAGTCGCTGTGCATCATGGGAGATGTAGCTCCTTTAACATCTGGAGGGCCAAGGTTGCTGACACCTTTGTTAAGGCATGTCTGATCATGACACAGTCAAAAACGGATTATGACATCCTGCTGTCAGTGGGTACAAGATAAGAAAGAGAGTGTGTCACTGGCATAGTAGCAACAAGACCAACATCTACCAAAATTATGCCGACATCCAGAGTGCACAGTGGAACATAGTAAAACTAAAAAAGAGCATGACTGCCATTAAAGGGACACTACCACTTACATAAGCTGCAACTAACTGGAATTTGTTGGCGCTATGTAATATAATGATGCAGGTCTGTGCTGACAGTGTTAATTAAAATTAGTATTTTTGATGGAAATAAATACCTTTTCGCAGATGGCACAAATATCTATCACGAGGTTGACACTCCAAGGTGGATAGTTCAAATGGGTAACGATCTAGGAAAATTGCAGGAAAGGTCAAGAAAGTACGATCTAGACTTTTAGATCACAGAAACAATGTAAAATAATGCATTTAGTACCCAATTACTCAAGAAAGCGTTACATCAACATTACACTGGTTTATATAGCAACTGGTAAATGGTGTATATTCTAAATAGCATAACCTCATATTGAAAAACTTTGGCATTTGACTACATTTATTGTGACTTGAGGTGGCTAGACAACCAGATTGCAAAAGGTCATAGTCACGGAATTGGAAAACATTCTACAATTAGGTTAATTATACTTCTGTTGTGGAAATCAGCTGTAAATGTTCCACAAGGTAGCCACATCCAATGAGATTTCATGCTACCAAGAATGACAGTTTTCATTTGGGTAAATAACAAAAACATACAGGGTTATTCAAACAGAATTGAAAAGTTACCGCACGTTCTGTGACTTTTCGTTCTCTTCAATTCGGTGCCATTTGGCGATCCATTTCGACAACCATGCGGTGTATTCAGCAAGCACCACAGGGCTGTCGTAGTGCAGGGAAAAGCTGCCGAAAACTCACTGCAAAATCCGGCGAACGCACACCGAAACCCGCAAAACATCTGGATTAACCCCGCCGGAGAAACCTGAGCAGCTGCCGATCAGAGTGCAGAGCAGCCACCGGAAAAACCCGACACCGCAGACGAATGAAGTGAAAAAAAAATAAAACAGTACGCTTGAATGTTTGAAAAGTGAAAGGCTGTTTGCAAAGAAACTAATGAGCAAAAATGTCTGAAATTTACAAAGATCCAATGAATGATAATAAAAAGAGCTGTTACAGAAAAAAGAAAAAAAGATTTAAAAAAACCCTGAAAAACATTTCCCAAAAAAAATCCGAAAAATGCCTAAAAGATCCTAAAAAATCTATGAATAAAGATACTTTTTACTGCAGAATATTATAATCATCGGTTTATTAGATATTGAATTAAAACGGGAATATTTTTAACAGTGAAGCCTATGGGATTCGCCTGAATAAACCTGTAGAATGAAACCACCGAACAGCAGGGAAATTCGGCAGCTTTTCACTGCTGATTTTTGTTCTCTGAATAGACGACACATTGCTTCTCTATGGGGATTTTACTGCACTCGAACAGGCACCATATGTGCAGGCAATTCGCCAACATTTGGCGAACTGTCTGCTCTCTGAATAGCCGAATGGCCAGGAAAGGTAACCGAACGCCGAATTTCACTGTTCGGTTACCTTTTGGCCACAATTCGGAGCTCTTTGAATAACCCTGATAGTAATTATTTTTTAGGGTGTGTGATTTAAAACAAATATGTAAAATAAACTATTTAGGTCATGTGGAACTTTTTGGTTTATAGCTGCACATTGTGACAGAGAACACATCGAATGCATGACAGTGTAAGGTACTGATACACGTTGCCCAATTTACCTGTGAGTGCAAGGGCCTCACCAGGTCGTAAGCTTGGCTCCAGTGGCAGGCCTGGTGTCTGTGACTCTGATGGTGCGCATGCATAGAATGATCCGGTTACTTGGTAATCTAAGTAACATAATACGGCAACATTAAACATATGGAAAAAGGTTTTAAAAATACAAATATATTTCTATTTCTCTCTTCTAGATAATCTAATCTCAATACAGACTATCATGGACTTCTTAAAGTCAACTGAGGAACTACTATTATGGTTACCCCAGATTACAGTTTTCCAGAAAACATAATAACTTCACTTGTCAATGGGCAACAAGCATTACGTGTTTCCCTCCTGTCATATGCAACATTCATAAACTGAAGGGAGGAAATCAATTGAATAATGAAATCAGTTTCCATGGGATTTAAATAATGATTTTCTCTAATATATATATATATTTCTATAGAAAAGAGAGACAGATAAATATTAAAAAATTAAGAGCACTCACAAGGATTGTTTAAATATATATATATATATATATATATATATAGTACTTACAAGGGTTAAGGGTTGTGGTGGAGGTCGAAAAGTGAGATAAAAAGTCTCCACGCTATAATTAGTTATGCTTATTATTGCAGAAGCCACTTGCACATCACAGCAATTCAAAGAATTGCATCCCAGAGCTCCTGTGCTACATTCCCCATATGCAGCAAGGAATTCTGGGTAGGATATGCAAATGACATCTGTCTCACTTTTATGCATCCTGGGTCTATTATCGACCAGTTGCATAACCTTATCTCTGCTATAAAGCCACAGTGTGGCATAGCATTGATTTTAGGGTTCTGTGTAATAACAGACCCAGGATGCATAAAAGTGAGACAGATGTCATTTGCATATCCTATCTGGCTTAACGATTTTAGACAAAAGTATTGTCTTATACACAGAAAAATACTGTATGTTATGTATAGTAAGAATAGGGAGGTCTCAACATTCAGGCTATCAGGAAACATTAAGGGCAGTATTACAATGTTGGTGCTAACTTAACCAGAGCTGTTGTAAACTTAAAACCTCCATAGGCTATAATGGCTCTGGGAAGTTTACAACAGCTCTGGTTAAGTTAGCACCAACTATGTAATATGGCCCTAAATCTTCACATACTATTGAACTTGGATGTTAAATAATGTTTGGACATTATTTCACACCCAAGCACAAAAGAATGAAAATGTAGTATGTACCTAGGACAACGTGTGAATGTTGAGGCCACCCTATTCCTACTACACTTAACATATAAAATAACCTCATACTTTATTACTTGATGAAACGAGGTACTTTGTGTGGCCATCTGCAATGATAGCAACCTTTCCTATTTACAGTCATCACGTGCAAGCCATATGGCACATTTGATGATATAGGGCATTGTTGACACTAAAGCGACAATGCACAGCTTTAATTTATATTTGACACAGAAAAAGCACTGTCAGACATGCAGATCTAAGGTTAGAAAGTGAACGAGATATAATCTGATGGTCTGACATTCAAGCAAAAACCTTTAAATTGTAAAACTTGCTTATGTCATAAGGTATCCTGCAGATAATGTCACCTGATAGTTGCAAATTGCAATGGTTTGCACTAATAGTTAGGGTTTACTCTTTCTAAAATCATTATGGATAACAGTGTGCATACATGAAATACTTTTATTCCCACATTTTTCAAAGTGGTGTACTATTTTTTTTAGTATTTTTTAGATAACATGTTACAGGTGTTTTAGTCTCTTTGTGTGGTGCCAATGTCCCCCTGATTTATAGGAATATTTAATATTACAATATGTCATTTTGCTGTCCTGGGATACTTGTAATTAATAGAAATCCTGGTGTAATTTGTTTCTGATAAACATTTTATAAATATCTATCAGAAACAAATTACATCAGGATTTCTATTAATTACAAGTATCCCAGGACAGGACAGCAAAATGACATATTGTAATATTAAATATTCCTGTAAATCAGGGGTCAGCAACCCTCGCCCTCCAAATGTTTTGGAACTATCAGGGTTATTCAGAGAAAGGTGAAAACCAGGAGAACTGGCAGGAGAAAAGAACAATCTACACCAAATAGCCGATTTGGAAAGTGAGATAAATGGGAGAATTTTTCTGGTTTGACTATTTTGACCTAGAATTTTCACTTCTCCAGTCATTCTCCTGAGTTTCACCTTTCTTTGAATAGACTTGAAAATTTCCCTTGGGGCTCTGCAAATCTAATAAGCAGCCGAGCATCACGGGAAATGTAGTTTGAAAACATCTGGAGGGCAGTAGTTGCCCACACCCGATTTATCCAAATAAAGATCCTCACATCTGGTTTACAGAAAACAGCTGAGAGCACGTTTTTTGAGTGTGACGGTGGGATTTGTGAACATGCACAAGCTCTGTGGACTTTAGTCTGAAAAATGGAGATTCAGAACAAAGCCAGATGTATCGAGCAGGGATACCTCTTGAAATGCATGGGAAATAATTATTTATGCAGGGCTGCTTATTTACAAATAACACACTGATACTTTAACTAATGAAGGCTTTTTATTTTCAATGATAAATAAAAGTTATGGCGGTTTTTAGTGACTGCTTAAACTCATTTCTCATTGACCACTTTCATAGATGTCTGTCGTTTAATCATTCAGCAAAGGTATGAAGCTCAAAAGGAAAAAATCTCTACGTACTATTGTCACAGGAAGTGTTTTGCCATAGGTGACTGCGTGTTGCAAAGGGGACAGTTGCGCACTGGTAAGGAAGTTCAGGATGTGGTTGATCTGGTGCATAGTCTCTCCAGTTACGTTCATGAGGCATTATGTAGTTAGACACCTGTCACAGAGGAAGATACATGTGTTTAATGCACGTCAACTTTGTGATCGGATGACAGGAAAAAAACACTCAGTGCAGTCACCGTGGAAAATGTTCTTTTCTCTTAAATTACGAATGAGACGAAAAATGATAATAAATAGCCGTGCGACACTTCATAAAGTATAAAACCGATATTCTCAACATGAAAAGGGATTATGAACTAGTCTAATGGGAGAACTGACCAGAGGTTCCCTCAATATATAACTATTAATGTGCAATGTAATGAAAAAACAACTGCATCATGTGCATATGAGAGTATATGTTTCTAAAGGGTTGTTGGTTTATTATTATTATTCTTTATTTATAAAGCGCCAGCATATTCCGCAGCGCTTTATAAATATTGGTTCTTAATAATGATTTAGGCTGCGGTCACACGAGCGTTCTTGAGGAATAAACGTCTGTGAGAGTGGACGTTCCTTCCACGCTGAAACCCGTGTTGCCACCTCGCTGAGTGCAGTTATTTCTCTCAGCACTACAAAGCTCGATCCTCCTATGGAGAAACGCGCTTTGTAGCCCCGTCCTACGTCCGTCGTAGCTTTTTGACGGGGAGGCTGAAATCACATCTGGTGGTAGCATGCGCAACTAGTGTGCACGCTACACCGTGTGACTCTCCTTGTCGTGCTGTAACAGCTGTGATGGACACAGGGAAGAGCGGTCACACGGCTCAAAATCTTAAACTGAGTAAAATTGACAGGATTTGTTAGGGACACTCTGTCCTATTCTTCCCTGATTATTATTGTTATTTTTTTTGGAGAAAGTATTTTACCAAGAAGGATACATTGAGATTTCTCTCATTTTCAAGTATGTCCTGGGTGGAGAGTATGTACTGTTAGGTGTCTTGCCGAAGGACACTTCCTGGAGAGGTGCTCTTGCTGGGATTCAAACCTGTGTCTCCATGGTCTCCAAAATAGTATCAGCAGCCAGCTTTAATGCTGGACACTGTTAAACAGTGAAGAGAAATGTGACGCTTGTGAATGCATAGATAATAACAGGTCTGAGGGAGCCCTGGGCCGCACAACCCTTTGCAATTCATTGATAAGACTGTAAGTACCAGCTGCCGTTAGGTGGGGTCCCACGTTTTCATTCTGAAAACAGAATTATGAAATAAAGTTTGTAATGACAATGGACACGTGGGTGGTGTTTGCCTGTGAGTGTGGCTTGCATGTCGGCAGACACAACTGGCCATGATCTCCTAAGATCCCCAAGAGTTTCAGTCCGTCCCTGGTTGCAGCTGTAGTTTTCTATCTATAGATTAAACAGTTTATGTAGAAAAACATGTCTTCTATCCTGGAGTGCCCCTTTAATCCAATCTCTTTCAAGTATTTTATGCCAGGTGGACTGTTAAAATGCAAGAACGAAACAATGGAGTTTGGTTTGTTGAAGGTTCCTAAGAACGGAAGACCATCTCATAGTCTTCTACACTACAGATAATCAAAATCTTAACATGAAGGATGAAAATTACTCATGGAGTGAAAAATAAAGAGAAGCTGGACTTTTTGGGATACTTTCTTTAGCACATTCATTCTCAAAAATGCAATTCTAATGTCATTGGCTTACCTGAGCCGAAGGCTGCAGGGGACCGTATGGAGGAGGTACAGGGAAGGTATGGTTCATGACAAGTTGTGCATCTTCTGATCCAGGTGGCTTTAGTCCTATAAATTCAATACACTTATTATAGCTGTCATGTGTAATTCTAAGTGTAGAAATCAGGCTAAAATTCAATTGAATTAGACAACACTTCACTAGATGCTCACAACACTACAACTATTATTCACAACTTAAGGGAGGAACTGTCAGACAGCATATGACTAGGAGTAAAGATACAGGATGTATAGTAAGGTATGAGTTGACATTTAAAGTGTGATACTGAGCGACCACCAGTATAATAAAATTATGATGAAGCAAAACACAGTGGGCTCTATTACATAGGTTGCGTTAAAACGCGAGTGCAAGGGAGGAAAAACTGTGCCCGCAGTTTTCCCCCGCGTTTTAACGCTGGATTACAATGCAGGCACAAAAAATGCTGCCTGCATTGTGATCGCGCGTTAAAATTCGGGGCTGGGATGCTCGCGGCAGCGCTGAGCGCAGCCGCAAGCATCCACTTGCTGGAGTCCATAGGACTCCATTGAGAGCCTCCCTGCTGGTCACGTGACCAGCCGGATCTCGCCTCGCCGGTCGGTGTAGGGATACGCAGGGAGACTTTTTTCCCCAGTCCTTCCCTGCTCCTGCCGGCCGGAGGATGCGATTGGAGCCGCGGTCCTCGCCGCGGGACAGAGGGTAAGTATCTGTTCTGTTTTTTTTATTTTTAAAGCTGGTGTTAACGGATTATCCAGAAGCGGAATCCGTTAACACCAGGTCCTGGCTCTGGTTAACTTTTCGCTGACCAGAGCCAGGCGTTAATCAGCGCTGGGACCTTGTAATCCAGCGCTGATTAACACTTTGCGCTCCCTATACTTAACATGGGGAGCGCAAAGTGCAGTAACCCATGCAGAGAAGCGCAAGGTACCAAACGCACATGGGTTTTTTAACCTGTTTGCGTTTGGATTGTAATATGCGGTAAACACCACAGCAAACGTTAATGCTCACACAAGTGAGCGTTAACGTTTGCGTTAGGAATGTAATAGTGCCCATTGTTTTTATACAGCAAACTATAAAGTGATATAAAGCCATACGCGAATGATGAAAAAGACTTAAATTTAAAGCAAAAGTGTTACGAATGGTAACTCTGTATATAATGGTAAATAATGGTACATACAAACAAATTAACAGAAAGCCATCAGTTCAAACAACCAGAGCAAAATAAAGTATACAGTTAGCCAGACACGTCTTGTCCTAGGGCCATGGATATGACCTGTTGACCAGCATCCCACTTAAAAAGATGATATGACATTCATTTTGCTAATGTGAATATATACAGGGTTATTCAGAGAGAGGTGAAAAGCAGGAGAATGACTGGAGAATGGAAAATTCTAGGTCAGAATAGCCGATTTGGAAAGTGGGATGAATGGGAGAATTTTTCTGGTTTGGATATTTTGACCTAGAATTTTCCATTCTCCAGTCAATCTCCTGCTTTTCACCTGTCTCTGAATAACCCGGATAGTGTGATTCTTTTGTCCTGCTGCATATCTGTTAATCTGCTCTGTGAACAACACTGACAGATCACTGATAGATATAGAGAAAGAAATTCAAGTTTCGCACACAACAGTGTTAAGCAGCATGACAAGCATAGCTTAATGCAGTACAAGAGTTGCTGTCGGAGTGCCTGGAGTCTGCTGCCGGTACCGGTCATACTCTAGAGCAGTGAGTTTTCACACTTTTCCTCTTGCTGCAGGCTGGTAAGGAGCAAAAAGCCAAAGCAATCTAGCAGTTTATTAATCTTATAATTCGTCATTTAAAACTATAAGGATTGTTTTTAAAGTTGTGTTTATTACACATCTCCCCTTCATACCTTTAAACTCCTTTATACCCATATTCTACCTCTGCACTGTCACTT
Organism: Leptobrachium leishanense; assembly: GCA_009667805.1. Classification (NCBI taxonomy): domain Eukaryota; kingdom Metazoa; phylum Chordata; class Amphibia; order Anura; family Megophryidae; genus Leptobrachium; species Leptobrachium leishanense. The sequence continues at coordinate 152,280,357 of CM019067.1, read as the reverse complement.
ACCCACCGCACAGTAAAGTCCTGCTGCACACCTGAGGACCATTTGCGGCACAGCAGCGCGCCACAGTACAGTAGTTCAAAGTCATTGCCAATGAAGGCCAGGAACAACTCAGTCGGAGGGCCCTTGAGTTGCCCCTGAGGGCAGCATGCAAGGAGTTAAGTTAGGGGAGTTAGTAAGAGCGGGAAGGTGAGTGGGCGGGGCCGAGAGGAGTATTTAAAAGGTGCGACCGCAGTTACAGTTACAAGCATTTATAAAGCGTCAACAGATTCAATAGCGCTGTACAATGAGAGAGAAAGAATAACAAATATACATACACGTTACACACACGGAACAGTAGGAGGGAAGGACCCTGCTCGAGGGATTACAATCTAAGAGGAGACCGGCTGGGTGGGATAGAGGTAACATCACTGCTCTATGACTGTGGAGACACAGGTTCGTATCCCAGCAAGAGCACCTCTCCAGTAAGTGTCCTTGGGCAAGACACCTAACAGTACATACCTCGCCACCCAGGACATACTTGACGAGAGAAATCTCAATGTATCCTTCCTGGTAAAACACTTTCTAAAAAAAAAGGAGAGGGGGTGACCGTAGGTGAGGGTACCTGGAGTATGTGTAGTAGTGGGGTGCATGTGGCCCTGTGCACCTTTTTCCTGAGGTAACCTGGAGAGCAGCATCCCTCCCTCCCTCCCTCCCTCCCAGTATAGGGATTAGTCTGGGTTGTGTTGGGGTTATGTTTAGGTGGGTTGGGCGATTGTGGGTTATTTTATTCCCCTTTGTCACAGCGGGGGTTGGTAGGCGGTGCTGAGGGAGGGTTCTTGTTAGGATGGATAATTTGCTGGTGAGAAGGAAGTGAGATGGGAATGGAGTTAAGTTGGGGTTAGGTTTGAAAAGGTACAGGTAGAGAAGGAGAGAACCCATGCAGCACTGTCTTTAATTTTATATTGTTATATTTTAAATAAGGACAGTATGGAAAGCTGTGGCCTATAATAAATATTATTCCACAGAACAAGAAGTTGTCAGTGTTATTATTTATTGGGGTCCTTGCAGGAGAATGGTCATCAGTGGGCAAAGAAAGGGGAACTCTGGAGAATGACTGGAGAAGTGAAAATTCTAGGTCAATATAGCCAAACCAGAAAAATTCTCCCATTTATCTCACTTTCCAAATCGGCTATTTGGTCTAGATTGTTCTCTTCTCCTGCCAGTTCTCCTGGTTTTCACCTTTCTCTGAATAACCCCCATAGTCTTTTTCAGATGGTGTGATAATGATCATAGTCAGTTACAGCATTATTACTGTTTATAGAAAAACTATTGTTACAGGAAAAGGTATCTTATCAGAACATTTGCCCTGGGAATTGCAAGAACTATCCAACTCTGATTTAAAGAAGAAATTCCATATGAGGCTTATTATCATTTGTAGAAATTCATTTGATGGACGCACGTCTTTTTTTCAGCCTGTGTAACGATTTTCACAGCGTTTCAACAAAGCTGTGATAAAACCTATGTCCATTAAACTTACTAATCTGACTTGTGACAGTTCCCCGTCCAAAGTACTAATAGTGTGTGGAATCCTAAAAGATAGTGGAATCCCTCCACTTGTGAAATGACCACAAGAAATGTCTTCACAATGGCTATAGTTATTAATATTCATTCATTTTTTCAAAATATCTATCAGCAACATTCATTTACAAGACACAAGCGGTGTAGCACTGAATAAAATGCTCGTAGACTGTTAGACAGCAAGATGTGGGCAGATTTTATCAGTGTGAAAAGGCCTCTTATGTCTGAAACCCTGATCACATTATGATATTCATTAAACTGAAAGGATTTGTTTCACTAGCAATATCAGACCTAAACTCACTTCTACAGTTAAAGGCGATGTCAGAGAATGCTCAGAACCTGCATCTAGTCCGTTCACAATGAGGTCTTCTGCTGTTTGTAGCTTGCTTGTCTTATGGAGAGGGTATGCTCCTTCAATGTGATAATGAACTTTCTTTCCCTTATAACATTTAATACTAGGTTTGATTTTCCATATTTTGTGTAGCATTTTTAACCTGCACATCCAGGATAATGACCTTAAAGTGCACCTAGTAACCATGTGCACTTTCCTTGTGATATCCCATAAGAGATGGATATCACGTTGGTCTTTAAAAATCAATACGATATCTCTCCTCTTAATGAGATGGCAAAAGCCGTGAAGTCGGTATGTACCCCGTTCAAGAGCAGGTGCTGCTATATTCCCACTACTGTGGGCGGAGCTTGACAAAGCCCTTGGCGGTGAGGTTGGTGCACTGGCTTGTGACTGTCAATGGTGTGCCGGGAGTAAGCCGAGGGCTGTCCTGTATGGTGGCTCACGTGTTAGCAAAAAAAGTGCTGACAAATAAAAAGAAAGTGATTACTTGTCCAATGAGCATGACCGGAATTGCACATGATAGGTTCACTTTAAAAGACCCAGTGAGAAGTAAAGTATTTGGGCACAGGTGGCGGAGGTAATGGGTGCTGAATCATTGTAATTTCACAGTGTGAGCTATAGAAAGTGGTAATATATAATGTAGCATCCTGTTAGGGTTGCCAGATCCTCCAAGTTTTCTTGGACACTAACAGGGTTATTCAGAGAGAGGTGAAAAGCAGGAGAATGACTGGAGAATGGAAAATTCTAGGTCAAAATAGCCTATTTGGAAAGTGAGATGAAAGGGAGAATTTTTCTGGTTTGGCTATTTTGACCTAGAATTTTCCATTCTCCAGTCATTCTCCTGCTTTTCACGCTCTCTGAATAACCCTGATATTTAATTATGCTGATGGGCAGTGCGTGAAAAATCCAGCCCTGCAGTCTGTGAAATTCATAAGCTGCAGGTATGGAATAGGAGGAATCCCAGGTGACCTGCCTTAATTAGGTAACTGATTTCCCACACCTTGCACCATATGAATTATACATGTTGCAGGGCATCCCCTTCCCTGTGCTTTCCCTCTGGATGAAATATCAATCTGTGTCCAGGAAAACATGGCCGACCTGGCAATCCTAATCCTGTCTCTACTTCCAAAATGGTCCAAGGAGTAGATTTGGTGGGAAAGAGCCAAAGGAGTCAGAATATAGGGAGGGATCGGATAGAAAAATAATACTGACTTTGTGTTATACGTATTTACATGTGGGCTCACTGAAATGCAAGTTGTCCAAAATGTATGCATTTGATCATAACCATATTGAATGGCATAATAATATTAAAAGTATATGTAGGGACAGGGAATTGCCTTAACACCTTCACTACCAAGATCGCGTATATATGGTCTTAAAACATACTTGCTGGTTTTTCTAGGGCCGCACATGGTGTCCCACGTGAGGGGGAATTACCTGATGGCTTTATCTCTGCGTAATTTCTATAGTGTCATCATTTCTCATTATATGGCATTTGGCAGCACTATTGCTGTTCATTTTAACTATATATAGTGATGGTGATCTTGAGGAAACAAGATTTTTAAAGAGGAACAATCTTTTATGTGGGTTTTTCCAGACTACCATTTATATAGTTATTGATTTCACATTAAAAAACAAAAACGCTGTTGACGAAACAATGAAACTGGTGCTGCCATTTTGAATTTAACTTGCTTTTCTCATGAAGGCAATGCCATGGAAGTTAAAGGGATAACCTAGTGGTTTTTGAACTTTAACCAAATCAATTCGGCATGTTAAAAAAAGCATTTTCTTAATTTAACTTTCATATGTATTTCCTGACCTTAGTTAATTTTATTTAAAGGAAGAATTAATATTGATCTATTTGTTTCCGGAGGGTTCAAGTCAGCATACTCTTTTTGAAATGAGATAACTTATTAAAACTTGGATGTCAACAGGACAAATATTTTTTATAACAAGATGAACTAATTTAGGTTGACTATAGAAACAACTAGAGTGGCCCTTTAAAGCGATAACTAAACGTTGACGTCCGTATTCCAGCTGAGATGGTAATGGGGATATGCTATTGGATAAATCTGGCCAAGCTGTTGTCCCTGAGCAGATGATTATTACCAGCTTGACTCAATATCCTAGGGGGTGCTATCAGTTACAAGCAGCGCAGCACACAGATCCCTATAATATCTCCCATAATCCATAGGACTTCGAGACCAAAGAGAGTTCTCCATGAGATTGTGTGCGGTCTACAATTTGTTCCCAGTTTACTTTTGCAAGCGGTGAGAGGAGATGGTGGATCACATCATCCTTGGCAGTGTGGGACCAGAGGTAATTACTCAATTTTTTTCATGTATTTTTATATCTTGTTGTTATGTGATTTACATATGCAAATTAACACCCGGTTATTTAGAACCAGTACTGCTTTTTTGATATAGCAACTTGAGACAAAAATAAAGAACAACCTTCAACTGTTTATTATTCTCCGGCTAGACACTAAATCCTATGGGCTATATTACAAAGCTGGTGCTAACTTAGGCAGAGCTGTCGTAAACAAAGCAACTCCATAGACTATAATGGCTCTGGTAATTATTTTTTTTTTGAGAAAGGATTTTACCAGGAAGGATACATTGAGATTTCTCTCGTTTTCAAGTATGTCCTGGGTGGCGAGTATGTACCGTTAGGTGTCTTGCCCAAGGACACTTACTGGAGAGGTGCTCGTCGGGATCGAACTCATGACTCCACAGGCTCTCTCCATGCAGAGCAGTGATGTTACCTCTACTCCACCCAGCCGGAACTAAGTTTATTTACAACAGCTCTGGTTAAGTTAGAGCTTTGTAATATAGCCCTAAGTGTAGTATAGGAAACATTACTTTACAGTAAATTGGCACAAACGCAAGCAAAGTTTACGGCTCAGCTTGAATTGGATGGAAGCCGTTATAATTTATGAGTGAGACACTATACTTAACAGCTCATTCAGTAATCATGGCTTGCTTGGAATGGAGTCCTGAATTTATTGCTGGGGATTTGTTAATGGAGTCTGTCTGTAATAAGTTCATAGTAACTTTATTAGGCACGTCGAAAAAATTGGATCAGGAATTTTACCATGGATGAGATTGAGCAATGAGTAAAGTGAGACAATGTACACTAAATGAGTTGACTTGGACTATTCAAGCCGCTGTTTCAGTGAGGATTACAATAAATTAAATAAGTAAAATACAGAGCCAAATGCGTAAAAAAAAAATAACAAGTATTAACCATTGGAAAAAATACTTTCCTGTGATTATATAGCGCATTCATTTGCCATATAAAGCCGTACACCTTTAAAACCATTACTGTTCCTACACTTAGGTTGCTCGCCCCTCAGAAAGGGAAGTAATTAGGAGCTCACCTCAAGTTATAACAATGTGGTCACTGCATTTGACATTGTGGTCACACATGAAAGTGGAACAATTATAGGGAAGAAGATGCTATTCAGTAGATCAATCTAAAAACAGTTTACCTTTCTTTGAACCTTCCGGGACAATTTTGTAAACCTTATACGGATCTGAAATGTCCAGCTGACTTCTTTCTACTAGCTCTTCAAAGTCGTTGCTCTTGTTTAGTGCACAGCGTAGCCTTGTCTTCCAGGTTGGTGGGTCTGGCTTGTCAACACCTTCCCTGAATTTGCCTTTAAAGAGTGCCCAGGCCTGCATGGATAACAAAGAAACACTCTGTGATTATACAACAAATATTAAATAATACTCATGCTACATACGGTGATCCATAAGCTGCATATCGAAGCTACAGCTTCATACATATTTACATGATTTAAACCAAAAACTGATATAAGTGTTAGAAATATAGAATATACAGTAAAGCGCACCAAGGGCACTCGTTACATCACACCCTTCTCTTTATACACTGTGGGCCATATTACATACTTGGTGCTAACTTAACCAGAGCTGTTGTAAACTTAAAACCTCCATAGGCTATAATGGCTCTGGTAAGTTTACAACAGCTCTGGTTAAGTTAGCACCAGGTTCTGTAATGAACGCCTCTGTCAATCTCAACCACCTCACACATCTCTCGCACCTCGCCCCTTTCTCGATCTCTACACTGGCTCCCGGTTTCCTTTAGAATACAATAAAAGAATACTGGTGCTGACATACAAGGCTCTCCATATCCGTGCACCTGCCTACATCTCCCTTATTAACAGGTACATCCCATCCTGACCACTTCGCTCTGCCAATGATCTAATGTTATAAATACTCCTTTTGCTATATATCACGGTTGTGTTTCACCTCCATTGTCTATTCTGTGCACTATTGGGTGTTGTGGGGGATTATCACCCATTTGGTGTATAGCGACAGTAATTTGCAAGAAATATGTGTTTCCTGGTGCGCAGAGGTTTAGAGTTGTCTGGTGATCCACCAAATATATACTCCTATGTACTGTATGTTTATAATAAGTGATGTAATGGGTAGATGAATACACTCATTTAAATGTGACGTAGTGTACATATGTTAAGAAATACATATACAAGCATGGATTTGAAAAAGCTGTGTAAGACATTACTTTGTTTTGCACTTAAATACTGCATCATATAAGTGACTTGTTAATTCTCTGAACTATACCAGTGTATGCATGCATATGTGAATATACAGTGCATATTATATATATACATATACACTATATTGCCAAAAGTATAGGCTCACCGATCCAAATAATCAGAATCCGGTGTTCCAATCACTTCCATGGCCATAGGTATATAAAATCAAGCACTTAGGCATGCAGACTGTTTTTACAAACATTTGTGAAAGAATGGGTCGCTCTCAGGAGCTCAGTGAATTCCAGCGTGGAACTGTGATAGCATGCCACCTGTGCAACAAATCCAGTCGTGAAATTTCCTCACTCCTAAATATTCCACAGTCAACTGTCAGCTGTATTATAAGAACGTGGAAGTGTTTGGGAACAACAGCAACTCAGCCACGAAGCGGTAGGCCACGTAAACTGATGGAGCGGGGTCAGCAGATGCTGAGGCACATAGTACGAAGAGGTCGCCAACCTTCTGCAGAGTCAATCGCTACAGACCTCCAAACTTCAGGTGGTCTTCAGATTAGCTCAAGAACAGTGCGCAGAGAGCTTCATGGAATGGGTTCCATGGCCGAGCAGCTGCATCCAAGCCATACATCACCAAGTGCAATGCAAAGCGTCGGATGCAGTGGTGTAAAGCACACCGCCACTGGACTCTAGAGCAGTGGAGACGCATTCTCTGGAGTGACGAACTGCGCTTCTCCATCTGGCGATCTGATGGATGAGTCTGGGTTTGGCGGTTGCCAGGAGAACAGTACTTGTCTGACTGCATTGTGCCAAGTGTAAAGTTTGGTGGAGCGGGGATTATGGTGTGGGGTTGTTTTTCAGGAGCTGGGCTTGGCCCCTTAGTTCCAGTGAAAGAAACTCTGAATGCTTTAGCATACCAAGACATTTTGGACAATTCCATGTCAGCAGTTTGGAGTTGGCCCCTTCCTCTTCCAACATGACTGTGCACCAGTTCACAAAGCAAGGTCCATAAAGACATGGATGACAGAGTCTGGTGTGGATGAACTTGACTGGCCTGCACAGAGTCCTGACCTCAACCCGATAGAACACCTTTGGGACGAATTAGAGCGGAGACTGAGAGCCAGGCCTTCTTGTCCAACATCAGTGTGTTGCGCTTCTGGAAGAATGGTCAAAAATTCCCATAAACACACTCCTAAACCTTGTGGACAGCCTTCCCAGAAGAGTTGAAGCTGTTATAGCTGCAAAGGGTGGACCGACGTCATATTGAACGCTATGGATTAGGAATGGGATGTCACTTAAATTCATAAGCGAGTCAAGGCAGGTGAGCGAATACCTTTGGCAATATAGTGTATATATACACACACACATACATTTCTCACAATGTGGAGAGGATTTTTGTTTATTTGCATTACTAAATATATGAATATATTGAATTATTTCTTCTAAACATTGATGTGTGTATTACATTCTAGAACGACAGTTAAAGATCAATTTAATTGTAAAATGTCAGGCGCAGGAAAGAGGTGTCTTTTTTTCTCCTGAATAAATGTGCGGTATTTAAATGATGAAGCATATTATACCAGAATGATCACATCTGATAAGCATGAGGCTTTACATTGGAATATGCCTAACAGTACCTAGAATTACTGACAAGCCCTCTGCTGGTAAATGACTCACAAAAAGTTCACACAAAGAGGCCAAAATCTGTTTAAATCAGAAACGTGGGAGGTGGAAAGTCAGGCAGAAAGGTTATCTTACAATAAAGACACTGCTGTGTGCTTGGGGGGAATTTAACCCTGGTTTGTTTCAGAGAGCATATTACATAAAATGTTATTTGCACTTTACATAAAGAGCTAGTGGAAATAAAGTGAATAAACAATTCAGTGTGGCACCAAGAAATGCTTGTACCTGCCCTTGTCATTTAGTGCTAAGTGTAGTCATTGGTGCGGGAACCCATAAACCTAAGGGTCAAAGTAGCCTTCTTACTGTAAGTCAGTGGAAAGACATAATTAAGATAATGCAGGTTAATAAGTTCAGGGCTCTATTCCAACCTTAGTGTAAACTTAACCAGAGGTATCGTAATCTTACCAGAGCCATTATAGTCTATGGAGATGTTACGTTTACAAGAGATCTGGTTAAGTTTACACCAAGGACGTAATAGGGCCCTCAATTTGTTTACTACCCTTACCATTCATGACATAAATTGCAGGAATTTATTAAGTTATGGGCGGTAAACTAAAACAAGGTCTGTCCATACAAGAAATCCTCAATCCCAGATACACGCTGTGCATATGAAGATACCTTTCTTCATTATCCAACCCAGTTCCACCACCTATGCATGTTGTACATAGTTATACATAGGGGTCAAGTCCTAAAAAGAGAAATGTGGGAACTCATCAAGATTTCTGTCCCCAATTAGCAATTATCATCTTGCACTTAATACAAAACACTCATATCTGATATGTATATGTGTGGATTTTAGGAAAAATATATTGTGACATAACAGGAAAATATGATGAACACCTGAATACACGCTTTATTAGATTTGGGACAAATGGGAATGCTGTTGCATCTGCAAAGATAGTGAAGAAACTGCATTCACATACATTCCCTCTCGACTTGACCACCGGTTATACAACCACATTCAGAAGGGTTCAAGCATCAAAAAGCCCCCTAGTTCCTTTGCAGGATTATAAACTGCCTGGATAATGCCTCATAAACTGTGCAAATAGTGTTACTGTTAAATATTGCATGGTTTTCATTTACATGGTTTTCATTTACAGTTTGTTCCCTACTTTCTTGGAGCTACAATACTGGAGTGGACCTACTTTCTCCACATTATCCCCAGCATCCAAAATCTGCTAACATGGCCTACCTTCTCCAAGAAAATGTGACGAGAGCAAAAGAAAATTTACACTTGTATGTGTGCAATAATAGTTCTAAACTTTTCTTATAAATGGCAGAACCCCCACTTTCCTGAAAACAGGAACCCCTTTTCAGTTTTTACTTAACCTGAACCATATACAGTGCTGCCATCAAAAGGTCTTGAGCGGACTTACTAAAGTAAGCGGAGATCCAAACTCACACGCCATGCCCCCTCTTAACCAACCTTCCATGTGTTTTTAATTCTCTACTCCACAATGTGTTTCTTTCCCCCAATGTTGTGCATTTACCTCTCGCTTGTCCTCCGTGCATGTCTCACTTCTACTCATGTTCCCCCATGTGTATCCTTGGCTTCTCTGTCCATCTCTTTAAAATGCAAACTGTGACTACTCCCCATATTACTCCAGCTGCGCTGGTTTCCACTCACATTTACTGCTCTCTTCAGTCTCTCTTTCATCATAATCTGTCCTATGATACCACCTCATTTTGTCTTCCATTACCCCATGCTATGTCTCCTATCACCCTTTGCATCTCAAAACCCAGCTCTCTGCTGGGACCCTAATCTCCTGAGTTTAAGAAACTGGTTATTAAAAAAATTATTAAAAAGAAAGAGAACTCATATTCTCTCAGATAAAAAAATAGAGCTAGATTCCATGTCAGGTGTAAGCTTCAATGGATACTCTGTTAAAAATTTGAGTTCCCTTTTTCCCCTTAACTAATTGGGCAGAGGCTGATAGCCTTTGTCCAATTATTGTTTACATTTTTTTCTTTTTTTAGGGGATTTTACTTTTGTCCTTCTCTATGGCTCAGGGGCTCCAGAACCCAGAAGTCCCTGAAGTTTTTCTTCGCAGTTTGCACTCTTATGCAACTTGCGTAGTGTCGGAACCGCAAAACGCACACTATGTGACTTGTTCAATTTACGTATACAAGTTCCATAGCGCCTGCCCAGCTACATGTGCAGATCTGATCCATCTCGGTCTCTCTGAGACCAATTCGCTATATGCTCTCTGTGGCAGATTAGATCTGTATTTCTATCTATATAAGGGTCTGCCTGTATATATGTGTCTATCTGCCGGTTTATACATATCTCCTCTCCTCCATATAGAGTTATATTCATATTTGTGTCTGGCCATTTGGTAAGTGTATCCCTGTGTCCACAGCTGAAATGTAATCAAAATGATTAGCTTTCTCCCCTGGGGGGAGGATATAACACGTAGCTGTAAAAAGGGAATTTCTTTTGTACCCTAACATAGAAAATCACACCTTGGCGGCCAGCTCGGCACCAAGAGATGGGGACACAATCTTCAAAGACAGGAAGCACATCCTTGATCTCTAAGGGGGGTCTGGAGGGAAGAGGGACGCCTTTAGGCAATTAACGATTAATTGACAAGCTTACTGAGCATGAGCGAGAATGGCCCTCTGGGAAATGGAGTCCAGGACACTGGGCCATTGGTGGGTGGGGGCTGGAAAGATCAGGAAGTGTATAAATTCGGAACACTGGCCATGTGCTTTGGCTGATCACTTGGGGTACCTTCTAAAGAGGACTGATCTGTCCATGTTCCTACCTCCAGGCCCCAGGAGGCACCGATGCTAGCTACTGATTACTCCGTCGTAAGTAAGGCTCTGTGATTAACACCTTTTTCTTTATATTTTGCTGTGTAGTGTGTAAGTAATTGATTTATTCTAGTCATAATTTTTTTTATGTAACCAAGCACTGTGATTCTTTTTATATCATAAATAAACAAAAAGTATTTATGTTTTGACTCTGGCTGATGAAATCCACGCTAAGAGATTGGGAGTATTGCTATTTGCTTTAAGCTCGGTTATATATAAGAAATTGCGTGTTGCGGTCGTCAGGAAACGGCAGGGAATTGTGGGATCTGTAGTCACTGTCCGAGTTTAGGATAGTGCGGCTGCTAAGCCCTGCGTCTCCTGTTGCGACGCGCTTAGTGTCCGTGAGGACTGGTGGCAGCGTTACTAATAGAATAAGAAAGTGAGCTCCAGGATTGTGAGAGACGTAGGTAGTACGCGCTTCAGTAGAAGACTTGTACTGCGTTGCAATCCTGGGATCAGTATATTGCGCTCTACGTGCCTGTTGTGAGAGAAAGCCTGGCCGAGACGGGTAGATAAGTGCGTGTAATTATCTGGGTCTAGGATAGATAGTGCGCGGCTTAACCCCGGCGTCGTGGGTCGTGACACTCTCTGCATGCCAACGTCACTAGTGAATGATCTGCTGCCATGCAACTGGGAAATTCAAAAATCCCGACTGCTGCTGATGCTGGGTGGGTGGAGGAAACTCCTCCACCTCACCCAGCATTTTGTCTAGTCTCTAGATCAGGTAGCTGGAAGGAGGAGGGAGTCCTCACATCTTGACCACTTTATAACTATAAGGATGACTAGAGAGTCCCTTTAACCAGAGCTCAGGTAAACGTATGAAACTCAAAACTGAAATAGTGTCCAAAATCCATGTAGCACTAAAAATGAACCCCCAGTTATTATCTGATGGAATAGGACAGGGAACCCTTATGGCAGTGAGATTAAAAATAACAGGAGAGGTAACCACCTTCACAGGACATCCGACTGGAATCTCCAAGGGTGCAGGATAACCATTTAAAATGATCTTTATGGAGTTGGCATTTAAAAAATCACCAGAAGATGGGCACATATAGAATAGTTACAAGGTTTGAAAATTGGTGTCAATGTAGCAGCATGTCTTAAAAATATATAAAACTTCCCAAATAAAGTTTCTAGTCTTTATCTACTTTGGAAACGACTGTGCAATGATTTGGGATAGAAAGTAAAGAGAGGTGCGGCAGTTGTTTTAGGACCAAGCCACACTAAACGAATGCTCAATAGCTAAAACAACTTACTGTAGATATTCGAGTATACCGCTAGATTTTGGTGTCAAAAATTTACCTTAAAATTGGAGGGGTTGCGTTATATTCGAGACATCTGCATGACGTGTAAAGAAAAAAAAAACCTGACTTGCTCATGGATCCCAAGTCTCCCTGACTATCTGCGGATTTTGCGTTGCCTGCTGGAGCCAGAGGTCAGAAACCGACACCTCCCGGCGTGTTGGCTATTGGTGAATGATTCATCTCGCTCCGCCGACCATCTTATCGCAAGTAAGAAGACGGCTTCATACTTGGTAACAACTACAATCATTCTAGAACAGAACACCCTGGCATGAAGGGTAACTTGACTGTGTTTAGAAAACCTGGAAGGATTTTAATGGCTTCCCAGTACAGTATACTTATAATTTTGCTCCTCGCGTTATATTCGAGTCTTGAGTATTCTCTCATTTCCATAATAAATCTCTATCCATCACGTTATATTCAGGTCGCGCTATTCTCAAGTATCTAAGGTACTTATTTTATCAGTGTCGAACTGTAATACACAATATTGTATTTTGTAATACAGCAATTCCATATCCCCTTGTTAAGGAAGGTAGGAGTAGAAGAAGAAAGGATGACTAGTTTGTAAATTCTCAAATAGCTTCTCAACCTAATCTCTATACGAAAGTGTGGAGAAAAAGAAGGTTTTAATAACATCTCTGACATATGTTCTACTTCATAGCACAGAGGCTTTACCAAGTGCACTATTGGAGTGTCACTGACTCGGAATTTAGCCCATGGTATTTTAAAGCTTGTTCTTGGATACCAAGGGAAGCAATTTTCACCGTTTATTCTACCACTTGGTTCTAGCCTACCCAGGAACATGACATTTTGGGCCAGATCACAACCTGCAGAGAGCTTGAGCAGTATAGCTCGACCACTATGCTTAGTTTTACCTCATCCTATTCCATCCGAGACGCAAGCTCGGCTTCTTGTCTACAATGTAGCGGTTGCTTACTCAACATTAACTTCTTCCATATACAGTATAGGAGATGTTAATGTGCCCCTAGCAAATGAAGAATACGCTAATCCAATCAGCTTGTTCTCTTTTTGCACCTGACTGTTATAGGACACTACCACTTACATAAGCTGTAACTAGATTTCTTGTGCATTACAAATAAAACCACTTTATAAAACACATTATGCTGTTTTTTTTTTCCTTTGAAGTAATTGTGTGTAAATGTAAAAATAGAATTTGGTGGTTTTTTTATCTTTTGTTACCATTCTGTGCATTTTTCCCTTGATGCAACATTTACCAAAAACGTATAGTGAGTTTTACTTTGACTGTGCTTTATCCTATATAGTATTTAACAGTTAATGAGGTAGAGGAGGGAATGTTTAGATAAGGCTATTGTGATTCAGGCTACTCCAGATAAGAGATGGCAGCTGAATGAGATAAAACTGGGAGTTTAAAAGACTTCTAATCTATGCCCTGGTGATGTCCTTTGAATACATCCCAAAAAAACAATGATGTGAGTCTGCTGCCTGACCCATAGATTACATTCTATGGCCAAAACCACACAGCAAGGATCAAGTAATGTAAAGTAATGTTTCTCAACTCTGGTCCTCAAGTACCCCTAACAGGCCAGGTTTTCCAGATATGTGAAGCACAGCATAGGTGATATGATTTGCTGCTCAGTGATTGCAGAATTCAATCTGTATTTCCCCAAGGGAATCCTTAAAATCTGGCCTGTTAGGAGTACTTGAGGATCAGGGTTGAGACACACTGTTGTAAAGGTAAAGGGGGCAGTTTACAATGCAAAGATCACAAAATTGTTGCACCCAGTGACACATATTGGGTAAAATATGTTCTTAGCTAAACATACAAGAGAAAAGCAAAGCACGTGTAAGATATCAGCAACATAAAATAAACACAATAAGGACATTTCATTTTTTGGTGGTAGTGCCCCTTTATTTGACTGCACATTAGCCTGTTTCCTATTTTTTTTCCCTACTTTTCCCAGGAATTTATAAAAAATAGGTGTACATTGAGGAGTCTATCTCAATTCACTGTGTCTATAACAGTGTTTTGTTTTTAACGCTTGAAATGAGCATAAAAAGGGATCATTGTTTATGGCTTGCTGAGAGAACAATTAGTAGTCATGCAATGAGAACAATTTTACTCAAACACACAACGACCATACCTTAAAGAGAGCTGCGTCTTCGTCTCTGTTGTAATCTTGTTTTCCAGCATGCTTCCAAGGTATACGGAAAATACTTCTGTCTTCATTTTCCCACACCAATCCAGGATACTTTCCACTGTCTATTTGGTCAATCAGCCACTGCCTCAGTTTCCCATTACCACAGCTTATTGGTGTCATTCCACACTCACGATCTTGGTTCATACCGTGCCAAATGAACCCAATTTATATGGGACTAACAGGAAAACAAAAAGGAGTGTAAAATATATATTTTTTTAAAAAACAACAGGCCAAAAGTTATTGCTAAAATAAGGAAATCTCACCTTTTATAAAAAGCATTTTAAATGTAAAAAAGTGGAAAACTGGGTTACCAATTCTGACAACTAGAGCACAGGATAAATCATTTTTCATTCAACTATATTTAGACCCTTCACTACCTAGATCGCGTATACTCAATATTTAAAAGCACTTGCAGATGCCCTGATATAGGGTATTCTTGATGTGGGCTAACTCTGGAGCAATCCAAAGGAAATTCATTCATTACAAATTAAATTCGTCATCTCATCTGTTGAAATTATTTGAAAAGCTTTTCTATTTTCATTAACTGAACCACAAAGCTCAAGCTTTTTTGTAAATGTAGTGGCACTTTTTGGCCAGTGGAGGGAGCCAAACCCAAAAAAAGATTATCTACAGAAAACATGTAAAGAACAATACATCTGTATATAGTTACTGTATGGGTAATGCAAAGTCATTTTCTGCAAAACCACTGGGTGCCACCAGTGGATTTCTGGAAAATCACTTAGAGGCAGAAGCTGAAAGTATTGTGACAATCAACAGTTTATGGTAGGCACAGACATCAGTACCTGATCTTTCCAGGAGCAAGACTATCAGGGGTATTCAGAGAGAGGTGAAAAGCAGAAGAGTGGCTGGAGAATGGGAAATTCTAGGTCAAAATAGCCAAACCAGAAAAATTCTCCCATTTATCTCTTTCCAAATCGGCTATTTTGACCTAGAATATTCCGTTCTCCAGCCATTCGCCTGCTTTTCATCTCTCTCTGAATAACCCTGTATATCTTTTTCCAAACAAGTTGGTAAAGTAATTTGCACCATCTTTTTTGGGAGGTAACAGATCCACCTCTGAGTACATGCAATTTTAAAAAAGACCCCATGGGCATACATGATGATGTGTGTCATTCACCAATACTTGAAAAAGTGCAATGACTGAATTAATCATAATTTCATGTGTGTTTCAAGCAGTAATGAAAATTTGGGTAATCTCCTACATTTGACTATTGAGCAGTCCAGATAGAAAAGAAAGTGCCATCACTGGGGATATCGGTGAAAATAAATTACAGAACTGAATACACAAGGAGAAATTAAGGGAATTATTACACTCTGGCAACTTAGCCCCGTCCCTCATTGTAACAAAAAGCTCAACAAACTTTGCTGCTGCATTACAGCTGCCAGGAAGAGGGCAGAATACAGAGAGAGCTCTGGGATCACTCACTGCTGTACAGGGATAAGATTCAGCAGGTTGTACTGACTGAAAAATCCCTATACAGTACAGACAAGGTGTTACTGTAATTTCCATACACAGGTATTATACCATATACAGATTTAATTTTTATTTTCTAATGACATTTTTCTGAAGCAGCATTGCTAATAATCTCATTATGAGCACTACAGATCCCCATTGGCAGGGGATCTGACCATTTCTATTATCTATATCACATTTTCTATATTTGACCCACATACCTATGCAAAATTTCTATTTTACCCTATATTTAATTGATACCATTATGATAATTTTTTAACAAAAGGTGTTCGGTAGTGAAGGGGTTAACGGAAAACACATACTAACACATTATACTAAATTTACTACAAAACAATGACGAATTGCTAGGTGGTTATGCACTGGCTACTAAATGCATGTTTGAACATGCAGGTGGAAATTAACATTAACTTTTCCCTAGAGGAGAGAAACACTACATCTGTAGTAAGAAGCGTCGCACATCACTGGTGCTGCCAGACGATCGACTGTGCATGTATTGAACTTGCACCCTGCAAAGGTGTTTTTTTTTTAGAAAGGATTTTACCAGGAAGAATACATTGAGATTTCTCTCATTTTCAAGTATGTCCTGGGTGGTGAGTATGTACCGTTAGGTGTCTTGCCCAAGGACACTTACTGGAGAGGTGCTCTTGCCGGGATTCGAACCTGGGTCTCCACAGTCTTCATGGTAATAGAGCAGTGAGGTTACCTCTACTCCACCCAGCCGGTGATTATCGTTTAAGTGGAATACCAAAGGACAAGCATTTACATCTGTAAATACCCACTATCTATATATTACATTTCTGTACTGGTCGAGCAGTCCGTGTTAAAAGCATAATAAATGGCGGTCATCCGTCACTGCTAATATAAGATAGCTTAAGGTGTAGAAGTGTTTGACAAAATAACAACTTTAGGAGTATTTCTGAGTGCAAAGTTTTTGAATTTACACAAGATAGAGCTCAAGAGAGACAGCGCAATAGATAAAGAATTCCAAATGTACTAAAAATGGAAAAAAATAAAAAGGCCTCGATGCTGAATAATATAGGTGTTTTCTCTTAAGTCTCTGCAATAAGTTAAGCACTACTTAAGTGCACAAACCTACACCTACACAGGCGTTTATGACAATACTCTATCACAGCTGAATCTGCGGGACTCCAATCTAAAAGGATATGCAGTCAGACTGAAGCCAGAGAGAGCTGGTGTCAATGGGGGATAAGATGGAAAGAAAGTGGATTTGTGGAGTGGAGAGAAAGGATACTCCAGCGCCGCTCATCCTACTCGATTTAAAGTTGGAAAAAATAGAGTGGATAGAGATTGCTGGGATAAAAGAGGAAGGCATGGGAGTAAACTAGAGAGAGCTGGAGAAAAGCTAGAGAACGGCAATGAAAAAAGATGGGAACGAAGTGCGTGTTGGTGAAAGTGAGTCGGTATTAAGAGAGAGGTAGCTAGATTGAAGGATCTGCCAAAATGCAGGTGACTTAACCCCTTCCCTGCTGAGCCATTTCACATCTTAAAAAAAACACATTTTTCTTTTTTTATTATTATTGTTATAATTTTGTATCTTTAAACCTGGTTAGGTTTGGTATCATTGGAAAGGCCATGCTCTGGCCTTTCTAATGATACCAATCATGACCCTGCAAGCTGAAAACAGTTGGAAGATAGAGGTTCAAAGGAACCCCTATCTCCACCCCTGTCTTTCCATAGGAGTCAATGAGGATGTTTCCCACACGTCCTCAGCAGTGAAAGGGTTAATCTGCAAGTGTGTATATGTGTATGTCACTAATTACATGTATAGCTTATGCAAATGGAAAATTGTCACCAAACCCTATATTTTCCATATAGGTTAAATTCAAGTTAGTATTCTTTCATTTAAACATTTCAGGGCAACAACCGCTCCACTCCATACGAACATTACGAATTAATTACACAGGATTTATTTTAGAAATTCTGCTTAGTGACAGATCAGATAACATGCTAAATAAAATTAAATAACCAACTGATCCTATGTAGTATAACACTATGAGGCCTCTGTTCCATAGTTAATGCTAACTTAACCAGAGATGTTATAGACTTAACCCCATAGACTATGGGCTATATTACATAGTTGGTGCTAACTTAACCAGAGTGAAGTTGTTAAGTTTACAACAGCTCTGGTTAAGTTGGCACCAACTATGGAATAGGACCCTAGGTATGCTTTTATTTCATGTAGTACCCATAGTGATTCTGTCTGACTTTGTGTCCCCATATGTTGGTGCTCTCAAGATAATCATTCTGATAATATTGTTAGTAGTGTTGACTCCTAATGTGTGAATCCACAAAGCAGTTATAAAATATCCGCCTGTGAATGAAAGATGTAAATAATAAATAACAAAAAGTTTTTTTTAATTGCCATTTGTAGCCTTATTTACAAATAGTTATTTCACAAAACTGGAATTACACTTCCAACATGTTTGGTACATGTCTATTATAATTATAAAATCAATTCATTATTAATGTTCATTGTTTATTTCCTATAGTTTCAGAAAGACCAACTTTGATACAGTTATTATAATTATATCTATAGATACTTCAATGCTTTTCTCTTTGCTTCCAGCCTCTACAGAAATTAATAATCTGTGATCCAGAACAGCTTTGAAGCCTTTATTATAAATCAAATGCAGTTTTGTATTGTACGTCTGCAACAGTTATACAGTATAGTTGACTTGATATTTAGATTACTGCAGGATATTAAAAAAAAACAATAAGCAGATACGATTTGTTTCCATTGGGGTCTGTTCCTCTATTTGAATTCCACAACACATTTTATTCTTATACACCAAGCCCTAATTAAATCACGTTCCTGGCCAGAAATCACTGCTTTAGATATTGCTGTACCAGCTCCCGTGTCCCCCTATAAACAGATCACCTGCAAACAAAGGATTCTTCCCTTTAGTTTTTCTGTGATTGCATTCACACCACAGAAGACCACATTCCAACTACATAACACCTTGATTCTTCAAGCAAAAGCAACCCCACCCCTCATATATTGTATGTGACCTCTAGCTGTAGCACAAACTGTGGACAGATAACCGTGAAACATTTTCGATGTTCATAGCGAATCAAACAGTTATCACTGCAGTTAAAAAACAGTTGGCTTTAATAACCACCAATGGTTGGCCACAAACCTGTTCACAGTTATACCCAACCAAAGAGGCGAACAACTAGCATATTACCATACTTCACTGGTCTAAACTCTAAGCCTCCTTTTCCTCTTTAGAGATATTCATTTTCATTTGGTTAATATTCAGTTTAACTCCGTTTACTTTAATTTATCATTTGTAGCTGACCTGCTTGAAGAACACTTTCGGGGTTATTCAGAGAGAGGTGAAAAGCAGGAGAATGACTGGAGAATGGAAAATTCTGGGCCAAAATTGCCAAACCAGAAAAATTCTCCCATTTATATCACTTTCCAAATTGGCTATTTTGACCTAGAATTTTCCATTCTCCAGTCATTCTCCTACTTTTCACCTCTCTCTGAATAACCCTGATAGCATATAATCGTTTGCAGACTTTGTAAGTTTGATCATTTCTCTCACTTTGGTGTTTTTCTTTCAAAGATTAATTTTTCTTATTATTTAGTACGTGGTTGTAAAACTAGATCAGATTATGTTCTTACAATCAGAATAGTACAGATCAAAAAGTACATTTTTTAAAATATTATGGCATTCATTTATTAATCAACAATAAAATGCTGTGCGTTATATTTTCTTACAAGATCAAACATTGTGACTAAGTTGTATTTTTATTGGTGTAAAAAGTATTAACGAATACTTCAACACAATCCTACCATGTGATAAAACCAGACAGAATTCACAGCAGTAATGCTATGAGTTAATAAGCATAGCCTTTTATAAAGTCTGAGCACCAATAACTCTTTTACATTGCAGTTTACCACACAAGAAAGTGCCTTCCAATCACCAGTAAAGGAGAATAAGATCACCTTTAATCAACTAAATGTGACATTAGAGTAAGCCGTGACCGTACTCTTCTAAAAGAAGATCCAAGGTAATGGTAGGAAAAGACCTTCTTGATCGTTTTAATATCCAATCACAATATGCATCATATGCTTAATCTGCTTAATATTTGCAATTTAGCTTGGTTCAAATCTTAAGACAAATATTTGTATAACATAACTACTCAAAGATTGCAGGCAGTTGTCCATCCAATAGTAACCTTGGGGAAGCTCTCATGGGAAACCAACATAGATCTAATCTATATAGAAAATAAATGCACTGCACACAGCTTTTTCAAGCAAGTATGTATCAAAAAACCCAATCCTTGGAAACCAAATGCAAAAAGGACTCAAAGGAATCCAGACATTCCAATTCAAGTTATGACAATTCAACTGGAGTATCAACGGCAACATTTTGGTTGTCTGAGCAGTCTTTGTCAAGCCTTGAGAGAGGCTGCTCCGGCAGCTGTAACATTGCCATTGATACTCCTTTAAAGATGTCATAACCTGAATTGGAGTGCATGGATTCCTCATCCTTGACCACCATAGAAATAATCACCATTCTCCCAATTTTCAAGTTCAGAGTTTAGTGCCGTCTACTTCCACTGAATGAATGCAACTCATATAATCAGATTCAATACTCCATAAAATTTGGAATATCTAGCCCTGGTCTATGTATTAGTATATAATGGGGGTATTAACCTTTCATTCTATCACTAGTTACAGTGCTAATATCCACATGCATTTGATCATAAAACCACTGGGCTTGGTTTGGCTTATTTTTCTGACAAACTTTGGGATAAACGAAATTAAAAAAAAAATTTTGGAGAAATTATTTTACCAGGAAGGATACATTGAGATTTCTCTCGTTTTCAAGTATGTCCTGGGTTGCGAGTATGTACCGTTAGGTGTCTTGCCCAAGGACACTTACTGGAGAGGTGCTCTTGCTGGGATTTGAACCTGTGTCTCCACAGTTACAGAGCATGCTTGGTATCTCATATATAAAATAAAACATTAAATATTTTCATTTAAATGTAAACATTCTTTATAAGCATATTGTAGCTTTGTAACGTCAGAAATATACATACAGGGTTATTCAGAGAAAGGTGAAACTCTGGAGAACTTTTGGAGAAGTGAAAATTCTAGGACAAAATAGCTGATTTGGAAAATATTTCTGGTTTGGCTATTTTGATCTAGAATTTTCACTTCGTCAAAAGTTCTTCAGAGTTTCACCTTTCTCTGAATAACCCTGATAGTACTAATCCTATGTTTTGATTCAGTAAAAACAAGCTGTTTAAAAATAATGTACAAAAGAGGCATAAGTAACAACATCTCTACAATAAATCAGTCTTTTTAACTACCCGTTCCAGTAAACGCTAAATAATGTGTTGAAAAGATTAAGATTTATCTATTTGCCATCTGTCACAAAAACTGGCTCTGTGAAGATGCTCTTGTGTAGTGAAGATTTAAAAAGTGAGAGCAAGTGAGAGAGGAAGTGCAGAGTCTTATGCAGCTTACTGGCTATGTCTTACCTCACCTCTGTGCGAGTAGAGAGTGAGCGTTCCCTTTACCGAAAGCAAAAATATTAAACAAAAAGAGAGAACCTAACTTTCCTCTATGGGCGGAGAATAGCACCAACAGCCAAAAAAAAGTGTTTAAAAAGAGAGGGGGGTAGTTCTACTGGATGAGCTAGTCTTACATATAATAAAAAAGTTTAAAGTTTATGTCTTATGTGTTGGGTGCCTTGGGAATCCAGTAAAATTAGCTAATATAAGTCACCCACATTCATGGTGGGAATCCCCACATGTTCTACAGCAAGGAGGCATTTCTATTTACTGTAAAACATTACTCAAGGTTTACTATGTCTAACTTTTTATCACCAAATAGTGATATGAACTACAAAAAAACCCACATACACACAAACATACAGCTTCTCTTAGATCACAGATCTTGGACTCTGGTACCCCGGATGTTGATGGTTTACATTTCCCAGAATTCTTTTATCGAAATAAATGGCCAGAGACACATAGATGGTGTAATTCGGAAACATCTGGGCAGTCAGGGTTTGAGATCCCTGTCTTGGATCATAAGAGAGTTTAAGCAGGGACCCATGCAACTAATCTCTCATCAGATGGGATTTGTTATAAGTCTTTGTTTCTGTCCTACTCATTGTACATCTTTTCTGAATATATCTGCACTTTGATGATACGCCTATGCGCTAAAATAAAGTAGCAGGTAACCAGGATAGAAACAACAGATGTGCTTTAGATTGTGCACACCACAAATTATTATTATTCATTATATTTTGTATTAAAAAACCTCATAGTGATGAGGTTTTGATGGTTGCTTTGTAATGGATCTCAGTGATGGAGGAGTAGTTATGGCAAGGCCAAGGTGTCTAGATCTAGCAGGACAGTTCCAAAATAGTTTCCTGTATCCCACCGACTCCAATGTTCTTCTTTAAGAGGCACATGGAATAACTCCTAAAAATGTGTTTTAAGTGCGTCACTCCGCGTGTACTCCTGCAGAGCTGTTCTAGTGTATAATCCTGCTGTTGGTCTGCAGATCACAATTTTTTCACCTTGGATAAGTGATGGAAAATACTGGTAGGCATTTTTTCACACAATGCTGTTGTTGAGAATCTCTTTGTATGGAGTTTTTATTTTTCATCACTTTTTCGTGAAAAAAATCATGATAACTGTACACATGGATATATTGCCCCCAGCTCACATGGATATATCTGCCCCCAGCTCACATGGGTATATCTGCCCCAGCTCACATGGGTATATCTGCCCAAGCTCACACGGATATATTGCCCCCAGCTCACATTATTTTGTGAAAAAAATTAAAAATATACGATTAAGCATGTACATGGTTAATATATCTGTTGGGACAATAAATGGTTTAACCACATTTGTATGTGACCAACTGTAATTTGTACTGGATTTCCAGGGACAGTCCCTC
Organism: Leptobrachium leishanense; assembly: GCA_009667805.1. Lineage (NCBI taxonomy): Eukaryota > Metazoa > Chordata > Amphibia > Anura > Megophryidae > Leptobrachium > Leptobrachium leishanense. Next base: position 152,257,496 of record CM019067.1, on the reverse strand, counting down.
ACTTAGGCTTCTGAGTTATGTAGCTTGCTGTGCTTGCAGGTTTAAACAATGCATATTAAATATTTAATAAACACCTATATATTTTCATTTTTATTCTTAATTACGGCTAATTTTGTATTATTTATAAAGATACATTGTAGCAACATGCCCGATATAAATATAATATGCAATATTACCTAATCTACTTCTAAGAATCTTTATTCCTGAGATACAGTATTCTATATTTATTGTAATGTACACTGTGACGTAGAAGGCAGTAATGTACATATCGAGCCCTGAAGTTTAGCTATCACACAGGAAGGCCGCATACCTTTAAAGCACCATTTCACAAATCAGATACTTGCTGTGAAATTTAGGCAAATGTATTAATTTTTAAGACTTAATAGTTTACATTTTCATTTGTAATTTATACAACATTTTATAGTGTAATAGATATCTGGTTTTCAAAATCCTTTGAGTTCACCGGACATATTGAATTTTTACCTTTCTTGTGAAAAATATGGAGTCCCTTCGATAGCATAATTATGAAACCTTGTGCCACCCAATGAAAGTGAGGGTTGATTTCCTATGAATGCTCATTTTATTGTTATTTTCATTCATTCATACTTGATTGCAAATAGTAATTCTGTGGTTGACTGTGATTTAATTTGTATGTAGATGCAAATGGCCTGACTTTTTATTTTAAGTACAGCAGATACATTTCTTTGGGGGGGGGGGGGTTATTGTTTGTCAAAAAGGATATTGAAGAGAAGGAACCCCCACCCCGCGTGGGATGTTAGAACAATGAAATTGTGCATTAGTGACATACACTCGGGTTTGTACCTTTTTTGATGTGATCAGCACCGATTGCTTTATATCCGTGTTTCCCAAACCTGTCCTCAGGACCTGCTGACAGGCCAGGTTTACAGATATGTAAAGCTCAGCACAGGTGAAATGATTCGCTGCTCAGTGATTGCAGGATTCAGTCTGCAGATCCTTAAAATCTGGCCTGTTAGGGGGTCCTGAGGACAGGTTTGGGGAACACTTATACTTGACTAATAAATACAGAATTAAAAAAATATATTTGACAGTCTTTGAAGCACAAAAAAAGCTCCAAAATGCTGTATTTTGAGATCTAATGATTTATTTCTAAAATCAACACATTATTATTTAAAGGGTCGTTTTAGCTATAACCCAAGAAAACAGAACAATACAATTTGTGCTACAGAGCATCCACTTGTTGCATATAAAATATTGCTGTGTGTATTTTTCTGTTGAATTATTGCTTATTAAGCCCTTAGGCTAGGGTCAGACTAACGCATTTTTCGCAGCGACCGTCAAAAAGTGCGTCCAAACGCATTGCCGTATTTTTACACGGAATGCGCGAAAACAGTCATACGATGCGCATTTTCGTGCGTGATTTTTTACGGATCCAAACCAGGAAACTTTGGGTGTCTGGACGTTATGTTGGCTGGACATGAGCAGCGTCTGACATCTCCTAATCACGCACAAACGCCGCTAGCGGACGCAGCGCACTCTGTACGTCAGTACTAGCGGTTCTGCGTTGTCGAAAAAATGCATTCATTTTCCACTTGCGTTGCGCGGCCGGACTTTCGTGCGACCGTACTTCGTATATTGTCTGTCATTTGCTGCTAGTGTGGCCGTGATTAAGTGCGCCTAAACGCACGTTAAAAGTGCGCTAGTCTGACCCCAGCCTTAACTTCCTTGGCGGTCTGATTTTTTTCCCCAATGTCTAAAAGCGGTCTGTTTTTTTGGCCCCCTAGCGGTATCCCGAGTGTGGCTCGGGGTTATATTCCTATGCTGGAAGCGGTAACCCCGAGCAAAACACTCGGGATGCTGCTGGATACATCACCTCTCCCTGCACTCCCTCGATGTCTCCCGCAGCCTCCTCCGGCGACCGTGACCTTATACTTCCTGGTTCCCTCCTCGTGAGAAGGCAATCCAGAAAGTAAAACGCCGTGATCGCTGGAGGAGTCTGCGGGGGATCAGCGAGGGAACGCAGGGACAGGTAATGTATGCAGCCCGAGTGTGGCTCAGGGTTACTGCTTTCAGCGGTGAAATTTAACCACGAGCCACACTCGGGAAAACCGTCAGGGGTGTTAAGGACCAAAGGACTATAAATTCAATGCATTTATGATGGAACAGTTACAACATTGGTCCTCAAGGGGTTAAACATCGTATCATACCACAAATATGCTGTATTACTGTCTTGTTTAGCTTACTTCACATACCTAATCTTTATTACAGCCTTCATCAAAATATATATTTTTAATACATAATAAAAAAAAAAACACAACTTATCCCTTTCTGTTTTGTACTGAGAATGCATTATGATTATCCACCAAAAGGTGCTGCTGCAGGGTAGCTATCGATACACAGTATTGTACATGACTTAAGTCTAAACAGAACGACTCTACTGCAGCTTAGAGACAGAGTGGGGAAGCGCTCTATCCCACTTTTTGCCGATTTACAATTACAACGGCAAGAAAAAATATGAGTCCCCCTTTACAAATGACTGCATTTATGTTTAAATTGGTCTTAAAATTTGTTGATGTTCATCCAAGTTAAAGAAATCGAAAAACACGATCACAACAACACAAAATCACTGTGAAAGCAGGACAAACAGCCTAAGGATCATGTCTGCCAGTGTTGGGAAATGCGTAACTGACAACCAACCTACAAAACTTTGAAATATTTTTCCAGTTCTGATATTTTAATCCGTTCTTTGAGAGATTTAAATAAATAACAGTAATTTCAAAATAAAAAATATAAGAAATTGAACTAAAACACAAATATTTTCATTTTATTCTTGACTAATAAGTATTAAAGACTCATGACGTAGTATATAAATTTTGACGGTGAGCCTGGAGATGAGACGAAGATTGAGGAGGGATAGAGAAGATAAATAACTCCATGGGAGCAAAATAAATAAAAATAACCAAAGTGAACTTTACAAAAAAGATTTATTAACAATTCCATGGATTTTTATAAGAATATAGAAGTTACAATTTGATTAATTTCACCTGACCTGTTCACTTATAACCCAAGGGAGCAGTGAGGCATGTAAATGGTTGGGTTTCACATGAAACTCTTAGACATTCTGAAACCACGTATCTAACCGAACATAAAGACTCTGCATTTCAGTTGCATGCAATATTGCACAAAAACATTTAACTGTTTGAGTGCCAGAGCATTTTGGAGTTTGTGCTGGCTTGAGGGGAGGCTAGTTATGAGCATTTTGTGATCATATAGTTACAAGTATTTATAAAGCACTAACAAGTTCCGTAGCGCTGTACAATGGGTGAGCCTGAATAACAAATATACATCCACGTAACACACACAGAACAGTAGGAGAGAGGACCATGCTTGAGAGCTTACAATCTAAGAATAGAGGGGTGACACACTAGACAAGTGTAATACAAAATTTTACAAAATGTTATCAATAAAAGAAAAGTCACTTTAGAAAAACTGGATCTGAAATAAAGGGATTGAGCTCCGGCATAGGATTTTTGTGATCTTATGTTTACACAGTATTTTTTGATTTTATTTTATAAAAGATGTTCAGCTTATATTCATAAACTATTTACCATTTTCATAGAGCACAATTCAGGCTCTTCTTTGGTTTTCAATTTAAATGAGTTACCTAACAAAAGTGGGTTAAAAAAAATATTTTCAGTTTTAACTACAATAATTGTAACTCGGCTGGTGCATCACGAATGAAATATTCTGATAAAAAAATACTTTGTCTTGATTTTGGCATTACTTTGTGTGGGGGATTCGCCTCCTATTTTCAAAATTGTAGATCATAAAACAGGAAGTATATTATTTTTTCAAAAGGTGATATTTTTCAGCATTTGGTATTTGGGATTGTAAACTTATTAACAGTCAATGTCATATAACCAAAAATAGAAACTACCAAGAAGGAGGTTCATCCATTGGGGCAAATAGGGCAGCACACCACCAACAGAGATGTAAACAGCAGTTATAAACATAAAACAAAAATCATTTGGGCATTGTTAACCCCTTCCTAATTTTCCAAAAAACATTGTCAGAGACCAGTGACTTTTTGAAAAATCATTTAAAATTAATTTTAAAGTAATAAATATTTGAGTTTATACCTATTTATATCTTAGTGTAAATAACTTATTTTTGGCCAGTAGATGGCGCCATCTACTGCCAAATTGAGTTTGTGGTTTGAGTGGCTGGTCTATTTTCTTCTATTTCTCCCTGCATTGGCTGCTGAAAGCCTGATATTTCAGAGCTCTGAGCAGCTGATTTTACAGCTTTAGCTCTTTGGGCATAATGCTCATAGGGCTAAAACTTTGGTATTGAGCTGCAGAAGGTGCCCCCAAATTAATTTCATTTGCTTTTGGGCCGTAGATCACCATACTGATATATCTCAATATCGGGGCACCAGATGGTGCGTTTGAAGCCTGAGAAATCTCATTTTCGGTAGTGAAGGGGCTAAAGGCTATTAACACTTTTATTAACTGGGAGGAAATTTCATTAGAAACAAATGTATGTGATGATTATGGTTTAAAACTGTTGTAGCCATTTTGTTAATAATTACAATCCTGGAATGCCTCTTTCTACCTGATTGATAGTTGTTCTCAAAATATATTCCAGGCACTAAGCATATCAAGATCTTGGAGCTTTTATGAGTATGATTCCATCTGAGGACATTTTAGGCATGCTCACTTTGAGGCTAGGGTCAGACTGAGGCAGTGCGAACGCGCGTGCAGGCGCACTTAATCACGGCCGTAGTAGCAGCAAGTGCCAGGCAATGACGGTCAATATACGAAGTACGGTCGCACAAAAGTCCGGCTGCGCAACGCAAGTGGAAAACGAACGCATTTTGTCGAGAACGTAAAACCGCTAGTACTGACGTACAGAGTGCGCTGCGTCCGCTAGCGGCGTGTGTGCGTGAATTGGAGATGTCAGACACTGCTAATGTCCGGCCAACATAACGTCCAGATGCAAGAAGTGTTTTATTGATGATCCGTACAAAATCACGGATGCAAATGCGCATCGTATGACTGCTATCGCGTACTCCGTGAAAAAATGCGTCCATTCGTTCGAACGCACTTTTTCACAGACAACGTGAAAATGCGTTCGTCTGACCCTAGCCTGAGCCCTGAAACTATTTGTATGTCACATATTAATTTTATATTGATTAGTTGAGTAGGGTAGGTGAGTAGGGCTGCCTAATAAAGAGGAAAACGTGTCTCTTCTAGGGCTGTACATGAGAAAGAACATATTTTCCATTTAGATTTATTCTTTTTGAACATAAAAATCAATTTCTCACCTTCTTGCCAGTCACACTTGTTGATTTTGAAGTTAAGAGCGGAAAAACGAGTGTCAAAGCGAGAGAAGCCCCATGTGCTTAAAACATACAAATCCTTTTACATTAATAATTGTTTTCTTGTCCTGGAATCTAAAACACAAATATGAGAGTGGACGAGATTTTTTTATGACTATACAACCTGTTATTCAATGCCTGGAAGAGTTTACTCCGCAGACGCATTGCTTAAAGGGATAAACTATATGCTGGATGAGGGAAAACTGACAGAATGTCTTATCACAGGTTTATAATGAAGAATAGATAAGATTGCACTGTGTTGAATAGCACAATCATGTTTAAATTCATATATTTTCGGTAAGAATCTCTGTTCCTTCACTTTAAATAAGGGATCTAAAACATTGCCCCCCCCCTCCTGATTTTGCTGGACCCCATGATTCTCTGACCAACTATTTCAACCAATTCTGGCAATTGTAGGCCATACAAATCAGGTGGCTGAAGTATGAGATCCCTGCTTTAAGTCATTATATCTTGGTTTATAAAACTTTTGCTATGGAACTCAGATGCTGGGCTAGGGCAAAATATCAACCTTACAGAGATAGGCATGGAGTCAAGATCCAGCACCCCACCTTCTTAGAACTGTATTACAAAGTTGGTGCTAACTTAACCAGAGCTGTTGTAAACTTCCCAGAGCCTTTATAGCCTATGGAGCTGTTAAGTTAACAACAGCTCTGGTTAAGTTAGCACCAACTTTGGAATATAGCCCTTAGAATTTTACCAGCTGCCACGGATTTTGAAATGTACATATTACAAGGTATTGCCTGGAGGCATTTTAACCCCTTAGTGACCGGGCAGTTTTACACAAATCCGCCTTTTAGTGACCGCTGCTGTTTTTACGTTTCTGCGCTGTTAGTATTTAGGTCAAATTTTCCTCTTACTCGTTTATTCAACCCATACATATTATACACCCTTTTTCCCGCCATTAAATGGACTTTCTAGAAATACCATTATTTCCATCATATCGAATAATTTACTATAAAAAAAAATATGAAATATGAGGAAAAAAATTGTAAAAACACACTTTTTTGTAATTTAATCCCCAAAATCTACAACCACCCAAAACGACCCCAGCTAAATAGGTTTAAAATTTTGTCCCGAGACTAGAAATACCCAATTTTTACATGCGTTTGCTTTTTAACCCCTTCACTGCTGAGACAGTTCACCTATGTGCGCTGCGCTCATTCTGACCATTTTGTGCTATGTATTTTTAGATGACAGCCTAGGTCCTATTTAATTAAACTCCCCCAGACAAAAAAAACTTTTAAAAAAAAAATTTTTTTTATTTTATTTAATTTTTTTATTATTTTTTTTTAAAAAAAATGTTTTAGAACCAAACCTGGTCATGTTTGGTATCATTTGAAAGGCCATAATCAGGCCTTTCAAATGATGGCAAATATGACCATCTAGCTGCCATGGATCGGGAGATAAAGGGATCCGTAGGATCCCCTTATCTCTACATGGCAGCTAGAGGGTTAACTGGCCCACTGACATCCTCACACATATGGTGAGGTTGTCAGTGGGTGGGGGGGCCTGGAGGCTTGGCTGACATCCAAGATGTCAGCCCCCCTCCAGGTTTGAATCGCGTTTTGGCGCCAATTGGCGCCGCAACGTGATCCGGCAGCGAAATGGTTAATGCTCTCCCCTCTCCAGCGGTGCAAACGGCATCTCCCTAGCTTCAATGGTTGGGGAGATAGAGGGCTCCGAAGGAGCCCCCCCTCCCCTCCATTGAAAAGCATGGGGACGCCTGCTGATGACGTCACCACGCAGCGTGGCGACGTCATCAGCCTCGCCTGCCCATGTAAATCACATGGGCAGGCTTCCTCCCAGCCAGATCGCTGTGGGATCCGGCGAGGGAGGTGAGTATCGGGTGGGAGGGGGATTAGGCGCCGCTGACGTACCCTGTACGTCCACGGGTCTAAGGGAGACCCGAGTACAGGACGTACAGGGTACGTCAGAGGTCCTTAAGGGGTTAAATCTATAAAAATATACAAAGCATTATTCAAAAGGTGTTGGTGTTGCAAATCAAATGAGAATCACCAGAATTGCAGGGCTAACAAGTGCCGGAATTTCCAAAAACTAAAATCCAAAGAGCAACAGGAGAAGCTGCACTGTTGCTCTTTGGATTTTATATTTTGAAATGCTGCCGTTTGTCGGTGGTGCAAGAAAGGTGATTTTTGGAGATATTTGCAACACTAGGACTCTGTGTACAACCCCAGTAATTTTGTTGCTTATTTTTGTCTTATTTGTGCTGCAAGACCTGGTCAGTGTTTCACAGGTTGGCTAATTCTCATAGAACTCCATGGCATGGGCCATATTCCATAGTTATCGATGACTACAGGAGACGTTACAGATAACGTGTCCTGGGATTACTTTATTGAGGGGACTTGCTATTTCATTCTTGCCGCAAACTGACCTTGTGGCTCGAATGCAGCATTTCCTTGCACGAGGTTATAGTACATAAACACCTCCTATACTTAGTATAGGAGACTTTAATTTTCATCTCTGTGTGGAAGCACAGGCCATTCCAATGTAGCTTGCGCTACAATAGAATGGCCTCGTAGACGTTATTTCACTATGTGTTATTTCACGAAGCTGTAATACGTTATGAAAACTCCTGTATTAAATCCCATACTCACCTCTCATCCCGTGGTGGAGAAGGCAACGCGATCCACCACTTCCTCTTGTCACAAGCAGAGTGAGACTGGGAACAAATAGTTCCTAGTCTTCCTCCGTAATTCATCCACAGGACTGTGTGATCTTGTGAGAGCGGGCTTGTGCTGAGTTTGCGGCCGGAACGTACAAGGCTACATGGAGTTCTATGGACTCCACGAGCCAATACTCCAGGGGGCACGCTGCACTGCTGCCGGTGACAGACTTGCGCTTCATTCCAGGACTAGGAAGTAATAAAGCGCCCAGTCTGGAATGCGGACGGTAAACAGATTTTTTTTCACATATGGTATATGTTTTGTATGACCATTTATCCAGCACCTTATGGTAATTTTTTTCTTCTGATATGTGAATAACCAGAGAATAATGAGCAATGCCAAGGTTGTCGTCATTCTCATGAGCGGATATACAAGAAAAATAATGTCCCTCAAAAACTTGCTTTAAGTGACTTCCCAATTTTAAAAGCGAATGAAACTTTTCCATATTTCCCTCTAGCCCTCTTTTATCTCTTAACCTTACTCCCCTCTCCTTTTTCTGGGAAATTCCTGGAGGTACTTTTTATTCTTTGCCAATCCTAGAACACCATTCTACAATGTACAGTCATTATGCCACTCACGGATATTATTTTATTGTTCTATTGGTATTTTGTGGAAGCTGCTTTGCTAATAATGTCATTATCATCACTACAAATCCCCATAAGCAGGAGAAATGAATATTTTTATTACATATCTTTATCGCAATTGCTGTATCTAGCACAAAAGACCATTTCTGCCCGTATGATAATAATGCAGATTGCGTTTAAAATTGTGTAAGATAAAGGACACCATCTAGAGTTCAGAATCTTACATTTCAACAATATTTCTGCAAATGATAAACGAATACATGAAAAATAAAAAATGTGCAAATTAACATGATTTTAATTTTTTAACTATCTCAGAATAACAATTTCTGTGCAAAACTTCTATTCAACCCTATATTTAATTGTTAACTTCACATGCCATGTTTCAAATAACATTTTTTAACAAAAAACACTTGGTAGTGAAGGGGTTAAAGGAAACTTTGCAAAAGATAATTAGGTAATCATAATGGCCCACAACAAATGAATCACTACTGAAACTTTGATAGGAACTAACAAATCACAAAAATGACTTGGTTCACAATATCAAGCAGTATCACAAGTATATCAAGCAGTATCACAAGTATTAAACCTGACTAACTTAATTGGAATAATATACAGAATTTTAATGATGCTCTTTCTCAAGTAACCACAAAGTTCCAGTAACAACAGTATCTAACCACAAAGACACATTGTGAAAATCTATGATAACAATATACAGAATCCCTGATAATTCTGCACCGGAAGATGCATTTTCATACCCCAAATCCTAATAATTCAGTAAACCATTTACAAGCTCAAAAAGTGTTCTGAATATGCCCGTTAGTTACTCATACTTTTAAGAGCGTAATGATGAAAAAGGATAGTGTATAAAAAGTGTATTAGGGTGCAGTAATATTGATTGTATTTCGTTTTATGGTAGACGGTTTTACACAAAGTCTACTTAAGGCTAAACAAATAGATAGGCGTTAAAAAGGAGGGCAAGATTTGTAGTAAGACAAAATATGGTTGGTAGATCACCCACTACATACAGTAACATTCAAATGTATATTACCTAAAATTCCTATGTTCTCAGAGTATGTGTAATAAATACAGGCATGGCCTGTGCTGTGGATTGCAATCAGGATCTATAGGAGAGGTAACCCTTTCATATATACTTCAGTCATAGTATAGCATAGTGACAAAAATAATAAAAAGTAAAAACTAGACAATCACATAAGATTTATACAAGCATCTAGTACAGGATGGGAGGGAAACCAAAAAAGAAAAATAAGAATGAAGAATTCATAGAACATATCTAAACTAAATTCCTTATTTAAGCCCCCGGGCTATAGCGTATCCACATATTTTCCCTTTTTAATTTCAACTGATCTCGTCTCAAAGGTGGTACCTAATCTATCAGCTGAAATCATAACGACTGCTACACAATATGATTGTCCTTCCAAAAATGACCTGGGACTGGCAAATCAGTTTTGCTAGTACGTATTGCAGATTTATGTTGAGTAATTCCCTCTTACTTTTCTTGTGGTCTCCCCCACGTACAAGAGACAGCATGGGCACTTCAAAACATAAATAACATGTGGTCTTAATTGTTTTTTAAAAAAAAAAAAGACGTACAGAACATTTGACCACTATGAGGATGGAAAATGCCCTCACCACGTATTATGGTGTTACAACAACAACCACAATTGAGACAAGGAAATGTATCACAAGGTTTCTTCACATAAGGGACCTATATCTGCTCCAAGATGTCCCTGAGGATCCGGTTTCTCCTATATGAACAAAGAGAAGCAGATTTAAATTCCTCTACCTAAGGGAACCCCCTAGTCAGAAGACTCCAATGTTTCACCAGGATATTGTTAATCCTGCTACTTGCTCGATTATATTGACAGACGAAGGGGATTCTGAGAGATTGATGTTTGTCCTCACGAGTACCAATGAGTACACTAAGATCTAAACATTTAACGCTTTGTGGCTGCCTCCAACAGAGAATGGGGATATCCCCTATTCTCAAATTTCTGTTGCATCGCTTCCAGTCTATTCACCAAAACTTCAGAATCTGAGACATTTCTAGCTACCCTAGTGAATTGACTCATAGGTAAGGAGTCAATCGTATTCCTAGGGTGAAAGCGTGAATTAAAAAAGACTATTGCAATCTGTTGGTTTTATATCCAGATCCACCTTTACTTTGTCCCTCAATGGTTAAAAGCAAGTCCAAAAAGCTAACTTGTCGATCACTTTGAATCATTGTAAATTGAATGGATGTATGAATCCCATTCATCTCTCTATGGAACCTCTCCAACAGTTTTCATGTAAAACCAAGGATACAAGTGACAACAAAAATTATATTTCCTCACCGTTGACATAATTACGTGTCAAGTATCCCTTACTGCTTTCATACCCTCCAAATTGAGGATGGAAGTATAAAGCCTAACAATATCCCATGTAAAGAGAATAGATTGTCCTTCCAAATGAAGATTTCTTATTTTACTCAAAATATCTGCGGTATCAAATATAAAGGACTTTGTACCTTTAACCAATGGTTGCAAAACACCCTCTAAAAAAAAAAGAGGTTTAAAATTTGACTCAATATGTGCCACAATTTGGCTGCCTGAAGGATTTTTCAAACCCTTATGCACTTTAGGTAGTATATAAAATACCAGCAATACTGGATTATATTTTGTTAAACACTTTCTTAGAACATCATCAATAAAGCTGTAACGATTGGCGCCCACTTGGGCCATCGTGGTGGCGAGGAACAAGGAGTGTAGCCCTTTAGGCAGATGAGCTGCTGCCTTGATACAGGACAGATCAATAATACAGACTCCAGGGCTATGCAGGAACCAGACTGAGACACAAGGGACAGGAGGGCTAGGAAGAAAACTAAAGGGATCCCTAAGCTAGGAATGATTTCTATCTAAGAAACCCTCACAAAGAATAACAGAGCAAGGTGGGCAAGGGTTAACAAGACAGACAAAACTCCTATACTGAAGAGGTCCTTGTATGTTGGCCTCTGAGTCTACTAAACTAAGACAAAAAGATACATGAAACATACGAATGGTCATAACAAGCAGAGGTTGGCAACTGAACTGGTATACAATGATTCAGGGAACAGGCAATAAAGAGATCCAGAGAACACGCTAAGGTCATACACAGGAATGGTTCTCAGCCAGGCCAAGTCAGTAACAAGATATCAGAATACAGAGTACTAGGAACTATAAAGAGAAAGTCCAGAAACGAAAGCCAAGAGTCAAAACCAGAAAATATGAGACTTGAAGCTTTTCAGCAATGCGTGAACCAGGAACCATGAACAGAACACACGAATCAGAACCGCCATGGAACTCTACAAACGGTCAATGAGGCTCTGAGCTGCTGGGATATATATAGGGAGTGGGTCTGTGTGATTGGGCCATGTGACCCCAGACCAGGAGATCACAACAGAACCCCAGATCAGCCCCAGACAGCACAGCCAAACACATAGGGAAGAACAGACATGAAAGCCTTTCACCACCAGGGGGCGTGGTAGAAACCAGGGAAAATGTGACAAAAGCACTTCTCAAGAGCTACACTGCTCAAAAAAATAAAGGGAACACTTACATTGTGTTGTTTAACTCCAAGTCAATCAGACGTCTGTGAAATCAAACTGTCCACTTAGGTAGCAACACTGACTGACAGTCAAGTCCACATGCTGTTGTGCAAATGGAATAGACAACATGCGGGAAGCATAAGCAGGTAGCAAGACATCCCCAATAAAGGAGTGGTTCTGCAGGTGGTGACCACAGACCACTTCTCAGTTCCTATGCTTTCTGGCTGATGGTTTGGTCACTTTTGAATGCTGGCGGTGCTGTCGCTCTAGTGGTAGCAGGAGACGGAGTCTACAACCCACACAAGTGGCTCAGGTAGTGCAGCTCGTCCAGGATGGCACATCAATGCGAGCTGTGGCAAGAAGGTTTGCTGTGTCTGTCAGCATAGTGTCCAGAGCATGGAGGCGCTACCAGGAGACATGCCAGTACATCAGGAGACGTGGAGGAGGTTGTAGGAGGGCAACAACCCAGCAGCAGGACCGCTACCTCTGCCTTTGTGCAAGGAGGGACAGGAGGAGCACTGCCAGAGCCCTGGAAAATGACCTCCAGCGGGCCACAAATGTGCATATGGCTGCTCAAACGGTCAGAAACAGACTCCATGAGGGTGGCATGAGGGCCCGACGTCCACAAGTGGGGGTTGTGCTTACAGCCCAACACCGTGCAGGACGTTTGGCATTTGCCAGAGAACACCAAGATTGACAGCTTCGCCACTGGTGCCCTGTACTCGTCACAGATGAAAGCAGGTTCACACTGAGCACATGTGACAGACGTGACAGGGTGTGGAGAAGCCGTGGAGACGTTCTGCTGCCTGCAACATCCTCCAGCATGACCGGTTTGGCAGTGGGTCAGTAATGGTGTGGGGTGGCATTTCTTTAGGGGGCCGCACAGCCCTCCATGTGCTCGCCAGTGGTAGCCTGACTGCCATTAGGTCCCGAGATGAGATCCTCAGACCCCTTGTGAGACCATATGCTGGTGCGGTTGGCCCTGGGTTCCTCCTAATGCAAGACAATGCTAGACCTCATGTGGTTGGAGTGTGTCAGCAGTTCCTGCAAGACAAAGGCATTGATGCTATGGACTGGCCCGCCCATTCCCCAGACCTGAATCCAATTGAGCACATCTGGGACATCATGTCTCGCTCCATCCACCAACGCCACGTTGCACCACAGACTGTCCAGGAGTTGGGGGATGCTTTAGTCCAGGTGTGGGAGGAGATCCCTCAGGAGACCATCCACCACCTCATCAGGAGCATGCCCAGGCGTTGTAGGGAGGTCATACAGGCACAGAGGCCACAGACACTACGGAGCCTCATTTTGACTTGTTTGAAGGACATTACATCAAAGTTGAATCAGCCTGTAGTGTTGTTTTCCACTTTAATTTTGAGTGTAACTCCAAATCCAGACCTCCATGGGTTGCTCAATTTGATTTCCATTGATAATGTTTGTGTGATTTTGTTGTCAGCACATTCAACTATGTAATGACCACAGTATTTAATAAGAATATTTCATGCATTCAGATCTAGGATGTCTTATTTTTGTGTTCCCTTTATTTTTTTGAGCAGTGTATTATGTTGATGATGGAAGAGTTAACTTAAGTATGGGATAGCTCCCACCCCAAATTCTGCATAGATTGGTATGTAGAATATAAATACTTCAGAGATTTTAAGTATTTTTATGCACAATTAAGGCCAATTGATGCTGTAAGGTCGCATTTTTTTTATCTGCTGATATGCCTCAATAAAGGTATTTTGGATTTATACTGTGTGGCACACTGGATTTATATTTTCTGTAACGTCTGGAGATTGGACATAGCACCAGGTTATCACACTGGCTAATATTGGACTCTCTGTAATAGACGCCATGCTTCGTAGTGCTGTTGACTTCAGCTTCAAAACCAGACAGACAGCAAGGGAACGCACTCCGCAATGGCAGTGGAGATCACACGGAAGACACAAATTGCTCTGTCTCTGGCTAGTGTGGTTTGAGTAGAAAGTGACAAAAAAAACGTTATGCCAGTGGTATTTAAACTCGTACTGCCCCCCTGGTGATGTCCAATGAAGGCTAGAAGGGTCATGCCAACTGTCTGTCACAAAACAGACTTGCTTTACAGTAATTTTTATCAAGAGTTAAAACATGATCTGATTGGCCACAGACTAAAGACAAATGCACAGCGGTGATTGGCAAAGCACTAACTTTATCAAAACAAGGAATGTAGGGACTGGTTCAGGCTACTGTCAATCTTCCACCTGTGTGAAACGTCATAATGAAACAAATTAGTTATATAACAAATCGATTCGGATCAATTTGTTATACCATTTCGTTCGGATGAAATTGATTATTAGTATTTTGGAAGAACTACCGAAATAGATGGAATTTTGAAGGAATTGCCATTTTTTTACGAAACGCACACCACTAATTTGTACATGCTTCATTGGGTCTGAAAGGCAGTTTATAAAAAAGTAGCCATTTAGGTTAATGGTCTCGCATTAGCGATTTAATTCAATGTTTGTCAGATGTTGAACTATTTTTGAAAACCAAACCAGATAGTTATCATTATGGGAACATAGAAAATTATTCTGTAGCAGAAAAATCACCCTGAATTCCCCAAAAACATTCTCATCGCTCAACCTATTTTGATTTGCGTCCATTAGAAATAAAAATTAGAATGTTGTGCGATATTATGGTAAATGCATGTGTATCAGTAACTAAAACACATTTTCCATGAACATTTAGAACACGATTAAATGTGTATGTAAACTGTGGCCTAAATCAGTTTTCCCTTGCAAGTGGGTGGGCTATTTCATGGTGGCTGACAGCAGAAAAATAGCAAAGTAGGTCACGAGCACCAATGAGGAACAGAGAGGAAGTAGAAGAAGACTGAGCAGTTCTTTTTCTAATGAGATGACTAGGTAGTTCTCTACACTAAATTTCCCATCAACAGTTATAAGGGAATTTACTGAATTGATTTTAGAAAAGGACACGGGACTGGAGGAAGTTGTGTTATAAATCAAACAGAAATTGAAATTGACAACAAATGGTACATTGCACTCACTTGTTTTCATTAACAGAATTGCAGAACATTTCTATTAACTTTTAAAGGTAATAAAACATATAACTGCTGATTATTTAGGTTAAAACACCCAAGCTGGAAAATGTTTCTATTTTGGTATAAATTTTGCATTAGTTATTTTATCACAGTTTTCTGCAAAGCAATTCATCCTTTAAATCGAAAATAAAATCTTTCGCAGTTAAACAGGAGTTTTGTTAAGAATGTGATCTCAATATAGGATTGTAAAAATGATCCTGAAATAGAATATATAACATTGTATTTCTGACTGTACAGTAATACCTTGGATTTCGAGCATAATTCGTTCCGGGAGCTTGCTTGTAATCCAAAGTGCTCTTATATCAAAGTGAATTTCTCCATTAGAAATAATGGAAACGCTGACAATTGGTTCCACAACCAATTATTCATATGAAAAGGATTCCAGTAATACAAATTACTGCACAGTATAAAATAAAACAAATTAACCTGCACTTTATCTTTGAGAAGAATTGAGGCTGGTGGAAGCGGGAGAGCGAGAGGAAGAGGGTTATTGTGCAGGAATCACTGCTATCTGTTGGGAGGGTTTCGGCACATCCGGTGTAATGTGTGATACTTTTACGCATGTTACACCGTGTGGCCCACCTCGTCAAGCTGCCAGAATGCTGCGACGGACGCAGGGAGGAAAGGGGACCATGGCCTCAGTCGTGACGTGATGCTCGGCAGACAAAGCATATGTACTTTGACATCGCTTGTAAACCAAGTCAAAATTTATATAATTTTTTTTTTGCTCTTGGAAAACGCGCTCAAACCAAGGATTTACTGTATTCAGTTTCACATATACACGGTGTCCATAAAGTCTCTTTACAAATTCAAAAATGTATTACAAAGGCAAATGAAAAGACAGACAAGTGAAAATTATTACAAAAGGAGATGTATCTAAGTTTTTTTTGCCTCATTTAATACACCTCTATATGGGCCCCATTAGTTGCACAAAGCACATCAAGACGGTACTCGATTTCTTGCCATGTTCGCTGTAGCATACCCTCATCAATGGCATCAGTGATCCTCTGCTTTAGATTAGTGATGTCCCGTACCTTTGTTCCATACACGATATCTTTAAAATAACCCCATAGAAAGAAGTCGTATTTCTTCGGCGAGACATCAATTACTGCAAATGTTTACCTTGACCTTTTGACTGAATACGTGGCACCACAACTACATGACCTGCAACCATCATTTTCCAGCAAGATGTTGCACCACCACATTGGGGACTGCACGTTCGTGGGTTCCTAAATGAAACATTGAGACTGGTTGATTGGAAGGGGTGGCCCAATTCCCCTGGCCACCTCGTTCACCAGATATCTCTCCCCTCAACTCTTCTTTTTATGCGGTTATGTTAAATATACATGTCTCATTTTGTAATAATTTTTACTTATCTGTCTTTTCATTTGCCTTTGTAATAAAGTTTAGAAATTGTAAAGAGACTTTATGGACACCCTGTATAACATGAAACCTTTAAGGCAACAAAAGAATGTTTTATCAAAACACACTTTAACTAAACTAAGTACACAATAATATAAAGGAGAATATATTGTTTAGGACAATAACCAATTTATTTTAAGTGTTTCCATTTATGTGCAGTAAAATAGTGGCTTATTAAGGTACGTGACATTGAGTGATTTTAAAAGGGTTGCTGCATACGTAATGAGCCATGTGCTTCCTGCCACTGATTGGCATGTGTTTCTGAACCCATCTTTAGAGGGGACACCAGCCACCTCCCATGTGAGGCAAGTTTGGCTACAGGCATTGGTCAGTCAAATGAGGTCATCAGTATGGGACAAAGAGTTTTAAAATACCTAAAAAGGAACAAAGCTAGTTGGTAGTTCCATGACTGTACTGGAAGAAGCCAGATGTGTTAGAGGTGCCTGTGTACAGTAAATGAAAATGCGGCAAGGAACTCACCTCATTGTCCTGTGTCTTATGCTGACTGATACATCCCATATAAGCTTCTGAACCACACCATCATTTAGAGCCAAGTATACCTTGAAAATACACACATTTATAGATGTAGTAGTGTTTGTTACACCTTACCTGTATTCTTCAATAAAGCTTTTCCTCTTGGATTTATTTTGAGATATTGCCCATGTTTATGTGACAGACCAGTATACCTTGTCATACATCCCTTTGTTCCAAGCCCTTTCCCCAAACTCCTTTCCACACTTGGGTCTGGTCCCTTGCCCAATCTTCCTCCCCCATCCACCCCTCCCCCCACTCAATTTATGCACAGAATTATTTTAACGAAGCACTCTTCACGTTAATAAGCTAGATTGGTCAGGGTGTGATCAGGCTCCCTGGAGTGCCCCCTCCTTCTCACCCAGTTTTGTGTGCTGTCATCATGTCTGAGCACTCATACAAGCATACAGTACATTCGGGAAGAAAGCAGACGTGGGTTTGAGCTGTGCAGGCCGCATCAATCCATCGCAGGCGCTTGCAAACCTTGTGTGCGAAAAGTACGCAAGCTACGCAATTTGCATATATACGTACAAAAAAAATACGTACACTATGGAAATTGTGTAAGGAAAAAAACTCTTCAAAAGAAAATCCACCCCCTTTAACAAAATAATTTTTTTTGGGTTATTCGATGAATAAAATGGAAAAAAAAAAAAAAAAATTCGGCCAACTAATCTATTTCTAAATCGATGGTTCTGTTAACAATACACAGTGAGATGAAGCTCAAACCTACAAGTTGTTCCTAGGTTTTCTGAAAAAGAAAATCTGAAGTTGAAAAGGGAAGCATTTAAAAAGAATTTAATTACAACTGCTGATTCTCTAGATTTAAAAAAAATGAAGAGATTTTTTTTTACTTTACAAAGAATAAAAGAACCCGATGTGTAATGTGCACGCCTTTTCCCCATTTACTAACTAATATTAAAAAAGTTAACACCACACAATTATATGAAGGGAAGCAAAAATGCACAGTGATGAATGGACACAACCTTTGGAATTTTGTTTAGTCTAGATCAGTGTTTCTAGAAACCTGTCCTCAGAACTGGCTGACCAGCCAGATATGTGAAGCACAGACAGCACAGGTGATATGATTTGCTGCTCAGTGATTGCAGGATTCAGTCTGCATTTCCCCAAGGTGATCTGCAAAACCTGGCCTGGTTGAGGGTCCCGAGGACAGGTTTGGGAAACACTGGTCTGGATGAGGGAAACCAAATCAATGCTTTGCCGCATACAATAAAAACAACAAAACCCTAAACATTTAGAAACAACATTCTGCTTTTATTGTCTCCTTCAATAACAAATACAAATTCAATGATCTTGTCTATAGGAAGATGCATATATTAAACAATTAAAACATAATTTAATAACCGTTCCCCTTTAATTATTATGGCATATACATAGGAGGGAAGGTGCAAAGATACAATAATACAATGGGTAATTTCCAGGTAAGAAAAGTATAGTTTCTTTAATGATTTTAGATTTCTAACCTAACAGACACGTATTGGATGGATAGCACCTATCTGGATGCTCTTAGAACATAGTCTTACAGAAACCTAGGTCTTAAAGTTCTGTCTGCCACTGCCTTGCCTTTATGGAGTTTGATTCAGTCAGATTTCCATTATTCGTACAGTTCAACTGCAAGTAAATGGTCTAGATATGGTTCAGGAGGTTTTGTAAAATGGTCATATGAAAAATTCCATTGTTCAAACTATGACAAAATTTACTAGCTTTTTACTTAAATGGGACACTCTGACCCTAGCCTAAATGGTCAAGCTGCCCAAACGAACGCATTATTCGCAGCGACCGTCAAAAAGTGCGTCCGAACGCATTGATGTATTTTTTCACGGAATGCGCGAAACCGGTCATACGATGCGCATTTTCGTGCGTCATTTTTTACGTCTGGACGTTATGTAGGCTGGACATTAGCAGCGTCTGACATCTCCTAATCATGCACACATGCCGCTATGCCGCCGCAGCGCACTCTGTACGTCAGTACTAGTGGTTCTGCGTTCTCGAAAAAATGCATTCATTTTCCACTTGCATTGTGCGGCTGGACTTTCGTGCGGCCGTACTTCGTATATTGGCCGTCATTGCCCGTCATTTGCTGCTACTGCGGCCGTGATTAAGTGCGCCTAAACGCACGTTAAAAATGCGTTAGGAGTGGTCATGGTAACCCAAGTGTCCTCCCCCCAAAGTGGTCCAGTAATGCCGATTCAGTCCTCTGAGCGTGAAGGTCCCCCCAGCATAAAACGCAGTCAGCTTTAACTGATCATCTTTCGGGGATTTATTCATAGATGTACAATTCAGTACAGTCCTGACCAGCCAACGGCTGTCAGTGCACCTGCATTGATGGCCATTGGATTGGCTGGATGCCTAGGCAGCAGTCCAGCCCCCTCACAGATTCAATGGAAGCTGCTGTGTAAGGAAGGAAGAGAGGAGGGTAAATATTAAATGGGATACTTTAGGTTAGAAATAGCAGTATGGGGCCTGTATGAGGTTAATATTAAACAACTCCCCACCTTCTTACACTAGGTCAGGGGTCAGCAACCTTGGCTCCCTGATGTTTTGGGAACTACATCTCCCAAGATGCTCAGTCACTCATTAGGCTGACTGAGCCACATGGGAAATGTAGTTCCCCAAAACCTCAGGGAGCCAAGGTTGCTGACCCCTGACCTAGGTATCCCTTTAACTACTATAAAATGATTTAAACAAACATTTTAAAATGGTATACGGACATCAGACATCAGCTATTGAGAACCGCATTTGATACCAGGGCTTCAATTTAAATCGTTTGCATAACATTTCCTAAATTATTATAGTCTGTTGGTAAATCATTTAACATTTTTCTGAAAAAAATTCCCATAGCCTTTAATAATGTCTTCTGTATGTAAATCATTATCCAAAAGGAATTAAATCGAGGCCTAGGTAACAACGACCTTTCAGACTTCAGTTTCAACCCAGTTGACCAGTAGTATTAATTTCCATTGGATATTATTGTAGGCTGAAAATTTTAAGATAATAAATGTCAACATTTAAATACTTTTTATTACTTCGTCTTGTATGACAAATTAGTTGTACCTTTGGAATGATACAAAAAATAAAAAAACAGTGATTGTGATGGTCACTTGTGTAGCACGGCTATCAAGAAGCAGATATAGATAATATATATATATTCCTATTTTTAAATAATGCCTATGCAAACTTAAAAAAAGTATCTTGCATATGTTAAATGTATTTTCAAAATAATGGTTTCCAAAAATAGTTGTAGAGAATGCATTGGTCCTGCCAAAAACATCGAAAAATCAACAGACATGCTTTGTACAAATGTATGAAACATTCGATTTACCCATCTTTTCTATCCCATTAAGAAGAATACAGTGTGGCCATAAAACAATGCTAATACATCTAAAAATAAAAAAAAATTAAAAAAGGGACGTTTTGAAAATTACTCCGACTTCCTGAAGGGTCAACTTTCCAAAAAAGAAATCGCCATTCTGATAATTACTATATTTAGATATTAAAATGCATGCTCTTGGAGTGAAAGATGTACACATTACAACTCTTATATGAAAGAGCAAATGCACAGCACATATTTAATACAAAACATTTTTCCACTGCAAACAAGCGTGATGCTCTGTAGATTATATGTACAACCAAACAAAAGACTCAAGTATGAATTTGCACTCTGTTTGAGGTACGTCTGCACCAAATCTTAAAGAATTACATATTTTAATATAAGCTTTCACATGTTCTTGTTGAGAAAAGGAATGCAGTGTTGCCAGAGACCTACATCTAATTCAATCACCTATTAAAATAAAAAACACCTCAATACCAACATTTGATTTACAAATCACTGGTCGCATGAAATGACTTCATACAAGCACACAAACCTCGTATGTATTAAAAACTCTTACACAATATGTGTATATGTGTAGGAGAATTTTCAATTTAAAAAAAAATAATAAAAATAGAAACGGGAACTTTGCTTTTTATCTTCTCTATGGCTTATTTTGCATTAAACATGCATTATTCCCAACTCCAAAACGCCAGTTAATTATGTGTATGGAAGTAAGCCAACTATTCATTTACATGACAAGGCACTAGCCGGGATTTAAGTTATTTAAATAACTAACGATTCAATATTTTATTCCATCTTACCTACACCACACACTCAGACCGCCCTTTTACATTACTAGTCACAACCTGTAACCCCATGCCGTCCTTTTACCGTGACTGTGTGACGTCAGCACAACACAGACAACATATTTTAGTTTAGAATTTGACAAAAGAAAGGAAAGGTGTGTGTGTGTGTAGGTGTGTAGGTGTGTAGGTGTGTGTGTGTTTCCAAGTGTAACATACAGGGTTAGCCAGAGAGAGGTGAATACCAGGAGAATGACTGGAGAAGTAAAAATTCTAGGTCAAAATAACCAAACCAGAACCATTCTCCCATTTAGCTCACTTTCCAAATCGGCTATTTGGTCTAGATTGTTCATTCTCCTGGTTTTCACCTCTCTCTGAATAACCCTGTAAGTATTCATAATTTAATCATATATACAGAGAAGGCATTCCTGCACATCTATCACCTAATTGTTAATCCATTATACAATACTTTGGCTTTCTTTAAATAAAGCCAACTTTATTGATCATTAGAATCCACTTTTTGAATTCGTACAAGCTGTCTTATAGATCTTACAGAAACAAGACCACAACATACAACCATCACATAAAGGGGGGTTAGCTGTACACTGCTGTACGATCCATCTTGCCTATAGGAATTCTTGTCATTTTAGGACCAATCCAGTAAAACGGGAACATTCTAAGTTTTGTACCTGAGCATCCTATGGCCATGGTAATCCTATATTGGTGTCAATGGGTAGAATTGTATTTCTCATCCACATTGAATTTAACCTACCTGAGGAAGTCCAGTGGAGGAGAAACAGGTCAATTCCATTCATGTTGGTAAAGGGCAGTGGTTCAGTTTGGTTAAGAATAGAAATAATGAGATTTTGAGGTAGAAAATGTTAAACTATACACGTAGAATTTGAAGCACAGTAAAAGCTAGAAAACAAATGGTGCTTAGCATTAACTGGGATTGTTTGAAGTTACTCATTGTAATGTGCCCGGTCGCGTAGAAAAAGGTTTAAGTAGTGGCTTGCCTCTATTCCCTTAAAATTTCAAGCTCAAATAATTTTATGCAAAACTGCTGATAAAAGTAGTCAAAAGGGAGTATATAGCATAATTTTACACAGCAGATACTTTGTGTTAAGACCTATCCAGATGTATTTAACCTCTCCTTTTCACCTAATGCCAATCACCATCAGCAGTTAATATTCATTGATCAGGGACCCTTTCACAGGTCATACAGTAGATATGCGTACTACAAAAGACACCTATGTCTCTGTAGTGTAGTTGCTGTAAGACACAGATGAAATTGTACTCAATTGGCTGCTCCATTGCCTTCCTGAACTTCCAGCACGTTGAGACTCCTCTTCTTCCTGCTGCTTATGCTTGACAACAAGTTGTTTTGCTTCCTCTTCATCATGGAAAGGGCTCTCACCATAAGTCTCTTTTAACCAATTCTGAAACTAGAACAATAAAAATCATATCAGTAAAATCAATTATCAACGACTTAAGTATATTATACATTTTTTATTAGAATTTAGAACTTTCATAGTTAAACAGCAATTATTAAGGTATCACTGAGATTTTACCCTTCCTAGCAGTTCACCAAAATACAAAAAAGTCTGTAAAAGACCTGCATAAACACTCCAGATGTGTAATGTGTGCAGTTAGACTTCAGCTTTTATTTTTAAGATTCCTAAAAAAAAAATACAAAAAACTGTACTTGCATGTGTTGAACATTGAGTTTCAAAGTCTAAATTTTTATGTTTACCATTCAACTATTCTGTATCATATAGAGCTAAACGTTGCAAACTTGTCTTTCAATGAATAATCATGTTGTTATTCTTCTGGTTTAATATGACCACAGTTTGGGCAACATGGAAAGAGAATTCAGTACTCCTGGAATATTTTACTTTTAACAGTGTAAAAGTTGCAGAGTATGAGTATAGTTGATTTCTGTCCAATTTTATCCCGTTCACAATCAAGAGTATACTTCATCCTCAAAAGCATGTCCTGGTGCCCCAATATTGAGAATACTCTGAGGGTTATTCACCGTGGTTCGAATTTGCCACAGGATGGTTGCAATATCACCATAGGTGCAATTTCGATGCAATAAATGTAATCATAAAAGCTGTATTTTTGCCAAATACATGCAAATTGACAGCAAAACATGGTGCATTTTGCCACAATTCGGTGGCACTGAAATTGTACCATAGAGAATCAATGAGTAATCACAGAATGCCGAATTGCACCGAAATTGTGGTGAAATGTCCTGCTTTTGTTGATAAACAGGGGTTAGAAGTTTTTTTTATTTTAAAGGCTTATTTTTTTTAAACAGACCTTGTTATTTAAAATATTTTTTTTACTACATTTTTATTGATTTAACCTTCTGTTAGACTTTTTTTTCCTGTTCAGTGGAATTCACAAAGGCCAATTTGGTGCTTGTCGGCAGCGTCCGATAACTATTTCGGCAACTCCATTTTCAGAGCAAACCGATGAACATTCGATAAATAGTGAATGCACCAAATTTTCAACGTAATGAAATCGCCATGGGCGTCCGCAGAAAATTTTCCAGGGGAGGGGGGGGGGCGGGCAAAATTTTAATGACATCCATATTCTGCCCTATAGTATACACCCGCACACCTAAATATATGGAGGAGCCCCTAAAGACACCCACACACCCTGAATATATTGAAGAGCCCCTAAAAAGACACCCACACACCCTGAATATATGGAGGAGCCCCTAAAAAGACACCCACACACCCTGAATATATGGAGGAGCCCCTAAAAAGACACCCGCACACCCTGAATATATGAAGGAGCCCCTAAAAAGACACCCGCACACCCTGAATATATGGAGGAACCCATAAAAAGACCCCTGCACACCCTGAATATATGGAGGAGCCCCTAAAAATGAGGGACATTGGAAAGCGAAGCAGAACAGTGTTTTTGGTTAAAAAAAAAAAAAAAAAACAGACGGACGGACAGGGTCACCAAACGTGCTGTGGCTATAGCAATATACTCACATTATGCAGAAATCCTGTCTCATTTCCAGTACAGCAGACTGTCAGCTCCACAGATCCTGATGAAAGTTTAGTAATAAATTAAAACTTTGACTATAAAGCTGACAGTCTGCGGTACTGAGCAGACAAACACCCAGGGGTGTTACTATACTGTGGTGTTGTACACTGTACAGACCATCAATTAAAGCATCAGATGTTATAGTACAGGTGCTTCAGTGTCTGAAAGTGTGGGATATTCACAGTGGATAACATAAATAAATATATAGAATATGTGACCAGTGTAAAGCGAGGGGGGGGGTGGAAACTGACACTCAATGTGTTTTGAAGGAATTAACCATTTAATAACCCTTCCCTTCCTTGCCCCCCTATAATAAGGGATTAAGTGCAGACACAGTACCTGTCAGAGCTGAATCTTAAACCCCTCTCGGCTCACCCTGCAGATTTCCTTATCTTTGCATGGGACCCCCCCACCACCACAGCAGGGAGAGAGGCAGTAAATCAGTGAAGGCTCTGCACTGTCTGTGACCCAGTACCACATGCTGCTGCGGGAGAGGAGATTCTCTGTCCTTGGGATTCCAGGTGATCTGCCACAGCACTCAGCCATGTTTAGCAGATCACTGCCCCCCCCCCTTGGCTATTTTACCTCCACTAAGGCTGGGGTCAGACCAGCGCACTTTTAACGTGCGTTCTGGCGCACATAATTACGGCCGCACTAGCAGCAGATGACAGACAATGACGGCCAATATACGATGTACGGCCGCACAAAAGTCCGGCCGTGCAACGCAAGTGTAATTTGAACGCATTTTTCTGAGAACGCTGAACCGCTAGTACTGACGTACTGAGTGCGCAGCTGCGGCATAGCGGCGTGTGTGCGTTATTAGGAGATGTCAGACACTGCTAATGTCCAGCCTACATAACGTCCAGACGCAAAAAGAGTTTTATTGACGATCCGTACAAAATCACGCCCGAAAATGCGCGTCTGACCGTTTTTGCGCATTCCGTGAAAAAATACGTCAATGCGTTCGGACGCACTTTTTCACGTTCGCGGGGAAAAATGCTTTCGTCTGACCCTAGCCTTAGTGGTGCGAGGTAGCTCTCTTCCTGGAGGCGGCCTGGAGCAGTGGAAATCAGCAGCGGAGGAGGGAGAAGCACAGCAGCATCCTCTGTAAGCAGGGCCTGAGCAGCCTCCTAAGAGCCACATGCTGCCTGCCCTGCTGCTGAATGATTTCCCCTGCAAATTTCCCAGAGGGCCCTGCTCGCTCCATCATAGGGCCAGTCTGTTGGTAGGAGGGGCTAGGCGGCCATGAGGCCTTCGAGAGCTGCCACTGGTAGACTGGGAGGAGCCTGCAGCAAATCATCGCGTTAACCTGCAATGAAATGTGCTGCAGGCTGTGCTGTTATTGATGGGCAGTTCCAGGGGGGGGCCCATGGAAATCGCCAAAATGAAACCCACTGAAATTGAACTCAATTTCAGTGCTTTGCGAATAGACCCCTATGTGTTCCAATTCTGGAGCAACGTATATGAATTTTCTTTACTGCAAACGAAATTAATTTGTGAATGGGCTCCAGAGTATGCCCCTAAAATTTCAACACTTCAGACAGCAGATGTGACGCAATTATTTGAAAAGCTTGGCGATCTGTTTTTCCTGCAGAGAACCACGAAGCCCAAGCTAAAAGGTATTTGTAGCACTTTTTGGCTAACAGAGAGAGCCTTCTGCCTGACATATAGCGCTTATTTACAGTGAAAATAGACAGTTGTACACCGCTGTCAATATGGAAAGCCATTTTCCATAAAAGCACTGTCCTGACCGTTTTTTAAATTGAAAAATCACTTGGTATTGAAAGTTAAAAATCAAAGCCCATTTCCCTACGATTCAAAATGCTAAAGATTATTGTCCTCTTTTCTAAAGCACCAACTAGATCCATCTTTGTAAGCTCTTCAATACTGCGTAACCTACAGTCATACAGACATGTATGTATCGAATACTTAGCAATTCTATACTATTTATAAGAGTTAAAAATTCTATTGAAGAAGATGAAGCGTGTTTCAGGAAACCACACCTCAACCCATTACTCAACCACCACCAATCTGATTCATTGCCAGTAGGCACAACTATCTGCAAATCATCGTAGAAATGGAAGCCAGACAAGGTTTGTCGACAATTGGCTTCTACGGTTTTATATTTCACATGCAAACTATAGACTCGTCATCATGGTTACACTACAGATATATTCGTGCTTCTTGTGTTTACAGTTGAAAAATATAGACCAAACGTGTGAGAATGAGCATGATGGGTTTTATTGCATGTGGAATTGCTACCTCATGCTTATTTACTAGGGTGTATTGTACTGTGCAAAATTATTGGTCCAGTCAAAAAGGAATATATAAGAACTACAAAAGCAACTAAATTCAAGACCAAATCTATTTTAATCTACATGGCAGATGTGTAGATCTGCCCTTCATGCTTGAATCATCGGAACAGATAAATTAAATACATTTACATTCATGTGATGCAGAAAAACATCATAGTATACGAGGACAGAAACATTTCAAATGACTCAAAAAAAGGGAAGAGACAAACATGATCAGTCACAATGTGCTCAGTGTTCTTCACAGAGAACTTGCTGGCTGAACTCCATATATAAAATTAGTAAAAATCTCATTTGATAAAACTAGCTACCAGCCACCTAAATCAGTGGTTCCTAACCCTGGTCCTCAAGTACCCCTAACAGGCCAGATTTTAAGGATTACCTTGGGGAAATGCAGACTGAATCCTGCAATCACTGAGCAGAAAAAAATCACCTGTGCTTTGCTTTAGATATCTGGCAAGCCTGGCCTATTAGGGGTACATTAGGACCAGGGTTGGAAACCACTGACCTAAAGGATTACTCATAATGCAGAAGTTCCCAACGACTATTCCAAGATATTTGAGCAGAGCTATAAAAGAAAAGAATTCTTAGCAATGTTGTAGAAAAAAAATATACAGAGGAAAGTTGTCAGAATCTTAAACTAAAAATCATATACAAACGCAATTTTCCCCTCATATTTATATGAACACAAACACATCAATCCATCTTTTAGCCACATCCATGGAAGCTCCACCCAATTTTCCTATTGGACAGGACCATCAACAAAAAGTATGAAAGTATCTTCACTCCAAAAACAAATAATCACTTTTCCAGTCCAGTCCCTAGGATTTTCAACAACGCCCTCCGTAAATTTTACTTTTCTGTCTTGCCTGACCATTGCCCTGTCATTTCATGAACGTTCAACCTCTTCCCATAAGACCAAAAGGAACTGAACTTCCACAAGGTAGATTAGGTATGGGGGATTTGCAGAGGACAAAAGGATGAGTAGTCTTTCTGGATCTTGTGCACTACAAGAAAAAGAAGGAGAATGAAGATTTCAGCAGCAAGATACACCACGGAGATGGAAGAACCAGAAGAAGAAGGTGCTTAGTCAAGCAGACACTTTGCAGACTTCGGAAGGCCCTTATGTTCATTTCCTCTTAATGAGGCAAACAGATAATCAAGAAGGAATGGTCGAATGTAAGGAAGAGAGTATATCTTCAATGAAGAATTTCTAAATACTACCCCTTCAAGTCACAGATATCGTCTTCATGGGCTATAGCAGTTAAGCTAGATATGCCCTTTGTCCGATTGAAAATGATCTCTTAAAAGCCCCCACGGACAAAAGGGCTGGTACCAACCAAAAGCAGATCTAGCATTAGGATCAAGCAGGTTACCCGCAGTTGATTAAAACTCCGTCTCCAAAGCACACAAATAATCACTGTAGGATCTGGAGGTAGTAATAAGAAATGGAAGTAGTAGACTCCAATGGATTGGATTCCATTAGGGATTTTATACAGAGAATTCTCCTGTAAAGCAGCAATGGATTTGGCCAAAACCTTCGGTCATGCATGATGCTGGAATTGAAACATTTTGGCTCAGGTCCTAGAGTTCTGATTCCTCCACCCAGACCGGCCCATGTGCCTTACCATTTGAGAGATGTGTTCATTGGCAGTCAGCTCAATGAATGTATTTAAAAAATATTAAAAGGAGGAAGAGCCTTTTTAACTTCAGAGGAGTTTTACAGAAAGATTGCAGATATTCGACACTGCATCACCCATTGTGGAAAGCTGGGCAGTCCTCTAGACCAGTAGTTCTCAACCCTGTCTTCAAGTACCCCTAACAGGCCAGGTTTGCAAGATTTCTTAAGCACAGCACAGGTGATATTATTTGCTGCTCAGTTAATGCAGGATTCAGTCTGCATTTCCCCAAAGTAATCCTTAAAACCTGGCCTGTTAGGGGTACCTGAGGTCCAGGGTTGGAAACTACTGCTCTAGAGGTAGTCGTACCGGAGGAACAGACCAGAGATTTAAAGCAATTACGCCGCTAGGTCATCCCATGTTTGCAGAAGTTTGGGCTCTGTGCATTCAAGATTTTAATGCATTTTTTTTTTAAGAAGCATTTTAACAAATGGCTATTCCTAGAGTTTGCAGATGCCCCTCATTCTCCAAGCAATAGAATCAAAAAGAATCCCTACTAAAACATTTATTTTAATTAACATACTGAACACCAGCAAATTCAGCAGCGCTATTCAAGAAGATAAGTAGACAAGGGTATAGGACAAAATAACAAATAGAGTATAACATATGATACACGAAGATTGGAGGACCCCATTTCAAAGGAAGCTTACAGTGAATGGACTATATGTTCAGTCTTCTACATCAAGAGGTCATCAGGCTGGTGTCTGCATGACAATATTTTCTAGGATATTATTCAGAACTCTTCCTGGCCCCCAAACCATCAGCTGACTTGTGGTCAATATTGGACCTTCACAGACTCGGTCCTTAAAAACATTCACTATGGAATCAGTTGCATCAGATGTCAAAGTTGTGAATCCAGGACTGGTTGGTGTCCATAGACCTTCAGATGCATACTTTCAAGTGGGTTGGGGCGGAATGTTGATCTCGTTTTGATGGTTCATTCAATGATGAAGCAGAGGAGCTAGCTTTCCTAATACTGCCATAGGAATTTGACCAGTATTTTTTAGAGTACGTTGCATCGAGTCAATAAGTAGACAATTGCATTTTCCACTTGTTTGCATGGTAACATACTATTCTGAGTTTCTTCCCTCCAAAAGCACATTTAACATTTTTCAGGTGACACCAAAAGGGTAGTTTTGATTTTGCACAGCTTTCTGCATCTCATAGAAAGGAGTAAGGATTTAAAATCAGAATACGATGGGATTAAGCTGCATGTGAGTCACATAGCAGGAAACTAGACTTTATGCTAAATAATGGGTATCTGCCAACTGTCCAAAACAATTACAAACCTTACTGCAATTTCTTAATCACCGTGAAAAAAAAACTGCATCAAAGGGTCATGCTGAGCGGAAGAATGATGCAAATCCACCACTATTATTGCAGAAGGAACAGAGTTCTCATTCTTATTAAGCTCTTTATTTAGATGATCACTTCCTTGTTCAAACAGACACTAGTCTCCATTACTACAACACTTAAATGGCCATGGTGAGGGGAGTATCTTACCAGTTGGGTATCTAGGCAGGCCGTGACAGCCTGTCAACGCCGAGACCTTACCTGTGCCCAGAAGGCTGTCAATCCGCTCATGCTGTACATACGTTTGGGGATAATGACAGTAATTCACTTTACTATGCATTGCTGAAAGGCAGAAGCACTGAGAGGCATCCAAGCATTGAAAGGCATCCATGTAAGAAGACCAGCTCAGATAAAAACAGGGGCGTTGTAGTGGTACATTAAGAAACTTTTTATTATGATCATATTGGTTCTCTAAAACGCTATATATGTTTGTACACACACACACACACACACACACACACACACACAAATATATAATCATATTTGCATGTCAAATAGGGAGGTAGGTTGACTGTGAGAACATTGGTTACTTGATGGGTCAGAAATCTGAATTTCCACAGTATTATTTTAGGTCTTGACCCCCTGGCTGCATTCACAATATTGAGAAACTTCATCTCTCAAATAGTTATAGAAGCCTTCACTTCTGCATGACTGCCTATCTACTTGTGTCATCTGAGTCGGACTACAGAACAATGTATTTTACAATTTCCTCCATGTAGGTCTTAAACATAAAATGTACGTAAACGTCAGTTGGCAGGTTGGATAAAATAATTAACTTCTAGGATACTACTGCCTATGAAACCCAACATTCTAATGGAAATAATCATCCAACATGCCAGACTCTAAATATTATTTCCATTTTTTTATGTAGATAAACTTAACCTCCAACAAATTCATGTTACCATGACAGTATGAATTCATATAATCTGGTACTTACATGATGAACATCTCTTTTCCCAAAGTCCTCAAGCTGCTTTTGGAAGCCCATGTTTGGATTGGCACATGTTCTTGCGCCACGGACAGCAGACAATGCATCTTCCCATCCCAAGTTTGTGATTGTCATGACATAGGCAACTACCAAGGTTACACTTCTGGAAACACCTGCCAAACTGAATAGGAAAAGCCAAGACAGATCACAGATTAATTTAAAAAAAGGATTTGGACCACACTGTTATTATAGAGAAGAAAAAGGGGGATAAAAACTAAATTGTAGAGTGCAGCGCTCTACAGCGATAACTGAAAATACAACCCTTATTAAAAAAATGAATAAATTACAATATTAAGCAATAACAAAACAATACTCCAAAAAGGTATCCCTTTTAATTGTACATTTCCTTGAATTTGAAAAACAGCAATAGCTTTTATTTCCTTGGACAAACAATAATACCACAAAAGAGAAAAGAATCCACATCCTCACCGGAACAGCGGACGTCCACATTCCTCATATTGAAACCAAAAGTTAATTAGTCAGCAGCCTGCATGCACGGGTTTCCATGTTCACACATGCGCAGAAGTCCACTCAATGTCCCAGACCTCCTTTCATTACTCAACCGTCTACAAATACATAGAACGTTCCTTACATCTCGCTTTCATTCGCAGCGGTAGTAGATTCAAAGAGCTCTTTCATCAATGTGATTAGTTGTCATTTCAGTCCATATTGGTCCATAGTTTCGGTACCCAAAGGCAAGCCATAAAAACAAGGAAAAGATTTGAGGAGTGTGGACGTCCGCTGTTCCGCGGAGGGGAATGTAGATTTTTATTTTTGGAGGTTTTATTGTTTGTCCAAGTCAAGGAAATACAAACAAAAAAGCTATAGCAGTTTGTCCTATTCAAGAAAATCTACATATAAACGGTATACCTTTGGAGTATTGTTTTGCTTTCACATAATATTGTAATTTATTCATTTTTACTAAGTGTTGTATTTTCGGTAACCACTGTAGAGTTACCTACTATTTTCTGCTTTGCCATTTGTAGTGTTTTGTAGGTAGAAACAACACACGCTGTGTGTCCAGCGACCATGATTAATTACAGTGTAGGGAACACCTTGATCGTCTATTGTATTGTATGGATTTAATTATTGAGTACAAAGTTTAAATGTCCAAAGATTCCTTTTGAAGAAAGTTGGAAACCTTGCAGAATTGCTACAAATGGAGAAGTTTGAAATAGATGGATCTCATTTTTTTAAATATAAAATTCAATACATTAATATAATTTTGTCAAGATCATAAAACAGTGCTGTTAGAGCACCATCGGTCATGACAGGTGCACTTATGTGGGATACAAAGTTGTACCTAGATGCTGGGTATAACCCATGATTTGGTTGTTCAGGTCTTACTAGATCTAAACCATAATGCTACATACATCCGAATTCTAACCTCAAGCTCTGATAGAGTAAGGTTAGCAGAAAGTTGGATTTAATAGGATCACTGTCAAAAATGCTATATTGACATTAAAGTGAAACAATACCAGCCAGGTTCACCTTCCTTGCAATATCCCATCAGGAGCTAGACATCACTCAATAGCAGTGTGATATCTTATTCCTAGAGATATTACAGACTGTATTTATCCAGTTCCAGTGCTGGATACTGTCTCGCTATAAGAGGGCCATATCGGCTCACTCACTTGATATTGTGCTGGCCTGTAATCCGGCATGAACTGGCTATCACTCAATATGGAGAATTACGTTGCAGTTTTTTCTCACAGGGCATATATTGTGAGACCGACAAGTATAAAGGGATTGATTCCCTATCAAAGGAGCCCAACTGAGGCTGGGAATGACAAGTGCGATTTAAAAGTAGCAAAATAGCAGTTCCTTTGGAATGCTCCTTGGCATTAACTTCAATGTTTTAATGCATTCCTGTATGCATTAAAAATAATGGAAAGAGGTAGAATAATTCAGTCATAGTATTGAATATATACTATTAAAATTTAACACAATCTATTTTAATTAGCATAACGGGAAAACGTACCAGTGAACTAGACATCCTTCTCCTTTTAGCCTGCATTCATGGATAAATGCTATGCTTTCTTTAAAATGCTGTATTCTGTGAAGAGAAGCATTAAGGTACAAATGTCACATTTTAGATCTTGGTCAAGAACAATCCTACTGGACAGTGCACTTTGATACATTACCTAATACAATGGTCAGCAGAGTGGCTTGCCACAATTTAACCCACTCTATAACGCAATGTCATGGTAAAAGAAAGACACTAAAAATACTTGGAAAATCACGAGTTACTGGTTTGTGAACTGTAAAAGAAAATGGCCAGAATTCAAGACATATATTCCATCATGCCAAGGTGAATGATTCCCAGAAATGTATAACCTGTATCTGTTCCACAGGATACAGGTTATAAATGATGAGGATGGAGTGCTATTATTTGTAGTCTATTAACCTGGCATCAACCAATAAAATTATAAATATTGTATGTAAAGAAAATTTTAAATCAATTTGGAAAGGTAGACGTGTTTACTTTGAATTGCCATTTCCTATGAAAGACAGTGCAGTGAGTTTTATGGCTTTCTGTAAAATTGTCTCACTTATCTGTTTAATTGGTGTCTTTTTCTAATTGTGTATGCATCATCTTTTTCTTTAAATTGTATGCATAGTGAGCCCAAGTACTATTTATTGACACCCACCCATACAGTCTATATTGAAGCAAAGCTCTTAACATTTATTACATATTTAAAAGAAAGCCAGAAGCACCTTAATTTTGAGAACACTTTCGGAAAGACACACACACACTTTCCACGGTCAATAGTGTTTGCAAGCAATAGTAAATGAAGCAAAACCTGTCGTTCCAAAACTGAGAAACAGCTTCCAACGTTCATGCATACACCACGACAAGTCAATTCCAAGAAGAACCCCAAAGAGGATTCACTGTTTTTATAGTTTTCAGTTTCTATTTACTTTCTTCTTCAATCACTCTTTTAGTTTCATTTGACAAAACATCTATCAGATTGCCATTTTCTGATTTCAGTTTTACCCACACAAAAATGCTTAATGGCGTGATCAAGCGATGTGCAAAATCTATGACATAACATAAAAAGTGCTCATCACACGAAAAACCGCAATCTCAAATTCCCTTCTACCTGATAAGTAATGATGTGTAAAGGAAATAAGTGCATTTCTGATATTCAACAAGTTGAACATGGTAGACTTTATTCCAAGTGGAAATGTAAATTGCAATACTGATTGTGTGCACAAAGTTACAACCATGCCTTATGAAATTGTAGCGCTCACCCCCTGAGGAGCCGCTGAATAAACCCAGGATAGTCTCACCGCACTAAGAATTACTATACACCAGCACACAGTTGTGGATTTTCTAGATTTTGTACTTTACTGAAGCACTAAATGGCATTGAATACACATACTTTGAGCATAAATCGAATAAGCGGGAATAAATGACGTAACACGCAATGCGGGAAAAACACGTGGCGGAAAAGAAACGGTTAATGTCCCTTTAGTTCGTAAGTTAAGTCCCCACTCAAAAAGGCTCATAAATTGGTGTCTTAGGGTACCCGGGTACTAGATTCAACTGGCCAGTGAATGAACAAGATATCTTCGACTAGTCAACGTTGGGCCCTGTGAATTGAAGCAATCAACCAAGTGCGTGCTTTCTCGGAACCGCAGGCCTTGAGGCCTCTCACCCATCTGACAAACACTGTGTCCAGAACCAATGACTCGACCAAAGGATCTCTCTCCGCCGACTGGAACCCGGTGCCAACGAATCTGCTCCGCTGATGCCGAATCTCTGCACAGGAACCAATCCACCGCCTGCACTCCTGTTGGATCGTGCGGCCTCCTTATGCCAGGTCCTTCTGGAACCTGGTTGTCCTCCAAGCTGCTCAGCGGAACGTTGTAGGCGATGATGCACACTCCCTCCCCGATCTCCAGCACTGGATGCGCCTCGGTCCACGCTCCGGCCTGGTGGTGATCCCGGCCACTCTGCTGCATGCGTCTCACTCGTTCAGCTCGCTCTGCCCATGTCCCACACAAGGCTGATTTCTTTCCTGGCGCCAGCACGCCCACTTTCTGTCCCCTTCGCAAGGAGATGGAGTCTTTTAGTCCAGCCCATAACGTCTCTAGGCTCTGTCTCCCTCTAGTGTTAGCAACAGTTCAACACAGAGCCAAACTAATACAGCGCTACACAATCGTTCCCATCTTACTAGTCCAAGACTTGTGTCAACCTGCATTAACAGTCCTGTTGACTTGCAATGCTTTTGTACTTTTGCACTCACTACACAAATTAAGATTGGTACTAGACCTACAATAATGAGCGATTTCAGGGTGAGGATATACCTTATTTTTTGCATGGCTGCAGTAGAGTAAAAAATAAATAGTGCAATGTTAAGCTTTTTGTTTGGGAAAAACAATCTTTAATACTTACCTGCTATTTTCCCCTGTAAGTCTTGCCACAATCTATTGTTTCCTATACTTCCTGTACAAGAACACTGAATTAAAACCGTGCCTCAATTATTCCTTCTGTGGAATCATATGAACGTTCATTGTATATCATTAGTAGTAAATCATATAGGTAGAAGCCTTAGAATTTGGCTGGAAAGCAATGGAATAAAAAAACAATGAAAAAAAGCTTATGGAATCAGGATGAGCTAATCATGACATCCATTCTTTTCCCAACTGCAGTCCTCAAATACCCCTAACAGGCTAGGTTTGCAGGATATCTGAAGCACAGCACAGGTGATATGATTTGCTGCTCGGTGATTGCAGGATTCAGTCTGCTTTACCTTCCAAGGTACTCCTTAAAATCTGGCCTGTTACACTACTTGAGGACCGCGGTTGGGAACCACTACTCTTCTATACGATTTATCATAATATATTTTTAGAATTTACACTTTGGGGAAAAAGGCACAGTATAAAATACTATATATGCACAGTAGCCTCTCAGACGAGTCCAGCATGATGTATTTTATACCAAGGCTTATGTTCACTACGCATTATTACTCTATTTGGATGTCTCATTAAGCCGTGAAGATCTCACCAATTCTAAAGTGACATGACACATCTTAAAATACCTCAACTCCAGTTTTGAGGGTTCCTCTGAGTGACAGGAGATTGCATTTTTGTAGCACAACCTACATCATATAGGCCTGTGCATAGCATATGAAACAGCATAGCCTCTATGCGGAAACTTTGAAGGACACATGGCATGCGGGCGTAACATAGTAATGCGAGTTTAAAGGGACACTACTACTTACATAAGCTGTAACGAATTTACTTGTGCATTACAGAAAACACCACCTTAAAAACACATGCAATTACTTCAAAGAAAGCAACAGCATGTAAAAAGGAAAAACAACGTTAGCTTTTTATCTCCGGTTTCCATTTTGTAGATTTTTCCCATTGTGCAACATTTACAGTTACAATTTTTTTTTTTTTGTTTTTTTTAAAGTTTTTTATTTTGCAAGCAAGAATGATACACAAACTGTCAAGATAGGCCTCGCAGGGCCAAATAGGCATCAAATACACATAAATCATAGGGGGGGGGGTCTCATAGGGAAACATCAAATTCTCGAATAGCAGAGGGGGAAGCGGGGAACACAGTCAGAATAAGCCCCAGCCGGGGAACTATAGCAAAAAAGGCTTCAGTGTCCCTAAATAAAGGGGTGTCTCAGAAACGGAAAAAATAAAAGCATCCGAAGACAGCAAAATATCAGCAAAATCACCCCAATTAGGGGGGGGGGGGTCTCATCCAAAATTTGTGGCCAAAAAGAAAAAGCAAAGTCTCAGCGTGGTGGGGGGGTTGTAAGGGTAAAACAAGAACGGACGGCAGACGGGCAATGCGACCCCCAGCTGGCCACGGCACCCGACAGCCGCTTGAGCATAATCCCCGGAGAAGCTTTCTGGGCCTTTCAAAGCCTGCGCCGTTCCGCGATATCCACCGCCAAGTCCTTTGGGCAAAATCACCTGGTACTGCAATGTAACGATCATCAGGTATGGCCCTTATCGACCAGGTCGCATCCGGGGTCTCCCCTCCCGGGGTCCCATCCAGCTTGTCATACCGCCGGCGAACCACTCCAAGGCCGCACATCAGCAGGCATCCCTTGACCTCCACATCAGGGCAAGGGCAGCCTCTTCCCTCCCGCCATTAAGGGCGCACATCAGACGCCTCCATTCTGCACGCACCCCCGCCAAATCCGCCGTCTGGTCAGCAGTCACGATCAGAGGACGGGCGCCCTCCATCCTACAAGCCCGCGCCCGCCAGTCCTTCGGGCAGAGCCGTTGCACAGGGGGAGGAAAAGGAAGCGATGGATAGCCCACAGCGGAGCGAGGTAACAGGCCTCAAAATGGAAAAAGTTCTCCCATCGGGAAGCAAGGCCCCAAACTCCGCTGGGCCCTGGAGGGGAGACCCCGCGGCTCCAGGGCACTCCACCCGATGGCCAGCCCCGCAGGGACTCCAAGGGGGCAATTCAAGCAGGGATTCATGTCAGAAATCTCCTCTGACAGCAGCTGGAGCTGGAGCTCAGCACAGACACGTCTGTTCCCCCACGCGGCCGGCCACGCCCCCAGTTACAAGTTTTTATAAAGCGCTAACAAGTTCCGTAGCGCTGTACAATGGGAGAGGCAGAATAACAAATCTACATTCAAGTTAAACATACAGAACAGTAGGAGGGAAGGACCCTGCTGGGGAGTTTACAATCTAAGAGCAGAGGGGTGACACACTAGAAGCTCTATCACCTCCTTAAAAGCCAACGGTAGCACACACATAAATGAGCATTAGCATTACGCCCGCATCACCTCCCGATTGCTAATAGGTTAAAAAAATCTGTATTAGGACCTTTTAGTGCAAGATTACTGTACTTTGCTCTCCCTATACTTTACATGGGGAACGCAAAGTATATGTAGAGTGTAACTAGCGTTTGGATCACACAGTCCTAACGCTACTCACAGCTGTCACTAACTCAAAAGGTTTGTGACAGTTTAGAGTTGGTGCCAACGGATTCTGCTGCTGTGGAATCAGTTATCACTAGTTGTAACTCTCCCCCCCCTCAAAAAAATAAAATAAAATACCTCTCATCCCATGGCGAGAACGGCGACCAATCTGCCTCTTCTGGCAGCCAGAAGCAGAATGAGACTGGGTGGAAAAAGGTCCCCCAGTCTCCTTTCGCCAACTTGCAGAATGTCACGAGAGGAGAGATCCTGCCGGTCATGGAGTTGCTAGCAGAAACCTCCATGGAGTCCTATGGACTCTTGGAATCGCACTTTAGTGCTGCCCCGAGCATCCAGCACCCTCGTGGCCCCTATGGTTCAGGCTGCACCTGCCCCGTAATCGAATGGTAAGAGCGGTATGCAAAGGGAAAATTAGCGAATGCCAACTTTTCCCCTTAGCGTCGTGGTTTTAGCGAGGGTCAAGTGATAGGACCATAGGTGAGGGTAAGTGGAGAACATGAAGTAGCGTATGCATGGGACCTGGATGGGAAGATGGCATAAGAAATGAACAGGGGGGGGGGAACTATGGAGTGAGCCAAAAGGCTTCTCTAAAGTAATGTGTTTTTATAGACTTCTTGAAGGAATCGAGAGACAGAGATTCTAATGTTATGGGGGAAGGAGTTCCATAGAAAGAGGACAGCTCGGGAGAAGTCCTGAAGACTCTGGGTGCAGGTACGAAATGATAACATTAGAGTTTTACTCTACAGCTGTAGTTTAACTTCTACAGTTTTTAACAGTCACTGGGATAGAGTGAATGTTTAGATAAGGCTGTAGGGGCTAAGGTGCGGTGTATGCTACCTTAGGACCCTTTCACACTGTGCGATTTGAAAAATCGCACGTTTTTCCACGCGATTTTCACATTCGCGATGCCACGCAATAATGTCGCGCAATGTAGCGATTTTGCAAAACCTCACCAATGGAAATGGCAAAATGCAAAAAAAAGGGTCATGTACCAGCGACGTGCTACCGTGACGTTCGGCAAGGTTTTTTGTGTCTTGTTCCCTTTGGTTATTGAAACTTTGCAGTTGACTGGACGATAAGATTTTGTCCAGTCTCAGTGGATGGGCTTATGTCCTTTTGTCAAATATTAGGGCTGTGCAATTAATTGCAAAAAAAAAAAAAAAAAAATCGCGATTTAAGCACATGCAATTTCTAAATCGCATAAGGCTGCAATTTTATCTTCATTTTAGGGCTGCGGAAATTAACGTGTTCGGCTCCCTGTAAGCTTCCGGCGGCATGGAGCTTTGGGCGCTCGCAGGGGGAACCACGTGTACAGCTGCGTTCTCGCGGCTTGTCACGTGGCTCCCCCAGGCTCCATGCTGCCGGAAGCTCACAGAGAGCCGAACACGCGGCCCAAAGAGGTGAGCTGGGGCAGTATCCATGTGCTAAATCGCAAATAAAATCGCAATATTAAAAAAAAAAAAAAAAAAAAAAAAATCGCAATATGATTATTTTGTCCATATTGCACAGCCCTACTCTAAATGAACAGGTCACCGGGGAGTTCCTATTGCCCCTACATTTATCTCAACAACATATCCTGTTAAAATACTTTATAAAATAAAAATAGATCCTCTTCGATACCTTTGTTCAGCTTTATAATTTCCTCTGCACTTCCTCCAACTCCATAATATCCTTCAATACTGGTTCCAAAAACTGAGCCTCATTTTCAAGATGGGATTTTACATGCGCTTTATTAAAGCAGCAAATTAGTTTTTCATCACTTGAACAGATTACTCGCTGTTGCAGCTGCCGCCTGACCAGGGCCGATGCTCCCACTAGACAAGCTAGGCAACCGCCTAGGGCGTACTGCCTAGGGGCGCAGCCCGCCCCAAACCCGG
Source organism: Leptobrachium leishanense (assembly GCA_009667805.1). Classification (NCBI taxonomy): domain Eukaryota; kingdom Metazoa; phylum Chordata; class Amphibia; order Anura; family Megophryidae; genus Leptobrachium; species Leptobrachium leishanense. The sequence continues at coordinate 152,217,885 of CM019067.1, read as the reverse complement.
GTTCCATTATTGTACCCGTACCTCATTGTGTAGCCGGCAGTGGCAGCTCGCAAAGCTGACATTGCTGGCTTGTGGACCCCCACTAGCGGCGCACAAGTTGGGCATTTTATGGTGATGCGCAGGTGCCACCAGAGGCAGATTAAAAGAAAGAAAAGCACGAAAGAAAGCAAGCAATAGCAAAAAGAGGCAGAGGAAAGAGTCACAGACAAATCCCGGCCCAACCAGCAGAAGGGTAAGATGGGCACTGAACGACAGTGTGTGGCCCCCATTCACACTGTGTGTGTGTGTGTGTGCACCCCCCCCCCCGCATTTCAACAGTTAATTTTATTGGGGGGGTATCTGATCTTGCCTAGGGCGCAAATTAGTCTAGCACCGGCCGTGCGCCTGACACTGCACTGTCGTGATGTTTATTGTCTACATTATATTTGCTAGCAAAAGGTTTGCCAACTGCTTCAGATTTTAAAAGCTAGACCTACAAAAAGTGGCTCGATCCTCATTTTCCTACAGAGCACCACAATTATGGAATAACCTCCCAGACGCCATCAAATCTTCCCCCAGTCCAAAGTCACTTAAGAGCTCCCTATTATTAACATACCAATACGGAATGCACCTATAAACATGTAACAATGACTATATTTCCTACATATTTATTTTCAGTTAATCTGTATAGGTGTGTGTGTGTGTGTGTGTGTGTGTGTGTGTGTGTGTGTGTGTGTGTTGTGTGTGTGTGTGTGTGTGTGTGTTGTGTGTGTGTGTGTGTGTGTGTGTGTGTGTGTGTTTTTAATATCTTGCATTTTATTACTTTTTATTTCTGTAACGACTAACAATTCAAATGTTTTTGAACTCAGGATATACTTGAAAACAAGAGAAATCTCAATGTATCCTTCCTGGTAAAATACTTTATAAATAACATTTCATTTGCCACATACACTATATCGCCAAAAGTATTCGCTCACCCATCCAAATAATCAGAATCCGGTGTTTCAATCACTTCCTTGGCCATAGGTATATAAAATCAAGCACCTAGGCATGCAGACTGTTTTTACAAACATTTGTGAAAGAATGGGTCGCTCTCAGGAGCTCAGTGAATTCCAGCGTGGAACTGTGATAGGATGCCACCTGTGCAACAAATCCAATCGTGAAATTTCCTCGCTCCTAAATATTCCACTGTCAACTGTCCGCTGAATTATAAGAACGTGGAAGTGTTTGGGAACGACAGCAACTCAGCCACAAAGTGGTAGGCCACGTAAACTGACGGAGCAGGGTCAGCGGATGCTGAGGCGCATAATGCAAAGAGGTCGCCAACATTCTGCAGAGTCAATCGCTACAGACCTCCAAACTTCATGTGGCCTTCAGATTAGCTCAAGAACAGTGCGCAGAGAGCTTCATGGAATGGGTTTCCATGGCCGAGCAGCTGCATCCAAGCCATACATCACCAAGTGCAATGCAAAGCGTCGAATGCAGTGGTGTAAAGCACGCCGCCACTAGACTCTAGAGCAGTGGAGATGCATTCTCTGGAGTGACGAATCGCGCTTCTCCATCCGGCAATCTGATGGACGAGTCTGGGTTTGGCGGTTGCCAGGAGAACGGCAATCGTTTTACTGCATTGTGCCACGTGTAAAGTTTGGTGGAGGGGGGATTATGGTGTGGGGTTGTTTTTCAGGAGCTGGGCTTGGCCCCTTCGTTCCAGTGACTCTGAATGCTTCAGCATACCAAGACATTTTGGACAATTCCATGCTCCCAACTTTGTGGGTACAGTTTGGAGCTGGCCCCTTCCTCTTCCAACATGACTGTGCACCAGTTCACAAAGCAAGGTCCATAAAGACATGGATGACAGAGTCTGGTGTGCATGAACTTGACTGGCCTGCGCAGAGTCCTGTCCTCAACCTGATAGGTGTTCTGAGAGCCAGGCCTTCTCGTCCAACATCAGTGTGTGACCTCACAAATGCGCTTCTGGAAGAATGGTCAAAAATTCCCATAAACACACACCTAAACCTTGTGGACAGCCTTCCCAGAAGAGTTGAAGCTGTTATAGCGGCAAAGGGTGGACCGACGTCATATTGAACCCTATGGATCAGGAATGGGATGTCACTTAAGTTCATATGCGAGTCAAGGCAGGTGAGCGAATACTTTCGGCAATATAGTTGAAATTTTCTACTGCAGTTCTGGCTCCTGAATTGTAGTGTTTTTTTCTTACTTTGTATGCTTCAGTGCATCACAGAAACAAAGAGAAGCTAAAAGGCAGATGAAATCAAAGACTGATTACTACACCTGTGTTATTCCCCAAAAGCATAATACATGAACTCCACAGATATGCAATAATTGCCTTGTAACACCTATAAAAATCTTTTTTGTTGACCTAAATTTCAGACTGTAAATGATGAAGTCAGTCTTAAAAATAAAAATGACACCCTTACCTATTAAGTGTTTTTTTGCCCCCACCGCCTTTTTTCCTTTCTTTGCTTGGGTTCCCCCCCTGGTTTCTCCTATCCTTATTTTAAAAAAGGGAATAAATTGTCACTTTAATAGAAATGCTATATTACTTGCAAACACTGTTGTACGGTTTACATATGGATTTGTTTACCATGGTATCCAGAGACTATAGCAGTACTTAAATTGAATCGCATAAAACTAGATTTTCTACAGTAAACATTTATAAGAATAAAAAATTTTAAAATATTCCTATTAGCCATATATTTATCTAAAGGGATGCATGTATCACCTTGTATTGCCATCCAGTAACAGTAGCATATTGTTGATCTGTACATAGTGGGTAGCGTGCTAATGCTGCCTTGTGACCAGATGGCTTTCAAGCATGCAATAGACACACAAATAGACTTGTATGCAAATATGCACCAATATGAAACAAAAAACCCAACTATATAAAACTATGTAAAGGAAAAAAAAACGTTTAATTTCGTAATCTTCGTAATCTAGTGTTCTGCTAAATTGAAAACAAATGGATTTTGCAAGAAGTACACTTGTCACTCCCGTATGAATATACATTATAACACTTCATTTCATCAAATTGAGCCCTGTCTGTTCTGCGGCATCCTCCCTCAACCAAAAATCCTATTTTTATAGCCCTTTATCCAAGCACAGTTTGCCCTCTAGAAAGAAGATCCCCTTTACTTTCTGTAGTTCTAGTTGACACAGAATCATGAATTGAACCACATCAGGGCACAATCCGAATTTTGTGGATAAAGCAAGCTCCTAGGGGATATATAAAATGCCTTTATAGTTTAAGAGAAAAAGGAGGCAGGGGTCTTGTCAGCTGATTCATTACAGGAGCAGTTCTTATTTTCAGTGCAAAGTTAAAGGGACACAACCACCAAAAATCATTTTCCAGCTATTTTAAATCAAAGGATAATTCATCTTATAGAGTATCCTTTATATATATGAATAAAGCAGGGATTTGGACTATGTACTTACTGCACCATTTGAAAGTTCGTCATTTTAGGTTTTTAGTTGTTTTTGTTACATTATAACGAAATTATCAAACACACAACCTGTATTCAGTGTTTGTAACCACAAAACATTATAGACCACGCTGCCTGGGGCTCACATAGGAATGCAGAGCAACATGAGATATATATTTAGCTCCGGGGTCAGGTTGAGATGTATATTTACTTCACTGTATTTGGCATGAGCATGTGTGGTCCAGGCTGAAATGCACGTGGAAATGTGTTTCAGAGCAATTCAGTCCAGTAAAATGACCACTGATAGGATTAACCTCCCTGGCGGTCCGATTCGGACATATTTTATATGTCAGAATCGGTCCTATTTATTTTGGCCCCCTAGCGGGGGGGTTAACTTTCAATACTGAAAGCGGTATCCCCGAGCCACACTCGGGCCGATACTTACATGTCCTGCGCTCCCTCGCTGTCCCCGCAGTCACACTGCAGCCGATCGCGATGTCACACTTCATGATTCACTCCTCGCGAGAAGAGAACCAGGCAGTGTGACGTTGCGAGCGGCTGGAGGAGACTGTGGGGTCAGCGAAGGAGCACAGGACATGTAAGTATCCAGCCCGAGTGTGGCTCGGGGATACCGATTTCGGTACAAAACATTAACCACGAGCCACACTCCGGAATACCGTCCGGGAGGTTAAGAGGTCAATTTCTTAAATTGAAATCACTCATTAAACAAAACAATACAAAAAAAAAAAAAAAAAACAATTCACAAAATCATAGTTCTAAAAATATGAATAGTATAACAAATGCACTGTAATATACATAAATGAACACACTATTTGAAGGGTGTGGACTAAAACCCATGCCAGATTTTGTGATTTTCTATTAAAAATGTAAAAAGTGAGAAAGTCCCAAATCCATTTCTCCTGAGCTTCCTGTAAAATAATCCTTCAACAAAAACTCACTACTGTACAGGGATAAGATTGAAGTGGGTATAATTGGTAAAACCCTAGCACAGTACACATACAAGGTGTTGTAATTTCTATATACAGTGATAATGTCCACAGATATTAGCTTTATATTTTGTTGGAATGTTTTGGAAGCTGCACTGCTAATAATTTCATCACTACAAATCCCCAAAAGCAGGAGATCTGAGCATTTTATTATATATTACTGTGACACAATGGCCATTTCTACCTGCATCCTAATAACATAGACCTCATTTGAAATTGAGCAATATAAAGGAAATCATCTAGGAGGTAATAACGGACCCAGAATTTGCATGTCTAAACCTCTTATTGAGGTGTTTAAAAAACCCTGCCATTGTATATAAAAAAGGAAAATCCTTATGTGACACGTTGAAATCCTAGATGCCATCTATTCTTTGGTACCCTAAAGAGTGGCACATATCCATCTTTAAGTTGTACATGTTGTAGGGGTGTCAGAGAAACCTTTCGTACCCAGTCCAGGATGGGCAAAAAGTTGTTTTTTGTTGGGGTTGTTTTTTTTTTTACACATGTGACTCCTCTTTTGTGATCTATCAGATCAAGCGTCCATGTGTGAAAATATATACCGTATAAGGGAGATACTCAAACATTTTGAAGATTTTTAATCTATGAATAGGACGTAGGAAATTGACCTCCCCATTCCTAAGCACTTATTGGAAGCAAAACATTCCATTAATCGGGTGCGTTTAGTAATTGACCCCGATCTATCAATAGGTGTTGACAGGGTTAAATTACTTAATCGTTTTGGATTAACGAGCTTGATTACCTTCAACCAAAAAGGTATGAGTCGGGATTTTTACCTCAGCCCCTTTCCTTTGATGTAGTTTTGATTTATGTGGGTTTTGTTCTTTAGGGTTTAATGAGAAGATCTTGTTTGATCCACTATCCAGCCTCTGATGTTGGATACGGCAACCCATCGGGGTCATTATCAAGTAGGAGCTTACTACTTCAGCAATAATTGCTTTCCATTTCCTCAGACGTATGACAGAAATCTTCACAGGAGGTGAATAATAATAAAAAAATAAATTTTAAAAAAAAAAAATCAAATGATAGGGAATATTTTGTAAATCAAAAATAATACAATAAGAAACTATAATAAAGTAATAAAATAAATAGATATACAGTAATAGAGAGAGACTATAGTACATTTGTACGTATAGGGTTTTATTTTTATATAAAAATTGTTAGAACATACTATCCTCACTATTGAGGATTAATTTCATGATATAGACTATTGAGCCTATTGCTCCTTAGAACATGGCACTTCTATATTGTGTATGTATTTTATGGTTATATTGAGGAGTTAATGTTCAAATTTCCCCACTAATTGTATAATTGTGTTATTGATCTGTGTTTTATATATTACGACTGCATAGTCATGTTATGGCTTGAAAAAGGTCCCAGTGTTAAACTGAAATGTCACCGTCTGTCACGTGTAGTGTTGAATAAAATGGAGTAAATTTAAATTGCAGTAGTGTAGAACTCTTATTTTAATATTGCCTTGCTAACTGTAGCAGAGCGAGGTAGTTCCTGCCCCCATTGCTGAGTAGACGTGTTCCTCTGAGGTCCGTGCTGGTTATTTATACATTATCTAGAGTTTAGAACCTTTCCACCCAGCAATATTTCAGTGAAGGATAAAAAGGAATGGAAAACAAAATTCAAGTTTACATTCATCTTAACTATGTTGACCTACATTTAAGTGTTCGTTTTACATATTTTAAATAACATGTATTTTTTCAACACAAGTGCTCAGTAGTGAGAAGGTTCAAGTGTGATTTTCAAAATTTAATAACTTCGAAAGAAAAAGTAAATTGCCTTGACGTTAAGCAGTTTTGTAGGGATTTGAAAAACATGTATAGGAACGGAAAATCATTGCGCAAAAAAAAAAAAAATGTATTTTCTTTGTTAAAAGCTATAATGAAAAGAAAAATCAAAATGTAAACTGCATCATCTGTGTAACATTCATTAGGCCCAAAAAGGCCTCAAACAAGGAGAGAAAAAAAGGAGCGATTCTACATAAATAGGGATTAAATCCAAACCATATAATACAAAAGAACAAAATATGTAGATCTTCGCGAATACACAAAATAAATTGATTAGAATACCAAAATCAATAAAAACAACAACAAACTGGATGTATATTGTCACCTACTGGCCTCCCTGACTACCACATAAAAGGCATAACACAGAAGATCATATAAAAAGCTCAAAAAAGTCACATAGGTACATGTGGGGGGGGGGGATATATCCCTGCACTGCAAATACCCAATAACACCTGGCAGGCGCTAGCATATATATACTGTAGTACATAAATGTAAGCAAACAACATGAAAATCGAACTGCCTACTATACCCGACTGACTACAAACAAAGGGTGTACCCATGTAAGGAGCATAAATAAAGATCATGATGGTAAGCCAAAGAGAGCCAGTATGATTAGAGTTCTAAACAGCTAAACCATAGGTCCGCACTCAACGCGTTTCCCGCCAATTGCAGCTTACTCACACGAACGCTACAATTAGCCTTCACTAGGGAATAGGGCCCAATGCAAGGTATCACAACGCAGAGGACCACTTTGTTACCAACATGCGTTTCAGTATCTGTTCATGAACTATGGCAAGAAAACATTTAACAGCAAAGTGATGGAATTAGATTTGCAGTTGCACACATAAAAAAAATTTATGCATCCAGCAGACAATATAAACGGTGCCTGTGTGCAGATCACAACGCCTCAGCCTTTGGTTAAAGGGCTTCCCTCTTTGAGTAATGGATTTAACCTTCATTAACCTGGTCATTGTTTTGTATCAAGAAATTTAGTACATAAGTAAAAACCCACAACATGTTCTAAGCGACACATTCAAAATTTTCTAAGCTGCTAATGATGTTCATAAATTATATAATTTGAGAGAGTGGGGAAAAACAGAGCTTCCTTCCTTTCATTAACCACTTCTGTTTCTTTACTTATCCACCAAGTTAAAGATGTACTACGGGCCTAAAATAAGGTACTAAGAACATTTTTTTTTTTTTTCATATTTTCAAGGTTGAATGGAGAAAAAAAAAATGTATGTATACTTATACTGCAAACCTTGGTAGACAATTACCTGTAAAGAGTAAATAATGGAGCTAAAAGTTAACCTTGGCATCCCAGATGCTGGCTGAGGACTATGGGGAGTGAGGTTTCTGCACATATGCAATTTTGGTTTGTGAGGTCAGTTACCCCTCAGAAGAAAACAAAAAATTTATCAGCAGACATATGAATGGTTCTCGTAAAAACAATTCCACACATGATTTGATAGTTCAGCATTAGTTATCAGAATATGTCTTATATGCATATTGAAAAAGCAAAGGTTTATTAAAGAAATTTAACATTTTTAATGTAAATATAAATAAAATTAAGAGAAGTGTGCTGCACTGGCCTAAATTTACATAGCTAGCCTAATTTTGGCATTCATTTTGCATGCAGTGTGGGACTTCCCCTTGCAAGCACCTTTAACATGACTTTTTCACTTCATTGTTTTTTTGGCTATTTTAAAGATTTTTTCTGCAATAGGAAAATTACTATATTTCTATTGTCTGTTCCAATTTGGTTAATGCTGCCACAGCATCACAACCTAATCACACAAAAGTAACGGAAGGTTTCAGTTTATCAAGTCATTGAAAGAGGAATACGAGTCATATTTGATCTAATGAAGGTATTAACAATACTCTAGGTTAGGGCTTGACAAATTTGCTTTGAATCTATCTAGGAGCCAGCTACAAAGGTTAGGAGCCGGGTTTATCTTCAGACTAAGTCTTACACCGTTACCATTTATTAAATTTAATTAATTTTTTTTAGACCGAGTGCAAGCACCATTATTCCTTTTTCCAGGTACTCACCGATACATTTATTTAAGGTCATGTGACCGCTTTCCAAGAAATAATTTAAAATTTTGCTGAAAGCCTGTCCAATTTATGATAATATTGAAATGTATGGCCAGACACCCCATTTACCCACTGCACACCCTGCCACACACAAACCTCAGATACATATATACCCAGATAAAAATCGGCTGGCAGAATGCACTAACAGCATTCCACAGGACCCTCTGGCTGGAGCCTCATTCCACTGAACAGCTGCCGGCAAAGGTTGTAATGCAGCTTGCTCGCCGGGTCCTCCAGCTGCGTTCTTGCGAGATCTTAGAGGTCGCAAGATCTGCAAGCTCTGGCGACCTCCAAGATCTCTGTAGAGCGTAGCTGGAGAACCCGGCGACCAACTGCATTGCAACCATTGTTGGTGGCCACTCGCTGGAACGACAAAGTTTCTAGTTGCCATGGCGACCTGGTTTTGTTGAGCTCTGCTCTCGGCAAAGCAAAAAGAAAGTGGTTATCTAGGTTGAAGACTATATTACACACTTTAAAAAGTAAGCAAGATAAGAATTGTTACTCCGGCTCCTATTCAAGTATGGCTGGTGGTGATGAGCCGCAAAAGATATATATTCTTGAAGGCAGTTTTAGCACTGAGACTCCCCAATATCAGCTCAATTATAAGGCAACCACTAAAATAGTGCCCAGACTGGCAATTGTTTTAGTCAAGTAAATGTATACACAGGGTCTCATACTACCATTGGTATTCCCTCCTTGAAGTCCATAGGACCCCAAGAAGAGTTTTATGTACATGATTTTGCAGTATTGCATTTCCTGACGGAAGGACACCCAAGAGCTATTTGTTGTTGGTGTCCATCCACTTATGAAGTGGTTGTGGATGGCATCCTTCTAGTCACTGTGGAACAACCATGTATATTTTTTTAAGGAGTTTGGGAAGTCACATCAGGTATTTTGTCCACTGACTTGACAAGCAGTTGGACCTCACTTGTTATTCAGTGTCTCCCAAAGAATTTCCCATCCCTGGCGTAACTACCAGGACCATAGCTGTTACAATTGTGATTTTGCTGTCCCTCCTAGATAGTGTTTCCCAAACCTGTCTTCAGGACCCGCTGACAGGCCAGGTTGGCTAGATATCTGAAGCGCAGCACAGGCGATATTTGCTGCTCAGTGATTGCAGGATTCAGTCTGCATTTCCAAGGTGATTTGTAAAATCTGGCCTGTTAAAGAGTCCTGAAGACCAGTTTGGGAAACACTGCTCTAAGAGGTCCGACAGAGCTCACCCTGCTACCCTGGAAACACAGTGATCAGGTGTGTCGTTGAAACTGTCCTGCCCATTAAGACAGGCAGCACACTATGCTATGTGGCACTGGCATTGCACCTTTGCCTATATGGACTTGCTCCAATTCCCTGTGTCTAAAAATGTAACAAGGAGGGGAGGGAGGACAGTGATTGGCTGGGCTAGAGGCAAATTCTTGGTGTGTGTATGTATGTGGGTGCATGTGTAAGCCAAGCATGTGAGGTTGGTAGGAGGGTAGTGAAGCGACGAGGGAGGGAAGGCCATGACCGACTTTGTCCAGGTCTGTTCAGTTCCTCAGCAGCTGCTGAATGGCTACATTGCAGCAGTTCCGTTTGCTGCAGCAGTCGCATTGAACTCTTTGACTGTCAATAAGAAGTTGTTAACTTAGCACTTGGCAGCGGCTGAGGGCCTGACCAGGCCTCAGGATGAAGGGAGGTCTAGCTTTGCCCCTACTCTCTATACAATGTGTAGGAAGCATAAGTGTACAGTATGCTTCTGCACAAGTTGAGCTGCTATAGGAGAAGCAGATCGAGTTGGTATAGCAGTGCTGTCCTAAGAGTTAATGACTCATCCGTTAACCATTTCAGCCTAGGAAGATAGATTTTTGTACATGTTATCATAGCTTTGCAATAAAAATTATGGTAAGCAAAAGAGGTTACTCACAAGTTTTGGCTTGGTGAATCAGATGCTGGAATGCAGAGATATTTCAAACCCTGTGCAGACAACAAATACACATTAATAGACATCAGCTGTGATGGAGAGAGATCAGTGTTAAATTGCAGTTTAGTGATTCATGTTACACAAATACTACTTCTAAACGGACACACTTATGTGTCTGGGTTGAGTAGATATTAGCTGGAAAAAGGAGAAATCCTATAAATGGGGCAAGGAAGGGCAATAAACGTTTGCAGATAAAAAGTGAATATTACTAAAAGCTGAAAAGTAGATGCAGTAACTTACTGCTTAAAAGCAGTCTCAGGATATTCACCAAAATGAGTTTCCCATGAGGGTCTACGTGAGATTAAAATTAAAAAAGGAACCATGAAAGCATGCAAAATTGGCAAGGCACAAGGTTTCGGCATGCCCTAGGTTAGCCTTTTTCTCCCTGTCACAGGTAATCCTTGTTTTGGAGAAGCAACTACATCGTGGCCTTTTGTCGAATGGGCAGCAGATTGGTTGTGACTTTCGTATAAATTTATGGATCTCCCTTCATCGTTAACTGTGCATGCTCTAAGAAGTACCCAAGTCTAACATTCCCCTGATTCGCCAGTTCTCATGTCAGATCCTATTTACATGCAGTTAACACAAGAGCGCCGTTTGGGTAAACATGCTAGATAATCATAAACGGAATAAGCCAAACATGAAATACTCCAATCTTATCCTTTTAGAACATTATACGCTACATTCCAGACTGGACAACCATCAACAGAGGTCACATAAAGTGGATACCCAACTTCCCTGACACCCCAATAGATGATCTTCTCTACGCACAGAATTCTATGGTGAATACAATGCCCACTATCGCAGATTTTCGAAATGTACTTAAACATTTTTCACTTTTTCGCATGTGATGGAAAACTTCTCCCTCGAGTGCCCAGAACCGCCTGGATTGCCTTTATACTCTCAACAATAAAGAACGCCAGTTCAAAAACTTTGTCTCTACATGGCAATGCCCTTTCCCAGCCCTTGAAACGACATTCCGTGCAATAATAAAATCCTTGCTCCAATATACAGTGCATATTCCAGGGAAATTGTGGTGGGTTGCAGACCCCTGGGATCCCAATCCAACAGATCCTCCAATGCTTAACCCCGTTACTGGATTGATGCCCCTTTATTTCCAAGAGCCAACAATCCGAGTATGCTTCATGTTCCACGTTTTCACCAGTCAAAGCTTTGCATTTCCAGATGTTAATTTGGATATGGGTTCAGGTTTTCTTTTTCTTCTTTTCTAGTCATATCATTTAGTTTTTGCAAAGTAGGAGTGTGCATCTTTTATGTACTTGTTCTTTCTGTATTGCCATGTATTTTTCTCAAGACCTTAGTTGTCATTCACATGTACATTTTCAACTGTGTAAACGGCACCCTCAAACATTTTCCAAAAAAAAAAAACACCACTGTAAACGCAAAATAAGAACAATGGAAGATACCGATGCTTTTCTGGTGAAAGAATAAATTGCGGATCTGAAAATTCCAAGTGAGTATCCATACGGATTATGGTGCCAAAATGTTGTGGTAACATCACATAGATTATGCCTCTTTTGTTTCGGTTTGGCTGATGGTAGGAGGACACTACTTACTGGAATGCGTAGTGTTAATGGGTCAGAGCAGTTTTTCAGGGATTGTGTTCAATTCCTTAGCACCATTGGAAAGTCATCTAACACTACAGTATACAAAGACATTTTAAACAAGTGGAGCTCCCAACAGATAGGCAAAGACATGGAGGTCCATAAAGAATTGCATAATCGAAAAGTCAACATTTGGCGAACTGCCTGCTCTCTGGATAGCCGAATGGCCAGGAAAGGTAAACGCACGCTGAATTTCACTGTTCGGTTACATTTCAGATCTCTTTGAATAACCCTGATAGTAGGCTTGTGCACCGATTTTTTTTTCGGTTCGATTTGTTCGGATGTTTAAACTTTTCGATTCGGCTCGTTTCGGATCGTTTTTCGTGTACATTTTTTTTTCGGAATATCGACCATTTTTCGTATTTTCGTGTCACTTTGCTCGTTTTTTGTATCGACTTTTCGGAAATTTTCGTTTTTTCGGAACGTCTGTTCTCCTCGTTTCAAAGTGTCTACGATAATTCTGGCGATTCTATCGTTTTTTTTATTAAATAAAGATCCTTTTTTTCTTATGAATAATTGAATATACATTTCACAACTTTATTTAATCATATTAAAATGGTATGAAAGCCAAGGAACAAAAAAAATGAACAAAATGATTTAAAAAACGCTAAACTGACCCGAATGCCACAAGAAACAAGTGATACGCATTTACAAATACAAAATTTACAGAATCAGCGATATAACCGATAGTAGTTAAATATACGATGTCCAGAATTACCGAAATGGAACCGAAATCACGAATGGAACCGAAATCATGAATAGAGCGAAAATAAATTTCGATTTGACACATTAAGTCCATTCGAAAATTCCGAAAATTTTTCGTTTCGGCTCGGAAAACTTTTCGGATCTGCCATTTTCGGGAAATCGGCCGCATCCGAAAACACGAATCGGGAAATTTCGTGAAAATTCTGAAACCCGAAATGCACATCCCTGATGGTACGAGGAGTTTGGTTTAGAGGAACTTGGGTGGTCTGCACAAAACCCTTATATTAACCCCACAGAACACTTGGGGATGAACGGTTACTCCCAATACAAATCAGGTCTTGTAGAATATCAACGTCTGACCTTACAATTGCTTTTTTGACTGAAAGGGCACAAATTCTTACACTCAAAAATCATATCCAATGCCTTCCCAAAAGAGTTACAGCTGTTCTACCAACAGGGGTTGTTAACGCATTATTAATGACCATGGCTTTGAAAATAGAATGTCCAAAAAACTCATATTGGCGTAATGGTCAGGTGTGTACTTCTGACCATATAGTAGTTGAAGCCAGGGAACCAATGACACTATTAAGAGAACAAAGAGTAGTCATCAAAACATAACATTTTCCTTCAGATGTTCACCTTCATTGCATCTTTGTCTCATTTCCCCTCAAACTGTTTGCTATATACAGCCATTTTCGTTCCCATGTTAGCATTTTCAAAAGTCTACTTTTATGCTATTTTTCCTTTTTTCTTGGGTTTCAGTTATCTAGCAGTCTCATGTACTGGATATGGTCTGTTACCAAATCTCACAATATCATACATCTACTGGGCACTCGGACATTAAAATCTTTGTGTCGGAACAACAGAGATTCCAACAGTTCATCACGTAACTAATGTTTTGTTATAAACTTTATGCAGTGTTTTCCTACAACAGATATTATTGCAGGACAGCAATAGGAATGAAGGTTGCTCTAAATTACAGAAATAATTCATCAACGAACATTAACCCCACCCCTTTTACCCCCTTAAAATAATTAATTCGGTAAATACTAATGACAGCATCTGCCAATTATTCCTACCATCCTTGCATCTTTTCTACACAATTTGCATACTTACGCAGAGTGTGCCGACATGACCGGTGACCAATCTGGTTAATGGCAGCTAGGTAATGCAAAATCCCAGCTGCCTGGGGAAAACCGAGGAAACTCCTCTGCTTCACCCAGTATTTACACCAGATCTGTGCCAAAGCTAAAGTGGTGAGGGTGTGTAGAGTGTCCCTTTAAATGGATAGAATACCAGCAACTCAGAAGAATGTCTGCTACTCTCAAAAGAGTGCAACTGGAGAGGAGCAAATTTTTGCCTTTGTTGTGGATCACATATTTAGTAAAACGAAGGCTAGGTCAAGTTGTCAAAGAAGGTTCCTTGCTGCATTAGAAGGAGGATATGAGGGACCCCTTTCCCTCCTAATGCATACCAACACAACAGCAGTATATGAAGCCTGCTCAAATGCTTTTCAGCACCAAGTCAAAAAAGCTCATGGGTCACGGAATGATATTTCGCAGTTGTCCGCTCAGCTGTTGCACAGCAGGAGCCCTGGTGTTTCTAGAGCATATAGAAAATTAAAGTAGCATTTGTATTTGACCTTGTACTGGACACTCCAAAAAGAGATCTGGAATTCTAAAATGACGTGTCTACTAGTCTAGTGCACTGCAGAGTCTGTATTGTAGCCCGACAGAACTCCAGTACTTTAAAATGTTAAAATTAAACTTGTGCCAAATTACTCTGTTCATTTCAAATGTTATCCAAGTAATAATTATCTCCCTCCTAGGTTTAACAAACGCTTAGTTGAATACAAGGTTTGCACAAAAAGAATAGGAAGCTTTGGCTGATGCAGCTCACAAGCGACTTCACACCGACGGCACCCTAGCCCAGGTGACTGACCTCCGTCGACAACTGATTGACTCGGATAACCTGGACTACACTTGGGAGACTCGCAGACTTAAGGCAAGATGTTATATATATATATATCAAGAAGGCGAGTATTTGAACGGGAGGGGCACCCAAAGCATCAACTGAGACAAATCGCTGACTGCTTTGCAGAGCAACACTCCTCCCTGTATAACCTAAATAAGGCGCCAGATGTGCACCAACCCTCTTCACAATATTTTCCCATTCCTGCAAACCCTACACCTCCCATAGTTGTCTGAGGACTTACTCTCAACATTGGCTCGGCCTATTGCTTTGCCTGAATTCACTTCAGCGTTATAGGGGCTGCCCAATGGCAAGGCACCGGGCCTGGATGGGTTCACGTCAAATTATTACAAAAGGTTTCCCAGATCTCCATCCACACGTTACCATTTTATCAGTCAATCTTTGACTCAGGCCAACCTCCTCGGGAATGGCTCTCGGCGCATATAGTTACTCTCCCTAAAACGCAGACCCCCTCTTCCCTTTGCTTTCAATAATCGGCCAATCTCTCTACTTAATGTAGACACTAAATTGTACCCGAAAATAATTGCGAACAGGCTGTCTGACATTTTACCCCTGTTGGTGGCAGACGACCAAGTGGGTTTCATCAAAAATAGGCAGGGACCAGACAACACGCTGAAGGTACTCTCGCTTGTGGATCACGTTGTGCAGTCCTCTCAGCCTTCTTTTCTATTATCCCTAGGTGCTGAAAAAGCATTTGAGCGAGTGAATTGGTTATACCTTCACCATGTATTGTTGAGATTTAACTTCCCTGAAGTGATCATCACTTGCATTAAGAGAGCTGTACGCGTGCCCCACAGCGAGAGTCTTGAATGCTGGCTTTACCTCCGCTTCCATTACAATCATGAACGAGACGACAGGGGTGCCCCCTTTTTCCGCTCTTGTACGCATTAGCTTTGGAACCGCTAGCTCAGGCCATCCGCCAATCCTCAGACGTACAGGGCATGAACGTTGGACAGACACAAAGTAAGGGGAGCCTTTTCGCAGGCGACATCCTCTTAATGCTAACTGACCCTGCCTAATCCCTCCCGGCCCTTCGTGAGATTCTTGACAAATATAGTAAGGCGTTCTTTCATAAGATCAACTTTGCTAAAATCACAGGCACTGCCACATGCGATCCCTCTTGACACTGAGACCCCTGAAACATGACTACCCATATGACTGGAGGACTTCTCACGTTACATACCTTGGGGTTAAAGTGGCTTTTTCCAGAGACCAGACCTTTTTACTCAGAACTATAAACCAATGCTGGCGGCGGTCAGAAATTTATGCACTAACTGGTCCAAGTTTGAGGGGTCTTGGGTGGGGCATATGGCCGCAGTTAAAATGTCCCTCCTCCCAAAAGCTACTATACCTCTTCCGTGCCCTTCCTCTCTCGCTGCCGCGGAGTTACCTCCAGTCTTTGCAATCCCTGCTTTCCAAGTTTATTTGGTGAGGTAGGAGGCCGAGAGGGATAGCGGCCTTGCTGCACCAGTCAATGGAAAACGGGGGTATGGGAGTACCCAATGTCTGCTTATATTATAAAACCTCCATCTTAGCCTCTGCCCAGCTATTACTTATGGGACCGCAGGGTCCCCAATGGTCGAGGTTTCGCTCCATATATTTTCTTCCTTTTGTGCCCACTACGATCCTTTGGATCCCTGGGGTTATGTGCCCGAGGCTGCCACCTCTCCCCCCTTTGGCAGGTCTGCTCAGAATGGGATAACATTTCCAGTCTTCTTCAATACCACCCCCTCTCACTGTGTTCTGCCACCTTATTGCAGATTTTGATCCGCTATTGTGGCACGCCCATTCCGTGACCAGGATTCATCACTTGTTCAACCAGGAGGGCTTCTGCTACTTTTCACAACTCCGATAAAAACTCTATCCCTCAGAACTTACAGCTTTCTTATGGACAGTTGCAATCTCCCTTAGCAATTTGAGGCCTTGGTGGGAAGTTTCAGGATACTCGTCCCCGGCTATCCCTGTTTGAAACTAGGTGCTCTCAACCCATAGATAGGAGGAAGCTTATTTCCACCTGCTATGGACTCCTACTCACCATTCCTCCTTAGGGAAGAGGGGCTTCAAGACGGCCTGGGAAGTAGACCTGGGGTAGGGAGTTTTTTAGGGAGGCATAGGGGGGGATAATTTTTTTCGGGTGACAGAAGTAAATTTCGATGTGCTTCACTATGGGAAGCTCAAAAAAAAAAACTATTGTAAAGGTGGTACATTACCCCAGATAGGGAATGTCATGTATCCCGGGGGGTCTCCTCCACCTGCTGGCATTGCGGCTTATCGAAGGAGACGTACCATCATGTTTGGTGGATGTGCCCCTTACTGGTAGAATGGTGGAGGGATGTGGCCACCTTCTGTTCCACAGTTTTGGGAGTCAGGATAGACAGACACTCTCCCTGAAATTCTACTTCTACAATTTTTTCCCGCCTCCCTCTCCCGTTTCCAGAACCAGATGCTGGTGCATATCCTGATAATTTCATCCCTCCTCCTGGCCGCAAGGTGGAAATCCGCATTAGTGCCAATGGTACCCCTGATTTCTGGCCGCCTCAAAGAGTTCCACCTCCTAGACGGCATGTCCCGTACAGTCTCTGGGTCCCTCCCTCCAACTAGGACTTTCTGGTCTTTGTGGGATACATATCTCATCTCCAACCTGACCGTGCCACCAGAGACATGAGAGCTTGTTTTACAGACTGGCCTACCTAAGGTGAAGGTACTTATTGGTTACTGAAATGAGACAAGACTTGGAGTGCGTATTCGTTTAGTGGCGATGTATTTTATTTTAATTCACATTTCATGTTTTATGTCTTATGTTCGACTTTTAAGATTCTTGAATGCTGTTACTTCTTGCGTATTCTATTTTATGGGGGAATTTCCCCCACCTTTATTGTGTAACTGACTTAAAAACTCAAACTTTTCAATTTTAAAAAAAATTTAAAATAAATTATTTTTCTTCCTACTTTCCTGACCTATAGAGTGACATCTAGGCTATATGTCAACAAATTATTTTTTAAAAGATTCTCTTTAATAGCTCTTAGAAGATGCTGGATTTAAAAAACAGGCAGCTGTGTTATATGAAACTTGAAAGCTAAATAGTGAGAGAAGAGGAAAAAAGAAAAAAGTATCCTATGCGAAACATGCTGAGCTATACCGAGAGCTTGTTTCACATGAAAAACAGGTGTTTTGGCAGAAGAATCTGCTCCGCAGCTGCGAGGTCTGCACTCGCAGAAACCCCATTTGTTCATTATTGATATCCTCCCCATCCACAGAAACACAACTGGAACAAACAAGTGGCTTTACTTTACAGCACGTGCATTATTTTAAGAAATGTTCAAGTTTATTATTAGCTGTATCCACTCCATACTTCTATTGAATAGTTGAATATATTTATTACACACATAGTGAATATATATTTCCTACATATTTTCTGTTAATCTGTAGATTTGTGTTTTGTTCTAATATCTTGCATTTATTACTTTGAAAATTTTTACAGTCGTTACAGAAATACAATGTTCTTGAAAACGAGAGAAATCTCAATGTATCCTTCCTGGTAAAATACTTTCTAAATAGTGGATTCAGAAAATATTCAGACCATTACTCAAACTATTCATTTTTTAACATGTTAAATTTGTTTATATTAATCTTTCCACATCGCTCTACACTTATTTTTTTTTTTAACAACTTTGCAATTAAAATGAAGAAAAAAAATAGATCACACTAACATAAGTATTCAGACCCTATGACACTTGAAATTTCTCAAATACACAAGTTTCTTCATGATAATATAACGTTGAAAATGTGAAGCATGTGTAATGCTATAGTCTTTGCAAAGTGATGAAGCGCCTGCATAAGAATTTTATTCAGTATTTTATATTGTCCTAATAAATGCAGTTTCAGTCCAATGACTTATAAAAGGTACCTTGGAGGCCTAGTCCTCAAAGGACGTTTATCAATTATAAAGAAAATATAAAGTTTTGAAAAATGTTGAGTGCAGGTTCCTTGGAAGATATATAATCTATAAAAAAAACAAAAAAAAACAAAAACACAACAACTTTATCACACACAAAAAAAAACTCCATAATATTTTTAGCTTCTCTGGAGAGACCTGAAAATAGTGGTTTGCCAACATCCAATATGACAGCTAGAGGATCTGCAGAGATGAATAGTAGAAGCTCTACCTAAAGCCAGATGTGTATAAGTAGTTCCAACGTCCCAAAAGAGACTTTCCTAAATAGTATACAAAGAATACACAAAATAATGTGTCCAGATTTTTGCACTTAAGTTAATAAAAGTACATACTTTTTTTTCTGATTAGAACAAAGGACTTGAGGCTGTAATTGCTGCCAAAGCCTTTGCATCCTACGACAGAATTATTGGTCTGACTACATATGCTATTTTGACATTTCAGTTTGGTTTTTTCCTTCTGAAAAATGAATTTGCAATGTCAAAAAAAAAATCTGGTTTTTGCTTTGTCATTATGGTGATTGAGGACGGATTGCAAATATAAAGCTATTTTAACATTAGGCAACATAAAAAAAAATGTTGCAAATATGAAAGGGTTTAAATGCTTTCTGTAACTTATGATGGCCAACTACAAAAAAAAAAATATTAATTCAACTTAGAAATACCAGAGTGCATCCATTTCGCTGCACATTTCTTTGTATGTCAACCAAGATCCCAGCATCAGGTGTTTAAAGGGTTTTTTTTCCCTTCAGGGGGGAGTGCGTGAAAAATATATATAGTAGAGGTTGGCGAGGCTGGGTGCTATGTTTCACCCCTATTCGGGTTGTGGTCCCTTTAAGGACAACCAAAGGGTTAACCTTCCTGTTCAGGAAGGGGTTTAAAGGTTGGCAACTCCTAGAGAGGATTGTGGGAGTTGAGGAGAAGCTGAGAGCTGTTAGCAGTAGCTGTGCCTTGTCAGCTGTAGCTGTGCTGAATCAGGAGGCTGAGAGCGGTGTTGCTGTGCCTTGCTGGAAGACTTCTATATGTTCTGGGAAAGGATTCCCCAGGTTTGGGACTTTTGTTCAAGTTTGTGAGACACACTTTTTTCTGTTCTTTTCTGTTCTTGTGCGGAAGAGCTGGACTTTAAATTGCGCTGGAGATAAGCGTGTGTTTTATGTTTAATGTTTAATGTTTTGGGTGCCCTGAAAGAAAAAATAACTTGACATTTCAACATGACAATGATCCAAAACACAAGGCCAAGTTGACCAGTCATTGACTACAGCAGCATAAAGGGAAGGTTCTGGAGTGGCCATCTCAGTCTCCTGACCTCATTATCATTGAGCCACATTTACAGGAACTGGAGGCTTTTTGCCAAGAAGCATGGGCAGCTTTACCATCTGAGAAGATAAAGAGCCCCATCAACAAATACCACAAAAGAATTCAAGAGGCCATTGATGTTAAAGGGGGGCAATAAACGGTATTAAGAACTGGGGTATGTAAACTTTATCAAGGTCATTTGGGTAGGTTCTGTTGTCATTAGTATTTAAAAAGCCTAAACACACAGAATTGATAATAAATGGACACACACACACACACCAAATTGCTGCCCATATTGATTAAACTTGCTTGTGAAAGGGCCAACAAGGCTGCAGAACAGCAAAGTATTTGGGAAGCAAAGTTGAAAGTATTGGAGCAAGCAAAATATATCTTTAAGTTATGTTGAGTATACAATTCTGTGTTAATAAATTGGTATTATAACATTACTACTGTTACACTTATATGTTAATCTTCATTTCTATATTTTTCTTAAAGTAAGCAAAGAGTCAGTTTGATGGATTTATGATTGAGGGGGCAATGTGTGTGTATAATAAATGTAGGGGTGTACTTTTGTTTCTCTTTGTATATATCCCACTGCTCTTTATCAGGAAATAAGGGAGCACACAAAAGTTGTGAGTCTTTGAATGTGTGTGTATGTGGTGGTGGGTTACGATGACAATTACACACATTTTGTTATACCTGGCTACACAAATCTATTATAGCCTCTTTATATCACAGAGAAGCACTTTATCAGATATGTATGGGAAGGCATCAAGTAGTGGATTAGCCACATTTGAGTAAGATTACATTTTAAACCCCATTTAAAAAGAAGAACTGTGCTTTATTTTTATATAAAGTGGTCAATTTGCACTTATGAACAGTGTTTAATAATAATACACATGCCAGCGAAGTAAAGTGTGAGGCTGGTATTCGTTGAATTGTGGAAAGCCGGCTCTCCGCTCAAAAGAGGTTTCTCTACACAATCACGTGCAAATGGAAAGACCGTTCCTTTCTACATTCGGCATCAACCTCCTGCGTGTTTCATACTTAGAACAATTTTACGGAACTCTCGCTTGTTTCAAATAATGGCAATTGTGAAATCCTACAACTTATTCTAGTTTTGCAAGCTCTCGCTGTATCAGCTTAAGTGATTTTTGGTTTCAGGAGATACAATACAAGACCTAGTTACTGTGGTTAGGAATTTTGAAACTGATTGAATATTTTAAACACAGAAACTAACAATCAATAAAAGTATAGCCAAGCAAAGCAATCTATGACTAAGTCAGCTGCATCAATATGCAATTTGAAGGAGATGGAAGGAATTCCTACCATTCGAGCTGCAGGTGATGTCCCAGTGACTGCTCTCCTACCCTCGAATCACCTCTGTTAAGGGGATATTGACTTAGGATGCATGAGGTCAAGGGATGTTTATATATAATTGCCACCGCAACCTTGAGTTTTTACTTTTTTGCAGATATTTACTTGTCTTTTCTAGTCTCGTCCTGTTGATGTGACGTAGAGATGTTGTATTTGTGTACACCAATAACAAATGTCAATATCTATTAACATTGTTCTCCTGTACGGTTTTCCACGTGCCATGCCATACGTGTATGATTATATCTTACTTTAGTGAATGTACGTATGTTTTTGTTTAAAATTGGAGGGGCCAACTGCAACCATCCATAAACCTTTTAACAAGTGGATTTACGTAGAACTCGATGCCCTATTTCAATGACGTAAGAATTGATAGGTAGAAAAACCCATAGCTATTGACCTGTAATGTAAATGTTATGGAAAAAATAAATAAAATGGAAAAACCGGTTACATAAACACGGTACATGGGGCCTCATGAATCTTGCTCCTAAAGATAAACTGTCTCAAAACCAAAGCTTCTATATCCTAAACACTAAAGAGGTCAATAGCAGAGCTTTTGAAAGAAGGGCAGGATGCAAACAGGATACAGTGGTGAACGGGAAACAAACTTCTTTCAGAAGCAGATCCTCTCTTGTAGAACACCACCCTGATGCCGCCTGGGACATTAGTACGGTTACGCCATTTCAGTCAAGACATACAGGGTTATTCAGAGAGCGTTGAAAAGCAGGAGAATGACTGGAGAATGGAAAATTCTAGGTTAAGATAGCCAAACCAGAAAAATTCTCCCATTTATCTCACTTTCCAAATCGGCTATTTTGACCTAGAATTTTTCCATTCTCCAGTCATTCTCCTGCTCTTCACCGCTCTCTGAATAACCCTGATAGTTAATAAGGAATGTTCTTAGAGACTACTTAACATCATGAAGTACAAAAATGATTTAATAAAAGGTGGACCTTGGGCTCCACAATATGTTGCGTGACACTTGTGAGTTTTGTACCATCATTAAGTCCTAATAAAATTGTGGGGGGGGGGCTCTTTAGCTAGTCCAATCTAAATTAAGTAATTAAAAAGGAACACGCTACACGGTGTGACCACTCAATGTTATTCTAGTGTTCACACTACTTTGAGCTCCCTTTCTTGCCAGACGAGCTCAGGTGGATGATCTAGCCCTCGGGTGCAGGGCCAGTGTAGTCCCACCCAGAACTTGAGCTATGCGCTCAGGTTCTGGGGCTTCAAGACGCTTAAGAACTAGGTCCCACCAATGGATTTCGTTGCACTCTTCATTGTGAGCCATTGGATTGGCTGAGTCTTCCTGCCCCCACCACATGCAGTCACATGACATACTGTGGTACTGGCTAGCAGCATGTCACATTTGGATGGGGTTCAGAGGGAGGGAGACCAGTGCTGGATTTTTAAGAGGAGATAAAGGGTTAAGCTGGAGAAGAGGTGCAGACGGAGAAATGTTTAATCCCACCGTTTCCTCCCTCCCATTTTAACGCTTTAGTATTCCTTAACAAGCACTTTAATAAAATCATAAATCTAGTAAATGGAAAATAGTTCATAAAGCTTTAGGAGCCAAGCATGAGCAATTCACCCCCTGCAAGCAAATGTTTCTCAGGATTTTTAATAAATGGCAAACGGAAATAACTGTTGCCCATAATGAAGCTGAATGTGCATTTTTATACACACTAAAATACATTTATACTTTCTATTAAATGTATCTTTGTACATCGACAAAAACTTAATATTTCAGTAAGAAACATTGGTTTTCTTGGAAATGCTAAATTTTATGGTATGCTACCACAGAGGTTAAACTGAGAGTTTAATCTGTTATTGTATATGCAAATTATGTACCTTCACCACCTGGCTAGTCGTTTCGAGTTTGCCAAGACTTGTGTGACTTTTACCGTCAACAGCAGCACTGAAATAGATTTTTTGCAAGGACAATTTAATTTCAGCATACATGTGTCTGTTGTATGAGGGCTTCCTATGGTTCCTGGTAAAGCAAAGGACCACTGAAAGTCTGTTGGGGAGGCTGCTGCAACCAGAGTACTAGTAAATACCCATCTGTTAAACTTCTAGTCATGCGATTCACCAGAAACATGACTCATGAAAAACCGAAAAAAGTCGAAATCAGAAACAAATGCTGAAAATATGACAATGCTAATGTAGCGCTACTCCCGCGAGAGCCGCTGAATTTGACGGGCCTCCTGTCTCACTCCAGTGATTACCCACCTCCACCTTCGGCGCCAAGTAATACCAGGACAAGATTACTTTAAATAAAAAGGGGTTTATTAGGACTAGCGAGCAAACCCTTTGTAGGACAAAGTAATCAACAGTATAACAGTATTGAAAGTTAATTCGGCATCACTATTCGACACAATGATGAATGAATGAATGAATGAATGAAATGGCAACCTTTACCATACTTCAATGCAGTTAGATTAGCGACAATAATCAATAACCTATCTAAACCTTGTACCTTCTATCTAACCACTGGCCAGTGAAAATTATACAAGCGTTCAAGACTGCTAGAGTTGGGGCCCTTGACTTCTATCGTTGGGTACCTTTAACATGAAACCATATTTGTATTCCACAAAGTGAGAAAGAAATCTTCGCAAAGTGTCACAGAACAAGATTTGTAACTGCAGCGATCCTCCTCTTAGCTGCAACTGCGCGGGCAGTAGAACTAGGCCAGACAATAAAGTTAGCAATATCAACTCACGCAGGATGGCCGAATACCTCTCTGTTTGATAGGCTCATCCCTTCCTTGCTGGACGGTAGCGCGAACGCTATCTCTTAGCACTGGAATCACTCAAGGACAGCCGGATTTCTTCTCCGCTGAATGTACTCTGTCGCTCCCTCTGTCACTGGAACACACACAAAGGCAAACGGACCCCTTCTTCACTGGATGCGCAAGAACAGCTGGATGCACGATCCGCTGGTACTGGCAACACGTGAGGGCAACTGGATCTCTCCTTCGCTGAACGCACGAGGGCAGCTGCATGCACAATCTGCAACACAGGACCATTTACCTCAACAGTCTTGCCCTCTCTGCCTTCTCCTTGCTCTGCACGTGCACTTCCACTGTTGTAAAAACGCCCCTTCCCTTAGGCACTGCTGGGAGGTGTAGTTCTCTTCCTGAAAAATTGCATAGACCCTCTGTAATTGAAACTACATGTTCCAGAATCCTTTGCATCTTCCTGTCTTAACTTCCTTTGCCAGTGAAGAGAAAGGGAAAAAGGAGGGGGGAAAGTACTCCGCAGCTGTGAAAGGCTGCATGTCTCTGTCCAAGCCTGGGACACAGCGAATCACAATAGTACACATACAGTTCAAGTAGTCTGCGCTACACTAATATTTAATATTTGTATTTAAAACATGTATCAATCGGCAAATACCAACGATAAAGGGCAAGATCTGAAAGGATGAGGATAACTGGCAAAGTCAAAAAACATTATGCCAATCTGGATTGTCAAGTCCATGAGTTCTAGGTTGGCATTCTTCAGAAAGAAAAAATATAAATGCCAAAGGCATATGGGAGCCGGAGCGCATAGGTTATATACAATGAATATCAATCACAAATAGCATCAACGGTAATAATCAATATAACAAAATAATTTAGAATATTTTGAGGCAAATAAATTGTGGAGATCTGCTTCAAAGTTATGTCCTTTTAAATAATCATCAAATCCTATGGAACAGAAGAGAAAGGAACCATTGCGCAATATATAGCACCAAAAGATAGTATAGCACACAGAGACTTTGGAATAGCACTCACAAAAATGGAGTCTTCAAGACACAAAGTGTAAGCCTCTGAGCCTCTTTTGGGGGCTCCTCCCGCACAGCGATTCTCGATCGTAGTGGGTTCAAATCGGGTTATGTAGATGTTATCTCTAATAAATAGACATATGGTACAGTCCTGCGACATATGGAAAGATTAACAAAGTTTAAAAAGACACTCACGTGCCAAGGTGTATATGCTTAGGTGAAAGGAACAGGCTGAGTATACATAAAGCAATAAAAATTTATTCAACCATAAACAAATAAAATTCAAAAATGTCCAACATGCCAATTGATAAGGCCTGCAGTAAGGAGGCGAAAGGCGTCTCGATTTTTATGCCCGTTTTTATTCTTTAATTTTATTTGTTTATGGTCGAATAAATTTTTATGTGTACTCAGCCTGTTCCTTTCACCTAAGTTTACACCTTGAGCCCAGCAGGATACGGACCATATCGGGAGAGACGAGGCGGGACCCCCTCAAATTTAAGAGGTCCAAGGCGATTTTACCGAGCCACCTGGGCAAGAGGCTCTGCAGCACGTGATTCTTTTTAAACTTTGTTAATCTTTCCAAAAGTTGCAGGACTGTACCATATGTCTACTTAGTCGAGATTACATCTACATAACCTGATTTGAACCCACTACGATCAAGAATCACTGTGTGGGAGAAGCCCCCCAAAAGCGGCTCAGAGGCTTACACTTGGTGTCTTGAAGACTCCATTTTTGTGAGTGCTATTCCAAAGTCTCTGTGTGCTATACTATCTTTTGGTGCTATATATTCGCAATAGTTACCTTTTCTGTTTCATAGGATTTGATGATAGTTTAAAAGGACATAACTTTGAAGCAGATCTCCACGATTTATTTTCCTCAAATTATTCTAAATTATTTTGTTATAGTGATTATTACCATTGACGCCATTTGTGATTGATCGTCATTGTATATAACCTATGCGCTCCCATATGCCTTTGGCATTTATATAATGTTGAGAGTGGAGGCTACACTTGTTTGATGAGCTGCAGTGTATATTTCCATATACGGAACAACAATTTAGCGCCGTCACACGTATACACGTCATGGGATTCTTCAGAAAGAACAGGATGATGCTAATAATCATATTGGACACCTTTTAAGAATAGAACACTGTACAAATATCAGGGTTAAAAAAACACAAAAACACTATGTGCAACCTTAGCCCACGGTCAGACAAGCGTTTTTCAGAGCAGAAGGAACGCCCGTGAGAGTGGACGTTCCTTCGGCTCTGATGCCCATATGGCCACCTCGCTGAGCGCAGTTAGTGCAGTCGGCGCTGCAAGGCTAGCTCTTCCTATGGAGGATCGCGCTTTGTAGCCCCGTCGATTGTGCATCGTAGCATTTCGACAGGAAGGCTTTCAGCATATCCGCTGTAGCGCACGCAGTTCAGCATGTGGCTGGCCCGGTCGAAATGTCACAATGCTGTGACGGGCGTCGGGAGGCACGTGCGTACAGGCGCACATAGTGCGCTCGTTTGACACTGGCATTATAAGGTGATGTTAATTGTAATGTTTTATGTGTGGTGCTTGCCAGTGTGAATTACAGCCAACAAGGGGTAAATCTAGTGGTGTTTAAATAAAGCCTTAATAATCCAGTCTTGCGAAATAAGCATTTTAGTAATTTAAACTTTATTTTCTCTCTACAGGGAACTAATCTGATAGTCTTCCTGAAGGCTGCAGAAGTAAACAAATTTCTAATCATCCTCTTTGTTCACAGCAGAGGGAAGTTCGTCACTTGTTCAGTGTTGAGGAGGAGGTTCAATTTACTAAAATAGCAATAGAATGAGGCATCAGAATACAAACACTCCTGTCCTAGTGATGTAACATAAACAGGTAAAAGATGTTAGTTTTTTCCCCCAAGGAATTCAGGACGCAGTTTGGGGTTAAACAGGAATTATTTATGGTACAATTTAACAGTACTGTACAAAAATATCCCCTTAAAAACATCTAAAGTATGTGTTTAAACGATGAATCTTAAGTTATCTATAAAAACAGCACCCAAGATAATAAAAAACACACCAGGCAGATGTGCCAGATCTGGAAATAGTAAAATCAGGTTGTCGCTTTGTTCTACGCGGTGTATTTGTTCTAGATTTGCCGACCATCGTATTGTCCAGTCGATCTTGATTACATTCAACTGGTTATTTGAAGCTGCCAAAAGAGCTAGAACAACTGAAATGTGGAGAATAGATGGGGAGCAACAGTGGTGAAGACGTTGCACAAATTGCAGACCAGAAGTTATCAGCAAGGAGTCCCATCATTATTATACCTATTAATTTATAAAAGTTCTATCCCTAGCACGAAAACTCATAAATATCCACTCAAGATCATAAAAGTCCAGAGTCTCATGGTTTGATGACATTTTAAACAAGAATGGCTACCGTGTTGAAGATTTGACAATGATATAGGTGTTCTAATTTTTTAGTCAATAGACTTTGAACTTTTGAAGACCTATTGGATTATACATCTAATTACATTTAATTAAGATTAGCATATTAAATTTTGCAGAAGGCACTATAAATTTAGCACTTTAAAAATCAGCATCTCACGCAGAGGATTTCAGAGGATGGAAAAGGTTCCACACTCCCCCCTTGTGTGAGATTTTTTCCATCACAGTAAAATATTGATATAGAGCACATTATTGGATTTCCAATAGTGTGGCAATACATGTGTATCTAGAATTGCAGAATAACCTATTTAGAGATGAACATGAAGGTAGATAATAATAAACCTTGTGGGTAGAAAGAAGGTGGAGCAGAAACTTTAAGAGTTTAAACACTAGAGATCTTAAAAGGAACATGCAAGAGGGCACTACGAGATGTATCACCACCATCTTTTGGGTTGATCTGGTATTTGGAATGCCCCACGCAGGTGCAGAATGAGTAATTGTAATGAGTAACACGCAGGTGCAGAATGAGTAATTGTAATTTTGAGGGAAGGGAGAACGGGCGTTTCCCACTCAATCACAACACATTTTAAAAGGGTATATAAGGAGGTTGTAGGAGATTGTGAAGGAATTGATTTACATGCCAACTGATGAAGCGAGTGCATCGCGAAACACGTATTGGTGTTTGTCTATTTATTGTTTTATAAATTTTAAATTTTAATAAATTTTAATTTTGTTCATCGATATCCTGCAACCTTATTTTTTCATTTGGAGCAACATCATCTCCTAAAAATATCGGTTGTGAGATACATCTAGTGTCTGATTTATGACACCTCCAAATGTGAGTTGAACTATTGTATTTTGGGGACTTGGATGTGTTTTTATGGATCACACTATGTTTCTCATTTCTATCCCCATATATCTTGAGAATTGAGGACTGCATAAAAGAAAGCAATTAACTGCTTAAAGAAGATCCTCGACCAAGATTTTAGGGGGAGAAAAGGAAAGGAAAAAAAAGGAGGGAAGCGCGGACTGTCACCACATTTTTCCACTATTGGATTATGTGTACACATGTACACTAGTGATGAAAAGTTATGGGTCACGAAGAAAAAGAAACTTTAAAAATATTCTATTTTTTGTCCATTAACCTCAAATTGATCAGAGGTGTTTGGATCACAAAGAACATTCACCGTGAGATGTGAACAAAACAAAAGATGCTGGTGGACTGTGAGACACTGTCAGTCAAGCATGGTGGAGGCAATGTGATGGTCTTGGATACTTTAGTGTTGGTATAGCGGAAGAACATACCAACACCCTGTGAACGGCACACAATTCCAGCCATCTCTATTCTACAAGAGGACACGGACCCAAAGCATAGCATTGGCTCCAAACTACGCAAGAACTATATAAGGGGAAGAACCAGTCTGCGGATATGTGGTCTTTCAAGGCGTGTCCAGCACAGTCACCAAATTAAGCCGTTTGGGAGCAATTTAATCGTATTCAATGTAAGAAGTGCCCATCCAAGTTGTGGGAGGAGTTTCAAACTCTGACCACCACCTTAATCAGTAATTGTTGCAATTAAAAACAGAAAAAAGGTTCTTCGCGCTCCTGCTGAGGTTTATAGTCCTTGTCACGTAGCAGTTTTAACTCATATCTCACAAAATGAGAAGTTAGTGGTATATACATAGTGTAATGTCAGTAAGGTTCCATCACGCACAGTTCTTATTTCATATAAGTAATCGCACACCTTTGTTTCGTTCTGCACTGCGTTGGAAAGCGTGGAGAAAATTACCATGTCCTCCACTGTGGTTATAATCACCGATATGGAGGGGCGTGGCTTGCGCACCGAGAGTAATGGCCGCCTGAACCCAGAGCTCTGCAGAGTCGATCCGCTCACCTCCCTCCGCACCCCGTCTGCAGTGCGATGGGTAAGCCCCGCAAGCCACCAACCACTCCTGGCCCCTCCGAGACCACCGGGGACCCGCCAACGAGCTCCATCAGGCAGTTCCTGACGCCGATCCCGGACGCTATACAGGTGCCCATGCGGGACAAAATGGCGGCGACCCCCGCTTCCTCAGCTCCCAGCTCCCCTACCCGCTCGACTGGCCCCTGGGATCTCCCGCCGGAGCTCCATCACCTTCTCAGCTCCCTACCCACCAAGGCTGACCTGGCAGCGTCGACCTCGGGCCTTCAGGACTCACTTCTTACAGAAATCAGGGGCCTGCATAAGGAGCTCGGCAGCCCGCAACATCGGGTGCAGCACGTGGAGACCACACAGGACCACCAGTCTGAAACCCTGACGATACACACCACCTCACTGCAATCCCAACATCAGATCTTACAGACTATGGCACGTCACTTAGAAGACCTAGAAAACAGAGGACGCCGAAACAACATACGGGTGAGAGGTCTCCCTGAACTGGAGCAGTCCCCATCAGATTTGAAGCGCACATTACTTCGCTTATTTAACGGTCTCATACAACAAAACCTTGATGCGGAGATTGAATTCGAACGCCTCCACAGAGCCCTACGCCCTAAAGGCCCCCCAGGTGCTCCGCCGAGAGATGTGGTCTGTCGTCTTTTGAGGCACACTGTTAAAGAGGAAATTATGGAAGCGGCTAGACAATCTCGCACTATAATATTCGACGATGCAAGCATCTCCCTATACCAGGACCTGTCGCCGGCGACCCTGCAATCTAGGCGTCTTCTACACCCCCTCACAGCAGCTCTACAGGAACGGCGCATCGCCTACAAGTGGCTATTCCCATTCGGCATACAGGTCCGTACTGACACTGGCCCTATAACCTTACGCTCGGAGCTTGACCTCCCGGTCTTTCTGGAAGCCCTCGCCTTACCCAAGGACGTACTATCTGCATGGCCGGACTTGACCCATATGTACGCCCCGTCATTTGGAGCACCCTCGCGACCCCAGAGGCCTCGATGCCGCCGATACTCGTCAACCCGGACCGTGGCGCCCTCTGACTTTCAAGATGGATGACTCCCGTCTGGCCGGTCCTGAACATGACCATCGCTTTGGAGGGCTCCTGACACCGCAGGATGGCCTCAGTTCTGGGGACCCCGGTGATCCTCACGCTTACCGCCAGAACTGTCCCCCATTGCCCACCGGCTGTTCACACACTTGATCTCCCGGGACGCCTACACCCTTGGGGCGGTCTACCAATGGTGGCCCCCTCCCGGAAGCCCTGGACCCTCCTGAGGACTGCTTTCTGTATCCTTTTCCCCGATACTGACTCGGGTTCATCACCGGACAGGTCACTTTGTTGGCTGCCTTGTTGCGTATACATGTTTATGACCACGCGGGCCTTCGCCCCGGTGGTTACTGGTTCGGCACCACATGACACGGTTGGCGGCATGTCGCACACTGAGCGGGTGACTCGGCCCAGGCTCTTTTCTTTATCTGGTTTATTGTTTGGTTTATCACTGTATTGTTTGCACACGTAAGCAAATTGTCTTTTTATAATGGAGGGGACATCAACCTCCCACTCGATGCGAGACTAGACACCTCCCGGGGATCTACTAGTGTCCCGCATTCTGTACTACGACAGGCCCACTCAGCGCTTGACTCACACCGATTAGTGGACTGCTGGCGCGCCATCCACCCCACCACACGGGATTATACTTTTTACAGCACACCTCACCAATCTTACTCGAGGCTGGACTGTATGTTTTTACCTTTTGGCCATCTCCACCTCCTAGACACAGTGGACATAGGCCCGATGACATGGTCCGACCACCACCCAGTCCTACTCACACTCACCTCCCCCCCGGTACGCCTAAAGATAGAACTTGGCGACTAAACGAAACATTGCTCAACGACTCCATAGTTAAACAAGGCACCCTCCAGACTCTCCAGCATTATTTCACAGAAAACTTCTCACCTGACACCTCCCCTCAAATCCTATGGGAAGCACATAAGGCCGTGATTCAAGGTTACCTGATACAGCAGGGTTCCTTAAAAAAAAGCACTACAACATTCAAAAGGGACACGCTGCTATGCCGCATCCAGGCGCTGGAAAAGTCCCACAAGCTTTATATAGACGACACTATCTATGCAGAGCTTCTGGAACTTCGCACCGAACTAAGCACGCTCCTGAACAAGACCGCTCAAAAAGCTTTCCTCACCACTCGTCGTATTTTTTATGAACATGGCAACAAATGCGGACGGCTATTGGCACGCGCACTCAAGGCCCACAGGGAGAAGCTATATATTTCTAAACTATGCACCCCACAGGGCACACACGTCACGCTACCGCAGGACATGCTTTCCCTACTCCGTGATCACTTCACGGAACTCTACAACCTCCCCACGGACCATCATCCCTCCTCCTCTGACTCCATGCGTAAATTTGTGGACAAGCACACACACACTAAATTGACCCCGCTCATGCGGGAAGCTTTAGATTCCCCTTTAAACGGTGGAAGAACTCCACAGTGCCATTAAGCTGACCCCTACGGGCAAGACGCCGGGCCCAGACGGCTTATCCCTCCGTTACTATAAAACATTCCTTCCTACCTTGGCTCCGGCTTGGTTAAAGGCATTTAATACCCTGACACAGCACCACCATGTCCTACCACCCCAATCACTCTCCGCCACTATCACATTAATACCCAAACCCAACAAAGACCATGACCTATGCGCTAACTTTCGGCCCATATCACTACTGAACCAAGATTTGAAACTCTTCGCCAAAGCCCTTGCCCTACGGATGGCTCGTCACATTGCACGTTTAGTTCACCCGGACCAGATGGGATTTATAAAATTATTGATGTGAAATTCATAAAAAAATATAAAATACTAAAAAAGTTGAAAAATGTTAATTGAAACATCATCTAAAGTGCATAGAATAAAGTCCAGGTCTAAAGTCAAATGTGCAAAAAAAAAAAAAAAAAAAAGGTGCTCAAATATATAGTAGTTCAGTTACTCAAAAAAATGCTGATGAGGGATGATGTGCTGATCTTCTCTAAAGTGCTGGTGTCGAATCCTTTTATTCGTCAGTGTTCCTCAAAGAAAACCTATCACAGAAAAATAATAGTGCAGACAATCGGGACAGGATTGCTCGAATTATTGAAGTCAAAGTCTAAACCACTCACATTTGTGGGAGCCTGCAAGATCCCGGCTCAAGAAAAACAGCCTGCAGCCAAATATAGGGTGGCACTTCCCTTCTTACTGTCCGTAGTAGATGCTAGATAAAGCAAAAAGAATCGGGAGACAGCACTCC
This sequence comes from Leptobrachium leishanense, assembly GCA_009667805.1. NCBI lineage: Eukaryota > Metazoa > Chordata > Amphibia > Anura > Megophryidae > Leptobrachium > Leptobrachium leishanense. The sequence goes on along the minus strand of CM019067.1, from coordinate 152,185,210 downwards.
CATAGCGTAACACTGTGTGTATATAGAGATGCGAAAAAGGAAGAGTAAATCACACTCACCGATTCTGGAGCCTTGCAGTGTTAGGCTCAATGTATATAGCCCTGGGCTCTTAAGGGTGGAAGCCCAAACCTCTTTATCTCAGCGGCAGTGGATCCAAGTATCCAAGGAAAAAAGGTCGGAGAAAGGTGGCGAATGTGGAATTGTAAAACAATATATTTATTGATAACAAATAAAATCTAGGACAAGGTCTACCGAGACGCGTTTCGGCTTAAAAAAGCCTTCCTCAGTCGGTATAGAAGTTTGGTAATGTCCATAAAAAAAATCAATTGATTTTTTATGGACATTACCAAACTTCTATACCGACTGAGGAAGGCTTTTTTAAGCCGAAACGCGTCTCGGTAGACCTTGTCCTAGATTTTATTTGTTATCAATAAATATATTGTTTTACAATTCCACATTCGCCACCTTTCTCCGACCTTTTTTCCTTGGATACTTGGATCCACTGCCGCTGAGATAAAGAGGTTTGGGCTTCCACCCTTAAGAGAGCCCAGGGCTATATACATTGAGCCTAACACTGCAAGGCTCCAGAATCGGTGAGTGTGATTTACTCTTCCTTTTTCGCATCTCTATATACACACAGTGTTACGCTATGGGAGTGCTGTCTCCCGATTCTTTTTGCTTTATCTAGCATCTACTACGGACAGTAAGAAGGGAAGTGCCACCCTATATTTGGCTGCAGGCTGTTTTTCTTGAGCCGGGATCTTGCAGGCTCCCACAAATGTGAGTGGTTTAGACTTTGACTTTAATAATTCGAGCAATCCTGTCCCGATTGTCTGCACTATTATTTTTCTGTGATAGGTTTTCTTTGAGGAACACTGACGAATAAAAGGATTCGACACCAGCACTTTAGAGAAGATCAGCACATCATCCCTCATCAGCATTTTTTTGAGTAACTGAACTACTATATATTTGAGCACTTTTTTTTTTTTTTCCACATTTGACTTTAGACCTGGACTTTATTCTATGCACTTTAAATGATGTTTCAATTAACATTTTTCAACTTTTTTAGTATTTTATATTTTTTATGAATTTCACATCAATAATTTTATGGATTTTATAAATCCATTGACTAATCTATTAATTGCACTAGATGCGTCGTATGGTTTTTCCGCCTTTTATCTATATCTTGACACATATTTTGGTTGTTTTTTATGTGTTTTACCATACTATAGGCAGCATTTGACTATTTATTAGCACCACACCTAGCACTTTAACTGATCACTCAGTAATAGGCGCCCACACTGTGTAGTGTATATATTTATACACACTTTTTAGTTTATCCAGATGGGATTTATACCTGGGAGGGAGGCCAGAGATAACACAGTCAAGGCGCTGAATCTCATTCATGTGGCCGCCAAATCTCGATCTGACCCCTCCCTGTTATTATACACCGATGCCGAAAAGGCCTTTGATAGGGTCAGTTGGCCCTATCTATTTTACACCCTCCGACGGATGGGATTTGGCTCTAACATGCTAGCATGGATTGGTTCCCTTTATGCAGATCCCACAGCGCGCATCAACCTAAATGGCACCCTTACCCCCCTTTTCATATCCGAAACGGCACCAGGCAGGGATGTCCTCTCTCACCTCTGCTTTTTGCACTTTCGCTTGAACCCCTACTGCACGCAATCCGTACTGACCCCTCGATTCATGGCATTGAGGTGGCGGGTCACCGGCATAAAGTGGCAGCGTATGCCGATGACCTGTTCTTTATCCGCCAACCATTGATCTCCCTCCCCACCCTCACCTCCTTACTACAAGAATTTGGCACTATCAGCAATTACAAAATTAACATGAATAAATCAGAAATCTTAGGACTTACTGTCCCCCCCCTATGCACGCTCAGCTACAAACCTCGCTCCCCTTCCGATGGTGCAAATCCTCCCTTAAATATTTAGGCATTTTCCTCACTGCAGATACATCCGACCTTTATCCGGCAAATTACCTCCCATTGCTGCACAGCATCACAGCAGACCTCACCAAGTGGGCATTTCCCCATGTAACGTGGTTCGGGCGCATTAACGTCCTTAAAATGAACATACTCCCTCGCCTGCTGTACGTGTTCCAGACCCTACCAATAGCCGTACCTACTTTATTCTTCAGGTCCCGGCAGACTAAATTCACTGCTTTTATCTGGAATAATCGCCGACCACGGCTCAGATTTGAGTTGCTGACCGCATCTAAATCTGCGGGTGGACTGGCACTACCCCATGCCCACCGCTATTACCAAGCTGCACACTTGTTGCGCATACTTGAGTGGACATCGGGCGCAGACCACAAGCTTTGGATCCCCCTGGAACGTACACTGGCAGACGCCCCACTGGCTTCTCTTCTCTGGCTAAATGGCACAAACGCTCCCTACCGCGTCACCCACCATCCCACTATCTCAGCTACACTTCGCACCTGGAAGACACTACAAAACTCTACCAAAATTGCCCCATGGCCGTCACCTCTCCTACCATTATATTACCTGCCTGCATTCTCCCGGAGACTAACTACAACTGAACAAACGCAAGCACCACATTGTATACGGGCATCCAACTTTATTGACGGCAATGCCTTTAAGTCCCCTGAGGACATCCCACTACCCTGGCCACAATCCTTCCTGACCAAATTTCATTTCCACCGACTCGCGGCTTACATGCGCTCGCTAGCCCCTCTGCCCCAATTCACCCGCCCTCTCACCCCATTTGAAAACCTGGCCCAGAGACCGCATCCTCCGTCCCATGGTATATCTGTTATGTATGGTCTGTTACAATCCCTCACGAACCCCATCCCCTCCTACCGCGCCAAATGGGAGGATGACCTCCAGCTGTCCTTTACGGAGGAGGAATGGGACCAAATCACCCTCCTCACCACGTCCTGCTCTATCGCCACCAAATCTCAAGAAATGGCCTACAAGCTCCTACCTAGGTGGTATCGCCCACCTAAAACGTTGGCGGGGTTTGACCCCACACACAATGGCTCATGTTGGAAATGCAAAACACCACAAGCGGACTTACTCCACATGTGGTGGTCTTGCCCCTTGCTCCAACCATACTGGCAGGCCGTCCACAGCACCATTTGCAAGGTCTCAGAATCCCACCCCCAGACTTTACACCGGCAGCTATGTTACTGCTCCACACTGTGGAACACACAGACTATAAACGCACGCTTGAAATACGTTTACTTAACACGGCTAAGGCTGTGTTGCCCCGTCATTGGAAGACCCCTAATGTTCCTACAGTACGTGAATGGCTTCAAGAAGTACATAACACACAAGATATTGAGGAGCTAATACATAGTGCCTCAGGCACGAGCGCAGCCCACTTACGCAGCTGGTTCTACTGGTCAGAGGCCCGCCCCCGTGTGTAAGTAACGCACCTCACACAGTTGTCACCGACTATCATGTACTCATCAACTCGCCATGCCACACCCTTCTCACGTTCAAAGTACGTTTACTACTTATATAACCCACATTTTTTGTTACCTTCTCTGTATTGTATGCTATTACATGTTTGCGCACTAATGGACTCAAAGCCACACTTGCGCGCATTTTGCGGATATGGTTTACTGTCGCTCAAATTCAACTCTGCAAACATGCTGTAGTTACCTGTTTTGGAGCAACTTTTCTTGCATTATTATATGTACCCTGTGAAACTTTCTGAAAATAAAAATTACAATAAAAAAAAATAAAAAAAATAATCACCGATATGAAAGAAATTCGTGCAATTTTGCGTATTTACATATAGCAATGTCTTCCCACTTTATCGGCATGTAAATATGTATGTATAAAAAAAAATAAAGAATGGATATTCCAAAAAGATCGAAATATACCAATTGTGTACAACAAATCTTGGTTACAAGTCCGATGCTAAAACCAACTGTCTTTATTCCACAAAATTTGTATCGGAAAAAACATCTTCAGCAATAAAATAAAGTGCATAATTGCTTATCTGTATGATGATCTTTCCAATCTGTATATCGCAAACGGATATGCGTACCGTCCTTTAGTCCGTCCCCCTCTTGTGTTGGTATGGGAGCTCCACCCGTGATCACAGCACCATATGGGGTTGTAGGTTCGGAAAGTCCAATAGCAATAGTGACGTAACGCGGATGCGTTTCGCCCGCCCACGGGATTTCTTATAAGCAACTGCACAAAAGGTGTGCGGTTACTAATATGAAATAAGAACTGTGCTTGATGGAACCTTACTGACATTACACTACGTATATACCACTAATTTCTCATTTTGTGAGATATAGGGAGTTAAAACGGCTAAGTGACAAGAACTATAAACCTCAGCAAAAGCGCAAAGAAAACCATTTTTCCGTTTTCAAGTCAAATAATAACTATTCTATTAAAATTCATTCCTTTTACTCGCTTACTTTATATACTTCACATGGTCAGATCCGATTTGCATTAGGCGACAACCCCCATATTAGTAACTTTTACTTTAACCACTTCAATGCGGAGGACGCGCTCAGCGCGTCCTCCGCATTACCGCTGGTATGCGGAGGACGCGCTGAGCGCGTCCTCCCATTGGGGTCTGCGGCCGATCGCTGGCTCCTCTGGTGCGGGCTGACATCCTCGATGTCAGCCGCGCATCCGGAACCACAGCCGCTGGTATTAGGTGTCATCGCGGCAGCGCGATGACACCTAATTCAGGCGCCCCCCCCCCCCGCATGTGCGGAGGAGGCGCCTGAAAGGGAGGGGGGGGAGGTCCTTCGGACCTCTCTCCCTCCCGATCGGCGGCTCTGCGGGGGGTTAACCCAGGCATCATTTGGAAGGGCACAGCCTGCCCTTCCAAATGGTGCCTGGCATTAACCCCTGGGGAGCTGGATCGCGAATCGGCGCTGAAAAGCGCCGGTTCGCGATCCTTTCCCGGAGCTGGCCGACATCTTGGATGTCGGCAAAGCCTCCGGGAACTCCCCCTGAGGACTGGCGTCATCGTGCGTAGCACGATGACGCCAGTCCTGACTTAACCCCTAACTGCCACCAATGGTGGAGATGGGGAGTTCCAATGAACTCCCTATCTCCCGATCCGTGGCAGCTAGGGGTTAAAGTTTGGTATGGTTGGATCGGCCAGAGCATGGCCGTTCCAACGATACCAAACACGAAAGTGAAAAATTTTGTCAAAAAAAAAAAAAAAAAAAAAAAAAAAAGGGAAAAAATAAAAATAATTTTTTTTTTTTAAAAATACACTTTTTTTTGGTTTGTTAATGCAGCAATATTGTTCCCATTTCAATTATAATGTGAACAATGATGCTGCACTAACGATTTTTGTATGCGGTGCGTTTGTTAAAAATAGTGTAATTTTCCCCAAAAAAAAATGTAACGAGGCCCCATCTCTAATTTTTTTAACAAGCGCACCCCATACAAAATATAACCGCAATTGCTCGCATGTTAAAATGTGAAAAAAAACACTTTACACATTGTAAACTATTGAAAATACATATTTTATTGCATTTTTTGTTATAATATACAGACAGGACATGACGTATACATGAATGAATCTACCGAGTCTACCGAGTCTGACGGAAAGAACGATATATAATATGTCTGGGTCATATACTAAAATAAGCCTTCAAAACACGTTTTAACATGATGAGCAAAACCGGTAAAAATGACCTCAGCACAGGGGCGGGAAAAGCCTCAGCAGCGAAAGGGTTAATATTAAAGTGGAGACATTTTTGCTGGGTTTTTTTTTTTAATTTAACCTCTTTCTTTAAGGCTGGGTTCACACCTGGGCGTTTTAACGCGCGTTCGTGCGCGCTTTAAAACGCAGGAACGGGGAAATCCCATGCTTTGCTATGGGATCCATTCAGACCTAAGCGTTTTACAGCGCGCAGGAACGCGCGTTAAAACAGCCAACGCAAAAAAAGTTCAGGAGCTTCTTTTCGGGCATACAGCAGTGCGTTCGCGGCCATATAATAGCCGCGAACGCGCTGCAACGCGCGTTCTTTTTGTATGCGCGAATGCGCGTAAAAAAAACACGCGCATTGCGCGATGCAGCGCTACGCCCAGGTGTGAACCCAGCCTAAACGCTCTTAGATTAAGCTCATAGACACTAAGATTGTATTGTGGCTAAAGCAACCTGTTCCGATTGTTGTGGTTATTAAGATCCTCCATCACTGCACTTTTTTTTTTTAAAATGTTCACACTTTGTTTAAACAGTTACTATAGTAACACGTTCCGACGTAGATCGACCTGCCCCCAGGCTCGCAGCGCACCTATGTGGAACGCTGAGTAGAGACGGGCAACATGATAGGTAAGCTCTGTTTATTTTATGTATTTAAACATCTTTGTTAAGGTCTTCTGTAACCTTGAGAATGGCACCCGAGAGAGCCGAAACGTCGGTTTCGATTTTAAATGGCATAAATTAAAGTTTATTATTTTTTAATGAGTGCAGCCAATTTTGTTTATTTTGAGATATATATTTTACAAACACACAGATCTTGCTTCAGATTGGAAACCTACCAGCCTCTTGTCGGACAAAAAAAAAATAAAAAAAATTGGCTTTGAAATATATCTTAGCTACGTCATAAGATCTCCTCTTAAGTTACCAGTCTCCTGGTTTTATGGTCGCTTGCATTTATAGACAAATTATATTAATGGCTCTCTATATGAGAAAGCAAATATTGATTTTCATTTACCATGAGTTTGCAAATGCTGTACAAATAAGATGGCAAGAGTATCTGGCCTTTAGTTTTAGAAAGAAAGAAATTAATATAAAATATCTATATCTATGTTCTGAAAAGTGGGGAGAAAACCCACAAGCTCTAGTCAGCATTTTCTCCAAATAACCAAAATGTAATTCCTTTTAAGAGTGTCAGTATTCCCTGGTTCCAGTTCCAGCAGGAAGCCCAAGAGCACATTATTGAATATGCCTCCCCATTAGGGAGATCAAAATCATTAATTTTTATGCAGACCTACATAAAGATCTTAATCCGTACACAGAAGCACTATGTAGCTGTAGAGACCATGTGTCCATACGCGCTGTTCAGCTTTTACTATTGTGTATGATTACTATTTTTTTTTTTTCCCTTAAATCATACCTGGATTACATTAGAAGCAATCTCAATGGTTTCATGCAGAGCAACCCTAACCAGTTATCTTGTTTGGGTCAGACCTATATAGACTGCATGTCCGTGAATCAGAATAAGCATTGTATACCTGGATCCTACAAATTGCATAACCTGTACCCCATAATATAAAGTCAATCCACCCTATTGCAGCCTTAATGAATTTCCTCATGAAGCAATTTAATAGAATTGTGATAAAAGCATACTTAAACCTATAATGCATCTGTGACGGCAACTAGGAGCAGAGTGATAAATCATCAGTATATAGGCAGGTAGATGGAACAAGCCCTTTCCCCTGCTTTCAGGGTTAACCATTCCCAGTTGCTTGCTAACTTTATACTGTCCAGCCACTTATAGTGCGTCTTCCCGTGTATTGCAGTATATGGCTGAGACTGACAGAGGAAGAATGTGACCCTGTCTGAGGAAAATAAGGAAACCTTTTTCTTTGAAGTTATTGTATGGACTGGTAAGTAGTAGCCTAGCTGCCAACGAGATACAAGCTACTTAACGTTTAGTCTCCTAGAAGGGAGTAGGCTGTTGTTTGTGTTTTATTTCCTCTTTGAACTGTACCCAGAAGGTGCTGATGCTGGGAACAATAAACACTCCTTTAAACACTTGAAAATTTTCTCTGTAGTGGCTATATCATACATTCCATTTATCAATATGCAGAAATTATGGGAAATCCATTTCCCAACCAATGAACAGACAACAATATAAAACACACACACAAATTTGGAAACCAAATGATCTAAATGAAGTGTTCTGGCGTAATCACTTCACTGGAAAAGATTTCTATTGGACATCCCTCTTTTCCCCCGACTCCAGGAAAAACTTCTAATTCTGAGTAGATATAGGTAAACCGAAAAGAGATTTTGCTTAATTCTATTCCGCTTTTACACTAAATACAAGAGCGTCAATAACCTGCAAAAGTTAGATAATCCAACAACCAGAACATTAGAAAATCAGCATCTCGTAGGCATTATTAAAAGCCAACACATTCCACAGTGCTGTACAAGTGTAAAAATGGGTACGACAAGACAATTCTACAATACACCAAAAAGGAAAGGGTTAAATGTACAGAATATCAGAACCAGATATGGGCCTTAAAGGTTGCCGTCAATCGGTATCGGCTCTGGGGAAAGAAAAAAAATGATTTTGTTCTATCCCCAAGCATGACCACTCTAAAACAAAGATGAAGAGTCCCATTAACAAGATCATAAAAATATCCATTTACATTTCTGGTATTTAACCCTTTCACTGCTGAGGACGTGTGGGGAACGTCCTTATTGACTCCTTAGGAAAGATAGGGGTTTGTTTGAACCCAATATCTGACTATTTTCAGCAAGCAGGGTCATGTTTGGCATCATTAGAAAGGCCAGAGCATGGCCTTTCCAATGATACCAAACATGACCATGTTTAAAGTAAAGGAAAAAAAGTAACAATAATAAAAAAAAAGAAAAATGTGTTTTTTTAAAACGTGAAATGGTTCAGCAGTGAAGGGGTTAATTCAACTCAAATGGGTGCATCAACCTTGTACTTTTGCTTTGAAACCAATGTAATATTTAAACACTTACACACTTGGTTTAAAACCAAAAAGGACCAGGACTTTAAGATATTATAAAAGTAAAGAAAAAAAACTATTATTTTTCCCCTTTAAGAAAATATGGATCATGAGCCCGTTCGGTGAAAGGGCAAGACAAATGCTCCAAATCTTTCCTTCCCGGGGATTATCATTTTTGAACAATGGTGAGACGATACACAATGGGACAGGGGACTTTTCAGTTTTGTGCCACAATATCAATAAGCTTGAGAAGCACGGTTTGAGAATTCAGGGACTCTCTGCTCATTTTTTCTGCTCTTTCACGGCCAATCTGGCAAAAGGAGTTTGACTGTGTCTGAAGCAGTGCTATAGTAGTGACTAGAACATGAGTAGAAACCCCCAAAATCTTTGCATTTTTCTGTTTATATTGTAAACCTTCCATCATAAACCCTTCTTTGAGCGGGCAGTAATGTGTTTCCCCCGCTTTCCAGAGGAGGTGTGTAATTCGTTTTCTGCCATTACAATCCCCATATAACTGCATTCAGCAATTAGACATTGAAAACGATCACCTAAAGATTCTGGCAAACATTGAAGTTGGGGATAATAATTAAAGCCATCCCCGTATTAACCCATTTTCTGACTCCCACCAAGGACTCAACCCATTGGATTCCCTAAATGCTCTCCCCACCCTTACCTCGTTTCCTACTGAATTGGTAGGATGGGAGACACATCTACCAACAGGGCTTCAATGAAGGATTTACGAAGCTGGATTATGGTACATATTCTGTGTTATTTTACATGTTCTTGTTCTCCTCCCACTCTCTTTTCTCCCTACATTTGACCAAATTAAGATATACAAGTCACCCCAGTAAAGGATAATGAAGTGCGGCTTATTGACTTACCTCTAGCATAGGCCGGGCACTATCATGAATGGAGAGAATGTGTGTAATATTATTACTGCGCAGTTGTTCAATATCCCGTGCATCTGCAAAAGAAATTTTAAATAATGCAAGATTACCTTTTGAAGAATAAATTGGGTAGTTCTTTTACATTTGAGCCCAAATACACCATAGACTTCTACCTCGATGTGTAGATTCATTATTTGGTCGTCTCTAGAAAAGCATTTGTGTTTACTCAAGATCAAATTATACTGGGCATGTCATTGACAGACTGTATGAACCAAAACAAAAAATGGACCTGCCAAGTCACTGCTGGTTACATTTAACTCTCAAGATTGTTAAAACATACAGCTTCATAATAATTCAGTTACAAGTTTATATAAAAAGTTCTGTAGCGTTGTACAATGGGAGGCAGAATAACAGATATACATACAGGTTAAACACACAACAGTAGGAGAGGACCCTGCTCAAGAGCTTACAATCTAATTCAGAGGTGTTAAAAGTTGGAACTCACTGAAAAAGATGTATTGACAAAAACATGTGCTATACCACAGAAAGGAAAGGTCTTTTCTAGACATACGGAAAGGTGGAATTAGCGGGTTTTTTATTTAAAGACTAAATATAGAGGATGTTGCAGTTATCGACTAAATAGACTGTAAATTCGTCTACTCTACCCAAACACCTATACATAATACAGCAAAACAGATTAAAACGCCTTCACTGCTGAGCGATTTCACCCGTGTACTCAGCTCATTTTGTGCTCATGTTTCATTATAGGACCCAAACATATTGTAGATCATTATTGTCAGCAGACTCTGAAGATTCCAAATATATCATTTCTATGTGTATACGTTATGGCTCGTCAGAATGCAATATTAAATGCAGAAAAAAAAATTGGAAATTCCCATTCAGATTTCAATTTTTTTTTTTAACATCTTGTAAAATTATTTTATTTCACATTTTTATCATCCAAACCTCTGCGGTTATAGATTCTAAGGGGCAGTCTTAAAAAAAAAAAAAAAAAAAAAAAGAAGAGAAATGGGGACCTGTTACTGCATTTTTCTGAGAAAATATTCAATTTTAACCAAAAGTGAAAAAAAAAAAATTAAAGTTTTTGCTTGTATTTCAGAGGATTGTGCTTTATGAATAATTTGACTATGTATAAAACACTGAACTGACTCCTGGCATGGGAAATGAGAAGGTGAGTAAAAGGCCGTGCTATTGCTAATTTTATTTGTGACAAATTGACAATGCCACTGCGGGGGGGGGGGGATCGTTTTTTTTCCTCTTACATTTTACATGGTCATATTTGGCATCATTAGAAAGGACAGACGCTGACCTGGCCAATGACAGCTAACTTGACTTTGTGGGGTGTAAAAATGGAAATACAGGGGTCCAAAGTGCCCCAACACTCTCCTTGCAGCAGTCCGAAGGATTTTAGCAGGAGGGATACATTGAGATTTCTCTCGTTTTCAAGTATGTCCTGGGTGGTGAGTATGTGCCGTTAGGTGTCTTGCCCAAGGACACTTACTGGAGAGATGCTCTTGCCAGGATCGAACCTGTGTCTCTAGTCTCTCCACAGTTATAGAGCAGTGATGTTACCTCTACTCCACCCAGCCAAACCATAAACGCTTTGCTCCATCATCTCTACATTTGGTCCAGGTGTTGGAAATTAAAATGTGAGTTAGTACAGTGGCATTGTTTGCTTTATAAATAAAAAGCAAAGCACATAATGCTTAGAAATGAGGCGGAAAAAGTAAATTTAGAATTTTTTGATTTTTACACATTATGTGGTCATATTTGTTATCGTTGGAAAGGCCAGACTCTGATTTTTATACTGCACAGGGTCAAGTGAGGTGTCCTTGAAAAGGTCAGAGATGCAGGATTCCAAAGAACCCCTGCGCTCCTAGTAGTAGTGCGGCAGTTTTGGTTTTCGATGAAACTATGCGCAATAATGCATTGTGCCATCGCCTCCACACTTGCTGGCGTCATGGGAAAGGAGAAGATGAATTAGTGCAGCATCACTGTTCATTTTAGAATTGAAAATTGAACAATAATGCCGCATTAGAAGAAAAAAAAATATTTTATTTTTTACAAACAACCTGGTCATGTTTGGCATCATTGCTCTGACTTTTCCAACAATACCATGCATGGCCCTCTGTCTTGTATAATTGTCAAGATACCAGGGTACTTTGGACCCCTATATCGCTTACATAAAAGAATCCCAAGTCCGGCCGGGGGAGGTCCAGTTTTTGGCGTCACCGTGTGCACGATGAGGTCAGTGGGTGGGGGAGGTCCCAAGGAGTGGTCTGACTTCAAGGAAGTCAGACCACCGCAGGCTTCCCACAAGACGAGATATCACCCCCCCCCCACGCTGCTGGTAAGTGATGACGTGTGGGCAACGTCCTCCGCATGTTGCAGTGAAACACTAGGACGTCCCCCTCAGGTCATCAGCAGCCAAGGGGTTAAAGCATAATCACGGATATGTAGACATGCATAGGTCAAATTTGGAGATTTAGTTCACCCTGAATCTGCCAGTACGATGAGCAAGACAAAGGCTTTTTATGTAACAGTTTCATACATATACAGTGCATTCAGAGAGTGTTAAGATGTTTTTTTCATGTCAACCTACAATCAAAACCCCATAGCAAAAAAAAAAAATGAAAAAAAAAGAATTTAAATGTCACATTGACTTAAGTCATTCAGATCCTTGACTCCGTACTTAGTTGAAGATCTTTGGCAGTGATTGCAGTCAAGCTTTTTCGAGTATGAAGTGACAATCTTTGGACACTTAGATTCCTGGGATTGCATGGTACGCTTACAAACCACATGAAACGTGGAACTGTTGCCCTCTGTGAATTAAATATGATGTCGCAACAGTAATAGCTTCTTTATAACCTACTTAAAATTTATTTATAAAGGATTTTACCAGGAAGGATACATGGAGATTTCTCTCGTTTTCAAGTATGTCCTGGAACATTGTATTTCTGTAACAATTCAAAGTAATAAAATGCAAGATATTTAAAAAAATAAAAATAAAATAGCACAAATATACAGATTAACAGAAAATAAATACATTCACTAGGTTACATGTTTACAGGTGCTTTCTGTATATAGTCACTATGTTACATGTTTACAGGTGCATTCTGTATTGAGGTATGTTAGTAAGGAGCTTTTGAGTGACTTAAGACTGGGGGAAGATTTGATGGCGTCTGGGAGGTTATTCCATAATTGTGGTGCTCGGTAGGAAAATGAGGATCGAGCCACTTACGTTTTGTATTGTAGTATTGCAAGTAAGGTGCTGGTCCTGGATCGGAGGTTATAGGATGAGGGAACTGCTATGGGAAGCAGTCTATTCAGGTAGGGTGATAGCTTCCCATAAAAGCTCTTAAACACCAGGTTGGAAAGGTGAAGGGTGAGTCTAGATTTCAGCGACGGACAGTTTAGCCCTTTTAACATGTCACAATGGTGGGTCATGTAGTTACATTGTATAACTCCTTCTGCCGCTTTGTGCTACAATGTAGTAAGTTTCTGGAGGTATGTTTGCGGGGCAGCTGCATACACTACATCTCCATATTCAATAGTCGGCATAAGCATTTGTTGTACAATCTGCTTTCTTAGGCTAGGGTCAGACTGAGGCAGTGCGAACGCGCGTTCTGGCGCACTTAATCACGGCCGCACTAGCAGCAGATGCCGGGCAATGACGGCCAATATACGAAGTACGGTCGCACAAAAGTCCGGCTGCACAACGCAAGTGGAAAACGAACGCATTTTTTCGAGAACGTGAAACCGCAGGTACTGACGTACAGAGTGCGCTGCGTCTGCTAGCGGCGTGTGTGCGTGATTAGGAGACGTCAGACGCTGCTAATGTCCGGCCAACATAACGTCCAGACACAAAAGTGTTTTATTGATGATCCGTACAAAATCACGGACGAAAATGCGCATCGTATGACCGCTATCGCGTATTCTGTGAAAAAATGCGTCCATTCGTTCGAACGCACTTTTTCACAGACAACATAAAAATGCATTCGTCTGACCCTAGCCTTACTGCGGGGCTCAGACAGGATTCGTTTCTGTACAGGGCACCTAGTTTGGGGTAAAGTTTAGGAGAATTTTTCAATGAAGGTGCCAAAGGATAGATTTGGGTCTAACCACATATCTAGATAAATCTTGCAACGATTACACTGCAGGTTTTGGTAACCAATATAGGCTTTATATATTGCATACAATGATTTTTTTTATTTTGGACACCAAACCTCTCCATGATCATTTGTTAAAATTATTTTAACCAGGAAATGCTGGGTTTTATAATATTACAACCCCTTTCCTGCTGAGCTCATTTTGATCATGTTTAAACACTACTTGAAGTTTTGATGTATTTTAAGCAAATTTTTTAACAGGCTTTTTTATTATTTCCTCACATTTTTATTGGTTTAATCACCTTGTAGAAGAATAGCAGACTTCCTTTTTATCTGCAGTTCGGTGGTCTGATAGGCAGTTGGTGGCGGTCTTCAGCGGCTCCATGTTCAGCACACTTCGGGGACCCTGCAATGAATAGTGAATTCACTGCAGGGTCGGCGAACTGGAATCGACGACGCACCCCTTAGTGCGCCGCATTCTGAATAACCCTTATAGATCTAAAAAGGAGTTGAGAAAAATGATATCCCATGTGACGACCAATTCACTGTAGATAAAATTAGGAGCCCAAATGTGCACCTTGCATAACCTCAATACAGTGGTGTATTTAGGTTTTGTGCTGCCCTAGGCCTGACTTAACACGTGCACCCCCTAATTTAAATTTGATGCACCCCTTCCTGTCAAGGGCACACCTCTTCCTGGTTAATCTCCACCCTTCCTCTTTAAGCTCCACCTTTTCCTCTCTTTATATTAAAAGTGGATACCAAGTGCCTACTTATATATTTTGTATACCATTTCAAATGTATCTATTGAGATAAAATTATGAAATGTTTAAATTCAAGCATATTTACAAAGAACAGCAACGCATGTCAAGTATACTGGATCACAGCCGCTCTAATTGGTTGAACAATAAAATCCACAGAAACGTGCACTGTGTATGAGCATATCACAGAACTGCACAGCAATAAATCTCACAGTAATGTGCAATGTGTATGAGCGTATCTCAGAGCTCCAGGGCAATAAAACTCACAGTAATATGTAGTGTGTATCACAGAATCCACAGCAATAAAAATTCCAGCAATGCAATGTGCAGTGTGTATCAGAATCCACAGCAATAAAACTCCCAGCAATGCAATGTGCGGTGTGTATGAGTGCATCAGAATCCACTGCAATAAATGAGCACACAGCAATTATTTATTCTATATTTACCGGCCTCCGTCCGCGGTAGGGCTGTGTGCAGAGTCAGCAGGGACTGTGTACGGACTCAGCAGGAGGTCCCTCCAGGCCACGTTAGGATCGCGGCTGTGCCTGTGGGGAGCCATCTTGTCAGCAGTGGGGTGCCACTGCCAGAGGGTGCACCGTGGCTTTGATTCCCTTCCCGGAGGGTGTTCAGTCCAGAATAGAGTGAGAGTCCGTATTAACGAAAGGGCGGGCAGCTGCGTGCGTGTCACGTGGTTCAGCCAGTCAGGTGGTACTGAGACTCAGTACCACCTGACTGGCCGGACCGTGTGATCTGCACGCACACAGCCTCACCAGGAGCCAGGCAGCTCAATCACAAATTTCTATCACTGCAGTGCTGGTTAAGGAAAGGTCCACTTTAAATAGCAGTAAGCAGACAGGGCTTCATATTCTGCTGATACCCCCCTTTACCTGCCGTTTACGGTCATCTTCTCTCTCTGCACACAAATCACATCCCCCCCCTCCCCTCGAGCTGCTGCGGGGGAGGGGAGGAGCTATGGAGGGAGGAGAGGGGGATTTTCATTCTATTCGATTTTATTCCGTATGCAAACGCCCTGCTCCGCTGCTCGTTATTTGAGAACACAGCTCAAAGCTGACACAGTGACAGTGGCACCTCCTAGTACCCCCTAATGACACCCCAATAATCACTGGTACCTGGGGCAGCCCGCCCTCCGCTCACACACAAGTTTGGCGAACTGCCAGCAAGTACGGTGCTGTTTGAAGGCAGTGCAAATCCCCATAGAGAAGTAATGGTTAATCTATTCAGAGAACACCCAACAGCAGAGAAATGCCCTGATGTTCGGTGGTTTCAATCAGCAGGTTTATTCAGGCGAACCCCATAGGTTTCAATGTTAAAAATATTCAAGTTTTTATGCAATATCTAATAAACCATTTATTATTTTAAATCTGCAGTAAAAAGTCTTGATTTTTATTTTTTTTTATTTATTTTTTGGTACCCTTTACTCATTTTTCCGATTTTTTTTGGGGCAAAATTTACCCCTCTTTTTTTTTTTTTTTTTTAATAGCGGTTTTTCTTTTTTCTGTAACAGACCTTTTTATTATCAATCATAGGATCGTATATGTAAATTCCAGACATTTTCGTTCAGTAGCTCTTTTGAAAACAGCAGGCCACGGGTTTGCGGTGGCAGCATTCAGCGGCCGACTCCCTGCACTTTGGGGACCCTGCGGTGAATGGTGAATTCACTGCAGGGTGGGGAAATTTTATTCCCTGAAGTGCAGGGAACTACAGAACACCAAAATGTTGGCGTCATTTCGGTGCTCTGTGAGTAACCCATTTAGTGGTGAGGTTTTTTGCAGCCCCCTGTAAATTGAAAGCCTAGGCCTTGCCTACCCAGGACATACTTGAAAATTAGTGAAATCTCAATGTATCCATCCTGGTAAAATAATTTGCAAAAGTAATATTTATTTTTTTTTGGGGTGGGGCCACCCGGTGCGGGTCGCCGCCCCCTGGAAAGTGCCGTCGTTGGCCTAGGCCAAAATACACCACTGCCTCAATATAAAAACACTATTTGTGATGTTTATTCAGGATTCCAGACCTAACAAACAGGATATACCTCATAGAATCCCATCATTAGAAAGATCAGGCAATATTCTTTCCAACTATGTGTTTTGTGGGCCTTACAGCAATAAAGATAAGGATGCAGTAATTGGCATGCGAAAACGAGAGGGAAGCGATCTAGCAATAGATTGGCATGATGCCAATATCTACATTTAAATTAAAAGCAGCCAATGTCATACTGCCATCCTTTATTATTATTATTTCTTCAATATAAAGTTTTTATTGAGTACCTTCAGGAATGTACAGTATAACTATATATATCCATGGCAACAGAGGTCACATAGTACCATCCAATAACATAAGTACATAAGACAAACCTACTTAATATGTAAAATGTGCCGTATCTTATCAACAGAAAATAATAAAAGAAAACTCAGCATGGTTAGAGAGGTATTAAGGCGTTCTCCTGGACTTTATTATTTTACAATAATTATACAGGAAGACTGTCATCATTGGTCAAGAGACACTTATCTTTCCAATGACCCAATGTTCTGAGGTTCCAAGATTTATGGAACCAAAAATACAGAGTTATAATGTCCCCCAGCCCTCCACTTCCATATCCTAATCAGCTCTGCTGGGGTTAAGGGTCTTGGTTATGCCACTGTATATTTAGGTGAGGGCATCTGACAATTTAAAGACTAGGCTTGCCATGGGTTTTGTTGGGTAAGGTGCATAATTACACACTGCATCATCTCCATCCCACTGGCCCCAATTTTTGAAAACAAAACAGTGGATGGGTCACTTGAAGTGAAAAATAGAATGGCACGGCTACAAATGGAAGAAGAAAAAAAACAAATTTTATTTGATTGGCAAGGCAAACACTGCCACTTAAATATATGTTTATTTTTAGTAAATATTGTCATTTTAAAACTTTTACACTAAAAGTATTACCATTTCTTAGCCGGTCCCAAGAGTTTAAATAGACTTTAGCAACCTCACAACTTTTTTTATTGCTACCTTCTTTCTTTTTTTTTTTAAAAGTGTTTTTCTTTAGTCCGGTCACATTGGAGGTAACCATCTCATGGGATACCTGCATACAGTCAGTGGTGGCAACACACATGTAACCACAACATAGGCAGGTTATGCCTTTGCTCGATCGCCTTAGGAACCAAGGGTCTTTAAGGTCATTGCATTTATGACGGCACAGTTCTGTCATTGGCCCTTAAGGGGGTTAAAGGTGTTTGCTGTTACACTTACAGATGTTATATTGGAATGCACTGTATAAAACGGATATAACATTGCTAGGATATTCCAACCCACAGAAAATAAAAGATATATATTCTTGTATAAATGTCAGAACGAACAACAATTTCTGTATTTATGTAAAGACGTTATGGTGCCCATTTAGAACTATTAAAGTCTAAAGTAGCAAGTGAATGGAGGAGAGAGAAAAAAACAAATCTCCTTAACAGTATTTGCTTTAAAAGAATGAGCCCTTGAACAGATTTTCATATCGCAAACCCGTGATACAATGCTGTAGAACTGGAAAAATCTGTTTTCAGCACTAGAATATTTTTCCTATTCTTGCCATGAAACTGACTCATTGCATGAAGCCCAGAAAAAAGGCCGATCAAGACCAACTGTTTAGCCATCACTCAGCAGAGTCAACATAAACACTTGCAGCTGTCAAGCTAAAATTTTGTAGATAATAATGATCAATCCTGACTTCAGTCCAACTAAATCCTTACCATATGTTTTGCATTCATTAGTTTTGTCATTTGCTGCATATGCCCAATTTGTGCTGTTATAGAACAAGCTTTGTTCAGAATCTGTATCGTCCAGTATCACTGGCAGAACTAAACAGACACACATGGGTCAATCCTATAAACCAGTGTCAAACTCATTGGTGCTGGAGGCCTGTATCAAAGTAGGAATGGAGAGCTGAGTGTGTAAAATGTATATGTTACGGTCAAAGTCCGAAGTGCGGTTAATTTTAGGATTAATAGGTAATCCTGACATTACCCAAAACGGCTGGGCAAAGCTGCAAAAAAGAAAATATTTCAATTCGGACTTTACCCGGGTAATTTAAGGACTAACCAACTGGGTAACAGTCTGGAAGAGCTGAAAAATTTGCACTTTACCTGATCTGCAGACTGTCAGATATATTAGAAGGAGGAAAAATTAAAATGGATGCCTGTAGCCATCTTGTTTTTAATGTAAAGTCTTTCTTTTTCAATTTTCCCTAGTTTTAGAAATAAACAGAGATTTTTTTTTCAATAGTTCACGGCTAGGTGAAACCTTAAAATGTCTTTATTTGATATAATGCCGAGCTAAGTGCCAGAGAAAGGAATTCAGTTGATGAAGAGACTTAGTAAAAACTTTTAGAGGAGTGGAAAAATAAATCTAATTTAGGACAGGAGAGACTCAGAGTCTAGTATTGAAAAGAGGGTCTTTGTAAGTCAGATTGATCTTTTGACCTGAGATAAGATATATAAAAATTAAAATGTGGAAATAATCTGAAGAGCAACACTGCCCTCTAGAGGTATAGTAAATATCATATTAATATAAAGAATATAATATTTAGATGGAAAGAGCTAGATTGTCAGTGACGTCAAATTGACTATAATTGGAGCCGCACTGTTCGTTGCAGGGGCATTCACGCAAGCAGACCATCGCTAGCAGACTATCCCAGGACACAATGCACTCAAGATTTTACACCACATCTCTAACTCACATGCATTGATTAGCTGACATTGATAATTTTCACATATTCCAAAACAATCAAAGAATATTCCAAGGCTGTAACTCATACATTACCTCCAATCTGGATTCAATGAGACAGAAAATTTAAGGTTAATAAATTATATATATTTGGAGTATTTCTTGCAACAGATAGCAATCTGAGAAATCTCAGGCTATTAGATCTAGAGTCTTCAAAGTATTTCTATATATGCAGATAGAGATATGAAGAAGAATCGGATATTAGGATTTATCCTAAAGAAACTGTTGTAAGATTGATATGAAAGAGAGATATATAGATATATATATAATTCTTCTATCGCTCATACAGCGTAGGCGCCTATTTATAAACCAGATTACTATAGTGTTATGAAGTAGTTAAATTATAACTAATAAGTAGGGAGATGCTGCCCAAAGGGATAAGCGCAATATACAGAAAAAACAACCAAAAACTGCATTAACCAAAAATGAAATTATAGATAGAACCTTTGTAGCGCATCAAAAATAGATTTAAAGGTAAACTTCAACAAAGAGATATATCAAACAAAGTGCTTCAGTCTTAAAGTGCTTCAATCTTAAGGTGACAAATATTCAATGTACACATAAAAGTGCAATGTGCCATAGAACACAGTAAAGTGCAACAATATATAAAATTCCAGCAGTGCGATGGGTATGAGTCTATAAAGTGCGACAGTGTCCAAATGTGCAAAATATGCAAATTCAATGATATCCAATACAACAGTATGAATACTAGTGGGAAAAATTCCTTAAAATTTACTTCTCTTTATGTTCAAGCGATGCACAAATACAGTCCTCCTTTCTTGGTTATATATTGAATTTGGAAATTACTGTGATTGAAATTAATAAGCAAGGAATTATATAACTACAATATAAAAAGTAGAAGATTAGAAGCTTAATTCTCGATATTAGGGGAGGATTCACTAAATAAGTTTTTATTACTTATTCTAAAAATAGAATGAGTGATAGCTCATCTTTTGTTGATCCACGTAGCATAGAGAGATACATATAGCTCTACAAGATCTAGCTTGTTAAACATTGGTTTGCTGGGAAATATATGTTAAATTTTCATTAAGCAGAAATGTTTATTAACCATTTGTGTATAGTTACTAACTGATAAGGTAAATGATATTAATCATATATGCAGTTACTAACAGGTGATACATATATTGTGAAGCTAGGGTCTATGTGCTGATGGATTTTGAGGTTTATAAATTTTTGTTTAGGATATAAGATTTGAAACTTTTTTGTATACGTAATAAATATATATATTTTTATCCAATTATTGATTAGTGTATTCTTCATAGCAAAACACAATTAAAAGAATTTAGGAGAATTTCTAGGAAATATAAACGATTGATATTTGTATCTCGTATAAGTTTCTTATTGAATATAAATCTCGACATATTGTAGGCACATGCAGAGATAATAAGTCCAACATATCCAACCCCGTGTGGGTAAAACCAAATTTTGTTATTCAGATAAATGTCTGAAGCTTCACCCAGGTAATCTGAGGACTATCCACAGCTTCCCTTGGGTAATCTGCAGAGCATCCAACCCCGCTTGGGTAAAAGTGAATTTTGCTAATATCTATGGATATTATCAACGAAAATGGCAAAAAAACAAACATTAAAATGTACTAAGGATATAATGAATATACAGAGTAACAGGATATGTTTCTTAGATGAATGTGAAAGAGCTACATGATTTATTATGTGTCATATGTGCTTATATATCATTTATAAAACATAATAACCATCAGGTTACTCTTTATGTAATATCTTCATAAATTAATTTCCAGACAACGAATACACAGAGTAACATGACGGTTAGGGACTGGATACAATTTGGTTAAAAATAACAAAAAACACAATTTTGTTGTCAGATAACAGTTTGCAGCTTTACCCGGGTAATCCTTGGAATTCAATCAACTGTAACCTGCTGAAAACCCAAGAAAAGCGGAGTACCCAGAGGCGTTTGGATACTTTGCAGTTTACCCGCATAAAGTCTGTTTCATTGCACATCGCACTTTATTCAGCAACACTAGGTTAATGTGCGTTTTACCCAGGTAAAACACAGCAGAAAACCGGAGTACCCAGAGGCCTTTAGATACTTTGCAGATTACCCGGATAAAGTCTGAAATTTCATTTCACTTCGAACTTTTGCTAATGACGCCTGGGTATTGTCAGGATTACCCAGGTAATTTTAAGTTAACCGCACTTCAGATTTTAGGCTAGGGTCAGACGAAAGCATTTTTCCCTGGGAACGTGAAAAAGTGCGTCCAAATGCATTGACGTATTTTTTCACGGAATGTGCAAAAACGGTCAGACGACGCGCATTTTCGGGCGTGATTTTGTACGGATCGTCAATAAAACTCTTTTTGCGTCTGGACGTTATGTAGGCTGGACATTAGCATCGTCTGACATCTCCTAATCACGCAAACACGCCGCTATGCCGCAGCTGCGCACTCTGTACGTCAGTACTAGCGGTTCAGTGTTCTCAGAAAAATGCGTTCAAATTCCACTTGCGTTGCGCGGCCGGACTTTTGTGCGGCCGTACATCGTATATTGGCCGTCATTGCCCGTCATCTGCTGCTAGTGCGGCCGTAATTATGTGCGCCAGAACGCACGTTAAAAGTGCGCTGGTCTGACCCCAGCCTAAACCGTAACATATATACAAACACAGGTGAAAATAAGTGGGCACAGTCAAAGTATTTCACATAATGCTATAAGTGGGCCAAGTCATAAACCTATATAATTAAGGGATTATTCACTAAAGCTGGAATTCTGGAAATCTTTTCAGATATTTTGGTTTTAAGTGTCTGCCATTATGCTTTTTTATATTCAACTACTACTACTCATTAGCTTTAGTTTTGTGAATAAACCCCTAAGCAGGTGTATTGGTCTTACACACTGCACGTTATTTGAAGCTTTATTGATCTGAATCTTTGAGCCACAATTCTCCTGCACTTTGTCACTGTGCCCTGTTCTTGAGTCCCTTTTCCACTTACAGGCTACCTCCCTCCAATGTGGCACTGTCTCCCATTTAATGCAGTGTAAACCTTTTCCCCCTCCTTACCCCACTGTGACACTTATCGCCCATTTATCCCCATGACACACTTTCTCCTGACTCACCCCCCGGATCTGACTCCTTTCTCCTCCCGCTCAGCGAGTCTCTGCACGTGCAGTTCCTGTTATGTGTTTGCATGGGAAGGATGCGCTGTTCCTGCATTCAGAACAGATCATTGGAGCAGAGATTCACTGAGCAGAATGAGAAAGGAGGCAGATCCAGAGTGATTAAAACAGGCCGAATGCTTCAGCGCCATATTAGCAGAGTTCGTGCTCCTGCCTTTTTTCCTTCTTTCTCTGCAGAGAGCAGAGTTTGCAAGGAAAGAAAGGGGGGAAAAAAAGGCAGGCGCATAGAGGGCAGAGTTTGCAGGGAAGCTTGCATTCAAGCTTGAAAGAGTCTGCCTGTGTCTCCCCTGCATTCTGGCCATGCCCCCTCTGCCGCAGGTCCTTACAAAGGAGAGACACAGGCAGGACTGTCTTTTCCCCTCTCTATCGCCTCTTCCTCCCCGACACCCCCTCTCTCTCATACCCCCCTTTCCCCCCCCCTCCTACGCCCTGGTCCACCCCCCCCCCCTCTTTCCTCACTTGTATGTGTACTGCAAGTGTTTAAAGGGTCAGGATGTTTGGGTTGAAAGGGGCTTATTTGGAGAAGAAAGGAGTGGATTTGTAGTTCAGAGAGAGATGGGCTGATTTGGGGGTTAAAAGGACTGATGATTTGAGGTTTGTGGTGAAAGGGGCTGAAAAGGGAATATGGAAGGTGACAGGGAAGGGCATGTAGATGTATACGTGTGTGAGCACCTGTGTGTGTTTGTGTGATTAAGCGTAGACCCATGAGCTGCAAAAAATATTTTTCCACGTGTTAGAGTGTTTGGGTTTGGCTTGAAGAAAAGATGGCATCCCTACCGTGAGTCGTGCAATATCTGATTGGGACTCCGTATCAGCAGGTGCCGAACACCACACGACTCAAATTGATCGGCAGCCGAAAAACAGCTAAAAGCGAGAAATTCCTACCTAATACTACTACAGGGTAACAGCAGTGAAAAGGCAAATGGAGCAACAGGTGACGAAGTAGTGTGTCAGCCTGTAATAGAAAGGGGAAAAAAAAAAAAAAAATAGGAAAAATGGAGGCATTTAGACAAAGACACTGTGCAACGCTGTCATTTTGATTCCAGTTAACCTTTTGTGCGGATGCAGAGAATTATTTTCGTCATCATTTATATAGCGCCAACAGTTTCCGTAGCGCTTTACAATAACCAAAAGGAGCAAGATACAGGTAAACGAACATATGATGGAAACAAGAGGTATAAAGGGCCCTGCTCATAGGAGCTTACAGTCTAGAGGGATTGGGGTTGAGGAAGACCAGGGGAATTTTACTGGATGGCAGGATCATTAGTGCCAGTGGTTTGGGAATGGTGGGGCCATAGAAGCGGCTTAATCATGAAATCCTCTATTGCGCAGAGATACAGAAATCCTCAACTATGGCTTCAGCCTCGTTAGAAACGTATAGCCAAAAATCTCTCTAGGCGTCTCAAGCAAATAACAGCCATAACCTTCCAATGAGGCCTAAGCAGGTCAAAGCAATCAGAGGTTGTTGTATCTTTCCTTTCCTGCAGACACTTGCTTGGCATTGAACACCAATAGATTACAAAAACCAATGGGAAGTCAAACCAAATTACAGGCATCTTTCTGGAGCCACATAATCTTATGGTTAACCAAAAAAATTTAGCCATTGTTAAACTACAACAATACACTCAAAATCAAAGTATGTTTTTAAACCTGTATTTAGGATTTTTACGCATCATAAATGTGATCTATGCATCCAAGTTACCTTGACATTCTAGCCTTCCCTATACATCCTTAAGAACTATGCAAACGTATGAACCATGGTTTGCCTTTTTTACATTTGCATTTTTCATCTATCATTGATATCATTATGAAAGCAATCTGACAGGCTGCTTTTGATTTATTGCAACCTGTCACTTGCAGATGGGATGCAAAGCACTTCAAGAAAATGTTACATTTGAAAATTATCCCCGAAGAGAATAAAAAGGTCTTCAAGATCAGTCCATGATTTGCCATTTCAAGTCTTAGAAACATAGAAACATAGAAAAATGTCGGCAGATAAGAACCTTTCGGCCCATCTAGTCTGCCCAATTACATGGATACTTTACCTGGATTTATCTTTTGTTTAGGATAGCCTTATGCCTATCCCATGCTTGCTTAAATTCAATTACTGTTTTGGCCTCTACCACTTCTACTGGAAGGCTGTTCCATGTATCCACCACCCTCTCAGTAAAATAATGCTTCCTGATGTTACTTTTAAACCTTTGCCCCTCTAATCTAAGACTATGTCCTCTTGTTTTGCTATTTTGTTTCCTTTTAAATATACTCCCTTCCTCTACCTTGTGGATTCCCTTTACGTTTTTAAATGTTTCTATCATATCTCCTCTGTCTCGTCTTTTTTCCAAGCTGTACATGTTAAGATCATTAAGCCTTTCCTGGTAACTTTTCTCCTTCAAGCCGTACACCATTTTTAGTAGCCCTTCTCTGAACTCTAAGATGTCTATATCCTTCTTGTTTTTAAAATCATCATGAAAGTGGAGGGGGGGCCACAAACCACAATGTAGCCACCGTTACGCATCAAGGAGCCTTTATTTTTCACATTGGACAATAAGGAATGATATGTGCAAAAGGCTTCAGTGAGCACCTGATAAAAGCATATTTTTAAGTTTAAGTGGGAGAATCATAATGGAGATATGCCAGGACACCATACAAATCACATAAATGCAGCAATGAGTTTTTACCCAAGAAAAAAAATGAAATTTATGTACAGGATACCCAACATGGGCAGCAGAGATGGCAGATTTACAGATGTCAAAGTATTTCAAGGAATAGAAAATTAGGAGGCATACAGCAGAAGAACCCACCAATGCGAAGAAAAATGGCAAAAATATGATCAAATGTTTCAGAATTCCGTTCATGAAATCCAACTATAAGTAGGTTGTGAACAATACAATGGATAAATTAACATGATGTCAACGAAGACTAAGAAATAAAAGCCAAACTAGGCATGCTTTATGAAAATTAAAAAAATATATATATCACACGATATACGGTAAAATTAAAATCCCGAGGGAATCTAAAGCAACATAATACTGGAACATATTCCCCTAGTAAATCTATAGTGTAAGACACATCTCAATGAAAGCAAAGGTGTGCGTTGTCTAGATTTCTAAACCGTTGAAAAACCATTAACATACCTTTGAAGTTTCCAATGAACAGCCCAGGAAGGATCTGGAAAATAAAAAAATACAACACAATTAATCACATTACGTAAAGTAGTAAATAATAGAATTCTAAGTTAGATATTCAAAAGAATAGAACTTAAAAACCTAATATATTTTTTTCATTCAAAACAAGTTTGTAAAACAAATATTTACTTTGCATTTCGAGCACGTTTATTTCAGGTACAGCTAAAACAAGTGTAGTATTCCTTTTTGGCCTATTTAAAAGCAAGGTTTTTAAGAGGTGCAAGAAACCTATTCGTTATGTGTAGTCTGCAGAAAATATCTCATCCCAAAAGGAGAAATCTAACCAGTTATTATCATTTATATAGCGCCACATATTCCGCTTTACAAGATCAGTGTACAAGGTGTTGATACATTAGGATTCAGAGAGAGGTGAAAACCATGAGAAGAGAACAATCTAGACCAAATAGCCGATTTGGAAAGTGAGATAAATGGGAGAATTTATCTGGTTTGGCTATTTTGACCTAGAATTTTCACTTCTCCAGTCACTCTGTCAGAGTTATTCAAAAAGATCCGAAAAGTCACCGCATGTTCGGTGACTTTTCATTCACAGATTCCAGCAAGCACCGCAGGGCCCCTGTAGTGCAGGGAATACTCGCCGCAAACTCACTGAAAACCCGCAGAAACTACTGCAAAAACCAAGCCGAACTCGCCGGAAAAAAAATCAGCCGTCTGCGATCACAGTGCAGAGCAGCCGCTGGAAAAAGCCGACTAGCAGACGAACGGGGTGAAAAGAAAAGAAAAAGGTTTGCTTTGAGTGTGAAACGCTGTTTGCAGAAAAACTACTGCACTAAAATGTCTGGAATTTACATATAAGATCCAATGAATGAGAATAAAAAGAGCTGTTACAGAAAAATGAAAAAACGATTAAGGAAAAAAGAAATTGACAAACAAATCCCAAAAATTGCCTAAAAGATCCTAAAAAATTTTTTTTAAAAATTATAATAATATCTAAAAATAAGACTTTTAGTGCAGAATAAAATGATAAATGGTTTATTAGATATTGAATTAAAACGGGAATATTTTTAACATTGAAGCCTATGGGATTCGCCTGAATAAACCTGACAAATGAAACCACCGAACGGCAGGGCATTTCACTGACACTCCTCAGCTGTTCGGTGTTCTCTGAATAGACGAAGCATTGCTTCTCTATGAGGATGTCACTGCCCTCGAACAGGTACAGTACGTGCAGGCAATTCACCAAGATTTGGCGAATTGCCTGCTCTATGAATAGCCGAATTGTCCCAAAATGTCTCAGTTCGCTGAAATTTATTGTCCGGTTACATTTCGGGGCCAGATCGGCTCTCTGAATAACCCTGTGTGTGTCTTGCCAAATACCACTGCAGATTAAGGAGTGGCTCAGAATACCAAAGAAGCTTAAAACACGAAAAAAAACGTCAAATAAAAATATTTTGGTGGAGAGAAAAAAAAAGATAATCTGCTCCATTCACTTGGAGGCCCTATTTCTGGAAAGAAAATTTGAACAGTAAAACCATAGGATATTTTATTTTATAAGGAGTAGAAAAAAATATAAAACATGCCTAAAATATAATAATAATTATTATTATGTATCAATCTGTACTTCAAACTGGAAAAAGTATGACATGTTTTTGTTTAAAACCATGCAGTGAAATACAAAATGACACAGATTACTGACACCTATACAACGACACAAAGACACAAACACGTACGATCATTATCGCTGCAAGTTATCTCTCAGGAAACAAAAGTCACAAAAATGTGTCCATGAGCTCATAGATTATAAATAAATGACACACACACACAATCACCCTGCGCAGCCAGGCTGGACACTTCCTCTAGTCATAGCAACATTAGAATATCCTCGCAACAGTGTCAACAAGCAGAGGAGGAATGCTTTCAAGCCTGCCATGGTATACTTATGATTAACTGCTGGGTGAGACGGAGGAAGCTATTTTGAGAACTTGATCAAGTAATGGATACAGAGCATGGAGGTGTGAATTTGAAAAGAAAGAAAGGGCTGAAAGCTGGTACAGATTACACTAGATTTAGTACTACAACGTATTGGTGGCCCGGCACACCAACATCTGATCAGGGAAATGCAGCAATCACTGCTTTTTTAAACGAAAACCGTGAATTGTCATGGAAATCAGAGAGTGCTGTACTCTGCAGATGTATGGGGGCATTAGATTTTCATCTTTGTGAATACAGAACGCTATCAGGTTTGGCTACAGTTTGCAAAACATAAGAAAATATCCCGCCTAGATACGGTAGAACTCTTGAAGTCGGAAGGACGAAACGCGTCGAGTGGTAGACCTTGGCACCGTGGGACTTGGGCTTGGACCTGATTTGTGCCTCTGGAACCGGGTGACTTTTATATGCGATTTTAATTTGTTATGAACTACGCGCAATAAATAAAGGATTGTTTTAAATTAAATCGCTGTGATCCTTCACTATTGCACACTTTTTTTCTCCTCAAGTGTTTACTTTGTCAGGAGTGTCTTTTTGTATTCAATATATATATATATATATTTTTTTATGTACTTTTATACCTAACCCAGCTCACATCGTTGTATTTCTGTCCACGTGAGTCCCTTTTATTCCCTGTTTCTTTTAGCTCTACAGTTCTTATACTGTATATACCCACATAGCAGATGGATGTGGGCAGAATACGGCCTCAGGATGGTACTGCTGGCGTGCTGCCTGCATCATGTCAGCCAAGTGTGGCCCGTGTTTGTAAACCGAATCTGGCCCTTCCATGTACCATCATTCTTTGCAGTATGTGGGCTGAAGGAAAATTTGTTGTGTGGACCGGAGCTGGGCCAGAAAATAATTGCTATGTGGGTACTCCTACAATCAGGCGACAGGAGACCAATATGATGCAGAGACACACTGACATCTGAGGAATGCTCTCTAAAAAGCTCTGGAACCCCTAAAACCAAGCTTTGCAGGACGTTTGCATCAACAAATCACAGAGAAAGTTTGAAATGTCTGTTGCCCCGTGGCCATCCCCATTTCTACCGCTACTAGTGATGCACCGGAATTTCGGCCACCAATACATATCTGCTGAAAATGGGGTTATTTCAGCGAAAGCAAAACACCGACCGAAAAGGTCAGCTGAAAATTGATGATCCCAGCTGACACTGATCGAGCACTCTTTCAATGCTGCTTAGCTGGAGATAATTGTAACTGGAAAGAGGCAGGAGCTGCTACACATACTTATTTCTGCAGGTTAACTGCATGCTCGGAGCTGCTGCCACTATCAGGGTAAGCAGTAACCTCTGGCCTCTCAATGACAAGGAGTGATTTATCACTGACCTCCTGCCAGCTGTGCTGTGTCTGCTGAGTACAAGGGGGAGGAGGGGTTAATGTGAGGCTGAGGCACATCACAGCCAGTCTGCCTTCAAAGACATTATTATCATCATTCATAAAGCGCCAACAGTTTCCGCAGCACTTTACAATAACCAAAGGGAACAAGATACAGATAAATGGATATAGGGTGGAACAATTGGTGTACAGTGCACTGCTCACAGGGGCTTACATCCATGGATCCTGCCTCCGAAAAGTTAATTGAGCTTATTATACACATTCATTTTGCAATGGTTTGTTTTTTCCTTTTCATCTTAAAGGCCCCTTTATAATGCTTGTTTTTTCCGCATTTTAAAAAAATAACAGATTACAAAGAGAGACACACACAAAAACAAAAAAAAAAACACAGGCACAATAGCTGTATGTGTGTCTGGATGCAGCGTCCAAAAACCTACAACTCCATAGAGTAGAGACAGAATTTAAATTCATATTATTTATTTAGTGATCATATAAACAGACTGATGTTTAGGCTCCATCTGAGCCATTAAATCGATGATGGTGTGTATATCCTGTATAATATATAATCATTTAAGATGTGGTGGAGGTCAAAAGAATTTGATTAAAAGCCTCCACACAGCAAATAATAAAAGTTTATAGTTGTTTTAGAGGTCTTTGAATTGCTGGGATGTGCAAAGGTCTTCTGCAACTATAAAACGTGTGTATCCAAATTTTACATATGAATGTATGCACTTGACTAGACTGCAAAATAACCCCACCAAAATAGGATTAAAATATCTTAGTTTTAATGTGAATTTAAATTCGTGATATTCATTTAATAAAAGTCTAGTATTCGTACAATTATACAAAAAAAAAAAAAACTTAAAATACTGTAAATTTGGAAGGGGAAAAAGTCATTTTTGGCCGAACGGATCCCGAATTTTTGGTTTCAGTATCAGCCAGAAATTTTAATTTCGGTGCACCACTAACCGCTACACCACCTACCAGCGTATACCCCGCACATCTACCCACTCATTGCAGGGGCTGCAGCCGCACCACTGCTCCTTAGTGCCTTCCTGAGAGCTGGTCAACCCAAACTCCCGTAAGACATCCTGCAGGCCCGCCTGACTCCTAACCAAATTCCTCCTTCACCGTCTTACCCAAAGGCACTAAGGAGCGTAAATGTTGCACAAGTACACGTGCCCTTTAATCTCTTTTGAATCCTTGTATACACGTGTCCTCTCCGCTCTTGGTATCTCCCTTCTATATGGCCTCTTGCAAAGTCTAGATTCTGGTGCCCCAACGTTTGTGTCCAAGTGGGAAAATGACCTTCAACTGTCCTTCACGGAGGAACATTGGGACAATATCCTTGTTCTCACTGCCTCCTGCTCCCTCCCTTCCCAAACGCAAGAGAAGGCTTACAAGCTGCTCTCTAAGCGGTACAGGACCCCTGTCGTCTTGGCTACCTTTGTTGAAGGCCTAGATGGGTCTTGCTGGAGATGTGGGTCACTTTGCGTGGACATGATCCTCATGTGCTGGTCCTACCCCATCATACAACCCTTTTGGCATCAGGTGAACGATGTAATTTGTAAGGTCTCTGCAGAACCCCCAGGTTTTCACCCAGCACAAATGCTGCTCCACCATACACCAGTCAGCCCGGTGTTTAAGACAACTTTTGAGATCACGTTGCTAAATGCCTCTAAGGCTGTGGTCACGCAGTACTGGAAGGCCACGACCCCTCCACCACTTCAGGAATGGCTTAATGAAGTAGAACGGATCTGCTCTATTTTGGATCTGTTGAACCGAGCCTGGGGTAACTTGGACCACCACCTTCGTAGGTGGCATTACTGGTCCACGGCTCGCGTGTCCGCCTAGTTTGGTTGTGTCCCGACTACTATTATGAAGCTCACCGGATGCACATTCCTCCCCAATATCGGAATGTATTCCACTGTCTGATATTCGGTTTACCGGATGCTATGCCTGCTGCATCTCTCTTGGCATTTAATTTTCGTGCTCTGCAGGTCTTGAAAAACATTTTTTTATTGTAGCAAAATGTTTGAACAGTTTGATTTATAGAATTCAGCATTAGAAACTTGGGTTATGAATGCAGAACTTTTACCCCCCCCCCCACCCCGCCAACACTGGTATTCCTTTAGTTCAAATAATGTGGCCTAAATCTGATAAAATTACTCGCATGTTTCTTATTTATAAAGTATTTTACCAGGAAGGATACATCGAGATTTCTCTCGTTTTAAAGTATGTCTTAATGAATAGTCCATAATTATATATTTCGGAATAGTCAAAATAGAATTTGTATATAAGCATTTGGGTAAATAGTCCTTACAGAGCACTATTTACCTACAATAAGGTCTACGGCATTTAATAATAAAATAATAATAGGCTCAGGGGTGTGGAAATTTAAAAATAAAAAAATCTACTTGTCCAACGGACTGATATTATGGGGACTGATATATGGGACTGATATTATATATCGTTACTGTATTAACATTTCTGCTTTTAGGGTCACTGCGCTGTAGAATATGTTCGCGCTTTAAAAATACCAGCAGAAGCTGCAACCCCAATTATAAATAAATGTAATTTAAGCGCCAACATATTCTGCAATGCAGACAGTACAATAAAAATACAAGCAGAAGCTGTAACCCTAATAAAATGACATTTAAATTGTACTGCGCTGCAGAATATGTTGGCGTTTTATTAACCTCCCAGGCGGTTTTCCCGAGTGTGGCTCGGGGTTAAATTTCACTGCTGAAAGCTGTAACCCTGAGCCACACTCGGGCTGGATACATACCTTTACCTGTGCTCCCTTGCTGACCTCCGCAATCGCATTCTCCTCCGTGCGATCGCGGTGTCCTGCTTCCCTTCTCAGGAGAAGGGAACCGGGACGCAGCGATCGTCCGGAGTGTGACTGCGGAGGGACAGTGAGGGAGCACAGGTACAGGTATGTATCCAGCCCGAGTGTGGCTCTGGGTTACCGCTTTCAGGGTAGGAATGCATCTTTCAGGTAAGATGCATCAGTGGGCATTAGAGAGGTTTGGGGGCACTTGCCCTGTGACCCAGGCCACCCCTGGTCGCAACCCACTACTTGAGAAACACTGCTAGATTTATAAAGCTCAGGCACCCGAAGCGCAATTCCCTGTATGCTCTTCCGGGATGCTTGAATAGAATGGCTGGGATGTGTAAATATCACACACACACACACTTTCTCATCCGTGACGTCAGACATTTTATTGCCCATTACAAGAACTGCAAACAACACGTTGCTCAATAACCAGAATCTCTCCTTGAGCAACCCTGTGCCAACACGACATCTGTGAGATGACTACAAAAAGGTTTGCTTTGAATGGTGTGGCTTTAACTTAAATATTAGCACAACTATAAATGATGACTCAAACTAGATTGTGATATCCATGGGCTCTTATAACGCGACTCATTCTTCCATCATTATCACCTTCACATATATAGTGGGTCACTAATTGAACCAATTCAATACTGCTGCATCAAAATACATCTCGAGCATAGTCATTATCGATCCATTCCAGCCCCATGTGTCAAGATTATTTTGATAATTAAAAATGATGAGCAAAAAAATTGTCACTTTAACCTCCCTGCCAGGCTATTTATTTTAAAATTTCTAGTCTAAAAGCGTTTGGAAGCAGTAACCCCAAGCAACACTCGGGATGCCGCTGGATACATCACCTCTCCCTGCGCTCCCTTGTTGTCCCCCGCAGTCTCCTCGGGCGATCGCGACCCTCATACTTCCTGGTTCCCTCCTCGCGAGAAGGAATCCAGGAAGTATGAGGTCGCGATTGCCGGAGGAGACTGCGGGGGATCAGCGAGGGAGCACAGGGAAAGGTGATGTATACAGCCCGAGTAACCCCGAGACACACTCGGGATAATCGTCAGGGCGGGGGGGGGGGGGGTTAAAGTAATGTTTTATTGCAGGGGCCACACCTTTTTTTTTCCAGTGGACTCAAATGAAAAATACGTCATTACTAGGTGTATATGTGTGAGTGTAGGGGCTGAGTGTACCAAGGCTCCCTGTATCTTCCAATGTTTTGGAAAAATTAAAAAAGTTTGGCCTACATTAAGATAATCATCGCACATCCAGGCGTGAGGATGAATGGAGTGCAGCCTGGCCATTTGTTTTTTCTTCTTCAGACAAACCCATTAGCACAAGCAAATGATTCTGCGCAGCAGATACAAAATTATGTCAGCAATAATATCCTGCAGTGTTATGCTATGCAGTAGTTTATTGCTTCACGGGATTTCTTAAGTGCAGCTTGTTAGAGCACTATTCCTAGCCCTGCGCTAAAACCGGGACGCCAACGGAAAACCCCTTTGCATCCCCGTTTTAGCACCAGATTAAGGGGCAGGAGCTGATTCAGCAGCCTGCCGCATAATGCAGCACTGCCCCCTCCTGGATACTCGTGGCACTGCTAAAGCACTGCCGCGAGTATCACCTCGTGTAGTCCATAGGACTCCATAAAGGGTTGTGCTGCCGGGCCGCGAGCCCAGTACGATCTCGCGAGATTGGAGTGATTCACTGAGGGAGACTGGGGACAATTTGTCCCCAGTCTCTCTGCTCCTGGTGGCCAGAAGCGGCAGATCGGGCCACAGTTTGTGCCTCAGGATGAGAAGGGAGTATCGGATTATGTTTTTTGGGGGGGGTGGGGCAGGGTGGTTTCAGCTGGTGATGATTCCGCAGAAGCGCAATCAGTTACCCACAGCGAGAAGCAGGTGCTAACTTTTTCGTTACCACATTGATGCAGTAATTAGCGTTAGGACTTTGAAATCCTAACGCTAATTACTGTTATATTAATGTTAAGCATAGGGAGCGCAATGTACAGCAAGCTCGCACAAGCACCAATGCGCTAACGGAATTTTTAACCAATTAGCGTTCGGAATGTAATATGAGGGCATGCGTTAACCTAGCGCTAACGCTCCTCGTATCTGAGTGCTAATGTTACGAAGGTAATAGTGTCCATAATCTGGCTAAAGTCCATATTAAAATAAGGGACATTTTAGTGGTTTTTGAACTCTCTAAACACAGCATATTCAAAATCAAGAATTTTCCATTATGGATATTCAAAGTATCCCTTTTTTAAAGAGTCTTCTCCCTCTGTACTTAAACATTCCTTGTCAAATCCGTGTGCCACAGCTGCCAAAAACAAACAAAAAAAAAAAAAAAACACGCCACTTGATACGTCTTAAAAATAATGGGACTCACATAGTGAACAGGAGACAGAGTGCCTGGTCCTTTGCTATGAACCACACAGAAGTGTAAGGCAGAAACAATAGTGAACAAATGGATTTAGCCAGTAATCAAAGCCATGTTTTTAGTGAGAGGGAGAAGATCACGATCCAAAATGTCTAGAGTGACTACTTGTCACCTAAATAAAGTGCGCTTTACTTACCAATGGCCTGATTTAATTCCATTCAATGTTTTTCCAGAAATATATCTCTCCCTCCCCCACAATATCAGCTGATCTAGTAAGAAATTAGGTTGGATGCGATATTCGAAAAAGGAGAGCGAAGCCTCCAGACGGCCCTAAACAACGCAGGGCGGAATAGCACACCCCAAAGCCCTCCTTCGGATTGCCTCTTTTCCCCGCAGACCAAGCGTCGCAGTGGCTGCCTGAGTTCAGGCAGTCCAGTTCCAAGGCAGTCAATGACACGCTCGGCGCATGTTCAGGGCAAGTAGGGCGAAGGCGTGCATTTGGAGTAAACAGTTTATACCAACCCGCGACAAGGGCGGCATAGCGCAAGGGTTTAAAGATTGAACACAATATTGCAGTATCATTCCCTCTTTTTTCCTGCCTGAATATCCATTTATTAACCCCTTTCGGCACTTGAAAAACTTTGCAGAATCGACATAGCTGGAATTCGTTCCATGGGAGACGATATTTGATACAATATTTTATCAGGAAACAATCCCAGTAAGCCTGCATTTCAGTCTCCTGAACTGAATATTGGCTGAAAGGTCCTGATTTTGGCCAACACGCCGAATTAAATGGAACACTTAGTTCCTATGTAAATCTGCTATGCACAGGCAAAAGACATCGGGGTATGTAGCTGGAAAGTAAACGGTGTGTGTTTAGGTTGAGATGGAGATATTTGCAGACTTTGCTTTTACCTTTTTCAGAAAGTTCTTAAAGTGTAAGAAACTGAAAATGAGCAACAGAAGTCACTTCGTAAATTGCTCGTTTCCACTTGCTGAAATGGTTTAGGTAGAATGTACTTTAAGGGGGGGGGTTCTGTAACAAGTGAAATATGCTGAACCACATATGCTTTTATATGATCTGACCAATATGAAAATGGAACAGGAAGCAAGATTAATTCTGAATTTCATGATACCTGAAGATGCAAACCTTTCAGGAATTCTCACATCCTCGAACAACCAGGCACCTGGTGAGAAAATACAACAATGCTTGGTTTGTCAAGCATGATAAAGTGAAGAGTAGTCGAATTACATATTAGATTTTATAGCAAACTACATCTGCCACGAGCAACATGCCCTGCTATCCCTGTGACACCCCTTCAAAAGAGGAGATCTCCACTTCACCCTGAAGTCAGTCTCTCAGCTCCCATTGGCACTCATCCAAGGTTTGGGTTTGTTGAACCCAAACAATCCCCAATGCCTCTCTCTATGCCTCTGCAACGACAGGCATCAATTGGCTGGGTGTGCACTAGTTGCATACGCGATAATTGCATGAAGCAAGTGCTGTCAAGACAGAAGAGTGCCGAACGAGACCAAGGTGCAGGAGAAGTCAGGAGTTTAAGCACTCCAAGATAAAAAAAGTGAATAAAGTGGACTGGGAGTCATGGGAGGTTATAAATTCTAACCTTGGAGTCTTGACTTTTTTGTTTTATACAGTCAAGAATACCTCAAAGGGTCCCATAAAAGATCTAACCTGTTTTTGCTTAACTTCTGGGCGCCGGCAAGTCGGAAAACCTTGGCACAGCAGCCTGAGCTCCGGCGGTGTTGTGACAAGGTTTCATAAATTTCAAAAGAACACACCGGCCTACAGTCAGTTCTCTGACACTTTATCAACCCAATGGATGCTGCAGACATGCGGGCAATGATAGTGCACATCTGTATTAAAAGTTTTTGGGGGAAAAAAATGCTCCCTGCTTTGACAGGTGGTTGCGGCAGGTCAACTAAGAAAGAATCTCTTAAATATGTTCATAGGAGGAAACAACGGACGCGGTGACGTTTTATTTCCACAAAGGCAAAGTCACTTTCCAGAGCACTGAACGTGTCCCTTCTGTCACAGTGACGTCCATCAATCATAAAACTCCCTCTTTTTGGTGGCAGTCCAGAAGGCTATTCGACCATCCACAGATATTCCAGTGCATTTACAAAGAGATACCAGCTGAATGCCTTCTTCTGTTAATAATTCCACTCCCCACATAGTGGTCAATAGAAGCCGTAACAATTTACCTTTCCCATTAGAATTATTTTTATTAACCCCTTTTGTTACAGGGTTATCCAGTCTAATAAAACTCTGACATTAAACCTTTCAACGACGACCGTTTCCTCACATTTATATTTCATTGAAAGATCATTGAGAAAGTAAATACCAGAATCACTGTAAAAATCGAGAGAGTCTGGTCTTTCCTGTTAACTTCATTCACCCATGATGCAGCTTAAGAGCCTTGTAGGCATATGTTGACGTGTAATTTGTTTACCCTTTGCCTTTATTTCAGATAAGAATGTGGAAGGCAGGCCTTTATGTGCATCACAGGGCTTATGTATCCGAAAATAACCTGCAACCTTTACAAAACAGGTCAGAGGGTTTCCCTAAAGCAGGGGTCAGCAACCGTGGCCCTCCAGATGTTTTGGAACTACATTTCCCAGGAGGCTCTGCCAAATAAGTACCTGAGCATCATGGGAAAGTAGTTTCAAAACATCTGGAGGGTCAGAGTTGCTGACACCTGCCCTAAAGGTTAATGTATGCTGAAATCATGGGTGGGAAGCAAACGGAAGGGGTTCTTTTTTAACCCATCCTGATCTCCATCAGTCCCCTACACCCTTAGCGTATGGTATCTTTAAAAAAACAAAAAAACATACCTTTAGTCCAACACCTTTGATCATCTGAAAAGACCATGCTGGATAACACATGGTCACGGTGTCGATTGCTCAGCCAATCTGACACCAATCAATGCAAATGCATTGACCAATTGGCCAATCCACTCTCTGGACCACTGGAAGACTGTTGGAGCATTAAACCACTGACAGCTTTACAGGCCTAGGAAAGCCAAGTTCAATGCTGTCACAACCAGCCTGGATATAGACCGAACACTGCTCACCATGACCATTTAATGCCTTGTAATTCTCCAACAAATCACGGATAGGTGATTAACCTCTATACAGTAAAGATCCTGTAGGCACTAAAAAGAGAACAGGTAAAAAGCACTGGTATTTATTTTACAAAAAAAAGATGATTAAAATAAGAGTGACTTGATCTGTTTATAGCATAGAGTGGTCACAGCAAGAGCTACAAGGACAAGTGCAGCTAATGAACATGCACAATATGGTATGCGATTAGGTTGCATTCAGTGTAATAATAGATTTAGCCATTTCCGGACAATGTATCCCATTGGCTTTATCCGGGGAGAGCACAAGATTTCTTTTGTAATAATGTTTCAGCAGAATTAGATCCAGGAAGCTCTTAGTGAAACCAAGGACTATGCATTGAATTCAAAGGGAGGCGGGTAATCAAGCGAGGGACATTCTGGCTTAGCGTAAATGTCGTGTGTAAGAGCCAATACCGCCAGAAGATTATGAATGGAATGATCTGAAGATACGCGATACGCACTTAATCCTGCAAAGGGCTTCAACGAGACAGGGCACAAATCATACCATTCTCCAGGGACATGCATTCCAGTATACATAAGGCTAGGGTCAGACGAATGCATTTTTCGCATCGTCCGTAAAAAAGTGCGTCTGAACGCATGGATGTACTTTTTCACAGAATACGCGATCATACGCGACCGATAGCGGTCATATGATGCGCAATTACGGCCGTGATTTCATACGGATCCAAACCAGGAAACTTTGGGTGTCTGGACATTATGTTGGCCGGACATGAGCAGCGTCTGACGTCTCCTAATCACGCCGCTATTCGGACGCAGCGCATTCTATACGTCAGTACTAGCGGCTCGACGTTCTTGCAAAAATGCGTTAGTTTGCCGCTTGCGTTGCGCGGCCGAACTTTCGTGAGTCCGTACTTTGTGTGTGGGCCTGCGTGGGACGTCATTTGCTACCACGGCCGTCATAAAGTGCGGCTAATCGCACGTTTGCAATGCGTTCGTCTGACCCCAGCCTAAAAGGCAGGAAAAAAGTATCAATATTTATCATATTTGCCAATTATTTGTTTAGCATTATGCAAGGCTATAAGACAATGATGGGCCTTGATTTAATTCCTTTTGGATAATAATTTTCCAATGATTACGATCTGTTAGAAAAACAAATGATTTATCTAGAAAAATACCAATGGACTTTAATGGTGCATAAATAAGCATTTGAAAACGTAATCATTTTCAAATGCTTATTCATGCACCATTAAAATAGACTGTTACAATCTTAGGATAAATTAATACTTACGGGTTGTTAAATCACCAAAACAAGAATTGTCTTGCCTATGACCAGTGGACCCCAGATATCTGGGGATTCACTTCACCGTCTTCCATGACCGAACATAAAATAACTGTAGTGGTAAAGAGCACCAAGCAACCTTCTAAATGTATTTACTGTGCTTGGCTTGAATAAATAGAATAAAGTTGACTGTAGGAAAAAACCCAGAAAGGGCACTACCCTCCGCACATACACCAATTGTGAAATACAAGGTATCGGTACCACTTTTTTGTACCAAGTACCAATACTTTTTTTCCAGGTACTCACCGATAATTTTATTCAAAGTCATGTAAACGCTTTCCAATAAAAAAATTTAGGATGTTGCTGAAAGCTGTATGATTTATGTTAATACTGAAATGTATTGCCAGACACCCCATTTACCCACCACACACACACCTACTCATATACATATATACAGCCCCCAGACCAGACACCTATAGTATATACAGACCAGACATATAAATATATGTATGTACACAGACCCAGACCAGACACATATACACAGACCCCAGACCAGACATACCCACAAAGACGCTGGGGAAGCTGACCGCATGCAATAAAAGCATATGGTCAGCTTTCCCCCCCCCCCAGCTGGCTGTGTTAACCGAGCAGCCGCAGGGCAGTGACGCGCTGTGACGTACTCCCGCGAGATCTCGGCAGGAGGCAGCGTCACAGCCCGGCGGCCACTCCGTAACAGGGCCAGCAGGAGAACGCTGGCCAAATGCTTTTAATGCATGCGGCCAGCTTCCTCGGTCCCGCGGATACCGGCAAGCCATCCCAGCGCTGGCTTCCGGTACTCGTGCAAATGACGGTAGCGGCGCATCCCTAATACAAGGATATAGAAAATTTTAGGAACTAGAACAATGAGATTTCCCCCCCACAAACAGTTTTCCTGGTTTAGCAAGTATCTTTGTAGTTAGAGGGACAATCTACACAACCTGACCTCTTTACCTTTTTAAAAGAGGTCAGGTTGTCCCCCTTTTGGGCCATGTGGCTAGAAATGCTATGTGAAAAGAAGGCATTTCCTCTGCCCAGATAGACATCACCAGGCAGCTGGGATTTTACATTTCCCGGCTCCTGTTCATCAGATCGATCAATCACCCTCTCTCAGACCACCCTTGATCGGAAGGTCTTGAGAGTGGCAGCTAATGGATTGGTTCTGCGCATTCCCGCACAGCTTCGATCCATTGTGTGCGCAGAGGCTACGGGACTTGTGTGAAAGTGCACATGTTCCGAGCAATGCATAAATTTGCAGAGATACCCAAATTGCAAAAAAAAAAAAAAGATGCAGCAACTGCCGCAATTCGGCAGCCTGAGCTGGGGAGCAGGAGCTTGTGGCATGGAGAAAAAAAAAGCATGGAATTCAAGCCGAAATAAAATAAACGATTAATTAAGCAGATGCTGTCAGCCAATTATTTAAGGGCAAGGGGGAAAAAAAGGGGTATTCTATTATAATGTTCCTTTAATCACCGTGTTAGCTGAGCGAACATGAAAGGTTATTATAGGACGCCATTAAACATCACAGCACACAATGAATCAGCAAAAGCTATGGCCCAGCTTTCAATGATCTCATTCATCAAAAAGCAATACGGATACATACGAATTTCCTCCACAGTTGCTTTTACAAAAGAAACACCTGATTGTTTTACAGTGTTTACTTTCCCTCCTTAGCAAATGAATGTTTGTCAATGTTGCTATGGTCAGTCTGGAGGGCAGTCAATGCTCACTTTATCATATAGATATCTGATGGGAAATGATCAGACTGCTGCAATGAAGAGGGACTATCCAGAACACCTCAGCTCTTATCTTGTCAATCCTGAAAGTGCTATCAAATTAGGAAAGTAGTTTCCAGAACACACTTTCTGCTGGGTTTTCAGCATGACCCTGAAACTAGCACTGCAATAAATACACAGAATGCAATGGCAAATAAACACAAAGTAGCCTTCTCATTGAAGCAAATAGGCCATAGAAGATCTGTGATTGTAGTCAAAATATCATACACATTACAGCCACTCCTCCGCATACCACACACATGACAGTGTCCTTCAAAGAATGGAAACCACATACATATGCATAAACCCAGTACGACGTTAGACTCAAATTCTATTTGCGATGTTACCACACGCCCTGCTCATATTTTTATATCCAACCGAATATGCCCCGGGTCACTTCCTGCCTCACCTATTGTTACCCAGCTACTGCCTGTCTTTACAGCTCATCCTTTAACCATAAAACGGTCTCATACATAGCTGGGCGGGTCTGACAGACGCTTTCTTGTAAAAATATTTATATTAAGTAGCGTAATATTTCCTTTATGCATATCCTCATATTGTAAGCCTATCCATAGAGGTGCACGCGCAAAACAACTCTCAAAAGTACCGGCTGGATGGAGTAGAGGTAACATCACTGCTCTGCGTGGAGAGAGCCTGTGGAGACATCGGTTTGATCACGACGAGCACCTCTCCAGTAAGCGTCCTTGAGCAAGACACCTAACTAGGGTTGCACCGATACTAGTATCAGTGCCGATACCGGGTACTGCAGGAGTACTTGGTGCTCGTGCAGTGCCCCCGATATCGGAAGCCAGCATTGAGCCGGCTTGCCAGCATCCGAGGGGTTGGGGCGGCTGTCCGAATGCTCTAACGGCATTCGGACAGGCCCCTGCAGCTCACGGCATTCATACTTAACTTTCCACGAGCGCCGCCAGCAAAGTTTCCACGCGTCCGCTCGTTGGAAAGCCCCCAGCCTCAATCTCGAACTCCCACGTGATCGCGGCTGGAGGCTTTCCAATGAGCGCACGCGCGAAGACTTTGAACGCGATGAGCTGCAGGGGCCTGTCCGAATGCCGATAGAGCATTCGGACAGCGCCCCAGGTCTGGTCTGGGGTCTGTGTGTGTGCGCGTTTGTGTAATATATACACAGTTGTGTTCAAAATTATTCAACCCCCACTGAAATTGAGTGTTTTGGCCAGTTTGACATTGATTTTGATCATTCAGTCATCTTGCTTACAATTAAATCAAAGAGGCACGTGTAGGTCAGACAAATATAACATAACATTTATAATGAAATAACCACAAATGTCTTTTCTGTGCTCACATCATTATCAGTTTTATTCAACCCCCAAGTGACATTCAATCTTAGTACAACATTCTTTTACAGTTATAACAGCTTTTAAACGTGAAGCATAGCTTGACACAAGTGTCTTGCAGCGATCTACGGGTATCTTCGCCCATTAGTCATGGGCAAAAGCCTCCAGTTCAGTCACATTCTTAGGCTTGCGCACTGCAACTGCTTTCTTTAAGTCCCACCAGAGGTTCTCAATCAGATTCAAGTCAGATGACTGCGATGGCCCCTCCAAAATGTTCCAGCCTTTAATCTGCAACCATGCTCTAGTGGACTTGGAGGTATGCTTGGGATCATTGTCCTGTTGAAAGGTCCAACGTCTCCCAAGCCTCAGGTTTGTGACGGACTGCATCACGTTGTCATCCAATATCTCCTGGTATTGAAGAGAATTCATGGTACCTTGCACACGCTGAAGCTTCCCTGTACCTGCAGAAGCAAAACAGCCCCAAAGCATGATTGACACCCCGCCATGCTTTACAGTAGGCAAGGTGTTCTTTTCTTCATAGGCCTTGTTCTTCCTCCTCCAAACATAGCGTTGATCCATGAGCCCAAACAGTTCTAATTTTGTTTCATCAGTCCACAGAACACTATCCCAAAACTTCTGTGGTTTGTCCACATGACTTTTGGCATACTGCAGTCGACTCTTCTTATTCTTTGGAGACAGCAAGGGGGTGCGCCTGGGAGTTCTGGCATGGAGGCCTTCATTACGCAGTGTGCGCCGTATTGTCTGAGCTGAAACTTCAGTACCCACATCTGACAAATCTTTTCTCAGTTCCTCAGCAGTCACACTGGGACTTTTCTCCACTCTACGCTTCAGGTAGTGCACAGCAGTTGAAGTCAGCATCTTCTTTCTGCCACGACCAGGTAGCGATTCAACAGTGCCCTTTGCCTTGAATTTATGAATGATGCTTCCTATGGTCTCTCTTTGTATGTTTAACATCTTTGCAATCTTCTTATAGCCATTGCCCTTCCTGTGAAGAGTAATCACCTCTTCTCTTGTTTTCCTGGACCATTCTCTTGACTTCACCATGTTTGTAACCACACCAGTAAATTTCTAGAAGGAGCTGAGTATCACAGTCATTTTAAAGCTGCCTAATTGGTGCTTATTATGCTTTATTGCTGCTCCGTGACATCCACAGGTGTTTTCAATACCTGATTGAAAACACTTGAATGAACCTCTGTTCTTCAGAGTGGTAGTCTTTAAGGGGTTGAATAATTGTGTCAATGAAGAATTCACAAAAGAAACATTTACTACTGTATTACAAAACCAATTGATGTCATTTTAGTTGCATATGGTTCTTTA
Source organism: Leptobrachium leishanense (assembly GCA_009667805.1). Lineage (NCBI taxonomy): Eukaryota > Metazoa > Chordata > Amphibia > Anura > Megophryidae > Leptobrachium > Leptobrachium leishanense. Next base: position 152,142,255 of record CM019067.1, on the reverse strand, counting down.
AAAAGTCCTTGTAGGATTTCATTCTGAATACAATTACAAATGTACACTAAATTCCCTAAAACCCTTTACAGCATTGGGGGTTGAATAATTTTGAACACAACTGTTATATATATATATATATATATATACACACACACACACAGAGCTGGGGGCAATCGCCACGTGAGCTGGGGGCAATCGCCACGTGAGCTGGGGCATTCTGTATATATACATATCGCTGGGGGAATATATACATGTGAGCTGGGGCATTATTATGAGGTCTGTTTTTATTGGAAAGCGGTCACATGACATAAAATAAAAAGTATCGTGAGTACTTTTTAAAAAGTATCGGTACTCAGTCTTAAAAAAGTGGTATCGGTGCATCCTTACACCTAACGGTACATACTCGCCACCCAGGACTTACTTGAAAACGAGAGAAATCTCAATGTATCCTTCCTGGTAAAATCCTCTCTCAAAAAAAAAAAAAAAAAAAAAAAAAGGACACAAACTTCACTTTTATCTTTGTATAGTAAGTGCTCCGTAGGCCCCACAAATGGCCTCAAGCTGATCAATGCTTTTAAAATTGTAAGCTCTTGAGCAAAGTCCTCTTTTCCCATCGTTCTCAGTGCGTCTAACGTGTTTAAATGATTGTTTTGTCCTACCCATTGTAAAGCGCTACAGAATATGGTAGCGCTATATAAACACCTGTAATGTGGCACTTATGGTGTATTGAGGAAGGGTGTTTTCCCCAGCTGGGAGAGCATAACACCTTACAATTAGGGGCGATATCAGTATGGGAGGAGACTACTTTTCCCAAGAACCTCTGGTGTCCTAAGATTTAAAGATATCTAGACTTTACAGAGCAGAAGAAGTTGCTTATGGATTGTGACATTTTCTGCTGCAACGTTGAAGCCTAATGACTCACAAGAACTACAGAAAAAGTCATTTCTCGGATTTTCGTTATTTACTTTTTATGCATTAGTGCGATTTTAAAACAAGGTTTTACAAAACACAGCTGACTTCTAGCCAACACCCCCCCCCCCCCCAGGGTGCAGGGTTATTCAGAGAGGTGAAAACCAGGAGAATGACTGGAGAAGTGAATATCCTAGGTCAAAATAGACGATTTGGAAAGTGAGATAAATGTGAGAATTTATCTGGTTTGGCTATTTTGACCTAGAATTTTCACTTCTCCAGTCATTCTCCTGGTTTTCACCTCTCTCTGAATAACCCTGTATAGTGTTAAACATAAGCCACTCGTGACCTCTTCATACACCAGGTCCTGTTAAGGCCGGTGTCAGATGAGCGCACAACGTGCGCTCGTACTGACTGGTGTCCGTCGCAGCATTATGCTGCTGCAACAAGACCAGCCACACGCTTGTGCACGCGCACGAAATGCGCGCACAACAAGCATCTGTTATCAAATCCTCCCCGTCGATGAGCTAGGACATGCGTTGACTGGGCTGCATAGCGCAATCCTCGTAGTGCACTCGGCAAGATGGCCAGACGGGCGTCGAGTGGAACGAACGTCCACTCTCGCAGACGTTCCTTCCACTCCCCGAAGATGCACGTCTGACACTAGCCTAACCTTACCTGTATCCAGCGTAGTAACTGTATCTACAATCTTCCATGCATGGCAAGCGGATTGCTTCCTGCAAACCACAGCGTGTCATGTGACCCTGGAAGGGCTGGAGCTCCAGCGAGTGTCCAGCCAATACAATGGCTTGGAAGAAGGCAAGTCCCATTCCTTGAAGCTCAGGCCAGCTCTTGCTGTTCCTGAGCTTCTGGAAGGTGCTTATACCCTGCAACAGGCAGGCTGAATCAGCCCTCCATGACTACCCCAAATGGAGGTGAGAACGCTCATGGATCTGGGACCAGTTTACTTTGAGTGGTCATGATGACTAGAGTGTCCCTTTAATTTTGTAATGTGACAGGAGTCTGTCCCCTCTCACACCCTCCCCTCTGGCTGTCCCTAGTCACTGTGACAGCGCTCCAAAGAGGAGATCTCCCTTCTGCCCTTAAAAAGGACACACTACTCACGCTCTCAACTTTATCTTTCCAAGTTGGTCAGAGTGAGAGGAGTTTGTCCCTCACCCCCTCTGGATTAGCATTAATAAATGGGAATCAGAGTTTCCTCCACCCACACAGTCGTCACTTGGGATTTCGCATATCTAGCCTATCGGTCAACAACTTGGCTGCCAATTATGTGCCGACATCTTCCTGCCGCCAAGACACTTTCAACAGCATGTGCTCTGGGAGACAGCAGAAAAGGACTAATGCTGCGCATGCACGTGTTGCACCAATTCACCTTTCTGCAGAACTTATGTTACATAAGTGTCGAAACATGCAATTTGTATAGCATTCGCCGCACAATTTCCACGCACTATGCAAATTGCAGAAGAATCTGCAAGGACTTTCGTATTTCGGAAGCGCTGAGCAGGAGGAGCAGCTGCGCCAAAAGAGAAAAGGGGAGTATTTACACCAAAAAAAGTAATAAAATAAATGGATAGGGTCATTAAAATCTGCCCAATTATTTAAGGGGATAAAAATAGGAAAGGGTGGGTGGTATTTTTTTTTAGTAGAGCGCCAATGGCCCAGATATTGACTTCTACCTCCCCCAAAGAGGCTCCAGAAGAGTAGACGGCAGCATGGGACAAAATGATTAATTATGCAAAGCACAGAAAAAAAAAAAAAAAAAAAAGAGTGGGATCAGCAAGAGTTAAGTTAACCCCTCCATTTTTCTGGCATTGAACGGAATGTCCCCTCAAACCCACGCTATTAAACCAAATATTCAAAACTATTTTTGAATATACAATTACCAAGAAACTTATCTGCTACAGGGATCCTCACAGCTCATACACCATGTATAAAAACACTACAAAGTTTATGCAAATGACATGTTTCAGAAGGGATTTCTGTGGCTTATATGTAAATAACTCCCCCAATGGAGAAATGTGAGGGGGGGGGCAGGGCAGGCCAGGCAGGCCAGGCAGGCCAGGCAGGGAGGGGAGGGGGGGGGTATAAAAAGCAACCACTGACAGGAGTATATAGAAAGCAGGAGGGAGGTGGGCCACCAGGAGCAGGGTGAGGGGTCAGTTACTGGCCATGTCTGTCCCTGGGGAAGCCCTGACCCTGCACCACATACCAGGGTAAAAATAAAGCCATTCAGTGCCAGGACTGCCTATGTCAATCACACAGAGTGTACCCTGGGAGTTTAGAGAGGGGGAAAGGAGGAAATGGAGTCTGTGTGTTTTATACCCACTACATATCATACATCTATATATTGCATTTCCAGTTTAATACATGGTACCGTCTCCCTTCAGTAAGGCTGAGGTACAAGCATGGGATAAGTCTTGCATGCAGAGCTGTAGGAGTGAACCAGGAGCCATGCAGCCAATGTACAGTACCTTGTTCATGCCATTACCCATGGCTGAGGCTGGGCTGTAACTCACAGCACAACAGGAAGCAGAGCTCGCACTGCTTGATGCTCCCCGGGCAGCTTCCTGCTAGATCATGTACGGGCAGAGGGCCAGGCGCAGGGTGCTGGTCAAGCTGCTGCTCTGGCAGGTTTCCTGTGAGTCTGCTGGGTGAAACACTCGCTGCTGTCAGTGACCACTTTGCATCAGCTGGAGCTGCTCTATGACCGGTCAGGATCCGCCTCACAGGCAGCACCTCTGTCTCCTCCTCTGCTCCAGTCCCCGGGAAGGCTCTCTGCTGACCCCTTGTGGCGGCTGATCAGGAGCCGGGGTAGTGGGCCTGCCATAAACTGACAGCCTCCTGGTATGAGCAAACGCTGCTTTAAGCACATAGGGCTAAATTACAATCTTCGCGCAAACGTTTGCGCCGGGGCAAACAAACATTAATGCGAGGCATGAAACCGCTTGCGCCGAATGCCGTATTACATTGTAAGCACAACAAACGCTCGTAATCGTCTACCGCGAGTGAACCTGCACGAACGCTGCGCGCGCTTACTGTACGTTGCGCATCCTATACGTAACATTGTGAGCGCAAATCCGTTTGTGCGCTGGTATGCGGATGGTATTACAATCTATGAGCAGGAATAAACGCACAGCCGTTGCGCACATAATTTTAGCAACTCCTAAAAGCTGGTGGTAATGGCAAATCTGGACGTCCTGGCCGGACCCAAATACACCAGCCCAAAAAAAATGCTGCAAAGTATAGTTACACATTCTACTCATACCAAACCAATAAAATGGAGAAGTTGTGTCCGCATGTATTATTGATGCAGCATATATGTGCGGATTGATTTTGAAAGGCGCAAAAACGTAACGTGAGATAATTGTGGTTCTTAATTCTGATTGGCTGAATCGCGTGAAAAAAACAGTTTGCACACTGATTTCTGCACGCAACGGTACTGCGTGAGCATTTGTGCGCGTCCGGTTTACGCACTTTATTGATCGACGGATGAAAAAACGTGCGAGGATTGTAATTCCAGTGGTGATTTACGTGCGTAAACGTTTAACGCTTGGCACACAAATTCACGCGTTGCGCAAATGTTTTTGCGTGAAAATTGTAATTTAGCCCATAATGTGGTACAGGTATTGCTAAGCAATATATACAACTAATAAAAATAATGTATTACAATGTGAGACCCTGTCTCCAGCTGTCCTTTTATATTGCGCCACCATTGTCTGCAGCGCAGTACAGAGGTGGGTAAGCAGAAAATAGCTTATCGTGTGCCCAGGTAAACTCTAATACAGGTCGATATTTTTCCCGCTAATGCTCAAATGAAGTCCACATTACACCTACAGCTTTTAGGCTAGGGACAGATGAGCGCATTTTCTGCAGCCACCGTCAAAATGTACGTCGATGCGTGCGCACGCATTTTTTCACGGAATACGCTTAAGTGGTCAGACGATGCGCAATTCTGGACGTATTTCATGACGGTGGGGTAAAAAGAAGTCTAGGGAAATCCGGCTGTTTGAACGTTATGTAGGCCGCACACTAGCAGCGTCTGACGTCTCCTAATCACGCAAACACGCCGCTATGCGGCCGCAGCGCACTCTGTACGTCTGTAGCAGCGGTTTCACGTTCTGATAAAAATGCGTTCATTTGCCGGTTGCGTGGTGTCGGCGCACTTTTGTACGCACGTACTGCGTATATTGGCCGTCATTGGCCGTTATGTACTGCTACTGCCGCCGTGATTTAGTGCGCCTGCACGCGCGTTCCGACTGCCCCACTCTGACCCTAGCCTTAAATGTCCTTCCAAGCTCATATTATTTCACATTTAGCTGTTTAATGTAATATATATATATACACTATAGGGTTTATTCAAAGAGCACCAAATTGGTCACGAAATTGCACCAAACAGTGAATTTCCCCGTAGGGTTAAATTTCGCGGCCATTCGGCTATTCAAAAATCGGGGGAAAAAAATCTGATTATTATTTTTTTTTATTAAATGGCAAGTTCTTTTCCCTGTAACAGATCGTTTTATTATTATTCAGAGGACCTTATTGTGACGGGATGGAAGTCCGCCTGCGGTCCTGCTCTATCTGACCCCCCCCCCCTTTGATGGCGTCCGGCCCGACTACCGAGAGGCAAGGCACTCAGCGTCTCGAGCGGCCTGGAGGATGAAATGGCGTTGGTCCGGCGTCTGGAGAGATGGTGCGGTGTTGCCTTGGGATCCCGTTCCTGGGTTGAGTGGTGATGCAGGAGACCGCTGAGTGTCTCCTGCAATAGTGATTGTAGCTCTGAAATGAAGACACCAGATGTGGCTGTATGCTATAAAACAGTGAACTGAATTTTATGGGTCTCATTTATACAACTTCACACAAATAGATTACCAACTCCCCCACCCACACAACCAGCACTGATTGGCTCTTTTCCCAGCCTCCTGTTCCCTATCAGGTCCCTTTCAGCCTTCCCATTGTCCAGGGATTAGGCAGATGAGGTCTTGGAAAAACCTCCAATCAGCTGGCTTGCTGTATCCTCTATCTTGCCCTTTCAGGCTCCCCCATTGTCCAGGGGATTAGGCAGATGAGGTCTTGGAAAAGCCTCCAATCCTCTGGCCTGCTGCATCCTCCATCTTGCATGAGATCCTTTGTTCTGTGAAACCATGCTGGGATGAGCAAAATGGCGACGGAGAAAAACACATACAAACGGTTTCTTTCATACTTTTACAGTCACATCATACAGGGTACATTTTTATTACATTACACCAATAAAACCACATCTAGCAATAAAATAAGAGGTCCATAGGCTCACACGCAAAACCAAAAAGAAAACAGGAAAAATGGTCTTTAAAAAGGGTTCATTCTTTAGTCCTGTGGCTCGCTGAAAAGAGCTCTCATGTCCGTTCTGTGACATTTCTCCCTCCTTCTAGAGTCCGACGGACACGGTTGGACCCACACGGGTCAACTCGGGGAAGTCGGAGCAGTCTTTGTGGCCCATAGTCTGTGGGAAGGAGGCGAGCCACCAGGCTTCTCCATTTGTCCTTGCGGCAGTGCCTGGCGTGTTGGGGGTACAAGTCTTTGGGGGTACCCCCTCCGGAATAAGGGTCCTGTGGTCGGGGAGGGGTACCGCCTGTACCATCTCCGGAGGTATCGCGCACCCGGGAAAAACGGTAAAAGGTAATGGGAATATTATTCAACCCCCCTTTTTTTGCCCCAAGTTGAATTTTTTAAAAACGGTAAAATACGTGTTTTTTTATTTTTCAAGAAGAATCTAAATACCGATTTTTACATCTGTAACATCTTCTGGTTTTGAGCTATAGGTATCCTGTTTAAAATATTCAACCCCCTTTTTCACCCCCTTAGGGGCGGAGTTTCCAAAAATCCTTCCTTAGTGGGTGCCTACATCATAAAAACAGTGCACCTTCAAAATTTCACGTTCCTAGGTTAAACGGTTTCAGCTGGGCGTTGATGAGTCAGTCAGTCAGTCAGTCAGGACTTTCGCGTTTATATATATAGATGTGACTGCTGACAAAAGCAGCAGGATGATTTCTGAAGTGTTTCTGGCAATATTATCTGCTCACATTCAGTCAAATGCTGCAGAACTCATTGGACGGTGCTTCACAGTGCAGATGGACAATGACCCAAAGCATACTGCAAAAGCAAACAAAGAGTTTTTGAAGGGACAGAAGTGGAATGTTATGCAATGGCCAAGTCAATCACCTGATCTGAATCCCATTGAGCATGCATTTCACTTGCTGAAGACAAAACTGAAGGGAAAATGCCCCAAGAACAAGCAGGAACTGGAGACAGTTGCAGTAGAGGCCTGGCAGAGCATCACCAGGGATGAAACCCAGCGTCTGGTGATGTCTATGCGTTCCAGACTTCAGGCTGTGATTGACTGCAAAGGATTTGCAACCAAGTATTAACAGGGTTATCCAAAGAGATTCGAATTGCTTGAGAAAGGTAACCGAACGCTGAAAATCAGCGTTCGGTTGCCTTTCCTGACCATTCGGCTATCCAGAGAGCAGGCAATTCGCCAAATCCTGTCGAATTGCCTGCACATACGGTGCCTGTTCGGTCCCTGTTCGAGGGCAGTGAAATCCCCATGAAAAAGCACTGCTTCGGCTATTCAGAGAACACAAACCAGCAGTGAAAGGTTCCCCTAATGCCCTGCCATTCGGGGGTTTAATTCAGCAAATTTATTCAGGAGAATCCCATAGACTTCAATGTTAAAAATATTCCCGTTTTAATTCAATATCTAATAAACCGTTCATTATAAAATTCTGCAGCAAAAAGTCTCTTTATTTATAGATTTTTTCGGATACTTTAAGCATTTTTCTGAATTTTTTAAAAAAAAATTAAAAGTCCGATTTTTTTTTTTTTTTTTTTTTCAGTTTGCTTATTTTTTTTGTAACAGCCCTCTTTATTATCATTCCCTGGACCTCCTGTGAAAATTTCAGACATTTTCGCTCAGTAGTTTCTTTGCAAACAGCGTTTCTTTTTCCCAGATTCATACAAATGTTTTTTCTAATTTATTCACTGCCTCCTCTACGTCACAGCTGCTTCGCTCTGTCTGATTCGGCTCCCTTTCGGCTCCTGTTCGGCTCCTCTTCGAAGGTTAATCCAGATGTTTTTGCTTGTTTTCAGCGTGCATTCGGTTAGTTTTCGTCAGGTTTTCGGCAGCTTTTCCCTGCAATTCGGGGACCCTGTGCTGTTTGCTGAATACACCGCAGGGTCACCGAAATGCAATCGGCAAAAGGAACCGAATTGAAGAGAACGAAAAGTCACCGAACGTGCGGTGACTTTTCGAATCTCTTTGGATAACCCTGTAAGAAGGGAAAGTTTGATTTATGATTATTATTCTGTCCCATTACCTTTTGGTCCCTTAACAAGTGGGAGGCACATCTGCAAACTGCTGTAAGTCCTACACCGTTCACCTGAGTTGGATGTACATACCCTCAAATTAAAGCTGACAGTCTGCAGTTAAAGCACATTGTGTTTGTTTCATTCCAACTCCATTGTGGTGGTGTATAGAGCCAAGGATGTTAGAATTGTGTGGATGTCCCAATATTTATGGACCTGACTGTATATAATAGCCACTCAATTTCTAAGAAGGCAAATATCAGTCACTCAGTCTTCATGCCCTGTTGCTCACACCTTCAATAATTATAATCCACAATGAAAGAAATAGTAGGCACTCACGGGTGTTCATTAAAAGTTTCCTGGTTTCACCTTTATTTCAAAATTCTGACTTAGGCCCGTGTCAGACGAACGCAGTGATCACGTCCGTGTTGCCGCACATTTTAACGTCCGTCGTAGCATAAAATTTTGATCAATAGAGACCCACACACGAAGTACGTCCACACGGAAGTGCGGACACACAACGCACGTGGCAGCGGACGCAATTTAGGCAAGAACCTCAAACCGCTAGGATGGACGCACAGAGTGCGCCACGTCCGCATAGCTTTGTGTGTGAGTGATGGAACGTAGTCAGACGGACTGCATTTTTGACGGACAAAATGGTTTTTCATGTCATGTATCAATTTGTTTCATTTTACATAATAATTTTATTTCCCATCTACATCAGTCGAAAAAAAGTCAGTAAAAAAAACGGACTGTGTGGTATCTACAGTATCATCAGTCAGAAAGTACGTCAGTTGTGCACGGACGCACAGTGTGCTCAGAATGCGTTCGTCTGACATTAGCCTTAAAGGTGGAAAAAGGTAATTTTTAAAGAGAACTGTGAGTGCCAGCATTTTTTTCAACGTTGATTTGATAGATAGATATATCAGTGTTTAAACCAGAGGAAACACATTTCCAGAAAAAACAAAACAATTTGTGCAGATTTTGTCTCTTTCACTATTTAACATTAAAGAGTTTTAAATAATGCGAACTTTCCACTCAATGGACAACCCCGTTTCTGCTGTCAGTTTACTTTTTGTGTGTCATGGGGTTGCTTGCACTTCGTAGCATGCGTCAGCAGTGGTTTTGCATTAAGTGTATTTTGAGGGGGCGCTTACAGGAATTAGGGGAGCTTTGATACACTGTCACTTTTAGTATAGGTATGTTCATTGACAGGAATAAAAGGTACACTTTAAGACAAAGCTAACAAAGAGGCAGTCTTTTTCAAGGAAATTAAAACTACTGTACTCTGCATAGAAAAGCTGAATGTTCTCCGGGAGTTTTTGACATATGGATGTGATACACAGAAATGTGTCTGCATGTTTAGTCCCAAAATAACTGTAAAAGGTATGAAAATGAAAGACTGAGTGTAAGTATATAGTCATAGTTAAATAAATTATATGTATTGAATCCAAATTTTAGTCACAACTTCAAATGGTAGTGTGCAGCCAATGAAAGGTATTGTACTTGGGCATGTCAAATGTCTCGTGCCATATTCTCAACTAGCTTTTGCCCGCAGCTTCGCTCGCGTGGATTTTAGGATTTGTTAAAATAGTTTTTTAAAAGAAACTTGAGGTTTTTTGGTAGAACCCCCCTTTCCCCCCCCCCTTGGGATTTTTGGAAAATTGTAAAACACGTGTTTTTTTATTTTTCAAGAAGAATGTAAGTGCCAAATTTCACAGATGTAACATCTTTGGTTTTTGAAATATAGGTACACTGATAAAAGTATTCACATCCCTTTCCCCCACCCCCCTTAACTGGATTTTCGGAAAATGGTAAAACATGTTTTTTTTTTGCACGAAGATTGTAAATATCGAATTTCACACCTGTAACATCATTGGTTTTTGAAATATAGGTATAGTGATAAAGGTATTCATCCCCCTTTTTGCCCCCCCACTGGATTTTTGGAAAATGGTAAAATACATGTTGTTTTATTTTCAAGACGAATCTAAATACCAATTTTCACGTCTGTAACATCTTCTGTTTTTGAAATATAGGTATCCTGTTGAAAAGTATTCACCCCCCTTTTTTCACCCATCATGTGGGATTCTTGGAAAATGGTAAAACACGTGTTTCTTTATTTTCAAAAGATTGTAAATACCAAACTTCACACCTGTAACATCTTGGTTTCTGAACTATAGATATACTGATAAAAGTATTCAGACCCCTTTCCCTCGACCCCCCCCCCCTTATTTGGATTTGTGGAAAATGGCAAAACACATGTTTGTTTTTTCACAAAGATTGTAAATACCAAATTTCACACCTTTCATCTTTGTTTTTTGAAATATAGGTATACTGATAAAAGTATTCAACCCCCCCTTTTTGCCTCCTCCCACTGAAGTTTTGGAAAATGGTAATATAGGTGTTTTTTGTTTCTTAAGACGAATCTAAATTAAATAAAATTTAAATTAAATTTAAATCCTGTTTAAAAGTAATCAGCCCCCCCTTTTTTCATCCCCCCTTGGGATTTTTGAAAAATGGCAAAACACCTGTTTTACATCCCCCCTTAACTGGATTTTCGGAAAATGGTAAAACATGTTTTTTTTTTGCACGAAGATTGTAAATATCGAATTTCACACCTGTAACATCATTGGTTTTTGAAATATAGGTATAGTGATAAAGGTATTTGTTATGATCTCTGCTTGTTCAGATATGAGGCTGGGCTGTCAGGTTCACCATTGCTTTATTGCAGGACACTTACTGTTATATACAGGCTTGGATAACTACAGGAACACAGGATCATGCATCTGCCTTCATTACTGCATCACACTAACTAACTCTGAAGATGGCTGCCTGCCCTCTGACCTGTGTCATCCTGGGCGGAGCCACTAGTTAAAGTGATAGCACAGGTTTAGTATAGTCAGCTATAACACCTTCCTCCCCACCCCAAAAACAAAACCAGAACAACATAACAAAAACCTAGTAACAAATCAACAACCAGAACAATCGAACACAGTTCATCTGAGGAACTTGGAGAGTGTCACTGAAAAACTGATGACTAGTCTTGTGAAGAAAATTGCGGGGCCAAATCATCATCCACATCTTTCTGGGCCCTACGCGAGGACCGACGGAAGTCTCTTATCCGTTCTTGAAGAAGTAAGCGGTCAGGAGGGCGTCGGTGACGTTGGGGACGTCCACCAGCAGGCGGGGTGTTGGAGGCGGTAGGATTGGATGAAAGATCAACTGGTGGGGTCAAGGAGGGTACAGAGGGGTCAGGGGGAACCTCTGAACCAGAGTCACAAATACCCACAGGAGACGAGTCCAAAGTTTCCGAGTCAACCCAGACACCATTCCAGATATCCTCCGACGCATTAGATGTGGACACCGGACCCCGTAGCGTTGGGGACGTTAAGGGTTCAGGCACCCGTAAACGAGACCGTAGCTGGTCTACATGTCGTCTGGTAATGGAACCATCTTCCAGGCGGACTCTGTACATCTTGGGTCCCAAAGATTCTGCAACGGTAGCAGGCAGCCACCGACTGTTGGCAGATCCATACGATCGAGTCCAGACCTCCTGGTGGGTTGCAAAAACAGGAGACTCTTTGGACTTCACCATCTTTTCTTGGGATTGTAATACATGTTCATGAACGGTCTGAGGGCGAAGCATGTCAAAAGCAGTCCATGGCTGTCTTCCCAACATAAGCTCAGCTGGTGTCGTACCAGTGGTGGCATGTGGTGTAGTTCTGTAAGTAAACAGGAAAGAGTCTAACTGCTGAGGCGATATGGACCTCTGGCTAGTCACAGCCACTGAGGCCTTGAAATAGTTCTTGAAAGTTTGTACAAACCGCTCTGCTTGCCCATTGGTGGCTGGGTGATAGGGGGCGGTTAATTTGTGCTTGATATTATGCACCGTAACAAAACTCTGGAACTCCTGACTTGTGAATTGGGCACCATTATCTGTGACAATCTCCCTGGGATACCCAAACGAAGCAAAAAGATGCAATAATATGGCAACTGTTGCCTTTGTAGTCAGCTGGGTAACTGGAATGACCTCTGGCCATTTTGAGTGGGCATCAATTATAATCAAGAAGGTTTGTCCCCTTATGGGACCCGCAAAATCCAGTGAAGGCGAAACCAGGGAACCGTGGGCCAAGTCCAGGGTTGAATGCATCCTCGAGGAGGGTCTCTGGCAGTTTGTGCACATCCTACACAAGCATTGACATATGCCGTGATATCTGCATCTATGTTCGGCCACCACACATAGCCCCTTGCTTTCTGTTTCATCCGCGTGGTTCCAGGGTGACCAGTATGTAGCAAGTCCAAGATGTGTCTCTGGAGGGTTTTTGGAATGACCACTCGGTCTCCCCATAAGACACAATTATCCTTCACAAACAATTCCATTCGCTTCCTGTAGTAAGGTTCATGTTCCTGTGATACCGTCGCAGGCCAGCCGTCTCGTATAAAGGTAAGCACGTTTGTCAGAAGGGTATCCTTCACAGTATGGGCTGCTATCTCTCTGGAAGTAAGGAGGTGTGAGGTGGTGTACCTACAACTCTGGACTGATGGTGTCGACTCTAGAGGCAGTTCTGTGAGACGGGACATTGCATCTGCATTTGCATTGTCATCATGACTTCGATACTGTATGCGGTAGCTGTATGCTCCCAAGAACAGGGCGTAGCGCTGGAGACGGGCTGCAGTTGTCTGAGAGATTCCTTTGTCAGGGCTAAAAATTTGAAGAAGCGGTTTATGATCCGTTAAAATGGTAAACTCTCTACCATACAGGTAAAGGTGAAACTTCCGAATTGCCCATATCAATGCAAGTGCCTCTTTATCAATTTGAGAGTAATTGCTCTCTGTCTTCGTCAAGGATCTGGAGGCGAAGGCCACCGGTTTCTCAGAGCCATCCGGTAGGATGTGGGAAAGAACAGCGCCCAGACCATAAGGAGAGGCATCACAAGCCAGGGTGAGAGGCTTCTGGAGGTCGTAGTGCACAAGCATACGTGACGCTAACAGTTTCCGTTTAGAGGACTCAAAAGCATGTTGACACTTAGCTGACCAGTCCCACCTGGAGTGTTTCTCCAGGAGCTTATGCAGTGGAAAAATGTATGAGCAAGGTCTGGAAGAAATTTATTATAGTAGTTAAGCAGGCCAAGGTAGGATCGTAGTTGATGGACACTTGTTGGGGCTGGAGCTTTGACTAAAGCATCGACCTTGTCTTCAACAGTATGAATGCCCTCTGCATCTACTAAGTGGCCACAAAACTCCAATTTAGGCACCATGAATTTACATTTTGTCAAATTTACCTTGAGACCTTGGTCCTGAAGTCTTTGTAAAACGAGCTCTACATTCTGCTTGTGTTCTTGGTCCGTGCGACCAGTGATGAGCATGTCGTCTAATAGACACTGAGTGAAGGGAATGTCTGCTAAAATTTCATCCATCTTTCTTTGCCAGATGGCTGGTGCAGATGCAATGCCAAACACCATTCGATTGTATTCGTACAAACCCCTGTGAGTGTTAATGGTGAGGTATTTTCGAGAAGAGGGGTGGACCTCAAACTGTAAGTAAGCTTGTCGTAGATCAATCTTGGTGAACTTTTGTCCCCCAGCAAGTGAAGCGAAAATGTCATCTACTCTGGGTAGAGGATACTGGTCAACCTCCAGTTGGCTATTCAGCACCATGCGAAAATCCCCACAGATGCGCAATTCACCATTTGATTTCTTTACTGGAACAATAGGTGATGCCCAAGCACTGCGCTCTACCTTGGAAATGACACCCTGTTCTTCTAGCCGGATTAGTTCAGCGTCCACTCCCGCTCTAAGGGCAAACGGTACTGTCCGAGCCTTGAAGAATTTGGGATGAGCATCCGGTTTCAACTTGAGCCTCACACAGTCATTTTTGATTTTCCCTAACTCGTCAACGAAAACCTCAGGGAAACGCTGTTTTAAGGATTCCACCCATCCATCATCATGTCCTGACGGAACTGTCAGGGTGTTGCAAGGAGTCTTGATGATATCTGGCATTCCCAGATGAGTGATCCAATCTCTGCCAAAGAGAGGCGGTCCTCCGTTTCTCAGGATATATAGTGGTAGTCTCTTTGTCTGGCCCTTGTATGATACCTTTACCTTTGCAAAACCAAGTGGATGGAGTACTTGCATTGAGTAGGTCTGCAGCTTTATTGGAGTGGGGCGCACAGTTGCCTGGATCCGAAGATGTTTCCACTGTTTTTGTGTGATAACTGACACTGCAGCTCCTGTATCAACGTCCATCTTTAGTCTCTTCCCTTCAATGGTTACTTGTACTGTCATTGCAGGGTGTGACGAGTGTATACGATGTATAGATAAACTATGTAATGCCTCATCGTTGTCTGAGTCAGATGAAGATGATGTCAATTTCTGTACCTTGTAAGTCTTCTTCTTAGGGTACTGCGGCTTTTGTCCTCGTACATTCCTATTACGGCAAACCCGTTTGAGATGGCCCATTTTTCCACATTGATGACAAGGTTGATCCTTAAACCGACAGGTTTTGGAGTCGTGGTCTGTATTACCGCACCGGTAACAAGCTGGCGTGGGTTTGGGTCTGTATCTCCAGTTGGCTGTAGCAACTGCTGTTCTGAAAACGTCCTCTTTCACCCCTTCTTTGTGAATCTGAGGGTGCAATTCCTCCGTATCCCTGACAGCCATCTCCATGACTGATGCTATCTCAACTGCGCTTGTGAGGGTGAGTCCCTTTTCTGTCAGAAGTTTCCTTTGAATCGTTTCACTATTCAGTCCCAGGACAAACTTGTCTCTCAAAGCTGTCGGTAGGTACTCCCCAAATGAACAGGTGGAGGCCAATTTGCGAAGGGCCACCACATAGGCTTTAATATCTTCGCCCGGCTGCTGCTGCCGTTGATAAAAACGAAATCTTTCTGCAATTTCCAGCGGTTTTGGCTGAAAGTGATCCTCTAATAGTTTCAGAAGTTCCTGTAGAGCCTTGCTTGCTGGTTTCTCAGGGAACAGAAGGTCTCTTAGAGTGTCATATGTGTTAGCCCCCACGGCTGTGAGAAACACTGCAACCTGTCTCTCAGGGGGTATGGTGTTAGCACTGAAGTACTGCTCTAATCTCTCAGCCCAGGAGCTCCAGGAAGTTTTCTCTCCATCAAACTCAGTTAATGTGCCTATCAGTGCCATGATCTTGCTGCTGGATTGCAGTGTGTGCTTTATCTGGCTTTCAATCCCTGTTTGTTTTTTTTGTTTTTTTTAGGCTGAGCAGGCCTTTACAAATCTCATTCTCGTCGCCACTGTTATGATCTCTGCTTGTTCAGATATGAGGCTGGGCTGTCAGGTTCACCATTGCTTTATTGCAGGACACTTACTGTTATATACAGGCTTGGATAACTACAGGAACACAGGATCATGCATCTGCCTTCATTACTGCATCACACTAACTAACTCTGAAGATGGCTGCCTGCCCTCTGACCTGTGTCATCCTGGGCGGAGCCACTAGTTAAAGTGATAGCACAGGTTTAGTATAGTCAGCTATAACAGTATTCATCCCCCTTTTTGCCCCCCCACTGGATTTGTGGAAAATGGCAAAAAACATGTTTGTTTTTTTTCACGAAGATTGTAAATACCAAATTTCACATCCGTAACATCTTCGGTTTTTGAAATATAGGTATACTGATAAAGGTATTCAACCCCCGTTTTTGCCCCCCCCAAGGAATTTTCAGAACATGGTAAAATACGTGTAGTTTTATTTTTCAAGACGAATCTAAATACCAATTTTCAGGACTGTAACATCGTCTGTTTTGGAGATACAGGTATCCTGTTTAAAATATTTAAAATATTCAACCCCCTTTTTTCGCCCCCCACTTGGATTTTTGAAAAACGGTAAAATAAGTGTTTTTTTATTTTTCAAGACGAATCTAAATACCGATTTCACATCTGTAGCATCTTCTGTTTTTGAGCTATAGGTATCCTGTTTAAAATATTCAACCCACTTTTTCACCCCCTTATGGGTGGATTTTCCAAAAATCCTTCCTTAGTGGGCGCCTAAATCATAAAAACAGTGCACCTTCAAAATTTCACATTCCTAGGTTAAACGGTTTCAGCTGGGCGTTGATCAGACAGGACTTTCGCGTTTATGATAAAAGTATTCAACCCCCCTTTTTGCCCCCCAAGGAATTTTCAGAAAATGGTAAAATACGTGTTTTTTTTATTTGTCAAGATGAATCTAAATACCGATTTTCACGTCTGTACCATCTTCTGTTTTTAAGATATAGGTATCCTGTTTAAAATATTTTAAATATTCAACCCACTTTTTTTGCCCCAAGTCGAATTTTTGAAAAACTGTAAATACGTGTTTTTTTATTTTTCAAGAAGAATCTAAATACCGATTTTCACATCTGTAACATCGTCTGTTTTTAAGATATAGGTATCCTGTTTAAAATATTCAACCCCCTTTTCTCGCCCCCCCAGTTGAATTTTTGAAAAACGGTAAATTATGTGTTTTTTTATTTTCAAGAAGAATCTAAATACCGATTTTCACATCCGTAACATCTTCTATTTTTGAGCTATAAGTATCGTGTTTAAAATATTCAACCCCCTTTTTCACCCCCTTAGGTGCTGAGTTTCCAAAAAACCTTCCTTAGTGGGTGCCCACATCATAAAAACAGTGCACCTTCAAAATTTTACATTCCTAGGTTAAACGGTTTCAGCTGGGCGTTGATGAGTCAATCAGTCAGGACTTTCGCATTTATGATAAAAGTATTCAACCCCCCTTTTTGCCCCCCAAGGAATTTTCAGAAAATGGTAAAATACGTGTTTTTTTATTTGTCAAGATGAATCTAAATATCGATTTTCACGTCTGTACCATCTTCTGTTTTTAAGATATAGGTATCCTGTTTAAAATATTTAAAATATTCAACCCCCCTCTTTTTGCCCCCCCAGTTGAATTTTTGAAAAACGGTAAAATACGTGTTTTTTTATTTTTCAAGAAGTATCTAAATACCGATTTTCACGTCTGTAACATCTTCTGTTTTTAAGATATAGGTATCCTGTTTAAAATATTCAACCCCCTTTTTCACCCCCTTAGGGGCGGAGTTTCCAAAAATCCTTCCTTAGTGGGTGCCCACATCATAAAAACAGTGCACCTTCAAAATTTCACGTTCCTAGGTTAAACGGTTTCAGTTGGGCGTTGATGAGTCAGTCAGTAAGGACTTTCGCGTTTATGATAAAACTATTCAACCCCCCTTTTTGCCCCCCAAGGAATTTTCAGAAAATGGTAAAATACGTGTTTTTTTATTTGTCAAGATGAATCTAAATACCGATTTTCACGTCTGTACCATCTTCTGTTTTTAAGATATAGGTATCCTGTTTAAAATATTTAAAATAATCAACCCCCCTTTTTTTGCCCCAGTTGAATTTTTGAAAAACGGTAAAATATGTGTTTTTTTATTTTTCAAGAAGAATCTAAATACCGATTTTAAATGGAAAAAAGAAGTCTGTATCGATGGCGCCACCTAGAGGAAATAGATGTAAAATGTTCCACAAAACACTATTTGCGTATGAACAAAGTCAAAAAAAAATAATAAAATGGGAAACAGTTCTTGGTTTGAATCAGCAGCTGTCTCTTTCGATAGGTGGTATATCCAAACCCACCGGAGGATAATAATTCAGACAAAAAGAAAAAGACGATCGTGTCAGCGCTTCCTTCTTTTCTGTATACCTTTAAAATAAGCAGAGATGCTGCCATAGCGTAGTAAACGTATTAGGCTAGGGTCAGACTAACGCATTTTTCACGTTGTCCGTGAAAATGCTCGTTCGAAGAATGGACGTATTTTTTCACGGAATACGCAATAGCGGTCATACTATGCGCAGTTTCATCCGTGATTTTGTACGGATCATCAATAAAACACTTTTTGGGTCTGGACGTTATGTTGGCCGGACATTAGCAGCGTCTGACATCTCCAATTCACTCACACACGCCTCTAGCAGACGCAGCGCACTCTGTACGTCAGTACTAGTGGTTTAACGTTCTCGAAAAAATGCGTTCATTTTCCACTTGCGTTGCGCAGCCGCACTTTTGTGCGACCGTACTTCGTATATTGGCCGTCATTGCCCGGCATCTGCTGCTAGTGCGGCCGTGATTAAGTGCGCCAGAACGCGCGTTCGCACTGCCTCAGTCTGACCCTAGCCTTATGTAGCTGGAAATAGTAAAGAAAAGGAACACTCACATTTTATTGTGTCTCAATCAGACACTAGATGCTCCAGGCTACCGGCAAAATTTGGATGGGAATGCCGGATTTCCCCCAGGATTCGTAGTCTTGCCGTTCCAATAATTTCTGGACGCCAAATATTGGTTTTAAAGGCAAAAATTTATTAAAATAAATAAAACAGGAACATGAATATATCACCTAAACGCGTTTCGTGAGAAACCTCGCTTCCTCAGTAGGTACCTACTGAGGAAGCGAGGTTTCTCGCGAAATGCGTTTAGGTGATATATTCATGTTCCTGTTTTATTTATTTTAATAAATTTTTGCTTTTAAAAACAATATTTGGCGTCCAGAAATTATTGGAACGGCAAGACTACGAATCCTGGGGAAATCCGGCATTCCCATCCAAATTTTGCCGGTAGCCTGGAGCATCTAGTGTCTGATTGAGACACAATAAAATGTGAGTGTTCCTTTTCTTTACTATTTCCAGCTACATAATAAGTTTACTACGCTATGGCAGCATTTCTGCTTATTTTAAAGGTATACAGAAAAGAAGAAAACACTGATTGAAGGAAGCGCTGACTCGATCGTCTTTTTCTTTTTGTCTAAATACCGATTTTCCCATCTGTAGCATCTTCTGTTTTTGAGCTATAGGTATCCTGTTTAAAATATTCAACCCCCTTTTTCACCCCCTTAGGGGCGGAGTTTCCAAAAATCCTTCCTTAGTGGGTGCCTACATCATAAAAACAGTGCGCCTTCAAAATTTCACGGTCCTAGGTTAAACGGTTTCAGCTGGGCGTTGATGAGTCAGTCAGTCAGTCAATCAGTCAGTCAGGACTTTCGCGTTTATATATTTAGATATATTTCCTTGTTCAAATGTAATGTTCTCCAACCAGTAATTCAGTTCAAACAAGGTGCCCTGTATCAGATGAGAAGTATCCCTACAGTATTATATTGAAACCACCATCATTTTCCGTAGGCATGGTAAGAATTTGTCATGATCCATGTCCGGTGCCATGCTCTGAGCCCCGGCAACCGGTGCTTCATCATTAAGGCTCTAGAACTGAAGGTGTAAAGACCTGTGTGTTATTGCTCCTGTGAATCTCCCTGTCTACTCATCTGGACCTATGTACCTCTCAAGATCCTATGGAGGATCGCGCTTTGCAGCCCGTCAACAAGCATCTAGCATTTTGACGGGGAGGCTTTGTGCGCGGACGCTTGTACACTCGCATTTTGTGCGCAAGCACAAGCGTGTGAACGACCCCGTTGCAGCGTCACAACTATGTCACGAATAGTTCTGAAAATTAATACAGAATGTTGACTAGTATTAATGTGCCAAGACCTGACCTGACCTAATGCATGCTATTTACTTAATTATGAGGTTTTTTTTGTTATGTAATTTTTTCATTTATTACTTTTTATTACAAATCTGAACTGAAATGTCATGAAATAGCTAATAAAGGATCAGCACTTAAAAAGGTTAATTCAAACAGTGATTTTAAGTGCGTTCACAATCAACATGTAAACTTACACAAAGTTAAAAAAATATACACTATATAGCCAAAAGTATTTGCTCTCCTGCCTTGACCCGCATATGGATGGGTGATCGAATACTTTTGGCAATATAGTGTATATCCAGCTAATTCTCGTCAGATTTGATTTTCATCTCTGTTACTTTGACTCAAATTAGGCATGTCTGTTTTCACCTCACTGCATAATCAACAGAACCCCCAACATTGGTGTCAGTCTGGGGAGGAAAGTTATAAAGGGAAACCCAGGAAGTGCAGGGTGGGGGAAGAAGCATCGAAGAAGAAAAGGGAACTTAACAAAAGGGGAAGTCATTTTAATAATGACCAGGTGCCTCCACGCAGTGGTGGATCTGCATGAGTGGCCATTGTTTCTGGGGAAATCCATATCAAGAAGCTGCGTGTGTGATTTCTACTTTTAAGGGGGCCCCAGGAAATGTAATACGTAGTGAAACTGAGAGGTCATTTTTAATTTACTTAGCTGCCAGTGTAGACACATTTCTAGAAAACAAGGGACAATAACCATCAAAATACATATTTACCATGGCTCTGACCTCCTCCTTTGGCCCCAGCCCACCTGACCATGTGGCCTCTTCCGTGGCCTCCAGTTCCCCGCGGGGTCCTGGAGTGAGCCGGGAATGACTTCCAGGAAAGAGAAGAAATAGTGAGGAGCACTGGAGGTGATAAATTATAAAAAAAATGCGTGATGAATGATAAACACGAAGTAGTGCAGAGATAGTGTATGAAAACTCCCAAGTACATCACTAATAATTGGAAAGAGTTAAAAAAAAGAAGAAACTTTTGTTTGAATTTTACACATCGTAAACATTCCAGCTTCCAGCACAAACAGCAAAGCACGTCCACGCTGGACTTCGGCACTGACTGTCAGCGGCACCGGTGCTCAGATGATGAGGGTGCCGGCACTCAGCTGACATGTCATCAGGGAGCGCTGGCATCCAGCGCGTGAGCACAGCCACTCTGACCACCGGGGGTCCAGCATCACTGGCCCACTCCCCCCATCTTCCCCTGCCACTGGACCACCAGGGAATCAGACCTCTCCATGCAGGAGAGGGGGCAATGTTTATGTGTGTGTTTTAGATTTATGGATTTGGGAATGGATATGTGTTTGGGGGTGATTAGGTGTGTATGTTTGTTTAGGTGTATGGGAGTGGATGTGTGCATGTTTAGTTGTATAGGAATGGTTATGTGTCTGGGGGTGGTTTGGTTTGTGCCTATTTAGGTGTATGTGGGTTGGTGTGTAGGCGTACATATAGGTGTATAATAGGGGTGCGTAGGCGCACGTGTAGGTGTAAAGTAGGGGTGCATATCTATAAAAAGGCCACCAAAATCCTCAACACCAGGCCCATGATACCCTTAATCCGGCCCTGCTCCTGGTGACGCTGGTGTTGGCGGATAAAAGTCCCCCACTTAATCAATTAACTGCAGAAGATTAGCACTGGAGGGATGGGGAGGGGGAAGGAGGTGGGGGGACTCTACACACCCTGGCACTTTACAAAGGTAAAGTGGTCAGGATGTGAAGAGTGTCTCTTTAACACAACTCGCAACACGCACATTAAAACCTTACTGATAGAACATTGGGTGGTGATAGCTAACCTTGTCATCTTTGTTTGTTTTTGATTGAGCATCATGGGATTTCTAGTCCTAAAAGATCTCAGGTTCCAAGATTCGTATCACCTCTTTAGGCCTTAAAGAGATGGGGAAAAAATTCATAAGTGTGCTTGGTGATTTTGTGTACTGATAAAAACTAAGAAGTTCTCTACTAACCACCATTGTTTCAGTTAGGCTGGCCGTTCACTGGGTTCGTACTTGTGTGATGGTGCAATCATCCGATATCGTCTGTCGTCGTCCGACCAATCCCACATTATGGAAGTGAATTCCACTGCCTCCAACTTCCATTGGGCGACTTCAGACGATTTTTTTGCGACTACAACAAACTAGCGATCTTTCGCATTTAAATGGGGGATTTGTCAGACGACGTCAGAACAATCTAGTACAATTTACATGAAAAAAGATGAATTGTATAGTTAAACCGCCGTGAAGCGGCTAGCAAATTGTCCCATAGAGAAGTGATTTAGCTCGACAGACGAATCCCATAGTATTAATTTTTTTTACTTAACCGTTTATTCTTTTCATCCGCAGCAAAAAGCCTTTTTTTTTTGTGTAATTGGAGTATTTTTTTTGGTGAAATTTTTGATTCCCAATTTTTTTTAAAAGAGACGAGCCATTTTTTTTTGGCGAAACGTGGGGTGTTTTCTTTTTCTTCAGTCTGGCAGTGCTGTGCTTGGTGCTGAAACCCCCAACCCCCCTTTCCCAGAGCCTTCGGCAAGTTTTTTTCTCCTTTTCTGCTGTCGCCAGTGCTCTCCTTTGTGCTGAAATCCCATTTCAGCACCAGGGAGAGGGTTTTTTTGTTTTCTTAATGCATTCTGCTAGCAAGGAGGTCTGTGTGGGTATACAATACATAAGGTCTGTGTAGTTATACATGAAGTCTGTGTGGGGTATACATGTATCTGAGGTATATACGGTATATATATAGTCTATGTGTAGGCAGTGCAGTGAGTAAATGGGGTGTCTGGCCATACATTTCAAGATTAAAATAAACTGGACTGGCTTTCAGCAAAAATTCTAAATTATTTATTGGAAAGCTATCACATGACATTAAATAAAAGTATCAGTACTCGGTATTGGTGAGTACCTAAAAAATGTTCGGTACTTGTACTCTGTCTTTAAAAATTGGTATCGGTGCAACCCTAGTATATATCATCTTAAATTTGGAAGTATTATGCGATATACCCTGTATTGTTATTGCAAAAGGAAAATGTGAATAGGAAGTAGATGTGGGGGCACCATGAACTAACGTATATACATATCATTATGGGGGGGACAGAAACTGTTCAGGAGGAAGTAATGTCATCTTGCAAGGTGTTTTCTAGTTCCCTTTCTTCAACTAATTACACACTTCAGTACATCTCTAGGTAATGTGTAAATAGGTAGTGCTGGTTGTTTCCCTTGATTAGAATGAAAATAGCTAAAAAAAAAATCTTTATGCTGGTATTAAATCAAAAAGTCATGAAAAGCACTGTAAGATCATTTTAATGGTCATGGTGACTATAGTGTCCCCGATCAGCAGTCTCTGTTGTGAAAGAGATCTTCAAAGCCTTGGTCTTCCCTCCGCACTCGGGCTGTCAAACAGAGGCTGCTGGGCAACCTTTGTTGGGTTGAGCACAAAGGCAAAATGCACAACTGCTGCCGTTCTTAAAGAAGTAGCCAGCTGTTTAAACCAGCAGGATTGGGAATAAATATGTGTTTCAGTGACATGAGAGCGAGTATGGGATGGCTGAGTATGTGGATGACTGACGCCAGTTTCAGACGAGCGCACTATGTGCGCCAGTACTGAAGTGCCTTCCGATGCCCGTCGCAGAGTTGTGATGTTTCGACGGGGCAGGCCATGCATGCGCTGTAGCGCGTCCACAAATTGCGTGCGCTACAGCAGACGTGCCGAAAGCCTCCCCGTTGAAACGCTATGACCTGCGTTTTACGGGGCTGCAAACCGCGATCCTTCATAAGAGGATCGAGCCTTGCAGCGCAGAGCATACTAACTGTGCTCAGTGAGGTGGCCACACGGGCGACAGAGTGGAAGGAACATCCACTCTCACAGACGTTCCTTCCGCTCTGAAAAACACATGTCTGACCTCGGGCTAAGTGAGGTGGGAGTGAGTATGTGGCTAGCTGAGTGAGATAGGAGTATGCAATGCATGTGGTTGACTGAAGCAGGCGTAGTGAGATGGGAGTGACTGTGGTTCTGTGAGTGAGATGGGGGGTATCTGTGTGGCTGAGTGTGATGGGAGGAAGTGTGTTTGAGCAACCTTCAAAGAAGGGAAACCTAAAATATATCCCCAGGACTGAATAAGCATCAGGATTGTAACCTGTTGCTGAACCACTGGCTACAGAAGAGGTATGGACATAGCCCTGCAGGTTGATGCTAGAGATGTTGCGCAGGGATCCTAGAATTACCACAGATTGTAGGCTGAGTGCAGAAGGAAGGGCGGGTGGCCGGCCCGCAACACAGTCACTCTCTTTCCTAAACTACTCAGCCATCCTCAAACCTATTTGTATGATAGTCTTTCAATAGGGGCCAGGATAACATTTTGAAGGGATAAAAATGACCTATGCTTTAACTAATTCCAGAGTGGAGTCCTGGAATTAGATTATTTCATTGGAGGTTTCCCTAGCTACAGGGACACTACCACTTACATAAACTGTAACTAGATTACTTGTGCACTACAAATAAAACCACCTTATAAAACGTGTGCTGGTGTTTTTCTTTAATCTATTTTTGAAGTAATTGCATGTAAAAAGGAAAAATAATGTTAGTTTTTTTATCTCCTGTTTCCATTTTCTGGATGTTTCCCATGATGCAACATTTACCAAAATCTGTGCAAAAGTTTTACTTTGTGGCTGTGCTTTATTTAACAATTAATGAGGTGGAGGAGGGAATGTTTAAGGCAGCAGGGGGTGAATTGCTTGTCAGGGCTACTCCAGATAAGAGATGACATCTGAATGAGATGTCCAAGTGATTTTCCAAAATAACATTGTCAGGAACCAGTGTTTTTTTGAAAAATCATGTTTAATTATAATTATTTAATAAGAAATATTTGGGAATATTCCCAGTGTATTTCTTACTATAATAACCTATTTGGCAGGAAGAGAGCACCATTTACTGGCCAAATGGAGTTACAGCAGTTCGAGCTGCAGCTCGTGGCTCCCTGTGTCGGCTGCTGAAAGTCCGATATGTCAGGACATTCTTCAGCTGATTTTAAACAGTTTTAGCACCTCAGGTATTATGCCCACAGGGCTAAAACTTTGGGGGCACCATCTGCAGCCCAAAAGCAAACGAAATTTATTTGCAGCAAACAAATTTCACTTGCTTTTGTGCCTTCAGAGTTGCAGATCGAGATATCTCGATATCGGACCTGATGGTGCCTTTGAAGTCCCGGGTTATCCCTCTCTCGGTAGTGAAGGGGTTAAAAAACCTTCTAATCTATCCCCTGGTGATGTAATTTGAATACATCTCACACAATACAATGATTTGAGTTAGTAATCGATTGTCACCTACTTCCGGCGCCCAGCAGTCTCCTCCACGATGCTTGCTTGCCGAGTGCCGGATAAAATGCACGCCTGCACCAATCACATGACGGCTGGAGGGGCGGGGCACATTTGGAAAGCGTGCGATCCGGTATATAAGCCCTTGAATTAGCCCAGACCAGCGCGCTGTCGTGTTCCTACACTCCCACAGTGCTTCCAAGTGTTTCTTCTAATTGATGTGACTTTGTGTATGACCCCTGGCTTTGGCAATCGACTACTCTTGTGTTTTGACCTCTGGCTTTGGCAATCAACTACTCTTGGGTTTTGACCTCTGGCTTTGGCAATCGACCACTCTAGTGTTATGACCTCTGGCTTTGGAAATCGATTTTCTCTGGTGGTTTGACCTCTGGCTTTGAAATCAATTTCTCTGCTGTTTTGACCTCTGGTTCTGCGTTATTGTTGATACAGATATCGGACTTCTGGTCTCTAGAAATATATGTATATATTCAATTCTTGTCTATGTCTGTTTTCTTATTTAGTCTCTATTAACCGACCACGCTAAGGATCGGAAGATTAGGGTAACTCTGCGAACAGGGATCATTCTGCATATATCTGTGGGGAATCCGTGACATCGATCAAAAGACTCTATTATATGACCAAAGCCATCCAGAGAGGAGAGAGTGGTGTAAAGATATTGGGGTGGGGGCAATTTACAGCCCAAACAATGATAAAATGGATGCACCCAGTGACACGTATAGAGTAAAATATTTACTTAACTAAACAAACAAGCGAAAAGCAAAGCACATGTATGCTATCAGCAAGTTAAAATAAAGAAAATAAGAACATTTATTTTTTTCGGTTGTAGAGGCCCTTTCAAGTAGGGCCTTTGACTAACACAGCTGTTTGGGAGAGTGGAAATTTCAAGCCCTATCATCTGTGGTCAATAAACATTTGTGTAGGGTAATTAAAATTGGGCTCTTTGCACTCCTGACCTTTTTTTTTTTGTCTTGTGGTCCCTAAATTCCCACACCCGGACATGGAAGCAGTGCTGCTGTGAAGTGAAAGAGTTAGCAGAGATGCAGCACTAGCGTAGCATGCAGTCTGCAATATCTGGCAGTAATGTTCAAGCTTTGTCTTAGACACTTAAAAATCCTGCTATAACATAAAAAGAGGTGCATAGAGGATGGAAAGAGAATTGTTGGAAAAAGAAGACTCATTATGAGGGAATATGGGAAGAAGGGTGGGCACATGGTCAAATGTAGGAGAGGGTACAGTGGAACACATGGAAGGGATGTTGGGGTAGAGAGATGCATTGGGACAGAATCTGGGGTACAAGCAGGACACATGGTAAGGGAGTTTGGATACAGACTATAATAGATGTGGGATACAGAGAGGGGTATAGATGGGAAGTTATTGCCTGAGGAACCCTTGGAAAGGCAGTTGGGATACAGAGGAAGACACTGGAGGGAGATGGTGTACATTGTGGCTATTATTATTATCATCATTTATACAGCGCCAACAGTTTCCATAGCGCTCTACAATATAGAATGGGGAATTAAACTCAAAACACGAGCTGTCATTCTAGAGGACCATTTTTATCCTTTACAGCTAAATCTATGTACCTTTCTGCTGACTGTTTGCAGAGCCAGCTGGGGAATGTGGTCCACAGTTCATGACCTTTGCAGCCCAATAGCAATTCCTTGTTTGCCCAATAGCCCATCTGCATTCTCTAATCTGCTGCGCCTAATTTAAATGAACATAACCCAGGCTCAGTATTTTACTGAATGAAATCTGCAAGCAGACCACTAGATGGAAGTGTAGTGTAAAAAATATGATTTTTTTGGCAATTTTGCTATATTCTGCTAACTAGATCAAAGGCTAACCTTGGCTAACCTTGGCCCTATTTCATGCAAGCCATTATGAGTAACAGGTGAGACATTAAGTGTAATGGATCCTCTCTTCATTGACATCAGCTTCTATCTTATTTCATCCGAGACTCAATCTTCTTGTGGCTTGGCTGTTCTGGCAGGTTACTGTACCTTAATGTTTGATATTCTTAAGTGCTGCATATCACTAATATTTTCATACAGGGATGGATATACATTTCTAACAATGAATTTCACAGTGCTCTCTGTAATGTTAACTTTCAAGGATAAGTTTAGAATATAATCCTGACTTGTACTACTCCAGAACTTTATCCCAGACTGGACGTGATCATGGGTTTCGAACTCCAGCCCCCACCAGATGTTGATATCATTCAATTCTCTGAATGCAATAAATAGCCAGATAATCATGGGAATTGTAGTTTGCAAATATCTGGAGTGGAGTTTGACAACCCTAGTCTAGCTAGTTCATTGGTGCTCATTACACCGATTGTCTAAATATCCATTTTAAGGAGTCATTACATAGCTTGGACAAAAAAACAATGGTTTATTTTGGCAGGGTATGATATTTTGATTGTGTTTTGTTTCACAAGGAATTATATAAAAATGAGCACAGATTACACTTTTGTTCTTGTTATGATCATAAACTGGGTTGTTACTCATGGTCGTTGCAGCCGCCCTGGTGGGCATGGGTTCGACACTGCTTTTTCTGTACGATATTTTCACTAGAAGTATGTCTTCTAACTCTCTATATATGAAAAAACAAATATAATTTTTGCTATACTCAGCAGAACCAATTGGAACACTGATTAGCTGCGTAATTTCAGTGCACTACAACCAATGATTGTACGGTCTAGCTATATGCTGTTCAGCAGCCTAGAAGTTAACCCTTTCGCTGCTGAGGCTTTTCCCGCCCCTGTGCTGAGGTCATTTTTACCGGTTTTGCTCATCATGTTTAAACGTGTTTTGAAGGCTTATTTTAGTATATGACCCAGACATATTATATATCGTTCTTTCCGTCAGACTCGGTAGATTCATAATATGTCATTATTATATGTATACGTTATGTCATGTCTGTATATTATAACAAAAAATGCAATAAAATATGTATTTTCAATAATTTACAATGTGTAAAGTGTTTTTTTTCACATTTTAACATGCGAGCAATTGCGGTTATATTTTGTATGGGGTGCGCTTGTTAAAAAAATTAGAGATGGGGTCTCGTTACATTTTTTTTTGGGGAAAATTACACTATTTTTAACAAACGCACCGCATACAAAAATCGTTAGTGCAGCATCATTGTTCACATTATAATTGAAATGGGAACAATATTGCTGCATTAACAAACAAAAAATTTATTTGTATTTTTAATTTATTTTTTTTTGACAAAATTTTTCACAGTAGTGTTTGGTATTGTTGGAACGGCCATGCTCTGGCCGATCCAACCATACCAAACTTTAACCCCTAGCTGCCACGGATCGGGAGATAGGGAGTTCATTGGAACTCCCTATCTCCACCGTTGGTGGCAGTTAGGGGTTAAGTCCAGGACTGGCGTCATCGTGCATAGCACGATGACGCCAGTCCTCAGGGGGAGTTCCCGGAGGCTTGGCCGACATCCAAGATGTCGGCCAGCTCCGGGAAAGGATCGCGAACCGGCGCTTTTCAGCGCCGATTCGCGATCCAGCTCCCCAGGGGTTAATGCCAGGCACCATTTGGAAGGGCAGGCTGTGCCCTTCCAAATGGTGCCTGGGTTAACCCCCGCAACGCCGCCGATCGGGAGGGAGAGAGGTCCGAAGGACCTCCCCCCCTCCCTTTCAGGCGCCTCCTCCGCACATGCGGGGGGGGCACCTGAATTAGGTGTCATCGCGCCGCCGCGATGACACCTAATTCCAGCGGCTGCAGTTCCGGATGCGCGGCTGACATCGAGGATGTCAGCCCGCACCGGAGGGGCCAGCGATCGGCCGGAACCCGGCCGAACGCTGACCCCAATGGGAGGACGCGCTCAGCGCATCCTCCGCATACCAGCGGTAATGCGGAGGACGCGCTCAGCGCGTCCTCCGCATTGAAGTGGTTAAATAGTGTTTTTAACCCATTTGTGGCCATAGAATAAAATACCCTTCCAGGGGTGGACTGACAACTAATGAGGCCCCTTCTGTCACACCCACAGAAGGTCACACCCATACAAAATCCCAACATACAATGCAAAACCACATGTACATTGTTGTATTAAAGAATTAATTTCTTCACACAATTTTCAAAATAATGATTTTACTGAATTAAGAAAATCCACTCAGGCCCAACAGCGAATTGGGGAATCCTCCAGACTTACAGATGGCCACCACTCTGCTGCAGCTGCCATCACCCTCTCATTGCAGCTAAGGCTGCGCCATGGCACCGAAGGTCACTGCAGGGACCTGTGGAAAACTGCCGATCACTTTTCAATTTTATAAGATACTGTACATTACTGAAACAATGCACATGTCTAAAGGACCCCTGCAGTAGACATGTGCAATTGCATTTTGTTTCGTTCTAATTCATCAGAAAATCCACCATTTTTATATAATCAGCCATCCGAAATTTTGAATCGGTCCGTAAGAACGAATCTAAATGATCTGAATCGGTCCAGGATGATCCGAAACACAAAAAAAATCTATTCAATTCAAGACAAAGCAATGGGTTAATGGGCATTGGGCATCTCACAGGGCACAGTGTATGTCCCAGCAAAGGGTTAATGCAGACATCTCTCATGGTCCCCTGTATCTTTTTTTATATTTTTTACACTTTTTGTTTTTAATCATTTTAAAATGAAGAAAAATGGAAATGAATCGATCCGAAATTTCGAATCGGTCAGAAAGAGCGAATCGCTAACGATCCGAAACAGAAGGCAAATCGATTCGAAATGATCCAAAACGAAACCCCACGGCCCGAAAAGATCTGAAACGAAAAATACCGCCTTGCACATGTCTATTAATGAATAGGTTTTTGTCTGAATTTTTGCTTATTTGGAGAGTCAGACCAATCCAAAATTCCGAATCGGCGGAGGAACGAAATGATTAAAAATAACGAATGCATCTAACAAAGGGGCATGTCACATGTGATCCGAGCAGAAATTAATTCTATATCATGGTCTGATCACGCGGACATAGCTTTATATCTCCATACCCCACGGGAGGCGGCTCCCTGGTCATGGCGCCTTAATTCCTCCCTGCTGAAAGATCCTGTAGTTGTTCAACAACTGCGCGACCTGTTAATACAGTATTTTGCGGAGAATCCTGCAGAAGAGGTATCACTGTCCACAGTGTGGGCGCACATATGGCAGTGTTAAGGGGTCACTTAAATAAAATCGCTACTCATCGTAAACGTCTTAAGCTTAAACAACTACTCTCCCTCCAATCCTCTATCCGCAGTCTGGAACAGAAACATAAAGCCTCCCCTTCGCCACAAATTTTAGAAGAGCTAGTATGCACTAGGACATCTATTAAGAAATTGTTATTAGATGATGTCGCTAAACAACTACTGTGGTCCAGGCGCCTCTTTTATGAAAAGGCCAATAAAATGGATACACTACTGGCCCGTTCTCTAAAACCTAAAGGGAGGCATCCCCCAATCTCAACCATACGCTCTGCTAATGGGACGTTGGTGACCTCACCTGCAGACATCAGCTCAGCCTTTAACGCCTATTATTCGGCACTTTACCAACATTCCCCCAATCATGTCTCTACCGATCCAACTTATGTGTCCGCTATTAATTCCTCTTTAAATTCTGTTCCTCTGCGGAGACTGGACTTGGATCAGATTGGTGACTTACAAAACTGTATTACTGAGGATGAAGTTCATTGCGCTATTTCGGTGTTAGAGGGTAATAAAGCCCCGGGCCCTGACGGGTTCTCAGGCGGTTATTTTAAGACTTTCCACGAGGAATTGGTTCCCACTCTTACAAAACTGTTTAATGATTGCGCTGACGGTGAGGCTCTCCACCCAGATATGTTAATGGCTGATATTGCTTTAATCCCTAAAGAAGGGAAGGACTTGACGGAAGTGGGGAACTATCGTCCGATATCGCTTTTGAATTTTGACATTAAAATATTGGCCAAGGTTTTGGCAAATAGGCTGGGTCCCTTCCTGCAGCATTTGATACACCCGGATCAGGTGGGCTTTGTCCCCGGCCAACAGCTTTATGATAATACCAGAAGAGGCGCTGATTTGCTTTGGTGGATGTCGGAACACGCGGATCCTTCTCTAGTGCTGTCTCTTGACGCCGAGAAGACTTTCGACAGGGTGGAATGGCCGTATCTCTTTGCTACTCTGGAGCGGGCAGGTCTTCCTGACAGGTTTCTTCGTTCGGCGCGCGCACTCTATACTAATGTGTCTGCTCAGGTTCGGATACCGGGCTCTTATCCTACGCGGTTTCCCATTCTGAATGGTACGCGCCAGGGCTGCCCCCTCTCCCCGTTATTATTCTTACTTTCCCTTGAACCTCTCTTAGCTACACTTAGGAGTCACCCAGATGTTAAGGGAGTTAAGGTGGATACAGAGTTTTTCACTGTATCGGCCTGTGCAGATGACATCCTGCTGACACTGGCTGAACCCCTCTCTTCGC
The DNA here is from genome assembly GCA_009667805.1 of Leptobrachium leishanense. NCBI lineage: Eukaryota > Metazoa > Chordata > Amphibia > Anura > Megophryidae > Leptobrachium > Leptobrachium leishanense. The sequence goes on along the minus strand of CM019067.1, from coordinate 152,110,719 downwards.
TTGCTTGTTTGCGAGGTATGTTGGAGGAGTATGGTGCATTGACTGGCTTTACAGTTAACTACCATAAATCTTGTGCCATGCCTTTCCACATGTCGCGCGCGGCGATAGCTGAGGTGGAAACAAACTATAAATTCCGAATAACACACACTGACCTCCCCTATCTGGGAATTTCTCTAACTAGGGACCCCGCGGAGTTAATCTCCCATAACCTCTCCTCACTGATCCAACGACTTAAAGCGATTTAGAAAGCTGGGGAGATAAACCTATATCGTGGCTGGGAAGAATCCACAGTGTCAAAATGAATGTGCTCCCTCGCATTCTATTCGTTTTTCAAGTTCTCCCTCTCTTGATCTCACGTAGAGATCTAGCAGGACTTCAACAGGCAATAGATTCTTTTGTGTGGCAACATAAGAGACATAGAGTGGCCAGGCGGTTGCTTTATCGCCCTAAGATCTGAGGGGGATTGGGACTCCCAAACCTTTACCTTTACTACTGCGCTGCACAGCTGGCCCAGATAGTAGCGTGGCATTCCCCGCCAAACTCTAGGAGATGGGTCGCATTGGAGTCTGCTTTTATGTCACCTAACTCTCCGGCCCTTTATATTTGATCCCTAAAGGTTCTAGGCCCCTTTTACGGACGATATGCCCGTCCATACTTACTTCTTTGCGCTTGTTTGATGCTTCCAAGAAGAAATTCGCACTCACGGGCGATTCTTCCTTCTTACACCATACTTACGTAACCGCGCTTTTCCTCCAGGGCTTCGTGAGAAGGACTTTGCTGGTTTGTCCAGAGTTGGGTTGCATCGTTACCGCGACTTGTTTGTACAGGGCCAACTGATCACGTTTCAAATGCTGCAGGAGCGGGCGAGTCTGACCCCGTTTGATTTTTTTAGATATCTGCAACTTCGACACTATGTCTTATCCACAGAACTAAAGACGGTCTCGACTGCCCCCCCTCACGATTTTTGAACGTCTTTGTGATGTACAGTTGTGTTCAAAATTATTCAACCCCCACTGAAATTGAGTGTTTTTGGCCAGTTTGACATTGATTTTGATCATTCAGTCATCTTGCTTACAATTAAATCAAAGAGGCACGTGTAGGACAAATATAACATAACATTTATAATGAAATAACCACAAATGTCTTTTCTGTGCTCACATCATTATCAGTTTTATTCAACCCCCAAGTGACATTCAATCTTAGTACAACATCCTTTTACAGTTATAACAGCTTTTAAACGTGAAGCATAGCTTGACACAAGTGTCTTGCAGCGATCTACGGGTATCTTCGCCCATTCGTCATAGGCAAAAGCCTCCAGTTCAGTCACATTCTTAGGCTTGCGCACTGCAACTGCTTTCTTTAAGTCCCACCAGAGGTTCTCAATCGGATTTAAGTCAGGTGACTGCGATGGCCACTCCAAAATGTTCCAGCCTTTAATCTGCAACCATGCTCTAGTGGACTTGGAGGTATGCTTGGGATCATTGTCCTGTTGAAAGGTCCAACGTCTCCCAAGCCTCAGGTTTGTGACGGACTGCATCACATTGTCATCCAATATCTCCTGGTACTGAAGAGAATTCATGGTACCTTGCACACGCTAAAGCTTCCCTGTACCTGCAGAAGCAAAACAGCCCCAAAGCATGATTGACCCCCCGCCATGCTTCACAGTAGGCAAGGTGTTCTTTTCTTCATAGGCCTTGTTCTTCCTCCTCCAAACATAGCGTTGATCCATGGGCCCAAACAGTTCTAATTTTGTTTCATCAGTCCACAGAACACTATCCCAAAACTTCTGTGGTTTGTCCACATGACTTTTGGCATACTGCAGTCGACTCTTCTTATTCTTTGGAGACAGCAAGGGGGTGCGCCTGGGAGTTCTGGCATGGAGGCCTTCATTACTCAGTGTGCGCCGTATTGTCTGAGCTGAAACTTCAGTACCCACATCTGACAAATCTTTTCTCAGTTCCTCAGCAGTCACACGGGGACTTTTCTCCACTCTACGCTTCAGGTAGCGCACAGCAGTCGAAGTCAGCATCTTCTTACTGCCACGACCAGGTAGCGTTTCAACAGTGCCCTTTGCCTTGAATTTGCGAATGATGCTTCCTATGGTCTCTCTTGGTATGTTTAACATCTTTGCAATCTTCTTATAGCCATTGCCCTTCCTATGAAGCGTAATCACCTCTTCTCTTGTCTTCCTGGACCATTCTCTTGACTTCACCATGTTTGTAACCACACCAGTAAATGTCTAGAAGGAGCTGAGTATCACAGTCATTTTAAAGCTGCCTAATTGGTGCTTATTATGCTTTATTGCTGCTCCGTGACATCCACAGGTGTTTTCAATACCTGATTAAAAACACTTGAATGAACCTCTGTTCTTCAGAGTGGTAGTCTTTAAGGGGTTGAATAATTGTGTCAATGAAGAATTCACAAAAGAAACATTTACTACTGTATTACAAAACCAATTGATGTCATTTTAGTTGCATATGGTTCTTTAAAAAGTCCTTGTAGGATTTCATTCTGAATACAATTACAAATGTACACTAAATTCCCTAAAACCCCTTACAGCATTGAGGGTTGAATAATTTTGAACACAACTGTAGGTGGCTCTCCTAAAGGCCTGATCTCACAACTTTATTTTTTACTCTGCTCTAGACCTGGGGAATGGGGACCTCTTACCTATTGTAGTAAATGGGAAACAGACTTACATGACCCCCTACCGGGAGACGAATGAAAGGATATCTGGGAACACATCCATTTGTGTGACACACCAAGAACAGGCATACAAAAGATTAATGCGATGGTACGTAACCCCAGTGTCTTTGCATCGTATGGGAGTATCCCCCAGTGATTTTTGCTGGCGTGACTGTGGTGAGAAAGGTACATACATACACATGTGGTGGGACTACCAGGTTGTGAAAACTTTTTGGAGGTTGGTTCATGGTAAATTTCAAGATGTTTTTCAGCGTCCAATACCCTGGGTTCCTTGGGCTCTTCTTCTATCTCGACCACTCCCTAATATGTCCTCCGCTGAGCAACGATTGTTTAATAGAATGGCTTTAGCGGCCAGGAGAGCCTTAGCGACTGTGTGGCGCCAGAGCTCTTTGCCGACTTGTTGTGGCTGACAAAATTGATGATGCTTATCTCATGGATGACCTTACAGCCAAGGTTAGGGACACGGCGCGCTCCTTCTCTAAGACGTGGTCGTTATGGACTGAGTACAGACCTTCTTGATTTCACTGTGGTTTTGGTTATACCCGCTCTTTAAGGTGGCCCCTATCCCGCCGATTGACCTCGCTTTAACACTCCAACACCTCACCCCAGTATTGGATGGTTTTATGTGTTTTTTGTTTTTATGTTTTTGTTTTAATTTTTGATTTTTAGTAGTTATGGTTTTTACTTTTTGTGTTTTTTGTGTCTTTTTATTTTTTATCTTAAATTTTTTCTCCCGATATCGTCGGGTTATTGTTTATAATCTGAAAAGTACGGAGTTGCACCTTCGTGAATTATATACGCTACTGTGTGTAATCTGCATATGTCTTTTTCTGATTGTGCAATTCTTAAAATAAAGAATTTAAAAAATAAATAAATAAATAACGAATGCATCATATTTCTTTCAGGATTAACCCTTTCGCTGCTGAGGCTTTTCCCGCCTCTGTGCTGAGGTCATTTTTACCGATTTTGCTCATCATGTTTAAACGTGTTTTGAAGGCTTATTTTAGTATATGACCCAGACATATTATATATCGTTCTTTCCGTCAGACTCGGCAGATTCATAATATGTCATTATTATATGTATACGTCATGACCTGTCTGTTTATTATAACAAAAAATGCAATAAAATATGAATTTTCAATAATTTACAACGTGTAAAGTGTTTTTTTTTCACATTTTAAGATGCGAGCAATTGCGGTTATATTTTGTATGGGGTGCGCTTGTTAAAAAAATTAGAGATTAGAGAATTAGAGATTTTTGGGGAAAATTACGTGATTTTTAACAAACGCACCGCATACAAAAATCGTTTGTGCAGCATCATTGTTCACATTATAATTGAAATGGGAACAATATTGCTGCATTAACAAACCAAAAAAAACTTGTTTATTTTTTTTTATAATTTTGTTTTAAATATTTTTTTATTTTTATTTTTTATTTTATTTTTTTTTAGAACTTTTTTATACTCATGTTTGGTATTGTTGGAACGGCCATGCTCTGGCCGATCCAACAATACCAAACATTAACCCCTAACTGCCACGGATCGGGAGATAGGGGGTTCCAATGAACCCCCTATCTCCACCATTTGTGGCAGTTAGGGGTTAACTCCAGGACTGGCGTCATCGTGCTATGCACGATGACGCTAGTCCTCAGGGGGCATTCCCGGAAGCTTGGCCGACATCCAAGATGTCGGCCAGCTCCAGGAAAGGATCACGAACCGGCGCTTTTCGGCGCCGATTCGTGATCCGGTCCCCATGGGGTTAATGCCAGGTACCATTTGGAAGGGCAGGCTGTGCCCTTCCAAACGGTGCCTGGGTTAACCCCCTGCACACCGCCGAACGGGAGGGAGAGAGGTCCGAAGGACCTCCCCCCCTCCCTTTCAGGCGCCTCCTCCGCACATGCGGGGGGGGGCGCCTGAATTAGGTGTCATCGCGCCCCCACGATGACACCTAATTACTCCGGCGGCGGTTCCGGGTGCTGGGCTGACATCGAGGATGTCAGCCCGCACTGGGGGGGCCAGCGATCGGCCGGAACCCGGCCGAACGCTGGTCCCAAAGAGAGGACGCGCTCAGCGCGTCCACCGCATGGAACGCTACCTGCGGTTGGACGCGCTCAGCGCGTCCACCGCAGCGAAGTGGTTAATTCTGATCCATTCAATTTTTCTGATGGGTGATGTTATTGTCTATCTCTGGCCAATCAACTTGTTCTTTCGTGTTGTTTATGACTTTTCTTTAGTTGGACATGTGAGACTGAGAGCGTAACTGGTAGTAGTGGTCAAGCTTTCTGATTGGATGCACTGAAAGGAAAATTTTTTTTTACTTATTCAAGTTTATTCAGAAATATGCACATAACAAGAATGCAACAAAAGGCAATGCATAGACAGCGAAAAAACCTTTAGAATGCATATGTTAAAATACAAATGTAAACACAGAACGGAGTCGGAGCTACAAACAAAGTAATACAATGAGGGGGGGTAAGAAGGAGGAAGTGTGGCAGGGAGACAACCGAAGCATGAGCAAATATCAGCAGTGTATACAATCAGGAGGTCAAGGGGGTCGTGGGAGTCGGCGAGCTTCAGATAACCAGTTGTACCATTTAGCGGAGTAATCCGCATAACTGTCGCATCCACGGAAAGTAAGCTCGTCCATCCCACGAATATATTCTACCTCACCTAGCCAGACAGAAAGTGGGGGAGAGACATCCTGTTTCCAGAACCTAGGAATCGTGAGTCTAGCGGCATGAACCAGGCATGGGATTATTGACATTTATAAGTGGAGATGTTATATGGCGTGTGGTGTAGCAGGTAGAATTCCGGAGTGTAGGATGGTGGCGAGTCTACCTGCCGGCAGACATACTCATGGACACGTTCCCAGAACGACTGCACTCGAGGACAAGCCCACCAAATATGCAAGTGGTCGGCATGTGGTGCCTTACACCTCCAGCAATCCCCCCTCCCCCAGGGAAGTGTCTCAATCTGTTAGGAGTGCGGTACCATCTGTACAATATTTTATAATTAACCTCCTGTACCCTAGTAGATGGGGAGCAACAGTGAGCGAGAGTGTAAACCTTGAGCCATTCCTCATCTGTCAAACCGTTGTTGAATGAGGCCTCCCATTTTTCCCGGAACTGGGTGGGTGGAGAGGCGAAGGACTGCAGCAGGCCGTAATAAAGGGAGATGCCATGTGAAGGCACCGTTCCTCTGCGAACGATAGATTAATTTGTTGTGAGAGGTCTGCAAAAGCTATCTAAAGGGGCACCACCCACCAGGAAGTGACTCGGAAGCAGGGAGGGCGGGTTATCAGCAGGCGCTGTAGCCATAAGATGCCTGGAGCACACCAGTAGGCATTGCAACGGCATAAGCGGAGAAGGGTATAGAGCCACCGCCGAGCTGGGCTGCAAGGAGCGCCATATGGAAAGCGTGGCCAGGGTCGTAGGGAGTGCAGTATGGGAGGGGCATGCTAGGTTCTGAGGGAGCCATGGGAGCGATGCCAGAGCGTCACCCGTGAACACCTTCTCAATTCCGACCCATGATTTCAGACATGTCGACTGTCCCCACTCCACCAGTCGCTGAAGATGCGTAGCGCAATAAAAATGCCAAACGTGTGGCAAGGACATACTGCCTGCAGAGCGAGGCGAGGTAAGGAGATTAAGCCGTACTCGGGGCACTCTACCATTCCACACGAATCTGCGAAACATGGATTTCAGCTGTTTAAAAAACGAGCACGGTAGACTAATAGGGAGCGTTTGGAAGAAATACAGAATTCTGGGGAGGATGGACATTTTTATGGTATTAATGCGTCCAAACCAGGATATGTGTGGGAGTGCCCATGCTCGCAGGTCGGTTTCCAGAGAGGCTAAAAGAGGGTGAAAATTAGCTCTGTATAAATCCTTAGTATTCGGGGTCAGATAAGTCCGAGATATTTAAGCCGGCCTTGACACCACTTGAGGCTGGCGGCACACGAGCGTTAACAGAGAGAGGAAGGAACGTCCGTGAGAGTGGGGGTTCCTTCCACTCTGTGCGCTCAGTGTACAAAGCGCGATCCTCCTATGGAGGATCGCACTTTGTAGCTTTGTATCCCTGTCAGCGTCCATTTAGCTTTTTGATGGGGAGGGCTTTTTCACTTCCGGTGGTTGGCCCTCCCTGTCAAAACGGCACCAACGCAGGGAAGTGCGGGCGCACACGATCCCCAAATGCGCTCGTGTGCCGCCAGCCTAAAGGGGAACGAAGTTTGCAAATTGAGAGCCATAGCATCGGGAATAAGGATAGGTAATATTTCTGACTTGTCCATATTCAGTTTTAAATTGCTTAGAACTCCATATTCGGCAAACATACGCAGCAAGATAGGCAGCGTGACAGTGGGGGAGTGGACAAAAAATAATAAATCGTCCGCATATGCGGCCAAGCGGTGTTCCGAGTTGCCCACCCTTAAACCAGCAAAGTCCAAAGCACCTCTGATCGCTTGCAAAAAGGGCTATAGGGACAATGCGGACAGGAGCGGGGATAAGGGACAGCCTTGCCTGGTGCAATTTGTGATGGGGAATGAGTTGGATAGGATCCCGTTGACATTTATGCGCGCCTAGGGATGAGTGTAGAGGGCTTGAATCGAATGAATCATATTTACCACAAGCCCCATGTGGGACAAAGTGTGAAAATGGAAATCCCATCTGACCCTGTCGAACGCTTTATCACAATCCGTAGACAATAGCAGGAAAGGGTCAGTAGTCAGACGCAGTGAGCCATGTATCAGGTTCATAGCCCGAACAGTGCTGTCCCTCACATCCCTCCCAGGAATAAATCTCATTTGATCCAAGTGCACTAAACCAGGGATGAAGAGTTTGAGCCCGGTGGCTAGCACCTTGGCAAACAACTTGACGTTTTGGTTGAGCTGGGATATAGGTCTATAATTGCTACTAGTGGTGCACCGAAATGGAAATTTCCAGAAATGTCGGGGGCTCGCCTGAGCCTTGCGGCCGGCCGAGCAGCCTGTGACAGCCGGAGGACTGTCACTGCTGGAGCTCAGGGCCGAAGTAGGAGGATCTAGGTGAGTATGTTGCCTACACATACTCACCTGCATCGGCCCCGAGTCCTCCACCGGTGGCAGTCCTCCTGCATCCAGTGTCTGCTCTCTGTCAGTCGCCAGGATGACGTCACAAAAGCCTTTGACCCAGGGTCAAAGGCTTCCGTGACATCATACCGGTGACCAACGTAGAGAGGACAATGGATGCAGGAGGACTGCACCGCTGGAGGACTCAGGGCTGATGTAGGTGAGTATGTGCAATGCTCTCCACCCCCCCAACAAAATCCGTCACCTGGGCCTGGAGGCCCACCCGAGCCCCCTGCTTGGCCAGCCTTCAGACTCAGGCAAGCCCCCTGCTCGGCTGGGCCTCCAGGCCAAGCTGGGGACTTGCCCTAGCCTGGAGGCTGGACAAGCAGGCAACTCAGCCGGCCTCCAAGCTCAGGCGAGCCCCAGGCTCGGCTGGGTCTCTAGGCCCAGGCCAAGCCGGGGGCTTGCTTGAGCATGGAAAATGGCCGAGCAGGCAGCTCAGCCTTCCTCCAGGCTCAGGTGAGCCCCCGGCTCGGCTGGGCCTCTAGGCCCGGGCCCAGCCGGGGCTCGCCTGAGCATGGATGCTGGCCGAGCAGGCAGCTCAGCTGGCCTTCAGGCTACAGCGAGTCCCCAGCTCGGCCTGGAGGCCCAGCCGGGCCTCCGAGCCTCCAGGCCCTATTTTGAAAGGAAAATTTTCGGAAGATTTTTTTTTGTTTTCGGATGAATTTTCCATTTCGGCCGAAAGCACCATTTTGGTGGCTGAGATTCATACAAGACAATTGTGAATATATAATAAAGATTGCATCACAGGATTCCCAGAAATGATGTAACATCCAGTAAATGAAAGATAACTAGCCACTAGAGTTCAGGAACATATCTCAGAGGTGGGCTCATCTTTGCATAGAGGTGTGCAATTTTAACTTTAACCACGCCTACTTTAAATTCCTGCCAAGTTCTCTGTACACATCCAACACAGATAAGAAACAAAGGCAAGAAAACTCCTTTCAAATTCTGAAGTCAATAAGCATCTGGGTTTATGTATATTTTTGTAGCATCAAGGTGAATATTTTGCAACCAGCGAATGTATGCTCCCTTTATTTACGTTGACAACTGATTTTCTGTATTAAATATAATAATGTTATGTAAATCAAATAGTAAAAATCACAGTTCTATCTATTTTAATTCTAAATTGTGTAATTGGTGTGTGGATGAGTAATATACTTAGATAAAGTACAGGATTCATGTGTCAAACATATACCTATGACTAGTGTTATTAAGTAGCATGATTCAGTTGACTTTTTAAAGAGCAGATTTCTGCACACACTGCATAGAAAATGCATGCACTGGTTAATCTTCTCCAAGAACAAAGCAACGGGTATTGAAAGAGCCTTTAGATCTATACTATTGTTTTGTGGGATTACACTATTTTAACTGTTTATTTAATACATTCCGAAAGGTCCATTAGGGCCACAACTGACCATAAATTCCCATTGACCAAAAACAAGTTTCTACATCAAGGATTATCATAAAATGGTTTTATCTTTAATAGGTCTAATTTGAAAAGTCTTAATCTCTTTACTCAATGTAGAAAATTAAATCATGTTTTAACTGCAACTAGCTCTACACTCCATAAAGGTATTAGTCTAGAAACAAATGTGACGAAGGAAGGGGAACTATTGAAAACTGCTCTTGTTTCCTACGGAATCATTTCAGCATGACTCGTAAAATACAAAAGTCAAGCAAAACATCAGAGTTTTCTTGCACCACTGGGCGAGTAATCCAAACCTTTACATTCTAGCTCCGAGCTAGACCATTATATGCATTCTTTTATGCGCTTTCGGTGCTGTGCATGCCTCTCCTTTTATGTGAGTTGACGTGCTCTGCATCCTAATCTTCTTAGTGAAATACAGTGCTGCATACGGAATATCTTCTTAAATTTACGCCTTTATGCAGGCAATTCCTTAAGCTATTCCCCGAAACACATCGGAATCTCGACTGCTTGAAAGCTGCATCAATATATGTGGTCATCAGCAAAGAATACGCAATGGCAGGTAAGGTTATTACATTATTCTGTAATGTAATCTGAGATTTTAAGTATCTTTTCAAATCTCTGTTTATAGATCTGTAAAGCGGAACTAAAATATAGCCTTCTGTGACTGGATTCTTATTTGACATTGTGATTTAAATGGAGTGACTGGTGTCGGCTCCTCGTTGTGGAAAACAAACTAATCTAACAGATACAGAAAAATATTTGATTTCAGTTTCCAAACTATTTGGTACTTTATTAAGCCGCTGCTTCTTTAAAACATTGACGTTGCATGGGGTTTTACACTTGTCTTTGGGAAGAACAAAACGGTCCACCTAACTCTGAAGAATAAATGGACGTTACCTTACATTACCTTATTTATTGGCATTACATACGGAGATTGCCACTTACTACTGTTAGAGAGACACTACACTCGAAATACAAATTAATATGAATATAAATTAACTTATATTCAATTAATATATTATATTCAATCAATTAATATAAGTTAATATAAATTAACTTATATTCAATTTTAAGTACCAATTGTAGATTTGTATATATTTATATATTTACATTATTATGGTTAATTAAAACTTTGTTTTAATTCTAGGCAAAAAGGTTTTAATAGTGTACGCACACCAGGAGCCCAAGTCTATGAATGGATCTCTGAAAAATGTTGCAGTAGATGTATTTCAAAAGCAAGGTTGCAGTGTTGACATCTCTGATCTCTATTCCATGAATTTTATTGCAGCTGCAACCAGGAATGACATAACGGGTAAGGTTTCAGGACATGTATAATTCAAAGAAGTGTAATTAAATTAGAATAACAAAACACCAGATGAAATATTAAGTCAGTACTGTGATGGTAGAGCAAAGGGATTGTACCACAAACTGGGGAACACCACCAAAGACCCAATTCTAGTCCCAATCAGCTCTCAGACTCCATGCCAGTTGCTTTACATCCCACACACTACAACAATCCCCTTAGGCCTCCCACATCAATCCTATTACATACATACCCCAGTACGTTTACATGCCCCCCCCCCATATCGGTCCCTTTACCCCACCGCATCTGTCCCCTTAAATAATAAACTTTTTGTTTCCTTTTGTCAGAATAATAGGTGTAGGTGATGCTTCTTTTGGATTTTATGTAGGAGATTTCTGTCTTAGCCTTGATGTTATCCTTGATGTTGCAGGAGAACTATGTAATCCACAACACTTCCGCTATGGAGCAGAGACAATGGAAGCATTTAAAAAAGGCGTTTTGTGTGAAGAAATAATTAAGGAACAGAAAAAAGTTCAAGAAGCAGACTTGGTTATATTCCAGGTAACTACATGTAATGAGCCAAACACTGAAAAGCAATACATTGATGAGGACGTTAAAGTTCCGTAGTTTTACAAATTCTTTTGAAGATATTGCGTGTTAAAATCATAACTGTGTTTATCATTTGTCAATACAAATACCTTGTTTGCACCTGTCTGGGACTGTAAGGGCAGGGGCTGTGACCCCTGTACAATGTTGTGCGTATGGAACCCAATGGCAAGCCGTCGAGGAAGGAGACCAGGAGGTGTATATAAACAAATTAATATTTACAGAGATGAAATGAAATATAAATCCAGAACAAAAGGCTATTAGTAAAAAGGTATTCTTGGTTAATACAAAGTCCAGAACGGAGGATTGCGAGTAAGGGTCTTCGAGTTTGGAAGTGATACAAACAAAGTCCAGAACGAAAGGGTAGTAGAAGAGGGTAGCGAGGACTGTGGCCTTTGAGACAAGCCTGGGTTATGGACCTGGAGCTGGTACCGTGGTCGTGGAGTAAGCCTGGATTCAGGATCTGGAGCTGGTACCGTGGTCGTGGAGTAAGCCTGGATGCAGGATCTGGAGCTGGTACCGTGGTCGTGGAGTAAACGTGGATGCAGGATGTGGAGCTGGTACCATGGTAGCGGAAGCAAGCCTGGATGCAGGATCTGGAACTGGTACCGTGGTCGTGGAGTAAGCCTGGATGCAGGATCTGGAGCTGGTACCGTGGTCGTGGAGTAAGCCTGGATGCAGGATCTAGAGCTGGTACCATGGTCTTGGAGTAAGCCTGGATGCAGGATCTGGAGCTGGTACCATGGTCGTGGAGTAAGCCTGGATGCAGGATCTGGAGCTGGTACCATAGTCGTGGAGTAAGCCTGGATGCAGGATGTGGAGCTGGTACCGTGGTAGCGGAAGCAAGCCTGGATGCAGGATCTGGAGCTGGTATCGTGGAAGCAGAAGCAAGCCTGGATGCAGGCTCTGGAGCTGGTACCGTGGTTGTGGAGTAAGCCTGGATGCAGGATGTGGAGCTGGTACCGTGGTAGTGGAAGCAAGCCTGGATACAGGATCTGGAACTGGTACTGTGGACGTAAAAGCAAGCCGGGGTAGAGGATCAGGCAATCAGGATTCACTTGGAACAGGAACGAAGAGGGAACACTGGATAACTGAAGTGGTGAACCACAGTATAACCTGGTTAATGAACTGAGAAAGGTGGCAGGTTTAAATAGGGTTCAGAGGATCATAAGAACACCATTCACCTGGGACTCGTAGGTGGAGCTGGGATACCTGAGTACTTGATAGGTTAATTGCGAGCATACGAGGATCTCCAGTGCAGGTGTCATGCATACCCGTAAGCTACCAGCAGAGGGCGCCAGAGTACCAAGTTCCTCATGTCTTAAGGAGATAGGCGATTGCGAATGCACGCTTTGTTCCCCGGCATTCGACTCCTGTTGGTGGCGTGGGGCGGACCTCGAGCTCTCTCCTGCTTGCGGGCAGAGAGCGTCGCCACGAGGGACCTCGGGTGAGTATTGCAGGCGTCCCAACATGGCGGCCGGGGCCGAGAGCGGGGCATGACAGGGACCCCTATTCTGGCCCTATTCAGTCAATGACTGGGACCCCTATTTTTTTACTCTATTCAGTCAGTGACTGGGAGCCCAAAATGTCAACCCACGCTAGCAGCTATCGATTAGCAACTACCTGGTAAGAACAAACTGCTGTATTAGCATATGGGCTTGTAATATTTTGGAGCATAGCAGCACTATCATCTCAAGGAGCTCACAGGACAGTCCTTGTGAGCTTGCACAGGGCAAGCGGAAAAACACTGGAAACTACAGGCCCATTTGCAACTGAGCCATTCACTTAATGGCTAAAGCCACTATTCTAACAGAGCCAGAAACTGCTTCAATCCACCAACTCCTTCTCAAACTACTTCAGCATGTTTTGACACAGTTTTGGGATCTGGCTGCACTGAACCTTTGGAAGGCTATTTCCATCTGCTGCTGATGGACAATCTTCAGGGTGGGACAGAATCTAACAGCCGTGGACCACCGTGGTTTTTGGGGACTACTTTGACATCATAACAACCTAATTAAGTTAAAGGGGTCATAATGACCAGAGTTTCTCTTTAACACATGGTTGCTTTGTGAAGTGCTTTAAAATCGGAGTCCCATTATATGTGCCTCTAAGGATTGATTAAAATCTTTATCTGTCTAGCAAAAAACTGTCACACTGACACCACTAATTTTAATCAATGAATTAACTCGTGGTTCCAGATTTAATTATTGCATTTGTTTTTGACTGTTACGTTCATTAATCACATTCTGACCAAGCAGTGACTGTTATACACAGTAACACATCTGAATTTTTTATTTTCTAGTTCCCTTTGTACTGGTTCAGCTTTCCTGCCATAATGAAGGGCTGGATAGATCGAGTCTTTGTGCAGGGTTTCGCCTTTGACTTTCCAAGCATTTATTATAATGGATTACTTAAGGTTTGTATTAATAAACAGAGAATTAGTAATTTGAACTGTTTTGCAATTGGACTCTGTTTCGAATATAAATTAATTATTACATATTGTTTTGTCAAAACAGATTGAATCGCCGCCATTGCTACCTGAATTAAACTATTTCAAAATGCTAAAGAAAAATATCTATTTAAAGTGGATTTATACGGAAACCCCAGTCTGGAAATGAGACGAAAAATATATTTCCCTTTTGCATTTTCATTACTGGGAAATTCCCAGCCTAAGCAACAGTTACAATTGAGGGAAGTGTACCACCTAAACACAAACTAGTTTGAAATGTTACATTTTGTGACGTATAACGTTGAGATTCAGGAAATCCATTGAAAAGACTAGACTGAGGCTGCTGAAAGAGTAATGGTTCAGAAACAAGAAATAGACTAGCCTCTTCAGCAATCAGAATGTGTTTAGTAATTTGATGAATCAGGATATGTAGGTGAAGAAGAACAACATATAAATAGTGTAAAGGAGCAGGTCCAAGAGATGGAGACATTTAACAATTTTACTTTTAAGAAATGACTTTAAACTAGAGAATACAGTGTTATATGTCCCTGTAAAGAAGATGAGACACCATGTTAAAGGGAACACACCAAGTATGATAATAAATTGGGAACAGTTGTACTATTAATTTCAATGTACAGTGGCAAGAAAAAGTATGTGAACCCTTTGGGATTACGTGGAGTTTTGCATGAATTGGTCATAAAATGTGCTCTGATCTTCATCTAAGTCACAACAATTTGAAAAACACAGTCTGCTTAAAATAATACAACACAAACATTATATGTTTTCATGTGTTTATTGAACAGAACATGTAAACATTCACAGTGCAGGGTGGAAAAAGTATGTGAACCCCTAGCCTAATGACTTCTCCAAGAGCTAATTGGAGCCAGGAGCGAGCCAACCTTGAGTCCAATCAGTGTGATATTATTGGATGTGTTGCTGAAAGCTGTCCTGCCCTTTAAAAACATACACCAGTTTTGGGGGGCGTGGCCTAACCGCAGCACATGGAGGACGTGTGAGAGCAGAGCTCCTGCACCGGATCCTCTAAATCAGCGGACTAAATAAGCGAATCGGCCCCCACTCGCTCAATTTCGGGGGGGAACTAGTACTGCTCACCATGGCTACCTCCAAAGGGGGAAAAAAAGCAGGAAAAACCGAGTTTTTTATGCCGCGCGCCACCAAACTGAAGGAATCAGCGGCCTCCCAAGATGGCGGCGGCTCCTCTCCAGCTTCCCCTAGCGCGATGGAGACAGGGAGCGCCGCAACACCAGCTACTCCAAATCTGGAAGCACTTATGTCCCGTATGGCTGACATGCTTGGAGACCTCTCCGCAACTCTAACAGCTCGGCTGGATGCAGTGGCGACAGCAATCCGCAGCGACATTAAGGAAATTGGTGAGAGAACAGACAGACTGGAAACGAAGATGTCTGAGTTTGCTGATGCCCACAATACCATGGCTGAACAAGTTGAAACTCTGGAGGAAAAACTTAAGGTGACTTTGTTAAAATTGGCAGATATGGAAGACCGCTCGCGACGCCATAATTTAAAAATACGCGGCGTCCCGGATTCTGTCACCTCATCCCAACTTACTTCCTACGTGACAGATTTGTTTCAGAGCTTGCTCCCAGATGCTACGCCAGATTCGTTGTTATTTGACCGCATACACCGTCTGCCGAAACCTCCATCAGCCCCGACGAAAGCCCCTCGTGACGTTCTCCTGCGCCTCCATTATTTTAAACCACGTGAGGATATACTGCGAGCTTTACGGGACCCAGGGGCGCTACAACCCGAATACGACCACATATCTGTATACCCTGACCTGTCCAAGGCTACTCTTCAGCAGCGGAGGGATTTTAAACACATCACGACGGTACTTCGAAATAATAACACCGGCTATAGATGGGGTTTCCCGACTAAACTGCTGATCTCACGCAATGGCACTGTCCATGTGGCGGTTTCTGTGGAGGAAGGTGACAAGCTGCTTCGTGACTGGGGTTTTGGAGATCATCCTCCCCAGCCCAGGAGACAAACAGCGCCTCGTCGGTTGGATCCGGAGTGGCACAAACGCTGACTTGTTGACCCTGGGTCATGTTGCCCATTTCCAAATTTCAATGTCTGGCTCCTCCAATAATCTTTTACCTGGTCTCTGCAAGATCTCCGAGACTCCGTTGCTTTACCTGCCAGAGGACCATTCAACCCTCCTCCCCCCGGGTTGGTGAGTGGGCCAAAATGCCAAGGGGACCGCTTGGTGTGCAGTGTGCGGGTCTGGCCCTCCGTACCCAACTCTCCCTCCTCGGCTGAGGAGTCTGAGAAGTGTACCCGAATTCCGGGACTTTTCACAGGAGATGTACCCTTCTGGGTTTGTATATAATGTTTTGTTTACGTGTTTTTTGTTTCTGAGCTGCAATGGTACAACGCGATGGTTGTTCTTTATTCTTGGAATGTTATTTATTTGTTTTTGCTCCCTTTTTCAATCTCAGGACTTATGTTTTCAAGGTGACTGGTTCTTATATCCCGCCCACATGGTGCAATGCCCCATAAATACGAAGCCCCCTGGCCTCGTCAATCCCCGTTACATGACGCATTTAATGGAAAATCTATGAAAGTATTAACCTTTAATGTTAAGGACTTAAATATGCCCGTAAAAAGGCACTCTTTATATCGCGATCTCCGAGCTCATGATGCAGATATTGTATGTCTTCAAGAGACGCATTTTCGCCGTCTGGATCATCCCAAGCTATATACCCCCCAATACCTAACACAATATCACTCCACGTTCAAAACTAAAGCAAGAAGGGTCACCCTGTTGATTCACAATAGAGTGGCATTCCAAATGCACCGTATCCTTAAAGACCCGAAAGGTCGTTACATAATATTAGTCTGTACGATAAACTCGAGAATTTATACTCTGGTGTCCATTTATGCTCCCAACGCTGCCCAATCTCAGTTTCTGTCCCAGGTCTTGCAAAAGGTAACGGATATTCAATCGGGCACTCTGGTAATCTGTGGAGATTAAAAACATGGGACTAGATCCCTTAAAAGACCGTTCGTCCACAGTTACTTGTAGACAGCATGGGACCTCCTCCCAGAGATTTCGCCAATTGTTAAATAGATATAATCTGTACGACGCGTGGCGTCTCCTTCACCCCACCGAACGGGATTATACATTTCGATCAAGAGTCCATAATAGCTATTCTAGAATAGATTATTTTCTGATAGCGGGTTCAGCCCTTCCATACACAATAGACTGCACTATACTGCCCCTTACTTGGTCTGACCATTCTCCAGTGATATTGACGTTAGGCGACGCTTATCAGCCTTCGGCCAGGCCCCCTTGGCGACTTCGAGACGACCTTTTACTCCATGAACCGGCGCGAATAGCTATACAAGCAGCCTTAGATAACTATTTTAAAGAAAACGTGACGCCTGATGTCAACCGCCTTACTATCTGGCAAGCCCATAAGGCTGTAATAAGAGGGGAATGTATAAAATGGGCGACTCATCTTAGGAAGCAATATGTATCACGAAGACTGGACCTACTTACTAAATTACAAGACCTAGACACGCGCAATAAAACAGCCCCGTCTCAAGAAATAATAGAAACTATAGATTCCACAATGGGTCTGTTGAGAGATTTGGAGGCGGAGAGCTATTTCAAGGCATTGACCAAGCGCAATGCTGTGTATTACGCTCTTCGAAACAAACCTGGTAGATTCTTAGCTCGCAAACTTCAACCAGTTAACACGCCCCGTAAACAAATTACACTTAAATCCCCCACTGGACTTATTTATGACCCCAAAATTATAGCGAATGAATTTGCCACCTATTATGAAAGTCTATATAATTTGGATGCGAAACAGACAGTCCATTGCCCTACAGTGGCAGATATAGATACATACCTGGAGCGGGTTCATCTTCCTTCGTTGTCCCAGACACATATTGCAAGTTTAACCACACCCATAATGACCGAAGACATTCTGAAGGCTATTAAAAACCTCCCAACACGTAAGGCCCCGGGCCCTGATGGACTGACGGGATTGTATTACTCCACCTTCGCTTCCCAACTAGTACCACATTTAAGTGCGGGCTTTGACGAAGCGTGGGAGGGTGGCTCCTTCCCAGTAGACATGTTGAGAGCACACATTATTACCTTGCCCAAACCGGGTAAAATTCCTGACCGTTGCCCTAACCTACGCCCTATCTCTTTGCTTAATATAGATGTTAAAATATTCAGCAAAATACTGGCCAACCGACTTCAATATATTGTTCCCACTCTAATAGGTCTAGATCAGGTAGGGTTTATATCAAGGCGCCAAGGAGCTGACAGCACTAAAAAACTGGTTAATTTACTTGGCCTGATGGGACGCGGGGACTCTTCAAGCTTGATTCTGTCATTGGACGCAGAAAAAGCCTTTGACAGGGTTCACTGGAACTTTCTGTATCGAGTTTTACAAAGTTCGGATTTCCACCCTTTATAACTGCGATACAGGCTCTGTATGATTCTCCCTCTGCTAAGGTACTCTGCAGCGGGTTTGTGTCGGAGGAATTTGTAATAACTAATGGGACAAGGCAGGGATGCCCACTTTCCCCACTATTATATGCCCTGGTTTTGGAGCCTTTGGCGCAGGCCATACGACAAAATGATTCCATTTGTGGAATACAGGCAGGCCCGGTGACTTATAAACTCAACCTATACGCAGACGATATCCTTCTAACCTTGACTGACCCGGATTGTTCTCTCCCTTCCCTCCAACAAGAGTTAGACTTGTATAGTCAGGTTTCATATCATTTGGTGAACATATTAAAAACCCAAGCACTCCCGATTAATATATCCCATCACCACCTGGAAGCCCTTCGAGCCAGTTATAAGTTTGACTGGCGAACTGATTATATTGTGTACCTGGGTCTTAAATAGCTAGTACTCCGGAAAAACTGTTTAATTATAATTATGATAGATTACTGTCAGAGGTGAAATCACAGTTATATCACTGGAGACTTCGGGAGATCTCATGGTTGGGCAGGATGGCGGCGGTGAAGATGATGGTGTTACCAAAAATTTTATACGTTTTTCGTCCCTCCCCTTGCAGCTGCCCACGTCCTTCCTAGATACCTTACAATCTATCATAATGAGATATATTTGGAATCATAAAAGGCCCAGAATACCGAAAAAACTATTGTATTACCGCCATAGGGATGGAGGCCTTAACGTTACCCACATACATAACTATTATTGGGCCACATGTTTGGCATCACTAGCTGAACTGGTTCACACCCACCCTATGCCTCAATGGCTGGTAGTGGAATATACTTTTATTCCCGGACACACTTTGGCCGACCTATTATTCGTGCCTCGTACAAAGAGACCACGTCTGCCGGAGATTCTACCCTCCACGATTTTATATGTTAAGGCGTGGGACCGTTATGCCCACTTATTTCAAAACTACACTCCAGTATCCATGGCCACACCTCTCACATCAATGTCATACTTGCTGCCTCACTTTAGAGCGGGGCCCTGGATTCAATCTGGAGTCACGCACCTACACCATCTGTTTTCGCTGCCGGACATCTTGTCCTTCCAAACTTTACAAAAGAAATTTAAGGTACCATCCTCAATGTTTTTGTCATACATGCAACTCTATTCTTATTTCAAATCCAATGCAGTAATATCTAATTTACGTACCACATTGCCGCTCCTCTCGGACACTGAACTATTTTGGCTAGACCCGCACACCACCACAAAACCCATCTCGTTGTTTTATCGATTGCTTAATACCCCGACTGGAATAACATCGTGGAAGTTTCACAACACTTGGGAAAAGGACCTTTCTATGCAATTTACCCCCTCGCAATGGGCCATGGCACATTTGTTTTCGGCTGGAGCCTCAAGGTGTGCAACGCTGATTGAAACACAACGAAAAGTTCTATACTGTTGGTATCTTACGCCCTCAAGGATTAGCCGTTTTGCCCCAAACACTTCGGACGTCTGCTGGAGATGTTTGTCTGCCCCGGGTACGATGGGTCATATCTGGTGGCACTGTCCACTGATAACACCACTATGGAAAGATATATCTCTTCTTGCGTCGGAAGTCTTGGCAGTCAGATACAGTGCACACCGGAGATCCTATTGCTGGGAATGGTCCCCCTTCCTCGATCACACCTCAGAATGTTATTTATAATTGTCTCTACAACAATGTTGCTTATTGCCAGGAACTGGAAATCGACCGCTGTCCCAACACAAAGACAGATAGCTACATTACTAACACAATATCGATCCTTCGACTCCAAAGCTACCTCGGCATGGGGTTTTCGCCCCACTAAACATGACCCATGGGCTATCTGGGACATTCATAAGATTTATGAGGCGTGTGGTTTGTGATTACAGTGTTGATAGAATTATGGTTCTAGGTCACTTTTCTGCGAGGTTTAAGGAGAACTCCTGGTGCACTCTCTGCTTCAGAGAAATTGCCTTCTCCTGCTGATCCTGAGATTCCCTTCCCTGTTTGTTAGTTTATTTTTTATTTTTATGTACTTCCTTTATTTTTATGTTATTTTATTATAGTTTACATGTCCTTACAAAAATGTTTGAGAGATACTGCTGCAATCATACCAGATTCTTTCATGAGATGGTTGAATGTTATTTACAGTGATTATGTTGTAAACACCTCTCAATAAAAATATTTTGAAATAAAAACATACACCAGTTTTGGGTTTACTGGTTTCAAGAAGCACTGCCTGATGTGAACCATGCCTTGCAGAAAAGAGATCTCAGAAGACCTACGATCAAGAATTGTTGACGTGCATGAAGCTGGAAAGGGTTACAAAAGTATCTCCAAAAGCCTTGATGTTCATGTGTCCACGGTAAGACAGACTGTCTGCAAATGGAGAAAGTTCAGCATTGTTGCTACTCTCCCTAGGCGTGGTCGTCCTGTAAAGATGACTGCAAGAACACAGAGCAGGATGCTTAATGAGGTAAAGAAGAATCCTAGAGTGTCAGCTAAAGACTTACAGAAATCTCTGGCACATGCTAACATTTTTGTTGACACATCTACAATAAGGAAAACATTAAACAAGAATGGAGTACACTACGGAGGAAGCCATTGCTGTCCAAAAAGAATATTGCAGCACGTTTGAAGTTTGCAAAAGAGCACCTGGATGTTCTACAGCACTACTGGCAAAATATTCTGTGGACAGATGAAACCAAAATTGAGTTGTTTGGAAAAAACACACAACACTATGTGTGGAGAAAAAAAGGCACAGCACACCAACATCAAAACCTCATCCCCACTGTAAACCATGGCGGAGGGAGCATCATGGTTTGGGGCTGCTTTGCTGCCTCAGGGCCTGGACGGATTGTTGTCATTGATGGAAAAATGAATTGCAGAGTTTATCAAGACATTTTGCAGGAGAACGTACGACCATCTGTCCGCCAACTGAAGCTCCGCAGACGATGGGTGATGCAACAGGACAATGACCCAAAGCATACAAGTAATTCAACAAAAGAATGGCTTCAACAAAACAAAATACACCTTCTGGAGTGGCCCAGTCAGAGTCCTGACCTCAACCCGATTGAAATGCTGTGGCATGACCTTAAGAGAGCGATTCACACCAGACATCCCAATAATATTGCTACACTGAAACAGTTTTGTGAAGAGGAGTGGTCCAAAATTACTCCAGATCGTTGTGCAGGTCTGATCTGCAACTACAGGAAACGTTTGGTTGAGGTTATTGCTGCCAAAGGAGGGTCAACCAGTTATCAAGTCCAAAGGTGTACTTTTTCCAACCTGCACTGTGAATGTTTACATGTTCTGTTCAATAAAACATGAAAACATATAATGTTTGTGTTGTATTTTAAGCAGACTGTGTTTTTCAAATTGTTGTGACTTAGATGAAGATCAGAGCACATTTTATGACCAATTCATCCAAAACTCCACGTAATCCCAAAGGGTTCACATACTTTTTCTTGCCACTGTAATTTGATGAGTAGAGGTAACATCACTGCTCTATGGCCGTGGAGACACTGGTTCAAATCCCAGCAAAAGCACCTCTCCAGTAAGTGTCCTTGGGCAAGACACCTAACGGTACATACTCGCCACCTTGGACATACTTGAAAACAAGAGAAATCTCAATGTATCCTTCTTGGTAAAATCCTTTCTAAAAAAAAAACCAACACATTTTGAATAGTTTACGGTTTTAATTGGGCTTAAAGGTCCAACCTACACACCCTGACCAATTTAGCAATGGTCTGGTGCCATTTTGGAGATAATGGTGAGTGAAGCAGAGGAGTTTCATCCGCTCACACAAGTGTCACTAGGCAGATATAATCTGCATATCCTGCCCATTGGCCACCAAATCAGTCACAGATGATGTCCTGAAAGGTTTCTCTGT
Organism: Leptobrachium leishanense; assembly: GCA_009667805.1. Lineage (NCBI taxonomy): Eukaryota > Metazoa > Chordata > Amphibia > Anura > Megophryidae > Leptobrachium > Leptobrachium leishanense. The sequence continues at coordinate 152,088,739 of CM019067.1, read as the reverse complement.
GCTCCCTTCTAACTCCCATGAACTGGTGGAAGCCAGTTCTGTAATCACTTACATGCCATACTGGGGAGTGCATTCCTTTAGGGGTTATTCGGAAAGAGCCGATCTGGTCCCGAAATGTCACCAAACAGGGAATTTTTCCATAGGGTGACATTTCAGGGACATTCGGCTATTCAGAGAGCAGGCAGTTTGCCAAATGTTGGCGAACTGCCAGCAAGTACGTTGCCTGTTTGAAGGCAGTGAAATTCCCATAGAGAAGCAATGGTTAATCTATTCAGAGAACACCGAACAGCAGAGAAAAGTTGCCGAAATGCCCTGCTGTTCTGTGCTTTTATTCATCAGGTTTATTCAGACGAACCCCATAGGCTCCAATGTTAAAAATATTCCCGTTTTTATCCAATATCTAATAAACCGTTTGTTTTATTCTGCAGTAAAAGTCTTTATTTATTGTTTTTTTAGGATCTTCTAGGCATTACTATGTCCAGGACATACTTGAAAACGAGAGAAATCTCAATGTATCCTTCCTGGTAAAATCCTTTATAAATAAATAAATAAAAAATAAATTTTTCTGGATTTTTTCAGCAAATTTCTTTTCCCTTTTTATTTTTTCCGTAACAGACCTTTTTATTATCAGTCATAGGATCTCACATGTAAATTCCAGGCAATTTCGTTCAATAGTATATTTGCAAACAGTGTTTGAATTTTGACACTTTCAAGCGTATTGTTTTTTTCAATTTTTTTTTACCTCATTTGTCAGCTTGTCAGCTTTTTCCGGCGGCTGATCTGCACTGTGATCGGTGGCTCGGTGGCTTTTTCCAGCGTGGTCGGCGTGGGTTTTGCAGTGGTTCTGGTGGGTGTTCGGCGGGTTTGCGGTGGCTTTTCCCTGCACTCTAGGGAATCAGTTTCCCACCCTGCAGTGAATTCAGCATTGACTCATAGCGCATACAGATATATATAAAGAGTATTGCAAATGGTTGGGTATTGATTTAATTAAGAACGATCAGAGAGGTGGTGACCACTCCAGATTTCTAGCGAGGAGTGGATATACAATTTAGGCACGTGGAGACGGGGTGGTCTAAACTTGGACCTGGATATTAAGAACTGTCTTTAAAATCAATTCGAAATATGTTTTTTAAAATATAATGTTCTATTAAAATGATCTTCTCTAATCCATTAGATGCGATGTGAAATATACCTTTATGAATTGTATAGGCTCTATTTAAGCTAATCTGGTATTGCTCTATCATAATATTTGATCGTATTGTTTTGTTTTGTTTTATTTTACTTTATTTATTTATTCTCTTTTTTCCATAAATATTATCGCCTAATTCTTCGGATGCGACCTGGAACGTACCCCTATGAACGATTCGAATTATATTAAGGACCGCCGGAACTCGTGGACATTAGATCGGAACCACTGAGAGGGGATATTTTCGTTTTTGAGTCGTTTCGAGTTGTTTTCGAATCGTTTTCGAATCGTTTTCGTATCGTTTCCGAGTCGCATCGAAGGAATAAGGAGCGGCGATCCATCATTTCCAGAAAAGAGGCGTCATGTCACTTCCGGTGCGTTCCAAAGGTGGAGCGCACGCCAAAGGGAGGGACCGGAAGTCTTTCAATCGGCGCCCTGAGGAAAGAGTTTAAAAGGAGACTTTCGAAAATTTGTATTATATTGTTGTTTTTTAATGTTTTATCCCTGAAGAAGTGCATTTATCGCACGAAACGCGTTGGATCCTTGTATTATTTTATTTTGTACACCCCATTAAATTTTGTCTTGACTCTGGATGGTGATTGGTGGTTCCTGCGGCGGCAAGGATTTCCAGGCTGAACATTCCATGAGCGACAGATGCGGTGTGAAATCTCCTATGAGACGATAAGTTTTAAAGATTAGATATCTTGTGAGTGCTATCCTAGGAGGGGCACCTCTTGCAATACTCTTTATATATATCTGTATGCGCCATGAGTCGCTGTTTTTTACCTCTACAGATTCCCGTTTTTCCATATTTATCCTTTTCATACTGTCAAGACGCCTAAGGGAGAGACGTCTGGGATATCTAGAGGTTGTATTTTTTGTTTATATTGCCTGTTGTCACACTCCAATTGTCTGTATACTGGTGAATTCAGCATTCACTGCAGGGTGGGAAACTGATTCCCTGAAGTGCAGGGAACTGCAGGGAATGAGAGAGCACCGAAATGTCGCCAACATTTCGGTGGTCTCTGAATAATCCCTTTACTCTGATATGCCAGGGATTGTTGTGGGTGGCTATTCAGTGTGGTAATGCCAGTGTGTATTTTATATTTGTCGACCTGCCCGTCCCTTGGGTTTTTGTCCCATTGAACACTCAAAATAAAGCAGTCTAAGTTTTGTCTTCACCCTACGATGAACGGGAAATTTTCTGCAGGGAGTTACCCACCCTGGGTACTGATTCCTGTTACAGTTTGCAAATTTTAGATGAAGGATAAGACAAGTAAAAGCACAGTAGTCAGCGGCGTAGCGTGGGTGGTCAGTGCCCGGGGCGAAGCAAGAATTCTGCGCCCCCCAACCTGTGGGCACGGTAACACACCCTGATTCCCTTCTAACAGTAGAGTATTGACCCCCCTTACTGTACAAGCACATGTATTGTATATTAACAAAATACTGATATAATAAAAAAATTAAACACACATGCCCCCCACGTTGCGCCACTGCTACCAGTCACCTTGTCCCAGTATACCCTAGCATAGTTCCACTCTCAAATTATACCAGTCACTCTCTCCCAGTACCCCAGTCACTCTCTCCCAGTACCCTAGTCACTCTCTCTCCCAGTACCCCAGTCACCCTCTCCCAGTACCCCAAGCACTCCCTCTCAAGTACCCCCAGTCACTCTCTCTCCCAGTACCCCCAGTCACTCTCTCCTTCTCTCTCTCAGTACCCCCACTTTCTCCCAGGACCCCCAGTCACTCTCTCCAAATAACCAAGTCACTCTTTCTCTCCCAGTACCCCCAGTCACTCTCTCCCAGTACCCCAGTCACTCTTTCTCTCTTTTTTGCGCCCCCTAAGAAAATTGCGCCAGGGGCGACCGCCCCCGAGGCACCCCCCACGCTACGCCACTGACAGTAGTCTCTCGAAACACTGGAGGTTGTACCAGAGGTAATCACCCCACATGGAATAGCAAGCAATGGTTTATGCCATATTTTTCCTACTCCTTTATACTTACTATGGGCCAGATCACAACTTGATCGCAGAGGACAACGCTCAAGTTATACCTTTTATTTCTAAGGCATCCTTTTCAATCCGAGACACAATTTCATCTTTCATCTCGGGTGTTGTGCCAGATTACTGTACATTAGCATCTCCTATAATTTGCGACGCTAATGTGGCAGATGGATAACGAGCTGTTGCAACCAGATCTCTCTCCACAATATAGACAGGGTTACTATACATTGAACAACATTTTTACAGACCAGTACAGGAGGAAACAAGGGCCCTATTCCCATGGAAACTCACAATCTAGAAGGGTTGGGGATGGAAACAGGAGGAGAGGACTGTTGGTGAGAGTGATGGACTGCTAGGTGAGAGTGATGGACTGCAAGGTCAGAGTGATGGACTGCAAGGTCAGAGTGATGGACTGCTAAGTGAGAGTGATGGGCTGCTAGGTGAGAGTGATGGACTGGTTATGGCAGTGAGGTGTATCAGTGAGTCGTATGTAGGCTTCCTTAAATAGGAATGTCTTAAGAGAGATTTTGAAGGAAGAGAAACTAGGGGATAGTCTGACCGTACGAGGGAGAGGGTGGATGAGTTTCTTTGTGGTGTCAGCAGTAAGAAATGGCTGAATTCTTTAACGTTCAGGTTGTGATCAGGCCCTATGTATTTTATATTTATTTATTTATAAAGTATTTTACCAGGAAGGATACATTGAGATTTCTCCAGGGCTCGAGTCCAGCGGGAACGTGGGGGAACGCCGTTCCCGCACTTTTCCCACGGCGGGAACGCAGGTTCCCGCTGTGGCCCGAGTCCAGGCATGTACCTATGCAAGCCCCAGGCTTAGTCAGCTTGCCGGCCGGCCCACAGGAGCTCCTATTCGTCTGTTCCTCTCCTGACTCCTCCTTCTCTTGACGCTGGTATCATGTGACTCAGCGCGCCGGCGCCAAGCATTGCGGGAAGGAGCAGGAGGCAACTCCAGGCTGACTGGCAGTGTGTGCACTGCACGAATGGCCCAACCCGACCATGGCTCTGCAGTGGCTGGAGGCAGCTCTGGGGTGATCGGGTAAGTAAGGCAGCCTGTCCCAACTCACACTGTCAGCACCAGTCTCCCCCCCCCCACTCCTCTCACCCGCAGCACTTCAGACCACCTTGCTCCTCGCTGGCTGCATCCCCCCCCCCACACACACACACTGGATCTAGAGGGAGAGGGAAGTCAGGCTGCTGTGTGAGATGCTCACCTCGGCCTCCCTTTCTGCAGCTGTGACAGGCAGCTCAGCCTCTGACCCTCACGGCAGGTAGGCGGAGGGGGGGATGGTCGAAGGGGAGACATGCAGGAAAGAGCTGGGCTGCTCCCTGGATGAGCTTGAAAAGGTTTGTGGAGAGACAGGCTCTTAAGCCAGACCTCCTGCCTATGCCTGTGCATAAAATTAAGATTTATTTTATATGCCTGTGTGCACAGTATTGTCAGTATAACAGTGTGTGAGTGTTTAGTGTGAATGACTATTAAAATGAATTGGGGCAATGGAGGGGCTATTAACATTAATTGGGGCAATAGAATATGAATTGGGGCAATGCAGGGGCTATTAACATGAATTGGGGCAATGGAGGGGCTATTAACATGAATTGGGACAATGGAGGGGCTATTAACATGAATTGCGGCGATAGAATATGAATTGGGGCAATGCAGGGGCTATTAACATGAATTGGGGCAATGGAGGGGCTATTAACATGAATTGGGGCAATGGAGGGGCTATTAACATGAATTGGGACGATAGAATATGAATTGGGCAATGCAGGGGCTATTAACATGAATTTGGGCAATGGAGGGGCTATTAACATGAATTTGGGTGATAGAATATGAATTGGGGCAATGGAGGGGCTATTAACATGAATTGGGGCAATGGAGGGGCTATTAACATGAATTGGGACGATAGAATATGAATTGGGCAATGCAGGGGCTATTAACATGAATTTGGGCAATGGAGGGGCTATTAACATGAATTTGGGTGATAGAATATGAATTGGGGCAATGCAGGGGCTATTAACATGAATTGGGGCAATGGAGGGGCTATTAACATGAATTGGGGCAATGGAGGGGCTACTAACATGAATTGGGGCAATGGAGGGGCTATTAACATGAATTGGGGCGATAGAATATGATTTGGGGCAATGCAGTGGCTATTAACATGAATTGGGGCAATGGAGGGGCTATTAACATGAATTGGGGCAATGGAGGGGCTAGTAACATGAATTGGGGCAATAGAATATGAATTGGGGCAATGCAGGGGCTATTAACATGAATTGGGGCAATGGAGGGGCTATTAACATGAATTGGGACAATGGAGGGGCTATTAACATGAATTGGGGCAAACTGTTTCAGTGACTCCATTTTCGGCAAACACAATGAATTTTCAATAATGAATTCACTGTATTTTTGACGAAATGGAATCATCCAAAGAGCGCTGAAATGCAGGGAAACGCAAAGCACCGAAATTGCACACAATATAAAATAATAAAAAAAATATATTTTCATTAAATGTCAAAAAATTCAAACAAAATCTTTTGCTCCGGCCCATAGAGATCTTAATGCGACCCTGCGTGTTTGCATAATTGGATTGGGCCACTCTCATGGATGAAGTCCAGGGCCAATTTTTTGTCCCAGCCCTGCCCGAGCCCAACACAGTTTAGCTGACCGCACAGCGTGCTGCCTCGCGCGGCCGCCGTCCTCTGAAGGATGTGACACTGCCTGCAGGCGAGATCTTGGGAGAGCTCATCACAGCCTTCAGTAGCCGGTGGCCGCGTGGAGGAGCAGAAGCACGCTGGTGCAAGCGGGTCCCCATCTGAATCTAAAGGTCTGAATGAGTGTGCTGCTGGCTGGATATATATACAATCTCGGGGGTCCAGTGCCTGTGTATATTGGGGGTCCGGTGCCTGTGTATATTGGGGTCCAGTGCTTGTGTATATTGGGGTCCAGTGCCTGTGTGTATTATTCTGGGGGTCCAATGCCTGTGCATATTATTCTTGGGGGGGGTCCAGTGCCTGTGTATATTATTCTGGGGGTCCAATGCCTGTGCATATTATTCTGGGGGGGGTCCAGTGCCTGTGTATATTATTCTGGGGGTCCAATGCCTGTGCATATTATTCTTGGGGGGGGGTCCAGTGCTTGGGTATATAATTCTGATGGTCCAGTGCCGGTGTATATTGGGGGTCCTGTGTATATTGGGGGTCCAGTGCCTGGGTATATTATTCTTGGGGTTCTGTGCCTGTGCATATTATTCTGGGGGTCCAGTGCCTGTGTATATTATTCTGGGGGTTGAGTACCTGTGAATATTATTCTGGGGGTCCCGTGCCTGTGCATATTATTCTTGGGGGTCCAGTGCCTGTGTATATCATTTGGGGGGGTCGTGTGCCTGGGTATATAATTCTGGGGGTCATGTGCCTGGATATATATAATACAGGGGGGGTATCTGTGCCTGGGTATATAATGCTGGGGGGTCTGATGCCTGGATATATATTTAATACTGGGAGGATCTGTGCCTGGGTATATATATATATTCAATAGGCTGTGTTAGTCCAGTTGACAAAATCACGAGTATAGCAGTACATAGTGATACCTTTCACTGATCAGTAAGCTTCCAGACTTGAAGAAGAGCGTTACACTCTTGAAAGCTTGTCTTTTACATGGAACGTTAGTCGAATAAAAAAAGGTATCACTGCATACTGCTATACTCGTGAATATATAATATATATATTCAGGTAATGGGGGTTGTGGAATTCTTGGGTGAGTTCCCTCACTTTTTTTCCCAGGATTTGAGCCCTGGATTTCTCTCATTTTCAAGTATGTCTTGGGTTTATATTATTCTTGTCTTCTTTAAAATGGGTTGTTCCACTATTCAGTTGTTATAACCTTTTTTTTTTGCTATTTAGGAGAAACTAGCAATACTTTCATTTACTACTGGGGGAACAGAGGAAATGTTTTCTAAAAATGGTGTGAGTGGGGACATCCGGTACCTACTTTGGCCCATGCAGGTAACTGTTTACTATTTGTATCTGAAAGTATGGATGCACTTTGTTTAAATAACATACACATATACAGTATATATGCTATGCAAAAGACATCATTCCAACCAAAAAGATCTAAACCAAGGGTGAGCAACCTTGACCCTTCAGATGTTTTGGAACTACAATTTTCTGTAAGACTTGGTCTACCTAATGTGTGGCTTAATATAAAGGGAGATGTAGTTCCAAAACATCTGGCGGGTCAAGGTTCCTGACCCCTGATCTACGCATTAATGTGTTTGCATTGATAATTATTTTTAATTGGTGCACGAGAATACAATAAACTAAAAAAATATAATTTTAAAGTTGGTTGCATCAGTTTTTAAGGGCTTAATTCAACTACGAAGGTGAACCGTGCATTGTTGTTGGGGAGCAGTTCGGAATGCATACTTTGATAAACATTTAAAATGGTGTAACTGTTTAATATTGTGAATTCGATGTCACTGTAGTCATATAAGAGCAGCATAGTAACCATTGATGGCATCATTAATAGCGTGGGAGATTAGAAGATACATTGGCAATGTGGTGAAATAAGTAGCGTTAAAGGGGGAGAGGGTGTTGTTTTGTTTCTTACCAAAATCAAGTTTAGCAGTGTAAATTATATATATTTTGTTGACAAATAGTAGTTTGTCGACTAAAAATGATTTGATAATATCTATTTATTTCTCAGCATGGTATAATGCATTTCTGTGGTTTCAAAGTCCTCGCCCCACAAATTTCCTATGCTCCAGAATACACAGGAGACAAAGAAAGGAAAGACATGCTGTTGTCATGGGCAAAAAGGCTGGAGACCATTTGGGAAGAACAACCTATAGAGTGTACTCCGCCATGGTACTTTCAATAGAGAAGCTGAAAGAATAAGAAGGTCAGCAAATGTGCAACGAAAGGAGCAATGATATGTACAAAATATCTACAGTTATCCATCTTAAACTATGTGGTGCACATCCAAAATCGCTGTACAGCAGAAGCAATTTCCAACACCCCTACTATATTACTGTAAGTTGTTTATTTGCAATAAAAAAATGTATGATCCTGTAAGTTCTTACGTTATTTCAACTACACTAGCATGCAATCAAATTTCTTAAACATATTGAGCCCTATTCAAAGTTTGTTGTTTGGCTTAGCGTTTGAGACACACAACGTAACACCAGACAATATTAACTTAATTTATTTAATGTTCTGTTCCCTTGGTTTCCTCCTTTCTGAAGCTTTGCCAGGCTCTAATTGCAGCTGTCTTCAGTTTTTCTTTGTTTGTTGGTCTTTCTGCCTTTAGTTTTGCCTTCAGCATGTGAAATGCATGTTCAGTTGGGTTGAGATCAGGTGATTGACTCGGCCATTGCAGAATATTCCACTTATTTTCCTTCAGAAACCCCTGGGTTGCTTTTGCAGTGTGTTTTGAATTAGTGTCCATCTCTACTGTGAAGTGCCGTCCGATCAACTTTGCTGCAGTTGGCTGAATCTGGGCTGACAGTAGATCTCTAAACACTGCTGAAATCATCCAACTGCTTCTGTCTTCTGTCACATCATCAATAAACGTCAATGACCCAGTGCCACTGTAAGCCATGCATGCCCATGCCATCACACTGCCTCCACCATGTTTTACAGATGAGGTTGTGTGCTTTGGTTCATGAGCTGTTCCAAGACTTCTCAACACTTTTTTCTTCCCGACATTCTGGTACAGATTAATTTTAGTTTCATCCGTCCAAACAATGCTTTTCCAGAACTGGTTTGGCTTTTTTAGATGTTTTTTGGCAAAGTGCAATCTGGCTTTTCTATTCTTCAGGCGTGGTGAACCCTTTGTATTTGCTTTCGTGAAGTCTTCTCTTGATTGTAGACTTTGACAATGATGTGCCCACCTCCTGGAGAATGTCCTGCACTTGTCTGGATGTTGTGAATGGATTTTCTTTACCGTAGAGAGGATCCTGCAATCACCCACCTCTGTTGTCTTCTGTGGACGTCCAGGCCTTTTTATGTTCCTGAGCTCGCCAGTGCGTTCTGCTTCCCTCTGAATGTACCAAACTGTGATTTGGCCACTCCTAGGGCCCTATCACCTCCTTCAAGCTAATGCTAAAGCTCACGTTAGTGCTAGCTTAAAAGAGTTGATAGCGAATCGGAGGTGATCTAACGGGTTAAAAAAACACATTAGCAAATCTGTATTAGAGGTTTCTACCGCGAGTTTACTGTACTTTGTGCTCCCTATACTTAACATGGGAAGCGGAAAGTGCAAGCAGAGATTAACTAGTGTTAGGATCACAAGGTCTTAACGCTAGCTAGCGGTCGCTAACTGAAAAAGATATCACCAGCTCTGAGCTGCTGCTAACTGATACCGCTACTGCTGGCCACCCAGAGCAGAGTGAGACTGAGGGGAAAAAATTCCCTTGTCTCGCACCGCGATCACTCTGCCAACCTGCAGGATGTCACAAGAGGCGGGATCCTGCCGGTCATGTGACCCGGCAGCAGGAGCCTCCTATGGACTAGCCGCAAGCCTAGCGGCTGTTACACGGTTAGCTGCTGGATTCAGCGCCTGCCTCGTAATCCGCTGGTGAAACCGGGATGCAAAGGGAATTTAGCGAAAGCTAATTTTAACTTGAATGTTGCTGCTATCTCTCTGATGGATTTGTTTTGTTTTTAAAGCCTGACAATGACCTGTTTCACTTGCATGGAAACATAGAAACATAGAAAAAATGTCGGCAGATAAGAACCTTTCGGCCCATCTAGTCTGCCCAATTACATGGATACTTTACCTGGATTTATCTTTTGTTTAGGATAGCCTTATGCCTATCCCATGCTTGCTTAAATTCAATTACTGTTTTGGCCTCTACCACTTCTACTGGAAGACTGTTCCATGTATCCACCACCCTCTCAGTAAAATAATGCTTCCTGATGTTACTTTTAAACCTTTGACCCTCTAATCTAAGACTATGTCCTCTTGTTTTGCTACTTTGTTTCCTTTTAAATATACTCCCTTCCTCTACCTTGTGGATTCCCTTTACGTATTTAAATGTTTCTATCATATCTCCTCTGTCTCGTCTTTTTTCTAAGCTGTACATAGCTGTGGATGGACAGCTCCTTTGAACGCATGATGTAGGTTCACAGCAATAGATTCCAAATGCAAATATCACACTTAGAATCAACTCCAGACCTTTTACCTGCTTAATTGATGAAGAAATAACGAAGGAGTAGCCCACACCTGGCCATGAAACAGCTTTTGATTCAATTGTCCAATTACTTTTGGTCCCTTGAGAAAAGGGGGCGTGGCTTCTCTTAAGAGCTGTAACTCCTAAACGCTTCGTCTAATTTGGATGTACATACCCTCAAATTAAACCTGCCCTTTCATCCCATACCCATTATATAACAAAAGCTTGAATATGTTTTGGTAAATGCAGGAAAAAACTAAAATTGTGCCTGTGTCCAAATACTTTATATAGGGACCTTACTCACGTCTTGGTTAGAATAAAGATGTTAAAGATGAGGCGTGAATGGTTGGCCCACGACTTTACCATTAGCGTCTAATTTTTAACTACAACCTTGAATTAGGACCCATGGTTTTTCAAAGACAGAGTGAAAACAATTCTAGCATAACCTAAAATTAAATTTGGTTCGTGGCTTCACACCAAGAAAGCACAGATACCAGTGACGTGTGGTGAGGTCAGTGGCTGGGGAGGCACTGGCTAGTATCAGAGCTAGATATACACAGGTTACGTAGTCACAATTTACGAAGGGCCGGATTTACTTCTCTGGAGCTTGTAGGCACAAAAATCTGGAGCACCCCCATCCCCCGTTCCAAAAAAAAAAAGAAGTGCCGAAACTACGTTAATTTCTATTCTGGGGGTGACAAAAACCTTTTTAAAAACTGAAAAAATGTTTTCTCTCTGCGCTCATATCAAAAGAATGGGCCTGAAAATTAAGCATAAATGGAGCAGATAGGGCTCGTGTAAGGCTGGGGTCAGACGAGCGCACTATGTGCGCCCGTATTGATGTGCCTTCTGGTGTCTGGCGCAGCGTTGCGACACTGCGACTGGGACGGCCACACGTTGTTGCATGCACAAAAAATTGCGTGTACAACAGCGGCCGTGCTGCGTCTGTGCAGCAGGCATCCCCATCAAAGCACTAGGAGGCGCGTTGACAGGGCTGCAAAGTGCGATCCTCCATAGGAGGATAGTGCCTTGCAGCGCTGAATGCACGGACGGGTGTCGAGTGGAAGGAATGTCCGCTCTCATGGACGGTCCTTCCGCTTTTACTACCGCTCGTCTGACACCAGCCTTAAACAAGCACAAATAGTAACCCAACCTTCATTTCTGAGCCTAACTCAAAACTTGCTTTGGAAATAATTTTTTTTACATTTTACATGGTCATATCTGGTACCATTAGAAAAGCCAGACTTTGAACTAGCCAATCACACCCAAGTTGAACTTGTGCGGTGTAAATATTTATTTAAAAAAAAGTAGATAAAGGTGTCCAAAGAACCCCTGCTGTCTTTGCAGCAAGTGTGTTTTTTAGATGAATCAATGTGTAATACCTAATTTCACCATCACCACCACATTTGACCCTGGTGTGAAAAATGAGAAGGTGCCTTAATGCAGTGGCATTGTTTGCTTTATAAGTAAAAAAATATTTTTTGCATTTAACTTTTTGATTTTTACACCTTTTATGGTCATGTTTGGTATCACTGAAAAGGCCAGACTCTTAACTTCCCAATGACACCTCACTTGATCTTGTGTAAAGTGAAAATCAGAGATGCAGGTTCCAAAGTCCCCCTTGTCTCTCCTCACTGAAGTGCCACGTTTTAGGTTGTCAGTGAAACAATGGGGGTTATTTAGAGAGCACCGAAATGTCACAGACATTTTGATGCTCTCTCGTTCCCTGCACTTCAGCATTCACCGCAGGGTCCCCAGAATGCAGGGAAAACTCACCGAACACCAGCCTAAATCCCACCGAAAACCCGCCACAAAAAACACGCTGAACGCGTTGGAAAAGGTCATCGAGCCGCCGATCACAGCGCAGATCAGTCGCCGGAAAAAGCCAACAAGCTGATGAACGGGGTAAAAAAAAACAATATGATTGAGAATGTCAAAATTGAAACGCTGTTTGCAAAAAACTACAAAACAAAAATGTCTGGAATTTACATATAAGGTCCAATGAATGATAATAAAAAGGTCCATTACAGAAAAAAGAAAAACTTTTGGCTGAAAACAATCCTGAAAATGCCTAAAAGATCCTAAAAAAATCAATAAAGAGACTTTTTTACTGCAGATTAAAATAAAAAAATTGTTTATTAGATATTGCATGAAACGGGAATATTTTTAAGATTGAAGCCTATGGGATTCACCTGAATAACCCCTAATGCATTGTGCCATCAACTCCACACTTGCTGCCAGTGTGGGAAATGAGAAGGTGAGTTAGTGAAGCACCATCATTGGTGACTTTATAATTGTAAACTGAACAAGTGCTGCGTTAAAAACATAAAATATCTATTATTGCTTTATGTGTTATTATATTTGTAAATAAACATGATCATATTTTGTATCATTGTAAAGACCATAATCTGGTCTTTCCAATGATACATAATATGTCCCTCTAGTCTGTATGGCTCCAGAAATATAGAGGTCTAAATAATTGTAAAAAAAACACCTTTTTTTTTCACAGAGCAAGGCGCCCCCTTGTGGCAGGCGCCTGTAGGCACATGCCTACTCTGCCTAATTATAAATCTGGCCCTGCCTTAGACTTAAAGTTGGGGGTCCTATCATGCTACTACGGAACCTAGACCCACCAAGGTTATGCATTGGGATCTAACTTTGTGAGAAGAAGATGTTGCCAAATGTTTTGGAATCTACGATCTTGACCGGGAAGTGTTAGGGTGAAACAGTGTTTATTCCACGCATACCTCTTAATCCTTCAGATCTGCCTTTCAATTTTAAAAGGCTACAGCTCCCAGTACGACCAGCATTCTCGATAACCATCAACAAGTCACAAGGGCAATCTGTTCAGTGCTGTAGAATTAATCTGTGGTCACCCTGTTTCTCCCACAAGCAACTTTGTGTTTCATGCTCAATGGTAGGTTCCCCAAACAATATTTTATCTTTGCACCAGGCAGGACAACTAAGGACAAAGTGTATCATCAAGTACTGCAGTAAGGATTTTAAACGCAGGCCTTTATCCCCTTCACTACCAAGATTGAGATATCTCAGGCTTCAAAGGCACCATCCGATGCCCCGAAATCGAGATGCCTCGATCTGCAGCCCAAAAGCAAATGAAATTAATTTGCTGCAAAGAATTTTGTTTGCTTTTCGGTTGCAGAAAGTGCCGCCAAAGTTTTAACCCTGTGGGCATAATGCCAAAAGAGTAAAAACTGTAAAATCGGCTGAAGAATGCTCTGATATATCGGACTTTCAGCAGCGTTCAGGTAAAAATGAACTACAGCTGTGATTTCGCATTCACGGCCACAGACTGCAGAGTGAACGCGTGGCAAATACGCCCCAAAGAAGCTCCCGTACTTCTTTGGACGTAGGACGTCTTACAGCGTGTTCCTGCACACTGTAAAACGCCCAGGTGTGAACGGGTCCCATAGGAAATCATGGGATTTCCGTGTCTCTGCGTTTTACAGCGCGCAGGAACGCACTGTAAAATGCTGAGGTGTGAACCCAGCTTTACTGTGGAGAGAGATTGTGGAGACACAGGTTTGACCCAGGCAAAGAGCACCTCTCCAGTACGTGTCCTTGGGCAAGACACCTAACGGCGTCGGCACATACTCGCCACCCAGGACATACATTGAGATTTCTCTCGTTTTCAAGTATCTTTCCTGGTAAAAAACTTTTTTTTTAAAAAACACCTATTTCTTACAGTACAATTAATTAAAAATGATTTACAAAAAAAACCCACTGGTTTCTGACAAAGGTTTTTTGGACAATCGCTTGGTAGTGAAGGGGTTAAGTGCTTGAGCTAAAAGAAAATTAGAAAATGCTAAGAAAAGTCTGAAATATATAACGAAGCATGAAATAAATATTTTTTTTTTACCTCTCCACCACAAGGTTTAAGGCTGGGGTCAGACCAGCGCATTTTTAACGTGCGTTCTAGCGCACTTAATCACGGCCGCACTAGCAGCAAATGACGGGCAATGACAGCCAATATAAGAAGTACGGTCGCACGAAAGTCCGGCCGCGCAACGCAAGTGGAAAATGAACGCATTTTTTCGAGAACGCAGAACCGCTAGTACGGACGTACAGAGTGCGCTGCGCCGGCTAGTGGCGTGTGTGTGTGATTTGGAGACGTCAGACCCTGCTCGTGTCCGGCCAACATAACGTCCAGACGCAAAAAGTTTCCTGGTTTGGATTCATAAAACATCACGCACGAACATGCGCATCGGATGACCGTTTTCGCATATTCCGTGAAAAAATACATCAATGCGTTCGGACGCACTTTTTTACGTTCGCGGGGAAAAATGCTTTCGTTTGACCCTAGCCTTAACTGTGAAAAGCCTGGGCAATGCTGTGTACTAATTCTAGTCTAGTATATTCATATGTTGTAGTAAAGGAATTAATCATGAATAATATTAAAGAAATCATATATACTATGTAGTAAAAACATGTTCAGAAATACATTCTGGCTATGGCAGCCCTAATTTCATAAAATATATGAATGTATTTAGGAAATTAACTACAATAAAGGATATAAGGCTGCTGTCAGACGAGCGTAGTGTTCACGCCCGTGATTGCGCCTAAAAGTACGTCCGTGATAGCATGAAAGAAAGTCCATTGGAGCCCGACACATGAAGTACGTCCGCACTGAACTGCGGACGCACAACGGCCGCGGCAAACGGACGCAAGGCAGGCAAGAACGTACAACCCCTAGAACGGCCGCACAAAGTGCGCTGCGTCCACAACGTCTGCATAGCTTTGTGTGTGAGTGATGGAACGTGGTCAGACAGACTGCATTTATACCTCCAGCGTTTTTCACGGACAAAATGGTTTTGCTTTTTAATTTATTTTCCCTCCTACATCCGTCAAAATATACATCAGTGAAAAAAAACGGACTGTGTGGCCACTACTGTGTCTTCCGTACTGACGTACGTCCGTGTGCACGGACGTACAGTCTGTAGAAATCACGCTCGTCTGACCCTAGCCTAAATGTACTTATTTTGCTACAGGTAGTTTATGTCAATCTGCAAAACATATTCCAGTTGCAGTAGTAGCCTTTGGCCCTGCACCTCGACTTTCCTGTGTGTGACATGATCCTTACACTGGCTGAGCATTATGGGCATGATAGTCCCCAGAAGCTGCAGGAAGAACACTAACATTTTTCTAGGCAAGCAAAGTTGGTTATTTTATTGATAAAATCATAATTGTGAATACTGGGATTAAAGTATAACAGAGAGGAGGAAACCAGCGTTTAGGGACTGGTGTGAGACGAGTGAAGGGGGTGGATCTGCCTTCATATCCTCCTGTTCCAGGAAGTAACTGTACAGAGAACTTGGCCCTTGTGTGAACAGAGGGACCTGACCAGAGGGACCTGACCAGAGGGGCAAGGGCGATTAACTCCTCAATAATTCCTCGGCTGTGCGGGCAATGTAGCCCCACTTATATTTATAAAGCTGATCTCATCCTACTGGTGAGTATTTTATAGTATTTTAAGGAGGAAGACATGCATGGAGTGTGTGCTACTGTATTTATTGTCACATTGTGAATGTGTGGACCTCTGCCAGTGATCACAGCTAGCCATCTGCTGCTGCCCTTCATGCTGGCTGAGCCTACTAGGAGACAGAATCCCCAAATTGTATTTCTTTCCTTCTTCAGATAAGGAATGCTTAATAATGCGTGTAATGACAGGCTTATTATTTCATATACCGCATGATGGTTAATGACACTGGCAGGATTCTAATGTGTTTAATTAAATGTCAGATGTACAGGAAAGTAAAGTTTTATAGCTTGAAGAATGGATGACGTTTCAGTTTCGTTTTTGATTTCTGAACAAGGAAGTGCTGAAGTGCTGTCAGGCCTGTAAAGCAATGCAGCTACAATCCTGCCTGTGACTGGATACATCTGCTTTATATTAAGGAGGCAGAAGTTGGTTTCTTATTCAGATAAATTGTTATAAAAAGGACAAATATTATCTGTTACAACACAGTTGCCCATAACCATGCCTAATGGTCAGTTTGGCACAGAAACATCAAAATTATGATCAATAGAGACCCACACACGAAGTACGTCCGCACAGAAGTGCGGACACACAACGGACGCAGTAAACGGACGCAAGTTAGGCAAGAATGTTAATCCGCTAGAACGGACGCGCAGAGTGCGCTGCGTCCGCAACGTCCGCATAGCTTTGTGTGTGAGTGATGGAACGAAGTCAGACGGACTGCATTTTTGACTTCCAGCATTTTTGACGGACAGAATGTTTTTCATATTAGTTTATTTTCCCTTCTACATCAGTCAACAAAAAAGTCAGTCACAAAAACGGATTGTGTGCCCACTACCTTCTCGTCAGTCAGACAGTACATCCGTTGTGCACAGTCCACACAGAATGCGCTCGTCTGACCCAAGTCTTAGCTGCGATCCCTCGCTGACCTCTGCGATTGCGGCCTTTTGCTTCCTGGCTCCCTTCTCGTGAGAAGGGAACCAGGAAGTATGACGTCGTGATCGTCTGGAGGTGACAGCGGGGGACAGCGAGGGAGCGCAGGGACAGGTTATGTATGCAGCCCGAGTGTGGCTCGGGGTTACCGCTTTCTGCCATGCATTTAACCCCGAGCCACACTCTGATACCGCTAGGGGGCCAAATAAATTGTAACGATTCTGACATATAAAATGTTTCAGAATCGTAACGCCAGGGAGGTTAATAGAGGTGATAGCAATTTGAAGGTGATCTGGGCGCAGCGTTAATGGGTTAAACCCGTTAGCGCGTGTTAATTTGTACCGCATGCTTACTGTACTTTGCGCTCTCTATACTTAACATGGGAAGCGCAAAGTGCAAGTACAGATTAACTAGTGTTAACCTCTTAGTGACCAGGCGGTTTTACACAAATCCGTCCTTTAGGCTGCTGTCAGACGAGCGTAGTGTTCACGTCCGTGATTGCGCCTAAAAGTACGTCCGTGATAGCATGAAAGAAAGTCCATTGGAGCCTGACACATGAAGTACGTCCGCACTGAACTGCGGACGCATGACGGACGCTGCAAACGGACGCAGGTTAGGCAAGAACGTAATACTGCTAGAACGGACGTGCGGAGTGCGCCACGTCCACAACGTCTGCATAGCTTTGTGTGTGAGTGATGGAGCGAGGTCAGACGGACTGCATTTATACGTCCAGCATTTTTGACGGACAGAATGTTTTTTCATTGTAATTTATTTTTCCCTCCTACATCCGTCAAAAAATAACTTCAGTGAAAAAACGGACTGTGTGGCCACTACTGCGTCATCCGTACTGACGATGTCCGTACTGCACGGACGTACAGTCCGTAGAAATCACGCTCGTCTGACCCTAGCCTTAGTGACCGCTGCTGTTTTTACGTTTCTACGCTGTAAGTGTTTAGGTCAAATTTTCCTTCTTACTCATTTAGGTAACCCACACATATTATACACCGTTTTTCCCGGCACTAAATGGACTTTCTAAAAATACCTTTATTTCCATCATATCGTATAATTTA
This sequence comes from Leptobrachium leishanense, assembly GCA_009667805.1. Taxonomy (NCBI): domain Eukaryota; kingdom Metazoa; phylum Chordata; class Amphibia; order Anura; family Megophryidae; genus Leptobrachium; species Leptobrachium leishanense. The sequence goes on along the minus strand of CM019067.1, from coordinate 152,070,868 downwards.
CTATAAAAAAATATGAAATATGATGAAAAAATTGTAAAAACACACTTTTTAGCAATTTAATCCCCAAAATTTACAACCGCCAAAAAAAACCCAGCTAAATAGTTTCAAAATTTTGTCCCGAGAATTGAAATATCCAATTTTTACATGTTTTTGCTTTTTAACCCCTTCACTGCTGAGCCAGTTCACCTATGTGCGGTGAGTTCATTCTGACCGTTTTCTGCTCATTATTTTTGGATGACAGCCTAGGTCCTATTTAACTAAACCCCCCAGACAATTTTTTTTTTAAAAAAAAAAAATAAATAAATTTTAAAATATTTTAAAATTTATTTTTATTTTATTTTTTTTAAACTCTTTTATTGAGTTTCTTCAAAATCACAGTAAAGTATAGTATGTAAAAATATCAGTACAGAGTGAAAACTGTATTCATACCGTCATGCAACAATGTTGTACAGTATGAAATCCAATGACGTTGTGTAAACAAGTTAAAATCAGTAAATGGAGGGTGGGGAAACTCGCAGTACAGTATAGACATTCACATTCCCACATAGATAAAAAGAAAAACAAAAGAGAACATCCCTCCCTCCCTCCCATCTGATGAGAAGCAAAAGGAGTGACAAATCATTAGATTTCTGACAGCACATCCGCGAATTCCAAGAGTGCCTGTGGACAGGGTTGTAGGGGCGGGGACGTCAGGGACCTGGTCAGGTACCAATTAGTAAATTCGAAATCCCTTTTCAATTTAGAGATGACATTGGTTGGTAGACAATCATGACAAAAAATGTAACCATTTATCAAAAAACTGTTGTACTTTGTCTTCCTTATGGAGAGCGGTCTCTACGCAGTCATATTGAAAGATAGCATAGAAATGGGTGTAGCACATGGAGAACGTGGGGGGAGAGGTGGCAATCCATTGCCCCAAAATGGCTTTTTTAGCTACCGCGGACAGTACGCCCAATAGGGCCTTCTGACTCGCGGGTTTCACTTTCTGACAAAAGGTTAAACAGGGCCTAATCTGGGGTGAAAGGCACCTTTTAGTTTTAAAATCTTAACACCAAATCTCCATACGGAGTCCCAGAATATCGATATATATTAATGGGCAGGACCACAGGCAATGAAAGAGATCAGCATTCGCATGCATACACTTGAGACACCGGCTAGAACTGAGGGGCGTGATAAGGGCCAATCTATCCGGGGCCACATAGGCGCTATGCAGCAGTTAAAAAAACATTTTGTCGTATTGGGCAGAAGGGATCTGCTTACGTGATTTGTTAGTGGCTGCGATCAAGGAAAAGGGGGATTGTTTGGGGAGGTGAACACACCAGGCAGCTAGACCCGTGGTTGCGACTGACCAGTCAAACTGAGGCCTTAGCAGCGCGCAAAAAAATGCTGTGGATGGACCCAAGGACGCCTGGGTGTCCAGGAGATTGGAAAAGTCCTGTGGTTTTAAAGAGTTTAGCTGGGTAGATACAAACGCTGAGAGCTGAATATAATAAACCAGGTGGAGGGGGTGGGGGCTGTTCGTGCACATAGATCTTTGTAGGAAATAAGGGAGTGCGCTGGCCATCGTAGCAGGTGGCCTATTTGAGTTAGACCTTCAGTCGCCAGGACCCGAAATGCTGAGGCCGCCAAGCCGGTCTGAAAGGCGGGGTTGTGTAATAGTGGTTGAAAAACTGAAGATTTCCAGGACAGACCCAGCATTTTGCGAGCTCGATACCACGCCTCCCGGCCGGAGAAGAGCAGGGGGTTAGATCTCTGGGTTGGCGGGATCAAGGAGAGGGGCGAGTGGAGAAAGGCCAGCGGGGATATTGGGAAGGACATGGCTCGATCCAAGGCACTATCAGTGTACCTCGATGAGTCAAAGATCCAGTCTGCCACTATTCGGTACAGGGCAGCAATGTTATAAGAGTAAATGTCTGGTAAGTTCAATCCCCCCATACTATAGGGAAGCTGAAGTTTCCGTAGCGCTATACGCAGCCTTCCCCCACTCCAGATGAATTTGGTAAATAATGAATGAGTGAGTGCAATATCCTTACGTTTGAGAAGTATTGGAAGCGTTTGTATCGGGTATAATAGACGCGGGAATGCAACCATTTTTATGAGGCTGCATCTCCCCAGGTAAGACAGTGGGAGTTTTGCCCAGGAGGTTAGCAGGTTTTTAAGTTGAGTCAGGAGGAGAGGGACGTTGACCTCATACAATCTCGCAATATCAGTCGGCAGTAGCACACCTAAGTATTTGAAGACCCTCGTTTGACACCAACGAAAAGGACTGTGCTGCCTAATTAAACCTTCGCAGGCAGGCCCCAATGGGATTGCTAATGTTTTTTTGTAGCTGACCTTGAACCCAGATGCCAGGTGGAAGTCTTCCAAATACGTCAATAAGGTTGGGAGCGCCTTGTCGGGACAAGATCGGAAGAGTAGCAAATCATCTACAAAAGCAACTACTCAGACCTCCTGGGAGCCTACCTGTATCCCACTAAAGTCTTGGCATTTTTGAAAAATTCTTAGAAGCGGTTGTAAGGCTAAGTTAAACAGGAGATGGAATAGTGGGCAACCCTGTCGCGTACCTCGTTCCAGTATGAAAGGGACTGAATTAAGGCCATTAGTCGTTATGGTCGCGGAAGGGGTATCGTATAAAGCGTTGAACAAATTAATTATAGGGACACCGAAGAAATTTATATTTCAGGAGTCGTCGGAGATAGGACCACGAAATACGGTCAAAAGCCTTATCGGCATCGCAGCTGAGGAGTAAGTCCGATGATTGTGTACGGTTATTTGACGACCAAATTGCGGCCAGGGCCTTCCTAACGTTTTGGGTGGAGTGACGCCCTGTCAGAAAACCTGTCTGGGCGGGGGAAATAAATTGAGTTAGCGGGGCCTGGAGACGACGAGCCATTATGGCTGACAATAATTTTAGATCAGCATTTAAAAGGAAAATTGGACGATATGACGTAATTAATAGGGGGTCTCTGTCAGGTTTGGGAATCAGTATTATTCGGGACGCGTTGAAAGACGGTGGCGGGGTCTTTCCCTGTAGGATATTATTGAACAAGGTAGTAAGTTGGGGGACCAGATGACCCCCCAGCATTTTATAATATTCTGCCGAGAAGCCATCTGGGCTGGCGGTTTTGTTGGAATGCAGGCGGCAGATGGCGTCTGAGATTTCTTTCGAGCTAATGGGGGCATTCAGTTTATCCCTAACCTCAGGATCTAGTTCTGGCAGCCCCGCTGCTACGAAGAATTTAGCCTGGACTTTCCAGTCGTCCTGTTCAGCTTTATAGAAAGTTTCAAAATAATCCCGGAAATACCTATTGATGTGCATTGGGTCTGTTAAAGAATCGCCACTCGGAGTCTTAATCTTAGTTATAGTAGGGGTCGCCGGGGGTTGCAATTTCAGGAGATTGGCCAGGAATTTTCCCTGTTTATTACCCCAGCGGAAGAAACGATTCTTCTGGTGAAGCCAGGAGTATCGGGCCTTTTCCTCGACCAACGTTGCATAGCAACGTTTGTCCACCTTGTACTGTTCCGATGTAGTAGGGGTGGAGTGAGTGGGATGAGTGACATGAGATCTATAAGAGTTTACCAGGGAAGCGTGTGCCTCCAGCAGCTGCTTGTTAATCTCTTTTACGTTTACGTGACATATATTCAATTATGCAACCCCTCATGACCGGTTTAGACGCCTCCCAAAACAAGTCAACATCCTCTACGTGTTCTAAATTATCGTCCAGGTAGTTGTTCCAGCTAAGTTCTATGTCCGCTCGGAAATCTTCAGAGTGAAGGAGGGTAGTGTGAAAGCACCAATTCCGGGAGCGTGGGAGGGGGGTTTTGAGCTGCAGGTCCACCGTAACGGCTGCCTGGTCTGAAATACTGTATGTATCATTCCTTTCGCTGCGACTACTATGGAATAGTGAAGGGTCGAGCACAGTAGGAACATGTCTATGCGGGAAAAGGAGTCATGAGGATGAGAGTAAAAGGAGTAGTCTCTGCCTTCTGGGTTTATGTAGCGCCAGGCGTCAAACAAATCTAAGTGGTCTTTTAAAAAATTTATTTATTGTTTAGCTTTTTTTACACCAAACCTAGTCATGTTTGGTATCATGGCCATGATCAGGCCTTTCCAATGATGTCCAACATGACTCTCTAGCTGCCACGGATCAGGAGATAAGGGGATCCATAGGATCCCCCTATCTTCCCCTGGCAGCTAGGGGGTTAACTGGCTCACTGACATCCCCACACATATGGTGGGGATGTCAGTGGATGGGGTGACCTGGAGGCTTGGCTGACATCCAAGATGTCAGCCACCTACAGGTTTAAATTGCGATTTGGCACCGAGTCCGGCAGCGAAACGGATAACTTTAAAAGGCTCTCCCCTTTCCAGCGGTGCAAACAGCATCGCTGTAGGGTGAATGGTTGGGGGGATAGAGGGCTCCAAAGGAGCCCCCTCCCCTTCCTTGATTTCAATGCAGGCACCGGGGGGGAGTGTCTGCAGATGACGTCACCACGCAGCATGGTGACGTCATCGTGCCCGCCGGCCCCTCTAAGGGGCAGGCTTCCTCCCTGCCAGAACTCCGTTGGAGCCAGTGAGGGAGGTAAGTATCGGCAGGAGGGAGGTTAGGAGCCCGCTGACGTACTATGTACGTTCGCGGGTCTAAGGGAGACCCGTGGGCAGGACGTACATGGTACGTCAGCAGTCATTAAGGGGTTACGATCACTTGGTCCTAAGAGCTTCTGATAACACCAGCTCAGAGCTGTAGCTAACTGATTCCCCTTCTGCAGAATCCTTTACCTGCAGCTCAAAAACACTCAAAAATTAAATACGCACCTCTTATCCCACGGCGAGAACGGTGGCCTGATCTTCTGCTGCTGCCGCCGGGAGCAGAGGGAGACTGGAGGGGGGGGGGAGTCCCCTTTTTCTCTCTCTGTGATCACTCTGCCGACCAGCAGGATCTCGCGAGAGGCAAGATCCTGCCAGTAATGTGACCCAGAAGGAGAGGCCTCCTATGGACTATCCACGAGCCTAGCGGCCACTACACTTTGGGCTGCTGGATTCAGCACCTGCCTCGTATTCTGCTGGTGAAACCAGGATGCAAAGGGGAAATTAGCGAACCCTAATTTTAACTTGATTGTTGCTGCTATCTCTCTGATGGATTTGTTTTGTTTCCTATGGACGCATGGATGGGGATGCTTGGGATGGCACTTTAGCACTGCCCCAAGCATCCGCGAGCCTAGCGATCGCTACGGGGCAGGCTGCTGGACTCAGCACCTGCCACGCGATCTGCTTGGTGAAACCAAGACGCAAAGAGGAAATTAGCAAATGCTAATCTTTCCCCTTTGCGTTCTAATTTTAGTGAGGGGCATGCGATAATGCCCATTGAGTGTCAAAATGGCTCTATACGGCCCACTGTCACATGCATATACAAAATCTATTGCATTGGTTTGAAGGCACCACCCCACCCATAGTCTGCTTCCTGACCTCGTTAATAAGCTGAAGTGGTCAGGGTCCGTACATCAGGCCATGTCCTACCCGCTATCCTTGTTGGCATTTCTCCACCTCCTCTCTTCTTCGATACCTCCCCCTCAGGTCTAACCCTCTTCTTTCTGTAGGTCGGTTGGGTTGTTAACGGGCTCGTAGATCTCTAGAACGGTCCTGGAAAACCTCAATTTTCCAGCCACTACTTCACAACCCAGTCTTCCAGAATGGTTTGGCAGCCCAAGTCTTTGGGGTCTTAGCGAGTAACTATAATGCAAATAGGACACCTGTTAATGCAGCCCTCCCATTCCCCTCTCCCTTATAGGGATCTTTGTACTTTGGTAGCCCCTTTGTCCTTTCACCCTGTATATTACATGCAACTCTCTGCGTTTGTTTCGACGCAGTTGAGAGTTTTAAAAAATTCGATTTTCACAACCCTTTGAATAAGATGGCTTTATTGTTGGTTTGCTGGTATCGGTAGAGGTATCGGGGCATTTGCAGGACTACCAAGTACTCAGGCAAATGCCAGTATGTATTTATCAAGTAATTAAATTGTACTGTAGTTTTACCGTTGGGGTACTAAAACCCCTTGTGCTGAAAGTGAGTGCGTTATGGATTGATTACTGAAAATGAGAGAGTTATGTTTTATTTAATGAGAGCATTTTAATAAGTTATATTAATGAGGAGCGGCGCTCACCTTGTCATCCAGACTGCTCCTTCACGCGAGACCCACAGACAGCGTCTGACATCACAGGTGCCGAGGCGCCTGCTGCCGCTGGTCCCCAAAATGCACTGGCACACTGCGTCAACGTTCGAGCGTGTTATATGATGCAAATGCAAAATCATTTAACATCAGCTTTTAGGAGTCGGTATTTCTCTGTGAAATAACATCTCCCAGATGGAAGCACAGGCTACTTTGGAATAACCCACGGTTCCACACGGAGGTGCACATTAACGTCTCCCATAATAAATATAGGAGACTGTCTCGCCTCATTCTATGGGATTGAGGCAGGTATGTAAGGGTTTCAAGAAATGAAAAGTTTATTAAATAAGGAAACACAAGAGTAAACCAGGAAGGAAGGGGACACTGAATATATAATAACAGAGGTATAGGAGATGGCTGGGTGAGACAGGAATAAGCTTAGTAGAGACACAATATACGTCTGCAAAGCCTCAACTGTACACATGTACTCAGACGACACTGTAATCTATACCAGCAAACCAAATCGCCCGCATCTGGAGGCTGTGCTGCAAGAACAGTTCACATAGGTAGAAAAGTGGATTGCAGATAACAAACTTTTTGTAAATACTGACAAAACTGTTACGATACTCTCTGGAACAAAACCTAAACTACACAAATTGCAAACGCCCCATCTATGTGTCAGGACAAAATCAAATGGCACGCTGACCACAGTCACTTCTCTCAAATATCTAGGTATGTGGTTAGACCCAAATCTATCCTTTGGCCCCCACATCAAAAAACTTATCTAAACTTTACCCCAAACTAGGTGCCCTGTACAGAAACAAATCCTGCCTGAGCCCCGCGGTAAGAAAGCAGATTGTACAGCAAATGCTTATGCCAGCTATTGAATACGGAGATGTAGTGTATGCAGCAGCCCCGCAAACGCACCTTCAGAAACTTACTACATTGTATAACTCATTCTGCCGCTTTGTGCTACAATGTAACTACATGACCCACCATTGTGACATGTTAAAAGAGCTAAACTGGCCGTCACTGCAATCTAGACCTACTCTTCACCTTTCCAACCTGGTGTTTAAGAGCTTTTCTGGGAAGCTACCACCCTAACTGAATAGGCTGCTACCCCCAGCAATTCCCTCATCCTATAACCTCCAATCCAGGACCAACACCTTACTTGAAGTACCACAATACATAAAGAAAGTGGCTCAATCCTCATTTTCCTACAGAGCGCCGCAATTATGGAATAACCTCCCAGACACAATCAAATCTTCCCCCAGTCTAAAATCACTCGAGCTCCCTATTAACATACCTCAATAAAGAATGCACCTGTTAACATGTAACATAGTGAATATATTCATTTTCTGTTAATATGTATATTTGTGCTGTGTTTTTTTTTTTCCTAATATTTTGCATTTTATTTGTTACTTTCTATTTCTGTCACAATTCAATGTTCCTGAACCCAGGACATACTCGAAAACTAGAGAAATCTCAATGTATCCTTCCTGGTAAAATAAATAAATACTGGATAGGATGTACTTTTTTTTTATATTCAAGATTTTATTTTGCAAACAAATGGTCACAAATTGACCTGCAAGGTTGGCCTCGCAGGGCCAAATATCACACACATATAAGAAACACATCAAAACAAAAGAAACGTCAGCTGTAAAAGATCAACGAAAAGCAGCAAAGTGTCATCTAAAACATCTAGAAGGCAGTATAAAATCAACTAGTCAGCAGTAATACAAATAAAGAGGTCAGCCAAGTAAGCATAAAACAAGGAAAGAAAAAACAAACAAACAAAAAAAATGTCAAAAGGCCAAAACCGTGCCGACCCTGGCGGAGTCCCGATTGGTCAAAGACCATGGGAGAAGGCCATGGGGTATATGGCACTAGGCCCAGGCACCTAGGGAGCAAGCTATACACCAGGCTTTGGTTGCACCCCTTAAGGTATCCCGATGAAGCTATTTGAAACAAAAATGGGGAAATGGGGGGGGGGATGTCACAGGGGGGACAAAACAAAAGGGGGGGATAAGACCAAAACAGGGCAATCTAAAAGGTGCGAAGTCCATGGGCCAGGATCCAGGCTGGGAAGGAGGGAAAGCTATCAAGGAACAGTCTGCTTCAGCCTGTATCCCACCACAAAACAGGGTCAGCAGCTCCGCCGGTCACAAATTGCCCACCTAGGGTACACCGAACACTCAGCCTCCAAACCTCCCGGTCATCCACCTCGCTCTCCCTCTGAAGCAAAGGTCGACAAAGTCCTGGTTCAAACAGCTGATCAATGAGCCCAGACACCTCCAACCGTATAAGCCATCAAAAGGGAACTAAGCCACACACTGTGACCAGCTTCCTAATCACACCGGGCACTGGTTCTGTTCCTTCACGTCGGTCCAGGTTCACCCCCGGTGGCCAGGTCCCCAGGCCCTGCGCTCCATCCGGATCACCAACACTATCACAGCTCTCAACGATCTCCACTTCGGTCACACAAGTCTCAGCGGGACCCGGTAACGACGTAGTCTTGACCACAGTCGCTTTCAGGGTCATCTCCTCTTTGCTTCCCCGTAGCGCTGCCATCATGCGACGTCAGATGCCTCTGGTGAGCGGCGCATCGTCATCCTCACCCTGCATCAGCCTCAGACAGGCATCTAGACCCAAAGCCATGGCCCCAGTACCTCCAGAGGGGGGAGGCGAGCTCCCTCGTCGCCTGACCGCCGATCCATCCGACTCTGTGGAGATGTGGGCCCACCATTTCCACAGCCCCCAACAGAACGCTAGGCAGGGACGAGCCTCTCAGATCAGTGGAGCTGGGGGACATTCGGAATCAGTTGATAGGCCACAGGATGGCAGACGGCTGCGTGGCGAAGGCAGACGGCAGTGCCTGGGTATGTCTCTGGTCCGGGGGGGGAGCAGCATGGAACCCGGACAAATCGGTTGCGTTGACCAGCCCTTCAGGTCTCTCCAGGTGAGTCAACTTGCCAGAAAAAGTCATCGATAGGTCCCCAAAGGAAGAAGGCAATGCGGAGCTCCTCCAGAGAACGTCCGCTCCCTTCAGTGGCTGGCCTCGCCCCCCGGATAGGATGTACTAAACAGATTAGATAGGAAGGGGTGGATAGGACAGGACTAGACACTGAACAACAGAAAAAAAGGTCAGACAGGACAGGTACTGAACTGGACACTGAATATAAACAGAATACTTAAAGAGGGTTGACTAGACAGAAATTAGGAGACACATAAACTAAAGCACACACTTACTGGATAAAACAGAACAAGGAGAGGGCTGAGAACCAGGAGACACAGAGGACAGGAGGTATAAACAACAATATACAGGCGTGGTATTCGAGAAGGGGCAAATACTGTAGAATGGTCAGTACAGGCATAGGTCATGGCAGGCAGTTGGCAGAGGGATTGTCAATGTCCAGAGCAGAGGTCATACACGGTTGGTCTTTAGGTTCAGCAGAATCAGGAACAATGAAGAGGGCTTGCAATGAAGGGTAACGGTGAGAGTCCAGGAATGAAGGGTCTTGGGTATTCCAGAGAGGGGATGTGCTTTGCACGCTGGTCAGGTGTACAATGAGACTTCAGTGAGATGCAGAAGCACTGACTTGATGGTGAGGTATGGTTATATGGGCAGTCCAGGCCCAGCCCACACCTGAGGCTGGATAGGTGAGGGGAAACCTGATATGGATTTCTGAGTGCCTGAACACCAGACCAGGCAGGGGTAAAATCTGGAACGGAACATGAACATAAGAGGGGAACGGCACCTTACTTGTTCTTCTTTCGGCACCTACGGCGAGTACAGTGACAGAGACGTTAATCTATGGTTACCTCGCTCAAGGAAATGCTACATCAGAGCAGCAAGCTCGGCTTACGGCTCGACTGGAAGTACGTTTTCTGTCTATAAACTAATGGAGAGAGTATGTGTAATGCTTCCTGTAGTTAGCTTATTGACAACTATGATATATAGCCTATTGCGTGCTGTATGCACACCAATTAAATGACCAAACAGATTAATCAATTTCTAAAAATATTTCTCGACTATATTCATAATAGATTTAGCTGTTGAGTAATGGACTAGTTGTTTCAACCTTACACAAATTTATAGCCACTGGGCATGTATACATTACATAAACACACACAGAAGGGCTCACTCAAACTAGGAATGTCCTGATCCGATCACACAAATTTTTGGGGATCAGCTTTTTAAATTCGATCCAATCCATGTCATGTTGGGCTGCGGGTGCATGCATAGCTGACGGATGTTACTGGAAGATATGTGAAATCTGCAAGTAGCTTTCAGTAGTCTCCGTAACATTGCCCACAAAGGGAACTCCCACTGTGTGATGAGTATGGGCGGCGTTACAGAGATTGCCGAAAGCAGTTTTCCGATTTCACACTGCACACAGATTTCAGTAAGAGCCGGCTGCTCTGCACACAACTGCAGAGTCCTCGCTGCAAACAAGCAGGGAAAGAGCCACGGTAGACATCATTGCCCCAGTTGAAACAGATCTCAGCACCCAAAGTGGGTTACATCTGCTAATGCCACTCCTTTGCAGGACCTCTGTTCTCTCACCAGCAGTCTTTCATGCCTTTTCCAGCTCCTAGCTGAAGTTTAAGGGCACGTACAATGAAATAGTGGTTATAGCATTCCCCGAGAAATGAGACAATGCTCATTAAAGTCTGTCTGGTTTTATTACTGACTTATATACAGTGCAAGGAGAGCCCTGGAGACCAATGGAAGATGACACCCTGGGCTCCCTCATCCTCTTCCTCAAGTGATCCACAGCCTCCAGCCATAACCCAATTTAATTGTTTGAGCAGTAAAACATGAAAAAGGACACAACCACCAGAGCTGCAAATTGATGTGGTCTACTGATGTGACCAATTTACTTAGACAAGTTGAGAGACCAATACAAACGTACGTTTCAGGGCACAGCCCCTTCCTCCATGCAACTGCTCCCAAGTGACTTAAATATGTAAGACGACATATATACCATCTAGTACATAAGCAAGCAATAATTAGACCTCACCCCCCTCAATGCCGCCTGTGCTCCTTCCGTTTTCCAAGCCGGTATACTGATATTGTAGAGAACCCGTATAGTGTTCTCTGCCATACAAGTGTGTGTCCAAGATGGCTGAAAAGTCTCTTCTGCTCATGTGCAGTACTGTAGAGATTGCGAGAACCGCGGCACATAGCTAATGCGCATGCGCAAGACACTGCCATTCGTCATTGGTGTTAATTCAAGTCCAGGGTATATCCACCTATCCGCTGCATCCCTTGGACGAGGGCATCCCCTGTTCAGCGGGCACCAATGGAGAACCAAACAGAGAGGTGTGCTCTTTTTAACCATTGGAGTCCCAATACACAATAACGGACTGGATAGGTCTAAAAATACAAATGTGCACAACAAACCGTAACATACCCAGTTTGCATAAAAATAAAAAAGGTTGTATATTCAAACAGAACCTCGACTATATACCATATACAATCCCAGTGAGGAAAAGAACCCCCCTCTCTGGGAAAAGGGAGCTGAACCAAATCTCATAATCAGTTTTACCAAGGACAAGAGGGGCCTAAAATGCAAGGCAGGCCAAAAGGAGGACCATTGGTGGGGGAAGTACATCACTTACCTCAAATCAGCACATGTCCCGAGATGTATCTAGAGCAGTGTTTCCCAAACCTCTCCACGGGACCCTCAACCAGGCCAGATTTTGCAGCTCACCTTGGGGAAATACAGACTGAATCCTGCAATCACTGAGCAGCAAATCATCTCACCTGTGCTGCGCTTCAGCTATCTGGAAAACCTGGCGAGGTGGAGGGTCCTGAGGACAGGTTTGGGAAACACTGATCTAGAGGAACCAGTGCCACTCAAGCTTCTCATTGAGACCATGAGGTGTCACGGTATCCAATAGATACATCCATGTAGCCTCCCTCTGTAATAAAATTCTATCCCTATTACCACCCCTAGGTAGTAAAGGTACCTTTTCCAAAATTTGTTACAAATTTGTTTGTTACAAACTCCAAAATTTGTTTGTAGTGTGCTACATTGTGTCTTTTTTCTCTGAAGTGCCTGGCCACTGGAAGGTCAGATGTAGGGTTACGAATAGATGACTTATATTGGGATATACGATCCATCAGGGGTTTAGTCGTTTTACCTACATAACCCAGACCACATGGGCACTTGAGGAGATATACTACATGGTCCGTTTTTGACAAGTAAAGAAACCACGTAACTTAATCCCTTTTCTGTCCGGGGATGTGTGCACATATCTCCCTTGATCACCCCATTGCAGTGATGACACTGCAAACAGTGATAGGTACCATACACTGGCGTGTATAAGAATGTCTGGCGAGATCGAGGTTGTACATCCACTCCGACAAGTACATCCTTAAGATTTTTAGACCTCCTAGTGGCAAAAATCAGGTGTTCTTTAGAGATGTCCGACATCTCTATCATGTTGCAAAATATGCCAGTTAGATCTGATGATTTTTTTTAAGAGTTAGAAAAAGGAGAATGCGTACTCACAAAAGGTAGTCTGTTGGTGGCCCTTTTCTTTAAATTTAGTTTACAGCAAGAAAATTTTGAACAAAGCACAGGTTGAGATCCACCAGGAAAGATCTCCATAAAGATCGTAGGAAATCGGTCACCAACAGACTACCTTTTGTGAGTATGCAAAAATAACAAGATCGGATCCTGATCCTAGGGTTAGGATCAAGACATCCCTAAAATATAACAGCGAAAATATTTTTGGTAGTGTATATTTTCAAATGCTGTCCTAGTTTAAGTGACACCGCGTCCTGTGGAATCATTAACATACAGATTATTGTATGTACACTATTAGCATATATTCAGAGATGAGAGGTCTGACATGGTCTTAAAATGTGATGAAGAGATGTGTGCAGAAAAGTAGAATAGAAGAGCATTTTAATTTTATTATAGCACATATTGTGACTGTATACAGAACAATGCTATTGTACGTGTGGAATTCCAATAAACAAATAACATTGCACTGACCTTTGCCATACATGTGTATATAAATAGATTTTTTTTATACTTTAAAGGACAACAGCAAACATGTCTTTAGACAACATTACTATGAGCTACAGTGATCTAACATGCCAGCAGGACCTGGATTCTGGTGCGTTTGGGAAGGTGTCATTGTGTTATCATCGGGATCATGGCCTAGTTGTCCTGAAAAAAGTGTTTACTGGCTGCAAGAATCAATCGTAAGAAATCTTTCGTTTTATTAAGTACATTATTTTATCTACCACCCACTTACTTTCTTGATTTCACTCGTAACGACACAGATTCCTAACCGTGCAGAATAAATGTGAATAGCCCTGAATAATAATTGACGGAGCTAAAAGAGCCCCATCTCAGGGACAAGTATAATCGCTGTTAAACGTGTTTGCAGGCCAACTTTGTGCCATCATGTTGAGCATTTTTCAATGCCATGTTAACCAATTATTTAAAACTGCTGTTACTGAGTTGTATTCGTATGGCTCATTGTTCAAAGACTCCTAGTTTTATATAAAGGGGGATTTATGTACTTAAATATTAAGGAACCTAAAAATTATCTAAAATTCTTCAGACCAGAAGTGTTTTGGATTATGGATTTTGCAATATTTGCTTATAATAGTGAGATATCTTGGGGATGGAGGCCAAATCCAACCACAACATTATTTTATCTTTCATGTACATCTTATACACATAGCCTAAAGGTTAGATTATGAAATAATTTAAATAATTTGGATCCTGTAACATGACGTCAAGAGTGGGAATTTCCACTTTTGGGGCTCAATTCTATCGGCCGATTATTTGAAAAAGTATTGTCTGCTAGAGGACAATAATTTTTATAAAATATCAGCTGAATCCATAGAAAAAAAGTTAATCTCGAGCGGATATTCCAAAAATGTAATGTGGCTTGTCCGAAAAAAAGATTGCTGATATGAAAAAAGAAGCTTATTTTCAGCTAGCATCATACAGATTTCTGCCTTTTTAAACATGTTTCTTTGCAAAGTACGATGCGTAAAAAGGATTTCAGTCTAATTCCCTTAATTTCCCTGCCTGAAAATCATTTTATCAACACTTCTCTTCACTTGTAATCTTTCTGGAAATCGGCATACCGTTAATCTGTATTGTGAAATCTGATATTTCAATAATAAAAAAAAAAAGCCTTAACCCCTTCACTACCGAGAGATCTCAGGCTTCAAAGGTACCATCCAGTGGCCGATAGAGATATCTCGATCTGCAGCCCAAAAGCAAATGGAACTTGTTTGCTGCAAACAAATTTAGTTTACTTTTGGGCTGCAGAAGGTGCCCCTAAAATTTTAGCCATGTGGGCATAATGCCCAAAGAGCTAAAACTGTAAAATCAGCTGCTCAAAGCTCTGAAATATCGGGCTTTCAGCAGCTGTCGGCAATTGATGCAGGGAAATAAAAAGAAGAAAATAGACCAGCCGCTCAAACCGCTAACTCAATCTTGCAGTAGATGGTGCCTTCTACTGGCCAAAATAGGATATTTACATTAAGACATACAATGGGTATAAGCTCAAATATTTCTTACTTTATAATTAATTAAAAATGATTTTTCAAAAAAAACCACTGGTTTCAGACAATGGTTTTTTTTGAAAATCACTTGGTAGTGAAGAAGTTAAGACTCAATATTTAATTCAAATTTTTAATGGTAATCAAAATTCCGGTAACTCGTCATTTAAATCTCCAAATCTAAAATATGGCCGAAAAAAGGTCCTGATTTCAGCTATTGGTCCGAATTAAATTGATCCCTTAATGTCCAAAAATATCTGCACTTTTTTGAATATTTCTGAATTTTGGATAACAGATACTGAAGTTGTATTTCTGTTCCGAAATGATTTGCCTCCTCTAACATATTCATTTATATTTAAGGGAAAATGATGCACTTCTTGAAGAAGGTAAAATCATGCATAGACTCCAGCATGATCGAGTGGTGAGGCTGCTTGGCATCATTTTAGAAAGTGGAAACTATTCCCTGGTGATCGAATACATGGAGAAAGGAAATTTACTAACTGTCCTGAAAACGGTATGGGTCACTTATCGTGGCATGATACAGTTTCACATCCACTCTAATAATAATGTACCTTTTTTTTTAAAGGCGTTATTTTAGTGGTGTTTAATTGTACATGGAATCAATGTATTATATCTCGTTCAACTGCCCCTTGATTACCTTTAAAGCTTTGAAATAGTTTTGCAAATAATCAAAAAGGTATAAAATGTAATTAACAGAACAGCGAGTGTTTGTTTTCTGCTGCCATCTTTCTTCCTCTACCCTTCTGTAATATTATCTCAGTTCCTCTCCCCCTACTCCTGTACACTGAATGCCCAAATCTTGCAGGTAACAAGGCACCTAAAGAATAAAGATCATGGAACTGATGTCCAAAAGCTACCGATTATTTTAATTGTTTCAGGAGCTAAATTCTCATTTTTACCAGACTGGATTTATCAAGGCTTACTTGATTGAACCTTTAAATATTTTGGAATTCTATTTGATCTACGTTCGTATCTTGTATAAACATAAATGAATACATGTACTCTTCTTAAAATTTTTCTATGCATCCAGTGAATGTTCATCCCACATAATAACAACTGGTGGAGCTACAGCCAAAGTAGTGAATCCACTAATTCTAATCTGTGGAAAGTGAGCATGTAGTATCTCATTTTATGGGTACTAGAGCATGTAGTTTGGCAGGTTTGTTAGGAGTTCTGTGAGAGAGGCACGGATCTGAACTCAGCTGATCCCGAATACTGCACAACCCGAATCGGATCAGTGGCCCGAATGTTGCAATTGGTACATCCTTAGCAAAAACTGACCCAATGCCGTTGACAAGGTAAATTAGGAGCAGGAGATTGAGTTTGCAGTATTCTGAAGGCTGCTGCATCAACTGGATTGACTCTTAGAAAATATGTAAAAAGTTCCATAAATTGAATTGTAATAGACAGAAAAAGTATTTTATATAGCTTTAACCCCATAGTGACTGGGTGATTTATTTATTTTATTTTTTTAAATTTTTACTTACAATTGTCTGTCTGAAAGTGCCCGCTGCTGTTTTTACATTTCTGCGCTGTTTGTGTTTCGGTCAAATTTTCCTCTTACTCGTTTATGGAACCCCCACATATTATATACCGTTTTTTTTCTCGCCACTAAATGGTCTTTCTAAAGACACCATTATTTCCATCATATAGTATAATTTACTATAAAAAATTATGAAATATGATGGAAAAAACACACCTTTTCGAACTCTAATCCCCAAAATCTACAACCGCCAAATATAACCCAGCTAAATAGTTTCAAAATTTTGTCCTGAAATTAGAAATTTTTACATGTTTTTGCTTTTTAACCCCTTCACTGCTGAGCCATTTCACCTCTGTGTGCTGAGCTCATTTTGACTGTTTTAGTCTCATCATGTTTAAATGTAATTCAAAGTCCTATTTTATTATACCCCCCCAGACAATTTTTTTAAAAAAAAAAAAACTTTTTTAAAAACTATTTTTAAGCCAAACCTAGTCATGTTTGGTATCATTGGATCGGAAGATACGGGGATCCAAAGAATTCCCCTAGCTCCACTTGGCAGCTACGGGGTTAACTGTCCAACTGACGTCATCGTACATATGGCGACAACGTCAGTGGGTGAGGGGTGACCCGGAGGCTTGGCTGACATCCAAAATGTCAGCCATCCTCTGGGAGTGTTAGATACTGTAGAGCGAAACGCGATTTGGTCCCGAATCATGATCTGGCACCTAAGGGGTTAAAGTGAGGCACTGCTGAAAAGGGCAGACTCTGCCCTCTTCAGCAGTGGCACTCTTTTTTTCTTTTTCTTTTCTATCTGGAGGCGTTCGGGAGAGAGCGGGCTCCAAAGGAGCAGCCCCTCCTCTTTCACATTCATCCCTGCAGGCGCCGGGGGGTGCCCAGCGATGACATCATTACGCATGGCGATGACATCACGGCAACGGCCAGGGCCCATAAAACCGTCGGGCAAGCTTCACCGGCCAGAGAGGTGAGTATAGAGAGGGAGGGGGCTTAAAGGACCGTGACGTACATAGTACGTCCTTTGTCCTTAAGGGAAATTTTCCCCAGGACGTACTATGTAGGTCAGTGTTTCTTTTCGGGTTAAATAAGACAGGTGCGTCAAGAAGTACAGTATCCAGAACTTCTCATATATGATGCAAAATTCAACGAGGTAAAATGTTTAACCTGCGAGCTTGATTTGTATTAAAAGTAATTGGTGCTCACTGATAAAATCCTAGAGCTATTGGATTTATTACTTTTTATTTAAAGAGACAGCAGTGTGGTTGGTACCATCCCATCCCTGCAAAACAGGAAAACTGCCCTGAAGGCTATCACTCAGCTCCTGCTGGACAGCCTTCTGAAGCTTCAACTAGTTTTAGTTCGTTAAACCAAAGTGATCTTTTAATAACACTCAGTGCTTATGCAGTGAGAAGTGTCTGATTGGCTGTGTGCACACTAATGACGTACCAGCTGTCAGGGATGTCTCTTTAAAGAACACTAACATACCCAATTATAGCTATACTTACATTGATAAAGAATTAAGTTCCAAGCCACACAAGTCTGATGTCAGGGGGACATCTCCAGGACGAGCTCTGGAGAGGTGTGTATTAATTGGAAGGGGGGGGGGTTAATAAGCACCTCACCCTGTCTCCCCCTACTCCTTTGTTTTTAACCTAGATTGTTTCATTATTGCTTCATAATTCTGTACAGAGCCTTCTTTTTACAGGTTCCTGTGGCTTTGTTATATATTTAACAATGATTTATTTGATTAATTCAGGTTGATCTTCGCATGTCCATAAAAAGACGTATTATCTTGGAAATTGTAGAAGGAATGACATACTTGCACAGTAAGAAGGTTGTACACAAGGATTTGAAACCAGAAAATATATTGGTGAACGATGATTTACACGTAAAGGTATTCACGTTTAATTATAATTATATAACAAAGACCAGATACAATTATACATTTATAAAGGGCCAACAAGTTCTGTAGCGCTGTACAATGGGTGAGCTAGAATATACATACAAGTTAGTCACAAAATACAGTAGGAGAGAGGACCTTGCTCGAGAGCTTACAGTTACAAGTATTTATAAAGTGTCAACAAGTTCCGTAGGGCTGTACAATGAGTGAGACAGAACAACAAATATACATACAAGTTAAACTCACAGGACAGTTGGAGAGATGTGTTTTCAGAGGCTTCTTGAAGGACTGGAGAGATGCGAGAGTCTATTGCTGCGGTTGAGGGAGTTCCATAAAAAGGGGACAGCTCGAGAGAAGTCCTGAGGTGAGAGTTTGGGGTGCAGGTACAAGGAGATAACAGATCATTTGCAGAGAGAAGAGGACGTGATGGGATATACCTGCTAATAAAGGGAGGAGATGTAAGCAGGGGTGTGTTTATGGAGAGCTTTGTACATGAGCACCAATATTTTGAATTTGATTCTAAAAGGAAACCAGGCGCCAATGTAGAGATTAACAAAGAGGCGAGGTGTGAGCGTTGCGGCATGTGAGGTGGATGAGCCTAGCACAACCGTTCATTGCAGACTGCAAAGGAAGAATCTGGGATCTGTTAAGGCTGGTGAGAAGGAGGTTACAGTAGTCAAGGCGGGAGATAATCAGAGCTTGAATTAGCATTTTATTAGATTAAGAAAAGGGCAGACACGTGCAATATTTTTTAGGCGGAAGTAGCAAGATTTGGTTAGCGACTGAATGTGAGGAGTAAAGGATAGATCGGAGTCTAGGAAAACAACCGAGGTGACGGGCCTGTGAGGTGGGAGTAATAGTGGCACCAATTATCTGAAGGGAAATGGGTGCATGACTGTTAGCTCTAGAGGGAGGGAAACGAGAAGTCCAGTTTTATAGAGGTTGAGCTATAGAAAACGGAAAGTCATCCAGTCGGAGACAGCTGAGAGGCAGGCTGTTAACACGTTACAACACAGGAGAAGAGATCTGGGTGTCGCCAGCATAGAGAT
The DNA here is from genome assembly GCA_009667805.1 of Leptobrachium leishanense. Classification (NCBI taxonomy): domain Eukaryota; kingdom Metazoa; phylum Chordata; class Amphibia; order Anura; family Megophryidae; genus Leptobrachium; species Leptobrachium leishanense. The sequence goes on along the minus strand of CM019067.1, from coordinate 152,051,691 downwards.
GAAATCGGAATCCATACGAATAAATAAGGTGACCAAGAAAGGCGGTATAGATTAAGGAAAAGTAGGGGACCTTGAACCGAGCCTTGAGGTACCCCAACTGAGAGAGGAACCAGAGGTGAAGAGGAACCAGTGAACGAGACACTGAAGGAGCGAAGCAAAAGAAAGAAAGAGAACCAGGAGAGAGCGGAGTCACTGAGGCAAAGTTGACGCAGTGTAAGGAGCAGAAGAGGGCGGTCAACAGTGTCAAATGCAGCAGAAAGATCTAGAAGAATAAGCAGGGGATGTGTGACATGCTAGGTGAGGGTAAATAGCTTAATAAGTGAAGTAGTGGGGTGCATGTGGGCTGTGTGGGAAGATGGAGCAAGAAATGTACAGTGGGGGATTATGGAGTGAGCCAATAGATGTCACTGGGCACCATAACCACTTTAACTTAATGATATGGTCGGTTGTATTGCTTGTTCACTGTCTCTGATTCTCAATTAGAATTGCACTTGTATACATCATCTGTATTTAGGTGATACAACGAAGAGCTAGTGTCGTAAATATTTGATCCCTGTGATAAAGTCATGATTTAATTCTTATTTTTATGAAGTTTCCTATGTACAAGCTAAATTATTACTAAAACGATGTGCTTGTATCATCTGTCTCATCTTAGTGAGTACTCATGATCTAAACATGTGTATGTAACAAATCTTGCTTTCTTACCACAGGACATAATCTTAGATTTCCTCCTTAAAACATTTCTAAAATTGTAGTGGAAAGTCTAATTCGATTACTTGTCCATTACAAATAAAACCACATTATAAAACATGCTGCTGGTTTTCTTTTTCTTTGTTTGAAGTAATTGCATGTAAGACGAGTTTGACAGCTCTGGTCTAAGCAATGAAGGCTCCAACACTCATTCCAAATGTTACCATTGGATGATTAATATATTTCTTCTTGTAGATTGCAGACCTTGGCTTGGCCACTTTAACAGCATGGAGTAGGCTTACTAAGGAGGAGAGTAGTCGACAAATGAAAAGCAATAAATCAAGCAGTAAGCAGAAAGCATGCAATGCTGGGACATTATTTTATATGGCACCAGAACATTTAAAGTCAATTCATGAAAAAGCCACTGAAAAGTCAGATGTTTACAGCTTTGGCATTGTTATGTGGGTGATCTTCACGAACAAGGAGCCTTACGAAGGTAAGAAAGCCTATTTGCTTTTAATTATGCCTAAAAACCTGTAAGTTGTTCTGTATTAAATCACTGATCTACGAAGTAGAGGATGTCTTATTTGTAAATACGTGAATTACAATGTTTTGTGCAACATTTACATTGGATGAGTTGGTCATTGCTAGGTTTATAATTTATTACATAACTGCTACCTCAAAAAGCAATGGGGATATTTACAAATATCACAAATGTTTTCAGTTACCAAATAAATACTGCAGATTAAGGCCTTATTCACACAGAGAACAAGATTAAATTGAATAGTGCGTATATGCGTGCACATACGCGTGTATACGCAATATTCAATTTAATCCCTGGCCCCCTGGTCGAGTGTGGCTCGGGGTTAATATTTCAGTGCTGAAAGCGGTAACTCCAAGCCACCCTCGGGCTGCATACATTACCTGTCCCTGCGTTCCCTCACTGACCCCCGCTGTCTCCTCCGGCGATCACAGAGCTTTACTTCCTGGTTCCCTTCTCGAGAAGTGAATCAGGAAGCAAAACGCCGCGATCGCTGGAGGAGACAGCGGGGGTCAGCGAGGGAGAGCAGGGACAGGCAATGTATGCAGCGGCATCCTGAGTGTGGCTCGGGGAAAGTTAACCCCGTGCCACACTCAGGGAAAACCGTCAGGGAGGGGTTGAACTTAGTAATGTACGTGTGCGCACACGCGTAAAAACGCAGAAACACGCTGCCGGGACACAGCTCGGTTCCATTCTGTTTTTGTACGCGTTTACGCAATGCAAATATACAGCTCCATACGCGGCTAGGTGTATGGAGCCATTTGCATATGTACATTATAGTATAATATGTATCAGTGTGAATGAGGCCTTAAAGTTATTTGTTAGAGTTTTGTTTAACCCTACATTTTCACAGAACATTGATTGTACTTGCTACAAATTCAAGAACAAGCCATTACTTTTTTGAACGTGAATATGTGTGGGTTTTCTCTTAGATTCCATGGTAATTGCTCAACTGTTAAAGGGACACTACCACTTTCATAAGCTGTAACTAGATAACTTACGCATCAACAAACAAAACCACATTATAAAACACATGCTGCTGTTTTTTCTTTTTCCGACGTAATTGCATGTAAAGAGGAAAAATAAAATTGTATATGTCTCCTGTTTCCATTTTGTGGATTTTTCCCATGATGCAACATTTACCAAAAGCTGTGCAAAAGTTTTACTTTACTGCTATAGTTTAGCTTCTTCAGTATTTAATACTCAGTGGAGTGGAGGAGGGAATATTTAGATAAGGCTGCAGGACACTATTTTGTTCTCCAGGCTACCTGAGATAAGAGATGGCAGCTGAATGAGATAAGGCAGGGAGCATAAAAAAAGACTTCTAATATACCTTTTTTTTTTTCCATCAATAGTTATGTAATAGTTAAACAAATATGTGAAATATTAAAAGTGAGCAAATTTCCATTATTTGAATTTATTAACTCTCTCAGAACGATTTCTTTGCAAATTTTCCCTATATTTAACTGTTAACTTTGGATCCCGTTTTTTTTTTCAAATAAATGATATGATAAAATTTATATTTCAATAAAAATCGCTTGGTAGTGAAGGGGTTAATGTATTAGGTAAGATAAAAAAAAAGTTCTTCATGTACTATTTAAATAAATGTCCTATTCCTTTCCCAGATGCAATGAATGATGAACAAATAATGTTTTGTGTCAAAGCAAAGGAAAGGCCACAAATCTCAGATTTACCCTGTGACTGTCCAAAAGAAGCAGAAGAACTCATGCAAACATGCTGGGATGATGATCCATCAAAAAGACCAACATTTGAAGGTGAATGTTTCATTTCACAAAGCCAACATTTCCGATGTTGCAATATGAGATAATGTAAAGGATCTGGTTACAGTAATACCTATAGTCTTTCTCGCAGTTGTTGAAAAATGGCCACAAACCCAGTGCAATGGCAGGCATGTGTCACTAGAGCGGTTTTATGTGTGAAATAAGTACTAGATCTAAACTCTTACGGTCAATTACAAAATGTGTTATAGGTTCACTTTGATATAAAAAAAAAAACATAAGTTCAGAGCACTGTTCACACAAAACATCTTTCCTTATTCTTCATTTTTTCCAAGGTTTGCAGTTCCCAGACCTATTTATGGTTCTTCCCTTGGTGAGCCATATTTTACTGCAACAAACTCAAAATGTTGCTGTCTTCATCCTAGCCTTTCATATGCCTCAATGTGTCACATTCTACCCAAAATCTGCAATTCCCACCAATCGAGTAGTGATTTATTTTAAAATTGTTCTTACATAGAAATCTATTTATTTTGGCACTACTCTAACTCCCGCACTTGTACAAAAGCATTTAATCATTCATTTGGTTTTCTACCAACACTTACCTCATTGCCTCCTATACATGGTTCTTCCTAGCTCTGTTCATTAGCCTTCTCAAGTCCCTTTTTAAGGCCGGGGTCAGACTAGCGTTTTTAAGAATGTAAGGAACGTCCATGAAAGTGGATGTTCCTTCCACTCTGACGCACGTCTGGCCACCTCACTGAGCGCAGTTAGTGCGCTCAGCGCTGCAAGGCTCGATTTCCCCCTATGGAGGATCGCACAGCGTGCTTTGCAGCCCCGTCTAACGTGTGTCTAACGTTTCGACGGGGAAGCTTTCTGCACATACGCTTGTAGCGTGCACAATTTGTGCACTACTCGCTACAGCGTTTGACCGGCCCCATCGAAGTGTCACAACGCTGGTTGGACGCTGGGAGGCATGTCCGTACGGGGGCACCTAGTGGGCTCGTCTGACCCCAGCCTTAGTCCATTCCATCTGATTTCACTCCTTACATTTGCCCGTCCTTCCTCCAGTGGAGCAACAATTGAATGGTACTAATCTTTACCAAATACAGTATACAGATTAACAGAAAATAAATATGTAGGAAATAGTCATTATGTTACATGTTTACAGGTGCATTCTGTATTGAGGTATAATAGAGTACTACCCAAGGCCTGCTCTAGATGTGTGCGAGGGGTGTGGTGCACCCAGCCCCACCCTTGCCCTCAAGTTCGCCGAGCAGGCCCAGCACCAGGATTAAGGTGATAGAGCATGGGACTCCTGTCCCATAGCTCTCACACCAACAAATCAGCAGAGGCACAACGTGCCTGCAAGCTGCTCAGCAGTGGAGTCACATGCTGACACTTGCCCAGCGTGTTGGCTCATCCCTTCCTGACTCCCTGCAGAGGAAGTCACTTTTTCGACATGAGGAATCAGAGGCAGCTCTCTGATCAGGGTCAGGTTGCCTCCATTATCCTCTCTTCCTGAAGTCCCTGCTTCATTGCCTCATTGCAGGTGGCAAAGTGAGGGATGTGGCCTTATGACACCCTTCCTCCTCCAAGCCTTCATCTCCACTCCCCAGCTGTAGTGGAACAACACAAGGGGAGAAGTGAGACGTAAGCAACTTCTCATCTGATTTACATGGAGCAGCAGCGCACAGCATACACGGGTTTGCAATGCACAGTATGCTGGAGGTGCAATGGAGCCTGATAGTGATCTCCATGGAACCATGGAGGGAAGGAAGAGGCAGAAGAGGACTGGAGCTGGCACTTGTGATCACACTCCCCCCTCTTCCCCAGGAGCTCTCACCTACCAAATATAATGTTTAGAGGAGTAGGGGCCAGGGCCGGCCCAAGCCACTGTGCTGCCTGGAGCGATGGATGAAATGCTGCCCCCCCCAAAATAAAAACATGTGACATGTATGATCGTATCATAGAGCACCACAGCAATAAAACTACAAAGCAATGTGCGGTGTGTATGAGCGTATCACAGAGCTCCATAGCAATAAAACTCTCAGTAATGTGCAGTGTGTATGAGCGTTTCAGAACTGCACAGCAATTAAACTCACAGTAATGTGTACTGTGTATGAGCATCTCACAGAATCCGCTGCAATAAAACTGCAATCTGCGTTACCATCGTCAGATTGGCCGCAGTACAGAGGGGCACACTGCTCAAACCATAATATTAGCAGAGCCAACCATGCCAAATTTAACCGTGCCAAATACATAAATATTTAGCAGAAACACAGCTTTGTCAGCGGCGCCGATATTCATACAATGGGATTGCATTATTCATGCGCAGCCCCTCAGCATGAAAATGTGCATGTCGAGGGATCCTGGGAGGCCATATCCATGAGGTTAGTATGTGCGTGCAGGGTGTCATGGCACAGCAGAGGGTCGGTGTCCTCCCTACCTCCCCCAGGTCAGGGCACAGAAGGGTGTCAGGGTGCCCACCTCAGTCAGATCCCTTCTGACCTGCTGCACTCCTTGGGTAAGCTATATGATCAATGGCATTGTCCGTCTGATTCTGACCACATGTTACCCTTCAGCAATTGATCTCACTGGATCTAGAAGCTTGCACTCTTTTCCCTCTACCTTGAATACCCCCTGTGAAAGCCATGCACCCCCCTCCCAGGGGAGATGTCTGCACATGGACATAGGAGACATGTGACACCCATGCAGGACTCACCGACTTGAGGAAGTGGAAGGTCCCCACATAGTCTCTGTGCTGACTGAGGATCTCATGACACAATGCCTGAGTCTGAGCTGGCGATCGGTCTCCTTAGTGCTGCTGTCCACACTAGTACCAAGCCCCTCTCCTTCCATGGTTAGACAAGATCCTGCTCTCAGGGGGTTCACCAGTCACCTTTAAATCCCAGCAGATGCCCCTTCTCCCAGCGATAATACAACCCCTCCAGGGCTTGCTGTAACTTAATGCAGGGCTCTGACCTCCTGTGATGGGGCTCTCTCCGATCAAGATAGGGTTCCTGTTAGCATCCTCTAGGAGAGCATTGCGGGGTGTGCCGGTGGGAGAGAAACATCCAGTCCTGTGTACGCACTCAGGAGGATGAGGATCCGACCCACATGTGCCTTAATCCCAGGCAGCGTGTGTGTGGGCGCGGTTAGCCAGCGGCAGTGCTCAAAGATGCTGGCGCTGGTAAAAAAAAAAATAGTGCAGCCCCAGCTTCAAAAAATGTGCACCCTGAAAAATCTGCCGCCTGGAGCCCTTGCTCCATATTGCACCATGGACGGGCTGGCCCTGGGAGGGGGGCATGCAGAGGAGGAAAATCAGTAGAATAGGTCACAGAGAAGGAGAGAGAAGCGGGTCACAGAGAGAGGGGGGTGTCATAGAGAGGGATCAGAGAGAGGGGTGACAGAGGTGAGAGACAGGAGTGAGGAAGCAAGAGAAACTACACCTAAATGAGAGCGGACTACTAATTCACACTGCATGTTATTGTGCGTTTTATAGCTGTGGTGCTCTCTGATACACTCATACAAACTGTACATTGCTGTGAGTTGTATTACTGTGTAGCTCTGTGATATGTAAATAGATTAACCATTACTTTTCTATAGGACAATTTTGCTGCCGCTGAACTGCACTGTACTTCGCAGTCAATTCGCCAGTATTTGGTGAATTGGCAGTTTAGTGAATAGACAAACTACCACGAAATTGCACCATAAGGTGAAATTCACAGTTTGGTATTTGGTGGCAAGTTCAGGGCTTATTGAATAACCTCTCCTGTTAACACAATCACTCCTACGACACTCACCCAACCACGAATCCACTCCTAGTTCACTCCAGACACACATATTCATCAATCTCAGACACACGTTCTCATCACACACATGCTACTCCGCCATGTCCATAACATTCAGTCACTTTCATTCCTATGAAAAAAGTTTGCACGCCTTTTACCTTGCACCTGGCCCCACAAACACTAGAGCCAGCCCTGGTCATACCTCATTCCTTATTCTCTGTCCTGAAGAAACCCAGAAGCCAGTCCTTTTTTAAATGACTTCCCTTTTATACATGGGTCCATCTTTCCCCAAGCACTTTTCCCTGCCATTGTCAGCTCTTTAAGGGCTACATTACAATTCTCCCGTTAAAACGGGGGCGCTAGGGAGAAAAAACTGCGCCCACAGTTTCCTCCCTAGTGCCCCCGTTTTAACGGGAGATTACAACGCAGGCGCTTAAAATGCTGCCTGCATTGTTACCAGGCACTAGCCCCGGGATGCGCACGGCAGCACTAAGCATCGCCGAGAGCATCCACTTGATGGAGTCCATAGGACTCTATTGAGTTTCCCCCTGCCGGCCACATGACCTGCCGGATCCCGCGAGGTGAGATCCGGTTGGTCAGCCTAGTGATCCGCAGGGAGAGACTGGGGGACTTTTTCCCCCAGTCTCTCCCTGCTCCCACTGGATGGAGGAGGAGGACGGAGCCGCGGTCCTCGCTGCGGGACAGGAGGTGAGTATATGAATCAATATTTTTTTTTTTTGGGGGGGTTTGGCTGGTGCTAACGGATTGTGCAACAGCGGAATCCGTTAGCACCAAGTCCTGGCTGTGGTTAACATTTTGTTAATCAGTGTTAGGATTTTGTAATCCAGCGCTGATTAACACTTTGCACTCCCTATACTTAACATGGGGAGCGCAAAGTACAGTAACCTCGCGCTGTAAAGCGCAGGGTACGAAGCGCTAACGGGTTGCTTAACCCATTGGCGTTTGGAATGTAATTTTTGATTTTTATGGGATTGCTCCTCTGTACGTACAATCGTTTGAGACTTATTGCTGGTTACATAGGCTGAAAAAAGACATGCGTCCATCGGTTTCAGCCTCTCACACATCACCTACTGCTGTTGATCCAAAAGAAGGCAAAAAACCCAGTCTGAAATGCTTGCCAATATGCAACACACTGGGAAAAAATTCCTTCTTGACACCAGAATGGCAGTCAGATTTCTCCTTGGATCAAGAAGCTTTTACCCACATATTTAATATTATAACCCTTAATATTCTGCATCTGCAGGAAGTCATCCAGTCGTTTTTTAAAAGTCTGTACAGTCTCTGACCCAACCACCTCAACAGGCAGAGAATTCCATAGCTTTATTGTTCTCACGGTAAAATAACCGTTCCTATGCTTTTGGCTGAATTTCCTTTCGTCCAGTCTAAATGGGTGACCTTGTGTCCAGTGTATAGTCTTATTAATGAATAGGTTTCCAGACAATGGTTTATAATGGCCCCGTATATATTTATATAAGGTTATCAGATCCCCTCTAAGGCGCCGTTTCTCTAAACTAAACAGGTTTAAGCTTGTTAGTCTTTCCTCATAACTTAAACCTTCCATTCCCCTTATTAATTTAGTCGCCCGTCTCTGCACTTTTTCTAGTGCTAAAATATCCTTTCTTAAGACAGGTTCCCAAAATTGCACAGCATATTCAAGGTGCGGTCTTACCATTGATTTATACAGATGCAAAATTATGTTTTCATCCCGAGAGTGAACTCCCCTTTTAATGCATGCCAATACCTTGGTGCTCTTGGCGGCTTCTGTTTGACATTGCACATTGTTACTTAGTTTGAAGTCTATGATTATTCCCAAATCCTTCTCCTGCTTTGATTTCCCTAACTCCGTACTATTTAGGGTATACGATGCGTGTGTGTTCTTCACTCCGAAGTGCATAACTTTGCATTTATCAACATTAAATTTAATCTGCCATTTAAGTGCCCAGTCCCCCAATCTATCTAAATCCCTCTGCAGCGAAGTAACATCCTGTTCACATTGTACTACTTTTCCTAGTTTTGTGTCATCTGCAAACACTGATACATGACTTTCAATGCCTATTTCAAGGTCATTTATAAATAAATTGAATAGAATTGGTCCTATAACAGACCCCTGAGGGACACCACTTACCACTGATGTCCATCTTGAAAATGGATCATTTATGACCACTCTCTATACCCTGTCTTTTAGCCAGTTTCCTATCCAAGAACAAGTATTTTCATCTAGACCAATTTTTCTTAATTTACATAGTAACCTTTTGTGTGGAAAGCTTTGGCAAAATTTAAGTAAATCACATCCACTGCAACACCCTGATCTATACTTCTACTTACTTCCTCCATTTCCTTCACTTCGTCTCCTTCTCTCCGAATTCAGTATTTTTAGTATACATCCTGCCAGAGTTACTCAGCACTTTCACTTCCTGAAAATTTTGGTGGCTGAAGGCCGCAGTCAATCCTGCAGCAGTGGAAAGCTGTACTACTCAATCTGTTGACCTATTTAAAATGGCATAATAAGAAGCTCTCTCCACCTCATACAGGATTAACCAAAGAGTTTATAATCGCTGAAAATCTTTCCTCCCTACTATACCGCCAGACTTTCTTTGCCGCGTCCATTCTACTTTAGAATTGGCACCCTGGTATATATAATGGCTAGCATCAGACGGTCTTCTACCCTTGAAGATAATTCTGCTTTATTCCTTTTGCTAGTAGAAATCCTTAGACATATAATAGGTTTTCACAACTATTTAGGCTGGCGTCAGACGAGTGCACTAGGTGCACCTGTACGGACGTGCCTACCGGTGTCCGTCGCAGCGTTGTGACGCTGCAACGGGGCCGGTCACACGCTTATGCGCGCGCGCAACAAGTGTCCGCCCACAATGCCTCTCCGTCAAAGCGCTAGGATGCGCGTTGATGGGGCTGCAAAGCGCGATCCTCCATAGGAGGAGGATCGTGCTTTGCAGCTCTGACCGCACCGAGTGCGCTCAGCGAGGTGGGCAGACAGGCGTCGAGTGGAAGAAAAGTCCACTCTCGCGGACGTTCCTTCCACGCTCGTCTGACCCCGGCGTTATTCTAACTGTTTACCATACGCACACTGGCACCCCCCCCCCCCATCCCGCTGTTCTCCCCTCATTCTTGCTGTTGTTGACTTAGTGTCAGTACTGGTCCAGTCCATACTGATTGTTATTTTGCTTTGCTATTTGGCAGAGGATATTCTCCCTCTTGGTGAATGGTCTTGCATAATTTATTAACCCTGAACCTTAGTCTATGCTTTTACTATAATTACATCTCCTGGTGTATTGCCGCACTGCATTGAACTGTATTTTAATATTTTTTTTCCAGCATGCAATGGTCTATTCAGGGAATATTACACCATCGATAGAGAACAAAATGTAGAAGATGATGTGGCTGCAATTAAGGTAAGATATCTGACTGGTTTAACGTTACAGTGGATTGATGTCACTTTTACAGTGATGTTACTTCTCTAAACTTAAAATGATGTCCTGTTTTCTCACCACAATAACTTTGTAGTACTGATACAATAGGAAATCGACCCTCTTATTACATAGGAACCTCAACTCTCTGTTAGTCGATACCTCTGTTTTGAACCGTATCTGGGCCCTGTGACCGCTGGTGTCTTGGCTCTCCTGTTGGTGGTCTCATGATTGATATCAGGAGGCAGAAATGAGACACACACAATTAGTGGTTTCAAAATTGTGTACACGCTCGGAGCTACCATACACCTATTATTGAGGAGAGTAGAGCAGGGGGAGGGGTCATTTCGTAACAAGGTGTTTTGTAGAAGTTTATACAGTTGTGTTCAAAATTATTCAACCCCCACTGAAATTGAGTGTTTTGGCCAGTTTGACATTGATTTTGATCATTCAGTCATCTTGCTTACAATTAAATCAAAGAGGCACGTGTAGGTCAGACAAATATAACATAACATTTATAATGAAGTAACCACAAATGTCTTTTCTGTGCTCACATCATTATCAGTTTTATTCAACCCCCAAGTGACATTCAATCTTAGTACTTAGTACAACATCCTTTTACAGTTATAACAGCTTTTAAACGTGAAGCATAGCTTGACACAAGTGTCTTGCAGCGATCTACGGGTATCTTCGCCCATTCGTCATGGGCAAAAGCCTCCAGTTCAGTCACATTCTTAGGCTTGCGCACTGCAACTGCTTTCTTTAAGTCCCACCAGAGGTTCTCAATCGGATTTAAGTCAGGTGACTGCGATGGCCACTCCAAAATGTTCCAGCCTTTAATCTGCAACCATGCTCTAGTGGACTTGGAGGTATGCTTGGGATCATTGTCCTGTTGAAAGGTCAAACGTCTCCCAAGCCTCAGGTTTGTGACGGACTGCATCACATTGTCATCCAATATCTCCTGGTACTGCAGAGAATTCATGGTACCTTGCACACGCTGAAGCTTCCCTGTACCTGCAGAAGCAAAACAGCCCCAAAGCATGATTGACCCCCCGCCATGCTTCACAGTAGGCAAGGTGTTCTTTTCTTCATAGGCCTTGTTCTTCCTCCTCCAAACATAGCGTTGATCCATGGGCCCAAACAGTTCTAATTTTGTTTCATCAGTCCACAGAACACTATCCCAAAACTTCTGTGGTTTGTCCACATGACTTTTGGCATACTGCAGTCGACTCTTCTTATTCTTTGGAGACAGCAAGGGGGTGCGCCTGGGAGTTCTGGCACGGAGGCCTTCATTACGCAGTGTGCGCCGTATTGTCTGAGCTGAAACTTCAGTACCCACATCTGACAAATCTTTTCTCAGTTCTTCAGCAGTCACACGGGGACTTTTCTCCACTCTACGCTTCAGGTAGCGCACAGCAGTCGAAGTCAGCATCTTCTTTCTGCCACGACCAGGTAGCGTTTCAACAGTGCCCTTTGCCTTGAATTTGCGAATGATGCTTCCTATGGTCTCTCTTGGTATGTTTAACATCTTTGCAATCTTCTTATAGCCATTGCCCTTCCTGTGAAGAGTAATCACCTCTTCTCTTGTCTTCCTGGACCATTCTCTTGACTTCACCATGTTTGTAACCACACCAGTAAATGTCTAGAAGGAGCTGAGTATCACAGTCATTTTAAAGCTGCCTAATTGGTGCTTATTATGCTTTATTGCTGCTCCGTGACATCCACAGCTGTTTTCTATACCTGATTGAAAACACTTGAATGAACCTCTGTTCTTCAGAGTGGTAGTCTTTAAGGGGTTGAATAATTGTGTCAATGAAGAATTCACAAAAGAAACATTTACTACTGTATTACAAAACCAATTGATGTAATTTTAGTTGCATATGGTTCTTTAAAAAGCCCTTGTAGGATTTCATTCTGAATACAATTACAAATGTACACTAAATTCCCTAAAACCCTTTACAGCATTGGGGGTTGAATAATTTTGAACACAACTGTCTGTGGTAGTTCTTGTGACGAGGGTATCTGTACGTTCTGTGCTTGTGATGAGCAACAGAAACCTCTCAGTGAAAGTTCTTTAGCTATTTATCGTAGATACTCGAGTATAACGCGACCCGAGTATAACGCGAGGGGTAGAGATTCATTATGAAAATGAGAATTTGGGGGGGCGTGGCCAGCGGCGGACCGAGACAGGCGCATGTTTGCAGAGCTCCGTTCCTGCTATCTTTAACTGCGGATCTTCTGGCACTCTAAGGACCAGAAAATTACTTTGGCTGAAACCCTGCCGTCGGCCATCAGGTGGTGAAACTCTGGAGCCTGTCTGGTTCCCCCCTCCGGACCCGCAATTCAGGTGGAGGCCATTGGAGCAGCTACCTCCCTGATCGACGGCGGCCATCTTGGAGGCCTGTCATGGCTACGCTCGCCTTTGGTGAATACATGCCAGGGGTGGAATACATTGTCGCTGTTGGCAGCCTTACGCAATCCATGGCCATCTATTGCAAACTAAACTTCCACCATTGTTCAACAGAGCTCAGCATTGAATCTATGTAAGGGTTTAGAACTGCAGTGTTTTTGAAGGGGTTAAGAAATGTTTGTAAGCATTTAAAGGGTTAAATCTGGTAAATCTCTATGTCTAAATGAATGTAGCTGCTGTTGTGGTTTCTTTTGTATTTGAATATGTTTGGTGTGCTCTCCTCCTGTTTTGTAGTATATTATGTCTTGAGATGCACCCGCACTGAAAGCGTAGTTAAGGTTGAGTGCTGCCCCTCTCGTGTATATATATAAGGAACCTATGCATATCCACATACACTACAAAAATGAGATATTTTGAAACTGATAAAAGCTCGCTTTACCTTGAAAAATTAACATTGTTTATATGAAGCAGAGTAAATGTATTATAAAGGGGTAAATGTTACTGTTTTTATTTCAAAGGTTAATGTAGGGTTTTGGATTGAAGGGTTTTGGAGGCGTTTGTACAGGGGTACTTGAGGGCTGCAGTCACTAAGGGTTAATGGGTACGTCCGGGCTGCAGAGTGCATGTTTAAATTGGGATTGAATTGTGAAGGATTAATAGGCTACATGGTTTTCTGAAGGGATGATGGCTGCAGTTAAATTGTTTGGGCTGGCTGGGGATGAATGGAAATATGTGCTCCCTTTCTGCACTCTGTCATGTTCCCCTCTGGGCTTCACACTCCTACACAGAGCCTGAGTGAGCTGCTGCAGCTTTAACAGTGGGAGGAGACAGCAATGCAAGCTTTCAGCTGAATCGCCAGCCCTCCTGCAGAGCGCGCATGTCTTCCAGAGCCCGGGAGAGCAAGCGGAGCGCAAGCTGATTTCTACTTCCGAGTGCAGATATCCCGAGTATAACACGAGACCTGAGGTTTTGAGGTTGTTTTTTTTTCTCAAAAAACTCACGTTATACTCAAATCTACGGTATACTCTTTAACAATCCCTCTTTTGTCATTCTTCAAAGGACAACACTACTTATTCACCGTCAAAATAGTAGGTACATGGTTCACCTGCTGGTTAGTTCGTAGGATAACGGTCACTGATTGGCATATATCTTTAAGGTGGGTTCAGCTTTGCATAGAGTTGATGTTGGAATCTGTCTGCCATAAACTTTATCAAGTGATCATTCTTTAACCTGACATATATTTGGATTTATCCAAACTCGACTCCAAATCACTGTCTCAACCAGTTTCATAATACCGCGGGAATAGAGCTCAAATAGCTCACAACACGAGGTGCAAGTTAGAATTCTATTGAAGGGCTACAACAAGAGACAAAGACTCTATAGCAAGCAGATTACACGTCACACTTTACAGCAAATCATAGACAAACCGCTCACAGGAGGCAGCGATCGTAATACAGCACGAATCACATAACAAGGCAATCCTGAATATATAATAAACAGGATTCCCAGAAATTAGGTAACATCCAATATATGAAACTTAACCACACACATATCTCTGAGGTGGGCTAATCTTTGCATAATTAAAAGGTACATGCATGCTTTCCTAGCGTGCGTTTAAAGATGTGTAATGCCTTTTGAATCAGTAGTCCGTAGTCTTATTCAGCAGGCATAAAAAGCAAGTAAATGTGATATTTTTTCATATTTACCTACTTTTCTTTCTTGGTGTTTTCCACATCCACCTCAGGAGGCACTTTGAGCTAACCAATCCGTGTGTATACCTAGGTATAGATAAAAAAAAAACACACTGAGCATGTGCAACTGAGTTGTTCCTCCTCCCTCCTGCACTGTGAGCTGAGGGGAGGGTGAGGCTGAGTGCCATTCCAATCTGTAACTCTTTCACTCCCAGCTACTGCAGAGCAGAGAAGGACAGAAATCAATAACACACAGGGAGAAAAAGAGACAGCATAGTGAAGTATAGCAAAAAAAAGCACAGAGTCACAGCAAGAAAAGGTAAAATGAGAAACACGGCAAGATAAATTAGAGGGCCAGCAAGAAAAAGCAGAGAGAGCGCAAGAAAAGGTTCAGTTGTAAGGATTGGCTCAGGCTGACCACTGGTGAATAAGATGAGAACCCAATGTGCAGTAAAATAAAACATGACACAAAAAGTTGAGATGGATTTGCAGAACATAATATGTAACTTAATACAAGGGGCATGATATGGAGAGGTAGCAACTAGTCTATGGTAATAGGGCTAGTGGGACACAGTCACTTTAGATGCAGAAAACACAAGGGATCTTGGAGAGAACAAATAACTGTAAAAGGTAACCATGAAGACACGGAGGAGTCTTGAGGGCAGGAACTATTAGTAGATGCAAAGTCTGTAGCTCAAGGAGGCTCTGTAATCCAAGGAAACCATAGGTGAGGGTCTTGGAGGATATGAACAGCTTGGAGACATGAGGGTCTTGATACCAGGAGAAGCAGAGGCTTAAGCTGAGGGATCTAGTAGTACAACAGGCTGGTAGCAGATCTCAAGAGTAAGTCCAGGTAGGTCTTTACTCAGTGAAGCGCTGTGCTGAATTGGACTTTGAGAATTGCAGCATTATGCCATTAGGGGGAGCCAGAGCGTTACGTATGTGAAAGACTATGAGAGACTTAAGGACTCCATCTCCCAGAAACCTCTGGGGAGAGGACAGGAAGTGGGCATGCTGGCTTCCAGGAAAGACATCAGGAGCCTCGTGCATGGTATGGGCAGAGCAGCGAGACGAGTGAGACATATGCAGGAGACTGTCCGGGATCACAACCAGGCCGGAGCGTGGACAGTGGCGTATCCAGTTCTGGAGATCGGGGACGGAGGGTGCATCATCGCGTACCACATTCCGCTGAGCAGTTTGGATGACAAGCATGTTCCAGAAGGACCTCGAGTAAGGAGGCCGCGGCTCAAACGGGAGTGCAGGCAGCGGATCGGTTCCGGTTGCGATGATTTGGCTTCGGGAGAGCGGATTCGTTGGTACCGGGTTCCAGTCGGCGGAGAGAGATCCTTTGGTCGAGTCATCGATTCTGGACACAATGTTCACCGGATGGGTGAGAGGCCTCAAGGCCTACGATTTCGAGAAAGTGCGCACTTGCTTGATTGCTTCAATTTACAGGGCCCCAACATTGAAAATATTTTTGTTCATTCACTGGCCAGTTGAATCTAGTACCCGGGTACCCTAGGACACCAATTTATGAGCCTTTTTGAGTGGGACTTAAACTCACGAACTGAGGGGTATTAACCTTTTCTTTTCTGCCGCGTGTTTTTCCCACGTTGCGCATCCTGTCAGTTATTCAAAGTTAATTGCCTCGTGCTCCAAAGTATATGTGTATTCAATGCCACTTTATTGCTACAGTAAAGTATATAACTTAGAAAATCCGTAACAGTGTGCTGGTGTATAGTAATTCCTAGTGCGGTGAGACTATCCTGAGTTTATACAGCAGCTCCTCCGGGGGTGAGCTCTACACATATATATCACAATGGGACAGCACTAGTTTGGGCCTTCTTGTGGTGGCAACGATGCAAAGCCTGACACAGTGAGAGAGAGTGAAAGAAAAGGCGCAACGAAGAGTGCGCACAAGGGACAGACATCACAAGAAAGCGTGTGAGAGTGAGTGACTGCGTGAGGGAGTTTGAGTGAGACAGTGCGTATGTAAACCATGAACGAGCGCAAATGAACGTGTCTTGTGGCTGAGTGAGTCTGTGAGCGAGCATGAGTGTGTGAGCACGTCTTCGGGTGAGTGTGTGAACAAGCGAGTCAGCGAGTGAGTGCGTCTTGCTTTCACAGTTGCAGAGATGCTAATAATAAGTTCCTCAGTTTCCCCAGTCTGAGGTCCTGAGCGTATACAGGGTTTCACATGCACAGCTTGTGCTAGTTCATTTGAAGCTTTGATGGGTGGAGTAGTGGGTGGGGAGGAGGTGGGGAATATACAAGAAGTGGGAGCTGAAGAAACACCCCTAGCTGAGGGGCGCGGCCAGAGAAGATGAAATGACAGAGTTAATAGCAAGGAAATAAATATTTTTTTACACATTTTAAAAACTTTTATTGATTTATTTTAGTTTGTCTATTGGTATAAAAGTGTTTAAATGTCAACAAAAAAACAATTTGTAGACATGCATGTCCCTTTAAGTTAGCCACACCCACTTTAAATTCCTGCCAAGTTTTCTGTACACATCCTACATAGATAAGAGATGAAGGCAAGTCAGCCGCTTTCAGGTATGCATTTTTAATTTACACTTGCCTACTTGAAATTCCTGGAAGGGGGTAGTGATTTAACCCATTTAGTTCCTCCTTTGATCCAAATCTTGCTACCCTCTTAGGAAGAGAGAACCTGAAACAGTAGCAAACAAGGCAATTTTAAGACTTCTTTAACCTCGGCCTGGACTTGCACAAAACAGTGGCTAAAGAAAATAATCACATTTTATTGCTTTGCAGCCTGAAATAAAGACAGGCGCAGTTATTGTTT
Organism: Leptobrachium leishanense; assembly: GCA_009667805.1. Taxonomy (NCBI): domain Eukaryota; kingdom Metazoa; phylum Chordata; class Amphibia; order Anura; family Megophryidae; genus Leptobrachium; species Leptobrachium leishanense. The sequence goes on along the minus strand of CM019067.1, from coordinate 152,034,577 downwards.
ATCCAGTTGTATTTACTCAGTGTAACTTAGAACATCCAAACGAAAGATAGAACACCAACATGTCAGTGATTCTGTTTTTGAAATCTTTATTTTTGTCTAACATGTTGGTGTTATGTCTTGTCATGCGTTATCTAGACAGGACGTTATTGAGCGACTTATTTATATATTTTAAATATAACATTTTTATTTTGTTTAGCTTCTCAAAACGAGAAGGAAGGGGTACAGAAATAAAAATCGGGAAAGGAGGAAAGGGTACAGGGTTAAACAAGGAGACGTTGCAACCAACCTTATCATACATAACATTTTAAAAGTAAACACAGAATAATAACATCATAACTTGACAGTATATATATCCCAAATAGACCAATGGTCTGTCTGAGTGTGTGGAACCCCTAATTTGTCTCTAGCATACCATCCAAGAGCCTCCAATCGATTAGTGATGTCCTTTAAAGTAGGGAGTGTAGAGGTTTTCGATCGGGCCGCTACTAAAGTCATTGTTACAGACAATATATGTGCTAGGGCAGAGCCGTAGCTAGCTCCTTTTGCACCCGAGGCAAAAACAGAAAATTGTGCCCCCCCCCCCATAATTTTAAAAATCAGAGTCCCCGACCAGTGGCGCAGTGCTAAGCTCCTGGATGCTCCCCGCGACCAGAAGCAGTGGATTGGACCACCCTTTGCGCTGTGGGATGAGAGGCAAGTATGTGATTTGGGGGGGGGGGGGGTTCCAGCTGGTGCTGACGGATTCTGCAGAAGCGGCATCACTTATCACCAGCGTCTAGCTGTAGGTAACTTTTGTAGCTATGGCGGGATGGTAATTAGCGTTAGGACTTTGTAATCCTAACGCTATTTACTCTTTGCGCTCCCCATGTTAAGTATAGGGAGTGCAAAGTACAGTAACCTCGCGCTGAAAAGCACAATCTCCTGCATTTTTTAACCTGTTACCGTTCGGATTGTAATATGAGGGTCCTGTGCTAGGATGTGATATTGGCAGCATGCAGTAACCTCATTTAACCTAGCACCAACGCTCACATGTGTGAGTGCTAGCGTTAAGGAGGTGATGGGGCCCTACATATATAGTGCACACACAGTACATGTACAAATACAGTACACACAGAATACATGCACGTATAGCAAAAGAACATTTAGCATAATATACACCCCTCCCAGAATAATATACACAGCACTGAGCCCCCAGACTATTTTCCCCAGTTCACATGGATATAATTGCCCCCAGTTCACATGGATATTATTGACCCCAGCTCATATGGGTATATATTGCCCCAGTTCACATGGATATGGCCCAGCTCATGGATATGCCCCCCAGCTCTCATGGATATTGCCCCAGCTCTCATGGATAATGCCCCAGGTCTCATGGATATGCCCCAGCTCTCATGGATATGCCCCCCCCAGGTCTCATGGATAATGCCCCCCCAGGTCTCATGGATATTGCCCCAGCTCTCATGGATATGGCCCCAGCTCTCATGGATAATGCCCCAGGTCTCATGGATATACCCCCAGGTCTCATGGATATGGCCCCAGGTCTCATGGATATACCCCCAGGTCTCATCATGGATATGCCCCCAGGTCTCATGGATATTGCCCCAGGTCTCATGGATAATGCCCCCCTAGGTCTCATGGATATGCCCCCAGGTCTCATGGATATTGCCCCCAGGTCTCGTGGATATTGCCCCAGGTCTCATGGATAATGCCCTGTAGGGACTTCTCTGCACGTGACTACAACATGTCGAGATTTATATTCAATAAGAAATTTATACGAGACACAAATATCAATCGTTTATATTTCCTAGAAATTCTCCTAAATTCTTTTAATTGTCTGTGTTTTGCTTTGACGAATACACTAATCAGATAAAAATATATATATATTTATTACGTATACAAAAAAGTTTCAAATCTCATATCATAAACAAAAATTTATAAACCACAAAATCCATCAGCACATAGAAACTAGCTTCAAAATATATGTATCTTGTGTTAGTAACTGCATATATGATTAATATAATTTACCTTATCAGTTAGTAACTATACACAAATGGTTAATAAACATTTCTGCTTAATGAAAACAATTATTTATATTTCCCAGCAAACCAATGTTTAACAAGCTAGATCTTGTAGAGATATATGTATCTCTCTATACTACGTGGATCAACAAAAGATGAGCTATCACTTATTCTATTTTTAGAATGATAAGTAATAAAAACTTATTTAGTGAATCCTCCCCTAATATCGAGAATTAAACTTCTAATCTTCTGCTTTTTATATTGTAGTTATATAATTCCTTGCTTATTAATTTCAATCGCAGTAATTTCCAAATTCAATATAAAAATATATATATATATATATCAATATATATATCAATCTTTGCAACAGTATCTTTAGGATAAATTCTTACATCCGATTCTTCTTCATATGTCTATCTGCAGAATAGAAATATTTTAGATTCTGGATCTATCTGTTGCAAGAAATACTCCAAATATATAATACATTAATCTTAATAAAAATAGCTTTCATACATTACCTCTCCAATCAGGATTCAATGAATTATAGCCTTTGAATATTCTTTATGTAATATTGCTTTTGGAATATGTGAAAATTATCAATATCAGATAATCAATGCATGTGAGTTAGAGATTTGGTGTGAGTTAGAGATTTGGTGTGAAATCTTGAGTGCATTGTGTCCTGGGATGATCTCCTAGCGATCGTCTGCCTGCGTGAATCTGCGTGAATGCCTTGCAACAAACAGTGCGGCTCCAATTATAGTCAATTTGACGTCACGGACAATCTATTCTCTATATTAACCCTTTCGCTGCTGAGGCATTTCCCGCCTCTGTGCTGAGGTCATTTTTACCGGTTTTGCTCATCATATTTAAACGTGTTTTGAAGGCTTATTTTAGTATATGACCCAGACATATTATATATCGTTCTTTCCGTCAGACTCGGCAGATTCATAATATGTCATTATTATATGTATACGTTATGTCCTGTCTGTATATTATAACAAAATATGCAATAAAATATGAATTTTCAATAATTTACAACGTGTAAAGTGTTTTTTTTTTCACATTTTAACATGCGAGCAATTGCGGTTATATTTTGTATGGGGTGCGCTTGTTAAAAAAATTAGAGATGGGATCTCGTTACATTTTTTTTTGGGGAAAATTACGCGATTTTTAACAAACGCACCGCATACAAAAATCGTTAGTGCAGCATCATTGTTCACATTATAATTGAAATGGGAACAATATTGCTGCATTAACGAACCAAAAGAAAAAAAAACTTTTTTTTTTTTAAATATTTTTTTATTTTTATTTTTTATTTAAAAAAAATTTCATAGTCATGTTTGGTATTGTTGGAACGGCCATGCTCTGGCCGATCAAACAATATCAAACATTAACCCCTAACTGCCACGGATCGGGAGATAGGGGGTTCCAATGAACCCCCTATCTCCACCATTGGTGGCAGTTAGGGGTTAACTGCAGGACTGGCGTCATCATGCTATGCACGATGACACCAGTCCTCAGGGGCATTCCCGGAAGCTTGGCCGACATCCAAGATGTCGGCCAGCTCCGGGAAAGGATCACGGACCGGCGCTTTTTGGCGCCGATTCGTGATCCGGCCCCCATGGGGTTAATTCCAGGTACCGTTAGGAAGGGCAGGCTGTGCCCTTCCAAACGGTGCCTGGATTAATGCCCTGCACCCCGGCGATCGGGAGGGAGAGAGGTCCGAAGGACCTCCCCCATCCCTTTCAGGCGCCTCCTCCGCACATGCGGGGGGGGGCCTGAATTAGATGTCATCGCGCCACCGCAATGACATCTAATTGTGCCGGTGGCGGTTCCGGGTGCTGGGCTGACATCGAGGAACCCGGCCGATCGCTGGCCCCAAAGGGAGGACGCGCTCAGCGCGTCCTCCGCAAGGAACGCTACCTACGGGTGGACGCGCTGAGCGCGTCCTCCGCAGCGAAGGGGTTAAATATAATATTTACTATCCTCAAGAGGGCAGTGTTGCACTTCAGATTAATTCCACCATTTTTATATATCTTATCTCAGGTCAAGAGGTCAATCTGACTTACAAAGACCCTCTATTTTCAATGTAGACTTTGAGTCTGTCCTGTCCAATTTAGATTTATGTCTCCACTCCTCTCAAACTGAGTAAATTCCTTAAGTTAAATCACAGAATCTATTCTTCAATACTATTTACCAGTTATTCTCAACAAATACTTATTGGAGCATCTATTTCCTACTGTAAATATAATAAAATATACCTTGATTATAAGAATATATTTCGTGAATATAAACATACATTACAAAGATTTTAACTTTTATTCCTATACCCAAAGAGAAAATATCTTTTTGTTTTGAAGACTTAAGACAAACCAATAAATTTAATTATGACAGGTCTAGCACTTAGCTTCAGCATTATATCACATAAAGACATTTTAAGGTTCCCTCTTGTCTGGCATTTCTAGAAAAAAAAGGTTTCACCTAGCCGTGAACTATTTAAAAAAAATCTTTGTTCATTTCTAAAACTAGGGAAAATTGAAAAAGAAAAGACTTTCTATTTAAAACAAAATGGCTACAGACATCCATCTTAATTTTTCCTCTGTAATATACCCGACAGGAGGTGCAGGCGTTGCAGGAAAGGGACAATCTCAATGAGGGTTGGGGAATAGTCGTATCATCACGTAGATTATACAAATCGGAATAGTATTCCGCAAAACAATCTGCGATCTGTTTTGGGTGGTAGCAGGTCTCTCCATTTGTGGCAGTCATCTGTTTTTCTATTTTGGATTTAGCAGCACGTTGGCGGAGTTTATTAGCCATCAATCTGCTAGATTTATTGCCATCCAAGTAATGGCGTGCTTGTAGGCGGCGAGCAGCCCATAAGTATTCCTTTTGTCCATGTCAGTTAGTTGGGATTGGAGGTCACGGAGAAGGGTCTGAGAAATCACGTCATTATGCCGTTTATGTTGGGATGTAGCGTCATTAATCTGACATAGAAGGTCTAATCTATGGGTGACAGCAAGTTTCTTAAAGTGAGAGCCCCATTTTAAAAGTACACCTCGAATCACTGGTTTATGAGCTTGCCAGAGTGTCAAAGGGGAAACGTCAGGGGTGGCATTTTCAGCGAAGTAGTTGGTCAGCGTCTGAACAACCTCCTCCATCACTTCAGGGCGGGAAAAAAGGGATTCATTAAGCCTCCACGGTGCACAGCCGAGTCGCAGAAGCGTCTCGGAGAGTTAAAGAAACAGGGGCACGATCTGACCAAGACATCGATCCTATATCACAATGGGAAACATTAGATCACAAGTCACGTTGGAGGAAAAAATGGTCGATTTGGGAATAGGCTTTGTGGGCCCCCGAGCAAAAGGAATAGTCCAACTCAGTTGGGTGAAATAGACGCCAAACATCAAATAAATTAAATTCAGTTAAGAGGGCGGAAAATTTCTTGACAGAGATCCGTTGTAGGCGAGTTGGGCGAGGCGGGAGGTCTAGCGTATGGTTAAAATTGCCACAAAGTATAAGTCTACCTGTACACACTCGCATCAGTTTTTGAAGGGCAGTTCTAAGGAAAGCAAGTTGGTCTACATTAGGGCTATAAAAATTTGCAATTGTATACGTGACTCGATCTATATCACATACTAGAAATAAATAGCGGCCATTAGAATCAATCACAGAACGGTGAAGGGTGAAAGATACATTTTGGTGTATTAATATTAGAAACACCTCGCGCCTTTACCGGGGCAGTGGCGTGAAAATGATGAGAATAGGCAGGGAGGTATAACCTGGGATGTACCGAGCGTTTGAAGTGGGTTTCCTGTAAACACACTATGGGCTCTATTACAATCTTCGCGCAGAAACGGAAACAGAGTTCCCGGAACGCACGAGGTCCGCCGGTTGCGGCGGTTTTGCGGGCGCCATCGGATCCCTGGGGGTCTGCAGGGTCAGAGGAACTAAAAAGAGTGAGGAATCGCTGCCGAGGTGAGCCGCGGTGGCTGGAAAAGCTGGCGGTCAGCAGGAGCTCTCCTTACATGCGGCCGATGGCTACCATATTGAGCGATTTTTGAACGTGAGCGTCAGTATTTTAAAGTGTATCCTGAAACATACAGGAAGCCAATGGAGGGACCGACAGGGGGGGGGGGTTATGTGAGATGCGTCTGGTGAGAAAAATAAGCCTGTTGCCTGCAATCATTACAGATTGCAAAGGGACAATACGGGCGTTGGGGAGGCCAAAAAGGAGGGCGTTGCAGTAATCAAGCCGTGAAATGACAAGCGCGTGAACCAGCACCTACGCATGGTCTTATGTCAGAAAGGGGTGGACCAGGGCAATGGCCCAGAGTTAATAGTAACAGGATTTTTTTTTTTTTTTTAATGTAAAAGTTTTTTATTGGAGTTCACACATATAATGATACAACATTGCAGAAATGATGGAACTTCGGAAATCAAAAACATAGATTCCTATCATTGACAATAGGCAATGCAAATGAAGCCTCAGTATTATCTGATATAAGGTCATTAGTGCGGTCTCCATTTTCCACAAACAGATATAATCCTAAACTAACATAAAACACTAAACACGGCAGCACTACAGTCGTACACAGTGAAATATCTTATATCAAGGTTCCTGACTCGACAAACACCCTCCACCCCTCCCATGTATCATCAAACTGGCACATTGAGTTATTCGCTCTGTGGAACATTTCTTCATATTTACAAACACTTTCAAGGGTCATCATAACTTCTTTCATAGATGGGCAGAATGAGGAACGCCAATGTCTTGCAATGACCGTTTTTGCTGTCCCCAGTACCATAGAGATAAACCTCCTATGACGGATCTGAATAGTAATGGGTATGATATGTAGGAGATACATTTTCGGGCATAGTGGGAGTCTAAGTAAAGTGCAGTGAGAAATTAGTCTACTGATTTTAACCAATAACCCCCCAACGCGGGGCATAACCAAAAGGTATGAAGTAGGGAACCGAGGCCGGTAAGGCATCTCCAACAGAAGCCGGTATTACCCGAGATATGGGCCAAACGGGTTGGTGTTAGATACCATCTACACAGTAATTTAATATGGGCCTCACGTAGATTGGTGCTTCTAGAATATTTGTATATTGTGTCCATGGCATATGACCAGTCATCTACGGAGAGCGTGAAAGCTAAATCTTTTTCCCATTTAACCATATAGGGTAATTTTTTAGGTGGGTTCGGGGTTAAGAGGCTATCGTAACAGAGAGATAGCGGTTTCTTTTGACATTTCTTCCCCATACACAGTTTGTGAAAAGCTGAAAGGTTCGTAGGTGTAAAAGAGGTCAGGCCCTTCTGGTGTAGAGCGTGCTTCACACGTAGGTAAGAAAAACAGTCACTCAATGGGATGGCGAACTCCTGTACCAAGTCTGGAAAGGGTTTCAGGGAGTGGGGTGTAAAGAGCTGCCACACATGCGTCAAGCCGCGCAAAACCAAGAATCTAAATTTAAGTCTGGAATATAGCGGCACAGAACTCTAAGCGGGGCGAGATATAATAAGTCATAAGGCCGTACCAACGGGCGACCCCACTGACGCCAGGACGTGAGGGAAAGCATCGAGGCGGGTAGTAAACCCATGGTGCTATTTCTAGGAAGGAGTGGAAGCCACAACAGGTCGTGAAGTTTGTATGGGAAAATCATGGCGTTCTCCAACTGTAACCATAGAGGTGTTTCTTTGAGATGCATCGACGACAACAATTGGGCTAGTAAGGCTGCTTTATAATACGATTGTAAATCCAAAAAACCCAACCCTCCTGTACGTCGCGGCGCGATGACTGTAGAGGCCGATACTCGAGGGGGCTTCCCTTTCCAAATGTGCGCATGCAGCAGTTTTTGCAGCCGGAGCAATAAATGCGCCGGTATGAAAACTGGAATGTTTCTGAAATAATATAAAATTTGGGTAAGATACTCATCTTTATGGCCGCCATACGTCCCAGCCAGGAGGATTCGTTTGTGCTCCATGTAGAGAGCTGCTTCTCGATGGAGTTCAAAAGTGGCATGAAATTTTCCTTTAGGATGGTGCCTCGTGATTTAGTAAGGGAGATTCCCAGGTATTTTAAAGAGGTGGAGCGCCAATCAAAAGGGTACATGCTACGCAAGGAGCTAAGGGATGAAGCTGCAATATTTATGGGGAGAGCTTGTGTTTTACTCACATTATTTTTATAGTAAGATAACGCGCCAAATCTGTCGAGGAGGCAAAACAGGGGAGGGAGCGATGTCTCCGGGGTGGTCAAAAAGAGCAGTATGTCATCTGCGAAAAGTGCCATTTTGTGCTCCCCATGCGGGGTCGGCATACCTTTGATCGTCTGGGAGATTTTAATCTGCAGCGCTAAGGGTTCTAGAGCCAGAATAAATATTAGCGGGGATAACGGACAGCCCTGTCGGGTGCCATTGGTTATGTGGAATAAGAGGATAGAAATCCCGATGCCAAAACTTTCGCCGATGGGGCGGAGTAGAGGGCCATAATACTGTGTACAAATTGTGCTGGCAGACCAAACTTTAGTAACACCAGCCGCATATACCCCCAGTGTAGGCGATCGAACGCCTTTTCGGCGTCCAATGCCAGCAGGAGTCCGGAGGTATTAGTCCTATGGGCCAAATCAATTATATCATAAAATCGTCGGGTATTGTCACACGTCTGGCGGCCTGGGACAAAGCCGGTTTGTTCAGTTGCAATCAATGATGGAAGTAGGGGGCCCAGCCTATTAGCTAGTAGTTTAGCATACAATTTGGCATCTACGTTCAACAGGGATATAGGGCGGAAGTTGGCACAATGTGTCGGGGCTTTACCAGGCTTGGGCAGGGTAACTACCGTTGCTTGCAACATCTCCGGGGGGATAATGCCAGTGTTCTTAATGTCATTAAAAAACAGGGTAAGAGTCGGAACTAGTGAGGATGCAAATACCTGATAATACAGATTCGTAAAACCGTCGGGGCCAGGAGCTTTATTTTTTGGAAGTGCCTTAATAGCCTTAAGCACCTCCTCCTCTGTAAACGCGGTAAGCAAATCTGTAGCCTGAGAGGGAGAGAGGGAGGGAAGATGCGCCGCTTGGAGAAACAGATCTATGTCAGCCTGGGTAGGGGACGGTACGGTGTGATCCAATCCTAGGTTGTACAGGGAGGCATAATAACGTGCAAATTCATCAGTAATGAGGGCCGGATTATAAATTTTGACATTATTAGCATCCAATAGGTACGGTATGTTGGTTTGCATTCTTTTCCCTTTCAGTTTGGACGCCAGCAGTTTCCCTGATTTATTCCCTTGGGTATAATGAGCATAGTTAAGCCGTCTAATTGAGCGTGCCGTGACTTGGAGCATCAGGTGCTCCAACTCGCGGCGCTGCGCAGTCAATTGAGCGGTTATGTGAGGGGTGGGCGAGGCTTTATTCTGGGTTTCTAGGTCAGTGATGCGTCGTGTAAGAGCAGTCATCTGAGCATTTAGGCGTCTTTTACGCTGCGCTCCTTTCTGTATAAAATGTCCTCGCATCACTGCTTTGTGGGCCAGCCAAACCGACGCTGTTGCAACGTCCCCAGTTACATTTGTCATAAAATACTCCTGGAGGAGTTGTAACGTTGTTTGCACGTCCTCTCTGTCTACAATGAGTGAGTCATTAAGTCTCCAATTCCCCATCCCCCTCGGTGGAAAAGCAGCCTCAAAAGTGAGCGTGAGCGGAGCATGGTCAGACCACGTAATGATGCCAATGGTCGCCTCCAGGAGACGAGACAAGGCTGAACTATGTATCAAACACAAGTCAATTCTACTATATGAGGAGTGGACATGAGAAAAGTAGGTGTAGTCACGTGTGTTGGGGTGACATATCCTCCAAGTATCATATAGGTCAAATGATTGCATGAATTCCCGTAGTTGTTTACTAGAGGGCGGGGGGGAGCGGGAGTGGGGGCGGGGTTGGCTCGTCTGAGTGTCGACTTCGGGGTCAGGAGTGCAATTAAAATCCCCACATAGGAACATCGTACCACTAGACATTTTTTACACTCTACAAAAAGCTTTCCGCAGATAAGAAACCGGGTTATCATTAGGGAGGTATAAATTAGCTATAGTGACCGGTAACTCGTTCAGCGTACCCACAAGAATCACAAGGCGGCCCAACGGATCAACATACTGAGCCGAACACACAAAGGTCCAATCTCTATGAAACATAATTGAGACGCCTTTGGACTTTGTCGGAGCAGTGGAATGGTAGGCCTCAGTGTACATACGCGATTTCAAAAATGGAGGACGCCTCTTACAGAAATGGGTCTCTTGCAAACAAACAATAGCCGGTTGAGATTTATGCAGGTCACGAAATAAAGCATGGCGTTTGTACGGAGTGTTCAAACCCCTAACATTTAAGGAATAAATCTGGAATTGGGGTTTACTCATTTGTGGTTACGCCCAGCCCTCTAGAACTCACAGCGGACAGCGAAGACAACCTCCTCAGGAGGATGGAGGGATTCCCCTGCACAAAATAGCACCTGTAACCGTGTAACATAGTGCATGCCGAACAAACAAACAATACATACATTACATACACAGGTCGAACCAAAAAGAAACAAAAAGAAAAAGAAAAGGCAAGAAAAAACAAAAAAAACGACCAACTTCAGAGAAAAAAAACTGCACTCCATGAGCGCAGCTGAATGGAGTCAATCAACACAGCAGATTGGTATAAGTAGAAAACAAAACTGTCAAGAAAACTCCAGTAGGGGAAACAACAGTCCCAACTCTACCTGAGAAGGACCGCGCCAATTCACAGGCCATTGGAAGGCCTCGGGGCATTGCCGATTAAGAGACCAGAACAGGCCCCCATGAGCGCCCAGTTGAGGTGGATCAAAAAAAGGGGTCAGTCCAGCATCCGTGGAAGAGTTCTGACGCCCAAGAAGACGGGAAGCAGCATGGCAAGGTGGTAGGAGCACGCCCCAGTGTTGGATCCTACAGGGCCAGAGCCTCATTTCGGTCGAATCCGATGCCACTCCGGAGAAACCTTCAGCGGCGAAGATGATTCCTCCCTGGGGGGAGTAAACTCCGACACAACTTTCCAGTCCGTCAACAGACGCATGCCAGTAAGAGGATCAGGGATAACGTGCAAGACTCCCTCCTGCCATAACAAGATCTTTGTGGGGAATCCCCAGCGATACGCCATGTTGTGATCACGTCAAAATTTCGTGAAAGATGAAAATTCCCTTCTTTTAGACATGGTAGCCGTTGACAGGTCAGCGTAAAAAGAAATTTCAGCATACGGAGAAGGCAAAGGCATAGATTTCCGTGATGCTCTCATTAACGCTTCTTTAACATGGAAGAAATGCACCCGGACTAGAACATCTCTAGAAGCTGAGGGCGACAGGTTCTTAGCGCGTGGTAATCTGTGTGCCCGATCCATCAGGAAATCCTGGGACGAGTACGTTGGGACTAGGATCTGGAAAAGTTCCAAAATATAGGGCTGAAGGTCAGCAGAATTTACTGCCTCTGGAATACCCCGGATCCTTACATTGTTACGCCGCGAGCGATCCTCCAAATCGGCCAATTTCGTCGCCATGGCGTCATGTGCAGTCTGCAAAGCTATATGACGGTCCACTAAATCATTATGGGCCAAACATAGGTCGTCTGTCTTAGCCTCCAATGAGTCTGTCCTCTCACCCAGATCTTGTACATCGCGCCTCAGCTCCTGCAGCGCCTCTTTAAGATCCGTTTGAATAGTAGCTCTAAGTTCTTGCAGCATGGCATGGAGTCTGCTTTCTGAAGGTGGTAAGCTGTCAGACATGCAGGGTGGGCCTGCTACGGCCGCTTCCATGGTGAAGGAGGAAACAGAGGAAGGAGATCCGCCATCTTGGGCCTCACGAACCCGGTCTTTTTTTGCCGATTTTGCCGGTTCCAACGCTCGTTGCGCCTTAGGGGGCACCATCTGGAGGCTAGGAAATGTCACCCAGCTGTGGGTGAAGTTTCAGCCCCGGGGTTGCTGTAATTTAGCCGCAGGAATTAAAAGTTTAGCGCTGGTCACAGGAGCTCTCCTCACATGCGACCGCGCGCTGCAACGTCCGGCCACGCCCCCCTAGTAACAGGATTTTGACACTGTCTGGACATGGGGAGACGTTAGGTCAGAATCAAAAAAGAAAACAGGGCAGCAAGCTTGAGCCATCAGGCTAATAAGCTTTCCATTTACTCCTAGTGAGATAGGTGGCATTGGGTTTTTTTTTTGGAGGGAGGAACAACAAGAATTTTAGTTTTGGCAAGATTGAGTTTAAGGAAGCGGGAAGACATCCAAAATCGAGACGGCAGAGAGACAGCGACTTGATCCAGGAGAGCTGGAGAGAGATCAGAGGAGGAGATGTATATTTGAGTGTCATCGGCAATAAACGATCGTTGGGACAGGTAGGAAGAGAACCATGAAAGAACAGTACCTTGAAGGCCTATATCACTAAGGGTTTGAAGAAGGAGCGAGTGGTCAACTGTATCAATGGTGGCAGAGAGGTCAAGAAGGATCATCAGAGAGTAGCACAAATTTGATTTAGCAGTTTACAAGGTCATTGGTCAGTTTCACAAGAGCCGTTTCTGTCGAGTGTAGTGAGCGAAAGCCAGATTGCAGAGGGTCAAGGAGAGAGTGGGTGTTGAGGTAGTCAATGAGATGGGCATACACAAGCTTTTCAAGGAGTTTGGAGGCAAAAGGGAGCAGGAACACAGGGCGATAGTTGGAGGGAGTAGTTGTATCCAGAGATGGCGTTTTTAGGATTGGGACTACCATGGCATGTTTGAGGGGAGCAAGAACGACCCCAGATGTTAAGGACAGATTAAAGGTTTGGGTCAAGGATGGTGCAAGAGAAACAAAAAGTGTTTTGGTAATGTGTGAGGGAACGGGTTGAGAGGGCAGGTAGTGGGATGAAAGGATCGTAATAACTTGAACTCTTGCCCAAAGACCAGCCAACATGCGTCCCCCACCAATTTAACATCAATATAGTGTTACACATTCCTGTTCTTGTTTAGCGGTCAATTAAGCCAAGCATTGCTAGTAAAATAAAAACTCAATCTAATAATTCTGTAAATATAGTCAAATCAAGAGAAATAAAATCTAGGGATGCACTGATACTAGTAACGGTATCTGTGCTGATACTGCCATTTACACAAAGACTTGTATTCGTGCAAAATTCCCCTTATACTTATACCATTACTGAAAGCCAGCACTAGGCTAGTTTTCCGAGTGTTATTTGAGGGGCTGGGACGGCTGGCAGAATGCCCTAAAAGCAATCTGCCAGGCCCCTCCAGCTCACCGCGTTCCAGTGAGTGCCCGCCAGCATTTGAAGGTTGTAATTAGGAATGCACCGATACGATACTAGTATCGGTGCCGATACCGGCATTTGCACAAGTACTTGGTAGTCGTTCAAATGCCCCGATACCCAGAAGCCAATGCTGGGCTGGCTTTCCTGTATCTGAGGGGCTGTGACAGCTGGCAGAATGCATTAATAGCATTCTGCCAGCATTCCCCTCCAGCTGGCTGCGACCGACCTGTGAAGGCTTCCAAAGCACACGCAGAAGAGAAAATAGCTCAGTCAGTAAAAAAGGGGGACAAAACATTTTTTAGATACATAAACGAGAAAAGAAAAGTAAAACAAGAATTAGTTAGATTAAAAACAAAGGAAGGAAGGTATGTAGAAGAGGATAAAAGTCTCGCTGACTGCCTCAATGAATATTTTTGTTCAGTCTTTGCAGAAGAAAAGGAAGGAAAGGGACCTCAGTTAGGAGGAAACACTAACGAGACAATTACATATCAGTTTACAGAGGAGAAGGTTCTACAGCAGCTGTCTAAAGTAAAGACAAATAAGTCAATGGGGCCTGATGGGATCCACCCTAAATTATTAAAAGAGCTCAGTGATGTAATAGCAAAACCGTTAACAGATTTATTTAACCAATCCTTGCTAACGGGAGTCATCCCAGAAGACTGGAAATTAGCAAATGTTGTGCCCATTCACAAGAAGGGTAGTAGGGAGGAATCTGGGAACTATAGGCCAGTTAGTCTTACGTCAGTAGTGGGGAAATTAATGGAAACCATGTTAAAGGAAAGGATTGTTCAACATCTAAAAACACACACAGGGTTATCCAAAGAGATTCGAATTGCTTGAGAAAGGTAACCGAACGCTGAAAATCAGCGTTCGGTTACCTTTCCTGGCCATTCGGCTATCCAGAGAGCAGGCAATTCGCCAAATCCTGGCGAATTGCCTGCACATACGGTGCCTGTTCGGTCCCTGTTCGAGGGCAGTGAAATCCCCATGAAAAAGCAATGCTTCGGCTATTCAGAGAACACAAACCAGCAGTGAAAGGTTCCCCTAATGCCCTGCCATTCGGTGGTTTAATTCGACAGGTTTATTCAGGCGAATCCCATAGACTTCAATGTTAAAAATATTCCTGTTTTAATTCAATATCTAATAAACCGTTCATTATAAAATTCTGCAGCAAAAAGTCTCTTTATTTATAGATTTTTTAGGATACTTTAAGCATTTTTCAGAATTTTTAAAAAAAAATTAAAAGTCTGATTTTTTTTTTTTTTCAGTTTACTTATTTTTTTTGTAACAGCCCTGTTTATTATCATTCCCTGGACCTCCTGTGAAAATTTCAGACATTTTCGCTCAGTAGTTTCTTTGCAAACAGCGTTTCATTTTCCCAGATTCATACAAATGGTTTTTCTAATTTATTCACTGCCTCCTCTATGTCACAGCTGCTTCGGCTCTGTGTGATTCGGCTCCTTTTCGGCTCCTGTTCGGCTCCTGTTCGGCTTCTTCGAAGGTTAATCCAGATGTTTTTGCTTGTTTTCAGCGTGCATTCGGTTAGTTTTCGTCAGGTTTTCGGCAGCTTTTCCCTGCAATTCGGGGACCCTGTGGTGTTTGCTGAATACACCGCAGGGTCACCGAAATGCAATCGGCAAAAGGAACCGAATTGAAGAGAATGAAAAGTCACCGAACGTGCGGTGACTTTTCGAATCTCTTTGGATAACCCTGATAGATTACAGGATCAGAAACAACATGGGTTTACCTCAGGGAGATCATGCCAAACTAATCTTATTGATTTTTTTGATTGGGTAACAAAAATAATAGACACAGGTGGTGCAGTAGACATTGCTTATTTAGATTTCAGTAAGGCTTTTGATACTGTTCCGCATAGAAGGCTTATCAATAAATTGCAATCTTTGAGCTTGGATTCCAATATTGTTGAATGGATTAGGCAGTGGCTGAGTGACAGGCAACAGAGGGTTGTGGTAAATGGAGTTTATTAGGCGCAAGGTCTTGTTACCAGTGGGGTACCTCAGGGGTCAGTACTTGGACCCATTCTATTTAATATTTTTATTAGTGATATTGCAGAAGGTATTAATGGAAAAGTATGTCTTTTTGCTGATGACACAAAGATTTGCAACAGGGTTGACGTTCCTGGAGGGATCAGCCAAATGACAAATGATTTAGGTAAACTAAAAAAATGGTCAGAACTGTGGCAATTGAGTTTTAATGTGGATAAGTGCAAGATAATGCACCTGGGACGTAAAAACCCAAGGGCTGAATATAGAATATTTGATACAGTCCTAACCTCAACATCTGAGGAAAGGGATTTAGGGGTTATTATTTCAGAGGATCTAAGGGTAAGTAGTCAATGTAATAGAGCAGCAGGAAATGCTAGCAGAATGCTTGGTTGTGTAGGGAGCGGTATTAGCAGTAGGAAAAGGGAAGTGCTCATGCCACTGTACAGAGCACTGGTGAGACCTCACTTGGAGTACTGTGTGCAGTCTGAGCGTACATGCAGGACTTTTTATGTTGCTGAGCTCACCATTGCGTTCTTTCCTCAATGTAACAAACGGTTTCTTTGGCCACTTCTATTGTTGTGGCTATCTCTTAGATTTGTTTTGTTTTTGAAGCCTGTCAATGGCCTGTTTCACTTGCATGGACAGCTCCTTTGAACGCATGATGTAGGTTCACAGCAATAGATTCCAAATGCAAATCCCACACTTCAATCAACTCCAGACCTCTTGCGTGCTTAATTGAAGAAGATATAATGGAGTAGCCCACATCTGGTCAACCGCTTTTGATTAAATTGTCCCATTACTTTTGGTCCCTTGAAAAGGGGGATGGCTTCTCTTAAGAGCTGTAATTCCT
Source organism: Leptobrachium leishanense (assembly GCA_009667805.1). Lineage (NCBI taxonomy): Eukaryota > Metazoa > Chordata > Amphibia > Anura > Megophryidae > Leptobrachium > Leptobrachium leishanense. The sequence goes on along the minus strand of CM019067.1, from coordinate 152,018,414 downwards.
AAACCCTTCCTCCAATTTGGATGTACATACCCTAAAATTAAACCTGAGCGTGTGCAGTTTCCGCCTATATATAATATATATATATACAGTTGTGTTCAAAATTAGTCAACCCCCAATACTGTAAAGGGTTTTAGGGAATTTAGTGTACATTTGTAATTGTATTCAGAATGAAATCCTACAAGGACTTTTTAAAGAACCATATGCAACTAAAATGACATCAATTGGTTTTGTAATACAGTATTAATGTTTCTTTTGTGAATTCTTCATTGACACAATTATTCAACCCCTTAAAGACTACCACTCTGAAGAACAGAGGTTCATTCAAGTGTTTTCAATCAGGTATTGAAAACACCTGTGGATGTCACGGAGCAGCAATAAAGCATAATAAGCACCAATTAGGCAGCTTTAAAATGACTGTGATACTCAGCTCCTTCTAGACATTTACTGGTGTGATTACAAACATGGTGAAGTCAAGAGAATGGTCCAGGAAGACAAGAGAAGAGGTGATTACTCTTCACAGGAAGGGCAATGGCTATAAGAAGATTGCAAAGATGTTAAACATACCAAGAGAAACCATAGGAAGCATCATTCGCAAATTCAAGGCAAAGGGCAATGTTGAAACGCTACCTGGTCGTGGCAGAAAGAAGATGCTGACTTCGACTGCTGTGCGCTACCTGAAGCGTAGAGTGGAGAAAAGTCCCCGTGTGACTGCTGAGGAACTGAGAAAAGATTTGTCAGATGTGGGTACTGAAGTTTCAGCTCAGACAATATGGCGCACACTGCGTAATGAAGGCCTCCATGCCAGAACTCCCAGGCGCACCCCCTTGCTGTCTCCAAAGAATAAGAAGAGTCGACTGCAGTATGCCAAAAGTCATATGGACAAACCACAGAAGGTTTGGGATAGTGTTCTGTGGACTGATGAAACAAAATTAGAACTGTTTGGGCCCATGGATCAACGCTGTGTTTGGAGGAGGAAGAACAAGGCCTATGAAGAAAAGAACACCTTGCCTACTGTGAAGCATGGCGGGGGGTCAATCATGCTTTGGGGCTGTTTTGCTTCTGCAGATACAGGGAAGCTTCAGCGTGTGCAAGGTACCATGAATTCTCTTCAGTACCAGGAGATATTGGATGACAATGTGATGCAGTCCGTCACAAACCTGAGGCTTGGGAGATGTTGGACCTTTCAACAGGACAATGATCCCAAGCATACCTCCAAGTCCACTAGAGCATGGTTGCAGATTAAAGGCTGGAACATTTTGGAGTGGCCATCGCAGTCACCTGACTTAAATCCGATTGAGAACCTCTGGTGGGACTTAAAGAAAGCAGTTGCAGTGCGCAAGCCTAAGAATGTGACTGAACTGGAGGCTTTTGCCCATGACAAATGGGCGAAGATACCCGTAGATCGCTGCAAGACACTTGTGTCAAGCTATGCTTCACGTTTAAAAGCTGTTATAACTGTAAAAGGATGTTGTACTAAGTACTAAGATTGAATGTCACTTGGGGGTTGAATAAAACTGATAATGATGTGAGCACAGAAAAGACATTTGTGGTTATTTCATTATAAATGTTATGTTATATTTGTCTGACCTACACGTGCCTCTTTGATTTAATTGTAAGCAAGATGACTGAATGATCAAAATCAATGTCAAACTGGCCAAAACACTCAATTTCAGTGAGGGTTGAATAATTTTGAACACAACTGTATATATATAACGGCTCAGCTACCCTGCAGGGGTAGCTCCGCCTGCGGCGCCGAGTCTTGCTGGAGAGCTTAGCCGGGTAGCGAGCTAGCAAGGTGGGAGAGAGATTGGCAGCGGTCTCTGGATGGTCTGGAAGCGAAGGATTCAGTGATTATGCCCTCCCAAATACTAGTCGTGACTCAGTATAGGTTTAAGCAAGTTGTTTTTTTAATGTCAAACAGAACATACACGCTCCTTTTATATGGTACAGTCCCATTGTTCTTTCTCATGCCCGCCCCCGGACCCCTGGAGTGAAGTCTGCCCCGGGGCTTAGCCACAGCCTAGTTTCTGGCGCCTGCCTGTCTGCTGTCCGATGCCCCCCCATGGTGCGGGCGCAGCTCCCAGCCCGATGGTCTGGGAAATGTGGTTTTCGGGGGGATCCCCTGGGCGCTCCGGCACCCCCCCTTTACACCTTGGGTAGCTCGGGTCCCCGGGCTGCTTCCCTGAAAGAAGCTACCTGATCCGTCCAGAGTGGTCAGAACACCATCAGATAGAGTTTGTCAGCTCTCTCTCAGAGACTGCGGTGCAGGGGCTGACAGGCTCCGGGCAGGAGGGGAATTTCTAGTGGGATGGAGGGGTTCTCCTGGGCGAATCCTCTCCAAACTTGCCACACAGCAAGCTACCATCCCTGGGGACCTATGGTCCAAAAAGGAAGCAGAGGAACTCATGTCGGGTTTTGGCAATTTGCCAGCGTTTTTTTGCTACAATGTTGCCGTTTACCTACCAGCAGAATCGGTAAGGCATCTTGCAGGGAAAACACAATTAAATATGACCTTGGGGACACTTTACAGCACATCTAACAGGGGAATTTGTTTGGATAAATACAGGGCAAACGAAATACATCAAAACAGATACTAAATTATAGAAACAAATTTAACCTTTTAAATGAACGAATAGCTACAACATAATAATCTTTTTATCCACGTGGCGGCCGTTCCGTCACAATATATATATCTATAGCTTGAATATGTTTTGGTAAATACCTGAAAAAATTTAAATTGTGCCTGTGTCCAAATATATATGGACCTAACTGTATATATCTGAGGTATGGTGTGGTTTCTGTGTGTGTGGTCAGGGTGTGTGGCAGGGTGTGCAGTGCGTAAATGGGGTGTCTGGCCATCCATTTCAATAGTAACATAAATTGGACAGGCTTTCAGCAAAATCCTAAATTATTTATTGTTAAGCGGTCACAGGACATTAAATAAAAGTTTTGGTGCTCGGTATTGGTGAGTACCTGAAAAAAATTATTGGTGCATCCCTAGTTGTAATGCAGCTCCGCTGTCCTCCAGACTCGCTCTCGCAAAGTCTTGCAAAGTTTGCGAGATCTCGTGAACTCTGCAAGATCTCGTGAGAACACGGCCCTTGCGGATCCGCGTTACCCCTCAAATGCCGGCGGTCGCTCACTGGAATGTGGTCAGCCGGAGGGCCTGGCAGAATGCTGTTAGTGGATTCTGCCAGCCGCCCCAGGGCACTCTTCCCTAGTTGGCGCTAGGATGCGTAAGCGTTATCGCTGGAATAATTGTGTTTAACGCATGCCACCCATATTACCTCTCAAGCAGACTCTTCTCTCCTACTGTTCTTTGTGTTTAAATTGTATGTATATTTGTTGTTCTGTCTTACCAATTGTACAGCGCTACCTTGTTGGCGCTTTATAAATACTTGTAACTGTAAGATTGACAATGTCTTCTTCCTTCAAGGAAGGACATACTTGAAAACGAGAGAAATCTCAATGTATCCTTCCTGGTAAAATACTTTATAAATAAATTCAAGAAGATTGACCACAGATGATTTTTTTTTCCCTAAACTATTTCGTTATTGCGTGTCACACTAACATCTTGTACAAAAATATTCACATTGTAACAAATCCAAACAGTTCAGAAAAGCACCTAACAGATTTCTGTTTGCTTATTACAGCAGATTTATCCTAAGCCACACCCAGATATTCAGAGGATGCAGTCCTTGCAAGCGGACTGCGATGCTGAGCCACCAAGCATCCAGTCATCAGGTAAAAAATATCTAGCCCAATCCGGCTTGCAAACATAAAAAGTTGCCATATGTTACAAACCGATAAAAAAAAAAATGTGGGGCTCCAAAAACTCCTTTTCATATAAGGTAGTCATAGTGCGCTGGAATTTTATTTATTTTTAAATTTGAGATCCATTTGGAAAGGCCTTTATTAGCAGAATATAGAAATTAGATTTGCCTACAAAGAAATACAAAGTGACTCCCCTAGAAAATACTAATGAGCAGCTAAACCTTTTATCATACTATTTGTAAAAAGAATGACCAGCAGAATCTTTACTCTGTTTAGATATTTGATTTAAATGTATTTTTATAGATCAATTGGATTTGTAGAAAAAACTAATGTACTATTACATTATATATTGTAATTATATATTACAAAAATATAAGTTACAGAAGAATGAAGTTTGATCGATACAAAATATTTTAGGTAAATGTTTCAGAGTATGCAACATATTGCCCCTTCATATTTAACGATTGCCAACATTGCCCATATTTACCACCACCTTAACAAAAAAGTGGCACATTGTCTAAAATAATCATTGCTGCCCCATGCTAATTGTTGATATAGTAGTTCTAATTACTTATTTCAAAACAGAGGTAAATGAATGAACGTCACATTTGTTAATTTGATTTTGCAGGTCAGCCACTGTCTCTGCATAGCTCCCAGGGATTGCATACAAGACATTCTATGGATGAAAAGCTATTTGAAGCAGCTCCAAATAGTCCCATGGAGAGTGAAGACCCAACAGAAGACATATTGTCTAGAAAACTGCAGGATGAAATTAACTATCATCAAACTGGTAGCCGCATTGACAATTCAGTGAGCTATGCTCATTCTCAGCTACCGTTTCAGAACAGTGGAATAGGGGTTAGACATGGTGCTTATGGTGATCCGGTGAACAATCCACCCCTTCCTGTGAGTCCTGGGCCTCCAAGAGGTTTCTCTGCAAGAACAACTGAAGAACTCTCTGAAGTTTCTCCACCCTACAGACATGAAAATGCAATGCCCAACTTGCGAATGTATGGCTCAGGTACTCCCCAACAGAGTTACATACCATCTATGCCTTCCAACTTAAACATTTTTAGTCAGCAGAGACTTGTTCACCCATTTAATATGCCAGTGCTACCACAACATGATACAAATCCACATTACTGTGGACCAGAATCACATGCTCAAGGCGATTTTCAGAAACTATCAGTACCAGAGACCACAGTGACTAATCATTATGACATACAACAACAACAATATGGATATCCCACTGATGTAAACCATGCAGCAGGTGAGTGAACTCTTTCACCCGTACAGCATATGTTGCTTGCTCTTATCCCTTAAAACTTATGAATTATTATGCTCAATATTGCTTTTTTCAATTATATTCCCCTAGTGAAATTTTCGAACCTTAGTATATCGAATGCCAAAGCTGTTCAAATTGGAAACAATAATTTTATGAGCATTGGTGCTGAAAGACCTAGGACATCGCGGCAAGTCAGAAGTTCTGACAATGGAGCCTTCTTTAGACAGCTTCCTCCTTTGGGTATGTCGGTCTTGGCATTTGTGATTATTGATATAACAGTGATGTTTTTCTGTATTGACTATTGTATTTGTACTAATCCATACATTACTATATTAGAGAAGCAAACCAGAAAGATACAAATATCACTAAAAAGCTTATTGCCCCTTCATCCGTGAAACTTGTTTGTTGGAGGTATAAGTGATTGAGTTTATACTTTTAAAGTATGTCTATTCAAGCAAGGAAATAACAGGAGGTAGGCGGAAGCGGACTCTACGTGAGGATGGTAGGTTCTGTTAGTAGTCACTGAGTCTCTAATATTAGAAGGGCTTGGTTTACTACCATCACAACGGCACCACGTGGTCACCACAGGAAACGATGCGGCAGTAACGTTGCCGTTTCCTTGTGCGAGAACGCTAGGGAGAGTCATATTTGATACAAATGAAATGTGCACTTGACCCGTTGTTTCGGTAGGAACATAGTAGCATTATTTTACTGACACCTGTAGTTGTTATTTATAGGGTTAGGGTTACTTTTAGGGTTAGGGTTAATCCTCAAAAAGGAAAACCCTCAGTCACCTTACTGGGATAAGTCCTAATCAGTGTTGGATACAATTTTTTCTATGATTATTTATTTAACACCTCGGGTACTAGGTTAATATTGACTGTATGACTTTTTTGAAGTGTGGAGAGTTGTCAGACTTTATTGGAGCCATCAATATTGTGACGTGACGTAGATTAATCTATTATGCAAGGAATGCAGCTATAAATCTATGAAGTCTAAGGCTAATGTCAGATGAGCGCATTCTGAGCACACTATGCGTCCGTCCACAACAGACGGACGAACTGGCGGAAGATACTGTAGACTCCACACAATCTGTTTTTCTTGACAGACGTAGGGGAAAAAAAGGGAATTATGGGAAACAAAATTAATATGAAAAATGATAAAAATTTATACATGATATGAAAAGCCATTGTGTGCGTCAAGTTGCTGGACGTCGCAAATGCGGTCCGTCTGACATTTCATCTCTCACACAGAACGCTACACTGACGTCGCGCACTCCGCACTTCTGTTTTAGCGGTTTGACGTTCTTGCCTAACTTGTGTTCGTTTGCCACGTGCATTGTGCGTGCGCTGTTCGGTGCAGACATACTTCGTGTGTCTATTGCTCATGATTCTATGCTACGACGGACGTTAAACTGTGTGGCAACACGGACGTGATCACTGCGTTCATCTGACACGGGCCTTAAATTTTATTTTTTTTAAAAAATTAATGTTAGTAACTTTGATATTTAGACCACATTCAATCATAGCAAAGGCCCATAGCTGGTTAAGGATTTGGAGTTGACCTGCATGACTGATCTATTTTGATTGACTGATTAAGGCACCAATCACGTTGGTAAATAAGGTTGAGGATTGGAGGAATACCTGGGTAAGTCCCTCCCCCTCCTCTTAAATACTGGGTTCTTTGTAGTGCTGGTTGTCACAAAAACATGCGCGTCGCGACAAAGGATGCCGGGTTAAGCAACTCACTATCTGTCTATCCTAGACAACAAATAATGACTACGCGGACAACAATCCCCCCTGCGCACACTTGCCTAACAGACCCAGCACCGCCTTCGCTCGCAACAGGCACGTAGAACGTGATGCAATGGTCACAGGATTGCAACTCAGTATCCGTCTACTCTCAACCCGGAACACCGACTACGTTTCCCACAATCCCTGTACCCACTTTTCTTATTCTATTCGTTACACTGCCTCCACAAACCGACCTTTTTAGTCAAGAGGCTTACTGTTGGACCCCAGAGACTGTTTGAAACTCTGGTCCTACACCTCAAAATAGGGGAACCGTACAGCGACTGCACCCCAACTCACTGTTTAGTAGATAGACTCGAGCATAAAACAAGAGGCAACTCTCTAGGATAATCCAATCCTTCAGTTAGCGTGGATAGAATATCAGGCAGAAACAGAGCTTAATAAATTGTAGATTTTATTTATGATATAGCAAATTATGTATATCACAGTGCATTTACTTGAAAACGAGAGAAATCTCAATGTATCCTTCCTGGTAAAATCCTTTATAAATAAATAAATAAAATAAATAAATTTAGGGTTACATAAAAATTAATACGATAAATCAATTACACACAAAACAGCAGATAAAAGAAAAAAGATTAAAACACAGAACCTTACTTACACTTCAATAAGCTAACCGGACCTCTGTGGCTCCTGGGGGAAGATTGGAGCATGGACAGATCATCACTTAGCGTGAACCCCCTTTGAAATGCCCTGAGCCCTTGCTAGACTCAGAATTTATGAGTTTCCAGGTCATTCAAAAAAAAAAAAAACATAAGTGGTACAGCCCATTCACTACAATTCCCAGAATTCCCACTCCTGGGCACGCTCAGTTCACTTCTTTATTAATTTTATTCTCAAAGATTGTCTCTCGTGATCAAGGGATATGATTGCTTCTTTGAAATGCATGACCACTTACAGATTGGTGCCGCTTCGTCTGCGAAAGGGCTCCCAGGTGTGAACAGAGGGGAAGGGACCTTCCATTTGACCAAGTGGGTAATTTCCACCCTGATCCGGTATCAAAGAAATTCCATTTTGCAGCAACCTGTTATAGCCCTCCCAGGGGAAAAAGATAAACCATTTTAATTACTTTCTAGAACACACTCAGAGCTGAGGCTTTCACCAGGCTGTGGAAAATGGAAACTTCATATATATATATATATATACAGTGGCAAGAAAAAGTATGTGAACCCTTTGGGATTACGTGGAGTTTTGCATGAATTGGTCATAAAATGTGCTCTGATCTTCATCTAAGTCACAACAATTTGAAAAACACAGTCTGCTTAAAATAATACAACACAAACATTATATGTTTTCATGTGTTTATTGAACATAACATGTAAAACATTCACAGTGCAGGGTGGAAAAAGTATGAACCCCTAGCCTAATGACTTCTCCAAGAGCTAATTGGAGCCAGGAGTAAGCCAACCTTGAGTCCAATCAGTGTGATATTATTGGATGTGTTGTTGAAAGCTGTCCTGCCCTTTAAAAACACACACCAGTTTTGGGTTTACTGGTTTCAAGAAGCACTGCCTGATGTGAACCATGCCTCGCAGAAAAGAGCTCTCAGAAGACCTACGATCAAGAATTGTTGACTTGCATGAAGCTGGAAAGGGATACAAAAGTATCTCCAAAAGCCTTGATGTTCATGTGTCCACGTTAAGACAGACTGTCTACAAATGGAGAAAGTTCAGCACTGTTGCTACTCTCCCTAGGCGTGGTCGTCCTGTAAAGATGACTGCAAGAGCACAGCGCAGAATGCTTAATGAGGTAAAGAAGAATCCTAGAGTGTCAGCTAAAGACTTACAGAAATCTCTGGCACATGCTAACATTTTTGTTGACACACCTACAATAAGGAAAACATTAAACAAGAATGGAGTACATGGGAGGACACCACGGAGGAAGCCATTGCTGTCCAAAAAGAATATTGCAGCACGTTTGAAGTTTGCAAAAGAGCACCTGGATGTTCCACAGCACTACTGGCAAAATATTCTGCGGACAGATGAAACCAAAATTAAGTTGTTTGGAAAAAACACACAACACTATGTGTGGAGAGAAAAAGGCACAGCACACCAACATCAAAACCTCATCCCCACTGTAAAACATAGCGGAGGGAGCATCATGGTTTGGGGCTGCTTTGCTGCCTCAGGGCCTGGACGGATTGTGGTCATTGATGGAAAAATTAATTCCAGAGTTTATCAAGACATTTTGCAGGAAAACGTAAGACCATCTGTCCACCAACTGAAGCTCCGCAGAGGATGGGTGATGCAACAGGACAATGACCCAAAGCATACAAGTAATTCAACAAAAGAATGGCTTCAACAAAACAAAATACGCCTTCTGGAGTGGCCCAGTCAGAGTCCTGACCTCAACCCGATTGAAATGCTGTGGCATGACCTTAAGAGAGCGATTCACACCAGACATCCCAAGAATATTGCTACACTGAAACAGTTTTGTGAAGAGGAGTGGTCCAAAATTACTCCAGATCGTTGTGCAGGTCTGATCTGCAACTACAGGAAACGATGAAGATCAGAGCACATTGGACCAATTCATGCAAAACTCCACGTAATCCCAAAGGGTTCACATACTTTTTCTTGCCACTGTATATATATATATATTATACACACATAGATATACCCATACATGTCGAAATATATGTATATCTACCTGTGACACTGGTGATCATAACTTTTCAGCTGCTATGCTGAAGAAGTCACATATTTAACGAAACCTGTCCTAGTAGGCGGCATAATGTATAATATATTTAAACAGTGTTGATTTGGAGGGAATTTAGTAATCTTTTATAATTTACAGTTGCAAGCATTTATAAAGTGCCAACAAGTTCTGTAGCACTGTACAATGGGAGAGACCGAATAACAAATATACATACACGTTACACACATAGAACAGTAGGAGGTGACAATGCTTGAGCGCTTACAATTTAAGAGGAGAGGGGTGACACGCTAGGTGAGGGTGACTAGAGTACAAAACGTAGGGGGGGTGCATTTGGGCTGTGTGAGAAGATGGAGCAAGAAAATGAAACAATGGGGGATTATGGAGTGAACCGATAGGCTTCTCTAATGTAATTTTTTTCAGAGACTTCTTGAAGGACTAGAGAGACAGAGTCTGATGTTGCGTGGGAGGGAGTTCCAAAGAAAGGGAGCAGCTCGGGAGAAGTCTTGAAGGCAGGAGTTGGGGTGTGGGTATGAAGAACCGAATGCATCAGTTCATTGGCAGAGCGAAGTGGACGGGACACTCCATGACCCAAAGCATACAAGTAATTCAACAAAAGAATGGCTTCAACAAAACAAAATTCGCCTTCTGGAGTGGCCCAGTCAGAGTCCTGACCTCAACCCGATTGAAATGCTGTGGCATGACCTTAAGAGAGCGATTCACACCAGACATCCCAAGAATATTGCTACACTGAAACAGTTTTGTGAAGAGGAGTGGTCCAAAATTACTCCAGATCGTTGTGCAGGTCTGATCTGCAACTACAGGAAACGTTTGGTAGAGGTTATTACTGCCAAAGGAGGGTCAACCAGTTATTAAGTCCAAAGGTTCACATACTTTTTCCACCCTGCACTGTGAATGTTTACATGTTATGTTCAATAAACACATGAAAACATATAATGTTTGTGTTGTATTATTTTAAGCAGACTGTGTTTTTCAAATTGTTGTGACTTAGATGAAGATCAGAGCACATTTTATGAGCAATTCATGCAAAACTCCACGTAATCCCAAAGGGTTCACATACTTTTTCTTGCCACTCTATATTAAGAGAGTGGCGTCTACTTCGAGCACTTTTTTTATTGTTTAGGGTTAACCCTTACCAACAGATAATGCTCCATTTGTACTTAATTTACACTTCATGTTTAGACAGCAGATTCTGCTCCTGCTTTTGACGCAATAGTAGCTAACCAATAAACAAGCACAAATAGTAACCCTAGTGTCAATTTTTAACCTTACTGGTGTCAGTAAAATAATGCTTATATGGTGCTAAGACAAAATACAGCATAAGATAGCTGATAGAGGAGCTGAGAGACAGAGCAGATGGGCTGATAGTGACACTGTGAGTACATCCCAGCGTACAAACCTTCACCACAGATAAAGAGAATATCCCTAAAAGCAGTGGCATAGCGTGGGGGCTGCCTCGGGGGCGGTCGCCCCGGGCGCAATTTTCTTAGGGGGCGCAAAATTTCGAAAGAAATTTGAACCACTAATATTTTCCAGCAGGGATCAGCAAGGTGTCCGCCAGTTTTGCCATGCCGGCGGTGACTTAGCGTCCAGAAGGGAGGACCAGGACATAAAATTCTGGGCCTGTCCCAACTCCTCCTTAACGCTGACATGAGTCACATGAAGCAGCGCAGCATTATTCAACAGAACACCCTGTTCCATGCTTGTCAGCCCCCCTTGAAGCCCTGTTCCAGCCCCCCGCCGCTGGCAGTCCTGCAGCACATTTAAATCCGGTCTCCATTAAGCCTCCTGGACAGCTCCCCCTCCCTGGGCCACCAGCAACTCCACGCAGATAGGTGACAATGTATGACAGCAAAGCACCGTGACCACCACACAGTGAGGGGGTACAGGGAGAGGGTGACTGGAGGTTCAGGGAGAGAATGACTGGGGATATTGGGAGAGAGTGACTGGGGATATTGGATAGAGAGAGAGTGACTGGGGGTACTGGGAGAAAGTGGGGGTACTTGGAGAAAGAGAGAGAGTGACTGAAGGTACTGGGAAAGAGTGACAGGGGGTACTGGGAGAGAGTGACAGGGGGTACTGGGAGAGCGTGACTTGGGGTACTGGGAGAGCGTGAGTGACTGCGGGTACTGGGAGAGAGATAGTGACTGGGGCACTTGGAAAGAGAGAGACTGGGGTACTGGGAAAAAGTGGGGGTACTTGGAGGGAGTGACTGGGAGGGAGTGACTGGGGTACTTGGAGAGAGAGTGACTGGGGGTACAGGGAGAAAGTGGGGGTACTGAGAGTGACGGGTACTTGGAGGGAGAGGGTGACTGGGGGTACTTGGAGAGAGTGACTGGGTATAGTGTGAGAGTTGAACTATGCTATGGTATACTGGGACAGGGTGACTGGTAGCAGTGGTTTAGCGTGGGGGGCATGTGTGCTTAATTTTTTTATTATATCAGTATTTTGTTACCCCACAAGCACATGTATTGTATGTTATCGGGTGTCAATACTCTACTGGTAGAAGGGAATCCGGGCATGTTACCATGTCCACAGGTTGGGGGGTGCACAATTCTTGCCCTGCCCCGGGCGCTGACAACCCACGCTACGCCGCTGCCTAAAAGGAAACCATTCCTAATGGCTGTGCTAACTCACTAGAATAGTCTGACTCAAGGCTATGGGAGGGATCAAGAGTCTGGGAGGGGAAATGGGCACAAAAAAGAGGAGACAAGCTTAGGTCAAAATCCGGAACGCAAGGTACTCAGAAGAGAAAAAAATTAAATGGAAGACAAGACAAGATCAAAAACAGGAATTCAAGCAATAGCAGCCCTAGCCACTGGATCGACTTGTTTTTGTTTTATAAATGTGCTGTATACTAGCCACAGCACCAGAATTCCTCTTTTTGTTTCTTTTTCTTTTATGCTTCTACCTGGACCACATTTTAATGGACTGGAAACCTTGATCACAATTGAGTATTGCATCTTGGTTTTTTCAGACTTGGAGAATGCTACAGGAAAATTGAACATACACAGATTCACTCTATATTAACCTCACAACATCAAAACATATGACTTAATTATAGGGAAAAGTTTTCCAAGGTTTCAAAAGCTATCAGGGTAATTCAAAGAGATCCGAATGGCTGCCGAAAGGGAACCGACTGCTGAAAATCAGCGTACGGTTATCTTTCTTGGCCATTCGGCTATCCAGAGAGCAGGCAATTTGCCAAATCTTGGTGAATTGCCTGCACATACGGTACCTGTTCGCGGGCAGTGAAATCCCCATAGAGAAGCAATGCTTCGGCTATTCAGAGAGCAAAAACCAGCAGTGAAAGGTTCCCGAAATGCCCTGTCATTCGGTGGTTTAATTCGGCAGGTTTATTCAGGCGAATCCCATAGACTTCAATGTTAAAAATATTCCCGTTTTAATTCAATATCTAATAAACCATTTATTATAATATTCTGCAGTAAAGAGTCTCTTTATTTATAGATTTTTTTAGGATATTGTCGGAGATCTTAATCAGGTAAGAAACTTATACGAGATATAGACAAGAACAAATTTATCTTGTTTGTATTTCTCAGGAGTTCTCCTAAATTCTTTTAATTGAACGTGTTTTAGTTTTAAAAAATAGAACCACCCAGCTTAGATAAAAATATATATATTTATTACCTATGCAAAAAGATTTTAATCTCACCACATAATCAAAGATTTATAAAATACAACATCCATCCATCAGCACACAGATCTCTAGCTTTTAACATATATTTCTGTTAGTAACTGTGTATACAGATGGTTAGTTTACTTAATAAACATCCTGCTTAAAGAAAACTATTTACATGTATTCCCAGCAAACCAATATTTAAAACAAGCTAGTATCCCACTTGGGATTTTTGGAAAATGGTAAAACACCTGTTTTTATTCTTCAACAAGATTGTAAATACCAAATTTCACATCTGTAACATCTTTGGTTTTTGAAATATAGGTATAATGATAAAAATATTCAGACCCCTTTCCCCCGACCCCCCCCCCCAATTGGATTTGTGGAAAATGGCAAAAAACATGTTTCTTTTTTTTCACGAAGATTGTAAATACCAAACATCTTCGGTTTTTGAAATATAGGTATACTGATAAAAGTATTCAACCTCCCTTTTTGCCCCCCCAAAGGAATTTTCAGAACATGGAAAAAAAACGTGTTGTTTTATTTTTCAAGACGAATCTAAATACCAATTTCCAGGACTGTAACATCGTCTGTTTTGGAGATACAGGTATCCTGTTTAAAATATTTAAAATATTCAACCCCCTTTTTTCGCCACCCACTTGGATTTTTGAAAATCGGTAAAATACGTGTTTTTTTATTTTTCAAGACGAATCTAAATACCGATTTTCACATCTGTAACATCTTCTGATTTTGAGCTATAGGTATCCGGTTTAAAATATTCAACCCGCCTTTTTCACCCCCTTAGGGGCAGAGTTTCCAAAAATCCTTCCTTAGTGGGTGCTTACATCTTAAAAACAGTGCACCTTCAAAATTTCACGTTCCTAGGTTAAACGGTTTCAGCTGGGCGTTGATGAGTCAGTCAGTCAGTCAGTCAGGACTTTCGCGTTTATATATATAGATGCTTCCCATATTTCTATACTGCAGGTTTTTGCCTTTCTGCCTCTCCTTTGCTGAAAAGCAGCAGGAGGGGCTTGGAGCTGCTCAGTAGAGCGGCTTTTGGTACATTGGTTAGGTACTCACTCTATAAAGAGGTGCCTTGAAGGGGCGAGTGAGCTTACGTTGCAATGGCCATTGAAACAAACAAAAACCTCATAGTGTTTTGTTGTACATGGAAATACATAGAAACGAGCGCAGATGACACCTTTTTTCGCTTGTTATGTTTTATACATTAACTGGGCTGTTACTCCTGGCTGTTGCAGCCGCTCCGGTGAGTATGGGCGCAACGCCATTTTTTCCTGTATGTATTCTTCTAATTTATTCACTGCATTCGTCTGCGGTGTCGGCTTTTTCCGGCGGCTGCGCTGCATGTAATCGGCTCCTGCTCGGGTTTTTCCAGCATTTTCGGCGTGTTTAATCCAAATGTTTTTTGTGGGTTTCGGCGTGCAGTCGCCGGGTTTTTTCAGTGAGTTTTCGTCGGGTTTGCGGCAGCTTTTCCCTGCACTTCGACGGCCCTGTGGTGCTTGCTGAATACACCGCAGGGTCGCCGGAATGGGAACGCCAAATCGAACCGAATTGAAGAGAACGAAAAGTCACCGAACATACGGTGACTTTTCGATTCTCTTTGAATAACCCTGTATGTGTCACGGTGGCACCCAGCATGAGCTGTGGTGGGACTCATTTTATGCGATTAAAACCCCAAAAGGCAGGAGACAGTTGCTGGCTGAATGCAGACAAACATTAGAAAAAGGCAGAAGGTGAAGACACCGCTCGGCTGGGCAGGGATTCTCTATAGATCTATAACGGGAAGAAGTGACACTGCACAGCCCTGTTGTAATGTCAAGGGTTAAGGGGTGACCCAACACACAGACACCCGGCAGCACCCAGAAAGTCCAGATCTATTCTAAGGATATTAAATAACTCTGCTGGATGAAGCACAATACTGGAGCCAGATAAATACAGACAAGGCATAATGGCAGGAAGAGACAAGGCAATAAGCAGCGTCAAAATACTGAATGGTGAGTGGTACAATGAGGGTTTAATACAGAGGCAAGGTCCGTAAACAAGAACCAGGTTTGGTACACAGAATATCCACAGAGGCTGGAAGGATTGAGGCAAAAAGGCATGGTCACAGAACTAGCCGGGTCAGTACACAGAATAAACAGAGGCAGGAAGAGTTAAAGCACAATGAAATACAAGGTAAGAACCAGGAGAAATATATAATAAACCAGAGGACAAGGCAAGCACAGGGTTGAAAAAATAAATAAAAGGCAAGAGAAACAGAGAACCAATGAACCAAAGGCAAGGATTGATAGCACATTGAAGTATGAACAGACAGAATAACATCCAGGCTGGGGACTCCATGACAGAGCATTGCCTTATAGGAGTCATGCCCTTTAATAGATGCTGTACATGAGGATTCTAGGCTTAAGGCTGAAAGAAAATACCAGAGCTGGCCTGGATCGGCTCAGATGCCGGATTAGCTGGCCCTTCTGTGGGGTCCAGGGTTGGAAGCATTACAGTTATCTTAGAGTAGGTAGACCTATATGTAAACAAAGCTAGAGACTTTTTGGGCCCTATTACAATCTTCACGCAAACGTTTGCTCGCGCGCAAAAACGCATTAACGTGAGGGGCAAAACCCTTTGCGCTGAACGTCGTATTACAGTCGTCTAATGCGGGTGAACCTGCGCGAACCCCTTGCGAGCGTACTGTACTGCGCGCATCCTATACTTAACATTGTGAGCGCAAATGCGTTTGTGCGCTGGTATGCGGATGGTATTACAATCTATGCACAGTTTTTAACGCACAACCTTTGTGCGCATAATTTTAACAACTCCTAAAAGCTGGTGTTAATGGCAAATCTGAACGTCCTGGCCGGACCCAAATACACCAGCCCAAAAAAAAATACAGCAAAGTATAGTTACACATTCTACGCATACCCAAACAATAAAATTGAGAAGTTGTGTGTGCATGTATTATTGTTGCAGCATATATACTCTGATTGATTTTGACAGGCGCAAAAACTTAACGGGAGACAATTGTGGTTCTTAATTCTGATTGGCTGAATCGCGTGAAAAAACAGTCCGCACACCGATTACTGCGTGCAACGTTAGTGCGCGCGCGTTTTTGCGTGTCCGTTTTACGCACGTTATTTTTTTTTTGACGGTTGAAAAAATGCGAGAGGGTTGTAATACCAGCGTTGATTTACGCTCGTTAACGTTTAACGCTTCCCGCAAAAATTCACGCGTTGCGCGTGCGTTTTTGCGTGAAGAATGTAATAGGGCCCTTTATGTTTTGTTGTTTGTACCATAGCAATAATGTGTCCATTTTTTTTTTTTCAGACCCAGCTAAACTAATAACCGAGGAACAGCTGCAATTTCTGAGAGACAATATATCCAAAAAGTGGAAGTATTTTGCTCGTAAGCTTGGATTCCGTGAGCCAGATATTGAACAAATTGACCATGATTACGAAAGAGATGGCCTACAGGAAAAAGTACATCAAACACTGCATAAGTGGCAAATGAGAGAAGGCTCCAAAAACACCACAGTTAAAAAGGTGGCAGAAGCGCTTCATCAATGGGTGAAACTGAGCTTCTAGATAAGTTAGTCGCCTTAACTGAGAGCTGATGAGCTTATAGTGAGGTTTTGTGGCACGGTATGGGACAATCGAACCAAAATAATGTCTATTGAATGTTTGAGAATTTATTAGATTATAAAGTGAATAAATCCAAGAACATACAGTCAACAACAGACTTTTAACTGAATACCCAGGTTGCTAAGAAAATGGTAATGGTAGAGTTTATGCATTTATAGAACATAGTAATTAATTTTTCATAACAGTTTCTTGTAGCGCTTTACAAAACAGTGGGGAATTATTTTTTTTAAATTTACTTGGTTTAATAAACCTAAACATGTTTGGTTCAATTCTGTTGGCCGATTTTTTTTCAAAAAAATATTGGTAGCTTGGGGATATTTTTTTCATAATAATAGCGGATTTACTTGACAAAATTCAGCCTGAGCCGATATTCAAAAAATGTTTTTGGTTCAAAAAAGATTTGGTTGGCAAAATGCCTGAAAAAGTGTATTTTCGGTCAGCATCATAAAGATTTGTGCCTTTAAACATGTCTAGTAGAAAAGTCTATCAGGGTTATTCAGAGAGAGGTGAAAACCAGGAGAAGTGAAATTTCTAGGTCAAAATAGCCAAACCAGAAAAATTCTCCCATCTAGGCTAGGGTCAGACGAACGCATTCTGTGTGGACTGTGCGTCCGTGCACAACAGATGTACTTTCTGACTGACGACAAGGTAGTGGCCACACAGTCTGTTTTTGTGACTGACATTTTTTTTGACTGATGTAGATGGGAAATAAAATTAAGATGAAAAACATTTTGTCCGTCAAAATGAAGTCCGTCTGACTACGTTCCATCACTCACACACAATGCTATGCGGACGTTGCAGACGTGCGTGTTACGTCCTCAGCCCCCGCAACGCTGCCTGGGGGGTCTGGGCATCAAGCGGTGTCACCGGGTGCCAGCACTTAGTAATGGCCGATCGGCGTCTGAGGGGGCGGGGTCTGGCGTGGTCACGAGGAGCCGCCGGGTTTAAAGCAGGGCGCGAGTATCTGCTCGTTGCCCTGACGTGGAGTTTAGTTCCCGCATCGTCTGCTTTATAGTTACGCTTACTGATTACCCAGTCGCTGTCTTTGATCTGTATAAGGACCCTGCTTACGTTTCTGACCCGGCTTTCCCATTTGACGATTCTCTTGTATACCTCCCTATATACTTTATCTGAGCAGTACTGATTTCATGTGATTGTCTTATCGCAGGGCTTGACAAAGAAAGGAGCCTGGTAGCCACTGGCTCCTAGAATTTTACTCCTGGCTCCTAAATTTCCAGTTTATTTTACACCAATCTAAAAGCAGTCTTTGGCATCTAAAAACATCTAGTTGGCTTCAATGGTTTCTTCCTGTCTCCTACATTTAATGTAAATCTATCCAGCCCAGGTGTATGTATTTATATATGAGGTCTGTGTGTGTGTGTGTGTGTGTGTGTCTGCAGTGGGTAAATAGGGTGTCCAATGACAACAGAGCAAAGAAAATAAATAAATAATACAATCTCACAACGTCACAATGTACAGATGTCAACAACACAATATATATATATATATATCAGAGCGGCCAAATTGATATTAGAAGCAACGGTCTACACTTCTAGGCTCAAAAAAGTAGCCAAAATACCACATGCACAAAAAATACCTAACAGCAAAAAGCACCAGGTGACAAAGTGATAAATAAATAGAAGCAGCTAAAATCATAATTTGGGTCAGTACAAACCAACTCCCAGATGCAGAGGCAGGTTCCCAACGTTTCTGCGAGGATTCGCCTTTATCAAGGTATACCTTGATAAAGGCAAATCCTCGCCAAAAGGTTGGCTCCTAACTTTTGTAGCTGGCTCCTAGATTCAAAGCAAATTTGTCAAGCCCTGTCTTATCGCATGTTTGCTACTTGGAGGGCTGCCTGCCTATTCAGCAAACTCATCTCTCGCCCTAGGTCTCATTTGGCTGTACAGACTGGTCTGAGTCCTAATCACAAGGCTTCCAGTTGTATGACTCTGTCAGTTCATGAGTCCTAATTTTTGCTCCAGTTGCCTGTACCTTCTGTTTGCTGCCTTGACTCCAAGCTAAGTGAGATTGTGACTACCCTGCAGGTTGCACAATTCACCAACCGCCCGATCTACCCGCCGGGAAACAAATGTATAAGTAAGCACACTTATTTTATGCCAAGTCTTACTCATGTATTCAGGCTATGTATCGATGTGAATAATACTTATGTGATTACACTTAGCGATCTCTTGGTCTCGAAACCAATTGAGCTGGTGTGGTATTCAGGATTGTGTATTACCTCCCTGTCTTGGGAAAGCAGGTATTACACTCTTAATTTCCTTGTAGCATTGTATCAGAAAAATCTGTCCATTACGATCCTAACTACGTTTCTCCAGTGTGAGCGCCATAGTGCCCGTTACAGTGCGTCCGTTCTAGCGGATTTATGTTCTTGCCTAACCTGCGTCCGTTTGCCGCGTCTGTTATGCGTCCGCAGTTCCGTGTGGACGTACTTTGTGTGTGGGGCTCCATTGGTCATAATTATATGCTATAACGGACGTACAAATGTGCGGCAACACGGACGTGATTAGTGCGCTCGTCTGACACAAGCCTTATCTCACGTTCCAAATCAGCTATTTTGACCTAGGATTTTCACTTCTCCAGGCATTCTCCTGGTTTTCACCTCTCTGAATAACCCTGTATGTGTAAACCCTCTATATTTCTTCCTAAAAATCCATTTATCAGCACTTTTCAGCATTTGTAATTTTTTTCAGAATTCAACATACTGATAAATTTGAATCGAATCGATATAGCTGATATTTCCATTAAAAAGTATAGCTGCGAGAGCCGATATTTGAGCTAAAATTTTACCAGGAATCAGAATGCCAGTAAACCCACATTTTAATCTCCCCAACTAAAAAAAATGGCCAAAATAAACTTAAAATAGTCCCCATTTCAGCCATCGCGCCGAATTAAAGCAGGGCCACGGTGTAGAGGTCCTGGTTTCCTTCTTTAGATGATTAATTTATCACTGATGCCATGACCCACAAGTTTTAAAAAAAAAAAACATTTTTGAGAAAGGATTTTACCAGGAAGGATACATTGAGATTTCTCTCGTTTTCACGTATGTCCTGAGTGTTGTCCAGCAACATTAAATTATATTTAAAATGGCTTATTACTTTTTTAAATTCTCTTGTATGTAAAATTCGCAGATGAGCACATGTAGCACACATACATTTGTTGATCATGAGGTCCAGCAGCTGAATAATTTTCCTTCTTTTGAAGTTATTTGGGGATACACCTACAAACTGATTAAAATGCTTAAGGGGTTATTCAAAGCGAGCCGATCTGGCTTCGAAATGTCACCGAACACGGAATTTCCCCGTACGGTGACATTTTGGGGCCATTCAGCTATTCAGAGAGCAGGCAGTTCGCCAAATGCCTGCACGTACGGTGCCTGTTCGAAGGCAGTGAAATTCCCATAGAGAAGCAATGGTTAATCTATTCAGAGAACACCGAACAGCAGTGAAAAGTTGCCAAAGTGCCCTGCTGTTCGTTGCTTTCATTCGGCAGGTTTATTCAGGCAAATACCATACGCTTCAATGTAAAAAATATTCCTGTTTTTATTCAATATCTAATAAACCATTTATTATTTTAATCTGCAGTAAAAAGTCTATTTATTTTTTAAGGATCTTTTTGGGATTTTTTGGGCAAAAATTATTTATTACAAGGTCCTAACGTTAAATACAAACAACTGTCGCTAACTAAAAAAGGTAACACCAGCTCTGAGCTGTAGCTAACTGATTCCGCTGCTGCAGAATCAGCACCAGCTGAACCCCCCCCCCCCAAAAAAACCAACATAAAATACCTCTCATCCTGTGGTGAGAATGGTGGCTCAATCTGCCGCTTCTGGCTGCTGGGAGCAAAGGGAGACTGGGGGAAAAAAGTCCCCAGTCTCCCTCCGCGATCACTCTGCCGACCAGCAGGATCTCGCAAGAGGTGAGATCCTGCCTGTCATGTGACCCGGCAGCAGAATCCTCCATGGAGTCCATAGGCTGCTCGGGATGGCGTTTTAGCGCTGCCCTGAGCATCCAGGACCCTAGCGGCTGCTACGAGGCATGATGCTGGACTCAGCGCCTGCCCCATAATCCACTGGGAAAATGGGGGCGCCAGGGGAAGGATAGCGAATGCTAGTTTTTCCCATTAGCATCCCCATTTATCGAGGCCTCATTGTTAATAGCCCTTTTTTAATTTTGTGTTTTTATTCACTGGAGTAGTGGATTAAATTTGCTCATGTCATATACATTTGACTACTCACACAAAATAGAGTTGAATGACTTTTACCAAAGGGCTTGTTACCATTTAAAATGTGAAATCTTTTCTCAACTCTACTAAGTTTGGAAATATTTTTTTACAAATTTTAAAAGATGCAACTTTCTTCTAAATAAGGAAATTGTGTTATGTTTTAAAAATAGTTGCTTCAGAATAATTTTTTTTTGCATTTCGCAGGTGCAGTGGTTACTTCAGTGGCATCACTAATAACATATACATGATCCGGGCTATGTTTTCTCGTTTATGTACTTACTGTGTTTGAAAAATTGTTCATCTCACATCCAGGGCCAGATTTTCATCTCAGGAGCCTGTAGGCACAGGAGTTCCCCTAGCCCCCCCCAACCCCCCAACAACAAAAAAAAAAATGCCAAAATGACTTTTTACCTTTTCGTTTTAGGGCAAACTCCTTTTTAAAAAAAAAACCCTGAAAAAACGTTTCTTTCTGCGCTCAAATCAAAAGAAGGGGCAGAATCTGTTGCCTTAGTTGAGTTAGTGCAGTGGCATTGTTTGTTTTATATGTAAAGCATATGTTGCCTCTGCCGTAGAACAGAGAAAAAAATGCATTTTGGCATTTACTTTTTTTCAATTTGTTATTTTTACGCATTACATAGTCATGTTTGGTATCATTGTAAAGACCAGACTCTGACCTTTCCAATGACACCTCACTTAACAGTGTGCTGTGTACAATTCAGAGATGCAGGTTCCAAAATCCCCCTCTCTCCTCACTGCATTGCCACGGTCTAGGTCAGTGAAGGCAAACCTATGGCACGCATGCCACAGTTGGCACGCGGGGCCATCTGTGTCGGCACGCGAGCCATAGGCTAACTTGCCACAGTATCCAGGCTCCTCAGAGTGCTTTTCTTCCTTTGAGCGGCCGCCGGCAAAGGATAAAAAACAATAAACACACAATATTACTTATACTTGCCTGGATCAGAGCCAATGAGTATCCCCCAGGGTAGGAGTGGAAAGAAAAGTCACAGCAGAAACAGCAGGTAAATATGAAGATAAATCCTATTCAGCTGCTTTTTCTGCTGCCGATTCAGACACGTCTCATTCACAGACAAAAGCTTTGAATGAAACACTGTCACAGAAAGGATGCATATCCACAGTGCACTAGTTGAAGTGTTAATAGGAGGAGTAATGTAAGATGGGGGAAAGTGAAGATACTCCTCCAATTTTAAAAGCTAAGGCAGCTGTTGAGAAAGCGGTGAATTGGAATTCTTTTTTACTTCAGCTGCCAGATTTTGCAATTTTCTTTACAATCCAACACAATTACCATTTTAGTAAATAGATCCCTTATTCTATTACAGTTGATGATCAAGTTCTCAATAAAAAGCTGTTTGTAGGGTTAAAACGTCTTCTTCTGAAAACAAGTGAAATCTCAATGTATCCTTCCTGGTAAAATCCTTGAAAAAAAACAAAACATAAACACTTCATACGACTGAAGTAATTTTCTAAAATAAATCATCAGTATTCAGGTTTAATTGCGGGGTTTGCACTTTGAGACACATAAGTTGGTTCAGCGATCCAGTTTTGACACTTGGGCTCAAAAAGGTTCGCCATCCCTGGTCTAGGTTGTCATTGAAACAATGCATTGCATCATCAGCTCCACACTTGCTGGCAGTGTGTGAAATGAGAAGGTGAGTTAGCGCAGCATCACTATTCACTTTATGATTTTAAACTGAATAATAGTGCTATTTTAGAAAAAATATATATATATTTTAATATTTTATTTTTACATAAATCTAACCTGGTTATGTTTGATATCACTGGAAAGGCCATAATCTGACCTTTAACATGATACCTCATATGTCCCTTTAGCTCCTAGGGCTCCAGAGATAAAGTGGTCTAAATGATTGTAAAAAAACTATTATTATTTTTTTACAGAACACGGCACCCCCTTTTGGCAGGCGCCTTTAGGCACATGCATACTCTGCCTAGTTCTAAATCTGGCCCTGCTCACATCAATTTGTCAGTAGCATGCTTTTTTCCACATTATGTCTGTCCATTGTATCACGATCCAGAATATATTGGCCCTTTTCCAATATGTTAATATCAATAATGCTGAATTACCCCAAAAGCACTCGATTTTCATTTTATGTATTTGCTTATTTCCCCCAAGATGCCAAGCAATGCTAAATATTTATACTAATATGTTGTTTCAAATCTATATACAGGATACAGTCTGTTGTTAAGGGAACCCATAGATATATGGGCAGGTAATATATCAGCTACAGTAATGTTTTATATTAATTCACATATTTTATATAACTTTAAAGCGCATTTACGGTACTTGTTTTATATATTGGTGTTGAATGTTACGGTTTTCAAATTGTACTTGTAATCATTTTAGCACGTGTTGCATATTAAGCCAATAACATAGATAATGAGTTCCAATATATATTTTGTCATTTTCTAAATAAAATGGTAACCCTTTTATAAATGAGGTGTACAATATTGGAAACACCTGATTAGATATTCATATCAAGGAGCTAATATGGAGTACGGTATTGTCGCTGTTTGCAGAGAAGAGGTTCAGTCCTTCTTGGAGTGCTGCTATAAGAGTTATGAATGGAATTTAATGGTGACACTGCCACATTATTAAAACATACAGGGTTATTCAAAGAGAATCGAAAAGCCACCGCACGTTCGGTGACTTTTTGTTCTCTTCAATTCGGTTCGATTTGGCGATCCCATTTCGGTGACCCTGCGGTGTATTCAGCAAGCACCACAGGGTCCCCGAATTGCAGGGAAAGGTTGCCAAAAACTCACCGCAAAATGAGGGCGAACGCACACTGAAACCCGCAAAAACATCTAGATTAGCCCGCCAAAAACGCCGGAAAAACCCAAGCAGGAGCCGATCACACGCAGGGCAGCCGCCAGAAAAAGCTGACACCGCAGACGAATGCAGTGAATAAATTAGAAAAACAGTTCGCTTGAATGTCTGAAAAGTGAAACGCTGTTTGGAAACAAACTACTGAGTCAAAATGTCTGAAATTTGAGGTCCAATGAATGATAATAAAAAGGGCTGTTACAGAAAAAATAAGTAAAAAAAGAATTTAATTTTAAAAACAAAATTCCGAAAAATGCTTAAAATATCCTAAAAAAAACTATAAATAAAGAGACTCTTTACTGCAGAATATTATAATCAACGGTTTAAAATATTGAATTAAAACGGGAATATTTTTAACATTGAAGCCTATGGGATTCGCCTGAATAAACCTGCCGAATTAAACCACCGAATGACAGGGCATTTAGGGAACCTTTCACTGCTGGTTTTTGCTCTCTGAATAGCTGAAGCATTGCTTCTCTATGGGGATTTCACTGCCCTCGAACAGGCACCGTATGTGCAGGCAATTCGCCAGGAATAAATAATAAATAAATAAATAAATATTGGCGAATTGCCTGCTCTCAAGATAGCCGAATGGCCAAGAAAGGTAACCGAACGCTGATTTTCAGCGTTCGGTTCCCTTTTGGCAGCCATTCGGATCTCTTTGAATAACCCTGATAGTCTTCTGTTCCTTGAAGAATAAAAGTAGTTCAATGGTAATATTGATCTTTATATTTTGTGACATAAGAAGCTGTGGAAGGTGTTTGTCTCCATTGTGGTGTTTATGACATTATTCGACTTTGTGTGGATGCATGTGTGTGACATTATCATTATGAAATGCAGAATTTCTTTTAGAAAGCAATAACCATTAGGTATACCCAAGTCCAAGCCATTGAAGGTTGCTGGGCAGGGCACGGCAGCAAAGCTACCTGTCTTAATTTATTACCTAGTGGTCCGGCGCAACAGTGAAGTGAGAGGAGGTGTGAGTTCCCGCAAACATGGGAAAAACCTAAATCTCTTTGCACACAGTGTGCTTGCATGCTGATTGTTTTCACTCGGTGAGGAGCACCAAAGGGCATTGGGCATTGCACTGCTTACCCAGCCCTAAGGGCTGCTCTGTCTATTAGGGCCATAGGGTAAACCAGGGAAATGCCAAGGGTCACTGGCCAAGTGGGCAGATTACAGGAATGCTCTAATCAATACTACTGTCCTGCAGAACGTTGTGTTACTGCGAGACTTGTAATATTAGTCTAGTAGCAACATAATGGAGTGATATGGATCTTACAACATGCAGTTTTATTTTATATTGGGTCACAGAGAATGATTCAAATCAGTGTAAGCCTTGGAGGCTTTATACGGCCATCATTTTGCATCTTTTATTGCTGTATTTATCAAAGGGGTGCTCTTTAAAGCACTCCAAATTCTTCTACTTTCTCCACGTACATCAAATGAATAGGAACAAGACCCATAAACTTGACGTTAAGATAAATATTCACACTCTATTGGTGCTATTTATGTCAATAACAATGTAATATAGAACAAAAGCCAGGTATATTCGTATCAACAAGTGTTTTTTAACACCACATATTATTGTTTAGAGACTCCTTGCTGGGAGTTTTATTGTTTTCCAGTTCTGTTATACACCTGCACACCTCAAATATATTCAACCTCTAGAATAAAGGACATGAGGGGAAATGAAGTTGCCGTAATCTGCTGCCCCAGACCTAGTCGGACTTTGCTAGAATACAGTCCTGATTTATCAGTAAATATAAGCATGCACTCACTTATCAGAGTTGATGTGTGGAAGATGCTGTCCTTGAGATCTGTTTGGCTTTCACTTTCCTTACAGGATTTATGACCAAAGCCTTATTTCAGGTGTACATTATACATCCTCTTTGAAAAACTTTATTAGTCATGTTTTTACATACCAAAGTTTATTTTTCTGATGTATTTTCCAGGTGAAACATGCGGTTAGTAGCATTAGTACCTTTTATTACCAGCAAATGCAGCTGCAGTTTTAACTGTTAATTACTTGCATTAAGCTAAATTTAGTTTTGCTTGTTGTTTCTACTGTTTTTTTCTGTAACTGTGTAATTAGCCTCTATTTTATCACTTCACGCTCAGTTAAAAGCCATATAAATAATATCAAGAGTAGTTATAAGATTAACTTTATCAGGGTTATTCAGAGAGCGTGAAAAGCAGGAGAATAACTGGAGAATGAAAACTTCTAGGTCAAAATAGCCAAACCAGAAAAATTCTCCCTTTCATCCCACTTTCCAAATCGGCTATTTTGACCTAGAATTTTTCATTCTCCAGTCATTCTCCTGCTTTTCACGCTCTCTGAATAACCCTGTAAGTAATTTGTAAGCGTAACCTCACTAAAGGGACACTTTATGCACTGTTACCATTCAATGTAATGTGACAGGTCAGAGTGACCCGAGTGACCTTAACTGGGGTTGAATATGAGTTGACGAGCTGATTCAGCCCACAAATGCAGAGGATTAGTCTCCCTCAGAACCTGAAGTCAGCATTCCTTGCTATCAGGACCCTACTTTCACCAATACTTCTCAATGCCCTCTGCTTGACTGCCTCCCTGCTGTCACTGCTGTGGCTTGTAGGAAGCGTCAGCGTGTCATTTCCTGAGGAGCTCCGAGGGAGCCAAATCCTGGATTAGGGGTGTGTTTAAATAAAATCTAAATGTGACAAAGCCAGTTCAACATTACTATTATGTAAGGTTTATTTTGTACACTGTACATGCATTACTATTTTTGCCATATCAAGTTAACTTGCATTAAAGCATTTACATTTGTAGCAGAACAAATTGCTTTGAGAAAATTATAAAGTTCTTGAAACTGTAACAGTGTTTTGTTTATTTTTGCAATATTTGGCCACTTTCACAAATGTTGGTTGATGCCAAATAAAATATTTTTGTATTACGAAATTGTGTATTCTTGTCTTTTAACAGCCATGTAGCTAACATGAACATCATCCCAGCAACATGTTAATCAAGCCAAATATTTAGGATTTGTTCTCTACGGGTAACATGATTTCTATCACTATAATTTGGTCAATATCCTGAACACTTACTACTATTATTTTATATAACACTGTAAGGCCCCGTTCACACCTAAGCGTTTTAAAGCGCGCTATAAAACGCATGAACAGGGAAATCCCATGATTTCCTATGGGACACGTTCACACCTGGGCGTTTTAAAGCGTGCAGGAACGCGCTTTGAAACGTCCTACGCACAAAGAAGTACGGGAGCTTCTTTGGTGCGTAGTACAGCACGTTCGCGGCCATAGCTGTGAACGCGCTGCAATGCGCGTTCGTGCGTTTTTTCGTTCGTGCGATACGCGTGTAAAAAAACACGTGTATTGCGCACGTAAAAAAATGGTGAGGTGTGAACCCAGCCTAAAATAATCTGTGGGCTTTGCTGCATTACTTCAATTTTTTTTAGTGTAAGCACGTAGCAACTGGTTTTGATGCAGATATTTGCATTGATTATACAAATAAACAAAGATACAAGGGAATTAAAGAAATGTCTCTAATGTGGGGAAAGAATTCAATAGACCAAGGTTTCACAGTGGCTATAAAATACGACACAACAAAAACAAAATAAAACCAAACACAAAGGCAAAAGAATGCTAATAGTCATCCCAGTGAAATATCACAACACAGGCGAGGAATAAACACATCTTTTTCAAAAGGAAGCAAATTCCAAGACCTACAACCATTTGTATATTTGTATAATTGAGTAAAGGATGAGGAACGACTGATTTGAATGAGTGTTTTTGCTCCTTTAAACACATGTAGTAACAATGCCTTTTTTTTAAAAATAATTTTTATTCAAAGAAAAAAAGCATTTCAAGACCGTGTCGTGAGGAAATGGTAAGAAATAAACTTAGTAGTGAAACTAAGCAGCATCCAAGTGCCCAGCATCTGACACCGACCTGTAGCAATGTAAAAAGTTGTAAATTTTTCCAATCTTACAATCCTATAGCCTCTGAGAGCAGGAGACATGACATTGGAACATGTATAAGTGTCACGGTCCTCGCCGCCGACGGCACATGAACACGTGCCGGGCAAGCTCATTTATATAAAATGGTGCTGCGGGGGGTGACATTGCCGGCACATCAAGGGTGCCAGGATTGCGGTGTACCCGGGCCCCGCCTTCAAGTCAGCCCCCCGGTCCGCAGCTGTTTCAGAACAACTGTTTAGTTGTTAAGATGTTGCAGCCAGTGAGTGAGCCAGTCTGAATTACCCAACACAATGATTACATTCACGAGCCGCATGCAGCTGCTTGCATTCACACTTGAACACAGGCCACGGCTCTTGTCCATGCTGCAGCCGTCGTGGGACAATCTCGTGAGACTCACCTTGAAGTGTGGGTACAGACAGCTGCATGCAGGTCATGTGATAAAGTGGTGTTACTGCGTGCACGTGACAGTGTCAGGGAGAAGCTCTCCTTTGTGTCCATGCAGCCTGTCAGGAGGAGGATCCGGTATTACTAGGGAGGCACTGAAGTTTCAGCCGCCGACATTATCGGCTAAAAATGGTGTTATGGCCGAAAGGAAAAAAAATGGTAAAAAAATCATCCGAAAATCAGTCATCAGAACCCGGGCCTGGAGGCCTGGCCAAGCCAAAGACTCGCCTGAGCCTGGAGGCCGGCCAAGCCAGGGACTTGGCTTGTCTACAGACCTAGGCAAGCCCCCCCGGCTCGGCTGGGCCTCTGTCACGAGCGCCCCAGGCAGATGCAAAGGAGGGCCCTTTATACTGGGTGTTAAGCCCTTTAGGCAGGTTTGTTGCTTGCATGATACAGGGCCCAGTACTACTCAGAATACACAGAAACTGAGATGACCGGACAGAATACACACACAAGAGGGGGCCCTGTACTTGGATTAAGGTCCTTATTGGGTCCTCTGGATCTATACAGATTACAGGGTAGGGAAATAAACACCAGAATAAACAACCAATATGCCCGGCAGCAACACAGAACCCTGAACTATGAGGTCCTTAAAGTTGGCCTCTATCAGACAGACTACACTATGCTGCAGGGCAAAGACAAGAAAACACGACTTACATAACATGAACAGCAATATGCAAGAAATGTCAGGGAAAAGCCATGATTAGACGCCGGAGCGGATTGTCAGCCAAGTCATACAATCCAAAATCATACACAGGAGCGGTTCTCAGGCAGACCAGGTCAGCAACAGGATACACAGCATACAGGGTACAGGGAGCAAACAAGAGAATAGTCAGGAAGCATGAGCCAAATTCATACACAGGTTACCAGAATGCACGGTACAGGATACAGGGAGTAAACAAGAGAATATCCAGAAATCACGCCAATAGTCAAACACAGAAATAGCTCAGACAAGATCACAAGAGCAGGTACTCAGTAAGATAGACTTATCCTGGACCAAAGAGCTAAGGAACTGCTGGCTCTATATATAGGGTTGGGCAGGTCATGTACCCATACCTAGAATCAAATAATCGTGATATCACAGTGGGGTATGAACCTTTGATATTGCATTTTATTTTCCCTGATGAAGTCTGTTTTTTATATGCACGAAACGCGTTGGAATCATTTTATTTTGCTGTGTTTACAAATAAATCGCTATTTTTATGGAAATTGCTTTTCTGGTGGTCCTGTGGCGGCGGGGGAACCAGGAGTGTAACCTGAGGAAATCAGCGAAGCGGTAACACAAAAGAAACCTCTATATGCTTTCAACACTCTTCATTCTGAGTGCATCTGTACGAATATTTGCCAGTGTGCTTGAAAGAAACCTTTATATGCCTGCAAATACATTGTGTTCTGTGAGTACATTGTGTTCTGTGAGTGCAATGGTACGAATATCCATCAGTGTGTACCAACTATATGCTCACTATTGAATCATACTTATTGTAATGCACTCTCAGTTATATATGTACTTAGATGCATCTTGATCTCTTTCATGTACACATACCTGCAGGCTTCATAGTGTCCAGGATATTGTGACCACACCACTCTTACCACCAGGGGGCATGGCAGGAAAGTGACAGCCTCCAGGCCTCATATGTGTACACGAAAATGTGGTAAATGTAAAGCGTGTCGCTATATAGCAACACCATCTGATAAATTCAGTGACAGCGTGGATCATGAAAATTTCAAAGTCAAGAAATCATTTAATTGCAGATCTGAAGGAGTTGTCTACTTATTGCAGTGCTCCTGTGGACTTCTTTATGTAGGCAAGACGATAAGCCAATTACTTGAACATATTAGATCAGTTCGGTATTCAAAAGAGACCCCAATCTCAAGACATTTTCGTATATATCATGAGAATAAATCAGATGATATTCGATTTATGGTGATTGATCTGATCACCCTAACTGAAAGAGGGGGTGATCTAGATAAAAAATTAGCAGAAAGGGAAAGAAAAAGCACTGGGGAATAGAATCAAAAACCAGTGTCTACAATGGGCATGACCCGGCAATATTAAAGAAGAAAAAAAGGTGGTAGACACCAACTACCCAATATCAATTTTAATAGGTCACTTTTGCCCACTTTGGCATTTATCTAATTTTGCCCCTAACAATGAGGGCATAGCTATCTCTGTTGTATGGCTTTTGTGCGGTTTGATGGTTCTATGGTTATAAATCTATGCTGTATCGCTGATTTAGCAGTTTCTATGATTGCACAGTTACATTTTTCAGTACAATTTTTGTCTCAATGAATGTACATCAGGCATATATAGGAGCCAATTGTTAGGCTCTTCATAGCATTGATACTTTACACAGTCTATATTGCTACTTTATGCGCATAATTATTCACATATCGGTCGACCTCTATACCCATTTAAGGTGGTCCTCCGAAGATTATGAATTTTATATCAAGTCAGGAGGCTTCATATTGCATTCTCTTTTCTTTACGAAATCACAGCAGCAAAGAGAGTTTTACATAGCAACAGTAGAAACCAATAAACAAATAGTATTCCAACAAGAGAGCAGTAAACCCCTCCCACGGCCTCTTTTCTTTGCTGCTGGCCTCCACTTGAGACGTTCTCCAAACAGCTCCTGGATGTCAGGTTTTATTTGATTGTATTTAGATAATTTTTTACTTTAAACTTCGGTTTATTGTTTTTTGTACATGCACTGTATACTTTAACTGTGTTTCTTCCTAGGTTTTTTATATCCCTGCTGTGTGGGCACTTTCCCACCTGCAGGTTGCGCTTTGCGTATCTGTTTTGGTCTCCCGGCGGCTCAAGGGGCTTTTTATTCCCCCTCGGACCGTCGGGTGCCCAGCGGCATCTGCCTTTGTTAATTTTTAGCATTTTTATGCAATTTTTTCCACTTGGTTTGCTGTGCGGCGCCCGTTGTCTCCCCGCGCGTGCGCACTCTCGCTCTTTCCTCAGCGTAGCACGGCATTCGTCTGCGCCTCCAAACCTGGCGGCCATTTTAAAATATTCAAACTGCTTTCCGCCATTACAACGCCGCCTCTCGTGCCCGAGTCATCGAAGACAGGCGGCTGCTCCTATTCTGTTCCAGTGGACCCATAACGGCCTCCGCTTCCCTGTACGGACCCTCCGGGCACTACTGGCACCTCGGGTGAGCCCCGCAGGTTTTTTCATTGGCGCGTATTCTGTTTGGGATTTACTAAGCCCACAAGCATCGGGTGAGCCCCGATAAGCTACTCCGCAATACAATAAAAAAAATATATATATATTATAAACGGGTGAGCCCCGTTCAGTTGCTTTTTTTTGCCTCATGGATCCTCCACAGCTGCCCTCTAATCAGGAGGAGCTCAAGGCTTGGCTCCTTGCAGTGATTTCTGAAACGTTGCCCATAGCGCTAGCGGCCCTTCCCCCACTTCTCCAGCAAGAACCACCGGTTCTCTCTAGGGCCCAGTCTCCGGCCCATTCTGAGGGCTCTCATTCGGATCAGTCCAACTCTGCCGAGCCTTCGCGCAAGAGACCCTGGAAAGGCCAGTCAGAATCTGCTGGCAAGGGCAAGGGGCCTGCTAAGAAATCCTCCCGCGTTTCAAACCCCAAGGGTGAGGAATCTTATGATCTGGATGACTACCAAGCTGATTATCCTGAGGAGGAGGAAGTTGAGTCCGCCGGTGACCCGCCGGCTACTCCAAACTCAACAGATGAGCCCCGTTCTGACACCTTGGCGGTTGTGCCCCTTTCTGCCACGCCAGCGCCGCCACGCTCCCTGGTGTCCGCGGACACTCCATTACAAATCCTCGACGCTTGAGGTATACCTTTTTTTGACCCGCGCACCACTACGCACCTCAGGTCTTCCGCTTGGTTACCTCCGGACCACATAGCGGAGGTCTTGCGATTTTGGCTGCGCTGCCCCCTAGACAAGGCCGATAGGGCGCGCTTGCGGGACGAATGTCCTCGCCCGACTTTACCGGACAAGGTGTCCCTTACCCCTGAATTCAACGAGGATTTCGTCACCTTCATGGGAAAGGCTGGCAGGGACCTTCATCGAGGTTTGGAACAGGGCTTCTGTGTCGCTCGCCTGCCGGCCCCTAAATATGTTCAGTTCTGGGATGTTGCGCTGATGCTCGAATTCCTGCGTCGCTGGCCGGACAATGATTCACTGTCCCTCAGCTCTCGGCCAAATTGACAGTCCTTTTATGTTTGGTGTCCTTTCACTGTGTCTCAGATGTTAGGGCCTTCGATGCACACGCTGTGGCTTTCTCCCCAGAGGGTGTCGTCTTCACACTTACCAGGCGTACTAAAACTCTATCTCATGAGGTTTTCTACCCTTATTTTCCCTCCGATCCTCTATTGTGTGTTGCTCGTTGTGTTACTACTTACCTCTCTCGTTTGTGTCCATTGCGCTCCTCTCCGACCGGCCAACTTTTGGTCTCTTATGTCTCTCCTTACAAGCCTGTCTCTTCTCCTACCCTCTCTAGATGGGTTCGCTGGTTGCTCTCCCTAGCGGGCGTTGCTCCCCATTTTGGCGCTCATTCCGTGCGGGGCGCGGCGGCCTCCTCTGTTGCGGACACCGGGGGTTCTCTATCCGATATACCAGCGGCGGCTGATTGGTCCAGGGCGGTTACTTTCCGTACCTTCTATTTTCGTCCTCGTTCCCATGCTTCTGGGGCTCTAGTGCAGCTTTAAAACTGCAAAATATGAAGCCTCCTGACTTGATATAAAATTGTGGATTATTCCAGCCTTGGTGTTGGAATAATCTTAATTTTAATAAAGACAGAAGGCGAATATTTTTCCCTCCCGCCCTTGCCCAGGTTGTTCACATCGTACCGGATTTTCTATTGTATTAAATAAAAAAAAAAAAAAATTCAGAATTCATCAACTCTGTGTCCATTATTTGTCTAACGGGTTGTCCTTCAATTAGTAGGATTGGCTGTTTACATGTCTAGTTAGTCTAATCTAGGGCTAGTTTTCTCGACTTTGCTACTATTGTTCTTGTTAGCCGTTTGCTGGTGAGTTAGTTCACTGCTGATTGACATGTTTCCATCGCATGGTACTTTCACATATCCTCTGTTTTCTTCTTAGCTTGATTGGACTCGGCTGCTCCGCTGGTCTGCAGTTCTGTGGCTCGCCTGTTGAACTCCGGTTCTTCTTCCGTTAGGCATGTTGGCTTCCAGTTCCCTTTGGCTTCTTCATCTTCAGTTTTCCGGATGATCTGTTAGCATATTGCTAACTGCCGCTCAGTAGCCTACATTAGCTAGACTGTGTTACTCAGTTTTACTTTGATTTGAATGCACAGACCAACAGGATTGCCTTAGTGAGGTAACCATCCCTCATTGGGTGGTTTCAATTCGTGACCGATCTAATTTATTATATGTTTTTTATGCGTTCGGTGTTATGTTAGTTTTCTGTACACCTATTAAAATTGATATTGGGTAGTTGGTGTCTACCACCTTTGTTTCTTCTTAGATAAAAAATTACAACAAAAACAGGCATGGTGGATATATAAATTGCAGACACTTAGCCCCAAGGGTCTGAACGAGGGCTTTACATATACATCATTCCTTTCGCTCTGTCAGCTGGATTTGTCCATAAGGTTCCAATGTCTTGAGTTAAGAGATTGTATAAAATTAAATCTAGAATCTATATTTAGAACATAAGTGTTAAAAACATCATGAGATATATGGGATATTGGAAGATGCCCCCCTTTTTGTGAGCTGAAAGAGTAAAGCAAAGTTTATTAGCCCGTTCTGGCACCCATGGTGTAGGTGAAAAAATTATGCGAGGTATATAAAATAAGAGATGAAGAGGTCTATGCTGATGATACAATCCCATTCTTGCCGACTTCCCGGGTTCTGACTTTCGGTTCCGATTTAGAACCTGTGCGGCACTCAGCACGCATGCGCAAAGACGCCGGGAGACCCATACAATAAGAAACTAAAGCGTCTATGTCGATGATGCACGTCTGGTTTCTCCGCGCTCTGGGGTTTCGTTTTCTGGCTTTGAACCAGTATTTGGATGTGAGAAAGAGGTGTGGAACGCATATTGCGGATATGAACAAGTCAATAGAGGTTCTTCCTCCTCACATAAAATAAAGGATATGATAAATAACACCTGAAGCCTTACTATGGTATTGGTAAGAGAGACTTGCCAATCATTAATACACCAATGTCTGATTAATAGGCGGATCTACTGACAATTGTCAGCACAACTGAGTTTCATCTATCTAATTTGGAAAGATATATAAACCTATGAGTTTTAAATGCTGACCATTACGTTTCTACACACTGAACCTTCCATAACTCCCGATGACGCTACTATGAGGTAGCGAAACGCGTAGAGTGTTTTGAGTGATTTTTAATGCAGGTAAAGGGGTACTCTTATTAAAATTATCTTGCAAATCTATGTGAAAGTATGATTGGGAGCGCTCCTCTTGTTGTGATTTCACACTGTTGATTTTGACCTAGACAATTCCTTCCTACTGTCCTATATCCACCAACCCATGAAGGTTGGCTTCTTACTTACTAAGAAATAGAGAACAGAAAAATGAGAGGGAAATTGTGACAAAATAGTTGTAGACCTTAAAGGAACACTCTAATCAGAAATCCCCCCCCCCCGTTTTTTTACATTAAACTATTCCTATTCCCTCACTAACTAGGTAGGGATTTTTTTTTTGTAACTGTAATACTTACCTTAAAATCCACTTGTTTCCAGCGGCGTCTTTTTTTTTTTTATATACTCACCTCCTTCCTCTTCCGCTCCCGTCCTTCTTGCTTTCACTTGCCTTCTGGTTTACATAAGAGCGCATGCGCACCTCTCACGTAAGCCAGCCAATCGGCAGGCTTCCTCCCGGCTCCATCTGCTGAGGATTAGTGTTGTGCGCAAGAGGATGCGCGCAACACTAATCCTCAGGCTGCCGCCAGCTACTGCGGCGAGTTGGAGACGTCATCGCGCTGAAAGCGCGATGACGTCTCCTACTCGGCAATAGTCGGCAGAAGCGGGAAATCTGAATCCCGCTCTGCTGACTGACAGCTGGGAGGGCGGAGTAAAGTCCTCCGCGTCTCTCAGCTGTTTTCAGCTGATCTGCTGAGCGGAGGGAGGGGGGACAGGCAGGGGAATACTCAGGGCATCATGACTACTTAAAAAAGCTTAGGTGGTCATGTTGCCTAGAGTATCCCTTTAAGCAAGATTAAGAATCAATACCCTACCTGCTGATTGTGTGTGTAACAAACCACCAAGGAGGTTGCTTTTTAAGACTGGTTTTATATGCAGATCAATAAAAGTTATATTTTATATGTGTCACTGTTGGTTGTAACCACGATTGTCAATTGAAAAATTTGCAATAAAGTAACCTTTTAATTCTATTGGTATCCTGGTTACACCAGTGTGCACTTTTGACTTTGCATACAGTACATCTCCATATTCAATAGCCGGCATAAGCATTTGTTGTACAATCTGCTTTCTTACCGCGGGGCTCAGGCAGGATTTGTTTCTGTAGAGGGCACCTAGTTTGGGGTAAAGTTTAGATGAGTTTTTCAATGTGGGGGCCAAAGAATGGTCAACGTGCCACTTGATTTTGTCCTGAAGCATAGATGGGGATTTTGCAATTTATGTAGTTTAGGTTTTGTTCCAAAGAGCATCATAACAGATTTTTCAGTATTAAAAAAAGGTTTGATATGTGCGATCCACTTTTCTCCCTCTGAATTGTTCTTGGAGCATGGCCTCCAGCTGCGGGAGATTTGGTTTGCTGGTATCGAATAATGCTGCGGGATTTCAGCAGGCAGGGCCCCTGGAACCTGTGCAGTAGGTGGGCCCACATGATACCCAATTGAAGGATGCCCCACTCAAAGGGCTGCCCTAATCCTAAATGTAACAATTACAACTCCAATTTCATTCAAGTGTTATATTCTGTGTCAAATATAAGTTTCAGAGCACTAAACTTTACACGTGAATGAGTTACCTGTCTACTGACAGCTGTCATGCTGGCTGAGGCAGTGCAGTGACTAAGTAGGTGGCAGCAGAGAGATGTTTACTAGTTGCTCTGTCCAAGTGTCCAATTAGCTGCCGCAATACTAACACGCCCTCAGCTGCACCAATGGCGGAGGTCAGCGTTTCGTCCTCCTCCCGGCAGTGTATTGGCTATCTCTGGCTCCAGCATGGCGGCGCGCTGTGTGCGACGGGTAGCCGTTCTATCCAGAGGATGTGTGCGAGCTCCTTGCTCTAAACAGCCTTCAGCTTACTACTGGTAAAATTAAAGCTGCCTGGCATGTACCGAGCAGGGGCGGGTGTTATCAGGGTACCTGGCATCATACTGTACCTGGGGGTGAGGTCTCCTCTAGCTGAGCACTCAGTGCTTGGGAAGGCACTCCCTGCTTGCTGTGTTCACCATGAGAAACTCTGCATTCCCGCTTGCATTGCAGGCATAGTGCCTCCTTGGCTTTGGGCTGAGTTGGGGGATGATTTTAAGGTTAAAGGGACTTCTTGTAATTAGGGCTGCAAATAACAATTCTCTTCATAATCGATTTTAGGCTAATGTCAGACGAACGCAGTGTGAGCGCACTCTGCATGCGTGCACAACGGACTGACGGAGGATACTGTAGACCCCACACGATCCGTGTTTTTTTGATGGATGTAGAAAAAAAGGGAACTGGGAAATAAAATTTAATATGAAAAATCAAATATGAAAAGCCATTTTGTTCGTCAAGGTGCTGGATGCCGCAAATGCGCTGCGTCTGACATCACTCACACAGAACGCTACGCGGATGTGTCGCACTCAGCACATGTCCGTCTAGCGGTTTTACGTTCTTGCCTAAATTGCGTCCGTTTGCCACGTGCGTTGTGCGTGTGCAGTTCGGTGCGCATGTACTTCGTGTGTGCGTCTCTATTGATCATGATTCTATGCTTCAACGGACGTTAAACTGTGCGGCAACACGGACGTGATTACTGCGTTTGTCTGACACAGGCCTTAATTGTCTGATTTTTATTTTTTTTATTCATTGGATAAAAAATAAATTGTTTACTATAACCCCTCAGTGACCAGGTGTTTTTTTTTTTTTTTTACCATTGTCTGAAAGTGCCCATGCTGTTTTTACGTTTCTGCGCTGTTTGTGTTTAGCTCTAATTTTCCTCTTACTTGTTTATGGAATCCACACATTATACAGTTTTCCTCGCCTCAGAGACATTGCGAGAGCGGCCAAGAGGTGACTCAATGACGATGAGCTGCCCATATTATCCGCACCAATGAGGGAATAGAGAAGTCAGGCATTTCATCCTCTGCATTGAAGGGATTAAAGGGACATAGGGTTAAAACGCAAGGTGTGAAACATTAACCCCTCCAGACCACTCATCCCATTTTTATTTTGAAGATTGCTTTAAAATTTGACTTCTTTCCAGTGCAGGGCTGCTTCTCTATCTCAGCAGTTGTGATGCGCTGCCAGCTTCCTGCAAGTTGGGGGAATGTCACATTTATAGGGTGGGGGAGCTGGAGGCTGCAGCAAGCGTCCCGCTAATCCATTGGCTGCTCTCAAGGCCAGCCATCAGCAGTCTGAAACTACAAACAGAACACTGACTGAGTGATGTGAAAGGAGATAAAGGCTGCAACCCTAAGGCTCGTGTCAGACGAACGCAGTGATCCCGTCCGTTTTTGCGCACATATTAACGTCCGTGGTAGCATAGAATTATGAGCAATGGGGAACAACACACAAAGTGCGTCCGCCCCGAACTGCGGACGCACAACAGACGCGGCAAACGGACGCAAGTTAGGCAAGAACGTCAATCCGCTAGGACAGACGCACGGAGTGTGCCACGTCCGCATAGCTTTGTGTGTGAGTGATGGTAGGAAGTCAGATGGTCCGCATTTTTGACGTCCAGCACCTTGGTGGACAAAATGGTTTTTTATATCCTGTATCAATTTTTATAATTTATTTCCCATATACTCTTTTTCTCTACATCAGTCAAAAATAACAGACCGCGTGGCCACTACCGAGTCTTCCGTCAGAACGTGCGTCCGTACTACGGACGCAGTCCGTAGAAAATGCGCTCGTCTGACACCAGCCTAATGCTGATGAGAATTACCATTGTTATGACATATTGCGCCAATGGTTTCTGCAGCGCTTTACAATAAGAATACCCTCTTGTTGCTGTCATTAGATTTTGAGACATAAGGCTTCTGGCAGTAAGTAATGTCAATGCTAAACTGAATGATGATTTAAACAGGGCTATTCAGAGAGTGGTGAAAAGCAGGAGAATGACTGGAGAATGGAAAATTCTAGGTCAAAATAGCCGATTTGGAAAGTGAGGTGAATGGGAGAATTTTTCTGGTTTGGCTATTTTGACCTAGAATTTTCACTTCGAGTCAATTCTCCTGAGTTTCACCTTTCTCTGAATAACCCTGATAGTTTTTTTTTAATTTAACTTAATACCTTGATTCCTCTTGTTTTTCCAGCTCTTCAATTGTGTCTGGAAGAATGGAAGTTAATGGCGTGAACATTCATTACCAGCAGACCGGGAATGGAGACCATGTAGTGTTGCTTCTCCCAGGGGCTTTAGGTGAGAAGCTTGGAAATTTACTATTGGAGCCTAAAATCCATCAAGGAACTCGGTATTTCAGAGGTGCATGTGCCATAAAAATAAAGTTTCAGACTGCTTTTTCCATATCCTACATATTTCCAAACTTGTCTACAGCATTTCTCACCTGATGGATAAGAGTTGAGATCCGAAGGGTAGATCTGTCACTGGATTTGTGATTCAAGGTTTTTTTATACTTGTATATTGGTGATCTTTGAGGATGTCTTTGGCCACCTTTTAAAATAGTGACTAAAACCAGCTACATAATCCATATATCCTCCATCCATTGAATGCTACGATCATTTTATATACAACTGCTATTAAGGCTGGCCGCCCACTGGGTCTGTATTTGCGCAATTGTCCGTCATTGTCTATCAATCCCACAACATGCAGGAGCTTCAGCCCTCGTCCACTGCCTACGACTTCAGACGATCTTATGTGACTAGAGATCTCTCCCATTTGAATGGGATTTGTCAGACGAAGATGAATTGTATAGTTCCGCTGAAAAGGAAATTGTCCTTTAGAGAAGTGATTCCGTTTGACAGGCAAATCCCTTAGGATTCAATGTGTAAAAAAAAAAAAAAAAGTTTTTATATATAAAAATTATATTCAACTTATTCTTTTCATCTGCAGCAAAAGCCTTTTTATTTGATTTTCCTTTTTTTTGAGCATTTGTGGATTTTTTTTTTTTTTTTTTTGGCAAAATTTGATTCCCAATTTTGTTTTTTAAAAAAGGTTGGTTTTTTTTCCTTGCCGAAAGTGGCGTGGACCCCCCCCCCCCCGTCCGGCTGCATTCGCCGGTGCTGTCCTTGGTGCTGAAATCAGTTTCGGCACGGGGGACAGGGTTTTTTCTCCCCTGCAGCATATGGTGAGGGTTTTTTCTGCGTTCGGCGGTGCTGTCTGTACTGGGACAGTTTTTTTTTTTTTTTTTCTTCACTCGATGGCCTTTCTGTTGTTCGAACAGGGTCGTCCAGTCGTCTCCATTGAACGACCCTGGTCTTGCGACGGCATTGTCCATAGTTGGACAGCCAAGTCAATTGAGAGAGATTCTAGTGGTGTCTAAACCTCACCTAAGCCGATTTAGCATGGTAAAACAAGTTCACATTTTCCTATATTCCATCCATTATTTATTCCTGTTAATCAAAAGTGTTAGTGGACTCCTGATTCTAGGCGAAACCCTTTACTTACCAATAACATCCCTTCACTAACTTCAGTCTAAGGTCACCACATATCAGAACATTTCAAACTAAAATTGTAGAAATGCCTGCAATGTTCATGTTTATGTTTATCTTCATTGCTTGTATTTGCACATAAACCGTATTTACGTTCATTTTACTCTATAGACCTATGACATGTGACTTTTTATTGATCCATCTCTGTTGATGTTCTCAGGATGCAGTAAAACAGACTTTGGCCCCCAGCTCACTTCTTTAAATAAGAATGTTTTCACTATCATTGCATGGGATCCTCGCGGATATGGATGCTCCATCCCACCAAATCGTGACTACCCTCCTGACTTTTTTGAAAGGGATGCTAAGGACGCCATAGATTTGATGCAGGTAAACGGATACACAGATGCTTATGTGGGTTGTGATTATAGCCACAGTTATTGTTGGTGGTTTTTGCAAGCTGAGTTTCTCGATCTATTCAGCATTATGTTCGAGGCATCACACTTGTCACAATGCAGTGATTGAGTGAATTCTGCCAGTAGTAATATGTCCTGATCGCAGGTTACATCTCAACCCAGATAACTGCTGATTGTACTTGCCATCAGATCATGCCATTTCTTGTTCTCCTTATGTATCCTAGTTGCTCTCATATTCCAGTGCAGACGGGCACATTCTCTATGCGATGTAGCATCGGTAAGACCTGGAGAGCTGCTACAGTTGGTGTGATACTTTCCGGTTGGCACTCGGATTCACTATCCACTTACCAAACATGTGAATGCATATGGAAATTAAAAGTCCTGCTTAAATTGTTAAAGTAGACCATGTGCCTGACTCCTTTTAGATGACACTGTCATACCCAAAACAAGTCGGGCGCATTTGAAAGGAAATCACTCCCATTATAGTTTTCAGCATTTATTGTGAACACATATAAATGATATAAAGGAGTTCTTCCCTACGGAAGCCCAGAAAGGTCATGCATTTCTAATTTTTTTTTCCATACACTGAAAAAGAAAAAGTCAGGAAAACAAAATGGTTTTCATTTGTTTTCCTGACTTTTTTTTTTATTTTCATACACTGTTAGTAAGGAAGCCCAGAGATGCCATTTTCAGTTGGGAAGTGTCATAGAGAGGAGGCACACACTGAAAGCAGCTACTTTGATCCTGATTCACAATACTGATCCAGGTAGATCTTGAATAGATTTCTTTGCCTTGATCACTCTTAATTCTCTCCCTTCACTAAGTGCCTATGAAGTCTTCTTGCTCTATATCTTTCCAGGTCTCTTTCTGATCCCCTGTGGATTTTTTCAGGGTGCTTTTTGAGCAGCCATTTGAGGGGGGCTGTTTTAGGTAAAGACAGTAATCTATTCCTCAAGATCTACCTGGATCAGTATTGTGAATCAGGATCAAAGTAGCTGCTTTCAGTGTGTGCTTCCTCTCTGACACTTCCCAACTGAAAATGGCCTCT
This sequence comes from Leptobrachium leishanense, assembly GCA_009667805.1. Lineage (NCBI taxonomy): Eukaryota > Metazoa > Chordata > Amphibia > Anura > Megophryidae > Leptobrachium > Leptobrachium leishanense. The sequence goes on along the minus strand of CM019067.1, from coordinate 151,976,855 downwards.
CTGGGCTTCCTTACTAACAGTGTATGAAAAAAAAAAAGTCAGGAAAACAAATGAAAACAATTTTGTTTTCCTGACCTTTTTTTTTTCTTTTCAGTGTAAAAAAAATAAATTAATTAAAAATGCATGGCCTTCTGGGCTTCCATAATTCCCTGTTAAAGGTTTGCTATCTCTCACATCGCTGTAGTAAGTTGCAGGTGGAGGAACAGCCAAGAGCAAAAAACTATCCTGCAGGACAGTCCTCCTTTCAGTTTGTGCACCTGATTGACTGTCTGCGTGCTGACTGACGACTTAGGATAGGGTCAAACGAAAGCATTTTTACACGCGAACGTCAAAAAGTGCGTCCGAATGCATTGACGTTATTTTTTCACGGAATGCGCGAAAACGGTCATACGATGCGTGATTTTGTACGGATCCAAATCAGGAAACTTTGGGTGTCTGGACGTTATGTTGGCCGGACATGAGCAGCGTCTGACGTCTCCAAATCACGTACACACGCCGCTATGCGGGCGCAGCGCACTCTGTACGTCCGTACTAGCGGTTCAGTGTTCTCAAAATAATGCGTTCAAATTCCACTTGCGTTGCACGGCCGGACTTTTGTGCGGCCGTACTTCGTATATTGGCTGTCATTGCCCGTCATTTGCTGCTACTGCGGCCGTAATTAAGTGCGCCAGAACGCATGTTAAAAGTGCGCTGGTCTGACCCCAGCCTTACCATCCTCACCGCTGAGGGCCAACTGCACATCCCTGTGTGACAGCTACCAATTAGCTTTTCTGAGATTCTCACACTCCTGCCACAAGTCCATATCATCCTTCTCAACACACATGGGGTTATTCAGAGAAAGGTGAAAACCAGGAGAACTGACAGGAGAAGAGCACAATGTAGACCAAATAGCCGATTTGGAAAGTGAGATAAATGGGAGAATTTTTCTGGTTTGGCTAATCTGAACTAGAATTTTTACTTCTTCAGTCATTCTCCTGAGGTTCACCTTTCTTTAAATAGAGCTGACAGTTTCTCCAGCTCTGACTGTGTAAGGCAGTGTTTCCCAAACCTGTCTTCAGGATCCGCCTCTCCAGGTTTTCCAGATATGTGAAGCACAGCACATGTGATACGATTTGCTGCTCAGTGATTGCAGGATTCAGTCTGCATTTCTCCAAGGTGATCTGCAAAATCTGGCCTGTAGTGGGTCCAGAGGACAGGTTTGGGAAACACTGGTGTAAGTTCACCATGTTGTTAGATTTAGAAGTGATTTTTATTTTAAATTGTTTATGTGCGTCTTGTTGGTTATTTTGGTTTTCTTTGTTGAAACAAATTAGTTTCTGCTTCAGAGTGAGTTTTATGCTTTCAGTTTTTCCTACCTGACTATGCATACTGTATTTGTTTTTTTTTTTTCTCAAATCGCATGGTGTGTAGAGTCTACTCTACTGACCACAAAGAGCCAGCTAATTAATTTATTTTTTTTCTTTTTCAAATTTCTTTATTAGCGGAACCAAGAGCAAAAAACAGATATATACACAACAGAGAAAATTACAATGGCATCAATAATATCAACTTCCACTCGCATTAAGGTCCCTATTTATTTTAAGAACTGTATGCCCACGAGGACAAAAGGGAGGCAGAGCATGACAGCGCTCTTGCCCGAAGAAATAGAGAAGGGCATAAATAGATAAAGGGTGAAGAACGAGAAGACTTAGAGAGGCGGCACACGAGCATACTGTACTGCCTTTTTTACGGACGCACCTTTTGACGGAAGATAGTGTGAGTACTGCATAAAGTGCGTCTGTAACATCAGATGTCTCCACACCCTAGGATAATACATGACAGCATTCTTTCTGTGTCCGTTTAGCTTTTTCACGTCAATGTTATTTTTGCATCCATTGCTATATGTGTTGCCTGACCGTGAACAAGTCCGCAGGTGCTTTGTGTGGTGTATTTAATTGACTCCTTTATAAAGCTACGACGGACAACAAACAGTGCGGTCAGACGGACGCATAATGTTTGATCGTTTGCCGCCAGCCTATGTTACCTCCTAGGTACACACATCTCACCCATTTAAACATCAAACGTAATCCAAGGTGACCACACTTTTAATATGACGGAAAACAATCCTGAGCATTGGTAGTCATTTCGTCCATGGTCCTGATTTCACTTATTTTGGCCTTTACTAGGCTATAAGGAGGACAGGTGGGGGACCGTCAGTGGTGTGCCAGTACCAGGCGCGCAGCCAAAAGGACTTTCGTTAGAAGCTTTTTGGCTGGTAGAGTCAAGTGTTCCAAGGGTTTGGACAAGAGGCATTGCCACGGATCCCGGGGTATCCGAACTCCCATGACATCGGAGCACAATTGCAGAGCAGGCGACCAAAAGTCCTGGATGTGGGGGCATGTCCACCACATGTGATGTGTTGTGCCCTCTCTCCCACGCCAGCATAGGCCCTTGGAAGTCCGTTGCATACAGGATAGCTGCTGTGGAGTGATGCCATCGCATTAAGATTTTAAAGGATTGCTCCTGGAGAGAGGTGCAAACAGTCAACCCTCCTAGAAGCCTCCCAAATTTCGAGCCACTCCGGCGGGACCAAAGAGCACCCAATATCCCTCTCCCAAGCCCTCACGTAGGCGAGCTGTCTCCAGTCCAATAGAGCAGTGAAAGAGTTATAGAAGGTAGAGATGAGACCCTTGGGGTATCGGCCTCTATCGCACAGGCGTTCAAATGAGATTGAGCTGCCGCCTGATTCTGTGGCAGGGAAGCCCAAGTCCTTAATTGCAAAAGGCGAAAACTATCCATTGCGGAGAGGGAGATCCCTGGGTTAGTCGCCCTAATGAATGTTTTTTATGGCATTTCTTGGTGTATCTATTCAACCTGGATATTGAGAGTTCTAGAAGGTAGATCTTTCATAACACTTTGATTTATTAATTACTTTATTTAACCACTTCCATAACAAGTGTTTTTTGATGAAATTTTTTTAAATATTTATTTGGAACACGGGATGCAAAGTTAACAAATATAGGGTAAAATAGAAAACTTGCACAGATGAGATGAGTGTGTTGAAATAATGGTTAAATTAAAATAATGTAAATCTGCTCATTCTTAAACCTGTATTTGTTTATCCATATTCGAAATATTGTTGGAATGAAAGATTCTGAACACTGGATGGTGTCCTTTTTATCTTACAAAATGTCACACCGGGTCTGTATTATTATCCGCATACAGAAATGGCCGTTGTGTCAAATTATAGTAAATGTAATAAAGATAACTAAGAAAAATGGATATCCTTATTGGGGATTTGTAGTGATCATAATGAGATTTTTAGCAATGCAGCGTCCAAAAAATACCAATAGAATATAAAAATAATATCAATATGTGGTATAAAGCCTATGTAAATTACAGTAATTTACTGTACTGCATGTATCTGTACTGCAGATATTTTCAGACATTGTAACCCCCAGAATTTTTTTTCCTGCATGTGAATCTTGCATACTTTTTACACACGAGGTACGCAAATTGCGTATCTTGCATACTTTATACACACGAGGTACGCAAATTGCGTATCTTGCATACTTTATACACACGAGGTACGCAAATTGCGTATCTTGCATACTTTTCCACGCACAAGGTAAGCAAATTGCGTAGACGTGGTAGAGGCCAAAACAGTGATTGAATTTAAGCAGGCATGGGATAGGCATAAGGCTATCCTAAACAAAAGATAAATCCAGGTAAAGTATTCATGTAATTGGGCAGACTAGATGGGCCGAAAGGTTCTTAACTGCTGATATTTTCTATGTTTCTATCTTGCATACTTTTCACACACGGGGTACGCAAATTGCGTATCTTGATTCATTTTACACACGAGGTACACAAATTGCGTATCTTGCATACTTTTCACACACGAGGTACGCAAATTGCGCATTTTGCATACTTTTCACACACGAGGTATGCAAATTGCGCATTTTGCATACTTTTCACACACTAGGTACGCAAATTGCGCATTTTGCATACTTTTCACACACGAGGTACGCAAATTGCGTATCTTGCATACTTTTCACACACGTGGTACGCAAACCCCTGGTCAGAATGATGGATTGATGCTGTGTGTGCAGCTTAGCCCATGTCTGCTTTCCCCCGAAACAAACGCTGTTACGAGCAGGTGAGAAGGGCACTCCATGCAGCCTGACCACGTTTATAAGCTGAAGTGGTCAGGGTGTGTAGAGTGTCCCGTTACAATAATTACATGTACAAACTGAGCAGATGGTGGTTCGAGAGGTGGAAGGGAGTGTTACACTTGGGGCAAGTCCCTTGCCCAAAACAGAGGGAATGGGTTTGGTCAAAAGACTGGACCTGAGTGTGGGAAAGGACCGGACCAAAGAGGGGGGGGGGGGGGATGGTGGCACAGGGCTCCAGCTCCAAGTAAGGATACCAGCGGTGCAGTACCCCAGTGTCTGTGCTATAGTTCAGCTACTGTTGCAAACTAAATAAAAGCCAACTAGGTTACGTCTGACATAACCCTAGAACTAAATTCTACAGACTAAAGAAGCAGGTATGTCTTCTCCAGAGTCTGAGGTTATCAATGTTTAACTTAGTCTAACTCTAAGCAGTGTGTGCTGTACACAAATCAATTAAATCGACCAATTGACTAATCAATAATGAGAAAAATTGACAACTAATTCCATTATCGATTTTTAGTTGTTTCAGCCCTAGTTGATTGTATAAATTGTTACGGTTTTACATCATGCATTTATGTATACAACAAGACTAGAGTGAAATTCTAGTCAAACAAACACTCCTATGTCTTATTGTAGAAATGAGTCATTACTCCTTTGATGGTGATTTTTTTTTTTTTTAGTTAGAAATTCTTGCTCAGACCAGAACTGTGTGAATATGGTGCAGGTGATTAATTGTTTGCAATATATGAAATATATTTGCAAAGTAGGATTAATGCTGTATATGTATAATATCATTACATTTTCTGGTCCTAAAGTAGAGTGAGTAATTACTGTGAACATGGTTATACTAAATTTTATTTGGGTTACGAGAATCGATTCCCTGGGCTTTATACTCACTTCATTTTTCTCTGTAAAATAACACGGTCAGCAGAGATCCCCGCTGTTAAACATGTCTACGGCCTCAAGGTCTTGATGACTTTTCCGGTTCAGTGATCTGTTGTCTGCTTCAGTTGGCTGGTGTTACGGACATTAAATATTTGTGCTTTTACTCTTGGCTCACTAGGTTCTAAAATTCCACCATTTTGTTCCTGGAACAAATGCCATTTTCCCAGTACTGAAAGGGGTAATTTCAAACAAAGGAATTACCTTTTCAGACCCCCAAAGCAGAACCAGTATTTCCTGTTTTTCTTGTGAAATCATTGTCTCTAGGGGGCAGCCAGTAAGCAAGGAATGGGAAGAGACAAGTGAGCATTGATAATCAGTGGGCGGGCATTGGAGTTATGTAGTCCCATACCAAGAGAGGACTTTTTTTGCAGGAGGGAGAGGAGAGATCTACTGTATGTCAGAAATACAGGGAATATGACCAGGAACTCCCTCATATTTCCCACTTGTATCATCATCATCGTCGTCGTAAGATAACATGGGAGTGGATAAGTATTAAGTGTATCAATTCTGATATTTTTCTCTATTTTGATTATGATTGTATATATATCCGGTGGCCATTTTAGGTTCCCTTAGGCACATGGTCAGTTTCCATCTTGATAGTCACTGAGGCACTTGGTTGGCGGCCATCTTGGTAGTCACTGAGGCACGTGGCTGGTAGCCATCTTAGGACTCAATGAGGCACATAGTCTGCAGACATTTTTGAAATAACACCGCAGTAATTCTAGAAACCTTTTGTGCTGAAATTTGCGCAAATAATCCAAAGTGATAAAGCTCAACAGCTGGCGATCATCTAATTGCAAGATAGTTCTGCATTTATATAGCACGGTGGATTTCCAGAAAATCTTTTGTTCGTCCACAAATTGTACAGACTTTGTTATGTGACTGACCCTAGAACACAATATAATTTTATTAGGGATGCACCGATACTCTTTAAGAGACGTTATGAGTACCAATACTTTTTTATTTCTTTCAGGTACTCACTGATACTAATTACAGATACTTTTATTTAATGTCATGTGGCCGTTTTCCAATAAATAATTTAATTTAGGATTTTGCGGAAAGTCTGTCCAATTTATGTTAACGTTGAAATGTATGACCAGACACACCATTTACCCACTGCACCTACCCTGACCACACACACAGAAACCAGACCTCCGATACATGTATACCCACACACACAGAAACCAGACCTCAGATACACGTATACCCCCCCACACACACACAGAAACCAGACCTCAGATACATGTATACACACACACACAGAAATCAGACCTCAGATACATGTAGACCCCCCACAAACACACAGAAACCAGACCTCAGATACATTTATACCCACCCACACAGAAACCAGACCCCAGATACATGTATTCCCACACACCTCCGATACATGTATACACACGCACACCAGACCTCCAATACATGTGTACATACACACCAGATACATGTATACACACCAGACCATGTGCGTGAATATATATAGATATTTCACACATGTGGTCTGGTGTGTGTGTGTGTGTGTGTGTGTGTGTATTTACTAAACAGACACTGGGGCAGCTAGCAGAATGCACTAACAGCATTCTGCTAGTCCCCTCTGGCTGACTGTTCCTGCAAGCGGCCACCGTCATGTGATGTTTGTAACGGACTCCATTGGTGCTGCGCTCTCGCAAAATCTTGTGAACTCTGCAAGATCTCGCGAGTGCATGGCTGGAGGCCCCAGCGGCCGCCGATTGGAATGCGGTCAGACACACGGGCCTGGCAGAATGCTGTTAGTGCATTCTGCAGCCGCCTCAGCCCACACAGATACCGCCCGGCAAGCACAACTACTTGAGTAAAAGCAAGTATCGGCACCGATACTAGTATCTGCGCATCCCTAAATTTTATCATTACCTTTTGGTTGGTCATTAGATTAGTACACTTTCAAGACTGTCACTGGTTCATATGGTGTTTTTAAGAGCAAATTTAATGGTGTAGAAAGAGATCAGCAACCTTGAGCCCTAGATGTTTGGAAGTTAGTGTTACATCTCCCATGATGCTCAGTTACTCAACAGATTTGCTGAGCCTTATGGGAAATGTAATTCTAAACTGTAGAGCCATACAGGGTTATTCAAAGAGAATCAAAAAGTCACTGCACGTTCGGTGACTTTTTGTTCGGTTCGACTTGATTCGGCGATCCCATTTCGACGACCCTGCGGTGTATTCAGCAAGCACCACAGGGCCGTCGTAGTGCAGGGAAAAGCCGCCGCAAACCCGACGAACACTCACCGCAAAACCCGGAGAATGCACATCGAAACCTGCAAAAACATCTGGATTAACCCTGCCGAACACGACTGAGAAACCCGAGCAGCCGCCGATCAAAGCGCAGAGCAGCCGCCGGAAAAACACGACACCGCAGACAATTGGAGTTTAAAAATAAAAAAAACAGTACGTTTTGAATAGTGAAACGCTGTTTGCAAAGAAACTATAGAACGAAAATGTCTGAAATTTACATATAAAATCCAATGAATGATAATAAAAAGGGCTGTTACAGAAAAAAGAAAAAATAAACGATTTAAAAAAAAACGGAAAAGAAAGATTCGCAAACAAAATCCTGAAAAATGCGTAAAAGATTCTAAAAATAAAGAGACTTTTTACTGCAGAATAAAATAATAAGTGGTTTCTATCGGCGCAATATATTATGTTTTCTTAAATTTCAAGAGTAGATCATACAAAAACAGTATAATTGTGACTCTTCACAGTATAAAGTGCTCTCGTGCTAAAGTGTCTCGATAACACAATTGTGCAAATTAGTTAATGAATCTTAAATAAAGTGCATATAGTGCATAAAGTGCAATACAATGCTGATCGTGCTAAAAATCTAAAGTTCAATGAAGTTGACAGGCTTATTTCGAGTCCTGTTTTAAGTTGGTTGTGCCACAAATAAGGCAAATTCAAAGTACTTATGGATCTGATGTTTTTAGTGATGGTTTCTTATTGTTCCTCTCTTTGTCAATTCTCTTGTGGTCACTGGTGTGCTCCAATATACAAGACAGAGGAGAGAAAAGAGAAGATCGTGCAATACTGTTTCAATTCGTGCAAAGTGCAAGAAAAATAGTGGTATTGCACTTACGAAATCCAGAGCCTCGTGTATTCAGGCTCTGGATTGAAGTGCCTTGAGCCAAGTAGAGAGTGGCTTCTACCCTTCTTTGCGACAGCCTTATTGTCTCGTCCGGAAAGATAAAAGGGACAGCGCTCTCATGGCACAATATCAATCAAATAGGGTATTTAAAGGTGGGATTTGTATACACTCACCGATTGAGGAGCCTTCGATGTCCAGGCTCAACTCTTATGCGTGTGGCGCTCCTTGTTGGTGGGCGCCTTAACCCCTTTGTCTGCTCACTTGGTGTCTGGACAGTAGTTGGTCTCTGGGATTTCCCGTCTGTCACCTATTCAGTGGGCTCTGTCAGGACACCTCTTCCGCCGCCACAACACTGGGATTCTCCTGAATAAACCTGTCGAATGAAACCACTAAATGGCAGGACATTTCAGCAACCTTTCTCAGCTGTTTTGTGTTCTCTGAATAGATGAAGCATTGCTTCTCTATGGGGATTTCACTGCTGTCGAACAGGCACCGTATGTGCAGGCAATTTGCCAACATTTGGCGAACTGCCTGCTCTCTGGATAGCCGAATGGCCAGGAAAGGAAACCAAACGCTGAATTTCACTGTTCGGTTACCTTTCGGCCCCAATTCAGAGCTTTTTGAATAACCCTGATAGTAAATTATAGCAGACTCCATTATATTCTCTCTTTCGGAGTGGTTACCGACATAAAATCAGTAAAATTGGAAACCACTGTATGTGTATTCAGGAGAATAAAAAATAGGCAGCAGTAGATCCAGTTGTGATATGGGCTTATGTGTTAGGAATGTCTAAAATACTGCGCAGGACCCTTAGAGGAACACAGGTTGAGAATACATGACAATACCACTGGGGGTGGGGCGGGTATATTGTATACCTTGGTGGTTATAGCTTATCATATTTGTGACCTATACAAGCCAGTAGTTGTAATCTAATGTCCTATACTAGCCTTTTATACTCAACATACACTATATTGCCAAAAGTATTCGCTCACCCATCCATATGCGAGTTAAGGCAGGTGAGCGAATACTTTTGGCAATATAGTGTATATGCTTATGGCTTTTTCAATCCATGAGCCTGGCTCCTCTAGCTTTCATTGCATTGCTTTCACTAATTTGACATTGACTACCAAAGTAGCAGTCTTGGAGGGAAAGTGATGAGTGACAGCACTCTCTGGTAATATGTAATAGCCAGGTGTTTCCAGGAAGTAATACTGCAGCGGACGCTCTCCAACCCTATCCTATATGATGTTAATCTTAACAGGCTGCCTTCACAGTGGATAACATAGTCAGTATATCTTGGTCTACAAAAGGAGAATCCGAAAGCAAATGGTTTATTACTTTATTTAGTGCAATTACTATTAGTAAAAATCTATTTTCCTATTTATTTTCTGTCTTTCAATGTTTTAATTGACATTTTGACATGCTAAAGTGTTACTTTCATGTATCTGTGTTCTAGGCTCTCAATTTCAAGAGGTTCTCTTTGTTAGGCTGGAGTGATGGTGGCATAACGGCACTCATTGCAGCAGCCAGATACCCGTCCCTCATCCATAAACTAGTTGTCTGGGGGGCCAATGCCTATGTAACAGAAGAAGATCTGAAACTCTATAATGGTAAGGAACTCCATTACACCTTAAAGATGGATGTCTATATACACTGACCATTAAGCTGGTTCAAAGAATGAGAATATCCATGGATATACTGCAGTTCTGCTCTGTAGGTGTATTACCACCTGCAAATGCATAAATGTTACCTCTTTAAAATACAATTGCTATTATTTCAGGCTTTAAGATTTGTTTGACGGGATTTATAGCAACGGGGACGTAAGGAATGTTTTATATTCTGATAAACGCTGTGCTTTTAAATGACACAAAGGCGAATAAAGCAAATTGTTTAGAGAATGCATTTACTTTTTCTTTCTTTTTTCTTTCAATGCAATTTAGCTGTTCGTTATATTTAGGTCGGTGGCATGTCAGTTAGTAGAGTACTAGAAATATTGTTTTGTAAAATAACATGGGACTGTAAATAATTGTCTCGCTTTGTCATTTAAACGGATTCTCCTTGCATTAGTGTACAGACCTAGGAGTGTTATATAAGTGTAGCGCTCACTCCCGGAGGAGCCGCTGAATTAACCTCGGGTTAATCTCACCGCACTAGGGAATAAATATACACCAGCACTGTTGTGGATTTTATAGATTATATACTTTACTGATCCCAATAAAGCGGCATATATAATGTAGACACGGTATATGTACGACAGGACTTCGTAATGCGGGAAAAACACGCGGCGGCAAAAGAAAAGTTTAACCCCTTCAGTTCTGGAGTGTAAGTCCCGTGAAAGTAATGTCTCAAAAAGGTGTATGTGTATGATCTCGGGTACCCGGGTACTGTATTCAACTGGCCAGTGAATGAAATGAGCATATCTTCGACTAGTCACGTTGGGGCCCTGTAGATTTAAACAATAATGCAGCGTGATTTGTTATACTTGGAACTGTGGCCTGGAAGGCCTCTCACCCATCCGTTAGACAATCTGTTCCGCTGCCCGATTAAGGATGTCTCTCCGCTTTTACACTGGGACTCTGTGCCACCGGATTCGCTCCCTTGCTTGTTCGATCTCCACAATGAGAAACTACAGCCTACCGCCTGCACTCCCAATGGATCATCGCGGTCTCCTTACTCAGGGTCCAACTGGAACTAAATTTCTGCGCAAACCTCTCAGCGGTTCGTAGGTAGGTCTCTGCAAAGTCACTGTCCTGATCTCCAGCACCCGCGAGGTAGCGATGTTCTTTTTATTACTTGAAACCTGAAAGTGTCAATTGTGGAAGCGTTTGCTCATGCTGAACTTCTCGTCTTCCCTCACTCTAAAACGAACATTCCTGCACCCATTTCCCTTCAGGTGAATGGAGCAACATTATTTCTACATTTCAGGCTCGTTGTCTGTGTGTCCTCCTAGACTCTGATCTTTCCTTTACTCCTCACATTCGGTCGCTAACCAAATCTTGCTAATTCCACCTAAAGAACATTGCACGTGTCAGTCCCAGTCTTAATCAGGACTCTACTAAAAGGCTCATCCAAGTTCTTATCTCCCACCTTTAAATACTTTATATATGATGCTTATTGTGAAATTACCAAGGATGTAGATAAACAGACCACATTGTCAAAGTAGCAGGGGGTAACCCAAAAAAATCACTGATTCTAAAAAAACAATCGTGGTCAATTGTCACTAGTTATCACTATTTGTGAATAAAATGTAACTTTTATTATACCGCATATAAAACAATCTCTAAAACCCTCTGGTGGTACAAATTCACACACAAAACATGAATCGCAGGTAGGTGTTGGTTCAAAGTATTGCCTTAATATTCAATATTTCTGACATTAAACTTCCCCTATTTTTTTGTTCTCTATTTCTTCAAAAGTAAGAAGACCAGCCTTCGTGGGTTGGTAGGTACAGAACAGTAGAGAAGAATGTCAATATAAAGATCAACAAGAGGAGCGCTCCCCATCCTACTTCAATAGAGGCAATAGCAACTTATTCCAATTCAGTATCCCTACTCTGCATACAAAATCCAGCACACTCTACGCGTTTCTTCTATACACACTGAGCTATTCACAACTCCTGATGACGCTACTATGAAGTAGCGAAACGCTAATAAATAAAAATATTTTTTTATTCTGTCTCCTCCATTGTACAGCGCTATGGAATTTGTTAGCGCTTTAGAAATGCATTAACTATCTGCTTTCGTGCAGTTCAAATGAGTGTAAAGTTATCTACATAAAATCAATTCAGATTTGGCACCTTACATGAACATATCATAAATTCACTACTCTTCTGGCATTTCAGCTGTGAAAGACGTGTCAAAGTGGAGTGAGAAAATGAGGAAACCCATGGAGGCTCTGTATGGAAAGGAGTATTTTACCAAAACATTTGAAGCATGGGTCGAAGCCATGAATACTTTCACCAGCAGACCGGATGGCAAAGGTTAACAGATATGAATTAGAACATGTATGACTTTGTTTTTTTTTTTGACAGTTATTTGATTGTCAAGCATTCACAATAATAAGTGGTGGCAATACATGGAGAATGTAAAAGAAAAAAGAGAAAACGTATGGCATGGGCCGGCCCGTCAATGGAGCAGGGTGGAGCAGCCGCTGCAGGCAGCCCTTTGTCAGGGGCAGCATTTTGCCACCCTGGCAAAGGCCGTGGCATGGAGAGTGCTTGGCCCGAACAAGGCACGGCCCTCCAGAAGGCTGGTGTTTTGTGGAGAAAGCCAGCTGTGCCCGCCCCTCTAGCAGGCTGTGCCCACCCCTTTCAGAAGGCCTCGCCCACCCCTTATTAGGGAGAGACTGGCCGCTTCTTCTGCCCAACGAGTGATACCCTGGATCTTGGATTAGAGATCTGGAGTTGCTCCAGTCTTGTCTGACCCCCTGGATAATATTGCTGCCCGTCTGTTTGTATCCAGGATGCTCTGTTTAATGTGTTGGTTGTTTCCAGGAGAACAGGTTTTGAGCTACACCTGTTTCCGGGAGAGGGACTTGACGTCTGGTCCCTGCAGGGAATGCGGTGCTGGCCAGGATCTGGGATGCTGCAGGCTGAGGGCTCCATGGCGGAGTCTGTGGATGGAGACGAGCTGGGGAGTGATGACGGGTTCCAGGGAGAGAGGTCCTGTCGCACCTACTACTGCCTTTACCTGTGCCAGGCAGGGAGGTCAGACCTGTGTGTAACACTCACACCGTCTGGGGGAGAGGGGTCATTTACCAGACTGAGACACCTGACCCCTGTGTATTACACACAGCTATCAATTTCCAGACTGACAGGTCAAATCTCTATATAACATTTACTGTGCATGTTGTTATTTTGCAGCCTATCACAGCCGCTCGCAGCCAGTGAGTTTTATTGCTGTGGAGCTCTGTTACGCTCATACACACTGCACATTACTGAGTTTTATTGCTGTAGAGCTTTGTAATAAGCTCATACATGTCGCATGTTTTTTTTTTTTTGGGGGGGGGCAATTCATCCATCGCTCCAGGCAGCACAGTGGCTTGGGCCGGCCCTGCATATGGCATGATCAATATTATCAATATTAATATCGGGCAGCTGTGAAATCCGCAAACACACATTTTATAATTATATCAAAAACAGAGTCCGTAACAGTATGCTTAAGCGGTGATGAAACAAAGATCTGAGGAAGATCTCCGGCTGGATGAAGTAGAGGTAACATCACTGCTCTATGACTTTGGAGACACAGGTTTGATCCCGGCAAGAGCACCTATCCAGTAAGTGTCCTTGGGCAAGACAACTACGGTACAGACTCACCACCCAGGACATACTTGAAAACGAGAGAAATCTCAATGTATCCTTTCTGGGAAAATACTTAATAAAAAAAAATGATGAGATATATATCAACAATTATGGAAGCACTCACGGTCTTATAGTAAAAACAATAAACTTTATTGTCAATGCATTAATGTTTCGGCTCATATAAGAGCCTTTATCAAGAATAAAAGAAATAACAAATCACCCTTACATTTATACTGTATGAAATAACTCACCAACCGTGTACCGCGCTGCCCACGACCTCGCCAACCCGAAAACCGGAAGTGACGTGTCGGATCGGCTCTGTGCGTCTCAATTGATGTAGTCCTGTATGCTACTCTGAGTATGCTGGCTTGCTATAGTGACTTTCCCGACTACCTGACCAGTGCGCGGGCAAAAGCAAGTCTGAGAGAAAACTACAAGGGTACAAGCAAACATGCGATCTAATTAATACTTGCATAAAGACCTGGAATATGCTCTCTGATCTTATATATATATTTTATGTTATTTAAAATAAGCGAATGGACATGATCTATGATTTAGGCTAGGGTCAGACGAGCGTGATTTCTACGGCAGTACGGACATCGTCAGTACGGATGACGCAGTAGTGGCCACACAGTCCGTTTTTTTCACTGAAGTTATTTTTGACAGATGTAGGAGGGAAAAATAAATTACAATGAAAAAACATTCTGTCCGTCAAAAATGCTGGACGTATAAATGCAGTCCGTCTGACCATGCTCCATCACTCACACACAAAGCTATGCAGACGTTGTGGACGTGGCGCACTCCGCACGTCCGTTCTAGCAGTATTACGTTCTTGCCTAACCTGCGTCCGTTTGCAGCGTCCATCATGCGTCCGCAGTTCAGTGCGGACGTACTTCGTGTGTCAGGCTCCAATGGACTTTCTGTCATGCTATCACTGACGTACTTTTAGGCGCAATCACGGACGTGAACACTACGCTCGTCTGACAGCAGCCTTATATCACCAAATTTGTGGTGATAGTGTGATAATCACACAGTGAATATGTAAATAGAATCTGGAACTTAATTACTATAACAATTTTCACATTCATTGACATGTTATTTGTGATCACTGGGTTTTTTCCGTAGCATACATTGTCCTTTGAATCCTTAGTCCCTTCATATTCACGCATTTTTTTTCTCATATACATTGCATACACATACCGTGCACGCATACCCCATATATTTTTGGGGTCCAGTTTCTATTCACACACTCAACTTGTGATGAGCAATGTATATGAGAAAAAAATGCGTGGATATATAGGGACTAAGATCCTAAGGACAATGTATGCTACGGAAAAAAACAGTGATAACAAATAACATGTCAATAAATGTGATAAGTAAATTCGTTCCAGTTTCTATTCACATATTCACCGTATGATAATCACTATCAGGGTTATTCAGAGAGAGGTGAAAAGCAGGAGAATGACTGGAGAATGGAAAATTCTAGGTCAAAATAGCCAATTTGGAAAGTGAGATAAATGGGAGAATTTTTCTGGTTTGGCTATTTTGACCTATAATTTTCCATTCTCCAGTCATTCTCCTGCTTTTCACCTCTCTCTGAATAACCCTGACTATCACCACAAATTTGGTGATATAAATCATAGATCATGTTCATTCGCTTATTTTAAATAACATAAAATATATATAGAAGATCAGAGAGCATATTCCAGGTCTTTATGCAAGTATTAATTAGATTTCATGTTTGCTTGTACCCTTGTAGTTTCCTCTCAGGCTTGCTTTTGCCCGTGCACTGGTTACATAGTTGGGAAAGTCAATATGGCAGCCCAGCAAACTCTTAGGCCTGGTTCACACCTGGGCGTTTTACAGCATGTTCCTACGCGCTGTAAAACGCTCAAACACTGAAATCCCATTATTTCCTATGGGCATGGTTCACACCTAGGCGTTTTACAGCACGTAGGAACGCGCTGTAAAACGCCCTACGCCCAAAGAAGTACAGGAGCTTCTTTGGGGCGTATTACAGCGCGTTTGCAGCCATAGACTTAAAAAAACGAGCATACGACGTGCGTTTCTAATTGTCAAAAACGCTCATAAAACGCCCGACAAAAAACGCGTGTAAAACGTGCATATGAGATACACTCCGGTGTGAACCCATCCTTAGAGTAGCATACGTGACTACATCAATTGAGACGCGTAGAGCCGATCCGACACATCACTTACAGTTTCGGGTTGGCGAGGTCGTGGGCAGCTCAGTACACAGTTGGTGACTTATTTCATACAGTATAAATGTAAGGGGGATTCGTTAATTTTATCCTTGAAAAAAGCTCTTATGAGCCCAAACGTTGGAACATTAATGCATCACCAATAAAGTTTGTTTTTACTGTAAGGCTGGGGGGGGCCTGGGGAGGGAAGCTGCCACCCCAGGCCAGGGCCCAGGAGGGTGGAGAGCCGCCACCCCAGGCCGGGGCCAGGAGGGGGGAGAGCCGCCACCCCATGCCGGGTCCCAGGAGGGGGGAGCAGCCCCCCTCTGGGCAGCAGGAGGGGGAGAGCCGCCACCCCAGGCCGGGTCCCAGGAGGGGGGAGCAGCCCCCCTTTCGGGCCGCAGGTCGGGTCCCAGGAGTGGGGGGAGCAAGCCGCCCTTCCGGGCCACAGGCCGGGTCCCAGGAGGGGGGGAGCAGCCCCCCTTTTGGGCCGCAGGTCGGGTCCCAGGAGGGGGGGGAGCAGCCCCCTGCCGGGTCCCAGGAGGGGGGGGAGCAAGCCCCCCTTTCGGGCTGCAGGCCGGGTCCCAGGAGGGGGGGAGCAGCCCCCCTTTCGGGCCGCAGGCCGGGTCCCAGGAGGGGGGGAGCAGCCCCCCTTTCGGGCCGCACGCCGGGTCCCAGGAGGGGGGGAGCAAGCCCCCCTTCCAGGCCGCAGGTCGGGTCCCAGGAGGGGGGGAGCAGCCCCCTGCCGGGTCCCAGGAGGGGGGGGGAGCAAGCCCCCCTTCCGGGCTGCAGGCCGGGTCCCAGGAGGGGGGGGAGCAGCCCCCTGCCGGGTCCCAGGAGGGGGGGGGAGCAAGCCCCCCTTCCGGGCTGCAGGCCGGGTCCCAGGAGGGGGGGGGAGCAGCCCCCCTTTCGGGCCGCACGCCGGGTCCCAGGAGGGGGGGAGCAGTCCCCTTTTGAATGTTCTGTATGTGGATAGCTGTAGTAGCTGTTTTAAATAGTTGGTATTGTATTTATGAAGGTGTGTGAATAAAATCTATCCATTTTTTTTTTTCTTAAAAACCATTCTAATTTGTCCACAGGTAACATTTGTCAGCATTTACTGCCTTTCATTGAGTGTCCAGCACTGATCATACACGGGGAGAAAGATGTAATGGTACCACCTTTCCACCCTCGCTTTATACACCAGCAAATTAAAGACTCCAGGTGAGTTTGTAGTGCCACAGTCTGCCTTGATTCGGTCAGATGGGGTCTTGAATTTTTGGAGATGCCTTTTCATGTCTTAATAATACAGTTCATATAGGGGACTGCTAATCAAAGAAAGATGGTGATGATCTCTAAATTTGCAAGGCAACCCTCTGACCATACACTCATAATGGATTTTAAATCCAGATGCAGCGCGAAAAGATTCTAGTAGGGAAAATATCTAAAGCCATGTTCGATAAAAACAATAAAAGATCGTCCACAAATGCCACCACCGTTTAGTGTAACTGTCTGATTCAAAAGTATGCCAGGTATGACTCCTCTGGATTCTATGGCACAGATAAGAGGTTCAAGGGTTAGATTAAATAAGAGGGGACAAGAGACAGCCTTGTCTAGTGCCTCGTACCAGAATTTCATCCATTCACTGACGATGGGTGGGTATACAATTCCCTAAAAACAGTGCCAGGAAATACCTTCCAAAAAGTAAAATTTTAATAAAACTGATGAGATATTCCCATGAAATTCTATCAAAGGCCTTACCAGCAACGCAACTTAGATATATGTTCGGGGAATGTAGCGCAAGGGAGGAGGACCAAATGGCCACCAGGGCTTTTCGAATATTTTTAATGGAATGTCTGCCATGCAGGAAACAAGTTTGGGTGTGTCCGATCATATGCGCCTGTGGGTTCTGCAAGCGCCGGCAGCTCCCTCCTCGGGCTGAAATGTAGGTTAATCTGCAGATTCCATGGGCGCTGTGCAGCCTAGATGAGGCCTCCAGGGATTGAAAGGAGGGTATACGACCCCGCCACCGCCCCCACCAGTGAGGCTCCTTCGCCCACCCTCCATGAGCAGCTGACCTGGTAATAAAGTGTGCCGGCAAGCCATCGATAGATCAGTGGGAATAACCAGTTCTGCCACGGATCTAGGTTAACATTCAGCCATCTTGTTAGGCCCACCTTCTGGAAATCCGTCTGGGTCACTTTTAACTCAACACATGTGAATGAAATTAAATCCACTCATTGTTCATCTTGGCTGAAGTTTCTCATCAGCCTCTGTAGTTGAAATATATTAAAGTGCATCTGTCACGGACTCCTTTTAACCGGGAATCCCTCCCTATATGTGCTGGCATATATTGGTAACGCATAGATTTGAAAGAGTAATTCCATGTCAATTTCTCTCTCCCTCAGCATGACAGCTCTGAGTGGAGACCTGTCCTATAGGAGGGGGAAACCTAGTGGCACCTGATTCTGGATCGAGACGAGTACAACCTGCAATATCTCAAGTGATAATGCATTGATCTTTATGACCACAGACTGAATCCATATGGCAATACAGGGGCTTTTTAAGGAAAAGATTGCAAGTTAAGGGAAAATAGTGGCCATAGTAGCTTGATTACAACTAACATATTGTCAAAGCCTTTTAATAAAATGTTATTGATAAGTGAGGGTTGACCAATGCCCAGCTACTGAGGCCATAACGGACGTTTGTGTCAAGCACATACCACCTTTCCTTGCTTATCAATTAACAAATGATGTTTGTGTGAAAGTAGAGTTGTAGCATAACAGGGACATGATGAAGCACTGACCAGATGAAGTATTGTATTCTTGCACTGAAGTTTAAACACCTTCTTAATGCTCATTATTTTAAGTGATGTGTATTGTGTGTTTCTATATTATAGGTTGCACCTGATGCCAGATGGGAAGCATAATCTTCATCTAAGATACGCAGAGGAATTCAATAGACTAGTAGAGGAGTTTCTGTGTTGACCTCTATGGTGGTTGGACAGTCCGTTACTATATTTGACATAAATAGCAATGTCAGCAGTTACAACCTCCCACATATGTTTTACCAAAATCTGTAAGTGATATTGTATGGCTAGATGTACATTTTTAGGCTGGGGTCAGACCAGCGCACTTTTAACGTGCGTTCTGGCGCACATAATTACGGCCGCACTAGCAGCAGATGATGGGCAATGACGGCCAATATACGATGTACGGCCGCACAAAAGTCCGGCCGTGCAACGCAAGTGGAATTTGAACGCATTTTTCTGAGAACGCTGAACCGCTAGTACTGACGTACTGAGTGCGCAGCTGCGGTATAGCGGCGTGTGTGCGTGATTAGGAGATGTCAGACACTGCTAATGTCCAGCCTACATAACGTCCAGACGCAAAAAGAGTTTTATTGACGATCCGTTAAAAATCACGCCCGAAAATGCTGTTTTCAGCAAACAGTCTGACTGTTTTTGCGCATTCCGTGAAAAAAATACATCAATGTGTTCGGACGCACTTTTTCACATTCGCGGGGAAAAATGCTTTCGTCTGACCCTAGCCTAAATTGGAAGCAAACCGCTGAAGTCTGATCCGTTCACAAGGCAATATACTCAATTCACAAATTTGCCACGTTTTGTGCATTGTATGAAATGCAAATACACTTCAAGCCTAAAAAAAAAAAGTGTAATTATATGCGCGCTATTTGGGATCCATAATTGTTACGTAACTGATGCCGTTTTTTTTAATGATGGAATTACAATATTACTTTTATAATAAAGTACTAAAATAATAATTTGCATCCTGCACTTTCTTTGTCACTGGCAGTTTTTATACTAATCTGTATTTAATGCATGAAAGTTTTCTGTTAAAACCAACATTATGTAGTGGCCATTTGTTTCATGTTGAGCGTCTACATACAATTTGACATGATTGTATTTTTTTTAAAGCCCTTGTTCCTGTAACATACTTTGGAGTCTTTTGTTTTGATCAACTGCAAAATTTGCAAACCTAGACTAGTTGATCCGTGAAACTCACTGAGCAATTGATGTCACCATCTCTATGGTTGCTCCATGAATCCATGGCAACGTTAACATTTTTTAGTACCTGTTGCAGTAATTCTGGAGATATAGTTTCAGTCCGTTGAAAGGTAACCCTATGAATATAGATTTTAACAACCAGCAGTACAACTGTTATTGTAAGAAATTAATTTAAGTCAGATGAATTCTGTCTTCCTCTATCCCCTTGTCGGCTGATCTCTTTCCCCAGCCTAGCTCAAAATGTGAAACACTGGCGTGCCATGGGAGGTTGTTGTGCAGTGGAACAATGAGATTCCTGAGTGTGTTAGAGATATTGCTCAACTGAGATGTAGGTTTATATTGAATAAATAATTAATGCCAATATTGTGTTTAAGTAATATAGGCTTAACAGAAAGCCATGGTGTGCCTGGGCAAGTTTATTGCTTTGCCACATGATGAAAAAAAGAGATGCTTGGTAGAATAGACCTTTTGTATGAACACCTGGATAGTCATACATGTTAATGTTCATCTTGAAATCTGTATGTAATGCTTTATATGGGACATGCACACACACTAGTTTAACCAAGATGTGTAATAAAGACAAAAGACAATAGTGAGCACACAATTTTTTTTTATGGTCTCATCCAATGAAAGAAAAACACCTAATCCAATCCATCGATCGCCTCTACTACCATTGCCAAACATCGTATTGGATATTTTTATCAATTAGACAAGGTTCTAAAACAACGGTTACATTGACATTGTTATAGTCAGAAAAAAAAAAAAAGGAGGCAACGGGAGGGGGGGGGGGGGAATGAAAAGCATGCTTGAACACAATTTTGGGCAAATGTACTGGCGATAAAGCGAACTGTGCCATTTTGTTTTCTAAAACATTCTGCACCTTCCTGTTCATTAGGCTTCATCTTCACCTTCCTCCTCTTCAAATTCTCCTTGTTCGTCAGCCGTGGCATCTTGGTACTGCTGGTACTCAGATACCAAGTCATTCATGTTACTTTCGGCTTCTGTAAATTCCATCTCATCCATGCCTTCTCCAGTGTACCAGTGCAAGAAAGCTTTACGGCGGAACATGGCAGTGAACTGCTCTGAAATTCTCTTGAACAGTTCTTGGATGGCGGTGCTGTTTCCAATAAATGTAGCAGACATTTTGAGGCCTCGCGGTGGAATGTCGCATACAGCGGTTTTCACATTGTTTGGGATCCATTCAACAAAATAGCTGCTGTTCTTGTTTTGTACGTTTAGCATCTGTTCGTCTACTTCTTTCATAGACATTCTTCCTCGGAAGATGGCAGCCACAGTGAGATAGCGGCCATGGCGAGGATCGCATGCAGCCATCATGTTTTTGGAGTCAAACATTTGCTGTGTTAGCTCTGGCACTGTTAGTGCGCGGTATTGCTGGCTTCCACGACTGGTTAAAGGAGCAAAACCAGGCATAAAAAAGTGCAAACGTGGGAAAGGCACCATGTTGACAGCCAGTTTTCGTAAATCGGCATTCAGCTGGCCTGGGAAGCGGAGGCAGGTTGTTACCCCGCTCATTGTAGCAGAAACCAGGTGGTTGAGGTCTCCATAGGTTGGTGTGGTTAGCTTTAAAGTGCGGAAACAGATATCATAGAGGGCTTCATTGTCTATGCAATAGGTTTCATCTGTGTTTTCCACCAACTGATGGACGGAGAGTGTAGCGTTGTATGGTTCCACTACAGTGTCTGAGACTTTTGGAGATGGCATGACACTAAATGTATTCATGATTCGATCAGGATATTCTTCTCTGATCTTACTAATAAGTAGTGTTCCCATACCAGAGCCAGTGCCACCACCCAAGGAGTGTGTAAGCTGAAATCCCTGCAGGCAATCACAGCTCTCAGATTCTTTCCTTACTACATCTAAAACAGAATCCACCAATTCTGCTCCTTCTGTGTAATGCCCTTTGGCCCAGTTATTTCCAGCACCACTTTGACCTGGAAAAACATGAACAAAAGACAACTCCCACATCAATTTGGTGTAAGTGATCGAAACTGACCATTTAAAATTTGTGGTATAAGAGCATATTTACAACGCTATATATGTCTTGGTGTAAAGGTGCTTTCCCTAACTTCCTAGTAATACTGTTTTTACTGATGTAAAGAGATATGTATGAGGAGGATGCTGCGAATACGCATTTGGGGAACGGCAAGATTTTTTGGGTCAGGTAGATTTGGACGGCCTTGATTTTAGGGATGTTATAGGCCATACCTCAATTTCCACTTGCCTGCTAGCATTTGGCGAGTAGAAATACCGTGAGGGCGAGTGGAAATGCAGACGCAGGCAGCACAATAAATTATTTTGTGATGCCTGCGTTGCATATTCTGGCAGCGGCCATGTTATTTTTAGGTCTGGCCGCCAGCTGGGGAATCCAAGATGATGGCCATCAGCCGGACGTTTGCAGCCCATGCTTGCCCCGTCCCTTGCTCTGCTCACTGTGGTCTGATGAGGTCTAGGTATACATGTATCTGGGGTATGATGGGGGTCTAGGTATACATGTATCTGGGAGTCTGATGTGGTCTAGGTATACATGTATCCGAGATCTGATGGGTTTGTGGAGATGAAAAAAAATGCACTAAGTTGAGGCGTTACACTTGATATTTTTTTTGCATCCCCGTTGATGTAAAGCTTTAAGAGGGTGTGTTTGGTGGCAGAGTTAAGGGCAGGGTAGGGGTTAGGTGGGGAAATTGTTGGCGAGTAACTCTTAAAGGCCTGGCTAGTAGCTCAGGACTTGAAATTTTGAGCCCTGTTATAGGCTATTTGTTCTTGACATTTCCTGTTACTCTTGGAAAATATTTTCAGTATTGGCATCCAAGGACATGACTCTTTGCGTCTGGATTATGGGTACCATGTTGTAGGTCAGGGGCATGAGCTCTATGTATATTCACCTGAAGGAAAGCAAACACAGTATGAAGCTGTCCTGGGGGCTCTCGTTAGTTTTGGGGCATAGGAGTCCTGGTAATAATGCATTGTTGGAGTGATTCGCTCATTAGTGTTGATCTGGATTTTAAATCCAGGAGTGAGGCATCAAATCAAAACAAACTTATTATGGAAGGAGAGACTCCTGGTAACTGTGCCATCATAATACTTAATGTATTCTATTTCTGTAATGTTTCCTAGTATGTAGGTATGCTTAGAATAATAAAAAGGTAATGTGAAGTAAATTCTAATTTTGCCATTGTCTGAAATTGGCAAATTTCCTGTATTTAGCATTGTTTTATCTGAGCCTTCACAATGAGTGTTTATTTAATCTAGAGTTGTAATTTTATATCTTTCAAGATGAGATACATACCAAAGACAAAGTTGTCGGGTCTAAATATTTGTCCAAAGGGTCCAGATCTGACAGAATCCATGGTGCCAGGCTCCAAATCGACAAGAATTGCTCGGGGCACATACTTATTTCCTGTGGTAGAACAATAGGTCTGGTTATAAAGCTTTGCAGCACTAGCTTCAGGTTCCCTGATTTACTAAGCTAGCAATTGATCAGAAGAGATTGCATATTAGAAGTGCATGCACCTGCCATATCCAATTTAAGTCGGTTCATAGTGAATTCTGTGAGCGAAAATCAGTCTTGTAAGACAGTCCGCCACACACGAGTGTCAGCATATTGATGACACTACGGAGAGACAATTGCATGATGACCCTCTTACAGCTACGCCTTCAGAGCAAGCATGGCGGCACCTGGTGTTGGAACTGAGTAAGAACAAGCCGCATTGTTCATGCGCTTATTATAAAATCAACTTTATTAATATAATTTGCTCCTTTATTGGCCTCCAACACCTACATTGCCCCCTAGCAATCAGTAATGAAACCTGCTGCCGGGCTTCTATTTCTCCTCTGCTGATCCCTTCATTGTCTTCCTATACCTTCCGGGACACAATTTAAAATACTGACACTTATGTTCAAAGCCCTTAATATAACATGACCCCTCCGTACATGTCTTTCCTACTTCACAAGTATACCCCTTCTAGAAGACTCCATTCTGCGAGCAACCTCGGTCTTGGTTTCCACCCATACTGCTAAATCACACCTCCAAGACGTTTAAATGGCAATGCCTGTCCTGTGGAATGACACACCTCACCGTATTAGACACTAATCTTTAGTTTGTTCCAGAAGTCCCTCAAAACACTTTTTTTTCAGATTAGTGTCATGTTCCTGGTTAATCCTCCCCTCCGCAAATCATTACAGGTGTCATACCTTGCTTTACTAGCATACCCCTCACCATCTCCGTCTAGTACTAGTGATCTTGACTGCTGATTACTCCTTGTAATCTCATCTGAGCTGGACCCACACCACCTTCTGGCTTCTTATATTGGTTTAGAATTGTTAATTTCATGCCCCATTGGTTATTGTAAAGTGCTGTCGAAACCGTTGATGCTATATAAACCATAGTATCTTCTCCTGCATGTTTAAGACCAATGTGAAAAGCAGCCACCAACGGGATTTTACAGGCAAGGCTGGCGCCAGAGGAGCGCGCTATGTGCGCCTGTACTGACGTGCTTACCGGCATCCGGCATTGTGCAAGCTTGTGCATGAAATGCACGTGCAACAAGTGTCCGTTATCCAAGCCTCTCCGGCAAAGCGCTAGGACGGACGTTGACAGAACTGCAAAGCGCGATTCTCTATAGGAGGATCGAGACTTGCAGTGCTGAGCACACAGAGTGCGCTCAACGAGGTGGCCAGCTTGACAGGAACGTCCACTCTCACGGATGTTCCTTCTGCTCTCCAAAGACGCTCGCCTAACGTGAACCTGGCTGGTACAGGTTAATTCTCTGGACAAAATAAAAAAAAAAAAAAATCTAACCCATCTTGCTATATTGACCATAAAATTTTAATTTTACAGTCACCTGACAATTCCCTGGTTGGCGAATAAATTTAATGGTGTGGCATGCTGCCATCTAACCATAGTCGAAGTGAGAGCATGTCCATTTTTCTCCATTTCTTTTGCTGTTGTATTTATTTTCTAACATCTAAATTACAAGGAAAAAGGTTTTGTATAAAAAAAATAAATTAATTTAAGCTTGTAATCTACAAGAACATAATTACCGCTGGCTTCATTGTAATACACATTAATCCTTTCTAGTTGCAAGTCGCTGTCTCCATGGTAACTGCCTGTCGGGTCGATTCCGTGTTCATCGCTGATCACCTCCCAAAACTGGAGAAAAAAAAATAAAAAAAAATCCTTATTTTATTAATTTGGTAGACTTTGCATTTTATAAAATGGTTTCACTGGATCAAATGAAACTTTTAGTATAATTTTTTCATGAAAAATTGTATCCATATGTATTTACTGCGATGCCGCCATGTAAAATCTATATAATGGTTCCTGATGGTTTTTTCTTCATTGATAATGACGTGCCACACCCTCTCCATCAGACATGCACAAAATGTAGGCATTCTTAGATTTGTTATTTTATTCTTTTTTTTTCCCTTTGGTCTATAAACATAATAAAATAGAAGTATTTGCATTTATAAATGATCGAGATGGGAAAAAAAAAATCTATTCTATGCAGAACACTCTTAAAGCTGACGTATCACACGGTGCTTTATGCGCTTTTGGCTGAAAAGAGATAAGACTTATTTATGAATAGATGCGAATAATGCATTTCAGAATTAATGTGGGATTCCTTTGAATAATTTTAGGAATTCCAGGATTTTTTATCTTTTTTAAAACAATGAAATTGCACTTGGGTATAATTATCTATCATCTAGATATAAATGTAATTTTTTAAACCATATACGAACACGTGGGTTTAATTATTTTATTGAGGAAAAAAAAAAAAAAAAAGTGAAGGCTGGAATTAATGGAATGATTTTTATAGAATAAAGCATCCCTTCATCAATTCTAAAATTCATTTATAGGATTTGATATTGTTTTCGCTCATCTATAATGACAGTCTATATATTCTGTATATATTCTCGATCAGATTTAAACACTGAATAACTCCTTCACCCTGACTGGCACAAAAGACAAATCCACCTCCCCACAGCCCTGGAGGTTAATGAATGAAAGGGTCTCTGCAAGAAGCACCCCACCCCATGTCTGATTTAGAGCAGCAGTATGGCTGCCATCCACACCAAATACATTGTCTACGCATTAACAAAGGGGCACCTTAGTCCTTGCTGTCTGGCTGGCAGGGTGGGTGTGGGCACATTGCACCAGATGATAATGACATGCATTTCTACCAGGGCTTTAAAAAACATCTATAAACCCCAAGGATCATAAAAGCGGATTTTTAGGGTTTTTCCCCCCCTCTATAATATAAGGAATTTCCCACAAAAGAGATTCCAGTAACAATAGATGCAGGGGATGAATAATTCATGAGGATTGAGGTTTCCACTCCAGCCTGCACAGGGAATAACAATGAGCCGAATGGTTTAAATGGCCCCACCAGGCTGCAGTGTGACGACGCACAAAGCAGGAGCACCACCCTAACGCCAGGGTGAGGCAGCGGATCCTTACCTTGGCACCGATCTGGTTGCCGCACTGGCCAGCCTGGAGGTGGACGATTTCACGCATGATGTTAGTGTAAGGGAAAGCTTGTTACAATGTGTTTCCGGATGCGGTGCTTTTAGCCCTTTCTTCTGCCCTGGCTTCTCCCTTCCTGGTCCTGTGTCTTCCGGAGCTGGTGTCTGGGCTAGAACAGCCCTCTTCGTCTTCTGCCTTTTATAGGAGAGGTGTAGGGAGACTGTAGGACCTCCCAGTGCCAGCCCTCTGCTCGCCTCTCAAGTCACTCCCTCACTTCCCAGCCTGCATGATGTAATGCTGCAAGGACCACTGGGCGGCATCTTTAGCCAAACGGCAGCCAATCAGGGGGCTGGGAAGCGGTGGGATGGGGTGCTGCATTGTCTCCAGACCAGAAGAGGTTTTAGAAGAAAAGGTGGGGAAAGGTGTTGGCTTGTGATGGAATATAAATGCGCAGATTTTGTTCACTATCCTGTGTTTTGTAGCATTGACCTGCACTAATCATCTGGATTCATTTATTTGTAATTAAGGAAAAACTACATGGTGTGTATATATAGGGTGTTCAGTAGTGGCTAAGAGACCCCATCCCCCACTATTCCCACCCACCATCATTTTGTAATTCAGCTCTAAGAGGTTGGAATAGCTAGGTGTCAGATGTGCAGAAAATGGGGTGAGGGATGCAGGGCACATTCCTGTGCAGTCTTACTGGAACAACAATGGTTATCTCTATGGGAGAGGAATGTCCCTCCACCCCTCCTGGGGATCAGTACATTTAAAATAGATAGCACTGCCAGATCTGTTGGTGCTTTATAAATAAAGCATAATGATGATATTAGTAAATAGATTCTGTATCTGTCTCTATCCATTTATATATATCTTTACTATATTCACCCATCTCTGCTTATCTGTCTATCTATCAATACAAGTCTGTTCTATAACTACTGCCTCTATCCATCCATCTCTACCTATTGGTCAATATCTATTTACCTTCCATTTCTACCTATCTATCCGTATCTATGTATACTGACTATGAATCCAATTTATTACGGAGCCTGGGCTGTTTCTTCAATGGCAAAGACTGACGGGGTTATTCAGAGAGAGGTGAAAAGCAGGAGAATGACTGGAGAATGAAAAATTCTAGGTCAAAATAGCCAAACCAGAAAAATTCTCCCTTTCATCTCGCTTTCCAAATCGGCTATTTTGACCTAGAATTTTTCATTCTCCAGTCATTCTCCTGCTTTTCACCGCTCTCTGAATAACCCTGTGAGTAGTCCCACATTTACTCCACCTGTAACATCATGGGCAGCTGACGATTGTAAAATGTTTTTTAACAAATGCAGTCATTCTAACCCAGGCATTCATTTGGTCATGATACATCTTTTCTCTAATGCCCAGCCCCCCTATTACAAAGGGTGGGTCATTACAAAGTGCCAGTGTTGCAAATATTGCCAGTATTGCAGTGCTGATAAACGCGGGCATTTCACAAAACTATAATCCAAAGAGTGACAGGAGAAACTTTTCAGTGCAACTTCTACTGTTGTTCTTTGGATTTTGTGAAATGCCGGCGTTTATCAGCACTGCAATACTGGTAATATTTGCAACACTGGCGCTTTGTAAATGACACCTTGAATTGAAGATTTTCTAAGCACCAGAGTTGCAAATATTGCAGTGCTGATAAACACCGGCATTTCACAAAATCAAAATCCAAAGAACAACAGTAGAAGTTGCACTGAAAAAAATTCTCCTGTCACTCTTTGGATTATAGTTTTGTGAAATGCAGATGTTTATCAACACTGCAATACTGGCAATATTTCCCAATATTTGCAACACTGGCACTTAGAAAATCTTCAATTCAAGGGGTCATTTACAAACAATTGTCACAAACTATGCAGCTAATAACAATTATATCCTGCCAATCTTTTTTTCCACTATTCAGGTATTACCCATTTTAAAGTTATTGTCCTAAATGTATGTTGAATATAATATATTTCTGATAGTAATATATAGAAAGAATTAAAATATTGTGTAATGCAAAGCAACAGTAATTGTATTAAATATTTAGGCTGGGGTCAGACTAGCGAATTTTTAACGTGCATTTAGGCGCACTTAATCACGGCCGCACTAGCAGCAAATGATGTGCAATGACGGCCAATATACGAAGTACGGCCGCACGAAAGTCCGGCCGCGCAACGCAAGTGGAAAATGAACGGATTTTTTCGAGAATGCAGAACTGCTAGTACTGATGTACAAAGTGCGCTGCGGCGGCATAGCGGCGTGTGTGCGTGATTAGGAGATGTCAGACGCTGCTAATGTCCAGCCTACATAACGTCCAGACGCAAAAAGTGTTTTATTGACGATCTGTAAAAAATCACGCATGAAAATGCGCGTCGTCTGACCGTTTTTGCGCATTCCGTGAAAAAATGCGTTCGGACGCACCTTTTGGCGGTCGCTGCGAATAATGCGTTCGTTTGACCCTAGCCTTAGTGTTAACATCCTCTTTTTACAGGGGACCAAGAATGTTCTCTCAAAAGGATGGCTGAAAGGTTTCACATCTAGTGGTTTGCTACAAGGGAGTTGAAGAGCTGTTCAACAGGACAGTTGGCTGATCACCCTTGCATTCGATTGGCTGTTAGTATGCTGACCTTTAAGAAAGAGCAGGAAATGTCAACGTTAAGGGCTAATCACAATGCAATGTCTCTCAGTAAGCTCCACCTACAGAGGGGAAAGATGGCGGCAGCTGGCATTGAAGCAGGATAAGTAAACACTGTGATCTCCCACCAAGGAAAGAGCTATTACATTGATCTGTAAGACCAATGCGATATCCATGCCCTGGTGAGATAACACGGGCAAAGTGCTCCTGGTCACTACACGTCCATGGTAAAATAATTTTGTGATCCCTCCGGGTCATCACTAAATGCAGGAAAGATAGAAGGTACAGCCTTAAAATGGACTGAATCGACATCTCTACGACGATGACAACCATCACAAACCAAGGAATTTATAGCAACACTGTCATGTTCTGTGGTCAATATAATATGCAATGCTTGGTCAAATAATGGTATAATGAATGACTGTGAATATACAGGATCCGGTAGCTATCACTGCTCCCATGTGATGTATGATATCATGAGACAATGTCTCTGGTTTCTTGAACACGATGATAACGACAATTGTCTCCAGTGCAAACTCACCAAACCGTCAAGAATACGCAATAATTGAGGAATTTTGAAGCGTAGAAATCAAATTTCTTGATGAATGATGTTATATCTCATGGACTCACATTTGGGGATATACTGTATATGTGACATCATCAAGAAAGAACATCTGGTGACTCTTTTTGAGGCTCTTGATTTTAAATCAATACGAAGAGTTTCTGCAATGTAATAAATACAAGGAAAATGACAGATTGATAGAAAGATAGACAATATATATATATACGGTATACTAAACATTCTTGTTATTTTTAAACAGATCTATAGTGTATAAGTATATAGTGTATATAGCTGCTATATTTTTTTGTTCTATTAAATTTGGAAAATGTGATGATCTCGTTTCTTTCTTGTGCTGCAGCATGAGGAGGGGCCGCCAGTCACACAAAGCCATAGCAAAGGATAATGAGATGCTGCACCGTACACAGTGCTGGCAGAGGATTTTCGCTCCTCTCAAACAAAATGGAAATGAATCCAGAAAAGGGTGGATTGAGAGCTGTATGAGGTGGTTCGTAAACAGATATTGACAGTCCCTCAGGATATACAGGAACCAATAATGAGCTGGCATTGATGCTGACAGTGCGGATAACCATCTGGCCATCATAGAGCAGGGCTGTGAGTCACCATTTACGGACAACCGTGGCCCTGTCCAGATACCATTTATATGTTACTATACTAATGTACAATAAACACCAAAGATATTACAATAATGTAGAACATGTTCACGGAGTACAGCATCAGATATCTACCCCCAGCATTAGTTTTATAATGTATTTGCCACTGGAATTAGTATCTCTCCATATATTATCAAATTCAAATTTTGTAATTTGTTCATATAACAGTGAACTTAATTAATGAGGGAGTGCTCTGGGCATCTTTTCCATATGTTGGCGTATTGCTATGGTACAGGGAGGGACGGCACTGCATCGTCATATGGTTTCTGGTTTACAACACATACCCCTCCAGCTGTAGGCTTAAAGCAAAAATGATGATCTAAGTGGGAAGTCTCTCCAAAAATTCAGAATATCTATTACAACTGCGTATCAGTGTCTTCGGCGTGGCACAATGGCACTCAGGATGCCCCTGTCAATGTCTGTCTGGCTTATGGCTGACATTTAAATTATATATATAAAGCTTTCTAGGCATTATTATTTGTTGTCCTTTTTTACCTCACATTGCTGTGTCCCTGTTCAGTAGGCAATGAAAAATACAATCTATTTATTCTACCAGTCTATTAATGTATTCTAGCTGTCATATATAGACCCAGGACATACTTGAAAACGAGAGAAATCTCGATGTATCATAGAAACATAGAAAAATGTCGGCAGATAAGAACCATTCGGCCCATCTAGTCTGCCCAATTACATGGATACTTTACCTGGATTTATCTTTTGTTTAGGATAGCCTTATGCCTATCCCATGCTTGCTTAAATTCAATCACTGTTTTGGCCTCTACCACTTCAACTGGAAGGCTGTTCCATGTATCCACCACCCTCTCAGTAAAATAATGCTTCCTGATGTTACTTTTAAACCTTTGCCCCTCTAATCTAAGACTATGTCCTCTTGTTTTGCTACTTTGTTTCCGTTTAAATATACTCCTTCCTAGTAAAACACTTTGCAAATAAACAAATAAATATGTATTCTGACTTTAAAGTTTGTTTCCTGCTGCACATTTCTTCTTTTGAAATCATTGAAGCAGTCGACTCTCAGCTTGTGTGTTTGCGGTGACTATTACAGAAACGTATAATGAGGCCATAAATCGTATCATTAGCATTGAGATGTCAACATGTGTATTTCAGTTAACCAAATGCTTTGATGAGGGATTATCACCACTATGTTTATGACGTTTCCATTTCAGTCAGTCCAGTAAACATTATTATTGACTTAATTGGGGTTGAGTAGTAAAGCAGCCATAAGTATAAAACTCAATGAACTTCACCTGTTTATGAACATTGTTCCCCCTCCCGCTTCTATTACGCATGCAACAAGTATATTTGTTGCTTCATGCTTGACAGGCCAGGGATCCAAATTCATATGCCTGTTCCCAAAGCATCATGGTTTTGCTTTCTAGCTAGCTGTAATGTCTGCCAGCCTGCGCCTTGAAAGCATAATGCATGATGTAAAGGCAAATAAAAATGGACAGCCATTCTTTTAATCCCATATAGGCATATAAACAAAAACAGAGAAGTTATTATTTTACTTAGATGGGCATTATATATTCCATTCTGTGTCAAGCGCATGGGTTTTAAACTCCGCAATGTATTCCTCCACAGGTCTACACCCTTGTTTGGTGGCTCGTAGAGCGTGTTCAGCCGTATCCTTTTGTAAGGGATCATCGTATAGCGTGTCCAGGGAAGCGACAAAGGAAACCCAGGTCTCCAAGGTAGGACTATTTGAGATTAGAAAATGGCATGC
This sequence comes from Leptobrachium leishanense, assembly GCA_009667805.1. Classification (NCBI taxonomy): domain Eukaryota; kingdom Metazoa; phylum Chordata; class Amphibia; order Anura; family Megophryidae; genus Leptobrachium; species Leptobrachium leishanense. Next base: position 151,945,033 of record CM019067.1, on the reverse strand, counting down.
CCATATCTGTAGTTCCCCAAGAGTAGCATACAGTGGCAAGAAAAAGTATGTGAACCCTTTAGGATTACGTGGAGTTTTGCATGAATTGGTCATAAAATGTGCTCTGATCTTCATCTAAGTCACAACAATTTGAAAAACACAGTCTGCTTAAAATAATACAACACAAACATTATATGTTTTCATGTGTTTATTGAACAGAACATGTAAACATTCACAGTGCAGGGTGGAAAAAGTATGTGAACCTTTGGACTTAATAACTGGTTGACCCTCCTTTGGCAGCAATAAACTCAACCAAATGTTTCCTGTAGTTGCAGATCAGACCTGCACAACGATCTGTAGTAATTTTGGACCACTCCTCTTCACAAAACTGTTTCAGTGTAGCAATATTCTTGGGATGTCTGGTGTGAATCACTCTCTTAAGGTCATGCCACAGCATTTCAATCGGGTTGAGGTCAGGACTCTGACTGGGCCACTCCAGAAGACGTATTTTGTTTTGTTGAAGCCATTCTTTTGTTGAATTACTTGTATGCTTTGGGTCATTGTCCTGTTGCATCACCCATCCTCTGCGGAGCTTCAGTTGGTGGACAGATGGTCTTACGTTTTCCTGCAAAATGTCTTGATAAACTCTGGAATTCATTTTTCCCATCAATGACAACAATCTAAAAGACAAATATCCATACGGCGCATCTAGTACAATTAATATATTAATAAATCAATGGATATGTAAAATCCATAAAATCTATTAAAAAACTCATGAATCGTAGCAGTAAAAAATGTATTAAAAATATATTATGTCAATAAGGTGCATAGAGTAAAGTCCAGGTCAAATGTGCAAACAGTGCAAAAAAAGTGCTCAAGTATATATTAATGAAATACTCAAAAATGATGATGAAAAATGATGTGTTGATCTTCTTATAAGTGCTGGTGCTGAATCCTCATATCCGCCAGTAATCCTCAAAAAAAGCACATCACAAGAAAGGATAATAGTGCAGACAGTCAAAATAGAATAGGCTCGAATTATAACCAAAATCCAAACCACTCACATTTATAGGAGCCCACAAGGTCCCGGCTCGAGGAGAAACAGCCTGCGGCCAAATATAGGGTGGCACTTCCCTTCTTTCTGTTCGTACTGGAGACTAGAAATAGAGAGAATCGGGAGACGGCACTCCCATAGCGTAATGCTGCGTATATGTGAAAATGTGATAAAGGAAAAGATGAAGCACACTCACCGATTTTAGAGCCTCGTAATATCAGGCTCAATCTATGTCGCTCTGGGTCCTCTTAAGGTGGGAACCCAAACCTCTTTGCCTCCGCGGTGATGAATCCAAGATTCCAAGGAGAAAAAAAGGAGGGTCGGAGAAAGGTGGCAAATATTGGAAAAATTTAATGGATAAATAAAATAAAATACAGGACCTGTATTTTATTTTATTTATCCATTAAATTTTTCCAATATTTGCCCTTTCTCCGACCCTCCTTTTTTTCTCCTTGGAATCTTGGATTCATCACCGCGGAGGCAAAGAGGTTTGGGTTCCCACCTTAAGAGGACCCAGAGCGACATAGATTGAGCCTGATATTACGAGGCTCTAAAATCGGTGAGTGTGCTTCATCTTTTCCTTTATCACATTTTCACATATACGCAGCATTACGCTATGGGAGTGCCGTCTCCCGATTCTCTCTATTTCTAGTCTCCAGTACGAACAGAAAGAAGGGAAGTGCCACCCTATATTTGGCCGCAGGCTGTTTCTCCTCGAGCCGGGACCTTGTGGGCTCCTATAAATGTGAGTGGTTTGGATTTTGGTTATAATTCGAGCCTATTCTATTTTGACTGTCTGCACTATTATCCTTTCTTGTGATGTGCTTTTTTTGAGGATTACTGGCGGATATGAGGATTCAGCACCAGCACTTATAAGAAGATCAACACATCATTTTTCATCATCATTTTTGAGTATTTCATTAATATATACTTGAGCACTTTTTTTGCACTGTTTGCACATTTGACCTGGACTTTACTCTATGCACCTTATTGACATAATATATTTTTAATACATTTTTTACTGCTACGATTCATGAGTTTTTTAATAGATTTTATGGATTTTACATATCCATTGATTTATTAATATATTAATTGTACTAGATGCGCCGTATGGATATTTGTCTTTTATCTTGTATTCTGACACATATTTTGGTTGTTTTATGTGTGTTTTTACCATACTCTAGGCAGCATTGACTATTTATTAGCACTACACCCTGCACTTTAAATTAATTTATAAATAGGCGCCCACACTGTATAGTGTATATTTATATATACACACTTTTTGCTTAATGACAACAATCTGTCCAGGCCCTGAGGCAGCAAAGCAGCCCCAAACCATGATGCTCCCTCCGCCATGTTTTACAGTGGGGTTGAGGTTTTGATGTTGGTGTGCTGTGCCTTTTTTTCTCCACACATAGTGCTGTGTGTTGTTTCCAAACAACTCAATTTTGGTTTCATCTGTCCACAGAATATGCCAGTAGTGCTGTGGAACATCCAGGTGCTCTTTTGCAAACTTCAAACGTGCTGCAATATTCTTTTTGGACAGCAATGGTTTCCTCCGTGGTGTCCTCCCATTTACTCCATTCTTGTTTAATGTTTTCCTTATTGTAGATGTGTCAACAAAAATGTTAGCATGTGCCAGAGATTTCTGTAAGTCTTTAGCTGACACTCTAGGATTCTTCTTTACCTCATTAAGCATTCTGCACTGTGCTCTTGCAGTGATCTTTACAGGACGACCACGCCTAGGGAGAGTAGCAACAGTGCTGAACTTTCTCCATTTGTAGACAATCTGTGTTACCGTGGACACATGAACATCAAGGCTTTTGGAGATACTTTTGTAACCCTTTCCAGCTTCATGCAAGTCAACAATTCTTGATCGTATGTCTTCTGAGAGCTCTTTTCTGCGAGGCATGGTTCACATCAGGCAGTGCTTCTTGAAACCAGTAAACCCAAAACTGGTGTGTGTTTTTAAAGGGCAGGACAGTTTTCAGCAACACATCCAATAATATCACACTGATTGGACTCAAGGTTGGCTCACTCCTGGCTCCAATTAGCCCTTGGAGAAGTCATTAGGCTAGGGGTTCACATACTTTTTCCACCCTGCACTGTGAATGTTTACATGTTCTGTTCAATAAAAACATGAAAACATATAATGTTTGTGTTATATTATTTTAAGCAGACTGTGTTTTTCAAATTGTTGTGACGTAGATGAAGATCAGAGCACATTTTATGACCAATTCATGCAAAACTCCACGTAATCCCAAAGGGTTCACATACTTTTTCTTGCAACTGTAATGACAGTCTGTACCTTGATATCCTCAAAATGACAGGTCCGAGGTTTTAAGGTGAAGTTGATTTGACAGGCAGTACTGAACTTGCGATATCTGCTATGATCACCCATGATTTTTTTCTGGTAGGGGTACAGGTGTTCTGGGGCTTGTATGTCCTGTGCTTGTAGTGGTATCATCGGCCCTTGGTAAGGTGGTGGGACTCCTTGGTCATCTCTTATATGAGCATGGAGCTAGTCTTGCCAGGTTTGGAGATCCTGGACGGTTTGGGTGAGCACCTTCATCTGGTGAACCAAAGCGTTGAGGGTCTCGGTTAAGCCTGCGAGGTCCATGTTGTGGCTCAGTTGTATTGTCAAGGGTTTCCAAAGGTGGACCTCAGTATGCAGGGAAGTAATCGTGGCTCAGTTGTATAGTCAAGGGTTTCCAAAGGTGGACCTCAGTATGCAGGGAAGTAATCGTGACATCGTAACAGTTAAATCAGAAGACGGTCTAGTAGTTGTTATACAGGCCAGGGGTCGGTGCGGGTGGCAAAGGTTTGTAAGCGGTAAACTAGCAGAGAAGAGTCAAATCCAAGGTATCAATAAGTAATAGAGCTGAGCTAGCGCCTGCCCTGGAATATCGCGTTAACATGGGGACGCTACAAGAAAATCTGCAGGTGCAGAATGCAGATTTTCCCCGTTAGTGTCCCCACGTTAGCACAAATAAGGGTATAGGGCCCATAATGTGTCTCAGTCTGAGTTCTAGGTAATAAAATGGGCAGCATTTTCCAATAAATTATTTTTCCAGTATATATAATTATGGTAAATCAGCCATTCTGTCAGAATTCTAATTCGCCGCATATGAAATCATGAATTGCCTGGATTGCCTGCTGCAGTAATATTTTAGATGGTGTCATTACACGGCTGATAAATAATTCAATTGAATTGTGGTAGTGGATCTAAAGTATGTGTTTGCTTATTTTAGTGCTCTGGTCCTACGTAATGGTTTACTAATGGTTTCTGACTGGTTTTGTTGCTATACTATGTAATTACTGCAGAGAATTCTCAATTCAGATTTAAAGGAAACCAGTCATTTCTAAAACAAAAAAGCAATGTTGGGGGCACATATGTTTGGGGGTTATGAATTAGCCACCGTTTTATAAAATAAAAATCCTCTAGTTTCCATACTTGACTCCGGATATTTTTTCATACGAATTTCAATATTTAGAGCAAAATGACTATCACATTTAATTTCATCAATTTTCTTGCAACATCATATAGAACGTCCCAAACACACAAACCAGCTTCAATCCCCTCTTCCACTTCACTATATCAGCCTTTTCTACACAATGTTTACAAAACTTTACAGTCATCTGTATCACCCCTGCATCAAAACTATCATTAATAAACCCAGGGCCCAATTCCAACACAAACACTATGGGCTCTATTAACAGCTGCGTGCAAAAGCGCATGCGCAGCGCTATTTTTCTTTGCGCGCAGCGTTAATGTTAACGCGCGTAAATTAACGCTGGTATTACAATCTGAGCACATTTTTTTCATCCGTCAAGAAATACCGCGTGTAAAAAAGACGTGCAAAAACGAGCGCACATTAACGCTGTGCGCAGAAATCAGTGGGAAGACTGTTTTTTTCACACGATTCAGCCAATCTGAAACAAGAAACACAATTGTCTCCCGTTCAGTTTTGCACCTGTCAAAAATCAATCTGAGTATATATGCTGCAGCAATAATAAAAACACGCACAACTTCTCCATTTTATTGTTTGGGTATGTGTAGAATGTGTAACTATACTTTGCTGTATTTTTTTTTTCAGGCTGATGTATTTGGTTTCAGCCAGGACGTTCAGATTTGCCATTAACACCAGCTTTTCAAAGACGTTAACATTATGCGCGCAAACGTTATCCGTTAAAATTTGCGCTTATAATTTGCGATTGTAATACCATCTGCGTACCAGCGCACAAACGCAATTGCGCTCACAATGTTAAGTATAGGACACGCTAAGTACATTACGCTCGCAAAGGGTACGCGCAGGTTCACCACCGGTAGACGTTAACGTGCATTTTTTTGTGCGGACATTGTAATACGACGTTCTGCGCGAAGGGTTTTGCCTCTCGCGTTAATGTGTTTTTGCACACGTGCAAAATTGTGCGAGAAGAGTGTAATAGTGACCTAAAGGTAAGATGCAAACTGAAAACTTGTATGTCAGCTATTTTCCATTTGCGACTTACCTCTAATGTCTGTAATACGACTGAGCCGCTTTGCCGGCAACTCAAGAGGTAATACTTTCTAGTTGAATGGGGATAACACCAGGGATGCTGTGCATTTCCGCTGTTATCAGCTCCACGAGTCCATAGGAACCCATGGAGCCAGACACGAGCAAGTTATTTTTAATTTGGCAAAACTGTTTAAAGCAGCCTCACTTCTTTATATAATGAATACACCCAACAGAGAGGAAAACCAGCTGCAGGATTGTGATATCGGCAATATTTATTTATTAATTTATTTGCAAAGTATTTTACCAGGAAGGATACATTGAGATTTCTCTCGTTTTCAAGTATGTCCTGGGTTCAAGTATTTTGATATATGTATGTGTGTATATATATATATATATATATACTGTATATACACTATATTGCCAAAAGTATTCACTCACCTGCCTTGACTCGCATATGGATGGGTGAGCGAATACTTTTGGCAATATAGTGTATATGCTTATTATTGCAAAAGGCTCAGATAAAAGATAATGCAAAGTATGTCAAAATAAGTATGTTTAATCAAATGAATAGTCAACCAGTTCCTCTGTGTTCTGAGTGGTTAAAGATAACACAATGCACAAGGTTTTCCATTAGCCCTCCAAAGTATAATTTGGTAAATCAAGAACAGCAGTTTGATTAATAATTCCTGAAGAGCTCGTACAGCAAAATAGAGGTTGAGTGACTGCCTTCATATGCCAAAGAGGGATAGCTAGGTGACGTGTGCGGAATCATTACCCCTTATCTACCTGGAGAGAATAAACATGGCTTTCCATTCTCTATAGGGAGATTTATAGCTGTTTTTTACATGTTCTTTGGCTACAATTTAGGTGTTGTTAATGTATCTTACATTATCGGAATTATACAGTTGTGTTCAAAATTATTCAACCCCCAATGCTGTAAAGGGTTTTAGGGAATTTAGTGTACATTTGTAATTGTATTCAGAATGAAATCCTACAAGGACTTTTTAAAGAACCATATGCAACTAAAATGACATAGTTACATAGTTATATAGGCTGAAAAAAGACATGCGTCCATCGGGTTCAGCCTCTCCCACATAACCTACTGCTGTTGATCCAAAAGAAGGCAAAAAACCCAGTCTGAATGCTTGCCAATATGCAACATACTGGGAAAAAATTCCTTCTTGACCCCAGAATGGCAGTCAGATTTCTCCTTGGATCAAGAAGCTTTTACCCACATATTAAATATTATAACCCTTAATATTCTGTGTCTGCAGGAAGTCATCCAGTCGTTTTTTAAAAGTCTGTAAAGACTCTGACCCAACCACCTCAACAGGCAGAGAATTCCACAGCTTTATTGTTCTCACCGTAAAATAACCCTTCCTATGCTTTAAGCTAAATTTTCTTTCTTCCAGTCTAAATGGATGACCCCTTGTCCTATGTATAGTCCTGTTAATGAATAGGTTATCAGACAATGGTTGATAATGGCCCCGTATATATTTATATAAGGTTATCAGATCCCCTCTAAGGCGCCTTTTCTCTAAACTAAACAGGTTTAAGCTTGTTAGTCTTTCCTCATAACTTAACCCTTCCATCCCCCTTATTAATTTAGTTGCCCGTCTCTGCACTTTTTCTAACGATATAATATCTTTTTTTAAGACAGGTGCCCAAAATTGCACGGCATATTCAAGGTGCGGCCTGACCATTGATTTATACAGAGGCAAAATTATTTTTCATCCCGTGAGTGAACTCCCCTTTTAATGCATGCCAGTACTTTGCTGGCCTTGGCGGCTGCTGTTTGACATTGCACATTGTTACTTAGTTTGAAGTCTATGATTATTCCCAAATCCTTCTCCTGCTTGGATTTCCCTAACTCCGTACCATTTAGGGTATAAATTGCTTGTGTGTTCTTCACTCCAAAGTGCATAACTTTACATTTATCTAGATTAAATCTCATCTGCCATTTAAGTGCCCAGTCCCCCAATATATCTAAATCCCTCTGCAGCGAAGTAACATCCTGCTCACATTGTATTACTTTTCCTAGCTTTGTGTCATCTGCAAACACTGATACATGACTTTCAATGCCTATCTCAAGGTCATTTATAAATAAATTGAATAGTATTGGTCCTATAACAGACCCCTGAGGGACACCACTTACCACTGTGTCCATCTTGAATGTACCATTTATGACCACTCTCTGTACCCTATCTTTTAGCCAGTTTTCTATCCAAGAACAAGTATTTTCATCTAGACCATTTTTTCTTAATTTAAGTAATAACCTTTTGTGTGGAACTGTGTCGAAAGCTTTGGCAAAATCTAAGTAAATCACATCCACTGCGACCCCCTGATCTATACTTCTACTTACTTCCTCATAGAACGTAATTAGGTTAGTCTGACATGATCTGTGTTTCATGAAACCATGCTGATTTTTGCCAATTACATTATACCTCCCAATAAATTCCTGAATATTATCCCTTAGTAACCCCTCAAATACTTTCCAGCCACAGATGTTAAGCTCACAGGTCTATAATTCCCAGGCACAAATTTTAAACCTTTCTTAAATATAGGGATCACGTCAGCTTTTCTCCAATCCTCTGGTACTATTCCTGAAAGAAAAGAACCTTGAAAGATTAAGAACAGAGGTTTACATATTTCAACACATAGCTCTCTCAGTACTCGCGGGTGAATTCCATCTGGCCCTGGGGCTTTATTAGCATTCACATTGTTTAATTTGTGTAAAACCTTGTCCTGAGTCAACCAGTCACTTTGTATTAGTAAGTTTTTATTAATGAATTTCATGTCTCCTGTTATAGGTTTCTCTTTGATAAATACTGAAGAAAAATAATCATTTAAAATTTCTGCCTTATCCTGATCTTCAGTTAACAATAACCCTGACTCAGATTTTAGTGAACCTACATTTTCACTCTTGGGTTTTTTAGAATTTATGTACCTAAAGAATCTTTTAGGGTTGGTCTTGCTCTCTTTGGCTATTTCTTTTTCATTTTCTAGTTTAGCCCATCTAATCGCATTTTTACATGCTTTATTGGCTGCCCTATATGCTTTATAGGATGCCTCAGATTTATCAAATTTAAAAGCTTTAAATGCCTTCTTTTTATTTTTCATTTCCTTAGTTACCTTCCTACTAAGCCACATTGGTTTCAGTCTGTTTCTTTTATATTTATTAACCAGTGGAATATATTGTGACGTGTACTTTTCTAGTGTTAGTTTAAAGATATTCCACTTATCCTCAGTGTTTTTCCTGTGAAAGAGTTTCTGCCAGTCAATGACATTGAGAGCTTCCTTTATTTTAATAAAGTTGGCCTTTTTAAAATTATATATTTTAGCATGCCCCTTATGAATGTGTTTTTTTGAGTTTATTTCAAAAGTCACCATGTTATGGTCGCTATTTCCCAACTGTTCTTTTACATTAATATTTGAGAAAAGATCCACATTATTTGTTATAACCAGGTCCAGACAGTTATCCTCTCTAGTTGGTGTTTCTACCAGTTGTGACATGAAGGTATCATTTAAAATGTTCAGGAACCGGATTCCCTTTGCTGAATTACTAGTCCCACTATCCCAATTTATGTCCGGGTAATTAAAATCTCCAATAATTAAAGTGCTGCCATGATGTGCAGCCTTCCTAATTTGCTCTAACAGTTGTTCTTCCTCATCATTATCTATATTAGGTGGTTTATAGCATATGCCAACCAATAATTGACTTCCCTGTTTATTCCCCAACGAAATATTTACCCATAAGGATTCCACATTTCCCTCATCACTTTCCAGTTGTGTGTAATATTAGGCTTTAAATCCTGATTTACATATAAACACACTCCACCCCCTTTCTTATGTTTCCTATCCTTTCTAAACAATGTATAACCGTTTAAGTTTACAGCCCAGTCATGCGTTTCGTCCCACCATGTTTCTGTTATTCCTATAATGTCGTATTGCTTAGTGTATGCTATTACCTCTAGTTCCCCCATCTTGTTATTGAGGCTCCTTGCATTAGCAAGCATACATTTAATGTTATCTCTACCCACACATGCTGAATGCGACTTTACATTACATGCCTCCACTGTTCTTACATTACCCATCCCCCCGGCTCCACCCCCCTTAGTCTGAACTGAAACCCTTCCGCTATCTGCTCTGTCTCCATTTTGTAAGATACTGTATCCCTCCCCCCCTTCCACTAGTTTAAAGTCTCCTCCAACCTTTTAACCATCCTCTCCCCTAGCACAGCAGACCCTCTTCCATTCAGGTGCAATCTATCACAACTATACAGATTGTACCCCAGTGCAAAATGAGCCCAGTGCTCTAAAAACCCAAAGCCCTCCTTCCTGCACCAAGCTTTAAGCCACGCATTGACCTCCCTAATCTCCCGCTGCCTTTCCACTGTAGCACGTGGCACAGGTAGGATCTCAGAAAATACTACCTTGGAGGACCTCTTCTTCAGTTTACTTCCTAATTCCCTGAAATCATTCTTCAGGTCCTTCCATCTTCCGCTTACTTTGTCATTGGTACCAATATGGACCATGACAGCTGGGTCATCTCCAGCCCCTCCCAATAATCTATCAACTCTGTCAACCACATGCCTAACACGGGCACCCGGCAGACAGCAAACTGTCCGGTTAAGGCGATCAGCGCGACAGATTACCCTGTCTACTCTCTTAATAATAGAGTCCCCTACCACCACAACCTGTCTAGGCTTACTTGCCCTCTTTATCCCTCCCTTACTTGGTGGGCTGATCCCCCGGCTGTTGGAGCAGCCTCCAGTACTGCTACACCTGAGCTGCTGCACCCAACATCTTCGCTCAAGGGGGCAAATCTGTTGGTGTGCGCAAGATCAGGACTAGCCAACCTTTTCCTCTTCCCTCCCCCCCTGCTACCACGTGTCACTGACACCCAGCTACCAACCTGTTCCCCGGTTAACTCCACTCTCCCACACCCCTAGATTCCTCAACTATACTTTGCTCCGTGAGAAGCAGGCTCCTTTCAAGATTGTCAATCTGCCTCAGCGTTACGATGTGCCCTTCCAGATCTCCAATACGAGCTTCCAGAAGAGCTACACGTTCACACTTGCTACAGAGATATGGACCCTGGAAGGATTCCTCCAGACATGCATACATGCAGCAGGATGTGCACTGGGTCAAACCTTCAAGCTTGCTAACACTCATACCCAAAACAAGATAACAAATATATAAACAACAATTGATAACCTGTTATTTAAACTCCTGTTTTTAACTCCACTTGAAAATAGCCCACTTAAAAGTAGACCACCTCAAGCCCCTGTAAGCAAGCTCAGTGAGTTGCCCCTGAGATTATGTAGCCATACAAGTGAAATCACCTGACAGGCTACACGCCCCCAATTAACAAGTCACCAGCCACCCAGGGAAAAAAAACAACCAAAAAGCACAACAGAAAAAAAACCAGCAGAAAAAAAAACCAAAAAGAGAAATTAAATTGACAAATAAACCAGAGGTTTCTCTCCCTCTAAAGATACAAACCAGACCAGTACAGGTAGAATTCCTGTTTTTAACTCCACTTGAAAATAGCCCACTTAAAAGTAGACCACCTCAAGCCCCTGTAAGCAAGCTCAGTGAGTTGCCCCTGAGATTATGTAGCCATACAAGTGAAATCACCTGACAGGCTACACGCCCCCAATTAACAAGTCACCAGCCACCCAGGGAAAAAAAACAACCAAAAAGCACAACAGAAAAAAAACCAGCAGAAAAAAAAACCAAAAAGAGAAATTAAATTGACAAATAAACCAGAGGTTTCTCTCCCTCTAAAGATACAAACCAGACCAGTACAGGTAGAATTCCTGTTTTTAACTCCACTTGAAAATAGCCCACTTAAAAGTAGACCACCTCAAGCCCCTGACATCAATTGGTTTTGTAATACAGTAGTAAATGTTTCTTTTGTGAATTCTTCATTGACACAATTATTCAACCCCTTAAAGACTACCACTCTGAAGAACAGAGGTTCATTCAAGTGTTTTCAATCAGGTATTGAAAACACCTGTGGATGTCACGGAGCAGCAATAAAGCATTATAAGCACCAATTAGGCAGCTTTAAAATGACTGTGATACTCAGCTCCTTCTAGACAGTTACTGGTGTGGTTACAAACATGGTGAAGTCAAGAGAATGGTCCAGGAAAACAAGAGAAGAGGTGATTACTCTTCACAGGAAGGGCAATGGCTATAAGAAGATTGCAAAGATGTTAAACATACCAAGAGAGACCATAGGAAGCATCATTCGCAAATTCAAGGCAAAGGGCACTGTTGAAACGCTACCTGGTCGTGGCAGAAAGAAGATGCTGACTTCGACTGCTGTGCGCTACCTGAAGCGTAGAGTGGAGAAAAGTCCCCGTGTGACTGCTGAGGAACTGAGAAAAGATTTGGGTTTGGATGTGGGTACTGAAGTCTCAGCTCAGACAATACGGCGCACACTGCGTAATGAAGGCCTCCATGCCAGAACTCCCAGGCGCACCCCCTTGCTGTCTCCAAAGAATAAGAAGAGTCGACTGCAGTATGCCAAAAGTCATGTGGATAAACCACAGAAGTTTTGGGATAGTGTTCTGTGGACTGATGAAACAAAATTAGAACTGTTTGGGCCCATGGATCAACGCTATGTTTGGAGGAGGAAGAACAAGGCCTATGAAGAAAAGAACACCTTGCCTACTGTGAAGCATGGCGGGGCTCAATCATGCTTTGGGGCTGTTTTGCTTCTGCAGGTACAGGGAAGCTTCAGCGTGTGCAAGGTACCATGAATTCTCTTCAGTACCAGGAGATATTGGATGACAATGTGATGCAGTCCGTCACAAACCTGAGGCTTGGGAGACGTTTGACCTTTCAACAGGACAATGATCCCAAGCATACCTCCAAGTCCACTAGAGCATGGTTGCAGATTAAAGGCTGGAACATTTTGGAGTGGCCATCGCAGTCACCTGACTTAAATCCGATTGAGAACCTCTGGTGGGACTTAAAGAAAGCAGTTGCAGTGCGCAAGCCTAAGAATGTGACTGAACTGGAGGCTTTTGCCCATGACGAATGGGCGAAGATACCCGTAGATCGCTGCAAGACACTTGTGTCAAGCTATGCTTCACGTTTAAAAGCTGTTATAACTGTAAAAGGATGTTGTACTAAGTACTAAGATTGAATGTCACTTGGGGGTTGAATAAAACTGATAATGATGTGAGCACAGAAAAGACATTTGTGGTTATTTCATTATAAATGTTATGTTATATTTGTCTGACCTACACGTGCCTCTTTGATTTAATTGTAAGCAAGATGACTGAATGATCAAAATCAATGTCAAACTGGCCAAAACACTCAATTTCAGTGGGGTTGAATAATTTTGAACACAACTGTATCTCTGGATATATGAAAATTGACAGGGATGACATTTACTGTCACGTGACAGACAATTTTTTATTAATTTCTCAGTGTTCCCTTGTTTAATACTACTGGATCTAGCTTCTCCCCACATAACCTCTTCCCATGATACACTGCAGGATTTCTCACGCAAAGTCCCCATCCTCTGGAACGCTCTCCCTCATATTGTCAGACTTTCCTCTAGTTTCCCTTCCTTCAAACGCTGCCTTAAGACATTCCTATTTAGGGAAGCCTGCCACCCGACTCACTGACGCAACCAGTTCATCACTCTCACCTAGCAGTCCATCACTCTCACCTTGCAGTCCATCACTCTCACCTTGCAATCCCCTCCCTACTGTTTCCACCCCCAACCCATCTAGATTGTGAGTTCCCACGGGAATAGGGCCCTTGTTTCCTCCTGTACTCAGGGCCGGCCCGACAATGGTGCAGAGCGGAGCAACGGCGCCAGGCGGAAAATTTCAGCCCCGGCACCGCTGCTGCGCTCTGCACTTTACTTAAATGCAGCGGCGGCAGATCGTGCGGCCGCCGCGTTCGTTCCTTCAACGAGCAGCAGCCGCATGAGTATCTGCCGCTCGCCTGAGATCCATCCGCCAGCCTGCTGCGATCGAGATCATGTGATCTCGCGAGAACGCGGCAAGCTGGAGGATGGATTTCAGGCGAGCGGCAGATACTCACGAGGCTGCCGCTTGTTGAAGGAAGGAACGCGGCGGCCGCAGGATCTGCCCGTCGGAGGGGCCCGCCTGGCAGAGCGAGGTGAGCTTGGGGGCAATCTATCCATGTGTGAGCCTCAGCCTGGGGTTAAATATATCCATGAGTCTGGGGGCAAATATATCCGTGAGTCTGGGGGCAAACATATCCATGTGTGAGTCTGGGGGCAAACATATCCATGAGTCTGGGGGCAAACATATCCATGAGTCTGGGGACAAACATATCCATGAGTCTGGGGGCAAATATATCCATGAGTCTGGGGGCAAACATTTCCATGAGTCAGGGGGCAAACATCCATGAGTCTGGGGGCAAACATATCCATGTGTGAGCCTGGGGGCAAATATATCCATGAGTGAACCTGGTGGCAAATATATCCATAAGTGAGCCTGGGGGCAAATATATCCATGAGCCTGGGGGCAAATATATCCATGAGCCCGGGGCAAATATATCCATGATTGAGCCTGGGGGCAAATATATCCATGAGCCTGGGGGCAAATATATCCATGAGTGAGCCTGGGGCAAATATATCCATGAGCCTAAGGGGGAAAAATATATCCATGAGTGAGCCTGGGGGCAAATATATCCATGTGTGAGTCTGGGGCAAATATATCCATGTGTGAGTCTGGGGCAAATATATCCATGTGTGAGCATGGGGGCATATATATCAATGTGTGAGTCTGGGGCAAATATATCCATGTGTGGGCACTGCTGGGTATGTGACGCTGGGCTCTGCTGGGTATGTGACGCTGGGCACTGCTGGGTATGTGACGCTGGGCTCTGCTGGGTATGTGACGCTGGGCTCTGCTGGGTATGTGACACTGAGCACTGCTGGGTATGTGACGCTGGGCACTGCTGGGTATGTGACGCTGGGCTCTGCTGGGTATGTGACGCTGGGCTCTGCTGGGTATGTGACACTGAGCACTGCTGGGTATGTGACGCTGGGCACAGTTATACACACCTCACATTACTGTATCACAGAGCTCCACAGCAAGAAAATTCTAATGTACGGTGTGTATGAGTGTTTGAATTTTATTGCTGTGGTGCACTGTGATACACTCATACAGTTTTTTTTTCTGGGGGGGCAGCATTTCATCCTTTGCTCCAGGCAGCACAATGTCTTGGGCCGGCCCTGCCTGTACTGGTTTGTCAAATGTTGTTCAATGTATTGTAACCCTGTCTATATTGTGCCCATTGTACAGCGCTGCGGAATATGCTGGTGCTACAGTATATAAAGAATAATAATAATAATAACCACTCCCTCACTTACCCATTGTACCTGTAGTCAAGGTCTGCACATAAAATCCTCCAAGGACTTTTTAGTTATACATGTATATTGTATTTTATTTGTTTTGGTGTTATGGGTAATAAATACATGTGTTTTAATTACTTATTTAATAGAAGTAAATTTTTCTCAGCCTAGCGTGTGATTTTTGCCTCCGTAGTATTTTTTGGTTGCAAGGGGAGAAAAATGAAATTAGTTATTACAAGGAATCCTGCCAAGCCTCCTGATCACATTCCACTAGAACCATTAGATGTGCTGAAACCAAATAGATATATTGTGTTGACTTGAATTCTATAGGGGTTATTCAAAGAGAGCCAAATAGGCCACTGAATTGCACCAAACTGTGAATTTCCCCGTACGATGCAATTTCGTGGCAATTCGGTTATTCAAAAAGCTGTCAATACACCAAATATTGGCGACTTGCCAGGGAAATATGGTGCAATTCGGCAGCAGTGAAATTCCCCATAGAGAAGCAATGGTTAATTTCTTCAGAGAACACCGAACAGCAGAGAAAAGATGGTGAAATGCCCAGATTTTTGGTGCTTTCACTCGACAGGATTAAACAGGCGAATCCCATCGGTTTCAATGTAAAAGAAATTGCCTGTTTTTAATACATTTTTATTCAACCGTTTATTCTTTTCTTTTGCAGCAAAAAGTCTTATTAATTTATTTTTTTAGGTATTTTACTGGATTTTTTCCACAAAATTTTTGATTTCCATTTTGTTAATTGTGTTTTTTTTTTATTTTGTAACAGACGTTTTTTATTGTTATTCATAGGACCTTATTATTTCCATGCATTATTTTTGTTTAAAAAGCCTTTTAAAAGTTGCGTCTTTTGTTTTACCACTTTTGCTGGTTGGCTTTTTTCGACGGCTGGTCGGCTTTTTCTGTCGGCGTTCGACGGTCTGTTCAGTGGAGCATCGGCTGCTTTTGGCAGTTTGTCGGATGCGTTTGGTGGGTTTATCGACTGTGTTTGGCGGTTTGTGGCTGCGTTCGGCGGATCGATTCAGCGCACTTCTGGGACCCACAGCAGGGTCGGCGAATGGAGCTAGTCGAAGTGCACTGAATGAAAGAGCACAGAAATTTCGGTGCTCTTTATTGTCTACAGATCAGTTTGGGACCATAACCACTGATTTATATAGAATGAAGAAACGTCAAATAAAGTGAATGGACCAGAGAACATTCACTCATAAGCAGAAATAAATCAGCAGTGGTGGACCCTTGCCATGGGTTGCTATATCTCATTATTCCTTCCTCATATAATTTTGCCTTCATTGACCTGTCCTTCTCCCAACTGACAGCACTAGGCCTATTGTGAGGCATGCGTATGGATCCTCCGGTCCAATAGCGCCTCTACTAATCCATCCCAGCCTTTGTAACTTTATCATTTATAAATCTGCTCTTCAAGTTGATAATAAACAACGCATTATCCCAGAGGGCATGGAGATATGGCCCCAAAACTCACATACAAATTCAAATATGTTAGTCACTCACATGTCACTACAAATAAAATAAAAAAGCATAATAATACGTACAGACCTCAATATGTTTCCTTACTTGCCAGGTCACCATAAAATACAGCTTGGTCACCACTAGCAGTTCTTCAATCCACTGTCAAAACAAAAGTCGTCAGCATTTTCCAGTAAACCCTTTAAATTGTTTAAGTAGCCAACAAGGCATTGATCTCATGTATTTGTAGATGTTGTGGGGACATCAGGCATTTCAGATATTTTCAGCAGGGCAGCAGCTGTAAGAGCCTCATTTTACAAATACAGTACTTTTCCCACCCTGCACTGTGAATGTTTACATGTTCTGTTCAATAAACACATGAAAACATATAATGTTTGTGTTGTATTATTTTACGCAGACTGTGTTTTTCAAATTGTTGTGACTTAGATGAAGATCAGAGCACATTTTATGACCAATTCATGCAAAACTCCACGTAATCCCAAAGGGTTCACATACTTTTTCTTGCCACTGTATACCGCATAACCTCACGACTTCCCGAATGAAGTAACTCAGTCCATTAGTAAATATTTTAAGAAACAATTTACAATAATGTGTATTTTCATGAAATATAATGTAAACGCTAACAGTACCTCTAATGTAATATTTACATTTGTAATGGCTCTTTTCCTTTGCTCTCCTTACCCAACATATTTAAAGGATCTTCAAACCGGACGCATACATTTACACATAACTAGAAACAATTTAGTAGCTAGACATTCTAAACATTCTCATTCTTCGCTGTAAGTGCATACATTGTAAGGGTTAATGGGATTTGCAGTTCTGCACCCAAAGCAGTTATTAAATTCACCCCATCAGACGAATGAAGTTGCAACGCAGAGATAACGCTCCGCTAATAGTGTGAGAACCCAATCTGAAGGCTTCATTCGTGGGATTTTTGGGCATTTCTACAGCACAGGCTCAATAGAATGCCAGCTATCAGAGCATGGGCAGTCAGCAACATCATCCTAAGGTAATGCTTCCAAGACCTGTCCTAGGGACCCACTACCAGGCCAGGTCTGCCAGATATGTGAAGCACAGCACAAGTGACATGATTTGCTGCTCAGTGATTGCAGGATTCAGTCTGCATTCCCCCCAAGGTAATTTTCAAAGGGATACTCCATTGAAAATAGAGTTCACTTTTTTGCCCCTAAATGAGGCTGCTGAAAGCTTCTACTCAATATTTTTTTATTTTAGATTAATTTACTTATCCTCATTGCTCCTACTCTTCAACTCAGGGGTCCCAAACCTGGAAGTCCCTGAAGCTTTTCTGCGCAATTTGTGCTGCTACACAACTTCATTAGCGTAGGAACCCTCAAATTGTGCAACGCTGCGGGACTTAGGCACTTTATGTATGCAAGTTCCGTAACGCCTGTGCATTACGATGAATCGTAGCTGCGAACGCATCACAATCTGATCCATCGGCTGCTTCTCTGACTGCTTGCGTTCATGGGTGCTCTCTGAGAGGGAGACTTTGACATGTGCTCTGCATGCTAATGTCACTAGTGACTGATCTGGTGACCGGCAGCCTGAATATTCTAAATCCTGGCTGCTGGGTGGGATGGAGGAAACTTCTCCACTTCACCCAGCAATTATTTCCGAATCGGGGGGGGGGGGGGGTTATTCCTCACATGCTGGCCACTTTCAAACTATAGAGTGGTTAGGATGAGTAGAGTGTCCCTTTAAAGCAGTGTTTCCCAAACCTGTCCTCAGGACCCTCCGCCCCGCCAGGTTTACAGATATGTGAAGCACAGCACAGGTGATATGATTTGCTGCTCAGTGATTGCAGGATTCAGTCTGCATTTCCCCAAGGTGATCTGCAAAACCTGGCCTGGTTGCGGGTCCTGAGGACAGGTTTGGGAAACACTGCTTTGAAATCTATCCTGTTAGTGGGTCCTGAGGACAAGGTTCGAAAGCAATGTCTTAAAGCGTGTTATTAGAGTCATCCACTCTCACACAACACATCCCAGGTCCTATTTGGTGGCTGTAATCTATATTAGAGCCCTGTGCACATATGGTGGTGCTGTATGTGACCCATAGCTGTGGGCTCCAGACATGTACTTTTCTCTTTCCTTAAGCAGGATAGGTCACAGGGGGATGAAAAGACTATGGATTACTTGAAACACCAGCCTTTTTATTTTAAATATGTTTGATTTGTGAAGAACAGGAGTGCGGCCCTTCTCGTAACTTATGACGGACCTCAGCAACGGGTATAACACAGCAAGTATTAACAGTCTGGAAAGATGAGGATATTTTGTTCATAACTCGGCATCATTTTCAGGGCAAAGATGTGCATCCAATATGGCAATTAATAAAATCTGTTTCTGTTGCTTTGATTCTATCGGTTTTATAATGGGAGGCAAGATTTACTGCAGAATACGTTTTGCCAAATTTCTTGGACGCTTTAGGCTGGGGTCAGACGAACGCAGTGCAAACGCGCGTGCAGCCGCATTTTATCACGGCCGTAGTAGCAGCAAATGACGGCCAATGACAGGCAATACACGAAGTACTGTCGCACGAAAGTTCGGCCAGGCAACGCAAGCGGCAAACAAATGCATTTTTTCGAGAATGTGAAACAGCTAGTACTGACGTACAGAGCGCTGCGTTCGCTAGCGTGATTAGGAGACTTCAGACGCTGCTCATGTCCGGCCAACATAACGTCCAGACGCAAAAAGGATTTTATTGATGATCCGTACAAAATCACGGACGAAAAAAAACACATCGTATGACCGCTGTCGCGTATTCAGTGAAAAAATACGTCCATTCATTCGAACGCACTTTTTCATGGACGACGCAAAAAGTGCATTCGTCTGACCCTAGCCTTATAGAAATATAAAGCAGCGTGGCTGTCGATTTATACCATTTACCTCACGCTTGGCTATACTTCCGGGAGGTGGCATTTTGCATCTGCAATTCGTTTTTGCACTGTGTAATACATAGTTAATATTCGCACTCCGGTTCACTATGTAGCACAATTTTTCTCTACCCATGAGGCATAAAAGATACAATATAGGGGAAAACACGATCACTAAACAACTAACTTCTGACATAAAGGCTCTGGGTGGAGTATAAAACACGGATGCAGTCGTGTTAATGACAGTCATGGGTACTATCCATAGAATAACTATCAGAAGCATAAAGCACTGATTTCTCTGGTCGAAATGATGTAACCCTTAGAAGATGAATTCTCAGCAACCAGCACTATTAGTGGCAGGACAGCTGTGTATTACTGTAGTGTGATTAATTGAGCGTAGCCTGAGGCTTAGTGATTAAACTGGATGAGATCTCTGCTTTTAGACATTTGATACACGACTCGATTTAAAGCAGAAGCAAGAGAGAACCACAATGCTCCTTTTGCAATTGTCTTCTGCTCACTTCCCAATCCAGATCGACACAAAGACTCCAACTGCAAGAACTACTGCAGAGTTTACAAGAAAAAATATATATATATCAGCTTGCTTTCTGTATACAGTGAATGAATCTCTATTGATTTTTCCTGGACATTATGCGGTCACGTGTGGTGGAAATGGATTCGAGTTCCCCTGGGAAGGGGAACTGTTGTGCAGCAGATGGTCCATATGATGGTAGATGCAGACTGATGCAGCCAGGCAACTGCAGAACAAGACAAAAGGGACAACCCAGAAACTATGGAATATACATTTAGGAAAACCGTGAGCTGGGAAAGTTATATTTTTAATGTTAAGATAGTACTGTATACCAATATGATGTAGCTTAAGCTTGGGATGGTCCATTTTCACTGTTTAGTATGAGGTGTCACTGGGCTTTCCATGAGAATCTCACGGATATCAAAGCAAATCGAAAAATGGCAACTATCCCAGGCATTCATAAAGCATATTCAAACAACATGGGCTCTATTACATTCTTTGCGCAAAAACGCTCGCGCAGCATTAAACGTTAACGCGCGTAAATTAATGCTGGTATTACAATCCGAGCGCATTTTTTCATCCTTCAAAAAATAGCGCGCGGAAAAAAGACGCGCATTAACGCTGCGCGCAGAAATCGGTGGGCAGACTGTTTTTTAACGCGATTCAGCCAATCAGAATTAAGAACCACAATTGTCTACCGTAAGTTTTTGCGCCTGTCAAAATCAATCTGAGTATATATGCTGCAGCAATAATAAAAACACGCACAACTTCTCAATTTTATTGTTTGGGTATGTGTAGAATGTGTAACTATACTGTGCTGTTTTTTTTTTTCGGGCTGGTGTATTTGGCTTCGGCCAGGACGTTCAGATTTGCCGTTAACACCAGTTTTTCAAAGACGTTAAAATTATGCGCGCAAACGTTGTCCGTTAAAATTTGCGCTAAGATTGTAATACCTTGCGCGTACAAACTCATTTGCGCTCACAATGTTAAGTATAGGACGCGCAAAGTACTTTACGCTCGTAAAGGGTTTGCGCAGGTCCACCCGCGTTAGACGTTAACGCACATTTTTTTTTTGCGCGGACATTGCAATACGTCGTTCTGCACGAAGGGTTTTTGCGCACGCGTTAACGTTTGCGTGAAAAATGTAATAGGGCCCCATAAGGGGGTATTCAATAAGCCCCGAACTTACCACCGAAGGGCACTGAACAGGGAATTTCACCGTACGATGCAATTTAGGGGAAGTTAGTCTGTTCACAAACCTGTCAAATTCTCCAAATACAGGCGAATTGACAGCAAAATATGGTGCAGTTCGACGATCTTCAGCGATAGCAAAATTGTCCCATAGAGCCGCAATGGTCCGTCTATTCACAGAACACCAAAATGTTTGTGAAATGCACAGATTTTCAGTGGTTCCGTTAGGCAAATCCCAGAGGTTTCAATGTAAAATAATTAGGAACGCAGCAAAATTTCGGCCTCTGAAACATATCGGCCAAAAATGTCATTTTTGGCTTTCGGGCCAAAAGGAAAAGACTGGCCGAAAATAAAAACCGAAAATGCAGCATGTAATGATGGGCTCCTGCAGTGGGAATCTGAAAGGGAGGGGGGAGTCATTTAGATACGTCTCCCTCCCAAACAGCTAGGGTTACAAAAAAAAGAAAGGTACCGCTGGAAAGGGGAAGAGTCTGTCCTTTTCAGTGGTACCTCTCTTTAACCCCTTAGGTGCCGGATCGCAATTCACGCACAGAAGTGGCTGACATCTTTGATTTTAGCCAAGCCTCCTGGTCACCCCCACTGATCACTGATGTCGTATGTCGTCGCCGTATGTGCATTAATGCATTTTTATTGGTATCAACACCTATTAGGAGAATAGGAGAGTGCCTTTTTTTTTATCCACTTCGTTGGATTTTGCCAAAGCCAGTTCCCAGCTCTTCTGCGACATTTGCCAACTTTACTTTTTCTTGAGTCTTCGGTGCACTACAGTGACCCTAAGGTGAATAGTGAATTCACTGAATTTCGGGCGAAATGGAATGGCCGAAGTGCACCAAAGTAAAAAGCAGCGGAATTCCACTGTGAATAACCCCTATAGTGTATACCAATTCAGCATATTATGAAGCTCTTTAACAAAAATATGTAAATTTTTATTTTCAAAAAGAAGCTTTGAACGGATTTACATTATGGATCGCATCTGAAACCCCTTAGTTAGCACTTACCGAGAATGTTCTATGTCATTCATTGCATAACATTATAATTCTTCTTTTTCATGGAAATCTAAAAACACAAGACATACGGACAGCTGACAGGAAGACTAGGTTATCCAACAAGTGCAGAAAAAGTAGGAAAGCTAAACGTCAAATAACACAATATAAACAATAAAGAATATGAAATGTGTTAAGACAATGAGGTGTCATTTGTAAGCCTTCCGACTGGGTAAGGGCATCTATAGCAGTTTTTGTTATTTTTATATCCAACAAACTAGGTTTCAGAAACGGAATGGTTGAGACCATAAAACATGGATGTGGCTCACCAGATGTTGTTGAACTACAACTCCCCTGATTCTCTAGCCATTTATTTCATTGAAATAATTCATGGAATTGTAGGCCATCACAATGGTGGGAGGGGGGGCACAGTGTTTGAGTTATCTGCTTTAGAACAACACCACTGAAGACAAACATCAGATTTTCCATTTCAATAACGGGTTTCCTTGACTTTTATCCAGTGAGTTGGAAATTCAGACATGCTCCCATAGCAGCTTATTAACATTAAAAATGTTCTTAGAAGGTAAAAGAAATCCAAAACAGAACAAACTAAGCCATCTATGGAACGTGCTCCTCGGTTTCTGAAAGGATCTTTAAAGCCCACTCATATAACTCTGTAGGAAATCTGTATAAAAGAAAAGAAAAGGTTTCATTACACATTATAAAAGTATCAAAATACTGCTTGGAACAGCTGACAAGTTTGGGCCTGGGGCGCACCCCCTTGCTGTCTCCAAAGAATAAGAAGAGTCGACTGCAGTATGCCAAAAGTCAAGTGGACAAACCACAGACGTTTTGGGATAGTGTTCTGTGGACTGATGAAACAAAATTAGAACGGTTTGGGGCCATGGATCAACGCTATGTTTGGAGGAGGAAGAACAAGGCCTATGAGGAAAAGAACACCTTGCCTACTGTGAAGCATGGCGGGGGGTCAATCATGCTTTGGGGCTGTTTTGCTTCTGCAGGTACAGGGAAGCTTCAGCGTGTGCAAGGTACTATGAATTCTCTTCGGTACCAGGAGATATTGGATGACAATGTGATGCAGTCCGTCACAAACCTGAGGCTTGGGAGACGTTGGACCTTTCAACAGGACAATGATCCCAAGCATACCTCCAAGTCCACTAGAGCATGGTTGCAGATTAAAGGCTGGAACATTTTGGAGTGGCCATCGCAGTCACCTGACTTAAATCCCATTGAGAACCTCTGGTGGGACTTAAAGAAAGCAGTTGCAGTGCGCAAGCCTAAGAATGTGACTGAACTGGAGGCTTTTGCCCATGACGAATGGGCGAAGATACCTGTAGATCGCTGCAAGACACTTGTGTCAAGCTATGTTTCACGTTTAAAAGCTGTTATAACTGTAAAAGGATGTTGTACTAAGTACTAAGATTGAATGTCACTTGGGGGTTGAATAAAACTGATAATGATGTGAGCACAGAAAAGACATTTGTGGTTATTTCATTATAAATGTTATGTTATATTTGTCTGACCTACACGTGCCTCTTTGATTTAATTGTAAGCAAGATGACTGAATGATCAAAATCAATGTCAAACTGGCCAAAACACTCAATTTCAGTGGGGGTTGAATAATTTTGAACACAACTGTATATCTTCATTCTCGAATGAAATGTGAAGATCACGCAGGTTTCTCTTTGAGAGACAGTCTTTTCTGTAGTCGGTCCTGCAGTTTGCAGACAGGCACGCTGTGAATCTGGGGACGTTTTACAGAAACTGGTATGCAGTGCCTTTCAACTTACTTAAGGTGTACTTGTACTGCCCAGGGGCACATTTGCAGCGACGTGCCATCAGGGAATAATAGATATCACATTTGTGGTAAAGAGCCGTGGAGCATCTCATCCCTAGATGTGCTCAAACTCAATCCAGCAACATGTGCTGCCATGTTTCGCCTACTGGAGGTGGAGCAAACAGGGGGCCGTTGTACAGTGACATGCGATTGTCCTTCAGCAGACTGACAGCCAATGGTGCGCACAGACTGAGCAGAGGGTCGTCCAGCTGTCCCCCTCCTCCTGCATCATGCTACAGTGACCTGAGAGACAGCGGAACTGTGATATGGAACTTCAAAATGGAGTAATTCCCTATGTTGGCAAAAAATGCTGACACATACAATGGTAGTGATTCGCTGTCAAATGCGCCCAACTTGTTTTGGGCATAGCAGCTTAATTTAAACCCCTTTGGCTAGTGTAGTGGAGCCCCATTAAAATTGTTCAATTACAGTAGAAGGATACACAACCAAGTAAGGAAAAGCTTGATTCCAGTTTCCAAATAGCTTGCAGGTAAGTGTAACATATGAAATGTTAAAATGGTTTTCTGAAAGTTGTCATGGCAAAGAAAACTAGTGAACTTTTTTCACAGCACTGACCTTATGGCGTTGACACGAGCTTGGAGGTCTCTTGAATGTGGTTTGTATTTATACTGGAAATTCGTTCCATCATAGTGTCTCTGTATAACACAAGAAAACACTGTTATGACTGTGCTACTAACCTTATAACACTGCATTATGTCATTGCACTTATCCAGTGCGCCACAGCACTTGTAAATCGCAGGTGTATGTGGGGGTTTAAGATACAGCCATTCAGGATCCAATAAGGAGTATATATATATATCTATCTATCTATCTATCTCAGAAGCGTGGCGACACTCCAGGAACATGATTCAAATGTAAGTTTTATTTCAGCATTTTAAAAGTCGCTAGCTCGATGTTTCAGCTCCCACCTGGAGCCTTCTTCAGGGGATTTTCCTGAAAGCTCCAAGTTGGAGCTGAAACGTCAACCTAGCGACTTTTAAAATGCTGAAATAAAACTTACACTTGATTCATGTTCCTGGAGTGTCACAACACTTATATGATATATGTGAAGAGATGAGTGAAAGGCAACGGGCAGCAACGAAGGATACAGCGAAAGTGCAATACACCTCAAACGAATAATATATAATGTTTAATTATTGTCATCATTTTAATTTTTTGTCATGATTTATATAGCTCCAACAGTAGAGAAGGAGCGCGCCTGCAAAGTCTCCACAATCAAAGATAAATATATTACAAGTGATCATCAATAACCATCTGCAATAAATGGATCTTTCATTAAGACTTTTAAAGTGCGCTCCATTTCTGGATTATGTCAATGCACAGAAATGCAGCACCAAAGCAATACCCGGGTTTACACCTGAATGCACAACTCCTGCTTTGTGTATATACTTTTTTGTTTAACGTAATATTTTTTTATTTATTTATTCGGACCAATAAATGTCTACTAACATTTTTACATTCTAAAATATCTGATTGATGTGCTCCACTTTCTGTCTATTCCTCTTTTTCATCATTAACATCAAAAAATGTCAACTTTCAAATAAAGGGACATAATAATTTAAAGTAATCACTAATCTGCTTTTTTACTTGCTGTTATTTTGTCTTACTTCACAAATCTTGGTTGGGAGGGGGAGAGAAAAAAAAATAAAAATAAAAAAAAATCACACACCTTAATTTCATGCCTACTGAGCTCACAGAAAAAAAACCACTGACCCATAGTGGGGCATGCTTACACATGTAAGACTGTGATTGAGCTGACATCACGCAATAAATGTCCACAATACACTAATTGAACTAGATGGCATTCCTGTGTGTTTGTATACACAAATATTATAATATTGTTGTCAAAAATCAACCAGTTCTTACATTTAAAATACCAACATTAAGTGTAAAATCCAACCTTTTTGCTCACCGGTTTATCTGTGAGCAGCTCCAGCTCAATCTCTCTGACCTTGCAGGGACTTGCATGACTATGTGCGGTAGAGGCAGCCTCCTCATTGTGGTCAATTCTGCTTTTAGCCATACTCTCGGTTACCAGGTGAGTCCTTGTGTCTCCATCCAAGCAATAATTTGACTCTGTAAAGCTGGATTGACATGGTTGTGGCCTTTTTTTCGCAGGACTCTTGACATACTCTTCAGAATTCCCTGTATTGACATTTCGAGTAAGCTCTTGCAACCTCGACGCTTTATGAGATGATTTTGGAGCCATTCCATTTAATTTATTGAAACTTTCAATTCTGCTTTCTTTATCATCGTGTACTTGGTCATTTTTTTCTCCAGTTGAGCAAGTAGTGATAAGATTGTTTTGGATGCTTGATCGTTCGTTGTATGGAGACTCAGAATGTTGTCTCGTTTCTCCAGAGGCAGAGGTGGGTACATCAGAGTCTTCAGTAATCAGTTTCCTCTTAATAGACCTTCGTGCTGTAACTGTATAGGATGTCCCACTGGTCTCCTGCTCTTCTGTTGGAAAGACAAGTGGTCTCATTGCGCATTCTAAACCAGATGATACACCTTGAGTCTGCTTCCTACGGCCAACCACAGGTGAAAGGATCGGAGATCTGTGTCTCTGCACTGAACTGAGGTGACCATGTCTGTTATGAAGATATGTTCTTTGTTCACAAGAGATTGTGTCGTTACTACAAAATGTGGCATCTGTCGGGTTCACCTCCTTACACCGCATAATCTCATGTTTTTCAGGTGGTTCTTGATTGACTGGACAGTCAGAGACAATAAGTGGAGAGATCTCAGCTGACTTTTCTTGTACGCCTGACGTGGTGTCTTTATCTAAATATGGAAGGAGTTCGGGAGTGCTGCTGTCTGGATCCACTACGTTGCCTTCATCACCGCTATGCTGGACTACAGGAGAGGACTCTTTAGTCTGGGAAGCTGTAAATAAAAAGTACTCAAATATAATAGAATTGCATTTTATACCATTTTAACTGTATGTTAACATAGCAAATTGCAATATAGAAAAAAAAAAGACCAATTCGAGCGTCAACACAAAGATCCCGTGATAACGTGTCGGAGATCTGAAGGTATCAGCACATTGTTTAATTTGAAATTAATATTGATAAAGCAGCATTCACAGCAATGTTTTAAAGAGAATCAAGGTAATCAATGAAAACATCTGGGATGCAGGACATGTAGTTAGGGCTACACCTCTTGAAATGATTTATTGTGTTTATTTTATGTTGCTGATATCTTGCAGGTACGTTGTTTTTCTCATATATGATTAGATAAAAGAATATTTTACTCAATAGGTGTCACTGGTTGCATCCATTTTGTGACATAAACTGCCCCTCCCCCATGGTATCTCTATATCACTTGCTCCACATGGTGTGGTTTTGGCCATAGCATGGAGTCTATGGGTCAGGTAGCCGATTCACATCCTTTGAATACATGCCATGCAATGCAATGGCATCACCAGGGGGTAGATTAGAACAGGGCTTGACAAATTTGCTTTGGATCTAGGAGCCAGCTACAAAAGTTAGGAGCCAGGTTTTTCTTCGGACTAACAAAGCTTTACTTTCAACAACTAAAGACACACCGATATTTTTTATTTTTTTTAACTTTAATACGGAGTATTTTTTTTCTCCAGGTACTCACGATACGTTTAACGTCATGGGACAGCTTTCCAATAAATTAGGATTTTGCTGAAAGCGCATCTAATTTATGATAATATTGAGATATATGGCCAGACACCATTTACCCCTGAACACACTTTTTTTCCTAGCTTTATATTTTCAAGAGATTAATGAAATTACGGTACTTATTCTTGTGTTGCTGCTTAGAGAATTTAAAACAAACATGTATTTTATCTCTTGATATAATAAAGCGATTATTTTAATAAAACAAAAACAATATTGGATAGGACTCTGGATCCGTAGTCTCTTTTCTAATGTATGAATGTTTATATGGCTATGGGAGAATAGCCACCAGAGATTAGATTATATTTATTATAATATTATATGGGAGAATAGCCACCAGAGATTAGATTATATTTATTATAATATTATATGGGAGAATAGCCACCAGAGATTAGATTATATTTATTATAATATTATATGGGAGAATAGCCACCAGAGATTATATTATATTTATTATAATATTATATGGGAGAATAGCCACCAGAGATTAGATTATATTTATTATAATATTATATGGGAGAATAGCCACCAGAGATTAGATTATATTTATTATAATATTATATGGGAGAATAGCCACCAGAGATTAGATTATATTTATTATAATATTATATGGGAGAATAGCCACCAGAGATTAGATTATATTTTATAGAATATTATATGGGAGAATAGCCACCAGAGATTATATTAGATTTATTATAATATTATATGGGAGAATAGCCACCAGAGATTAGATTATATTATTATAATATTATATGGGAGAATAGCCCCCAGAGATTAGATTATATTTTATATAATATTATATGGAGAATAGCCACCAGAGATTAGATTATATTTATTATAATATTATATGGGAGAATAGCCACCAGAGATTAGATTATATTTTATAGAATATTATATGGGAGAATAGCCCCCAGAGATTAGATTATATTTTATAGAATATTATATGGGAGAATAGCCCCCAGAGATTATATTATATTTTATAGAATATTATATGGGAGAATAGCCACCAGAGATTATATTATATTTATTATAATATTATATGGGAGAATAGCCACCAGAGATTAGATTATATTTTATATAATATTATATGGGAGAATAGCCACCAGAGATTATATTATATTTATTATAATATTATATGGGAGAATAGCCACCAGAGATTAGATTATATTTTATATAATATTATATGGGAGAATAGCCACCAAGGAATATATGCATATATTTTTAGGTCTTCTGGGTAACCTATTTAACTGTATATGACACACAACTGATCCAGACACAGTATATACACTGCATATAATGCAGTGTACATACAGCTGGGTGAGCTGTGTGTCATTGTGCTCCCCCCCTCTTCAATCTCTGCATTTCCTCTCCCCTGCATTCTCCTCTATTATCTGCATATTTTCTCAGAAAAATGCAGTAACAGGTTCCCCGTGCAATATAATGTGGATGATCGAATGTGGAAAAATTATTTTGCACACTGCAAATGACTGATGTCTGAATAGAAATGTACATTTTTTTATACTATAGCACGGACATACCCAAATACGCGGTCACACATATGGATGTGACTGCAACGGGATATGTGGAGCACTGTGATACACATCGCACATTACAGTGAGTTTTATTGCTGTGGAGTTCCGTGATACAGTAATGTGTGCTGTGTATGAGCGTATAACAGAGCTGCACAGCAATTAAACTCACAGTAATATGCTTTGTGTAGGAGTGTGAGTTTAATTGCTGTGCAGCTCTGTTATACGCTCATACACACTGCACATTCCTATATAACAGCTGCACAGCAATAACACTCACCCTCATACACACTGCACATTACTGTATCAGAGCTCCATAGTAATGTGTGGTGTGTGTATCCCAGAGCTCCACGGGTAGTGTGGGTGTCCCAGAGCTCCACAGGGTGTGTGGGTGTCCCAGAGCTCCACAGGGAGTGTGGGTGTCCCAGAGCTCCACAGGGCGTGTGGGTGTCCCAGAGCTCCACAGGGAGTGTGGGTGTGTCCCAGAGCTCCACAAGGTGTGTGTGTGTCCCAGAGCTCCACAAGGTGCAGGGGTGTGGGAATTGTATCACCCGATGCACGGGACATGAAGATCCGGGAGAGTATTTTTTTTTGTGAGGCAGTCCGGCGGGCTAGAAGCCCGCCGGACGCGGGCTAATTCCAGGGACGCCCCCTATAACCGGAAGCCAGCATTGAGCTGGCTTGCCGGCATCCGAGGGGCTGGGGCGGCTGTCCGAACCCTCTAACGGCATTTGGACAGGCCCCTGCAGTTTACCGCGTTTCGTACCTTCTAACGAGCGCCGCCGGCAATGTCTTCCAGCGGCCGCTCATTGGGAAGCCCCCAGGTGCGATCTCGCGAGATCTCAGAGTTCGCGAGATCGCGTTGGGAGCAATCTTGCGAGATCGCGGCTGGGGGCTTAGCAACGAGCGGCCGCTGGAAGACTTTGCCGGCGGCACTCGTTGGAAGGAAACGCGGTAAACTGCAGGGGCCTGTCCGAATGCCGATAGAGTGTTCGGACAGCGCCCCATGTCTGGTCTGAGGTCTGAAACATGCCTGTGTGTGTGTGTGTATATATATACACAGACACACACGGCTGCCCTCAGTGTATGTATGTATGTATATATATATACATATATATATATACATATATATATATACACATATATATATATATATACATACACACATATATACATACACACATTGCAGCCCTATGTGTGTGTGTATATACATACACACACATTGCAGCCCTATGTGTGTGTGTATATACATACACACACATTGCAGCCCTACGTGTGTGTGTATATACATACACACACATTGCAGCCCTATGTGTGTGTGTATATACATACACACACATTGCAGCCCTATGTGTGTGTATATATACATACATTGCAGTCCTCAGTGTGTATAATATATATAATATAATATATATCAGTCAGGTCCAGAAATATTGGGACATTGACACAATTCTAACATCTTTGGCTCTATTCACCACCACAATGGAGTTGGAATGAAACAAACACAATGTGCTTTAACTGCAGACTGTCAGCTTTAATTTGATGGTATGTACATCCAACTCCGGTGAACGGTGTAGGACTTACAGCAGTTTGCAGATGTGCCTCCGACTTGTTAAGGGACCAAAAGTAATGGGACAATTGGCTTCTCAGCTGTTCCATGGCCAGGTGTGTGATATTCCCTCATTACCCCAATTACAATGTGCAGATAAAAGGCCAGAGTTCATTTCAAGTGTGCTATTTGCATTTGGAATCTGTTGCTGTCAACTCTCAAGATGAGATACAAAGAGCGGTCACTATCAGTGAAGCGAGCCATCATTAGGCTGAATAAACAAAAACAAACCCATCAGAGATATAGCAAGAACATTAGGTGTGGCCAAAACAACTGTTTGGTACATTCTCAAAAAGAAGGAATGCACCGGTGAGCTCAGCAACACCAAAAGACCCGGGAGACCACGGGAAACAAGTGTGGTGGATGACCGAAGAATTCTTTCCCTGGTGAAGAAAACACCCTTCACAACAGTTGGCCAGATCAAGAACACTCTCCAGGAGGTAGGTGTGTGTGTGTGTCAAAGTCAACAATCAAGAGAAGACATCACCAGAGTGAATACAGAGGGTTCACCACAAGATGTAAACCATTGGTGAGCCTCAAAAACAGGAAGGCCAGATTAGAGTTTGCCAAACAACACCTAACAAAGTCTTCACAGTTCTGGAACAAGATCCTATGGACAGATGAGACTAAGATCAACTTGTACCAGAGTAATGGGAAGAGAAGAGTATGGAGAAGAACAGGAACTGCTCATGATCCTAAGCATACCACCTCATCAGTGAAACGTGGTGGTAGTGTCATGGCGTGGGCATGTATGGCTGCCAATGGAACTGGTTCTCTTGTATTTATTGATGATGTGACTGCTGACAAAAGCAGCAGGATGAATTCTGAAGTGTTTCGGGCAATACTATCTGCTCACATTCAGCCAAAGCTGCAGAACTCATTGGATGGCGCTTCACAGTGCAGATGGACAATGACTCAAAGCATACTGCAAAAGCAACCAAAGAGTTTTTGAGGGGACAGAAGTGGAATGTTATGCAATGGCCAAGTCAATCACCTGATCTGAATCCCATTGAGCATGCATTTCACTTGCTGAAGACAAAACTGAAGGGAAAATGCCCCAAGAACAAGCAGGAACTGGAGACAGTTGCAGTAGAGGCCTGGCAGAGCATCACCAGGGATGAAACCCAGCGTCTGGTGATCTCTATGCGTTCCAGACTTCAGGCTGTGATTGACTGCAAAGGATTTGCAACCAAGTATTAAGAAGGGAAAGTTTGATTTATGATGATTATTATTCTGTCCCATTACTTTTGGTCCCTTAACAAGTGGGAGGCACATCTGCAAACTGCTGTAAGTCCTACACCGTTCACCTGAGTTGGATGTGCATACCCTCAAATTAAAGCTGACAGTCTGCAGTTAAAGCACATTGTGTTTGTCCATTGTGGTGGTGTATAGAGCCAAAGATGTTAGAATTGTGTCGATGTCCCAATATTTCTGGACCTGACTGTGTCTGTATGTGTATGTGTATGTGTATATATATCTCAAAACCACGGAGAGAGCACTCCAGACAAACACATTCAAAAACCTGCAACAACAGCTCCATGCATGGGTGCATAATACCAGCTTTTACCACATGGTGAAAATTTCTTAACTCTGAGCTTTGCTGAATAAAATGGTGGAAATTTGGTTCGCAATGAACGGCCGGGAATTGCTTAAGCCTGCCAACAGCGTCAATGTAATCCACCCTCTGGCAGGTCCTACTCTGCAAACCTGATGACTGCCCATCATGAGATAAACTCATTTACTGAGGAACAAGCCCCCTTCATGGAGCTCCCGCAGATCAAGGTTAAATAGAACCTGGAGGAGGAGTACCTGTGGCAGGGAGGGGTGCATACCCAGGAAATTCATATAAAAAACACATGTGGGGGGGTTGAACCCAGCCTAAACTAAACATTCACCCGCACTGAATGCTTAGTTTAGGCTGAGTGCAACCCCCCCATGTGTTTTTTATATACAGTTGCAAGAAAAAGTATGTGAACCCTTTGGGATTACGTGGCGTTTTGCATGAATTGGTCATAAAATGTGCTCTGATCTTCATCTAAGTCACAACAATTTGAAAAACACAGTCTGCTTAAAATAATACAGCACAAACATATGTTTTCATGTGTTTATTGAACATAACATGTAAACATTCACAGTGCAGGGTGTAAAAAGTATGTGAACCCCTAGCCTAATGACTTTTCCAAGAGCTAATTGGAGCCAGGAGTGAGCCAACCTTGAGTCCAATCAGTGTGATATTATTGGATGTGTTGCTGAAAGCTGTACTGCCCTTTAAAAACACACACCAGTTTGGGGTTTACTGGTTTCAAGAAGCACTGCCTGATGTGAACCATGCCTCACAGAAAAGAGCTCTCAGAAGACCTACGATCAAGAATTGTTGACTTGCATGAAGTTGGAAAGGGTTACAAAAGTATCTCCAAAAGCCTTGATGTTCATGTGTCCACGGTAAGACAGACTGTCTACAAATGGAGAACGTTCAGCACTGTTGCTACTCTCCCTAGGCGTGGTCGTCCTTTAAAGATGACTGCAAGAGCACAGCGCAGAATGCTTAGTGAGGTAAAGAAGAATCCTAGAGTGTCAGCTAAAGACTTAAAGAAATCTCTGGCACATGCTAACATTTTTGTTGACACATTGACAATAAGGAAAACATTACACAAGAATGGAGTACATAGGAGGACACCACGCAGGAAGCCATTGCTGTCCAAAAAGAATATTGCAGCACATATGAAGTTTGCAAAAGAGCACCTGGATGTTCCACAGCACTACTGGCAAAATATTCTGTGGACAGATGAAACCAAAATTGAGTGGTTTGTAAAAAAGACACAACACTGTGGAGAAAAAAATGCACAGCACACCAACATCAAAACCTCATCCCCACTGTAAAACATGGCGGAGGGAGCATCATGGTTTGGGGCTGCTTTGCTGCATCAGGGCCTGGACGGATTGTTGTCATTGATGGAAAAATGAATTCCAGAGTTTATCAAGACATTTTGCAGGAAAACGTAAGACCATCTGTCCGCCAACTGAAGCTCCGCAGAGGATGGGTGATGCAACAGGACAATGACCCAAAGCATACAAGTAATTCAACAAAAGATTGGCTTCAACAAAACAAAATACGCATTCTGGAGTGGCCCAGTCAGAGTCCTGACCTCAACCCGATTGAAATGCTGTGGCATGACCTTAAGAGAGCGATTCACACCAGACATCCCAAGAATATTGCTACACTGAAACAGTTTTGTGAAGAGGAGTGGTCCAAAATTACTCCAGATCGTTGTGCAGGTCTGATCTGGAACTACAGGAAACGTTTGGTTGAGGTTATTGCTGCCGCCAAAGGAGGGTCAACCAGTTATTAAGTCCAAAGGTTCACATACTTTTTCCACCCTGCACTGTGAATGTTTACATGTTCTGTTAAATAAAAACATGAAAACATATAATGTTTGTGTTGTATTATTTTAAGCAGACTGTGTTTTTCAAATTGTTGTGACTTAGATGAAGATCAGAGCACATTTTATGACCAATTCATGCAAAACTCCACGTAATCCCAAAGGGTTCACATACTTTTTCTTGCCACTGTATACAATTATACACACTGATGGCTGTAATGTGTATGTATATGCACACACTGAGGGCTGCAATGTGTATGTATATATATATATATATATATATACACACACATATATACATCTATACACACACATATACATACAGTGGGGCATAAAAGTATTTAGTCAGCCACCAATTGTGCAGGTTCTCACACTTAAAAAGATGAGAGAGGCCTGTAATTGTCATCATAGGTACACTTCAACTATGAGAGACAAAAGGAGAAAAAAATAAAAAATAAAAATAAAGAAAATCACATTGTCTGATTTTTAAAGAATTTATTTGCAAATTATGGTGGAAAATAAGTATTTGGTCAATATCAAAAGTCCATCTCAATACTTTGTTATATATCCTTTGTTGGCAATGACAGAGGTCAAACGTTTTCTGTAAGTCTTCACAAGGTTTTCACACACTGTTGCTGGTATTTTTGCCCATTCCTCCATGCAGATCTCCTCTAGAGCAGTTATGTTTTGGGGCTGTCGCTGGGCAACACGGACCTTCAACTCCCTCCAAAGGTTTTCTATGGGGTTGAGATCTGGAGACTGGCTAGGCCACTCCAGGACCTTGATATGCTTCTTACAAAGCCACTCCTTCATTGCCCGGGCGGTGTGTTTGGGATCATGGTCCTGCTGAAAGACCCAGCCACGTTTCATCTTCAATGACCTTGCAGATGGAGGTTTTCACTCAAAATCTCACGATACATGGCCCCATTTATTCTTCCCTTTACACGGATCAGTCGTCCTGGTCTCTTTGCAGAAAAACAGCCCCAAAGCATGATGTTTCCGCCACCATGCTTCACAGTAGGTATGGTGTTCTTTGGATGCAACTCAGCATTTTCTCTCCTCCAAACAAGACGAGTTGAGTTTTTACCAAAAAGTTCTACTTTGGTTTCCTCTGACCATATGACATTATAATACCATTTAAAAGTGCTCAATAGCACTGACCGACGATTCGGCACTCTATGGGGCCTTGATAAAGGCCCCATAGGAGGGCCGAATCGTCGGTCAGTGCTATTGGGCATTTTTAAATGGTATTATAATAAAGCATCACTTTTTATCTTGAGATCTAAGCCCTGGAGTGCGTCCCTTTCTGATTATATATATATTTCTCTACACATTGCAGCCCTGTGTGTGTGTGTATTTACATACATACACATTGCAGCCCTGTGTGTATACATACATACATACAATGTGTATGTATGTATACACACAGGGCTGCAATGTGTAGGTTTGTAAATAAATACACACACACACAGGGATGCAATGTGTATATGTATATATATATATATATATATATATATATATATACACACACACACACACACACACACTGCAGCCCTCAGTGTGTATGTATATATAATATATATATATATATATATATATATACACATTGCAGTCCTGTGTGTGTGTATTTACATATATACACATGTATGTACGGTGTGTGAATACATATGCATTGTATGTATGTAAACACACGCAGGGCTGCAGTGTGTATATGTATATATGTATATAAATGCATACATACACACCGAGGGTTGCAGTGTGTGTGTGTGTGTATGCATTCTGAGTTTTGAAGTGTGTGTGTATATGTACATACACACACATTTCAGAACTCAGTATGTATATATACAAACACATTGAAGACGTGTGTGTGTGTGTATATATACAAATACACACACATATACATAGATACACACAACAAAATAGTGTTTAAATAGAGGTTTTTATTCATCACATGTATCTGACGCTGCTAGGCTGTTACGAATAAAGACCTCTATTTAAACACTATTTTGTTGAAATTATTTTTCTTATCAAGACAAGTAGATCGTCCTGAAGGACAAGTAGATTGGACTACTACTTAGTCCGTTGGACAAGTAGATTTTTGTTTAAATTTCCACACCCCTGAGGTGTGTGTGTATGTGTGTCCCAGAGCTCCAAGGTGTGTCCCAGAGCTCCACAAGGTGTGTGTGTGTCCCAGAGCTCCACAAGGGGTGTGTGTGTCCCCATAGCTCTACAAGGTGTGTGTGTGTGTGTCCCAGAGCTGCACAAGGTGTGTGTGTCCCAGACCTCCACAAGGTGTGTGTGTGTCCCAGAGCTTCACAAGGTGTGTGTGTGTCCCAGAGCTTCACAAGGTGTGTGTGTCCCCCAGAGCTTCACAAGGGGTGTGTGTCCGTCCCCCAGAGCTCCACAAGGTGTGTGTGTCCGTCCAAGAGCAGTACCTGCAGTAGATCCTTGCAGGGCCCCTGACTGGATTCACCAGCGATGTCTGCCCGGTGCCCCCTTCCTCCCCTTTGGTAGGGGTCACACTGAGGCAGCTGGGGGTGTCTTCGCGGGGGGCGTCCAGTGTGAAGGGGCGCCGACTGGCCCGGAACAGCACGTTCCTTGGTCAGCGTCTGCTGCAGCTCCTGGCGCACATGTCCCTCTTCCCGCGCCGAGCTGCGGCTCCCACACACTCCCCATGAAGTCCCTGAC
Source organism: Leptobrachium leishanense (assembly GCA_009667805.1). Classification (NCBI taxonomy): domain Eukaryota; kingdom Metazoa; phylum Chordata; class Amphibia; order Anura; family Megophryidae; genus Leptobrachium; species Leptobrachium leishanense. The sequence continues at coordinate 151,908,298 of CM019067.1, read as the reverse complement.
AGGTGCACAGGAGCTGGAGGTCGACCAGGGGAGGGGAGTCTGCGCAGAGCAGACCGGATGTGAGGAGAGCGTCGTCAGCACTAGGGAGAGAATCCCCGCAACGCTCCTCTCATATCCATAGACTCCCTGCTCTGATGTCATCAGAGGGGGCCGGTGTTCCGTCCGACCAGAAGCTTTAGTCGACAGAACACCAGACGGCAGCAATCCCTGCTCCTGGCCGAGAGTTTGGAGCAGCTTGCCTGTGCGGTCACAGGAGCCTGACAAACCCGGGGTGCCAGGACAGCTTTTTTTGTCGCCATGGCGACCTTGCACCCTGGGTTTGTCGAGCCATGGATTAGAAGTCTTTTAAGCTCCCTGCCTTATCTCACTCAGCTGCCTTCTCTTATCTCAGGTAGCATGGACAGCATAATACATCCCCTGCAGCCTTATTTAAACATTCACTCCTCCACTCCATTGACTGTTAAATACCATAAAAGCTAAACCCCAGCTGTAAAAGTAAAACTTTTGCACAGATTTTGGTAAATGTTGCATCATGGGAAAAATCCACAAATCGGAGACAGGAGATATAAATTTATGTTTTTGTTTCCTTTTTACACGTAATTACTTCAAACAAAAGAAAAAAAAACAGTAGTATGTGTTTTATAAAGTGGTTTTGTTTGTAATGCACAAGTAATCTAGTTACAGCTTCTGTAAGTGGTGCTGTCCCTTTAAGACACAAACTGAATCCTGGATCATAGTGTCATTATTGCAAACATTTTTCTTACCATAATCTGGACAGAGACCATTTTAAATAGTTTTAAAGGGATTCTCTATGGTTAAAACAAGAGAAGGGTGGGCAGAGGGCTTGAACATTAACCCTCCTGACCCCCTCCTCCTGATTTAGAACTTAAATCCATCGCTGGGCTGACTGAGTGCTGGCCTGGATGCAACACGTTGCCAGCCTCCTTTGAGCCACAATAGTCACAGGACCACCAGTGTCCAGCTAATCCAATGGCTTTCAAGACAAGTGCATTAACCTTCAAAATACAGACCCACTATACGATCTATTCAGCACAGCTTTTGCTTATTTTTATTCATTATAAAGAAAAGATGTTTTGTGTCTTATATTCAAAAGTCCTTTAACCCTTTAAAGACCAAGGGTCTTTAAAGTGTACCGGCTGGGTGGAGTAGAGGTAACATCACTGCTCTATGACTATGGAGACACAGGTTTGAATCCCGACAAGAGCACCTCTCCAGTAAGTGTCCTTGGGCAAGACACCTAACGGTACATAACCGCCACCCAGGACATACTTGAAAACGAGAGAAATCTCAATGTATCCTTCCTGGTAAAATACGGGGTTAATTTTGTATCCATTAAATTACTCACCAGAACCTGAACTCAGACTGACATAAAGCGACTGCAGTGCATTCCATGGATCATCAGACGGAGTTTCTGGCACATCATAATACAACTCCTCGGGTGAAAAAGTGCTACTGTATGGCAGTGCTAAAATCAGAAGGTTTCAGACAGCAAGTTATTCCATAAAAAACTAGCAAGAATGAAAATAAATCGATGCACTGTTTGGGATAACGTGTGTGTGTGTGTGTAACTTGGTTGATAGATCAGAATTCAACCGTCAGATTGGTGATTGTGAGCTATAATAATAGCAGTAAGTTTAATTAATACAGTAGTAAATCTGGGCTTTAATGGCCTTCAGAAATATGAAGACATGGCCATATCTCTTCGCAAGAGCCCAAAACAATAATAGTGCTCAAGGAAAAGAATTTGTGGTAAACAGTAACAATTTCATAATGGTAATAGGTTGGGCATCCCTAATCTGGAATTCTAAAGTCTGGAATGCTCCAAAATCTGGAATAATCACATTTGAGTCATATTTAACTCCCTGACTCTCTGGACTTGTCCTTCTGTCCAAGTTGCGGCTCCATTGTTGCAGCAGAGCAAAGCACATACTGGGAGCATCTATGCAGTCCTCAGTGTGTTACATGCTGCACAGAGACGCACTAGCTAGCTGCAGCATGTCCATGGACAAAGGCTACACAGCTCTCACAGTGTGTGTATACATTGGAGCTACAGAAGGAATGGGAATGTGGGTTCCCTGTTGCAATATCCATCCTCTGAATGAAACATCGGAATCTCCTAAATTGGGAAATGAGGAATAATCCCAAATCCTTTATGCCCAAAGTCTTGAGTATTTCAGGTTAGGGGTGCTCAATCTGTAGTGGTGTTAATAGGCAACCAGCCTCTGCTTTCACAGTCAGATGACTAAAACAGGCACTAGAACAGATTTTTAAAAAATGTAACTCCATTTTTAATCATCTAGATCATGGATTTCCAACTCGTGGTATGTGTATCTCTTCCGTCATAAAGTGCGCCCTTTTTAATGCACGCTAGTACGCAGAAGAAACGCTAGTTTGCACCCGGCCTAAGAGTACAAAGCAGCTCCCCTAGGGGTGCATGGAAATAGTAAATACCCTAATAATGGTCATGGCTAGCCACCACCATCTGGGGCATCGTGTATGGGCTCCTCCAACAGTGGGTAAGACAGGGTGGGCCACAAGCTCCCTGGCCACCATTAACCCCCTCACACCCAAAGTTGAGTTATCTCGATTTCGCATCATAATACATTGAAAAGCACTCATTAGCATGTGAAAACTCAATTTTCACACCTTTTTAAAGCCAGATTAGTATACTCTGGAGAAACAAATTCCACTGTTTTATCTCTATCCAGGCACCACGCAGAGAGATAAAACTAGCTGCATATAGCAGCCCCAAACCTCACTGTAACAAAAAGTGTAAATATATTACTATTGCATTAGAACAGTCAGGAAGAGGGCAGTATACAGGGAGAGCTCTGGAGTCACTCACTGCTGTACAGGGATAATATTCAGGGGGTTGTAATGACTGAAAATCCCTGTACAGATACGAGGCGTTACTGTAATTTACATACACAGGCATTATGCCACATACAGATAATATTTTTATATTGTGCTTGTATTTTCTGGAAACTGCATTGCTATAATCTCACTGTGATCACTACACATCCCTATAAGCAGGATATATGTCCATTTTTATTAACGTTTAACAGCACTGCTGCGATGAAGCCACTCGCCCTCACCTGCAGATCACTACGGCTACACTGTGAAAGAGCAGCAGCCCAAGTGCTCGAGCATCCAAGCTCTGAGCAAGGGCTCCTATCCCTCTAGGTACCCCCCACCCCCGAGGACACAGTGAGCGTGTGAGTATGGCGAGGTCAGTATGCGTGCGTGTGTTGAGATCAGTGTTTGTGTGGTGAGGTCAGCGTCTGGTGACGTACATTTTGCTAAAACGAGGAGTACAATTGATGGAAGTGGGCTGCCAAGGGGTACACAAGTGAAAAAAGGTTGGGAACCACTAGTCGATAGTCACTTTACCGCATGTTATTCCCGACCATAGCTTTGGGATCCTGAACCAATTCTAAAAATTCGGGCTTTTCAAAACTTTAGGATAGTAATTGGGATTGATGATTGAGGTTTGAGGGGGATGCTGTTACTTGTGTATTTATATTGACTTTCTAACATTGTATTTGTGCCTTTGGAGCATATTTATCTGTACATGAGCCAGTCACTACAACTCTGTATGGCACTATATTGTATGTATTAAGTCTGACGTACCAAAAACTATTTGGGGAGGAAAAGACAATTATAAAACATCTAAGAGCCGCGTTCCAAAGTTGGTGCTAACTTAACCAGAGCTGTTGTAAAATTAACAACCCTATAGCATATAATGGCTCTGGTAAGCTAACCCCTTAAGGACGTGAGGGTGGCGCCCTTAAGGGGTGGGTTTCGCCGGCGAGGCGTACAGGTACGCATCACCAACAGGTGCCACTGCGCGACACTGATTGAATCCCGCCCTGCAGCCGACGTGTGACGCGCGTTATTGGCTGCAGGGGGGTGGCTTGATTTTTGATGCACAGGCTGCGTGGAGGGGCCGAGGTGGCCCCATTGAAGACAGAGGGGCTGTACATGTACACCCTGCGTCTTCAAAGCCCTCCACCACGCAGCAGGACAGCATAGAACGTCCTGCGGCGGGAAGGGGTTAACAACAGCTCTGGTTAAATTAGCACCAACTTTGTAATAGAGTCCTAGGTCTGGTTGTAAACGCTCATTTCAAATATGGTAAAAAAAAAATAACAAGCTTCTCATAGCAAATATCTGGTCAATCACAGGAGCTCCCTTGTGATCCATGCACAAAGTACTCCCTATTGGTTACAATGTGTTTACAATAACCTTAAAAATAAAACTGGGCTTGATTCCAGTTGAATCCTTATCATGTGAGAGTGAGACATTAACCTTTAAAGCTCCACTCTCTACTGGCTGAAATGCCATTCCAAATCAAGCTGTGATTTCTGTTACAACTCTGACTACCAAACACCATTCGACATGGGAAAAGGACTATTAGGAATTTCCTGAGCAGCCTTCTTATACCCCAGAGTCTTTTAAAATTTAGGATTGGCGATACATGTCCTGATCTGATACAGGTCCCCCCCATTCCCTCAGCAGCCATTCCTAGCGCTAGATGCGAGGGAATGAGCATGGCTTGCTCACTGACAGGAAATCCAGGCCCTGCACACAGCTAGCTGCATCCCCCACCTAAGCACCTGTGCTGCACCACTCTACCCAGGTCTCCATGGGTGCCACAAGGTGCCAGCAGAATGGAAGGGTAGGGGCTTGGGACTTTATTTGGCTTCATGAAACTGATCCCCGTAAAAACCCTATATCGGCTCCCGTTCCTTGAGATCGGATCGGGCCATCCCTAGGGACTATATAAACTTTGGTCACTTTCAGGTCAGAATGCCCTATTCTTGTGTATATTGTTTCTCTTCTGCTTTCTTGTATTGTTCTTATAATCTTAATAATAATAAAAAATAAGGAATGCTATCTTTCTGAAGAACGAAACCAATAAATCTCAGAAGACCATGATCAGCAAAGTAATAGATCACAGAAAGCCGTCACAAACAACGCCACAATATGTAATAAAATAAACACAAAACATTAGAAAAGAATGGTGTGTTTTGGAAAATTTAACAATTTTTGTTGACTGTGTGTATCTTAAAATAATTGGTATTGGTGTGCATCCTCAGAATTGCTTGCTACCCTGCAGCTTGGATACAGCTATGCATATCACATACATCCCAGGTGACAACACTGGGTCCCTAGCATTGGTTGTCCTGTAACAATGTTTTGAAAAATTTCATAATTAAAGCTTGTATCCACAACAAAACAAAAAAATCGATGTACATTATAAAGACCTTTTGTGAAAGGTTAACCTGAATTAGAGTCAAACAAGAGCACAGTAAGAAACTTAGGGCACTGTCACGTGTCTTGAGCTAAAACAGGGACGATAAGGGGAAAATAATTTCGTTTTCAAATTTCCCCTTAGTGTCCCCGTTTTACAAGTGGATTACAGGGCAGGGCGTTGAGTCCAGCAGCCTGCCCATAGCGGCTGCTAGTCTCCAGGATGCTCGGGGCAGAACTAACACGCCGCTGCGAGCATCCCCTCCATGGAGGTTTCTGCTGCTGGGTCACATGATCTTGCCTCTTGCGAGATCCTGCAGGTCGGCAGAGAAAGACTGGAGGGCTTTATACTCCAGCCTCACTCTGCTCTTGGCCGCCAGAAGCGGCGGATCGGGGGGTCCGTTCTCAATGCGAGATGAGAGGAGAGTATGTGATTTCTTTTTTTTTGGGGGGGGGGGGGTCCAGCTGCTACAGAATCAGTTAGCTACAGTTCTAAGCTGTAGCAACATTTTTCAGTTAGTGGCAGCAGTTGGTAATTAGCATTAGGACTAAATGATTCTAATGCTAATTACTCTTTGCGCTCCCCATGTTAAAGCATAGGGAGAGCGAAGTAAAGTAAGGTCGCGAAAAAAAGCGCCGATACTGATGTGCTAACGGATTTTTAACCCGATAGCGATCGTGAAGTGATATGTGCGGCACGTTATCACCTCAATTAACCTAGCGCTAACGCTCATTTATGTAGTAAACAATATACCTTTTTGGATCTCAAAATAAAACTTTCTATTTTCTAGCCTTCGTTTGTGAGAATAACACTATCATGATGACAAGTCAGCAAAAATAGGGAATGATTCAATTTTTTGCTGCTGTGTTTATAGAGGATTTGTAACGCCTTCCACTCTAATAAAATGTATGTTTAAATAATAACCCTACTGATCTCCTCCTTCCTGTATTTATCCGAATATAATCAGAAAAATAAACTCACCTCAATTGCCGAGCGGAGGGCTGTAACAGACAGTATCGCAAACTGAGCCGTACTACACCAGGCTATGTTACCTTTTTTTAAATTGTCAAGTGAGCAAAATAACTTTACTTTTTAGATTTTTTTCTTAAATATAGGAGTCTGATAAATACTTGTAACTGTAAATGATGAATGGATTCCCGATGCGTATGCATTATTTTCTGTGGGATATAGCAAACGACATCCTTTATGATGAAAGCAAGAAAACAATCATCTACTTTTTGCTATGAAAAAAAAGGGGGGGGGGGGAAGTACCATGTATCTACATAAAACACCATGATATACCAACCTATTTATTAATATTATAGTAAGGCTTTAGCAAAGGTATATGCCACACCATGTTAAGGGTTAACGATAATACAGTAGGCGTGTACCTATGATTTAAGCACTAGAGATCAATACATTGGGGAACTAGGGCTTTAACAAGGTGAATTCCCCAAATGCCCTGTTTTCTCGCTATAATAGGGAGACAAGTCAGAAGCATAAAGCAAAATACAAACAACTTACAAGAACTCTGGCTGGAGGTTTGAACATCGGGTAAAGGTATTTCAAGGTCACTTGTTACATGAGCATCTTTCTGGAACTCTGAAAATAGGAAAGGTGGATTTTGTATAAAAGCAGAGTTTTGTATAAAAGCGCATATATACACACACAAACGTCTCCCCTCCCCCCATGACCTGACAACTCTCGCTGCATGTGCAGAGTTTAGGTTAGCAGGTTAGAGCACATGTTTATGCAGTGTATGAAGATGTGATTGGTCAAATTTACTGACTGTTGTTTCTCACGATTAACAGATAACATGGAGTTAATGTATTCAATCGAGATTTTTCTGTCAGGGTTATTCAAAGAGAATCGAAAAGTCACCGCACCTTCGGTGACTTTTCGTTCTCTTCAATTCGGTGAGATTTGGCGATCCCATTTCGGCGACCCTGCGGTGTATTCAGCAAGCACCACAGGGCCGTTGTAGTGCAGGGAAAAGCCACCGCAAACCCGCCGAACACTCACCGTGAAACCCAGCGAACGCACACCGAAACCCGCAAAAACAACTGGATTAGCCCTGCCGAACACGCCAGAGAAACCCGAGCAGCCGCCAATCACAGCGCAGAGCAGCCGCCGGAAAAAGCCGACTCCGAAGACGAATGGAGTGAAGGAAGAAGAAAAAAAAGGTACGCTCGAATGTTTGACAAGTGAAACGCTGTTTGCAAAGAAACTACAGAGCGAAAATGTCTGAAATTTACATAGAAGATCCAATGAATAATAATAAAAAGGGCTGTTACAGAAAAAGGAAAAAACAATTAAAAAAAAAAAAAACGAAAAAAAAATTCCGCCAAAAATTTCAGAAAAATGCCTAAAAGATCCTAAAAAAATATATACATAAAGAGACTTTATACGGCAGAATATTATGATAAACAACGGTTTATTAGATATTGAATTTTTTTAACATTGACGCCTATGGGATTCGCCTGAATAAACCTGTCGAATTAAAGCACTGAACAGCAGGGCAATTCGGCAACTTTTCACTGCTGGTTTTTATTCTCTGAATAGACGAAGCATTGCTTCTCTATGGGGATTTCACTGCCCTCGAACAGAGACCGAACAGGCACCATATGTGCAGGCAATTCGCCAGCATTTGGCGAACTGCCTGCTCTCTGGATAGCCGAATGGCCAGGAAAGGAAACCATATGCTGAATTTCACTGTTCGGTTACCTTTCAGCCACAATTCGGATCGCTTTGAATAACCCTGTATATATTCTCTTTTAGGAGTCAACAACTTGTGGAAGTGACCAAAATATGACCGTGTGACTCATGATCAAAATGATAAATAATTTTTGTAGAATTACACGACGGCAAGATTATTCTTAACCTTACTTTTGGGAGAATGCTAGAAAGAGGTTAGAATGGATTTGATTTCATCCTCACAAGAAGGGAGTATGTCCATCCTTTGCAGGTGTCAATCCTCTGGCCAATGTTTGTGTGCGTGCAAAGGAAGGCAACTCCTACTTGTGCAAATCAATGTGGATTACTGAAGACATACTCTATATTGTTTAAAGAGGGTTTAAAAGGGGTGGGGGACTTCACAGTCAAGGGGAAGTCTCCTACTTGAGTGTGGATGCACTTCTCCGGTCCCCCTTTTCAAATGAGGCTCCTATCTGGCTGTAACAGAGCTTCCCATCCAAAGCGTTGGCAAAGATGTATTGATTTAAGTAATCAGTAACTAATCAGAATGATTTTCTATTATTCACTTTTGTGTTATCATTGCTATCAGAATCGAATATCATTTATGCTTATGTTATCGTAAACTAGAAGCTAATTTAATTCACACTTATCATATTGTTGTTGCTAACCAGAGTCTAATATCATCCATGTTTATGTCATCATTGATACTAACCAGAAGCTAACACTATTTACATTTGAAGCTCAACGCATACGTGATTTCCTACAGTTAGGCTTTTATTAACATGTGATATTTGAGTTCCATGTGTAATTTTCCTATAGTGATGTGTTTTTTGCGGTTTCTTAAGGAATTGCCTAATACTTTGAGTTATATACATATATATTTTGTTGTCTATACTGTCACTAAAGCTAATAATTTGCTTTTACACAGACCGGCTTTGTGTTCTGCTGATTAGGCAATACAGGCAGGCATGTAGAGTTCAGGATGTGGCGACCAGGCTAACTGGGGTCATGGCTATCCATCTTTTGGTTTGGTCAGGGCGGCTTCCCTGGCACACAGATTGGCGACCTCTCAGTTGGCAACTGCTGGGAGGCATGAGGGTATGTTCTCACACCTCCCGCACTGATTGCAATATCAGCACAGATGATAGCAGGTGCCTAAAGGCACAGCATGCCGAGATGTGTTGGCCAACAGGCACCTATGCTTCCATGATGCTTGATGTGGCTGGACATCTAGCACATCACAAAGGCCCAGCATTACCACAAAGGTTACAGTATTACTACAATACACATTTCTTTTACCACCAGATAAAACTCTAAAATACCAGCTTTATATACGTAATCTTATTAAAGCTTCCTATAGATAGTGAAGATATTTAACAATATTTGCTTGTTGAAACATTCATATCCTCTTCCGTGAACAACATAAGGCAGAAAGCTAATAGGCACAATTCAACCATCACTGAGCATGAAATTTTTTTCTTAATCAAAAATCGTCAAATCCATCCCGAGAAGGTCTGATTTTACATTTAACATACAGTAAAGGAGAAGGTCTAGGCTCTACGATCTTAAATTTAAAATGCTTCTTTAACCCAACTCTGTTGCATTATTGCATCTCTTGCTTGCAGAGCAACCAAGTTCATAACTATTTGCAGAACACACCGTGATCAAAACCTTTGGTACATAATACTGACAATTAAAAGTATTTATAAAGTGCCAACAAAATCCATAGAGCTTTACAATGGGTTAGACAAAACAACAGATATACAAGGGGCTGTAAATAGAGTATGAGAAGTAATGTGATGCATGGGGGCTGTGTGGGAGATTGATATTTACAGAGGTTTGTGTCAGCTTGTTCTCTAGTATACCTTGTATTTGAGCCAATGCAGCTTCCTCGTCTGGTGAAATCTGAAGAACATTTGTAGAGACTGTATGTTTATGTTCATTGTCCTGAAAGTAAGAGCAACAAGCTGTTAACTAAAATATTCTGAATACAAGTAGATGTATTTTTTTTTATGCTGTAATGGGGCAATTTCTTTACACTTTTCCTTACCACTCTATCCCCAAAGATGCATTCATCAAAGTGTTTAGATTTATTGTAATCAGGGGCGTGCTCCCTTTTCAATATTAGAGTGTGTTTCTGGCACCCTCTAAAGCTCGGACAGAAGGAAATGTGGAGGAGCAACAGGGTAAGGTATAAAGGTTGATGACAAGCAAGGTTTAAAAATATAGAAAGGTATAATAAGTGAGCACTAAACATAGAAAGATGTCGGCAGATAAGAACCTTTCGGCCCATCTAGTCTGCCCAATTACATGGATACTTTACCTGGATTTATCTTTTGTTTAGGATAGCCTTATGCCTATCCCATGCTTGCTTAAATTCAATTACTGTTTTGGCCTCTACCACTTCAATTGGTAAACAGATTGAATATAAACAATGCAGTGTTGGTAAACACTTAGTTCTTCTAAACAATGATACAAATTAGTGTAACCTAAACCTTGTGCATAGTTCCACACACCATAAATGAATAGTCAGTCAGTAATTGTGGCGCTCTGCGGCAACCTTAACATTTGTTAGGCGTACACAAAATCACTTATCAGAAGTCACATATCTCCCTACAGTTTGTAGGTGAGAAAACTATAACTGTGAAATGCTGCAGACTTAGTGCTTGGTTTTATTATTACCTTTTGCATTATATACTTTGATTCTAATACTAGTCATTCCTTGTGAGTGTTATTCTTCTGGTACAATATTTTGGAGTGTCTGTGCATTACTGCCCCATGGGAGTATTTTTATGTTTTTAATGTTTTATGAAGAATAAATTTGGTTATGTCTTCTAAGTGTCGCTCACTCGGTTTTGGTGTGTGGAACTTAACGGTCTCGTGTATCAGGGTTTAAAAATGACAGGGAGATGTCAAAGTGACAGAAGTGTTTAAAATAGAGGTGAAACCATCTCCTTATCAATTGACAGTGACTGGGATCTGCAGTGCATCACAGAGCTCCACAGCAATAAAACTCATTGTAATATGCAGTGCCCCAAGTTCCATTCATTATGTACTCACGTAGCTACATAGCTTACAGGGTTATTCAGAGAAAGGTGAAACTCTGGAAAACTTTTGGAGAAGTGAGAATTCCAGTTCAAACTAGCCAAACCAAAACAAATTCTCCCATTTATCTCACTTTCCAAGGGCTCTATTACATTCTTGCCGCAAAAATGCACGGTAAACGTGTGAATTTTTGTGCAAAGCGTTAAACGTTAACGCGCGTAAATTAATGCTGGTATTACAATCATCGCACATTATTTCATCCGTCAAAAAATAACGCGAGTAAAAAAGACGCGCAAAAACACGCATTAACGTTGTGCGCAGAAATCAGTGTGCGGACTGTTTTTTCACACGATTCAGCCAATCAGAATTAAGAACCTTAATAGTCTCACATTAAGTTTTTGCACCTGTCAAAGTCAATCTGAGTATATATGCTGCAGCAATAATAAAAACGCGCACAACTTCTCAAATTTATTGTTTGGGTATGCGTAGAATGTGTAACTATACTGTGCTGTATTTTTTTTTTCAGGCTGGTGTATTTGGTTTCGGCCAGGACGTTCAGATTTGCCGTTACCACCAGCTTTTCAAAGACATTAAAATTATGCGTGCAAACGCTGTGCGTTAAATTTTGCGCATAGATTGTAATACCATTCGCATTTGCGCTCACAATGTTAAGTATAGGACGCCCGCAGTACATTACGCTCGTGCAGCGTTCGCGCAGGTTCACCCACGGTAGACGTTAACGTGCATTTTTTGCATGGACATTGTAATACGACGTTCAGCGCAAAGGATTTTGCCCCTCACGTTAATGCGTTTTTGCACACGCGTTAACGTTTGCGCGAAGAATGTAATAGAGCCCCAAATCGGCTATTTTGACCTAGAATTTTCACTTCTCCAATTTCACCTTTCTCTGAATAACCCTGCTAGTGTAGCTCGTAAGGGGTCTATAAGACTGCGTAAGGTTTCAGGCGGTACATCCCCCACTCATACACCCGACACTTTCTCATCAAATATCTGCTTTATAGGAGAGGGGGTGTTGAGAGTAAAATGGATGTTTGTCAGAGTAATCGAAAACCCTTGTATTGGTCCTGAATACTTATCAAACCTTACGTCGTTCTTCCAGCTCGCTGCACCCCATTTCGATATAGCTTGTGCAGTTCTTTGGTTGCTGTCCCCAACAAGATCAAGACACTGCTCAGCAAGAGACTTTAAAACATTGAGGTTGTCCTCGTTTGCCATATTCAGTAACTGTGTGAGAGATGTATCTGGTGGAGTAAAAACAAAGACAAAAATTACTGAGAGCACAGAGTAATTAAAGTGACACAATAAACCCTTTTTTCAATCTTCGATAATTTAACCCAATGTGCACGCTGGAAAATTTGTTTCATCCAAAATGTTTTCGTGATTCAAACAAAACGAATTTTGTTCATACAGAAATTTGACCAGTGTGTTGGGAGGTTAAAGGAACACTCTACTCATCCTGACCACTTTAGCTTTCAAAAGTGGTGAGGATGTGTAGAGTCCACCCCCCCCCCCCCCACGCTGCCTAGAACTGACAGAAGCACTGGGTGAAGTGGAGGAGTTTCCTCCAGCCCACTCAGCTTCTGGGATCTTGAATTTTCCAGCTTCCGGTCACTAGTGATGTCAGCACACAGAGAGCATTATTTCTTTCTACATTATTCTGAATTATGGATCAATGTTATCTGCGCTCCGCAAGGTAGGTGAGGTGCTGTCACAGTTAAACTGCTAGTTACAGTATAGGCAGGGCATGGGGAGGGGTCTCCCGTACAGATTCATTGCAGAGTACGCATTGGACGCACAACTCGCATATTTCTAAAGTTTTTTTAACAACAATCTTGGCCGCGCTTCCTTCTTGGCTAAGCACCAACAAGGAGGATAACAGGAAAAGTCCCAGATGTCACCTCAGAGGGTCTGGTATTACCATAAACGCCAAAGGTGACACAAAGAGAGCCATAGAAGGGCTCATAAGAATGTGAGTAAACTCCATAGGGATCACCACCACATGCACGTATACTTACATTACTGCTCTAGGAGTTTTTACTTCTTCAATTTGTGTCTCTAAAGGGATTGTGCCTACCGTAGATACTCGCGTATAACGCGAGAGGTAGAGATTCATTATGGAAATAAGAATATTACTCAAGACTCGAATATAACGCTAGGAGCAAAATTATGAAAGTATAAATTTTCCAAAACACGACAAAAGTCTGTTAAGTTACTGTTGTTCCATGTTTTCATTTCATGTTCATTGCACCCCACTCTCACCCTCGTTCCTTCAATGGTTGTTAGAGAGCAGGGGTGCAGAGTGAGAGGTAATGCATTATCGTGGCTATTTTAGAATGGTGATAGATGTAATTGAGCGTTTTGATTGCTTGGAATATAATTCTCTTATGATAAAGTTCTGCACATGAAACTAAATAAATAAAATCCGTAAGTGCAGGTATGGCATAAGGGCACATTTTTTAGATTTAATTATTAACAATAAAGAAAATTGTGATGCACACTGTATATGTATAACTACACACGGGTGCTAGTCTAAGGCGGACCAGTCCTCAAAGGTCCAAATACATGACACTACAAAAATGCCAAGACTGCACACCAAAGTAAAAATAAATTTTTATTGATACAGAAATAAAAACACTAAAACACCACGAAAAATCTTTATATAATATATAATTAGCCAGAGAACCAACTGAAAAGTAATAAGGTTGGTCTACACTTATCCTAATGCAACAAAAGAGATAAGTTAATATATGTCCTCCAAACAATATGTTAAGGAGTATCCCTGGTGATAATAAATCTTATATCACAAGCAGGGTTTAAAGAACCAAAAAAAATAAATAAACAACCACATGTAAAAAGAAAAGAAACTGCAATACTAATACCACAGGGAACCTCTCAGCAGACAAGAATCAGCAGAGACCAAACACTCAACGTTTCGGTCAAAGACCTTTGTTGCATTAGGATAAGTGTAGACCAACCTCATTACTTTTGAGTTGGTTCTCTGGCTAATTATATATTATATAAAGATTTTTCGTGGTGTTTTAGTGTTTTTATTTCTGTATCAATAAAAATTTATTTTTACTTTGGTGTGCAGTCTTGGCATTTATGTAGTTAGATTTAATTATTGCAATTGCATTTAATAAGATTATGTATATATAATGTTAGGAACCTATACATATACTCATGCACTACAAAAAGACACATTTTGAAATTGATAAAAGCTTGCTTTACCTTGAAAAATTGATTTTGTTTATATGAAGCAGAGTATATGATAAATTTGATAAATTGTGACATACAGAAATTATTTATTAAAAGGGGTTAATGTTACTGTTTTTTTATTGCAAAGGTTAATATAGGTTTTTGGATTGAAGGGTTAGAGGGCTGAATAGTATAGGAGATGTTTTGTACAGGGGTACTTGAGGGCTGCAGTCATTAAGGGTTAATGGTTAAAGTCAGGGCTGCAGGGTTAAATTGGGATTCCAGAGCGTGCACGTGTCAGACAGCGCCTGGAAGCAATCAGATCTTCACTCCCTCGCAGCTCTCCCGTGTATAACGCGACCCCTACAGTTTTAAGCTTGATTTATTGCTCAAAAAACTTGCGGTATACACAAGTATCTACGGTACTCTGCACAGAGAGGGGAAAGGTCACCCCTATTGACCGGAAGTGAAACCCAGAGCTGATATTGGAGGCTCTGGATGCTGTGTGTGTTACTCTTGGGAGCAGGGGGAAAGTTGTTCCTTTTTGCAGGTTGTATTGTGCTATTGGCTTCTCTATTGTATGTTACCTACAGGTCCTCTGGCAGTGGCGGAAGTACCAGGGTCGCAGCGGTCGCAGTTGCGACCGGGCCCTGGCATTCCGCCACTGGAGGGGGGCCCAGCGCCGCCGCCAGATTCCGGCAATCAGCGCCGGAATCTGGGAGCCGCGCGCTGGCCGTCCCTCTCCCTACGCGAGCGGCCGCTGACATGCAGCTTGGCCGCTCACGTGGGAGAGAAACCACCTGACCAGCGCACGAGACCTCGCGCTGATCAGGTGGTTTCCGGCGAGCGGCCAAGCTGCATGTTTCCAGCGGCCGCTCGCCAAGGAGGAGAAGACGCCGGCGGAGCCTGCCCTGGGCCTGGGGCCAGCAGAGCAGGTAAGAGCTGGGCTGGGGGCAGTTATCCATGAGCTGGGGGGCAGACCTGGGGCAGTATATCCATGATGAGGAGCTGGGGGGCAGAGCTGGGGCAGTATATCCATGATGAGGAGCTGGGGGGCAGAGCTGGGGCAGTATATCCATGAGGAGCTGGGGGGGCAGAGCTGGGGCAGTATATCCATGAGCTGGGGGGCAGAGCTGGGGCAGTATATCCATGAGGAGCTGGGGGGCAGAGCTGGGGCAGTATATCCATGAGCTGGGGGGCAGAGCTGGGGCGGTATATCCATGAGGAGCTGGGGGGCAGAGCTGGGGCAGTATATCCATGAGGAGCTGGGGCAGTATATCCATGAGCTGGGGGGCAGAGCTGGGGCAGTATATCCATGTGCTGGGGCAGTATATCCATGTGTTGGGGCAGTATTTCCATGAGCTGGGGGCAAAAATATCCAAATATCCATGTGTGAGCTGGGGCAATATATCCATGTGTGGCCTGGGGCCAATATATCCATGTGTGGTCTGGGGGCAATATATGTCCATGTGATCTGGGGGCAATATATATATCCATGTGAGCTGGGGGCAATACTATCTTTATTATATTGCAGGAAAAAAAAAAGGTAAAAATATGGATCTTTTTTTGGGGGAGTTGGGGGGGCCCTTCATGGATTCTTGCACCGGGGCCCTCAGGTTTCTAGTTACGCCACTGTCCTCTGGATCTTGAATCACAGTGTGGATTAATAATTTAAGTATTGTTCTACTTATAAATTTGGTCACTGGAACGTGTTATGATGGAACATTGGAATACGGCATGGACAATTATTTTTTAAGCGAGTCATTCAATCCTATTTATCACAAATAGTGGTTCACTGCTAGAAACACACTGACATTTAGAATGTGCTACAAAGCTCTCTGTGCTCCTGAAGGCCCTGCTCATGTGGTACTCGCTATGGAATTTGCATACATAAAGTGAGCAAGTCTGTAGCGGTGCGCAATTTGTGCATTCTACACTACTCAAGTTACGTAGGAGCGCAAATTGTGTTGTATAGCTTCAGGGATGTTCGAGTCCGGGAGTCCCTGAGCTGAAAAGGAGGAGCTACGTGCGACAAGGGACAGAAGGGGAGTTAAATCACCTAAAATAACAAAAATAATTGGGCTGAGGCTGTCCGCAGCCTCTGTCAAATTACTTAGGGGCAAGAAAGGAATTCTATTTTAAAAAGAGTATCCCTTTAGTGCTGCCGATAGCACTTGCATTTAGCCACTACTGTAAATAGTAAAAGTGATTAGTTTACACATGGGGTCAAAATGACCCTGTAAAAAACTAGTGGCACTCTCAGCTGCCCTGAGCTAAAACCGGGACGCCAAGGAGAAAAAAATAGCGTTCGCCAATTTCCCCTTAGCATCCCAGTTTCCCCAGCAGATTGCGGGGCAGGCACAGAGTCCGGCAGCATGGCCCTTAGCGATCGCTAACCACGCGGATGCTGGGTGCAGCGCTACAGCGCCGTTCCCAGCATACCCTCCATGGCGTCCATAGGACTCCATGGAAGATTGTGCTGCCGGGTCCCATGACTGACAAGATCTCCCTCTTGCGAGATCCTGCTGGTCAGCGGAGTGATCGCGGAGGGAGATGGGGGACTTTCTTCCACCAGTCTCTCTCAGCAGAAGCAGCGTATCAGGCAGCCGTTCTCGACCGTGGGATAAGAGGTAAATATCTGATTTTTTTTGGGGGGGGGGTTGAGCTGCAGGTAACGGATTCTGAAGCAGCGCAATCCGTTACCTACACCTCTGAGCTGGTGGTAACTTTTTCGTTAGCGCTAGCTCTTAGGATCACTTGGTCCTAACGCTAGTTAATCTGTGCTTGCACTTTGCCCTCCCCATGTTAGGTATAGGGAGCGCAAAGCACAGTAAACTTGCGCTACATATCGCAAATTAACAAGCTTTAACGGGACATTTAACGAGACATTAGCGATTCAAAGGGGATCTGGGTGCAGCGCTATGACATCCTTTAAGCTAACGCTGACGCTAGTGTTAGCTTGAAGGAGGTGATAGAGCCCTAGGTCCTATACAAAAGGTTTGGGTTGGGGCATACCGCCAAGCTGTTAAGAAGTTGATGGCTACTATCCCAGTAATGCTGAGGTTAAAACATTAGTAACTGAGCAGATAACAAGCACTGGCCAGTCACCACTAAAAGCCGCATGGTCGAATTAACTAAACAAAAAGTTGCAAATTAGTTCATGAATCACTCTGACATTAAACCACTGAGGGAACCTACAATTAGAACGGTAACTGATCAAACTATTACCCTGCATAAAAACAGGACCCCGATCGTAAATCGTTTTAATGTGGATAAGTGCAAGATAATGCACCTGGGACGTAAAAACCCAAGGGCTGAATATAGAATATTTGATACAGTCCTAACCTCAACATCTGAGGAAAGGGATTTAGGGGTTATTATTTCAGAGGATCTAAGGGTAAGTAGTCAATGTAATAGAGCAGCAGGAAATGCTGGCAGAATGTTTGGTTGTGTAGGGAGAGGTATTAGCAGTAGGAAAAGGGAAGTGCTCATGCCACTGTACAGAGCACTGGTGAGACCTCACTTGGAGTACTGTGTGCAGTACTGGAGACCGTATCTCCAGAAGGATATAGACATCTTAAAGAGTTCAGAGAAGGGCTACTAAAATGGTGTACGGCTTGAAGGAGAAAAGTTACCAGGAAAGGCTTAATGATCTTAACATGTACAGCTTGGAAAAAAGACGAGAGAGGAGATATGATAGAAACATTTAAATACGTAAAGGGAATCCACAAGGTAGAGGAAGGGAGTATATTTAAAAGGAAACAAAGTAGCAAAACAAGAGGACATAGTCTTAGATTAGAGGGGCAAAGGTTTAAAAGTAACATCAGGAAGCATTATTTTACTGAGAGGGTGGTGGATACATGGAACAGCCTTCCAGTTGAAGTGGTAGACCCCAAAACAGTAAGTGAATTTAAGCAGGCATGGGATAGGCATAAGGCTATCCTAAACAAAAGATAAATCCAGGTAAAGTATCCATATAATTGGGCAGACTAGATGGGCCGAAAGGTTCTTATCTGCCGACATTTTTCTATGTTTCTATGTAAAGAAATAAAAAAAGTGTCTCTAAGCAAGCACTGTCTCAAAAGAAATAACAATGTGATGCTAGTTCCTTGGCCTGTGTGACGCTGTCCTGGCCTTTGATGTTATGGGAAAATCATTGCCTTTCAGTAGGGTACCTGTTTGTGTCACTCCTTTACAAATGTCTGCCTGATCAAACACTTAAGTGGGTTTTAATTAGGGATAGACCGATATCACTTTTTAGGCACCGATACCGATTATCGGCAGCCTTTCAGGCCGATAACCGATATCAGGTGCCGATATTCTGTACACTGAAATTTTTGGAGGGGGGGGGGAATTTTTTTCACAATTTCTATACGGTTACAAGCATACAGCCAACAACGTCCATAGCGCTGTACAAAAGGGAGGCACAGAATAACAAATATACATACACATTACAACTACAAAACAGTAGGAGAGGACCCTGCACGAGAGCTTACAATCTAAGGCTGGGGTCAGACGAGCGCAGTAATCACGTCCGTGTAGCCGCACATTAGTACATACGTGGTAGCATAGAATCATGACCAATGATGCCCCACACACGAAGTGCGTCCGCACAAACGTGCGGCCGCACAACGTACGTGGCAATCGGACGCAAGTAAGCAAGAACGTTAAACCGCTAAAACGGACACGTGGAGTGCGCAACGTCTGCATAGCTTTGTGTGTGAGTGATGGAACGTGGTCAGACGGACTGCATTTGTGCGTCCAGCATTTTTGACGGACAAAATGTTTTTTCATTTCCCATCTACATCTGTCAAAAATAACGGCACTCACAAAAACTGACCATGTGCCACTACTGTGTCTTCCGTCAGAACGTGCGTTCGTAACACACGGACGCACAGTACAAATGCGCTCGTCTGACCCTAGCCTAAGAGGAGAGGGGTGACACGCTAGGTAGTTAACGAGTGTATAAATTGTAAACATAACTGAGGAAAATAAAGTGTTTGAAAAAAGTGTGATGGATTAAGGAATTGCAACCACCCCATTTCTTTCACAAGCTCTAACTTTATTTTCTCTTTTTTTGGTATTACACAGTAACCTGCAGTGCCAAATGCATGGAGCTTTACATTGCTGTGTGCAGGCACATAAAGGGTGCTGTGATCTATTTATTTATTTACTTAATGGGGGGGGGGGGGTCTGGACAGTAGAGATTAGCAGGATTTATGCAGCCAGTCTGAACTCTGAAGGGGAGTTTTACAGACTGGCTGTACAGCACGAAGGAAGAAAGGAAGAGCAGACAGGGAGAGAGAGAGATCAGGGGAAGAGCATAAGGAACGGACCCTCGTAAAAAAACAAACACACAAGATGGTTTATAATTGAATGAGCTTGCTCCTCCTCCGTTTCTTACTGTGACAAGCAGATGGGAGGGGGAGACCTCGGAGTGACCTCATCACTGCCGGCCAGAGTCGCTCCCATAAGGAGACGCTGAATCAGTGCTGGGCCCGGGATCTGACGCATGCTCAGAGGGAGCTCAGCTTCTCTGCGTTATCAGGAATATCGGCAATGAAACGGCCCGATACCGATAACATGAAAAATGCGGAATATCGGCCCTGATTATCGGTGGTACCGATAATCGGTCGACCCCTAGTTTTAATCATTTTCTTACAGAACCCAGCGTGCAAGCGACAGTTAAATTGCATCAGCAAGGTAAGCTGCACTTACTCCGGTGTCTATTTATGAGCAGCATGCAATGTATTTAACGGACTAACACCCAATTCACAGTACCTGATGAGTTCTCCTTCATAGCAAGTTCTGCAATATAATTCCTAAAATATAAAAAGGTCTTCATTTAGAATACTGTAAAAAGCAATGCTTTCCATTTGGGAAGAACAAGATGTATTTTACGAAATAAAACAACGTTTTCGTAGCTATGCATGGTGAAATAATTAAAATGTTATTAAACTGACCAATCTATGTTTTTCTTAAGACAGTCATATGGCATCTCCAGCGGATACTACACGCTAAAGCAGGACAGAAACTATCATCATCAAAACAAAAAGCGATATGCACAAAACAAAACTTACTGCCAACGCATTTTGATCATCTTTCTAACATCAGGGATCAGGTTGCTGTAATAACAAGCAAGTTACAGTTACAAGTACTTATACAGCGGCAACAGATTCTGTAGCGCTTTACAATGGGGAAGCACAAACAGGAGACATAATAAATAATAAAGCATAAAGAACAGACAGCCTTGCCCGCAGGATAGTGATAGTTGTCCTGCTAGTACAGCACTTTATACAAGTGCTCAGCCAGACATCCCATGAGCTTACAATGTAAGGGACTGAGGTAAATGAAACAAAAGGGAGCAGAGGAAGTGTGGAGATAATTACCAGAGAGAGTATAGCAGACACTGCATGATGATAGACCAAGAGCTTGGGCATGATAAGGTTAAACTGATAAAGAAGTGAAGCAGCTGAAAAAAGGAGCCTATGTAATTAGGGTAGTGATTATATACCAATGCCTTATCAAGTATGTGGCCGTTAGATACACCTAACATACATTAGTTGCTCATGAATAATTAAAAAGGGACACACCAGCCACCAGACAATTTCATTTAAATAGATATGGTTTGCCATGTGCCCCCCCCCCCCACCTCTCACTTGAGAAAAGCCTTTTTTTGTAGGATATAATTAAGAGAGAAGAGTCAGAGCTCAATCATGCTGAAATAATGTATCCATGTATGGCAAATTCTCACCAGTTTGTGGACTCCACATTGTCAGTTTCCATTGGGAAAAGGGTGAAGTTATGAACAGTTATGTAGAACTCGCAGGATTCCTGAAATCAAGACTTTGCATTTTTGTCATCAAGGAAAACAAACACTAACAACTGTGAAATAACACAATTATGTAAGAAAAAAACAAGTATAACAATGCTATTGTCCTGATTCCTATTTTTAAATAATTGCAATTTTAAGGACAGTGTGTTAAAGGGACACTATAACCATTCAATGGAATCCGAGTGGTCACAGTGCCCGGAGAATCCTCGCCCCCTTCTGGAGAATAGGTCCTTCTGAGAGCAAGGGTATATATTCCAGCCCAGAAACTGACGCTCATCAAGCAGTGATCTCAGCTTCTGAGGAGCTCCAGAAAGCAGGACACAGTTCACATACCAGCTCTTGCCAATGGCACTTAATGCGCTCGAGCATCCAGCCCGGTTACATGGCAAGCTGAAACTTGCAGGATGCTAGCAGCATGTCACATGTGGAGGACCTCAAAGTCAACCCAACCCCGGATTAAAAAATTCTGAAGGGTTTTAGCAGGGTTTGGGGGAAGCAGAGGGGTCAATGTTTAACCCCTCCTACCTCACTGATTAATGTTAAAAATATCCCTTTAAGATTTTTTTGTAATTTAGTATTTATTGAAGAATTTCTAAAAAAAAAAACAGTACAGAAAATAAAAAGAGGAAAGATATATTGTTAAAGAAATCAAAACATGGTACATCTTTTCTATTTAAAGTATATATAGTTCTACGCAGACGGATTACAGCAATATAATGAATATACCAGCTATACACTTTTATCAAGAAGGCTGCAAGAGAACCCTGTCAATCCACGTCAGTCCTTTGGTTCTATAGTGAGATGGATATGTGTAAGAGCAATAAGTTACAGTATGGAAAACTTGAACATACAGTATAGATTGAATAGTAAGAACTCACTAGTTCTTGGTGTTCCAGGAAACAGACCGAATATTTCTTCAAGATGATAATTTTGTACTTGATATCAGCTAATGTAAAGTGATCAGTTCCCCTGAGGAAATAAACACAACAGAAATCATCATGTTACCATACTCAGAACGATCACTATCAATAATGAGCATGCCAAGGGGATTACCCCTTGGCTGTATGTGTATGGAGGGAACCGAGGGGTCAATAGTTCAGTCATCTTTTAGCTGAGGCAACTTATCCCTTGACCATGAGTGAAGGAAAAGGATCAAAAGATCACTCGGCCGTTGCCCTTCCAACCACTTTCTGCAATGTTTTGCGGGCAGTGCGGCAGGGCAGCGCGAGTCGAGCAGCCAGCTCGCCAACCAGTGCCTCGCGCTAGGCAATTTGCTGGCTTTAAGGCTAGGGTCAGACGAACGCATTTTTCACGTCTACCATCAAAAAGTGAGTCGATACGTCTGAACACATTTTTTCACGGAAGACGTGATAGCGGTCATACGATGCGCATTTTCGGACGTATTTTTTGACGGAGCTATATAAAACAAATGGACGTAATGTTGGCCGGACATGTGCAGCGTCTGACGTCTCCTAATCACGCACACACGCCGCTATGCGGACGCAGCGCACTCTGTGCGTCAGTACTAGCGGTTCCACGTTCTCGAAAAAATGCGTTCATTTGCCGCTTGCGTTGCTGAACCTTCGTGTGGCCGTACTTCGTATATTGGCCATCATTTGCTGCTACTATGGCCGTAATAAAGTATAGCTCAACGCACGGTCGCACTGCGTTCATCTGACCCCAGCCTTAATAGTATAAAGCCAGCTGTACGTGAGGTAAATTCATGAACTGTGAGAAGAATAGTCAGGAGAGCCTTGCGGCATCCCTCCCTCCCTAAATTGTTATATGTGTTTGTTAAATGTTTATTATTGTCATGGTCGAAATGGCATTTTTCTTGTGAATAAATTTGAATAAGAGAATGTTATAATTCAATTAAATGAATAATTTTGCCTGCTTTAAATTAAAATAAATTAATTAATAGGAACTCCACAGTATTTTTTAATAGTGTTCCTTTATAAATGAGAATAAATTTGAAATACCGAGTGCACTCTAGGATGTCGTGTGAGAGGAATAAAACTTATCTTAATGGACTCCTCTTCTCGATAGGGGTTGAAGTTATTTCGGGATACGGATTGCCCACAGCCAGTTGGGTCCAGGGAGGTTCTGGAAGGAACATCAGCAGTCCACCATAATCACTGTTTCTAAATTATGCTCGTACACTGATCCGGGTATTAGCATGTATTTATTAAAAATTAAAACAAAGATTACAATATAATCCAACGCGTTTCGTCTTTCATGACTTTCTCAAAGATTATGCTGATGTTCCTTCCAGAACCTCCCTGGATTCAACTGGCTGTGGGCAATCAGTATCCCGATATAACTTCAACCCCTATCGAGAAGAAGAGTCCATTAAGATAAGTTTTATTCCTCTCACACAACATCTTAGAGTGCACTCAGTATTTCAAATTTATTCTGGTTTTTAGAGGGAGAACAGGAGGAGTCACTTAGAGTAGCAACGCCCTTTAGCAAATATTTTTATATTGACTGTATTATTCCTTTATAAATGCCATGGATTCGAAACTATCTAATAAGCAGTTTATAAAAACATTCAAGGTGCATTTTTGTTTCGTTAGGGAATTCCAAGTATAGAAGAAAGAAAAAATCAAGAGGATGCGCTCCAGGGTCTTCATAAAACTATGATAGGCTTTAAATTATCAACATTTTGACCCTGTATTCCCTGCTCTATAAACTGAATGCAAGGAACTGACCCACATACATGAAAGCTAGGGATGTCCCAAACAAATTTTTCAAGGTGCCAATCTGATCTGAGACGTGCGTTAATCAGTATCAGCTGTTACAGAGTCCTGATCCGGAACTGAAAACCCTGCATAGTTGATTTAAAAGAGGGTTATACAATAACAACAAATATATTATTTTCAATATAGCTAAAAGTGCATTCCACCTCTCCATTGTTTCTTTGGCTTCCTTGGTAATATCTGCTCGGATGTAAAACTTCCTGTCAGAAACGTGTACCACAGCAGCTGGATCCCCAGGATTATCTGAAGTGTTTCCAGGCATCTTCACAAACTAAAAAAAGGAAGGAAGAATCAAATTGACTGCAATCAACCGGCTGGGTGAATAAAATGAACGCCCTATAGCATTGCATTTTATTTTTGTCATACAGAGGAATTAGAAGCCACAGAATAACGTGTCTACAACAGAGAGTTGTGATTTTTTTAAATGGCGGACCATCTGTTTGAGCATCAGCAAGCGCGTGCTGGACCGGTTAGCTCGGCTGATGCTCATACAGACAGTACCAGACGATAAAAAGATTCCTCAATCGGATTGTGATAAATAACATCGTCCAGCCCTACACTGAATCTGGCGAATATGAACTGGAGCTCCTTTTCACTTACTTGGACTACTTGAGCGGTGACAGGTCTGCCCTTGAGTGTTCCCGCCTCATATTTTACAATGACATCCAGTATCCACGGATGGCCAATAATGCTTGACTGACGGCGAGGCATTTCTCACTTATTTTCTATAGCTATAAAAAAAAATAAAAAAATACCAGTACATTCCATTACACAAAGAATTACAATGTCCAGCATTAGATATAAAACGGGGCAATATTGTAAGGATTATCTAGGAGAGGTCAGCAACCATGGCACGCCAGGTGTTTCAGACCTACATTTCCCATGAGGCGCAGCCAATTTAATGAGTGATGGAAGGTCATGGGAGATGTAGTTCTAAACCATCCTGAGGGCCAAGGTTGATGACCCCTGCTTTAGAACAAGCAATGTCATACATAGCATACCATAGAACACTCCACCTCTACTCCCATTTTAGCTTTTGAAGGGGCTTTTAGTCAGTTGCATTTTTAATCCAACATATTCCACAGCGATGTACAAAGCGTAAGACAAAATGAACAATCTGCCATGTCTTTTACATTCCGTCAGGACATCGGTCTATATGAAAATTATATTTTTCGTTCCCTATACTCCCTGTGTCACCTTTACTTGATAGGGATTACAATTAAAAAACATTTTAGACCAAAAATGAGCATAAATTTAAGAAGTCAGTATGACACACGCAGAACGACAGGCAAAGAGGACCCTGCTCAAGTGAGTTTACATTCTGGAAATGGAGTGTAGAAATCTAAGGGGCAAGACACAGAAAGAAATTAGAAACATGTTCAGTGAAATGTTAAGTGGTTGGGAAACACTGGGTACAGGCATCATTCCTAAGTACATCCGGGAACATACTGCTCTGGTGACGTATTGCAGATATTGACTGAAATAATTCTCCTTCCAGGCTGTCACTCACAGATATTGAAAAGGCAGTTTGTTTAGTGTCACTTCCTTTGCTACTCAACACTGACAGAAGCACATAAATTCCCATTCCATACCCTGAGCAAGGATAATAAGGATCACAGGGGCATCATGAAAGATTCCGAATAAATTGGATTAACTATTGCTTAAAGTGCTTCTTTTACCAGAATGAAAGCAAGATTCAGGTGCAGGAGTAACCTTAACAATTTTTAAATTCATCCTCCCCATGGCGGTCCTGGCAGGCTGCTGCAGCATAAGAGAAGGCCTTCTCTTCTCCTAAAAGGCTGTCAATGAGCACAGAATAGGATAGGTTTCTGGACCGTTATGACCAACACTGCATATGCTGTGCAATGCTGGTTGTCCATAGCCATTCATTGAAGGAGTTTCCTGCAGTAAAGCGCAGACCTGGTAGAGTTGCCAGATCGGCCATGTTTTCCTGGACACGTATAATTTATTCATGCTGATGGGAAGTCCATGAAAAATGCAAACCTCTATTATGTGGAATACATATGCTACACGGGCGAGAATTCAAAAAAAGGAATCCAGAGGCGTGTTCAGTTGCTCAGCCGCTGCAAGTGCTAATTTAGCAACTTGCCACTGAACGCCGTTCTGCAGCTCAGTGCTCCGCACTGCTAATTTAGCACTTGCAGCCAAGCCGAGAGGTGCTGCGGGGTTAGCGGAGTGTGACGTAGGAAAGATGGCCGCCTCCACGCAGCAAATAATCCAATAAGGAAATGTTCAGTTTGAAGGTTTGGTGGAGCAAAACAGCAAATATTTATTGGAAATAGGTAAACAGTAACAGTAAAGATGTAGTAAAATGGACAAAAGTGGATTTTGCAGACACAGCACCTTTCATTAAGCAATCCTCTGCCCTTTCGCTTCCATATTCACAGCCAAAGCGTTCAGTGAGACGGCTGCAGCAAACTGATCTGCTACAATGGAACAATTCAGCAGCTGCTGAGGAACTGAACGCGCCTCGAGGTGACATGCCTTGATTTCCTTATATGAATTATATATGTTGCAGGGCAGCACTTTTACCAGTGTTCCTTTCTGCATGAAATGTAATATGTATGCAGGAAAACATGGCCCCCGATCGGGCAACCCTGTCAGTCCTGTGAGAATATAATACCACTTTTTTCCTTGTAGATTTCAGAAGAAAGCTGCACACACACCCTGGCGGCTTCCTGCTATATGATGTAAATGCTTAAAGCTATTATGTGCATATCATCTTTCCAACAAGGGTGATTTTGTAATACACAGTGGGTTACTCTCTCAACTACCGAGCAAAACGTGTATTTTATGACTTATTTTCACGCAAACCACGTGTTGTATAGGTTTGGGTTTGTTGATGCTTGGGATGTGCACGTACGGGTGAGTGTAAACTAACTCACCCGGAGCACATACGAGGGAGTGTAAACAGGGTGTCATGCAGTTGCCAGGGACTCCGCTTTACGGATATAAACCCAGATCCACTTACACAAATCTGATGACCGGAACTGACGTCACTTCCCGCACCCTTTTCTTAAGCCTCGACGTTCCATTCTATACTTTATTGAACTGAACAGACCGCATAGTAACTTCGGTTTACGGTGTTGACGTCATACCAGCGCGCCACCCAGAGTTCTAAGCACGCGTCGCAACCCCACCGGCAGCCATATTGGTGAAGCCAAGAACGCATCCATCCTCTTTTACAAAGTAGGCGCTGCTTACCACCTTATAATATAAGATAGTATTTTGGTTCCTGGGCAGTGTGCCGCGATTACCCACTACTGGCTTCTGCCTTGTATGACTCACCGGTTATAGGATCTACACCTCTGAAAAGCAGTCGTTCAACTCCGGGCGGAAGTGGAATATCTACGTGACGTCACCCAACGCGCCGAGCTGAAGCTGGACCGAGTGATGGAGCCTGTATCTCGTAGCATTACTCTGCACAACTTCTGCGAGCGGATCTGCGAGCAGACTGTCCATTTCCATGTGATGGGCATGCAGGATGGCTTCTTCCTGTGGGTCGGGCTCTCGTCCTCTCTCAGCAATCTGGCCGTAGCCATGTGCAGCAGATTTGTGAGTTGATTGGACGTGTCATTGGGCTGTCACTTTGTGTGCTCTTTCATGTCGCTGTAGGGACGTGCTGTTGGTTTCCAACCATTAGCTTACACGCGTTTTTTCCTGTTTTGTCACACGTGCTCGGCTGCTGTTTATCGTGTGACCCAGAGATGAGCTTATTCTAGACAGGAGATTCACGGTAAAGCCTTGTTTGCTGAGCCTGGGAGCCACACTGGGATCTCTCCTTCCATATGTTATGTGTGCAGAGACCCCACACACTCCCTCATGTGGTGTGTGTGTGTGTCAGTAATTTTGTTACTGTCATGTTGCGTGTATGTAAAAACAAAAAAAAAAAGATATTATTTAACAATTCTTTTCATCCGTAGCGAAAGGCCTTTTTATTTTTGAGTTTCTATTAGGGGGATTCCCCCCCCCTCCCTTTTATCACTGAACTGAGGGGGGGGGGGGCGACCTGCAAACACTGTCGAAGAGACGGGGAACTCCGGTGCTATCCCCGGTGCTGAAGGTTACTTTGATAAGCCCTTTCAGCACCAGAGACAGCACTGGAGTTCGCTGCATGTGTTCATTCTGCCGTTTTTTAATTGTTCGGCGGTCTTCCCCTCTGTCAATTCTTGGTCCTCCATTTTCACTTCCAGTGGACAACCCAGATAACTCAAGATCATTAAATGTTGTCCGTAGTCGGACTGCCAAGTTGATTGTCCGGCTACGGACCCAGTGGACGGCCTGCCTGCCTGCGGGCTTTATTCACAAAACACCATTGTTGCAACAAAATAATCTTCAATGTCTACAGGGACATTCAAACAGCAGCAGGAGAAGCTTCAATGAATTCCCTCCTGATGCTTTGAATATTCCTTTTGGGAAATGCTGAAGTTTATCGTGGTTGTAACCTTGGCATGAATTGACCTTTTCATACCAAATTGAAGTGCACTAAGCAGCTGACTATGCTGATGCTTTTTGGCGAAATGCGTCAAGCAGAATGGTCTGCAGAAGTCTTGGTGCTTCTGCTGAGACGCATACCTTTTTCTTTTACTTAACCCTATGTAACAGGATTGCAATTATTGAGCTCGTGGTTCTCTTCCTATCTCTCTTCGCTCCTTCAGTGTCTCCTTCGCTGGTGCCTCATCACCCCAGGTCTTCTTTCAGTTGGGGTACCTCAAGGCTCAGTTCTGGGTACCCCTACCCATCTCGCTCTATACTGCCTCTGGGCAACCTCATCTCTTCCAATGGATTCCAGTATCATCTTTGCTGACGACACCCAAATACCCTTTTTTTTTTTTTTTACTATCCTGATTTCTCTCTAGTGTTGGACCATGTTACAACCTGCCTCTCAGCTGTCTCCGACTGGATGACTTCCTCTTTTCTAATAAACAAGTTCCCGTGGCGCGTAGGGGGAGATACACTAGGCTAAACCTGGATCACTGAACACTACTATTAAAGGGATTGCTCCCAAAACACCACTATAAAAAGTTCTAGATAAATGTTATTACAAATAGTGCAGCGCTCACACGTGTATCACCAATCGTGTTCACAAAATAAAGGATTGCAAATCTTTTAGGATCATGAACCAATATTCGTGCATATGTTGGAATAATATAGATTGTCTCAGACGTGTTCCAATCGTTAATGTGTCGCATAAAAAAAATATGCATAGCGTGAAACTGATTTTTGTGCACAACCAGAAAGAGATTTTTCACTCACATTTTCCTGAGCGTACTCAAATCCAATGGCCAAGATTAACTTGTGGATTTATTAGTGCAATGTGAACATTAAAATAAATAAAAAGATGATAAAAACAAAAATCAATGTTAAAAAGGATACCTAAACGTGTTTCGAGATTTTTGTTTTTATCATCTTTTTGTTTATTTTAATGTTCACATTGCACTAATAAATCCACAAGTTAATCTTGGCCATTGGATTTGTTTCTGCCTGATTTGTACCCTATATAAGGTTGGGGTGACTAATGAAATCTTAAAGTGAAAATTCCAAGAGCCGTGGTATAGGCTCCAGCTGGAGGAGTTTATACCTGTGTGATTTGTAGAATCAATTCGAAAACAAAACACTCTGCACCATTTGATGTTTTAGTTTTTTTGGAGGAATCTGTATCCCTGGGGCTGATGGGTATGCCCTGAATACCCACAAGTGGATTACCTTGAGCGAGTACGCTCAGGAAAATGTGAGTGAAAAATCTTTTATTTCTGTGTGTGTGTGTGTATATATATATATATATATATATATATATATATATTTACTCAAAACAGGAGGAGAGCACACCAAACATATTCAAATACAAAAGAAACCACAACAGCAGCTAAATTCATTTAGACAGAGATTTACCAGATTTAACCCTTTAAATGCTTACAAACATTTCTTAACCCTAACACAGATTCAATAGTGGAAGTTTAGTTTGCAATGGATTGCGTAAGCCTGCCAACAGCGACAATGTATTCCATCCCTGGCAGGTCCTATCATACTAACCTAATGACTGCTCTTACGGGATAAACTGAAGTACCCAGGCCTTTCTAAAGCTCCCTGCAGATCAAGGTTATATATATCTTGAATCAATAAAACCTATACTTTGAGTAGTCACATAAAAACTGACGTTTCGGCCCCTAAAGGCCTTTTTCAAGATAAAAGCAGCATGTAGTAACAAACTTTATATACACAAAAAGCAAATAACTCACCCAATCTCCTCCATCCCCGTACCTTGCGGCGCGAAAAGGGCAACCCGGAAATACCGGGTGCGTGAGCACGATGACCTCAGGGCGTGGCTGGCTAATTTGTTGCCATAGCAGACCCTAACATGGTGGGGAGGGGGACGTAGTGAAAGACCAAGTTACAGTAAATGTATACAAACGTAAAAAGTTAAAAATTGGAGGACTCCCTGAGTAATCTCCCTGCACCACTCCACCTCAGAGGGAGGTTCCGCTCCATCAGGAGCGCAAAAATGAGGCCCCGAGGGGTATAGTTGGCACATCTGCTGTCATTAGCCAGCCACGCCCTGAGGTCATCACGCTCACGCACCCGGTATTTCCGGGTTGCCCTTTTCGCGCGGCGAGGTACGGGGATGGAGGAGATTGGGTGAGTTATTTGCTTTTTGTGTATATAAAGTTTGTTACTACATGCTGCTTTTATCTTGAAAAAGGCCTTTAGGGGCCGAAACGTCAGTTTTTATGTGACTACTCAATAAAGTATATTTTTATTGATTCAAGGGCCTCCCCACATCCATATTTTTTTTCTATATATTCCTCCCAGGGGAGTTAAGCACTGAGGCCAGAATACATCTACTTTTTGTCGGGGGCTTCCTAGGAGCCAGCCACCTGGGAAACGAGTGCCTGGTTGATTATATTTATATTATATACATATATATTATTCGTTTTATGCGATACATTAACGATTGGAACATGTCTGAGACAATCTATATTATTCCATCATATGCACGAATATTGGTTCATGATCCTAAAGGTTTGCAATCCTTTATTTTGTGAACACGATTGGTGATACACGTGTGAGCGCTGCACTATTTGTAATAACATTTTTCCTGTTTTCTAAAGCTAAACCTCCTTAAATCTGAATTTTTTTTGTCTTCGCTCCCTCTAAAACCTCCATTCCTGCACCAATTTCCCTTCAGATGACTGGTGCCACCATTACTTCTACCTCACAGGCTCATTGCTTTGGTGTCCTCCTCGACTCTGATTTATCCTTCACTCCTCACATTCAGTCACTAATCAAATCTTGCTACTTACACCAAAAAAAGTCATGTGTCCATTCCGTTCTTAATCGGGACTCTGCTAAAATGATAATCCAGGCACTTCTCTCCCACCTTGACTACTGTAACCTCCTTCTCTAGCCTTAAAGGAACACTCTAGGCTAAAAATCCCCCCCCCCTTTTTACTTTAAAATATACCTATTCCCTACCTAGTTATTGTGTGTGTGTGTGTGTGTATATACATACATATTTTTTTTTATACTCCCCTCCCTCCTCTTCCGCTCCCGTCCTGAAAATGTTGCACTTGGCTAATGGTTTACGAGAGAAGCGTGCCTCACGTAAACCAGCCAATCAGCAGGCTTCCTCTTCTTCTTGGATTAGTGTTACGTGCAAGAGGATGCACGCAACACTAATCGCAGCCGCAGACTATGCTGGCGGCTCGCTCCCGCCAGCTACTGCGGCGAGTTGGAGACGTCATCGCGCTGAAAGCACGATGACGTGCAATAGTCGGCAGAAGCGGGAAATATGAATCTCGCTCTGCTGACAGCTGGGAGGGCGGAGTAAAGTCCTCCGCGTCTCTCAGCTGTTTTCAGCTGTTTCAGCCGATCAGCTGAGCGGAGGGAAAGGCGAGGGCATACTCAGGGCATCATGACCACCTAAAAAAGTTTAGGTGGTCATGTTGCCTAGAGTATCCCTTTAAGAGATCCCAGATTCTCCCTCTGCAGTCTGTAGTGAATGCCTGTGCAAGGCTCATCCTCATCTGTCACACCTCACCCCTTTGTCAATCTCTACACTGGCTCTGTGTTTCCTTTAGAATACAATTCCCAATATTTTATATTCACGTACAAAGTACTCCATAATTGTGATCCTGCCTACATCTCCTCCCTTATTAGCAGGTATATCCCATCCTGACCACTTTGATCTGCCAATGATTTGATGTTATCAGCTCCTCGTATATGCTCCAACTACTCTTGCCTTCAGGCCTTCTCCCGGCTGCCCCCTTTTTATGCAATTCCCTCCCCCGCAACATTAGAGTCTCCCCGTCTCTCCAGTCATTCAAGAAGTCTCTGAAAACACATCGGCTCACTCCATGATTCCCCTACTGTACATTTCTTGCACCATGTTCCCACACAGCCCACATGCACCCTGCTACTTCAGATTCTCTATTTACCCTCACCTAAGGGTCTATTCAAAGAAAGGTGAAACTCAGGAGAATTGACTGCAGAAGTGGAAATTCTAGGTCACAATAGCCGATTTGGAAAGGGTGATAAATGGGAGAATTTTTCTGATTATCTCCCTTTTCAAATCAGCTATTTTGACCTAGATTTTTCACTTCTCCAGTCATTCTGCTGAGTTTCACCTTTCTCTGAATAACCCTGCTAGTGTGTCACCTCTACCCTTAGATTGTAAGCTCTGGAGCAGGATCCTCTCTCCTACTGTTCTGTGTGTTTAACGTGTATGTATATTTGTTCTGTCTCTCCCATTGTACAGCGCTACAGAACTTTTTAGCGCTTTATAAATACTTGGGATTTTTTTATCTATTTTATGTATACTGTATGCCCCATATAGGAGGCACTTTACTATCTAGCCAGACCCACAAAGGTCTGTTGCTCCCCCCCCCCCTCTCGCTAGCATTCCTTAGTTAAGAAATTCAGATTTATTGCTACATTGTATTCAACTCTACAGGTTCATTCACAATTCTTTTGTACCTGTGTTGCATTATTTTATTGGACATATACTGCCATCTCCTGGTCACTCACAGTTCATGCAGTTTTTGGTCTTGCATACGTGTCTCTATGCCCTTCATTTTAAAATGTTTAATTATATCCTAACATATACAGTGCAATCCACTTAAATATAATATTAAAGGGACACTAACAATTACATAAGCTGTAACCCAGATTACTTGTGCACTACAAACAAAGCCACTTTATAAAAAAAATGCTGCATTTTTCTTTTTTTTTTAAGTAATTGCATGTAAAAAGGAAAAAATAATTAGTTTTTTTAAAAAAAAAAAAATTAATAATTTAAGGCTGGTGTCAGACGAGCGTTTTTTGAAGAGCGGAAGGAACGCCCGTGAAAGTGGACGTTCCTTCTACTCGACACCCGTCTGACGTCTGTCTGGCTGCCTCGTTCAGCGCAGTTAATGTGCTCAGCTTTGAAAGTCTCGATCCGCCTATGGAGCATCGCGCTTTGACGGGGAGGCTTGCTGCACGGCTGCTGTTGCGCGCGCAACAGCGTGTGGCTAGCCCCGTCACAACGCTGCAACAGACGCTGGTAGGCACGTCAGTACAGGCGCATCTAGTGCATTCGTCTGGAACCGGCTTTAGGCTAGGGACAGATGAGCGCATTTTCTGCGGCCACCGTCAAAATGTACGTCGATGCGTGCGCACGCATTTTTTCACGGAATACGCTTAAGTGG
Organism: Leptobrachium leishanense; assembly: GCA_009667805.1. Taxonomy (NCBI): domain Eukaryota; kingdom Metazoa; phylum Chordata; class Amphibia; order Anura; family Megophryidae; genus Leptobrachium; species Leptobrachium leishanense. Next base: position 151,874,770 of record CM019067.1, on the reverse strand, counting down.
TCAGACGATGCGCAATTCTGGACGTATTTCATGACGGTGGGGTAAAAAGAAGTCTAGGGAAATCCGGCTGTTGAACGTTATGTAGGGCCGCACACTAGCAGCGTCTGACATCTCCTAATCACGCACACACGCTGCCATGCGGCCGCAGCGCACTCTGTACGTCAGTAGCAGCGGTTTCACGTTCTGAGAAAAATGCGTTCATTTGCTGGTTGCGTGTTGTCGGCGCACTTTCGTACGCACGTACTGCGTATATTGGCCGTCATTGGCCGTTATGTGCTGCTACTGCCGCCGTGATTTAGTGCGTCTGCACGCGCGTTCCGACTGCCCCACTCTGACCCTAGCCTTAACTGTTCCCATTTTTTTTTTTTTTTTTTTTTTTTTTTTTTTTTTTTTTGCACGATGCAACATTTACCAAAATCTAGTGGTGAGTTTTACTCTGACTGCTTTGAAGGTTAATGAGGTGGAGGAGGGAATATTTAGATAAGGGCATTTTGTGGTGTATGCTGCTCAAGGTAAGAGCTGGAAGCTGAATGAGCTAAAACAGGGACCTTAAAAAATTACTAATCTACCTCCTGGTGATGTCCTTTGAATACATCCCACACAATACAATGATTCTGAGTCCATGATCGACCAACAGACTCTATTATATGGCCATTGACACAGAGTGAGGAGCAAGTGATGGAAAGATACTGTAGGGGGACAGTTTACAACACAAAATGGATGCACCCAGTGACACATGGAGTAAAATATTTTCTTATCTTACATTTATGTTTTTTCTCTTATGTTTAGTTAACAGCAAATAAAATAAGGACATTTAATTTTTTGGTTGATAGGCCGCTTTAAGTCTTGCAGAGGCCACTATGTATGGAAGCAGTAATGGAGATTTGGTCACAAATTCTGATGGGAAGATGTTTAAACCTGCCACAATATCTATGTACTTAAGTGGAGTGCACTTTATGTTGTATGCATTGGTCTCATTAGCTCACTTATATGAAATTCATTGTAAGGTGAATGCAGCACTCCCAGTTTTGTGTGCACAATATATAAATAGTAAATTACTAAATCATTTTTTAAAAGTTCTTTTAAGGTTCACCTCTTCTTGAATTTCTGCTTTAACATACACTCTGCAACACCTGTTTGGGTATTGGAGCTGGGAAAGGACCTGATCTTTAGACCACACATATTTACAACTAAGACTAGGGTCAGATGAGCGCATTTTGTACGGACTGTGCGTCCGTGCAGTACGGACGTACTTTCTGACTGACGACAAGGTAGTGGCCACACAGTCCGTTTTTTTCACTGACGGATTTTTTGACTGATGTAGCAGGGAAAATAAATAAAAATGAGAAAACATTCTGTCCGTCAAAAATGCTGGACGTATAAATGCAGTCCATCTGACCAGGCTCCATCACTCACACACAAAGCTATGCGGACGTTGTGGACGTGGCGCACTCCGTACGTCCGTTCTAGCAGTATTACGTTCTTGCCTAACCTGCGTCCGTTTGCAGCGTCCGTCAGCCCCCGCACTTCTGTGCGGACGTACTTTGTGTGTGGGGCTTCATTTAACACAATTGTATGCTATCACGGATGTACTTATGTGCGGCAACACGGACGTTAACACTGCGCTCGTCTGACCCTAGCCTAAGAGCTCTGACTAAATGCCAAATGACAGATGTGAACATGTTGGCCTCACCAAGCAGACACCTACAGGTCTATTCAAAGAAAGGTAAAAATTCTAGACCAAAATAGCCAAACCAGAAAACTTCTCCCCTTTCTCACTTTCTAAATCAGCTATTTGGCCTAGATTGCTCTTTTTCCTGCCAATTCTCTGGAGTTTTACCGTTATTGCAGAGGCCTTATCAGGGGTGTGGAAATGATATCGCCCAGGACATGAAGAATCGAGTGCGGGGCAAGTAGGTTTTGTTTTTGTTTTTTTAGATTCAGTCCGGTGGGCAAGAAGCCTGCCGGACTGCGGGCTAATTCTAGGGATGCCCCTGATACCGGAAGCCAGCATTGAGCTGGCTTTCTGGCATCCGAGGGGGCTGGGTGGCTGTCCGAACGCTCTATCGCGTTTCTTCTACCTTCCAACGAGCGCCGCCTGCTCAGTCTTCCAGCGGCTGCTTGTTGGGAAGCCCCCAGGCGCGATCTCGCGAGATTTCGGAGTTCGCGAGAGGGAGCAGGGGTCTCTTGATAAAGGTGAATCCTCGCCAAAAAGTTGGCTCCTAACTTTTTTGTAGCTGGCTCCTAGATTCAAAGCAAATTTGTCAAGCCCTGGCCTATATTGTTCCTATAGAGTGGTAACAGTGCCTGGAGTGGCCATTTAAACATGCATGTGATTATGTGACTACTCTGTTATGTCTGCTAGAGTCTTGCAATGCATTGGTTCAAAAAATTCAAATTTTCTTTTTTCTTTGTAGGATTCCGTCCCCTTGTCTACCTTGGTCCTTGGAGATAAATCTGACACCACTTCATGCTCTCTTGCCCAGAGATTAGGTTTGTATGAATTAACAGATTAAATCAGCATTAAAGGTATCTGTCATATATGTATTTATCTTCTGGTATTACTAGGAGATGTGCTATAAAGTTGTTTTTGCACGAGCAAAACTGGTATTTGTATACATTAGCAACGGCAGCTACGTAGCGTTCAGGGCCTATACCAAACGGAAGAATTGAGTGGGAATTGTGATTTAATGAAATGTGTAAGACGGGTGTCTTCATGAACATTCCTTGTAGAATAAGCTAATGGAACACCTTTCTGTTTTGTAGCCAAGAAGACAAAGAAGCAAGTATTTGCCAGTGTGAATATCCCAAGCAACGACTGTCACCTAATGCTGCAGATAGAGAAACGGATCAAAGAGGAGATGGAAGCCTTTCCAGATAAATTTTGATTGCGAAAGGGAGGCTTGCCTTCAATGATTACTTTACTCCGTAGGTGTTGGGACTTCTTACAATAAATGTTCTTGGTCAATGGCTGTATAAACCACGGTTTCCTGCGACCTTAGCAATGCATATGGCCACAACAACGATCCAGATGCTAAATGTTTATAAAGATCTCCTGATAGGTCACCAAATCAGAATTGGCCAAGATCACTCGGGTTGATTTTTGGCAATTAAATTTTTGTATTGTGGAGAGAATGTTCCGAATGATTCCAAATACAGTCTTCTTATTCACGTAACTACTACATAAAGAGAATTTATTTTTGAAATAAAAAGTTCAAAATGATCTCCTGGCTTACGTTATTGTACAGCACATATCACGTCTGTGTTGCCGCACAGTTTAACATCTGTTGTAGCAGAGAATCCTGATCAATAGAGACCCACACACGAAGTAATGCGCACGCACGTGGCCAGCGGACGCAAGTTAGGCAAGAACGTAAAGCCGCTAAGACGGACGCGCAGAGTGCGCCATGTCCACATAGCGGCCTGTGTGCGTTATGCTCCGACGTCAGACGCAGCGCATTTGTGATGTTCATCACGTTGACGCTCAGGTTTTTATGGTCTGGCTGACTGTACCTGTATTTTAATTCATTTTGTTTGCCATAATTCCTTTTATTTTCTACGTCTGTCAAAAAAACGGACCGTGTGGTGTCTACAGTATCTTCCGTCAGTACGTCTGTCCGTTATGCACGCACGCAGAGTGCTCTTAGACTGCATTCATCTGACATTAGCCTAAACACCTATTTTTTTTTTTTAAAATGGAGTTCTGTTTGTTGTTTTTTTACCAGTTCGGCAGAAGATCTGCTCTTTTTTTTTTCGGCGGTGTGCATAAGCGTTTACTGTATAGGCTTAACAATTACAGCAAAGGTGTTTTTTTTTTTTTTTTTTTGGTTTTGTTTTGTTTTTCAAAAAAAAATTGCAATTTTCCATACAGACCTTTGTGCACACGTGTATATGTAGTTCGTAGAAGCCACATTGCTGATTGTGATTCCTACAAATCCCCATAAACAGGAGATCTGAACACTTTGGTCTCTTTATCAATGTTACTATAGTTGGCACTAAGATCACTTTGCCTGTATGCCAATAATGCATACCCCATTTGAAATTCTGCAAAATAAAGGATGCCATCTAGTGTCTAGAATCTTTCATCACAATATTTCTGTAAAAGATAAACAAATACATGAAAAACTAAGCACACAGATTTGATCAATCTTAAGCATCTCAGAAAAATATAAGGTAAAATATCAAGGGTTAACTACACATCCCATGTTCTAAATTAACGTTATGACATTTTTTTTCCCCATAGGAAAGCACTTGGTAGTGAAGATGTTAATTTTGTACTGTCTATTTGCCTCCTTGGTGGCTAAAATCTGGTCCTGTTACTGAACACTATCTATTTGTACCGCCCATGTATAGTGCCCATCTGATCATGCCTTCCACTATACTTCCCAATAAATACATTCACCTGTTAATAAATATCCACAGTCAAAGTATTGCAATTAAGTATTTTACCAGGAAGGATGTCCTGGGTTCAAGAACATTGAAATGTTACAGAAATAGTATATAATACACTAAAGGCTCTAGGGATGAACCAATACCACTTTTTTAAGACAGAGTACCGATACTTTTTTTTTCACGTACTCACCGATACCAAGTACCGATACGTTTATGTCATGTGAACGCTTTTCAATAACAGACCAAATATAAAAATGCCCCCAGCTCATGTATATATCCCCACCGAGAGATAGATATATATCTATTTCAGAATGCCCCCAGCTCTCATGGATATGCTCACAGACCTACCGAACGCTGGGGAAGCTGTGCATGAAAAGCACTCGGCCAGCGTTCCCCTCTGGCAAGCCGCAATACTCACCATCCGAAGGTCCGGTTGCACGGCTGTGGTGCGATCACGCGGCCAGCTTCCCCAGCCCCGTGGATACCGGAAAGCCGGCCCAGCGCTGGCTTCCGGTATCGGGGGGGGGGGGGGTGTATCGGGCCATTTGCAAGAGTACTAAGTACTCGTGCAAACGGCAGTATCAGCACCGATACTAGTATCGGTGCATCCCTAAAAAGCGCCAACTATGGAATAGAGCATATCTTAACCAGATCTGTTGTAAACTTAACTCCATAGACAATGGCTCTGGTAAGTTTACAACTGCTCTGGTTAAGAGTTATTCACTGATCGCTGACTGCAGAATGTACAGGACAGCTTTTCTGTCGAACTGTAACTGCGGCATAGCGTTGGAATGTGAGGCATGCTCACTCCTGCTCATTAAGTCATTACACATTCCAAAGCTGTCACTTCTCCATGGACCACTGGTCTGGTCACTAGCAAAGTAAAGAGACATCACTGCAACCTAGAGCTCAGCTGGACATCAGGCCGCAAAGATGTTAACCCTACATGTGCTGTCCTGGAACCAGAGCAGGTGGAAAAAGTCCCACAGCTGTGTGTGCAGAGCCCCCTGCACATCATTAAAGAATAGCAAGTGGGTTAAAATAAAAAAGAATCCACTAAACCGATACACACATACATCTTTAAATTTACATTTTTTTAGTGGATTTTTATTTTAACCCCCCCGCTATTTTTTTCCCTGCCTGATGTCTGGCTGGGTTGCTGTGATGTCCCTTATCTTTGCTAATGACCAGAGCGGCAGAAGGACACAGGGGAGGGGTAATATTGAGTGTTGTATAGAAAAAAGAAGCCCTGAAAGGAGAATCTGACCAGGAGCAGAAGATCAGCGGTAACTGCTCAGTAAGGAGGGCGCAAGAGGGCTTTAATGAGACGCTTTAAAGACAAAGCTGAGGGAGGAGGCAGAGGAGCAGCTTGAGCTTCTGCAGCTAGTGGGTGAAGGCAGTGCTGAATGTCAGGAACAGCACAGAGCATCAGCACACCCCTGAGTATCCCTAAAGAATTAGCCACTGGATTTTAAAGTACTTTAGGACCACGGTTGGGAACAACTGTTACAAAGTACCATCAGGATTTCCAGATCTCTGAAGCACAGCACATGTGATATGATTTGCTGCTCAGTGATTGCATTTCCCCAAGGTGATCTGCAAAATCTGGTCGGTTGGGAACCACTGCTTTATAATATGCAGATTGCTGCCTTAGGCAGTCAGCCATCACATGCAGTGCTGCCTGTGATTTATTACAGGGCGATGGCCGCACGGCTCTCTCCCTGAGCTCTGCATGCTGGGTTCCCTTGGGAGAAGTGAGATGATGTGAGGACCATGTGGTGGGCGGCGCAGCTCCTCATTGGACTTCTGCTTGGCAAAGGAATCAGAACTCCGCATGTGCCTTACAGTGACTGGGAGCGGCACGTAAGCAAGGAGGAACATAAATATCAGTAACTAGCGTTTGCCTGTGGCTTTGCTCCAGTGGATTTTGGGATTTGGTACAATTGATTTTAAAAGAAACAGGAGTTTTTTTTTTTGTCCAAACTCTACGAAATCTAATTTACAGGTTGATATCTTAGGCTAGGGTCAGACGAATGCATTTTTTGCGTCGTCTGTGAAAAAGTGCGTTCGAAGGAATGGAATTCACGGAATACGAGATAGCGGTCATACGATGCGAATTTTCGTCCGTGATTTTTTACGGATCATCGATAAAACCCTTTTTGTGTCTGGACGTTATGTAGGCCGTACATTAGCAGCGTCTGACGTCTCCTAATCACAAACGCCACTAGCGGACGCAGCACACTCTGTACGTCAGTACTAGCTGTTTCATGTTCTCGAAAAAATGCGTTTGTTTGCCACTTGCGTTGCCCGGCCGAACATTTGTGCGGCTGTACTTCGTATATTGCCCGTCATTTGCTGCTACTACAGCCGTGATAAAGTGCGGCTGCATGCGCGTTCGCACTGCGTTCGTCTGACCCCAGCCTTAAAGTAAGTAAGCTTTATTGCAGACGTTAGTCAGGGAGTATTGGCTACAAAACCAAATAGTTTTTTTTTTTTTTTTTTGGCATCTGGAAGAAAAAAACTGACCTTCTTTGTAAACTACATTCGTAATTCTTCTTTCAGGTGCTCAGATCAGCAGAGGGTTAGAGGAGCTCACTCTGGACCAGGCAATGTAAAACTTCCCATGTGAAAAGCAGTTTTCGCTAAGGTTAATGCCCGTTACCTTTTAAATTCTGTCCCTGAGACTTGTTGATGGTGATCACGAAACAAACCTATAGGATGAACTGAAGTCTTTTGAATTGAAACAGATATTATGAAGGTAAAAGAGGTATTCGTAGTATGAACACTGACACCTATGGCCAGAACTGGTTAGTACCGTAGCCTCAATGACATTTCTGTGGAGTGCTTTTACTTGCAACCTGGTGCCATTACAGAACTTAGGTGGGTTGAGGTTCTGCAATAATATTACAGGTTCTCCCACGCTGGAGCAGTGAGGGAGTGTACGAGGCCTGGCTATGAGAGTGAAGCAGACCTGTTGGAGCATTGAGGGAGCGTGTGAGGCCTGACTGTGAGATGATCTGCATAGAGACTTCATTGTGTGTGAAGTCACAGCATCCCTCTGATTTGCTGATCCAGTGAATCAATTGGATTTTCAGAAAATGGTAAAACATGTTTTTTATTTTTCAAGAAGATTGTAAATACCAATTTTCACGCCTGTATCATCTTTGGGTTTTCAAATATAGGAATACTGATAAAATTATTTACACACACATCCTCTCCCTTAACTTGATTCTCTTAAATGAAAATTACCAATTTTCACGTGTGTAACCTACTCAGTTTTTTTACATATAGGTATCCGGTTTAAAATATTCACCCCACTTACCTGTATTTTTGGAAAAGGTAACACGTTTTTTGGCTTTTTTTCCCCGAAGAAGATTGTAATACCAATTATCATGCCTGTAACATCTTAGGTTTTTGAAATATAGGTATACTGCGTATTCACACACACCCTTAACTGGATTTTCAGAAAATGGTAAAACATTTTTATTTTTCAAAATTGTAAACAATTTTCACGCCTGTAAGATCTTCGGTTTTTGAGATATAGGTATCCTGTTTAAAATATTCACCCCCTAGGGTGGAATTTCCAAGTAATACAAATTCCCGATCGGGTGGAAGCAATAATTGATCCAAAATACGAATCACGGTAACATACCGAACGCACTAAAATGAATTGAAAAACGAAACTAATCTATCCGAAACAAAAAAATGTTTCCATCTTGCACATGTCTAATATACAGGGTTATTCAGAGAGAGGTGAAAAGCAGGAGAATGACTGGAGAATGGAAAATTCTAGGTCAAATTAGCCAATCCAAAAAAATTCTCCCATTTATCTCACTTTCCAAATTGGCTATTTTGACCTAGACTTTTCCATTCTCCAGTCATTCTCCTGCTTTTCACCTCTCTCTGGATAACCCTAATAGATCGGTGAATTGAACACTGATAATTTAAAAAAAAAACACAAATATCGGCCATAATTATCAGCAGATCCAATAATCTAAATCGAGCCCTAGTTTTTTTTCTTTCGCAATCAGAGTGCTGGTCAACCGCTCTCTTATTAAGATAACTAAAAGATAGGTGAAAAGCAGGAGAATGACTGGAGAATGGAAAATTCTAGGTCAAAATAGAAAAACCAGAAAAATGCTCCCATTTATCTCACTTTCCAAATTGGCTATTTTGACCTAGAATTTTCCAGTCATTCTCCTGCTTTTCATCGCTCTCTGAATAACCCTGTATATGACTTTTGTGGTTATGGGAAGTACAGACTGCAGCATGAAGGTAAAAGACACATTCACAATAATATTATCCAGAATAAAAAAAAATCTCTAGTACTGCAGTTTTCAAGTGTGTCCTGTGGGAATGAGTGACATTTGCCCAGCACTGCACACCTTATTCTAAATTTGTGCTGGATTTCTGCCTCTATTTCTTGGTACAACGTTGGAGAACACTCATGTAGGTCGTACCTACAAAAGCAGCATTTTACTTCCTCATGGGTCCCAAGTGAGGTGAAATAGGGGTCAAAAACAAGGTTTGAGGATCCTGAGAATGAGCAACAGCACTAGTGGCCTGCTCTACGGTGGGTCTCACAAGGTTGTAGCTTGATGGGGCCATTACTGAGAAGACTATTCCATAAGCAAATCGGTCTGCTATCACCCAAAAAGGATGGCCAGTACTGAAATGTCAAGGCAACCTCCTGTGCATGAGAGAAACTGCAAGCCCCAATGATTATTTCAGCCTCTTTTTTTTTTTTGAGAAAGGATTTTACCAGGAAGGATACATTGAGATTTCTCTCGTTTTCAAGTATGTCCTGGGTGGCGAGTATGTGCCGTTGAGAGTGAAATCCCGCTAGGCACCTCGAGCACGGGGACCACGCCTGGACTAGCCGGTATAAAAGTGCACAAAATCAAGGTTTGTAAGGGTAGGCCACTTGTACACCAGTGATGGTGAACCTTGGCACCCCAGACGTTTCTGAACTACATGTCCCATAATGTTCTGGCAGCCTTAATGCTAGCAGAGCATTATGTCGCATGCAGTTCCAAAGCATATGGGGTGCCAAGGATCACCATCACTCGCATACACCCATGTTTTGTTCAGAAATACAAGTCCGTTCCTACAAGAGAGATGGATAGGAAGGACTGCTGTCATACCTTGACTGAAGAACAAAGGTGTGTATGTGTATACCTGTACACACACACACACACACGTATCTCACTATTGTTGTAACCCTATGGGGGTTATCCACTAAGTGCCTCTGTTGCAAGAAAAATCTGTATTGCAGGGCGGTTAGCTGGTTTGTTTTGGGCTTTTTTGCAACGATGGCACTGAGTGGATAATACCCTAGCATTTGTGTGCACCACAGCAATGAAACTCACAGTTTTGCTGAGTATGTATGAACTCCACAGCAATAAAACTCACAGTAATGCGCATTGTGTAGGTGCTCCTCAGCAATAAAACTCACTACCTTACAGTGCCAGCTCCTCTGATCACACCGCTTGCCTGGCAATCCGCAGCTCTGGCAGATGGGTGTTAACATGCTGCACCCCCCCTCCCCATGCTGTTCAAAGTTTCAGTGGCTGCAGAGGGAGGGGGGAGCAGCCCTCCCTTGTCACTTACTGGGGGGGGGGTTATCAGTCCCTATATACACTGCTGACAAACGGAAGCATTCAGGAGCAACATGAGCTGCTGAGCGCTTCCGATTCTCTGCCTGCCACTGCAGGAGGAGGGAGGAGCATCATGCTCTCTCCTGTTAGTTCTGGCTGGTGGTGAGGTGCCGATACTGAGTACCCCCTGAAAATAAGCCCTGGTTTGACCAAGGAATACACCATGGAAACAGGCCCAACTTGGTTCTCTTTTAAACAAAAATAAAAATTTGATTTGGTGTTAGGTGAGGACTTTTTTTCAGCCTATTTGATAAGGCTGAAAAAAAGACATGTGTCAATCGAGTTCACACATTACCTCCTGCTATCGATCCAAAAGACAAAAAAAACCTTCTGAAGCGCTTGCCAAATATACAGCATACTGGGAAAAAATTCCTTCTTAACCCCAGAATGGCAGATTTCTCCTTGGATCAAGCAGCTTTTACCCACATATTAAATATTATGACCCTTAATATTAGGTTTTTGCAGGAAGTCATACAGTTGTTTAAAACTCTGTACAGACTCTGATCCAACCACCTCAACAGGCAGAGAATTCCACAGCTTTATTGTTCTCCCTGTAAAAATAGCCCTTCTTATGCTTTAGGCAGAATCTCCTTTCCTCCAGTCTAAATGGGTGACCTCCTGTCCTGTGTAGTCCTATTAATGAATAGGTTTCCAGACAATGGTTGATAATGGCCCCGTATATATTTAAATAAAGTTATCAGATCCCCTCTAAGGCGCCGGTTCTCTAAACTAAACCGATGCCTGTTCAGTTCCTCAGCTGCTGCAAGTGCTAAGTTAGCAACTTCTTATTCACAGCCAATGAGTTCAGGGAGACTGCTGCAGCAAACTTAACTGCTGCAATGTAGCAATGCAGCAGCTGCTGAGGAACTGAACAGGCCTCAGGTTTAAGATTGTTAGCCATTCCTCATAACTTAAATGTGGCTTGTATGTTCTACACTCCAAAGTGCATAACCTTGCATTTAACTACATTAAATTTTATCTGCTGTTTAAATCCCAGTCTCCCAATCTAACTACATCCCTCTGGAATGAAGTAACATCCCGCTCACATTGTATTACTTTTCCTGGTTTTCCGCCATCTGCAAACACTGCAACATGACTTTCAATGCCTATTTCAAGGTCATTTATAAATTAAATTAAAATAGAATTGGCCCTATAACAGACCCCTGAGGGACCACACTTACCACTGGTGTCCATCTTGAAAATGTACCATTTATGCCCATTCTTTGTACTCTATCTTTTAGCCAGTTTTCTATCCAAGAACAAGAATTTTCATGTAGACCATTTTCAATTTTTTTTTTAAATAGTTACCTCTTGCGTGGACCAGTTATATATATATATATATATATATATATAAAAAAGTCTGTAACGTAAGGTGTTTCAAAGAAAAAAAAAATGATCTTGATACTTTAAATGCCATAGTGCGTCCCAGGAAGAAAGGTTTGAAAATCACAACTCTAGTACTTTGAATTTCTCTCCACCCTTCACAACTTTATTTCATATTGTGCCCACAGTTAATAGTTTGAATCATGTTTAGATAAAACCAGACTGATTTTTCTGTTTTTGTTTTTATTATTTCTGTACACGTACAGTACAAAGATTTACTCAGATACAACCAGGTGACATGCACACATTTAGCTCGTAGGACATATTCAGTATTTGTTTTAAGCTTGTGCTATGGATGGCTCCACAGAACTACACCTGAACAGCAGCAGGAACCAAAAAGAAGAAGAAAAAAACAAAACAAAACAAAAAACCAAACAGATACAATAAAACAATTCTAAAACTTTGGCAGAAAATGCTACCAAATGTAATAAGAAAAAAATAGAACATCACTGTTCTTGTTGTACAGTAAACATAAAAACCGACAAAGTCTTCAAAATATCCCAATGGCAGGAAATAAGTTACATCAAAGCCCAAAAGTCATAAAACAAAACCCAAAAGTAGGAGCTTCCAGTTGATTTTCTAGTGCAGCATGAAACCACAAGATCTACAAAACAATTCATTTTACTGATCACTAGGGGCGTTTCATCCCCATATAATTCATGGGCTTTACAGGTATAGAAGAAATGCTTTTTTTTTTTCCTGGTTTTGTATTTTTCATGTCATCTGCGGAAGAAAAAAATAATCTAACATGGTTAAAAACTATTGCCTCGGTCGTAGTAGTGCTTCAGAAATTTTACAGTACAACATTTACAATTCATCGATGAGATTATCAAGCTAACTTCACGAAGAGGACATTTAAAAGATCGTGACTTCTGCTCAGAGAAGCTAATGAGCGGATAGGACACCTTGGATAAAATTAATTCAACTTTCAAAAGAAAAAACAGGGAGAAAAACCAACAAACAAACAACACACCTAGCTCACAATACAACTCAGCAACACATTAAGTTTCATAAGGTGCATCTTAATCCCGTCTTTTCTAGAGGAGATATAGTGCGCTGTAGGTCCCTCTGACAGTGAAGCGGTTAACACCATTTAATGGCACTTTTTTTCCAGTTTGGTGAACCTGTGGTTTGGCGCTATTACATTTATTCAAACACTAACATTTAAGGTTTCATCTGTACAAATTCCCTACCTACCTATCTATCCAGTCAAACGCAGCTATGCAAGGTTGTGATTTTCGTGTGCTGGCTGACGCCTACTCCGTCTCCTATTGTGCCTCGAATCCCTGCCGACCAGTCATTGCTTCACATTATGTTAAACTGTATTAAAAGCGAGGAGAGAGTAAGAGCTAAAAACCTTTCTATATGTAACAGGTCGCAGTTAGTAGACAATCACTTGTCTTGTGGTTAGGCATTTCTGTTAAGGCTCATCTGAAGGTGTCGTGTTAGGCCGGTGCAAGGGCACTTCATGTTCCGTATCCATTTCCAGCAGTTGTAACGAGAGGAGAAACTTTGATATATTTTTTCATGGACAATACTCCTTTGGTTGCCTGAAGTAACTGAAACATATGTCTATGGTGCATGTTGTGGAAACGTCCACGACAAACCTAACTCTGTAAAAGCCATTCAAACTGTACCTTTGCATGGAACAGCTGATTGGCAATTGGCTGGCTAGATACAAGGAACTCCAGTCGTACTGGAGGCATAGTAGTTCCAAAGCTTTCCTAGAAACCAGGATAAACATGGAATGACTCAAGAGAAGATCTGATGTGTACCAATAGCAAAGTTGGGTGACTATATAAGGACCGGGAGATGGGTAAAGGTTGGAGAACTTTGTGGTAGTAGTTAATGTACAGTGTTTTACTCCATACTACGTGTCCAACGTTCACGTGGATTCTCCTGCCACTGTAAAATGTATCCATTCTAATAAACTTATTGGAGAAAACACCGATACATTTCTCACTTGTAACAACATCAATCCAATAAAGTGCTCAGTGTACCAGGAACCTGGCGATCTGAGCAAGCGGTTTTGGTCCACCATGGGCATAAATAGCTAATATTTATCTTAACAGTAGTATGCTTTAGAATACAAATTCTCTTACTTTATCAATAGGCGCCTGTAGATTTCACACGGCATCTTCAATAGTTAAGAATTCATAAGGCCATCCTATAGCTGCATGATCAACAATTAGTAAAAGACCCCAAGTAAAAGCAACAAGAAACGTTATTTTTATACAATGAGAAAAAAAAAAGTGGAATTTGGCACATTTATACTGCACATTTCTAAAATCCAATTCCCCACACAAATTTACTCGAGATGAGATGTGAAGCCTCGCAGGTGACCTACAAGGTATGCTCAGTAGAAGCTGCATGTCATAGGCATGTGTCGCAGCCAACATGGTTTCTGAAAAGGTAGTGGATTCAACATAAGTTTCCTAGTGGATTTGTATTGCTCAAGTATCCTAGAAATAAAAAATAATCGGAATCTCATATGAACTAGGGAGTCCATCAACTCCTGCTCTAAAGTGTCCGGTCACAGTCGTCCCTTTTATGTTCACTTGTACATTGATAAAAGTCTCTTCGAGCTGTGCAATAAAGATCCCTCACCCATGGGCTGCAGTGAAGCTCTCAGTGGAGTAGTGACGGGCCTAAGCCAATCACGTTACAATATATTTGAATGAAAAATACAATTACAATAGATAAGAATCTTCCAATCACCCTCACTGTCACGTGAAATGTTTCGATGCTGGATATTCACATTGTACATTGTAGCGGATGGTCTTTGAGCGGTCTGTTATTTGCATTATGCCATACAGAGAATATGTCCGTTTAGATCAACAGTAGAATGAAAATACACTAATCAGCAGATATGCTTTGTCTGGTTTCTAAAGACTCCCTACCGGGGTAATTTATTCTCCACAGCTGTAGAATAAATGAGAGATTTTCCAGTTCATTTAGCTCAGTGGGAACTTGAAATTTGTATGAGAATTCATAATCTGGACCTGTCGAAGGACGGGGGAAAACAAATACAATAAAATCGCAGGAAAGTACTTTTTTTTTATAATGGCAGGATTGACTGAATAGAGGAAACGTTTCCGTATATACTCCACTTTCCCATGGGTTGCAGGAGACTCAGCAGTTGTACGGGGAGGGCCAGCCCAGTGCCAGACAATCCTATTTGTGGTCTTAAAGACCTGTGCAAAAGGGAAACAAATAATAAATACAAGAGATGTTCCTCCAGGAGTAATGTCTGCTTTATGTTTATTTAATACCATTGACTGTGGTATTTTCCGATATGCTGTCCCCCAAGGCCATCGAGTCATGTAGACCAGAGTAGTCTTTGAGTTCGGAGTTAGTTAATAAGAGAGGCTGCTCCCCTTTCTTGTGGGGTAAGAGGGGTTGCCGGGTGTAGTGCTCGCCATCATTGATATTTTCAGGCAGATTTTGGTTCTTGCTTTCTGGCAGAAGGAGGATGCAGATGATGCAGATGAGGGTGCAGCAGGCAAAAATGACGTGGTGCAGAAAGTATCCCTTTTGATTGTGAAGTTCCATGATGGGAGCTGTCAGCATCCCAAACCCTGCACTGGCAAGGACAAGTCCTAGACCACTGCCCCTAAAAGAAGAAATCAAAAAGCATGAAAAACACAATAGAAAAAGGTTACATTATACCATATATAAATGGCTATGTAACAAACATTTAAATCTGACTTGATGTTAAAAGGGACACTACCACTTATAGTCACTTATGGAGCGCCAACAGATTCCGTAGCACTTTACAACGGGGAAGCACAAACGTGAGACATAATAAATGATAACATTAGGAACAGACTGCCCTGGCCATAGGATAATTGACCTGCTAATACAGAACTTTATACCAATGCTCAGCCAGACATTCCATGAGTTTACAATCTAAGGGGCAGAGGTAAGTGAAACAAGACGGAGCAGGGAGAGTGTGGAGCTGGTGGCCAGAAAGAAAATAGCAGGGATTACATAGGAAGGACTAGAATTTTGGGCTTGAAAAGGGTAATTAGAAAGAGAAGTGTAAATCAGCTGGAAGGGAGAGTTGTAAAAGGAGTCCCGGGACTGGGAGGAGGGGGTGGCACTGCGGATTAAAAATGCAGTAGCTGGATAGTGATCTGTAACTAGTTTTCTTGTACATTACAAATAAAACCACTTTATAAAACAGATGCTGCTATTGGTTTTCTCTGTTTGAATTAAATGCTTGTAAAAAGGAAAATCTAAATTAGTTTTTTATCTACAGTTGCCATTTTGTGGATGTTTCCCATAATGAAACGTTTACCAAAAGCTGTGCAATTGTTTTACATTACTGCTGTGGTTTATGTTCTACAGTATTTAACAGTAAATTAGGTGGATGAGGGAATGTTTAGATAAGGTGGTAGGTAAGAGGTCTATTGTTCTCCAGGCTACCCGAAATAAGAGGCAGCAGCTGAATGAGATAACAGGGAGCATAAAAGATTAATCTACTCCCTGGCGATGTCCTTTGAATACATCCTAATACAATGATGTGTGTTGATGACTGACCCGTAGACCCTATTCTATGGTGATTGCCACAAACTGATGCGCAAGTGATGTAATGATACTGTGGGGGAGGGGGTAGTTTACAATACAAAATTAATGCACCCAGTGAAACACCTAGAGTAAAATATTTTATTAACTAAACATACAAGAGAAAAACAAAGCACATGTAAGAGATCAGCAACATAAAATAAACAAAGGACAGTTCCTTATTTTGTGGTAGTGTCCCTTTAAATTATATATACATATATATATATATATACACACACACACACAATCCCCTAAATCTACAAATTATTTCGCTATCTTATAGTAAGAACACAATTTCATTTTCTGGCCTGCGTAATTTTTCTCAATTGATGCATGCAGTGTTACCTGAAGAACAGAAAAAATGCAATCCTAGTGGGGGGGGGGGGTGACACATTGGAAATTTTAGAGAAAAAAAAAAATGGAATTATTTAGAACCACCTAAATATATATTTCAAATTATTCCTATGGGTGTTCCTCAGACGAGAATTAAGATTGATTTGCATGCTCCATCAGCAAAAATGAGTAAATGGCAGAATAAAGAAAGAAACATAAAAGGCAAAATAAAAGACACGCAAGCAAAGGTAAGACTTTACTCAGCATATCAAGAGAAGCGTTAATCATTGTGTGACTAAAATGTCACACAAATGCTGCCATTGACAATCAACGAACAAGCTTTTCTTTTGCTTTTCCTAAAGGTACCACTAGGGGACATACTTAGACTGGAGAGGAAGAACATGGGCACTCGACCAATTACGCAACGGTCATTCATGATGCAGCAGAAAGATGCTGCCAAAACGTTTCCTATAAACATTCCTGAATGGAACCATATCATTAAACAGACTGGAAATCTACATCTATATACATTGATAGGCCAAGCAGTTTTAGTATAGGTTTTCATATACACAGACAGGCAAGAAGTAAACAGACGCATAATTTTATGATAAAATGCACGCAAAGGTTTTAACATTATTATGAATAAAATGTGTTTCCTGCTTATCCAGAGTGTAATATACCCATCTTTAAGCATGCATAGAAATTTCCGATTTTCAAAGCGGATGGATTGTTGGTCAATATTGGGGCAGAATGTCCCAGGTAGAAATAGTTAGGAATTGAGCTCGACCTGGGCCTCTCCAAAACATCTCAATTTACCGGTTTGAAAATCTGTTTGAGACAACACTCAAAAACTACAGAAGTGGCAGAAAAAAATCCAGATTAGCCCAAGGAGAGCAATAAATGATCTTTATCGGCATGCGGCCAGGAGGAATGCACTTTTAACTGTGACCAATATTACAGGGCCACTACCACCAAAAAAATTTTTTTTCCCATTTTGTTTTTGCTGATATCTTACATGTGCTTTGTTTTTCTGTTGTATGTTTAGTTAAGAAAATATTTTACTCAACATGCGTCACTGGGTGCATCTATTTTTTTTGTAAACTCCCCCCCCCCCCCCACCATCACAGTATCTTTACCTCTCTTGGTCCTCACTGTGCGTTTTCAGCCATATAATGGAGTCTATGGTTCAGGCAGCTGACTCACATCATTGTATGGTGTGGGATGTATTCAAAGGACACCACCAGAGGGTAGATTAGAAGTCTTTTATTTAGCTCCCTATTTTATCTCATTCAGCTGCCAGCTCTAATTTCAGGTAGCCTGGAGAACAATAGCATTATCTAAACATTCCATCCTCCACCTCAATAGCTAGTAAATATTGTAGATTAACCTCCCTGGCGTTCCAATTCTGACATAATGTATATGTCAGAATCGGAACAATTTTTTTTTTTATCCCCTATCAGTTTTCCCGTGTGTGGTTCAGGGTTAAATTCATTGCTGAAAGCGGTAACCCCGAGCCACACTCGGGCTGGATACATACCTGTCCCTGCGCTCCCTCGCTGTCCCCTGCAGTCACATCCGTGTGATTGCGGTGTCCTGCTTCCCTTCTCGCGAGAAGGGAAACAGGACGCCGCGATCGCATGGAGGAGAATGCGATTGAGGGAGGTCAACGTTCGAGCGCAGGGACTGGTATGTATCCAGCCCGAGTGTGGCTCGGGGTTACCGCTTTCAGCAAAGAAATTGAACCCAGAGCCACACTCGGGAAAACTGCCAGGGAGGTTAAGTAAACAAGAGCCACAAAGCAAAGCTTTTGGTAAATGTTGCATCATGGGAAAAATCCAGAAACTAAAACCCGGAGATAAAAGACCTAATTTTATTATTCGTTTTTACATGCAATTACTTCAGACAAAGAAAAACAGCAGCATGTGGTTTATAAAGTTGTTTTGTTTGTAATGCACAAGTAATCTAGTTACAGTTTATGTATGTGGTAGAGTCCCTTTAAAAGGATTAATGAGTGGTCTATTGAGATGAGGGACAAGTCCTTTACTTTCAGACACCGCATACTTTTTTTGGCAAGTTAAGGTTTGCTCAGTTTTCAGACTGTGGAGGGGTGAAGGTCTGGAGATCATTTTAAACTCAAGACTGGTTAAACAGGTTAGAACTAATGGTCATACATGGTGGGACGTCCATTATAGTTCCTGAAGCAGTGTGGTACATGGGATGTTCCATCTTTGAGTGTGCTACTGTGCTGGCAACAGCGATTACATTTTTTTAATCCAAATTTTTTTATCCTTAAAGAATAAGATTATCCATTCAAAAATGGATCTGATACTTTAAAATTACAAATATAGTATATGTGAATAATTGTGGCTCGATTTAACTCATGCATGTCTATGACTAATATCCGGCACTGTGCATACGTAAATTGATGTTAGAATTAATATTTGTACTAGCCTAGAAACCTCTGCTATAGAAGTTTCCCAGCTAGTGGCATCACTGGGATCTACATAAAGAGAGGGACAGATTACAATCCATGCTCCTTTCTGTAGGACAGGTGGTTTTCATTCGTTGACCAATGTGGGTTACACTGGGCATGATGTGTCCAAAGAAGCTACGGGTTCGACTGCAAAGACAAGACGTGCTGTTAATTTCTCCTGAAGTTACAGGGAAATCTTGGATTGTGAGTGACGTATCCTTTTGCTTGAGAAGCTAAGACAGCAGGTGATGCATCTGATCAGTCTCCATATGCTGGGGCTGTAACCAGATCAGAGACCAAGGTCCAGGCTATTTGTTTGGCTTGTGAGCATCACTCGGTCAACAAATTACATCTTATCCTGTATGTTTCGGCTTCTGGGCTACATTACAGGGCTTGATAATATTAAACAAAAATATATATTAAAGGACAAGGAAATCAGGTGCAAAAGAAATATAGAAAATACAAATTCTTGCATAAAAAAATATTAAACTAGGTTTAGACACATAACACTGTTTATTTCACTAAACAATCATAAATGCCAAGTGTAATATGTTTCTTTTAATAACTGGGCTGAAAGGAGCATTCACAATTCATGGCATGACATCTTACTGTTCATTAAATACTATTACTCACAACAACCAATTTGAAGACTCCTAAACATAAGCAGCAGTAATGAGAAACCACAGCAATTACAATTACTTATGTGATTGACCTGTTCCACAGAGTGGAGTATGTCACAACAAAACAATAATAAAAAAGGTACACCAAGGGCACTGTGACCGCCTACTGTGTCCCCATGGTGGTTGTTGAGGTTTGCGGCCTTCAAAGAAGGGTCCCACCTCCATCGCAAGGCTAATCGATCAGTGGCCACTGGACAACCTTCTGGGACCAAAAATCCGTGCATGTAGAAGGAGACCAATGGACACGGAGAGAGGAGACTCCTATAAAGTGAGAAGATCTAAGTCTCTACATTCTAAAAATCAAGGTACAGACAATCGGGGTAGGGCCAATAGGGGATAATATTTAACCCATCCAGTTTTGGTTTTCTTTTTTTCCCTTTAAGAGGATTAATGAATGGTCTATTGAGATGAGGGACAAGTCCTTTACTTTCAGACACCGCATACTTTTTTTGGCAATTTAAGGTTTGCTCAGTTTTCAGACTGTGGAGGGGTGAAGGTCTGGAGATTATTTTAAACTCAAGACTGGTTAAACAGGTTAGAACTAATGGTCATACATGGTAGCACGTCCATTATAGTTCCTGAAGCAGTGTGGTACATGGGATGTGATTGACCTGTTCCACAGAGCGGAGTATGTCACAACAAAACAATAATAAAAAAGGTACACCAAGGGCACTGTGACCGCCTACTGTGTCCCCATGGTGGTTGTTGAGGTTTGCGGCCTTCAAAGAAGGGTCCCACCTCCATCGCAAGGCTAATCGATCAGTGGCCACTGGACAACCTTCTGGGACCAAAAATCCGTGCATGTAGAAGGAGACCAATGGACACGGAGAGAGGAGACTCCTATAAAGTGAGAAGATCTAAGTCTCTACATTCTAAAAATCAAGGTACAGACAATCGGGGTAGGGCCAATAGGGGATAATATTTAACCCATCCAGTTTTGGTTTTCTTTTTTTCCCCCTGGCGTGAACAAAATTAGTTCAACAAACAGAACTAAGAGAGAAGGAGGAACCTACATAAACATGCTTACAACCTTGAATCATGTGTTTAATGAAAAAAAAAGATTAAATTATGGGACACATGGGGCTGCATGAGGAGTGTATCAAAGAGGGGGTGCGAAAGAGAGGAATTATGGTTGAGGAATCCCTGTAAGTGGATATGTTTCTCTAAAGTGGAGTTTTCCAGGACTTCATAAAGGAATGGAGATTTGGGCTTTCTTGAATTTGGCATATAGATATTTACTTGTACACATGCTAGGTTGCCGTGTGATCTATGTAGGGATTTATCTCTGTAGAGCACGGCTAAACATTCCAGCTACCTCCTGTATGGATGTAACACTTCAACATGCCAACTAACAACTTGCCCATCAGCTTACGTTTTTGATCATCTACTTCCATTTTTTTTTTCTCCAGCATTTGCACATAAACCAGGATTTGAAAACCCTAGTGCCCTGGTGACAAGCGATCCTTCTCTCATGTCATCTATGACTGGAGACCCAGGTTCGAATCCTGGCCAGAGCACCTCTCCACTTTCCAGTAAGTCTGCTTGGGCTTAGACACCCAACAGTACATACTTGCCCACCACAAAATATCAGCTGTGGAGTCCAGTGGTAACGTCTCTACCCTTCAACTGTGGAGAAGCAAGTCAAAATACCATTCAGCACATCCCTCCAATACAACTGTGGAGAAGCAAGTCTCAGCTTTACGTGAAGCGAGTTCAACCTAACCATCACGTCGCTGCTCTATAATCATGGAAAGACGACTCGATCCCACTCAGAAGACACTACCAGTGAGTGTCCTTGGGCGAGACCCCTAATGATATGGATGCGCCTACCTCACAAAATACTTGTACATCTCATAGATTGTAAGTTCCCTTGGGAACAGAGTCCCCCTGAAAAAGGTCATCTCAACCATGTGTGGTATTCTAATGTATCAACCCCTTGTACACTGATCTTTTAAAGCGCAGCGGAATTTGTGGCGCTATATAAATAAAGGATAATAATAAAATAATAAAAAGTAGATAACAAGACAAATAGCAAGGTAGTTTATGTACTGAAACAAAACCGTGTCCATGTGTGTTCCTTGTTTTGCCCATCAATGTGCGACTGAGTGTTGGTGTGAGTTGTTTTTACCATCAGTTAGCAGTTGGGAATGTTGAAGAACTGGCTCATCGACCAGTTTTCAACAAAGATTCTTCTAAAAGATAATTATTCTAGTGAAAACATGAAACAAGTGAATCATAGGGAACACGATCCAAATTCGTGCTGCACCGAACAGGTTACAAGACAAACGTTGATCCTGTAATGCTCAGACACAGGATAGAAGCTTTAGGGACTTGTGGAATATCTCACAGGGAATATTTACCAGACAGCGGAAAGCATTCAGGGGCTTTCAGATCAGTCGGAGTTATATGATGCAATAACACAGAGATTTGGTGCAAGTCACACATGCCTCCCCTGCTCCATTTCAATCAGGAACATTAACTCCTTCAGCACAAACTGATCGCTGATTACACTGATATTGATCTGAATATAACAAACGTACAGAAAATTTAAAAAAAATCCAAGGTGCACACAGACTACAGACATACAAAAATAATGAAGTGGGCTGTTCGGCCGCCAACGTTTTAGAAAGGACTAATGAGATTTCCAATGTACTGGAGGAACAAGACACCCTGGATTTGCTTGTCAAAAGAAATCTGCCTTTGTGTTGCATTTAAACAATTACATAGGAATTCTCAACAAAGATTTAGATAAAAAGATATACGGAGAATGATTTCTGCCTCCTACAATGCAGTTGCCTTAAAAGAAGCATTCGTATTATGCCGTTTACGACATGCTATTATACCAAATAGTCATCTTGTGACCTGCGCATAGAAAAATGCGAGAACATAACATCCCCAGAGCTCTGAGACTCTCCTGTAAGCATTAACCACATTTTTCTCAATTTTTTTTCTACGAATTATTCCTCCATGTGATAAAGGCACATTATAAAAAGGCAAATAAGCGTACATGCATTTTTAATATGCAGTGTAACATAGCAAATGTGGAACATCTTGTAACTTCTAAAATCTATATCCTCTAAGTGTTTTCCAATGGCACCTTAAAACAGAGAAACGTACCTGATGACTGTGGGTGTGATTTCAGCGCAGAAGAACACACTAAGACTTCCCACCGCGTGTGAAGAAAACATCCCAATGATGGAGAAAACAACTGAGAATTTATTTTTCACCGTGTCGCTCATACCTATGGATGAACAGATTAATTATGACATTACTACATTTTAACGATCATAGTAAAGATATAGAAAAGATATAAAACATGATTTTTTTAAATAATATATAGCAACACTACAAGTGGGCGTTGTGTTTCAGCTATGGGATAATAAATTACCTATGCACAGCCCACCCTCTAGAATCCAATAAAATCTTGTCCACCACCTGGACACCACCAGTGTTGACTTGTCCTGCATGTGGGGAAGGTAGGGTTTTAAATGTGGAGCCTGTGGAAGCAAGTACAGACTCTGGGGAGGGAGTGATGAACCATCGGGACTGTCGTGATGACCAAGCGGTTCTCGGATACAGTTTTGATGAACCACCTATGATGAATATCCAGGAAAGGTCTACAATGCGATTATAGAGTGTGGTGAAGCGTATATTATGATCCCTCATATTCTTGGTGGCGGCATTGCAGATTTAACAAATCCAGAGAACAAGATGGAAAAGTCTGTACCTCCTAATCCTAAAACTGCTCTTATAGTCTTGTTTAATTCTAAACATCTGGTGTACACAGAGTGTAATATTCCACTGCCTGATGGTTAGGAGGCAAAATACTTTGTATAGACTGTCCAACCAGGCCTTAGAAAATGCTAAACCACAGGACATGAATAATTTCCTCTTGTGGCATCAGGATCATTTACAGCAATATTCAGTAGTTAAGGCTGCAGGATTCTTTAGTGAGTGGCTACTGCCTAGCCTATACAACCCAATATCTCATACAATGAAAGAGAACGCCATCATTTTCCGAAACTCTAAGAAAATGTTCCTCTTTAGTTGCTTCATCAGACATTACGTTTGTATGTATGAAAGCGGCAAAATGTGGTTTGGCTAGGGTGCCTGAATGTCCTGCACGGCTCTGCCTGTATTTCCTAATATTACAGGGTTATTGAAGAAAGGAGGAATGGTTCAGCCCTGTCCAGTTAGAGATCCTGAGATCATGGCATGGATTGGCATGGAATGCCTAGGATTCACCCACATCCCTTTCAACAAAAGCCAAAGAATAGTTGGAATGGTGAAGAACATCAAAATTCCTCACAGAAGGAAATGTTTTTATTCAGCTAACATAGGTATAAGCCTCAACAGACATATCTCGTCAAGGTTAGGGTAGACAAGTTAGGGGGGGGAGGGGGGTTGAGATCCTTGGCCCTTTACATGCCAAGCACCTGGACTGCAGTAGAAGGTCGCACAATTTCAGGGAGCTGATGGCAGTATACACAGCTCTCAAAGCTTTTCCATTCCTAAAGGAAAATTTATACTTTTGACAATTGATTAGTAGCAGTTTACATAAATGGCTAAGAGGGCACAATTGTGCACTCAGATCATGGACAGGCATAGAGTAATTTAAAAATGTTATCTGCAGTCCATATAAAAAGGAAGAGACATTATTACAGGTGATCTAAACTGGGAGCTAGTCCGAGTGATCATTAAACCCAGATTTCACAGTAATAGCCACTACCAGTCGGTGAGCCAGAAATAAATTTAATGGCATCAAGAAGGAACAGGAAGGTGGAGAGGTTTGCCTCTCCGTGTCTCAAAGACAATCCCAAGGTTTTGGATTTTCTTTCAGCTTCTTGGATGTTCTCAGTTCTACATATTCCCTCCAGTTGCCATCAATCCAAAGAACCGGGTAGAAAATGGATTAGGACAAAACTAGTGTGATAACATTGATTCCATTTTGAGCCAAAATGATATTTCTTTCTAAACATATGCTCATATCCAAAAAGGCAGGTTTTAGAAACTCCCAATCTCCTATTCTGTAATATTAAACACAAAAGCTTCTCTAGCGCCACTCTCGATGTTCAGTCTCACTGCTTGCTAAAAGGATAACACTAGTTCAGGAAGGTCAAAGGGAAGATTTAGTGACATTTTTCTCCTGATCTACAAGACCTTCATCTTTCAGGATTTATCATCATATCTAGAGTAGATTCTATTTTTGCTGTTCTTGTCATAATATTAAACCACACTGTACTTTTATTGCAGAGATCTTGGACTTTCTTTTGGATGGTTTCACAGAAGGGCTTGATACGTCACCATACAAGGCCAAGGATTTGTCCCAGAGGTATTTTTGCTTCATGACTTGGCTTCTGGTATTTTGATTCATAGATTCTTTAAGGCCATTTGGCAAAGAGAAACATTGTTCCACGTCAAGTACTTAGCATAGTCTCCAATGCTCTTTGTCCACCTCCCTTTGAGTTTATGAATGAAGTTTTATTCCTAAAGACTGTCACATCAGCTAAATGAATAGAACTCCAGACTCTCTTGTCTTCTTATTTTGTATGCCATGAGGATAAGTGAATTCTTTAGGAAAAAAAACTCATTCTGCTCTAACGTAATCAATAAACATTAGAGGAATCAAACAGTTTTTCTCCCTACATTTTGCAGAAATGCTTGCTTTGAAATCCAGAAAACGTAGATTAGCATATTTGCCAAACAGGCATTTGTGAAATAACGGGACAGAACTTGAGGTTTCAGGCGTTATGATCGCCTTTTTCTTCAGTTTAGAAAGCCAAAACAAAAGGGAAAGCAACAACAAAAGCTTCAATTTCCAAAAGGGTTTCATACGCCTTTGTTCTAGTTTAGTCATCCCAGAAATAGACTCGTCCTGCAAAGATTATTAAACTACTCATCTAGGACTGTGGCTACCTCTCGGTCAGAAAGAGGATCTTCCAGAGAAGAGCTCTTTGACTTTTATACATACATTTACATAATGCATGCTAGACAACATGCTTACGTTAGCAGAAGTTTCCTCTATGAGTAACATTTTACAAGCAGTCATTTCTTAAGATCAGACCCAAGATTTTCGTCTTCCTACATGCTCTGACGCTATACGATAAATTTTAATTCCTGGAAATTCTTTTAGTATTGGTTGAAGTACAGTTTTCCCCTTCATATAAATAATACATTTATAATAGGCAGTAAGTGGGCTCAGATTAACCCTTTCTTGCTAAAAACCGAAGTCTCCAGATGGTGGCCAAGGTTTTATGGGATTCTTTAGGGTAGGCTGTACATACCTTATTATTCCACACGTACCTTTTTAACCTCCTTGGCAGTCCGATTCTGACATATTTTATATTTTATTATATATATATATTTTTTACTTATTAGTATACTGATGAAGATTAAATAAGAGAAGTGGAATTGTATAATTAACCTCCCTGGCGGTCCGATTCTGACATATTTTATATGTCAGAATCAGTCCTATTTATTTTGGCCCCCTAGCGGTATGAGTGTGGCTCGGGGGTTAACTTTCAATGCTGAAAGCGGTATCCCCGAGCCACACTCGGGCCGATACTTACATGTCCTGCGCTCCCTCGATGTCCCTGCAGTCACACTGCAGCAGATCGCGATGTCACACTTCCTGGTTCACTCCTCGCGAGAAGAGAACCAGGCAGTGTGACGTTGCGAGCGGCTGGAGGAGACTGTGGGATCAGCGAGGGAGCACAGGACATGTAAGTATCCAGCCCGGGTGTGGCTCGGGGATACCGCTTTCGGTACAAAAGGTTAACCCCGAGCCACACTCGGGAATACCATCAGGGAGGTTAAAAGGACCCCCCCAAACATATTTTTTCTTTTTATAGTGTCACTTAGACCTTTGATAATATCATTAAAGTAATACATTTTCACAATCCTATTAAAAGAAAAGAACTCTGAACTTTGTTTTGATTAATTACATTGATTTTATTATGGTAATTACCAAAACAGATCATTTACTGTCTGAACCATAGAACACAGCCATACTGGTTTACCTAGATTGGTGGTATTTGTTCTTATTTAAAGCTTTAAATCAAGGATATCACAATGAAGTATGAACTTTCTATGCGTCAACCTCTATGTGGTATAATTGAAGATATTGAGCTACATACATTTTGTGGAAACTGTTGGCGCTATATAAATGATGACAATAATAAGAAATAAAAATGGTTAAAAAAAACACAAACATATTTTGGAGGAACTTAAAACAATGTATATTAATTTATTATTAGTACAGCTTGCTATACACGCATGGAATATATGCAAGGCTTTAGAATACAAAACAAAATAATCCATGAACATCTTACCTGTTTCAGGAGTGTACTTCCCAATCACTTTGATGAGGAAAGGAAACAGAGGGAGAAAAGTGAAGAGATTTTTAGAAAGAAAAATATATATATTTCTATATGCATAAACATCGTTGCATAAACCTGATCTCTGCTAAAATAAGCCATCTAGTATGGCATGGCATAGATTGGAGGGTTCTGTGTAAAAACAGACCTGGGATGCAAAAAAGTGAGACAGATGTCATTTGCATGTCTTACCCAAAGTTCCTTGCTGCATATGGGGAATGTAGCACAGGAAGCTCTGGGATGCAGTTCTTAGAATTGCTGTGATGTGCTAGTGGCTTCTGCAATAATAAACCTTTATTTCTATATGCAAGCACTGCTTTCTAAACTAAGCCATAACAATATATTTGTTAATTACAGTATTTTCTGGTGTATAAGACTACTTTTTATACTTAAAAACATCCCCCAAAAATTGGGGGTCGTCTTATACGCGGGATATACAATACGACGAGTAGAGCCCAAAACCTATTTTTTAACTGGAAAATTAGGGGGTCGTCTTATACACCCGGTTGTCTTATACTCCAGAAAATACGGTATTTTCAATGCAGAAAGGGTTTCGTAAACAAAAGTAAAAGCTGACAGAAGGCCGATGACATGTTAATATAACCATGTCTTTGTGCATATACTGTATGAGTCAGATGCTACAAAGTGCCCCGTGGGAAGAAAACAAAATATATCAAGTACAAATAACGATTTCAAGAAATGAGTGATCTAGGTAGTCTATGACCTATAATTCTTCCCAGATACAGGGCACTATTCCCTTGTTCATGCTACCATAGGGACACCAACAGGGAAAATCTGCGCCTGCAGATTTCCCAGTAGCGTCCTCATGTTAATGTGATATTCTGGGGCAGGCGCTACCTCAGCACCTTGCCCTGGAACGAAGCGTTAGGCTCACTCTGCTCCCGAAAAAAATGACACGCACACACACTAGAGCCCTCCATCTTAAAGATTGCCCAGTTTTAAAGATTTTCAAAGACTTTAAACCACTTCAATGAGAAAACAAATTATAGGAATTTAGTTCACACGATATGTTCATATGTCACAACGTCAATGTACCACCAGTCGCTCACAGGACCTAAACCTCTTAACTTAATGAATGCCCTTATGGGATCAACTCATGTACTGGGGACAGATACCTTCCTGGAGCTCCCTGACCTTTAGTGTTAAAGAGGCTGTACACAGGCTACCAGAGAGTAGATCCTGCACTGCCAAAAAGGTAAAGGCCTCCAGAGCAGGAGCATTATTTTCTGCCTGGCAGTAGAGCATGCAGGGCTCTTTCAGCCACTCCAGGTTCTGCTTTCGACCCAAGCCATTAGAGTACTTCAATCATGACTACATGGGGCCAGTGCACCTCCTGCACCCTCAAAAAGCCAGGCCAGCAGAAAACACAACAACTTACAATTGAGTAATCCTAATTGAAGTAGTGATGCCAGAGCTGTCAAGATCATGAATAGCAGCAACCCTCCTCTTCTACCCATAAAAGCGACCACAGGACACATTGCAAGGCATGAAGCTAGAGCGATTCCTGCCATGGTAAAGTAGTTGACATAGAAATTGTGCATGATGGTCATGTTGACTTCTGGGTCCATAAGGCTTTTCGCAAAGCAGTGGTGTATTCCAAAACCGGTTAACCTACAAAAAATAGAAAAGAAAGCCATTTTAAAATGGGCTTCAGGTCACAATGAACAAGGTGGCAGATGAATGAGTGAATAATTTGCACTGCCGACACACAGGCCTAGACAAAACAGAAAAATCAAAGCCCCATAAGTGAGAGCAATGAAACCGGGGGGGACGGGGACACACAAAAGAACAACACATAACACACTTAGTTGATATGGCAAACTGTGAAAGTGGTACAAGAACCCAAACCCAACGTAAAAGAAATGTAAGCATTTGTTACCATCCAAACATGAATAATAGTGAATCTTTGTGCACTGAAAGAGAAGGCTGGACCATTTATCTCTGTATTCCTTCTCTTACTAAAGCACTGAACCACAATTAAAATCAATAGTCGCTTTCATAAACTCTTACGACGGCAGAAGACAAGACAAAGTACTTTATGTACACAATATATATCATAATGAAGGAAGTGGTTATTTATGAAGAATAAGAGAGCCTTTCCAGGATCCAGCAGCAAGTGCAGAACACTGGTCACCTCTCTGGCCAAGGCAATTAGCAAAAATTAAAGAGGATACTGCAGCTCCAAAGGATGTGCAAAACAACCATCATCCAGCATGAGGACAGAAAACGTGTATTACTGTACCTATACTTTGCAGCCCGGGAATCTAATTTTTTTTTGTCATTATTTAGGGTAGATGTATGAAAACCAGAACTAAATGCTTAGAATCCCACTGAACATAAATAGATTTACTCATGCAGGTGAATAAAAATGCTAGATTCGAGTCAGCAAAAGACAACTACTTACGAATTCACACAGAGCACGACAATATTCTTCCATAGGTTCCTAGTTCCGACGACTTTTACAATGCATACCCGCTTGGGCCTTCTGTTCAGTTCCTTCTCCAGCTCTGTAACGTATCATTGCAGATATGTTATTATTTGCATAACTAGTAATTTAAAAGGAAATAACCTCAAAAGACAAACAACAAAACAGGTTACTGAGCAATTAATGATGTAAGAACAAGTTTTATTTCAACATATTAAAAAAAAAAAAAAAAAATCAGAATATTGTCACATATAAAACAATGCTACAGCATCACGAATCTTTGGTGGCCAGAGAGTGTGGCCTTCTGTCGACTGCCATATATGACCATGTAGCTTGAAAAAGGTGAAAGTCTATCACTGCAGACATTTTCCCCCTGAAGAGGACATATCTCATATCTAAAGCAGTGCGGATCCCAAAGAAAGTGAACAATTCCATTTTAACACACTAATATAAATACTTCGGTGGGTCATGACACGGGGGAATATTTTACATTTTCCCCCTCAATCTGCGACTGGATATAACCTTAAATTAGAATGGCATCCAATCCTTGCTCTTATTTATTTATGTATAAAGGATTTTACCAGGAAGGATACATCGAGATTTCTCTCGTTTTCAAGTATGTGCTGGGTTCAAGAGCATTGTATTTCTGTACCTACTGTAACAATTCAAAGTAATAAAATGCAAGATCTTAAAAACAAAACACAAATATAGAGATTAACACAGAAAATAAATATGTAGGAAATAGTCATTGGGCCCTATTACACTCTGCACGCTATCGGTAGCGCCCCCCTGCGTGAGCACTACCGTTAGCTGCGGTGTTTAGGGCATATTACAATCCAAACGCAAACGGGTTAAAAAAAAGTTTGCGTTTGGGACCTTGCGCTTCTCAGCGCGAGGTCACTGCACTTTGCGCTCCCTATACTTAATATAGGGAGCGCAAAGTGTTAATCAGCGCTGGTATTACAATGTCCCAGCGCTGATTAACACCTGGCTCTGGTCAACGAAAAGTTAACCAAAGCCAGGACCTGGTGTTAACGGATTCTGCTGGTGCAGAATCCGTTATCACCAGCTTAAACCAGTAAAAAAAATAAAAAATCAGATACTTACCCTCTGTCCTGCGGCGAGGACTGCGGCTCCGGTCACCTCCGGCGCGATGCGAGATCCGACCGGTCATGTGACCGGCAGAGAGGAACTCAATGGAGTCCTATGGACTCCAGCGAGTGAATGCTCGCGGCTGCGCTCAGCGCTGCCGCAAGCATCCTGATTTTCAACGGGCGCTACAATGTAGGCAGCATTTTCTTGCGCCTGCATTGTAATCCCCCGTTAAACCGGAGGCGGTAGGGGGAATACCGCAGGCGGTTTAGCGCGGGCATCGTAATAGGGCCCATTATGTTACATGTTTACAGGTGCATTCTGTATCGAGGTATGTTAATAGAGATCTCGAGTGACTTAAGACTGGGGGAAGATTTGATGGTGTCTACATGATATGGTGTGCATGCGTGTCACATGTGCAAGCCATATCAAAGGTGAATAGGCCAGAAACTATTCTAGTGTCACAAGAATTAAAAGAAAAAAAGTCTAAACTCAATCCACTTACTTTAGAAATGGAAATAAATAAAAAAAAGGTTAAACATTGTTAAAATCTTTTGTATGAGCTATGGTTTGTCTTTGAATGTACGAGTTGGTGTGCCATCTTCCTGGTTTGTTGTACTTTTTGTCTTGAGAAGCATCTGCCTGGTATGCTTTATAAAGGTTGAGTGCTGCCTTGCTGGTGTATTAGGTTAAAGATGAAATATGCTGATTGTTCTGTAATTGTGGGTTTGTTGTAGTTCCTTCAACTTGTAGCATTTGACAAGTTTGTGGTTAAAGAAGCATTTTTTTTTCTGCTAAAGAAGCAGGTTTCTTTTTTTGCATCTTTGCAACAAATCAGTTACAAGTAGTTAAGTAAACCGCTAACAAGTTCTGTAGCGCTGTACAATGGGTGAGACAGCATAACAAATATACATACAAGTTAAAAAGACAGAACAGTAGAACGGACCCTGCACGAGAGCTTACAATCAAATGAGTAACACGCTAGGTGAGAGTAAATAGCAGAGCATGTGACATAGTGGGGTGCATGGGGTCTGTAGCATGGGAAGATGGAGTAAGAAATGTACACTGGGGGGGAATTCTGGAGCGAGCGGATAAGCTTCTCTAAAGTAATGTGTTTTCAGAGAATTCAAGGACTGGAGAGATGGGGAGAGTCCGATGTTGTGGGGGAAGGACTTCTATAAAAAATGGTCAGCTTGGGAGGAGTCTTGAACGGGAGAGTTGGGGGTGTGGGTACAAGGAGAGAACAGCAGATCATTGACAGAGCGAAGTTGACAGGATGGTATATACTTGAAATAAGGGAGGAGATGTAGGCAGGGGCACAGTATGGAGAGCTTTGTACGTGAGCACCAATATTTTGAATTGGATTCTAAAGGAAACGGAGCCAGAGCAGAGATTGACAAAGGGGCGAGGTGTGAGAGTTGCGGGAAGTGAGGTGGAGGAGTTTAGCGCAAGTGTTTATTATAGACTACAGAGGGAGAATCTGGGATCTCTTAAGGCCAGCAAGAAGGGGTTACAGTAGTCAAGGAGGGAGATAAAAAGAGCTCGGATGAGCATTTTAGAAGAGTCCTGATTAAGAAAGGGGTGGATGCGTGGAATGTTTTTTTAGGTGATAGTAGCAAGATTTGTTTAGAGACGGAATGTGAAGAGTGAAGGAGAGATCAGAGTCTAAGAGAACATGGAGGAAACGTGCCTGTGAGGTAGAATGGTGGCACTATTCAGCTGAAGGGAAATGGGTGCAGGAATGTTGGTTTTAGAGGGATGGAAGACCAGAAGTTCAATTTTACAGAGATTGAGCTTTAGGAAACGGGAAGTCATCCAGTCCGAGACAGCTGATAAGCAGGCAGTAACTCGGTCCACACAGGAGGAGTGAGATCGGGAGAGGACAGTTATATTTGGGTGTCGTCAGCATAGAGCTGATATTGGAATCCATTGTGACGTGCGTCACTTTGAACTTGGGGTACATGGACATAAAGATGTATTTGGGAGGTGCAGGCCTGATGTTCTGTATTATTTCCCTGCCCTCTATGTTGAAGTGACCCTCTACCTGTAGGGTGCAGGGTGTTTGTGTAACCTGTGTTATGTATGAATACTCTTATTATCTATCATTATTGTCCATGTCCAATATTTTACATACATTCAGAAAGTAAATTGCGTGCAGGGTGCAAACGCGCACCAAAAAAAATGCCTTTAATTTTATCAGCAGTTGCAGGTTGAAAAGTTATTTTCAGAAATTTTCGTCAAAGAAATGTGGGAGTATCGTTTAAAAAAAGCAATGACATTGCAGTGACCCCCGGGTATAATTATGAATTGAAATTCTGTCATATTAAAAGTGATATTTTAAAAGAATGTGAAAGCCAGATACATACAATTCTGCATGCAGACACCATCTAGCTTCAAAATGGACAGCATTAAACACATAACATTATAAATTCCTAGAGTATGTGTGGTAAAACTCACCAGGCATCACTCCTTTAACATCACATTCTGTGTTTACTCTGTTCTTATGAATAATTTGAAGAATTTGTTTCTTAGACACTTCAAACTGCAGGGTTGCCATGAGCCACCTCAGTGATTCGGGGAAAATACTAGAGAAATGAAGATATTCGTTAATATACAGATTAAGAACATCTATTATGCAGGTGTACCAAAAACAAGACAAACATTTTAAACAGTGATTGATGTACATCAATTACAGAGGTGGTTGCATGTAAATTCTCTTTGGTTCTTTAATGTCTTCTTCATATAGACATCCAAACAAAACTATTACCTCATAAAACTAATGTGTGACACGTCAAACATTAGGGGTCATTCACCAAGCACCATTAGGGCATTCAAATTCACCGTAGTCCAAACAATGGTAAATAAAACATTGCTGGCTATTCCCCATTCAGGATCGCTTGCAACACCAGTGATTTTACTTCCGCTATGTTAAAGTGGCAAGCTACGGAACCGTAAAACTCAAACCACACTCACAATAAAATAAATAAAACACCGGCAGAAACTATAGTGAAATCCCCTTCTAAATAACTTAGACGGAAATTATAGTGGACAAAATGGTGGAGAGTACGGCAAGTTATGGTGGCAGTTCCTTAAATAATGAATTCATTGTAATTTATCCATAAAGTAATACCACCATTCTTTGAATGAAAGATAAAATATTCCCTTCTGTGTATTTCAGAGAAGATCATTTTAGCTTCTCTGCAGGGAGTTATTGAATGCTCAAGATCGGCTTTCAGATGTACAATAAGTTTGATTAAACAAACAAAATCCACAAACTTTGAATCAATGCTATATGTATTAATGCACCCCTTTCCCCTGCCATCTACAGCCTTGAGGAGTTTAGTAACATGAAGTTCTGAATTACCGGTCTTTTACTTTCATCCAGAGATTCACAAGTATATACAGAATCCATTGGGAAGACCTAATTTTATCAGAAATTGGAATGGCTTTTAGTACAGTCTCTCAATATTTGGATAAACTCCTCCAACCAACTGTGAAGGGAACGAGGTCCTATTTTAAACACACATTGTATAGAATATTAAAGTATTAGCGAGCATATTCGTGATTCTGGCATCATTAAGACCCATCATTTGAATACCGGGAGGCAGAGGAGATCTGGTACTCCCTCACGTTACTAGTGGTGTATTATTATTATTTGGTGCCTTTCTTGACAAAAGGTAATAAGAAATGTGAGTGGGCAATTTCTAGTTTTATTTATGTAAGGTTTTTAGTTTCATCTGTACTTCTGTTGCCTTTATACATATTGGAAATATTGATGTCCACCCCATCATGAGAGAAGGTTGGTATAAGGAGGATAAGGAAGAAGCAAGGTGATCCGGGGCTCTTTACAAACATGGGCCGCGCAATATTTGGTGTCTCTTTGGAATAAAGGACATCAATAAGTGTGAGTAGCCATTTTTCTTTCTAATAGATTACGGTGTTCATTATATGATCTGCACTATATTTTTCTCCCACATATTGTGAACTTGCTGTGCAGCACCTATATTGAGGAAGGAGGGTCCGGAAGAAAATGATTTTTAGAGGATCCATTCCAAACTCTACTAAAGAAAGAACCAGTTAATTGGGATTAAGGTATTAAATGTGTTATATACCCCTGTTCTTTGTGGAACTATTATTGGAAACTTCACCCTATGAACTGTAATTGAAGACTACATGCGCCAAGCTCTAATATATTGTATTTTAGTTTAAAAACATAGCAATGTCTCTTTACATACAAACTCCACTGCCCAGAGATATAGAAGGTAAATACTTACTACCAGTAGGACAACATTAAGATAAAGGGACAGATGATCACTGCTTGAAGGATTTGCCAGTCCCTGCAAAGTGCCGCTATCCCAGGCAAAAGGAACTGGCCAGCCATTCCAATAAAGCTGGCCACCATTGTTATCATGAATCTATGGTTAGGAGGGCAAATTTCTATCCCTGAAAAACAGAAAAAAGAAATAAACATACAATACAGGAAGATGTACAAAAGATCACCATAAAGAATCAAAATAACCAAGTTGTTCTTAGATCCCAATTGTTGCTATACAGGTATATAAAACTTATATAAAAAATATGTCAGGTGCAAAATATGTCTTTGATATAGAAAAGTGAACAAGTACAACTAAACTAACATTTACTCACCAATTCCAGGATTTAAACTGCTGTACATTTAATACAGGGATAACAGATGGAAAAGCATACAAGTTGTCCATCGCGCACCTAGGTTGACTTTCTACGTGGCCATGAAACATTATACTTCTGAACACAGAAAGTAAAATAGAAACCCAAGACAAAAGGATCTTGGTTTCACCACGATAATTATCCTCCATAATGACAACAGAAACACATGTAACCCTACATAATGTGCATTATTACTAAAATCAACTGTATTGCATGCTGATTCCAGGTGTTAAAATGTTAGTGTCAGCATATGGATAACCGCTATGGAGGAACACCAGCTGATGTGCACCTTTAGTTTTTGAATCTGACCTCAGCTACATTTTGCATGAAGGAAAAAAAAAGGATTATCAACATACAATGAATAATTAGTGAAGTTAAAAGGGACAATTTATAGACCCTGTGACTTCTCAATGTAATTTGTGTTATCTCAGTGACGTGATCATCCTTAACCCCTTCCACTAGAGGGATACAAAGGGCTAGTTGAGCTCTCCACGTGTGGGGGTTTAGCTCCACCCAGAAACCAAGAACAGCTAGCACTGATCTTGCCTTTAATTATATCGGGATTTCTTTTTGTGGTAGCGGGACCTTTGTTACCTGCTGCCAGCCAATGGCTCTTAAAAGGGCTAGTCTAAAATAGAGGGTTTTTTTGACCTTCAATAATTGGGCAGATGCTGCCGACAGCCTCTGCCCAATTATTATTATTTTGGGTTATCTTACATACCTTTTCTCCCTCGCCTCAAGCTGCTCCTCCTCTTCTGCTCAGGGACTCCTAAACCCTGGAGTCCTTGAAGCTTTTCTGCGCAATTAGCGCTCCCACGCAACATGGACAGTGTAGGAGCAGCAATTTGCGCACAAATATGGGACTTGCGCACTTTATGTACACAAGTTCCATATCTCCTTCGCAGAACGATGG
Source organism: Leptobrachium leishanense (assembly GCA_009667805.1). Taxonomy (NCBI): domain Eukaryota; kingdom Metazoa; phylum Chordata; class Amphibia; order Anura; family Megophryidae; genus Leptobrachium; species Leptobrachium leishanense. The sequence continues at coordinate 151,838,773 of CM019067.1, read as the reverse complement.
ATCGGAGATCTGATCCATTGGTTGCCTTCCTGACAACGCTCGCCATCATGGGTGGTCTAAGAGGGTGACGTTGGCACGGCTCACATTCTGGTCACTTTAAAGCAATAAAGCGGTCAGGATGAATGGAGGGTCCCTTTAATGCATTCACCTCAATGCCCTGGGTCACGTGACTGTTGCAGCTTACAGGAAGTCTGCAGCATAGTACGACCATCCATAACAGTTTGGTTTAGGACTACTAAATAATAACTTGCAGCCATCCCACTCTTTGATAAAGCACTATAGGCTCAAAATAAAACAGGATACGATATCTGATGTTGAAGGCGGATATTACTGGGCCTTAGTATGTTATCTTTGTCAGAAACATTGCATATTCCATAAACCCTGTAGCAGATGTCAAACTCAGCTCTCCAACATCTGTGGAGACGGAATGTGAGATCCCTGGTATAGGTGGTCATAAGGATTTTTAAAAAAAAAAATGCAAATTTTTTTTTACCTCAGACACGGGACATGTAATGGTTGCGGCGGTTAATTTGAAATCCATTAAGGTATGCTGTTAGACACAAATCTCTACAGGACTTTTTTCTTCAATAAATAATACTGTATTGTAAGGTGCTGCGGAAACGGTTGGCACTATATAAATAATAATAATAATAATACTCAAGATCCATTCTATGGCATTATAAGTTATGATTTGAGAAACCTGGGCTAATGGACTACCAGCCATAGCACTACAAATGATAAAATAGTTCCTGAAATGCCCAGAGACTGGCAACTGGTAGTTAATTGGTCTATATTTTCATACTTTTTTTTCCCCCCAACAAACATGCAAAACTACTATAAAGCTAGCACCCCACATCTAGTTATCCATTCTCTTCCCCGCAAATAATTTTTTCCTATATATGTCTATAAGCTCATGAAGCTTTACACAGCTCAGAGTAGGTGGAGACTGGAATAGTGTGGTTCCACCGGTTCAGAGCACTCTCTTACGGGAATAGGTCCCTCATCTCCTCCTGTACGGTTTGTCAAATGTTGTACAATGTATTGTAACCCTGTCTATACTGTGCCTATTGTACAGCGCTGCGGAATATGCTGGCGCTTTATAAATAAAGAAGAATAATAATAATAATAATAGAAGGCCGAAAGAGGAAATACCAATTTTCTTATGGAATATATATGAAGAAATAACGGACAAGAGTACTTGAAAAAGAAAAATGTGCTGTGCGAGCACAAAATGTGTTGCATGAAATCAATATGTATATACTGTATAGACTAGTAGTTCAGACTGTGATTGTAAGAATGCTGGGAGCCACTGATTGTAAATATACTGTATTCATCCTGCAGCAGCACTAGGATTTTGTTGTCGTCCAAAGTCGAGAAGCACTTGACTTTCACCAGAGCGTGCACTTTGCTTAATAGGGGCTTTCTTATGTGTGTTTAAGAAACCCTTTACAAATATTCTGCTTCACACTGTGCCATAATATTAAACATACAGCATATAGAATTATATTTAATTATTTCATCATATCACTAAGAAAATAATTTCGATTGACAAAAAATTTAAATAAAAAAAATCATGTTTACATCACTAAAATTTTACAGTTGAATGACATGCTGTATGTTTTTGTTTAAGTTTTATACATTTTTTTACCCCATATTCAAAACTGGACAGTACACGTAGGAAACTATTCCCAAATGAACGCTAAGATGAGGATGCTTGATGGGAAAATCTGCGCCTGCAGGCTTTCCCGTAGCCTCCCCATTTTACGGAGATATTCCGGGCAGTTGCTGTCTCAGCACCTCACCCCGGAACGCAGCGTTAGTGCTTCCACGTGTCCATAGGACTCCATGGAGGTTTGTGCTTCTGGGCCGTAAGCTCTGCACAATCTCGCTCTCATGAGATCGTGCAGTGCCGCAGAGTGATCACAGAGGGAGACTGGGAACTATTTGTGACAAGAAACGGCGGATCGGGCCACCGTTCTTGCTGCAGGATGCGAGGCAGGCCTAAGACATCGCTAAACTCAAGAGCTCCTGTTCTGACCATCTGGTTGCTGCCCACAAACAATTGGCATGCAAAAATACGATTCCCCAGTTGCTTACCAGGTGCGCTCCCTCACTCTTGGAGCAAAGCAGTCTGTAATGCGATCGCATTTGACTTGCACGCCCCTGTGATAATTACCGCTAGCACTTTGTAATACCTTACATGCGCTCCCCATGTTAGGTAAAGGATGCACAAAGTACAGTAAGGCCACGGAAGCTAGAGCAAAAACCAATGCGCCAAGTGATTTCATACGGGTTTAGTGTCAGGAAAGTAATATGGGGGGGCATGCGTTAAAGTCACTTATCCAGGCGATCACTCTTACACATCCAAACGTTAGTTTTTTTTTTTTTATGTAACGCTCTTTTGCCGCTGGGGGCCGCCCCCGCTGGCACCCTCCAGCTGGGTTACACCTTCTTGCTTTACCTGTTGGTCCTGAGTTTCCGCATTTTGGGAATAAGGATACATAGTGTTGGCAGTGCCTCCACCTGTCTGGGCATCCATGGCATGGACTGTTTGCCCAGGCAGGAACCTAATAATAACAACTACACAGTGGTACAATAAACAATATAAACTTTTATTGAAATGCAAGTGGCAGCATAAAAGGATTTCAGGTAATACAGTAGCTAACTAGACACACCAACTGCTCTCTAACCTCCCAGCCCAGGACCCTCCCAAACAACCTGGAACCACCCTGATCTTCGTCCTAATGACAGCGATGATGGGTACCAGTTGGTGCACATAAGAGATGGGGCCCTTTTAGCATAACGTAGCTGCCAGTACAGGAAAGGCTGTGGGTAAAATCCGCTCAGCAGCTGTGTGATTCTTAGTTAGTGTAAAGATGGATAGAATGCTGTCAGCGAGACAGAGAGAAAAGATGCTCGTTACCGCACAACTTCAGTTGCTCACAGTCCCAGGAAGGCCTCTTGAACGTTGTAGCAATCTGCAGCCTCTGGATCAATTCTTCCCCACGCAGTATGCAGAATCTCCTCTGCCTGAAGTCAATGCCGCCAGCAAATCCCTCTGCCTGCGGCCTCCTTAACACAGGGCCCCTCTTCAAACACACTTGCCTCCTGAACAGTCCAGCACAATATACAGCAGACCAAGGTACACTCTCCAGCACTGGATGCTGCTGATTCTCTGTGCTCCAGCTTGCACAGATCCTGGAAAATCTCTCTTATCTGACTGCTCACTCTCTTTGCTCACTTTGTTCTGCCCACGCTGCATGCATGCTTTTTACTTCCTGTTTCTTTTAGCTTGGGTCCTTCCTTTTTCCTGTAAGGGCATTCTGGGAGGTGTGGTCCATGAGTCCAATAAAGTATGTTCCCATACATTGTCCTCTGGCTCCCCCTAGAGGCATAACAGCTGCAGTCCTCAGAGCCAAATTAAACACAGGACTACATTTACTTATTAGTATACTGATGAAGATTAAATAAGATTAGTAGAATTGTATAATTAACCTCCCTGGCGGTCCGATTCTGATATTTTATATGTCAGAATCAGTCCTATTTATTTTGGCCCCCTAGCGGTATGAGTGTGGCTCAGGGGTTAACTTTCAATACTGAAAGCGGTAACCCCGAGCCACACTCGGGCCGATACTTACATGTCCTGTGCTCCCTCGCTGTCCCCGCAGTCACACTGCAGCTGATCGCGAGGTCACACTTCCTGGTTTCACTCCTCGCGAGAAGAGATCCAGGCAGTGTGACGTTGCGAGCGGCTGGAGGAGACTGTGGGATCAGCGAGGGAGCACAGGACATGTAAGTATCCAGCCCGAGTGTGGCTCGGGGATACCGCTTTTGGTACAAAAAGTTAACCCCGAGCCACACTCTGGAAAACCGTCAGTTAGGTTAAACCGCCGTGCCGCAGCAGGGAAATTGCCCCATAGAGAAGTGATTCAGTTCGAAAGCCCATAGGATTCAATGTAAAAATATATTTTATATATATTATTCAACCTTTTATTTTTTTCATCCGCAGCAAAAAGCCTTTTAGTTACTAATTTTTTTTTAGTCTTTTTCTGGATTTTTTTATTTATTTATTTTGTTCCCATTTTTTAAAAAAAAACATTAAAAAAAAACACTGCGGATTAATGATGATGCCAAGCAAATCAGATCTGCTCGTCTGTTTATTTTTATCCAGCAGTGGATTTCACTATTTGCATACTGGTTATATTTTGTGTTCCTAAAATGCAAAATCTTGCTCGGCAAGGGATCAGCTTTGATAGGAAGAAATGTGTTAAGTATTTCCAAGACAATTTTGCAGGTTCATCTGAGGGAAAGATCTATACTGTGTCTTGCTGGGCGTCTGTCATGGGGTACCAACAAACAGATGTGCTCATATGACTATTTGCAGCAAGTCCACCTCTCGTGGCCAAGATAAATACAGAGCAAGTGTTCAAAGGGTCTGTAGAATGTGTATTTATTGTGTCTAGTAACATACCTCTTGGACCTGACATTATTGTGAATGAATTAGTATTTTCCCAATTCCAAATCACTAAATAAAAATGACAGACCTCAGTTGCCGCACTAGCAAATGTTAGGGGCCATTTCTGCAACTTCCTACAATTTTTTTACGGCTCATTCTCTTGTTGTTGGTAGAACAAATCTTTTAGTAATTCAAACTATTAAAGTATGCTCTATCTACAATGTTAATTTTCTACTTTAAGCTCCTGGTTCACAGCATGGGCCAGTGGTGTAATGCGTGCACTTTTGAGTAGAGTGTTACGTAATGTATTGGGAGAATATGGGAGGGAAATGGGTATTGGGTGGGAAGAGGTGTATTCAGTATGGAAATATATTCCAAATCTCAATGAATTAGTGGATGGAATGTATCAACTGGGAAAAGACTAATTGTTATTAAGCAGAGGCTGAGAGGAGAGATGATGTAAAGTAGTCCCTTGGATACTAATTAGAGGGGCAGAAGAAGTGAAGTGATTAGGGTAGAAAAAAAAAACTTAATTTATTATTGCATCACTGGGACAGGAGGAGGTTTCTGCAATCATGGTTTAGGAAGAGGTGCTTTTTTACTCCAGCAGCACATCTTCTGAATTCAACATTAAGCAAGCAAGCATTATAAAAATAGGCCACTGGAAACATAATGCCTATTCAGAGTGGACCTGTCATGCGCAGTGCATGTTGGGCTCATTTGCCAGGGAATCTCTCCCTTTAGATTTCTACGGATTATTTTTTGTTAGTGTTTTGGATTTTGATTTTGTTGACATACATTAGAAATTTTGGAGTAGTTTCCTGTCAAAGTTCAGTGGCACGTCTTTGGAGAGAGAGACCTCTGAGTGGAAAAGCTATCCTTGAACGTGTCCTCTGCTCACCCAAAGCAACTGACTGCTGATGGGCTGGCCGACGAGCCTACATCCCGATGTCACCTCTGAACGCCAATCATGCAGCACAACATGATAAATCTGATGAACCTCAGTAGGCAACACCCACAGAGATTGGAGACACTGTAACTGGTAAAAGCAGTCAGTGACATTTTATTAAGGGATGAGATATCATTTGATTCATCTTTATTATAAATTGATCCGGGAACATTGCCAGAGAAGTGAACCTGTTGAGCACTTTAAAAGTGACACTCAGGGCACTGTGACCACTCAACTTACCCAAGGAGTGGTCACAATGCCCAGAATATCCTAACCCTTACACCTGCTCTGTGGGGCTCTCACAGGGCTGAATCTGAGTGCAGGATCTTAGCTCCTTACTAAAGATCAAATCAGTGAGAGCCAACTTGAGCTTCAGACACCGGGACAGGAAGCAGGAACCGATTTGAGTCAAACCTCCCACTGGATTGACTGGACGTTCGCTAAAACATCCAGCTCCATGTGGCCATGCAACAAGAATGCTTACCCCCTGTCCCCATCTCCTGTTTTAATCCTATAATGTGCATTTAATCAAGTGTGCTTTTCATTAGGAGTCCATGACCTCCAAACAGAATTTATTTATTTAATTATTTTTTAAAAAAATAAACTGCAATAGGAAAATAGTACTTCACATAAAAAAAAGTGGAAAAACCCATTAGGATAAAAGTGTTTTTTTTTTTTTTTTTTACAAAAGAAAGCAAAGAAATGGCTACATTATATATTCATTTTAGCTCCAGCAAAATATAATAAATTTCCGATGATACAATAGAATGAAAGTTGAATTGTGACCTCCAAACCAGAAACTGAAAAAAGCCTTTCACAAAGAGATATAAATAACTACTATACTGCTGTTTCTGCTTAAAAGCGTGAATCTGTAACTAAATCATACCTATCCAAGGTTAACAAGGAGAAGCCTTTTATAAACAATTTTTCCTAAAGAAATGAGATTTAAAGAGTCAGAAACAACTGATCGACAGATCTCCCTATTCTCTGTATTAGTTCCAGTTCTCTTTATATATTTGGCAAAGTACACCAAATCCTTTTTCTCTACAGGGATTATTATTCTCCATTTACAGGTCAGAGATGAAATAAAACTGAGAACTACCTTACACTGATCAGCTGCAACATTAAAACCAGTGACAGATGACGTGGATAACATTCATTATATATCATTACAATGGCACCTGTCAGGGGGTGAGATATATTAGGCAGCAAGAGCGCAGTCAGTTTCTGAATTCCGTGTATTGGAAGCAGGGCAAATGGGCAAGTGAGTTTGACAAGGACCAAATAATGATGGCTAGATGCCTGGGTCCGAGCACTCCAAAAACGTTAAGTCTTGTAAGGTGTTCCCAACGTGTGGTGGCTGCCACCTACCAAAAGGAAAAGGCTTCATGGTTATGGGCACCAAAGACTCATTGATGTACATGTGGCCTGAAGGCTAAACCTTCTGGTCTGATCACACAGAGCTACTGAAGCGCTGGGTTTTATACAAGTTATGAAAGGCATTACATGAATAATAATGGTTGGTCACCAATTCAGTGGTCAGGAAAGGAAAAGTCACGAATATGTCAGATTCAGCGCAGAATTTAAATAAAACGTAAAATTTAATGATACTGGATAAAAGCCAAAAGAATAAATGTAAAAGGAAAACGACAATCAGACAAGCAAACATATCATTAGAAAGGGGCTCATACACCCTAGCGCTACCCAGATCTCGTGATGTGACTAGGAGGGAGTTTTTGATGACACAGGGGCTCCCCATCATGGAGCTACCACATGGTTTGCTGCTAGTAGACCGATTCTAGTTTGCCTATATCACAGAGGTCTGTCTAAACATAATCCTGTGGGAAAGTAGAAAGACGGGCCTTCATGGGTCTGCCTGTAGGGCAGTAGAAGACAAAATAGAAAGACTACTGACGCAGACAGTTGTCCGCTAGCATAGGAGAGAGGCAAGTACCAAATAAATCAGTTGGGTCAGAGGTCCTGTGCTACAAGCATTCGTATCCGTGCACACCTCTTCGAGCAGTCAAACAGCCATATTACAGAGGTGCCAGCATTAATGACAAAAGATTTAAAAAGAAAATTAAATCTGCATTGCTAGTACTCCCTCTACACGTTTCGCCTGAAATGGCCATTGTTCCATCCACCTGAAATCCTATCAATAACTCAATGACAAGCCTTCTGTGATTTAGGTATATTCCTGACAGGCCAGCGGCTTTCTATTGCCTCCAGTGTCCAGCCTCCTCTCCGCTTCGATGGAAACTGTGGCTGTATGAGAGGAAACGCGCTGTGTGATCCTGACCCAGAAGGAGAGTATTAAAGTGAGGTTTTAGTTTATCATTGGGGGCCTTTGACCAGAGGCAGTTAGGAGAAGTTAATATTTAACCCCTATTTCTTCACCCCTTTCCCACTGGTTAATCCATTTAATTTTAGCAAAGGTTAAAAGAAGTGCTACAAATTGCATGTATCCATAAAGGTTTTGGATGTTATTTTTGTTTTTGAAAAAGTATCCAAAATTTTATAAAAATTTATAAGGGTACAAAAAATAAACAGCACATTGCACTCGAGAAAACATTGCTTAAGTCATACACTGAAGGGCCAGGAGTAAAATAAAATAGCATAATTCCCAAAGGAGTAGTACCACTTCGTAGCGCACCTGAACGCCCCCCTACTCCTAAGTCCTCTCAGAAGTCCCCGGTTACCCCTCATATATGGTGGTTATTTTTTTTTAAACGAGGCCAATACGAAAAGACCATTTCTCCAAGACATATACTTAAGAGATGCTTCTGGAAATGGTAATTTCTCTTCTATGATTCAGCTGTAGAGTTGCCCTCCATACTTAGCACCCATCTAAAATAACCAGTGTCTATGGAAAGAAAAGCACACCAAGCAGCTCTCAAATTAAAGGCCATTCATATTCATATGTGTTTGACAGAAAGTTCTGCATCTCTGCCAAACACCAAGGGAAAAGATGGCTCATCTCAATAAACCATTCAAATCTACTAAAAGCTAGAACTGAAATCTTGCCAGAGAAGAAACAAAGTCAATGTAGAATAAGCAGACTGCCCTTCTATGTCCTCTCAGAACGGTGTCTGGACCGGTGTGGGCACCTCTCGTTTCATGGAGTTTACACGTATTTTATACTGTTCTGACATTTATTTTGAACGCTGATTAATCCCATGTAAGCCAATGCCATCAGGATGTTTGATGTGTTTTCCCGGCATAGGAGATTAAATTCTCACAGCAGTAGAATAATAAAAAGGTTGATTTCTCACTCGCCTACAGAAGAGGAAATCATACAGATCGGCACGTGTTAGATTGAGAGGACAAACAATCTGTCTATAGTATTGCAGTTTCTGAATGGCAGCATCTGTCCGTTAATTTATAAGCAAAATGATGGAGTGTTACCTTGCCTTACCTTTTCTATTAGATATCAGAATTTTGAAGCATCAAGTTCCAAGGTCATGTTAGAATTGTAACGGTGAAAAATGAATTCGATGTTAGGCTGGGTTCACACCACAGCGTAGCGCAGCGTCGCGCAATGCGCGCGTTTTTTTTACGCGCGTTCGCGCATACAAAAAACCGCGTGAACGTGCGTTGCAGCGCGTTCGCGGCTATGATGCGAACGCGCGGCTATATGCAGAAAAGAAGCTCCCGGACTTCTTTTTGCGTCGGCCGTTTCTCAGCGCGTTCCTGCGCACTGAGAAATGGCCAGGTGGGATATGCCCACATAGGGAATCATGGGATTTCATTGTTTGAGCGTTTTACAGCGCGCAGGAGCACGCTGTAAAACGCTTAGGTGTGAACCCAGCCTTAATGTGTGAGTGCATCAGAAAAATAATGGTACATTACAGTATCCCGAGTCATAATATTATACAAGAACTATAGACCATTTGTAATTACTCCAATGAATCAGAGAATACATCCTGTGTGAAAATCCTCCTGTTCACATTTTCCATAGTGTTACATCTCTTCAAACTAGACTTGTCAAGATCTGCTTGTGACGCGAGTATTCTTTTGGAAATAGGATGCGACCACAAGACACAGGATGGTCAGAAAATATACCGTATCTACTTCTGACCTAATGCACAGACCAGATTTGTGAATTATAAAGTGGCATGAGGTACATTACTTGAAGATGTCCTGGTAGGTGAGGCAGCGAAAATCATTAAACCGTTCTGAATGGGGGATTGGGGGGGGGTAATCTCTCCAATTTCTTAAACTGACACCATGCATTTATATCCCATTATATTTTAGACAGAGTCCTGGCCTTAACACCTACACAGCCACAAAAAGTAGAAATCACACTTTATCCAGATTGATAAACACTTGGCTGCCCTACTGCACCAATATCTAGAAACTCTTCCCCTCTTGGGTCCAAAACAATCCCCACCTGTACTCCAAATGCTTAGATTAAAAGGTAGGTAATGGTAATCAAGTATTTACACCACGTTGTTTCGTTATTCTTCCCAGGCTTCAGGAATACATCTTTCCAAAACAGGGCACCTCTGCCTCCATTTATTTTCTAGTCTAAAGTGAGTGATTTGCACGACACATGCAATCTTACCATTTTCCCATTACCTACAACTCTCCTACTATAGTAATAAAACGGTCAATATCGACTGCACATAAAACAAACACATTTTACGTACACTTTCAAATAGCACCTTTAGACTGTTCCTGCACTAGAACAAAAATTGATCGATGCTTACGAAGGAAGGCTGGAGACTTGGACAAAACATCACAGGTAAGACTCAGAAGCCCAGCACAACCAAAGCAATTTTGAAAAGCGTTCCTGCAGCGACCACCATGGAATTCTCCCGTTTCACCACTACGCCTACTTCAGTCTCTATCAAGACCCTATGGAACTGGGAAAGGCCCTGTTGGCTACCTGTATGGAATGCAGACATGAATGGGCAAGTCTTATCCAAGGAACGTGATCCTGTCCCAACATCCAGGAGGCCATAATCACACATGCACTCATCTGGCACAGCAACAGAGAAATAGGAAAGCAAACAATAACACCAGATGAAAATGCCTTATGCACACAACCAGACGCCTCAAAGCTTCTGCACCGCGAGGCATTACAGAGTTTTGTGGATTAACCAGTCAACTCCTCCTTGAAATAAATCAGTGTTCAACAAAAATGAGAATAAGGAGTTCCATCGCAAGTGGCCTTCTGAGATGAGAGGAGACCTCTACTATGGGTCATTATCAGGTCAGGCATGGTACGACAACAGAGCCACAGCCATGATGACACAAGTTAATGGAACCTAAAAGGTAAGGGTGGATAAAGTGTACCCTCAATACCATTCCCAGGATTCTGGTTTACTTCTTTTTCATCACATATGTATTTAATGCTAAACTTTTTACCCACGTGGAAGCCCAAAACGACTGAATATTTTTGACCAATACCCATTATAATGATACACACTTCTGTACCACGATCGTGCGTCTTCAAAAAACAGCTGTGCAACTAGAAAAAAAATTGAAAAGGGGCAATTGTGTATGTCCAGTGTTTCTCTAGGAGAATCCTGTGACTGTATTATTGGGAACACATGGGCGTTATCACAGTGGGTAGATTAGTGTGCCAGTCGTTTTGCACTGGCATAAATGTACATTGTTATATCTTTTAAAGAGTCATAACTTATTTTTTTAAATATAGTACTACTGCCTTAGAAGAAATTAAATCACTTTATCGTTCATTGCCCGTGCCATTGACTTATCCTGGTTTTCCATTTTATTTAATATCACCGTTTCTTCGTCCTTTACTCCAGCTGAATTTGAATGCAATGCATAGTAGTGGAACAGTTCCGCTTAGATCTGTCTGATAAGTTTTTTTTCCAGGGTTATTATGTTTTATGAGCTCATGTGACACCGATCGGATCATTAAACTTGCTGATGTTTTGAAGCCAACATCAAACAGCAAGATTGTGTTAAACGGGACTTGTCACATGCTTAGTAATGTAGAAATATAGGAAGAGAAACTGGCTACGTTGTTTATTTTATAGATTTTTCCTCCTTCAGCATTAGGTTTTTTTTAAAGATAAGCAGCAATGATTCCCGCAGCTCAGCACCGCTGTCTGGTACTAAAACGAGATCTACATTCGTGCTGTTAAGTTAATGAAACTACGATTCAGGTCAATAACAGAACCACAAAATGTCCCTGCTCGATCCTGTTCAGCTTAACATTTTTATTTTGCAAGATATTACTTAAAATGGCACATATGAGAAAAACAAAAATTGTACAAAGGATTCTAAATATATACTTGTGTCGATATAGAAAAACCTGAATAAAGAAATCACGTAATAAAAGGCCAGATTTAATCAAATTATTAACTTGATTGTAATAGGTGAAAAGGACAGAAAATAAAATAGAAAGAATGAGGACCATTTCAGCTATTCTACAAGTATGTGCACTTTTATTAAATTGCTCCGGTAGAAAATAGTGAGATTTGAGATTTTTAAATGGAAATTGATTGCTTCTGAAACAACAAAAAACTAACAGGGTTATTCAGAGAGCGGTGAAAAGCAGGAGAATGACTGGAGAATGGAAAATTCTAGGTCAAAATAGCCAAACCAGAAATATTCTCCCTTTCATCTCACTTTCCAAATCGGCTATTTTGACCTAGAATTTTCCATTCTCCAGGCATTCTCCTGCTTTTCACCTCTCTTCGAATAACCCTGTAATTCAGGGATGAAATCTGATCAGGAAAGTCATCATGGTACGTGGAGCTATAGGGCTCACAGGATATAAACAGAATAAAATATATATATATATATAAAAAAAACACAGTCTAATGACAGTTCGTTAAATCACCATCAGGTCTATTCAAAGAAAGGTGAAACTCAGGAGAATGACTGGAGAAGTGAAAATTCTAGGTCAAAATAGCCAAACCAGAAAAATTCTCCCATTTATCTCACTTTCCAAATCGGCTATTTGGTCTAGAAACATAGAAAAATTTCGGCAGATAAGAACCTTTCGGCCCATCTAGTCTGCCCAATTACATGGATACTTAACCTGGATTTATCTTTTGTTTAGGATAGCCTTATGCCTATCCCATGCTTGCTTAAATTCAATTACTGTTTTGGCCTCTACCACTTCAACTGGAAGACTGTTCCATGTATCCACCACCCGCTCAGTAAAATAATGCTTCCTGATGTTACTTTTAAACCTTTGCCCCTCTAATCTAACACTATGTCCTCTTGTTTTGCTACTTTGTTTCCTTTTAAATATAATACCTAGAGTCTAGATTTTTATCTTCTCCTGCCACTTCTCCTGAGTTTCACTTTTCTCTGAATAACCCTGCACGTAAAAATTGCCACAAATGGCTGAATGAATAACTACAAGCTTAAAAGACAAATAAATGAGGAGATGCAATGAGGTTACATAAGGGAATCATAACTTTTAAGTAGAATAATAAACGTGAGGCATGTTCAGCTATGCTGTATAGCTTTTCACACATGGGTCATTTACTCCATATTTTAACGAGCAACTTTGAACAGCAGGAAATATTTTGTAAAGACAGACACACACACACCTCAAATATAACTGCACGGTAGGGAATCCTCGTCACAGCTACTGGTTGCATACTATGCCAACATCGCAACGGGTAAACATGCAGCAAAGGAACAGTTGGCAGGTCGATTAAAGGAACAGAGAACTCAAAGGTGTGGGGGGGGGGAACCCAGCCTTTTAGGCTGGGGTCAGACGAACGCAGTGTTAACGTCCGTGTTGCCGCACATAAGTACGTCTGTGATAGCATACAATTGTGTTAAATGGAGCCCCACACACGAAGTACGTCCGCACAGAAGTGCGGGGGCTGACGGACGCTGCAAACGGACGCAGGTTAGGCAAGAACGTAATACTGCTAGAACGGACGTGCAGAGCGCGCCACGTCCACTACGTCCGCATAGCTTTGTGTGTGAGTGATGGAGCGTGGTCAGACGGACTGCATTTATACGTCCAGCATTTTTGACGTACAAAATGTTTTTTCATTTTAATTTATTTTCCCTGCTACATCAGTCAAGAAATACGTCAGTGAAAAAAACCGACTGTGTGGCCACTACCTTATTGTCAGTCAATAAGTACGTCCGTACTGCACGGACGCACAGTCCGTAGAAAATGCGCTCATCTGACCCTAGCCTAAGTGTTTCATTTAGTTTTGAAGTTGTAACAACTACTACAGGAGTTGCCCATTTTTCATCTCCCATGATTGATTCGTTGGACAAAGTGTGACCTCCTGGGAAGAAATCTCAAGACAATGACTTCCTCCAATTAACCAAAGATTTGGAACTTTATTTCACTGATCTTTGCTACATATTTCATCACAGGTGACATTCCATTAGGATTCCTGTAGCTCATTGAGGCTTTATCTAAGTGCTAAACTAAAGTGCGTCACTTTTAGAGCTTCTTCTATTTATTTATTTATAAAGGATTTTACCAGGAAGGATACATTGAAATTTCTCTCGTTTTCAAGTATGTCCTGGGTTCAAGAACATTGAAGTGTTACAGTTGTTGCAGAAATACAAAGTAGTAAAATGCAAGATATTAACACAAATTTGGTTTGTTTTATTCACTTTAAGGCTGGGGTCAGACAAACGCAGTGCGAACACGTGTGCAGCCGCACTTTATCACGGCCGTAGTAGCAGCAAATGACGGCCAATGAGGAGCAATATACGAAGTACGGCCGCACGAAAGTACGACCGCGCAACGCAAGCGGCAAACGAACCCATATTTTCGAGAACGTGCTACCGCTAGTACTGACGTACAGAGTGCGCTGCGTCCACGTGATTAAGAGACGTCAGACGCTGCTAATGTCTGGCCTACATAACGTCCAGATGCAAAAAGGGTTTTATTGATTATCCGTACAAAATCACGGACATAAATGCGCATCGTATGACCGCTATAGCGTATTCCGTGAAAAAGTACGTCCATCCGTTCGAACGCACTTTTCACGGACGACATGAAAAATGCGTTCATCTGACCCTAGCCTAAAGAAACCAAGTCACATTTATTTAAGGGGAGAAGAATATAAAATAATTGGGAGTATACATAAATATTCCTAAAAGTGAACCATCATTAACACACTGGGGTTACTCAAAGAGCGTCTGTGTTTACAGAAGTTCTGCCATTGAGGCACCTCTGCCCTACAATACTTTTATTCACAAATAAAACATTGAAAGTTTCACGGATGTCAAAGACCTTAACGGGATGTAATCATGAGCTTCAGGCCAATAAATCACTTTGAACTTTAACTCTGCAGAGCTGTATTTATTAGTCTTGCAGTAAGCGCGCAATTAATCTACGCGGTGACCTTTTTGCATCAATGATTACACAGAAAAAACCCTATGTAAATCTGCCGAATATTGATTTATCCTCCAGATATGTAAATGTGCTTTACAATATCACGTGTTTGCCATGTAAACTTGAAATTGTAGTGTCCTCCATATAACTAGTATGGTAACTTCAGTTTTGTATATAGTGTTTGAATATAACCTCCTAAGGGAGTAGAGCCATAACATATAGTATCCCTCTGTACTGCGCTGCACAATATGTTGGTGCTATACGTTTAGATAAGAAATCAAACCATCACTAACAAAGTCTTGTTCACACCCATGAAACAGGGCATGTATCCCCTGTCTAAACAGATTTTTTCCATCTCCAACAACAAAAGAACAATTTCACGTTATTTCTCAATCTCAAATAATTTTCCAACAGCTGTAGAATATATTAAGATTAGCATCCATGTTCACGTCTATTCACTTGTATACATTCCATTAGATAAACATTCCTCTGGTGCAATAAAGGAAACCTGTGAAGCACAATGCACCAAGAATGTGCAGGCCTGAGCTGGGCATCCCAGTAAGGCTGCACGTCATACTGGCACACTGTGTGAGTGATTATATTGACTATCACTAATAACTTGGCAACATGCAGTACAGACCCCATATGGCTGGACCTCCCAGTCTGTTACCTTAATTTGTCCTTTGCTCAATTTAGAGTTGGAAATAAACTGAAATGCCACATAATCAAACAAGCCTGCCTTACGGTGGTCTGTATACAAACACATTTGCGTGTTGTGAATGTTCCTAGTCAAAAAAAATTAAGTACAGCTTTCATTCAGCCGTCTCTGAATCACATAGTTCAGAACCTTAACCCCCATCCTCGAGTGAGCAACACACCTTGTGTGTCTAGCAACCTCCACAACAGTAGAGATAGACTCAAACACACCCACTCCACATTACAGAGCACTCCTTGAAACGCAGGTTAAAGCTTCCCTGAAAAGAAAATGCTCGTGTGTTTTGAAGAAGTAAATAGGAAATGTATCTTTTGATAACTAATGGCTACATGGCTTACTTTTACAGTCAAATTACATCAAAACTAGAAGAACTGATTGTTTTATTAAACTTCTTAGTCCCTTTTTCTTCAACTTGTACTCTCAAGTGCTTCCCCATCTCCTCCCCAGGTTGTAAATTCCTCACACAGAGCCCACTCTCTTAAATTCTGTCTTCCTTTCTTTACATCGCATCCATTCACCATCACCCCCCCCCCCCCACCAATCCGGTGGTATATGCACACACAAGCTTATAGGTAAGGTACTTTCGCTGGTCTCCCAACTAAATCAAGTGGGTCTCTTCTCAATTCTGTTCTCTATTCTTAGAAAGTAAGAAACCAACCTTTGTGGGCTGGTGGATATAGGACAGTAGGAAGGAAATTGCATAGACAATATTCCATCAGCATGAAACAGCAGTCCCATTAAGTCTGTCAATCACAAACTCACCAATGATAAGTGACCAATGGGAGGATCCTTTGATAATATTCATCTAATATGTGTTTCAGTCCCTAAATTGGAGAAGGTATATAGACCCATGGAGTTTTATGCTATCCTTCACTGCATCATCACACACTGAACATACAACTCCTGATGACTCCACTATGGACGTATCAAAACGCGTAGAGTGATTATGACTTACATGAAGCTATAAGGGGTAAAATTACTGAAGCTGGCATGGCTAAATCATTCCTATATGAGAAAGTGTGAATGGGAGCGCTCCTTTTTCTATTTTCTGTTGTTTCACGCTGATGGAATATTGTCTATGCCATTTCCTTCCTACTGTCCTATATCACCAGCCCACGAAGTTGGTTTCTTACTTTCTAAGAATAGAGAACAGAATTGAGAAGAGATCTGAGGTATAATACCCACTTGATTTAGTTTGGAGACCAGTGAAAGTACCTTACCTATAAACTTGTGTGTGTATATACCACCAGATTGGTGTTTTTTTTATAAGTTTTGGGTTTTTAATTAGGACATTAAAAGTTATGTTTTAATACATGTATCTGTCGATGGATGACCACTATTGTCACCTTATATCTTGAATCACTAGGGTTACACCTTTTAGCCTACGACAACGTGTTCTTGTCTTTAATATTGATTATTCCTTGAGACTATCAATAATTGTTGGCTACCTGATTTGAGCTATATATTCAGTGATTGACACTTTGTTAATCACCTCGACTAGTCCAAGCTTCTGGTCCCTCCCATGCAATCCCAGCTATCTTATTTCTGGCCACCAGCTCTACACCCCCCCCCCGATCCCTCTTGTTTCTTGCCGGCAAAATCAACCCCTTAAGGGCGCCACCCGCTCGTTCTTAAGGGGTTAATGTTCCTTTATTTATTATAGCTCACGTTTGTTTGTTGTGATTACCCCATTGTAAAGCGCTACGGAATCTGTTGGCACTGTAGAAGTACTTGTAACTAACTTATTGGCATAACTTGAGTGAGAAAACCAGATCTTACATTAAAAAGGAGACCACCATAAACTAAAAAGGAAAATATTATCTGAAAAATGTTTGAGTGTTACGTTCTTGGTATGCATTATTACCATTAATCTAAATATGCTAATGAAATACATGCCTTATTTTTTAGGATTCGTCAGCATTCACTGAGCCTCAAGCTCCATGTTTTAGCACGCATTGAATAGGGATACATGCACAAAAAGCAGCTTCCAGCAGAACAGATTTAATTTTATCTAGGATAGGCGATTTGACAGCTTAATGATGGGAAACGGATACGATGGTTTCATAAGGGAAATATACAGCATGCTCCCAAATATAAAAAGCAACCTTCAGTTCTGCTTCCGAGCTATTAGACTGTCTGCAGGACATTATGTGTTGATTCGGTGGGGCGGTCTACTCACCAAGGGAAGAGATATAGACGGAGGGTGTGCGAGAAGAAATAATTCTATGGTAACCTCCATGTATCGGCTCTCCTGAGAATTAAAACTCCCTTCAATTTGAAAGCAATTTGGCTCTCTAGGGGTCTGAGCGCCTGTCAACTTCACGAACAAGTCCATTCAATGTTGGACCTCTGGAGGAATGCAGTCTAATCATTAGAGTGAGGAATGTTTTCCTTTGCTGACCGGTGCAATTTTTAGTACGAGTGCCTGAAAGGAATTTTATTGAAAAACCTTCATATGTTCGTATAGAACTTAATTAAACTGGAAGATAAAACAAGTGAGCAAAATATGCAATTAACAACACATACAAACTTAGACCAAAACACTGTTGCAATCAAGAAAGGAGAATAAAAGCATTTTTTGGTTGTCCGGCTAAGGCTGGGGTCAGACCAGCGCACTTTTAACGTGCGTTCTGGCGCACATAATTACGGCCGCACTAGCAGCAGATGACGGGCAATGACGGCCACTATACGATGTACGGCCGCACAAAAGTCCGGCCGTGCAACGCAAGTGGAATTTGAACGCATTTTTCTGAGAACGCTGAACCGCTAGTACTGACGTACTGAGTGCGCAGCTGCAGCGTGTGTGCGTGATTAGGAGATGTCAGATGCTGCTAATGTCCAGCCTACATAACGTCCAGACGCAAAAAGTTTTATTGACGATCCGTACGAAATCACGCCCGAAAATGCTACTGTCTGACTGTTTTTGCGCATTCCGTGAAAAAATACGTCAATGCGTTCGGACGCACTTTTTCACATTCGCGGGGAAAAATGCTTTCATCTGACCCTAGCCTAAAACTAGAAGTACTTGTGTAAGAAACAGTTTCAGAGGATGTGTGTATGTGTAAAAGGCAATGGGATTAGGTCGTGTCAGTTTCAGGTCAAAAGCTAGTAAGGTTTAAATTAAAAGGAAGATGCAAAAGTACAAAGTATCCCTGGAGTGTCACTATCTAATTGTTCTGAGAAGTGTAATAGACAGCAGGGCTTGAAAAGGATAAAAGGTCTTTTTGCTATACACTTATCATATGGAAATACACCAATTATTTCACAAAGGAGAATTCTCTATATAAATATTGGTTAAGCAAGATGTAACAGTTAAATCTATAGATATCAAAACCGATATATAGTAAACATAATACACATTCTAGAAAGACAGCTCTTTGACAACTAGTAATATTTGTGGATTAGGTGAAATCAATAAAATAGTGGCCCACATTAAGGCTGGGGTCAGACCAGCGCACTTTTAACGTGCGTTCTAGCGCACTTAATCACGGCCGCAATAGCAGCAAATGACGGGCAATGACGGCCAATATACTAAGTACGGTCGCACGAAAGTCCGGCCGCGCAACGCAAGTGGAAAATGAACGCATTTTTTCGAGAACGCAGAACCGCTAGTACGGACGTACAGAGTGCGCTGCGCCCGCTAGCGGTGTGTGTGTGTGATTTGGAGACGTCAGACCCTGCTCGTGTCCGGCCAACATAATGTCCAGACGCAAAAAGTTTCCTGGTTTGGATTCGTAAAACATCACGCACGAAAATGCGCATCGTATGACCGTTTTCGCATATTCCGTGAAAAAATACATCAATGCGTTCGGACGCACATTTTTACGTTCGCGTGTAAAAATGCTTTCGTTTGACCCTAGCCTTAGGGCTCCACCCAATTGACTACAATTCCTAATGCATTAAGGAGCAGAAAATAGGGGACATTCAACCCTGATAAACCTTACTAGCTCACTCGTTAATTAACAGCTAGAGCCGCTATTCTATCAAGCCATCAACTATGCATGCAGAGACGATACCACAGCGTCAAGCAGTGCAGAAGCCAGTACGGATTAGCAGCTCTCTATTACTATTACGCGCCAACAAATTCCTCAGCGCTGAACAAGGTGCAATGGGTAAAGACAAGCCAATTCTACAATACGTAAAAGGAGGCAGGTCAGTATTCCTGTCAAATTCATGGGGACATGAGGACCCTATTCCTGTGGGAACTTACAATCTAGATGGGTGATGGGGTGAGAAACAGGAGGGAGGGACTGCAGTGATGAGTTAATGCAGGGAGAGGTGAGGACCATTTTGGGGTCAGTCGGATGTCTTGTTATGGAGTCAAGTGGTAGGCTTGCCGAAACAGAAGGGTCTTTAGGAGCAGTTAAATTAAGCCAGATTTGGGGACAGTCTGATATTGTGAGGAAGCGCATATCATAGGGTTGGTGCCGCACCAAAAAAGTCCTGCAGTCTGGCATGTGAAGAGTTAACGATGGAGGATGCCAGGCGCAGTTCATTGTTGGCTCTTAGGGGACGGCCTGGGGTGTATTTTGGGATTAATGATGACAGATAGTGAGGGGTGGCATTAGTGAGGGTTTTGTAGGTCAGGGTGAGTAGTTTGAATTTGATTCTGCTGTGGATGGGGAGTCAGTGTAGAGATTCAGAGAGGAGCACGACCACGCGATAGGTGAGATGCAAAAGTCGGGGTGATGTGTTTAGGGTGGACTTCAGGTGGGAGATAGGAAGGCCAGTCAGGAGGTTGTTGCAGTTCATGCAGGCGATAACAAGTGAGTGGATAAGTTGCATGGTGGCGTCAGCAGTCAGAAATGGATGAATTTTGACAATATTGTGGAGGTGATTGCGGTAAGATGAGGAGAGTGACTGGATGTAGGAACTGAAGGAAAGACTGGATGCGAGAGTCACTCCGAGGCAGCAGACTTGGGCTGAAGGAAGGATGGTGATACCGTCAACACTTATAGAAAGTCAGACCAGAGTAGAGTTAGAGAGGGGGGGGGGATTAGGAGCTCGGTCTTTGACATATTGATCTTCATGGGGTGAGAGGCCATCCAGGCAGAGATCCCAGACTCCCCATTAAGAGTCAAGCAGCTAATCTAGTGACCCGCTTGTAATAGGGGGTCGCTAAGGGTTACTGGTTTGCACCAATATTCCTCTGTAGGGACCTCCGATTACCAGCTGGGTCACAATAGTGGCCTAAATGCTGAAAAGGGTTTATGAGGTCAAGGGGGTACATACAGTTGTGTTCAAAATTATTCAACCCCCAATGCTGTAAAGGGTTTTAGGGAATTTAGTGTACATTTGTAATTGTATTCAGAATGAAATCCTACAAGGACTTTTTAAAGAACCATATGCAACTAAAATGACATCAATTGGTTTTGTAATACAGTAGTAAATGTTTCTTTTGTGAATTCTTCATTGACACAATTATTCAACCCCTTAAAGACTACCACTCTGAAGAACAGAGGTTCATTCAAGTGTTTTCAATCAGGTATTGAAAACACCTGTGGATGTCACGGAGCAGCAATAAAGCATAATAAGCACCAATTAGGCAGCTTTAAAATGACTGTGATACTCAGCTCCTTCTAGACATTTACTGGTGTGGTTACAAACATGGTGAAGTCAAGAGAATGGTCCAGGAAGACAAGAGAAGAGGTGATTACTCTTCACAGGAAGGGCAATGGCTATAAGAAGATTGCAAAGATGTTAAACATACCAAGAGAGACCATAGGAAGCATCATTCGCAAATTCAAGGCAAAGGGCACTGTTGAAACGCTACCTGGTCGTGGCAGAAAGAAGATGCCGACTTCGACTGCTGTGCGCTACCTGAAGTGTAGAGTGGAGAAAAGTCCCCGTGTGACTGCTGAGGAACTGAGAAAAGATTTGTCAGATGTGGGTACTGAAGTTTCAGCTCAGACAATACAGCGCACAATGCGTAATGAAGGCCTCCATGCCAGAACTCCCAGGCACCCCCTTGCTGTCTCCAAAGAATAAGAAGAGTCGACTGCAGTATGCCAAAAGTCATGTGGACAAACCACAGAGGTTTTGGGATAGTGTTCTGTGGACCGATGAAACAAAATTAGAACGGTTTGGGCCCATGGATCAACGCTATGTTTGGAGGAGGAAGAACAAGGCCTATGAAGAAAAGAACACCTTGCCTACTGTGAAGCATGGCGGGAGGGGGGGGTCAATCATGCTTTGGGGCTGTTTTGCTTCTGCAGGTACAGGGAAGCTTCAGCGTGTGCAAGGTACCATGAATTCTCTTCAGTACCAGGAGATATTGGATGACAATGTGATGCAGTCCGTCACAAACCTGAGGCTTGGGAGACGTTGGACCTTTCAACAGGACAATGATCCCAAGCATACCTCCAAGTCCACTAGAGCATGGTTGCAGATTAAAGGCTGGAACATTTTGGAGTGGCCATCGCAGTCACCTGACTTAAATCCGATTGAGAACCTCTGGTGGGACTTAAAGAAAGCAGTTGCAGTGCGCAAGCCTAAGAATGTGACTGAACTGGAGGCTTTTGCCCATGACGAATGGGCGAAGATACCCGTAGATCGCTGCAAGACACTTGTGTCAAGCTATGCTTCACGTTTAAAAGCTGTTATAACTGTAAAAGGATGTTGTACTAAGTACTAAGATTGAATGTCACTTGGGGGTTGAATAAAACTGATAATGATGTGAGCACAGAAAAGATATTTGTGGTTATTTCATTATAAATGTTATGTTATATTTGTCTGACCTACATGTGCCTCTTTGATTTAATTGTAAGCAAGATGACTGAATGATCAAAATCAATGTCAAACTGGCCAAAACACTCAATTTCAATGGGGGTTGAATAATTTTGAACACAACTGTACACCTGGCTAAGGAAAACACTAAGACCACATAAAAAAACCGAATGGCATATTGTAATAGAGACAGCATGACCACATCCTATAAGCATGAGGATAGAAGTTACATTTTTATTTTTCCCCAAGGCATCTTTTAGAGAAGCGTTTGTGCTCTTGGGTGATACATGCTGGGGATTATAGTTATTCTCAAGCAACTATGCATAAATGAAAAAAATAGTATGAAGGCAAGAAATGCCATGTATCTTAAAAGGCAAATTAATTAAAAACATCTTAACATGTCAAAATGTGGTTAAACAGTACTCGGAAATCTTAAAAACACTCAATGTGTGATATGTTACAAATCCGTATTCTGAATCAGACTGTGCTCTATAAAAGTTGGCGATGGACTTCTGTGTATCCTTCCAAACACTCCATAACTTTTTGAAACTCCCTGCTAGTACCGCGTTGGACCCACTTTTGACTTCAGAACTGCCTTAATTCTTCGTGCCCTTAATTGAACAAGGTGTTTGAAACATTTCTCAGAGATTTTGGTCCATACTGATATGGTAGCAGTTGCTGCAGATTTGTCGGCTGCACATCCATGATGCATAACTCCCGTTTCACCAAATCCCAAAGATGCTCTATTGGATTGAGATCTGGTGACCGTGGAGGCCATTGGAATTTCAGTGAACTCGTCATGTGCAAGAAACCAGTTTGAAAGGATTCAAGCTTTGTGACATGGTGCATTATCCTAATATAAGATGGGTACACAGTGGTCATAAAGGGATGGACATGGTCAGCAACCATAGTAGCCTGCGGTGTAAACAATGCTCAGTTGATAGTAAAGGGCCCAAAGTGTGGTAAGAAAATATTCCCCACACCATTACACCAGCATCCCAGCCTGAACCATTGATACAAGGCAGGATGGATCCATGCTTTCATGTAGTTTATGCCAAATTCTGACCCTACCATCTGAATATCGCAGCTGAAATCGAGACTCATCAGACCAGGCAACATTTTTCCAATGTTCTATAGTTTAAGGTTGATAAGCCTGTGCAAATTGTAGCCTCAGTTTCCTATTCTTAGCAGACAGGAGTGACACCCGGTGTGGTCTGCTGCTGCTGTAGCCCATCTTCAAGGTTGGACGTGTTGTGAGTTAAGTGATGGTATTCTAAATACCTTGTTTGTAACGAGTGGTTATTTGAGTTACTGTTGCTTTTCTATCATCTCAAACCAGTCTGCCGCCCATTCTGCCCTGTCCTCCGACATGAACAAGGCATTTTCAACCACAAAACTACCTCTCACTGGATATTTTCTATTTTTCGGACCATTTTCTGTAAATCCTAGAGATGGTTGTGCAGGAAAATCCCAGATCAGCAGTTTTTGAAATACTCAGACCAGCCTGTCTTGCACCAACAACCCTGTCACGTTCAAAGTCACTTAAATCCCCTTTCTTCCGCAAGTTGTTTTCACCAGGTCTAGATGCCCAAATGAATGGATTTGCTCCCGTGTGATTGGCTGATTAGCAATCTGTTAAGCAATTGTACAGGTGTACCTAATAAAATGGCCATTGGTTGTAGATTTCACAGAAGATAGAGTGAACCTAGCATGCCCAGTTATATTTTAACAGCTGATCCTGAAAGGATTGGGAAAGCGATAAAAGGCTTTTCTATACACCGATGGAGGTCTGCCAACTGCACATGTCATATGGTAATACACCCTAACCCTCATCAAACAAGCTTCCTGGTATCCATATAGACTATTTTTAAACTGTTGCAAGTTACATAGTCATATCCTGCTGGATCTTCTAGAAGATGTAAAAAAAAAAGGGAAAAAAAAAATCACCATAGTCCTAGTCATATCAAATAGTGCATAAGCTAAAAAGAAAAAGCAAAGCCAAAGCACAATATTGGGGTGGCTTATTTCTACCAGCCTCATTTCCTACAAATATTGTACAAGTCATGTTACATTGTGCTCAATTACCATTACACAGCCATACGCCGGGTAACGGGAAAACGACTGCAGACCGACAAGGAGTGAATTACAACTCTACACTCTTTCAATAGAAGCCATAGCTCTATTACAATGCTCACTCCTAACAAGGATCTCTATTTGCATACTCCATTTTAATGGCAATAAAACAGAAATCAATTATTAAAACCTACTTATGTCAAACATTTGTTTCCTTGGAGCATTTACTGCAGCCAATGCATTTAAGGGCTTGTAAAATACTGCTTAGCCATTTATTAACCCTACTAATGCAGCATGTAGAATATTTACACTATCAGGGTTTTTCGGAGAAAAGTGAAACTCTGGAGAACTTTTGGAGAAGTGAAAACTCCAGGTCAAAATAGCCGATATAGAAAGTGAGATAAATGGGAGAATTTTTCTGGTTTGGCTATTTTGACCTAGAATTTTCCCTTCTCTAAACGTTCTCCAGAGTTTTACCTTTCTCTGAATAACCCTGTATGATTAAAAGAGTGGGGTCTTAAGGAGGAGTAAAAAAACATGCAGACTTAGACCAGCGTCAGACGAGCACGCTATGTGCGCCAGTACTGACGTGCTTACCGGTGTCCGTCGCAGCATTTTGACGCTGCAACGGGGCTGGTTAAACGCTTGTGCATGCGTACGAAATGTGCGTGCAACAATCGTCCGTTATCCAAGCCTCTCCGGCAAAGCGCTAGGACGGAAGTTGACGGAGCTGCAAAGCGCGATTCTCCATAGGAGGATCAAGCCTTGCAGCGCTGAGCGCACTTAGGTGGCCAGACGGGCGTTGAGTGGAAGGAACGTTCACTCTGATGGACGTTCCTTCAGCTCTCCAAAGACGCTCGCCTGACACTAGTCTAAAACACCAACGTGGGGCAGAAATGAAAATTAATTTTTTTTTATTTGTTATCTAATTCTGGTTAGGTATATAAATGATTATAAAGAGCCGTGATTTATGACCTTTATAGTTTCACCAGTCTCAGCGATGGAGTTATAGAAACATAGAAAATGTCGTCAGATAAGAACCTTTCGGCCCATCTAGTCTGCCCAATTACATGGATACTTTACCTGGATTTATCTTTTGTTTAGGATAGCCTTATGCCTATCCCATGCCTGCTTAAATTCAAATCACTGTTTTGGCCTCTACCACTTCAACTGGAAGGCTGTTCCATGTATCCACCACCCTCTCAGTAAAATAAGGCTTCCTGATGTTACTTTTAAACCTTTGCCCCTCTAATCTAAGACTATGTCCTCTTGTTTTGCTACTTTGTTTCCTTTTAAATATACTCCCTTCCTCTACCTTGTGGATTCCCTTTACGTATTTAAATGTTTCTATCATATCTCCTCTGTCTCGTCTTTTTTCCAAGCTGTACATGTTAAGATCATGAAGCCTTTCCTGGTAACTTTTCTCCTTCAAGCCGTACACCATTTTAGTAGCCTTCTCTGAACTCTCTCTAAGATGTCTATATCCTTCTGGAGATACGGTCTCCAGTACTGCACACAGTACTCCAAGTGAGGTCTCACCAGTGCTCTGTACAGTGGCATGAGCACTTCCCTTTTCCTACTGCTAATACCTCTCCCTACACAACCAAGCATTCTGCCAGCATTTCCTGCTGCTCTATTACATTGACTACTTACCCTTAGATCCTCTGAAATAATAACCCCGAAATCCCTTTCCTCAGATGTTGAGGTTAGGACTGTATCAAATATTCTATATTCAGCCCTTGGGTTTTTACGTCCCAGGTGCATTATCTTGCACTTATCCACATTAAAACTCAATTGCCACAGCTCCGGACATTTTTTTAGTTTACCTAAATCATTTGTCATTTGGCTGATCCCTCCAGGAACGTCAACCCTGTTGCAAATCTTTGGGTCATCAGCAAAAAGACATACTTTACCATTAATACCTTCTGCAATATCACTAATAAAAATATTAAAGAGAATGGGTCCAAGTACTGACCCCTGAGGTACCCCACTGGTAACAAAACCTTGCGCCGAATAAACTCCATTTACCACAACCCTCTGTTGCCTGTCACTCAGCCACTGCTGAGTTCTTCCACATTGTAGCTCCCTGAGTTCCTTGTCCCTCCCAAGTCGGCCTGCTTGGTAAAAATCACCCCCAAATTTTACAAAATACATTGTCTAGTCAAGGTGGCAGGGGGAGCAAGGGAACCACCTATATTCTTCATATAGCGGGAGGAAAAAAAGTTCAAGAGCAATGAAGAGAAGATGACAGGCAAGTAAATGTGAGTTTTAACCTATTATAACCTAGTATCACTCATTGCAAAAACATTTAAAAAGATACTAGTAAGTATACCTCCCTCAAATTTGATATTATTCCTCTTGATAGCAGCTTTTGCCACAGGAAAAGAACCAGTTTTTCTTATTACACAACCTTATGAAAGACCTTTTGGGAAGAAACACCCAAGGAAGTTTCAATTCCTGCAAAGGTATTGTGAACACATGCAAACTCATACAAGGTTATTCAGAGAGCGGTGAAAAGCAGGAGAATGACTGGAGCATGGAAAATTCTAGGCCAAGATAGCCAAACCAGAAAAATTCTCCCATTCATCTCACTTTCCAAATCGGCTATTTCGACCTAATTTTCCCTTCTCCAGTCATTCTCCTGCTTTTCACCTCTCTCTGAATAACCCCGATACGCAATCCAAGACTGGATTTATGTCTCAGGAGAAGATGGGTGTTCCAGATCTGTGCCTATCTTCTCCTGAGACATAAATCCAGTCTTGGATTGAGTATCGGGGTTATTCAGAGAGAGGTGAAAAGCAGGAGAATGACTGGAGAAGGGAAAATTAGGTCGAAATAGCCGATTTGGAAAGTGAGATGAATGGGAGAATTTTTCTGGTTTGGCTATCTTGGCCTAGAATTTTCCATGCTCCAGTCATTCTCCTGCTTTTCACCGCTCTCTGAATAACCCCGATACTCAATCCAAGACTGGATTTATGTCTCAGGAGAAGATAGGCACAGATCTGGAACACCCCTCTCCAACCGCAACCCCCCCCGAAAAAGGGCCAAAATGACCTTTTTAATCATTTTTGGGGGAAACAAAAGAAAAAAGTACATTGTTCTTCACTGTGTTCATATAAAAAGATGGGGCAGAATCTGTTGCCTTAAAATGAAGCAAAAATGGAGCAGAATATTACGGTTTGGGTTAACCCTAAAACAAGCACAGATTGTAATCTAACTCTAATCTTAATTTCTAAGCCTGACCCTATTTCTAACCCTAGCTATGGAAAATTATGCTCCATTTTGGCCTGGTGCAAACAAAATGCTGGACAACAACATTTGCTCGTGGCCATGGGTCTTTTTCAAGACATGACATTTTTACAACTTCATTGTTTTGGTGCTGCTTCATTTCCTGCAATTTTTCAATAGGATATCAAAATTTGCTTTGGAACAAAGGGGGGTTACATTCTTCATGGTCATGTTTGGCATCATTTGAAAGGCCAGGCTCTGACCTTTTCAATGACACTGAACATGACCTCGTTAGGTGTAAAAGTAGAGATAAAGGTTTCTAAAGTACATTGCTCTCCTCGCAGAACGTGTTTTAAGTGAACCAATGCGTAAAAACGCATTGCACCATCACATCCACATTTGCTCCTAGCGTGGGAAAAGAGAAGGTGAGTTAGTGCAGTGGCATTGTTTGCTTTAAACGTAAAAGCATATAATGACTCTGCCTTAAAACAGAAAAAAGTAAATTTTGCATTTAATTTTTGCTCAATTCTTGATCTTTACACATTGCATGGTCTTGTTTGGCATCGTTGCAAAGCCCAAAGTCCCCCCGTCTCTCCTCACTGTAGTGATGCGGTCTAGGTTATCAATGAAACAATGCATTGTGCCATCACCTACATACTTGCTGGCAGTGTGGGAAATGAGATGGTGAGTTAGTGCGGCATCACTGTTTACGTCATATTTATTTGTTATTATATTTTTACATAAACCTGGTCATGTTTGGTATCATTGGAAAGGCCACAATCCGACCCTCTATCCTGTAGGGCTCTAGAGATAAAAGGGGTCTAAAGGATTGTAAACTATTATGGTTTTATAATTCTATATATACATTTTTTGTTACAGAGCAAGGCTCTCTTTGTGGCAGGCACCTTTATTCACATGCCTACTCTGCCTAAGTAATTTGGCCCCTGACTCAAGCAAATAACCAATAAGGCCCGTGTCAGATGAATGCAGTGATCACGTCCGTGTTGCCACACGTTTTAATGTCCGTCGTAGCATAAATTTATGATCAATAGAGACCCACACACGGAGTAGGTCCGCACAGAAGTGTGGACGCACGAAGCACGTGGTTCTGGACGCAAATTAGGCAAGAACATCAAACCGCTAGGACGAACGCACAGAGTGCGCCATGTCCGCGTAGCTGTGTGTGTGAGTGATGGAACGTAGTCAGACGGACTGCATTTTTGACAGACAAAATGGTTTTTCGTATCATGTATCATTTTTTCATTTTACATATTAAATTTTATTTCCCATCTACATCAGTCAAAAAAAGTCAAAAAAAAAAAAAAAAACAGACCGTGTGGTGTCTACAGTATCAGTCAGAAAGTACGTCAGTTGTGCACGGACGCGCAGTGTGCTCAGAATGTGTTCGTCTGACATTAGCCTTAGTAAGCGAGAGGCCTGTACCCTTTTATAAACAAAAGGGCAAAACACAAGGTGCTATGGGCTTGAAAAGGAGAGAAATCTCAATGTATCCGTCCTGGTAAAATACTCGATAAATAAATGAATATGGGCCAAAATAGGACAAAGTTATTTTGTACTAGCAAGTCCTTTAAGCCAGTGGTCCTCAAAAACCCCCAACAGGCCAGGTTTGCCAAACATCTAAAGCACAGCACAGGTGATGATATGCTTCTAAGTGATTGCAGGATTCAATCTGCATTTCCAAGGTAATCCTTGAAGACAGGATTGGGAACCACTGATTTAGCCAGGGTCAGACGAACATCTTTCGAGAGAGGAAGGAATGTCTGAGTGGATGTTCCTTCCACTCTGACGCCCGTCTGGCCACATTGCTGAGCGCAGTTGGTGTGCTCAGCGCTGGAAGGCTTGATCCTCCTATGGAGGATCGCTCTTTGCAGCCCGGTCAACGCGCGTCAAGCATTTTGACGGGGAGGCTTTCTGCACAGATGCTTCTAGTGCGCGTGCTACAGCGTGTGAACAGCCTCGTTAAAGCGTCACAACGCTGCGACCGATGCCGGGTGGCACGACAGTACGGGCACACCTATTGTGCTCGTCTGACTCAGGCCTTAAGAGATCCAAATACTTAAGAGGCCATGCTTTTAGCATAAGTTAGCCATCCTGTAATAGTAGCTAGTTACAGCAGCCCTTCTTTGAATTTTCCCCAGTGTATTTGTTTCCCTGATGATAAGAATGACATTCACACAAAGTTCTAACTGGACATATTTTAAGCCGAGATCTATAAATTGAACTCTCCACTTCCCTTTTCCTGCTACTAACCCCTCTTTAGTGTCAGAGGAAGTCTGCCAGCTTTCCTGATGCTTTGTTGCACCATTTCCTTACATTGATCCTTAGCAGGCAAATCATCACTAGGACTGGGAGACTTCCATTCAATGTATATTTACTCACCTAGTAATTCTAGTCTCATTACAAAAACATCAAACTTTATCACTAGCATTCCTCTAGGTTTCTTAAATCACTACTTACAAGGGTTGCTTTTAACCAGTATAATTTGCAAGATATAGATTATTATATATATATATATATATTTATATATTAGATATCTATATATAGTCCAACACAACCAACATCAATAATAGAAAACATAGAAGGAAATACACTGCAAAGTCACAGATGCCATCTAATCTTGCCCAGTGATTCGGTATGATTCAGGACTCAGACGCCATGAACAAAAAGAAGTGGACAATATATCAAGACATTAAATCAGTGTAATACATTTGAAAATTATTTAGTAATGCATTGCAATTGTCCTTGGGCAAGACACCTAACGGTACATACTCGCCAGTCGCCACCCATGGACATACTTGGAAACGAGAGAAATCTCAATGTATCCTTCCTGGTAACAGAATTAAACATTTTTTTATAGGAACATGGGCCAATCAAAACAAAGAAACTGACGCTCATGGCAAGAATTTCAAGTAACAGAAAAGATTAAATATTAAGAAAGTACAGTTCAAAAACAGACAAACTCACAAGACACCACGTAATAAAAATATATGCTTTCGCACCCCTTTATTAAGACACTTCGATCAGGCCAAATCTCCGCTGAACTGAAGCAGCCAAGAATTTCCATGTTTGCTTCCTTTTCTTGGCAGGAGTTTTCTAAAAATCTGCCATGAGATATGGGAAAGATACAGAGTGGACAAAATGTAACTCTATAGCTCAGAATTTATGGAAATCAGTTGAGATTTTGGCACCATTCTGCTCTTACTCCTCGCGATGTGCTGAGATGCTGCATCTTCTGCTGAAACAACCTTTTTTTAATTTCTCAGTGTGAAGGAACCGTTCCCTTCCGTCTGTCCTGGCTCTCCAGACACCCCTTCGTTGCAGTCAGCCCAGCTACTGGGAGCGCTGTCCTCAGCGCCTCGAGCGGCTTGACCTGCCTGGTTCTGTTCCTCTGCCCTGGAGCCGTTAGGAATCTCCAGAAGGCCGCTCTATGCCTTCTGAGGGTGAGTGTGGAGTGTAGCGTAGTCAGTAATAAAGACACCAGGCGCGACTGTATGCTTTAACACAGGATCCTCTCTCTCCGAGCTCTGAGAGTTCTCTGACTTTTTAATGAACAACCACCATTTATGCTGAAGTCCAACAGTCATAATTTGCATACCCATACTAATTACATTAGGTCAGTTATTTACAATAAACATTCTTTACATTCTCTAGCCTTTCAGCTCACACAACATTTGTATATCCATTGTTCTAACACATCAGATTAAACACACACTATCAGAGATCCCTTGAATTAAACATGCAGCTAGATAATGGGAAAAGCCCTGGTGCATAAATTACACAGCAGTAAAGCTTGTTTACTGTTTTACACAAAAACACATTTACCTACAGGAATAGAAGTATTTTT
This sequence comes from Leptobrachium leishanense, assembly GCA_009667805.1. Lineage (NCBI taxonomy): Eukaryota > Metazoa > Chordata > Amphibia > Anura > Megophryidae > Leptobrachium > Leptobrachium leishanense. Next base: position 151,807,457 of record CM019067.1, on the reverse strand, counting down.
AAAACCAAAGCTACGCCATTTTACACTAAACTAAATTAAACTAAAACCAAACGATGTAAAATATATTTAAAAACACACAATATAAATGAACATAAAGTCTCTTGGGGTTTGAAGCATGGAGCATTACATCAGCTCCATGACACTCAGCACAGTAAAAAGTGTGTTTATTGATACGACAGGGGTAATTCAGAGAGCACCGAAATGTCACTGACATTTCGTTCCCTGCATTTCAGCATTCATCGCAGGATCCCCGAAGTGCAGGGAAAAGCGACTGAAAGGATCTGAAAAATTGATAACCCGCAGATACAATCCAAAAAAAAAAAATCAGATCGATTCGAAATGCCGCAAAAAACCCGCCGAACGTACTGACGCCCTGCTGCAAAATTGCCAAATGCATCTGAAAAACGATCCACCGAACAGCGGCCGGAAAAAGCCGACAAGCCGCCGAACGAGGTTGAAAAGAAAAAAAAAAACCTGCCACTTCAAAACTATTTGCAAAAATAAATACTGCACGAAAATGCCCGAAAATAAAATCTATGGACCTATGAATAGTAAAAAAAAAAAACAAGTCCGTTACAGAAAAAAACCTTTAAATTAAATAATAAGGCTAAGGTCAGACGAAAGCAGTTTTAACGTGCGTTTAGCCGCACAAAATCACGGCTGTGCTAGCAGCAAATGACGTCCAATGCCGGGGAACATACGACGAACGGCCGCACGAAAGTTCGTCCGCGCAACGCAAGTGGCAAACGAACGCATTTTTTTGAGAACGTCAAACCGCTACTACTGACGTACAGAGTGCGCTGCGGCCGCATAGCGGCGTGTTTGCGTGATTGGGAGACGTCAGACGCTGCACACGTCCGGCCAACATAACGTCCAGACGCAGAAAGTGTTTTATTGATAACCGTACAAAATCACGGACGAAAATGCGCATCGTATGACCGCTATCGCGTATTCCGTGAAAAAATACGTCCATTCGTTCGAACGCACTATTTCACGGACAACGTGAAAAATGCATTCGTCTGACCATAGCCTAAATCGGAAAAATTTATTTAGTCAAAAAATGGCTAAAAAAATTCCTAAAACAAACATATAAAAAGAGACTTTTTGCTGCAAATTAAAAAAATAAATGGTTTAATAGATATTTGATAAAAACATGATTTTTATTTACTAGAAACCTGTAGGATTCACCGGATTAAACCTGCCGAATGAAACCACCATACATCAAGGCATTTCACTGACATTTCTCTGCTGTTTAGTGTCTCTGAATAGATTAACCATTGTTTCTCTATGGGGATTTCACTGCTGCTGAAGATCACCCGTATTTCACTGGCAATTCGCCAATATTTGGCAAATTGACAGGTTTTGAATAGCCAAATTGCACCGTACAGGGAAATTCACCGTTCGGTGCAATTTCAGGGCCAGTTTGGTTCTCTCTGAATAACCCCAATGTTTTTATACTAGAAGCTTATTGTCAAATATTATCTGTTTAATATGACATGTATCTAGGGATGCATTCCAGTCTCTATGACACATGGCTTTATCAGTGACAACAAACTCTGAATTTTGGAACCTGGGTAAAATTAAAAAAAAACTTTCAAGTTCAGAAAACCATGTGTGATTCAAATCTATTTTAAAGGATAATTCTATAGCCCTGCAAAATGTATTAATGCACATTTAGAAATGCGCTTGGAGTTTCAAGTACCACTAATAACAAATGGTACAGACCTGTATGGATGTAGGAACTGGGAAGGATGGGAGACAGAACCCATAGGTATCCTCAGATCCATGTGCTTGGGTTTGTAGTATTTGTTGATTATGCTTTAATTTGGTGTGAGGGCTACATACCATCTACCTCATAATTACGCAATATATTCATGGTTTCCCAGGAGCATAATTAACACATTTTGAACGTGACCAGACTCTAGAGTCTCCGTCTGATTTATCGATTCCCTCAGGCACATGTACAGTGTTTACGCGGACCTTACTCGGGTTAGTCGATCTGTGTTCCTTTGCCTTATTTTCCCAAATGGTCTGTTCAGGCCTGATTTTGGAAGCAACATCCCTACCTGAAATGCCCTGGTCTCCAGCAATCAAAACACTTTTACACTTAAAGCTTGACTATAAAAAGGGAAAAATCTATCAGCGCATGCTTGCAGATTGGTTGTAATGCTCCTAGGATGATTGCCCGTGATAACAGTTTTTCTGCACGGTACAATTTTGATGGAGTTTAAGTGGCTGAGAAGTGATACCAGGTATTCAGTAAAAAGAAAACAATGAAAAAATAAGTGTAGCGCACTGGGAAATGGGGGTCTTGGTTGATAGCTTGCTCTTCTAGCCAGACCTCAAAATATAAAAGCGAAAAACCTTCATGCTGCAGACCATAACACTCTCCAGATATAAACCATGTATTATGGTCTCACTCACATTTGTCTGAGCTACCGGCTCCGGGATCTTGTGCCTTAGGGTAAGTACTGGCCACCCAATCGCCCTCTTCAGATCTTGATAGACTCCAGTGTCTTAAAGAGAAATGTATACCATAGTGCAGACCATAGCCGTAGGGGAGATCTATAATAAAACCAAGATTCACTCACGTGGTTCAGGACCTCAAGCCGGGTCCGAGGGATATATGCCCAGGTAAATTGTTTGAAGGGTACAACTACCATAAAAAACTCATGGTCATCAGGAAGAAATCGCAGATGTTCAGCAGTGGATAAATTTAAAAGAACATTTATTCCATAAAAACAAAATAAAAAGTATGCCAATACGCGTTTCACCTAGGGTGTAATATCCTTAAGGCTTCATCAGTTGGATTGTATCCTCCACTGCTGTTAACGGTCTTAAATATACACTTCCTATCACATGGGCCAATAGAAACTGCCAGTTTTGGCGGGAACACAATTGGGGAATACCTTCCTTGGTTTCACTTTCAGTTTGATCTCAAAGCTTTTTTTTTTCCCCATATCTTTATTTATAAACACACTGGGCAAAAAGGACAAAGTTAGTATACTTGAATTTCTAATCATCCATAAATAACCTTTGCTTGTTATATACACCATAGCGCAATCAATCTGGTTAATCCTACCGAGGGATCATATCTTTTACTTATAATTCGAAAGCAGAAAACATAGTATTTATTTTTATTCATTTACGGATTGATCCCAAGTGTAAAATCCGGTTATTGCTCCAGAAATGGCGTGAAGCCATACATAAATAGATTTATTGTATTTTTGTTATTAGTCTACTCTTCAGCTGTCAGTGTACTGCTGTTTATACCCCAATAGGTTTATGCTAATGGGAGAGCTCTATGCCAAGTATATGTATTGGGCTCATTATCTGTCTGAATTTTATTCCCCATTAGTATTAGAGGTTTATACGTAGTATGAGGTTAGCGTTCCTGTGTATAGTGGGGATGGTGGTGTGTTTGTTGCTGCCCCATTTCCCTCATATGATCTGCAGGTTTGCGCTGTGGTTATGTATGTCTAAGTCCTATTGGATAGAGTGGTCGTTAGAACGCAGATTTAGTATTTCACCCTTTCGAATCAACAAGGTAGCCCAGCGTTATGTCACTTCCATTTTTTTACCGGATGTTGACATGCTCGCATTGGCGAATCCGGATGGGAGCATTTACTTATCCACACTGCCGGTATGATCCAGGCGTTGTTTGTGTCTCCCGGAAGTATCTCTGAGGACTCTTGTATTGATCAACTCTATTAATGGTCCATTATGGCAATGTGGCTCTGCGACCCCATATCTGTATGGGGGCAGAGTTGCGGCACCACGCCATTTCCAGAGCAATAACCGGATTTTACACTTAGGATCAATCCGTAAATGAATAAAAATAAAAACTATGTCTTCTGCTTTCGGATTATAAATAAAAGATATGATCCCTCGGTAGGATTAACCAGATTGCGCTATGGTGTATATAACAAGCAAAGGTTATTTATGGATGATTAGAAATTCAAGTATACTAATTCTGTCCTATTTTTGCCCAGTTTGTGTGTTATAAAGATTTGGGGGGGGGGGGGAAAGCTTTGAGATCAAACTGAAAGTGAAACTAAGGAAGGTATTCCCCAATTGTGTTCCCGCCAAAACTGGCAGTTTCTATCGGCCCATGTGAAAGGAAGTGTATATTTAAGACCGTTAACAGCAGTGGAGGATACAAGCCAACTGATGAAGCCTTAAGGATATTACACCCCAGGTGAAACGCGTATTGGCATACTTTTTATTTTGTTTTTATGGAATAAATGTTCTTTTAAATTTATCCACTGCTGAACATCTGCGATTTCTTCCTGATGACCATGGGTTTTTTATGGTAGTTGTACCCTTCAAACAATTTACCTGGGCATATATCCCTCGGACCCGGCTTGAGGTCCTGAACCACGTGAGTGAATCTTGGTTTTATTATATATCTCCCCTACGGCTATGGTCTGCACTATGGTATACATTTCTCTTTAAGACACTGGAGTCTATCAAGATCTGAAGAGGGAGATTGGGTGGCCAGTAATTACCCTAAGGCACAAGATCCTGGAGCCGGTAGCTCAGACAAATGTGAGTGAGACTTTGTACCGGACAAGGACAACCCCACCAAGTGGACAGCAGCATTGGGACTTGTCATTTCCATCCAAAGTCTTCCATCAGCGCCTATCTATCTCCTGTGAAAAACAAAACAATGTTTTATTATATTGGTTGGCAGTGAGCATCTGTGAGCTAGAAAGTGTCTTGAGGACCCTGTAATTTATCCACCGAAAAAGATTAACGCTGGTGACGATACACAAGGATATAGACCATCTACAGCAGTGGTTCCCAACCACGGTCCTCAAGTACCCCCAACAGACCAGGTTTTCCAGATATGTGAAGCACAGCACAGGTGATATGATTTGCTGCTCAGTGATTGCAGGATTCAGTCTGCATTTCCCCAAGGTGATCGTTAAAATCTGGCCTGTTGGGGGTACTTGAGGACTGTGGTTGGGAACCACTGATCTACAGGATGAAACGCCTCTCCCTAAAGAGTTATCAAGCCTTCCTTGTAGGTAACATACAGCTGAGTACACTGAAATACAGTTGTGTTCAAAATTATTCAACCCCCAATGAAATTGATTTTGATCATTCAGTCATCTTGCTTACAATTAAATCAAAGAGACACGTGTAGGTCAGACAAATATAACATAACATTTATTTATTTATTTTATTTATTCAAGCATATGAATCCGTACAAGTATAACAGTGCAACAAGTATACAGATATAAGAAGCTGTTAAAAGCATATCAACATTCAGTAACTGTAAAGAGCCCGAAGGCTAAAACGTCCACATCTAATGTCACAAGCATAAATGTTAAAGCAGGTGTTGGACGAGTATAAAACTGGGAAACGTAACAAAAGTCCCCCGTTATGGCTGCTGAGTCAGGCGGGCAAAGACATTCACAGTCTACGTGGGGGTGATCGGTAAGGAGAGGCATATGGGAAAGGGAGGGGAGGAGAGAGAAAGGGAAAAGGAGAAGAGGAGGGGAAAAAAAAAAAGGGGGGGGGAAAAAGGGGGTGGGAATAGTGGGTGGATATATATGTAGAAAAGAAAGAGTACACACAAAGAAATTAGTCAGAGAACATCAAGAAAGGAGAGTAGGGCTCACTGAGAGGGGAGGTGCCAGTGCCCCACCTTACGAAGTCCACGAGAGGGGAACCCTAAACCCGTAAAGCACGTCCCTCAGGAGAGGACACGTAATCCTGCCAATAGAACCACTTCCGTAAATGTTGCGGTGTCCGTCCCTTCGCTGACGCCAACAGGCTTTCGTGCATTCTAAGCTCCTCCACCCGGGCGACCCAGTCCACACTCCTCGGTCTGGACCCATTCGCCCAGTGCAGGGCCACAAGAGATCTGGCAGTAAGCAACAGCGGCAGGAGCACCGATCTGCGTAGTGCGGTGGTAGACAGGGGGATCTGCAGCAACAGAAAGACCCGTACCGTGAGGGGAAGGTCAACATCAGTAACCCTTAGGATAACCGTGTGCACTTGTGTCCAGAAAGGCTGAAGTATCGCGCAGGACCACCACATGTGCAGGTAATCCCCGTCCTCTGCGTCGCAGCACCAGCAGGTAGAGGAGAAACTAAGCCCCATTTGAAAGCGCAGCACCGGAGTACAATACCAGAGCGTCAGAATCTTATAGGCCTGTTCCTGCAGTCGGGTTTGCTGTGAACCTCTATGGACCAATTCGTACGTTTTGGCCCAACTCTCCTCATCAATCATTTCATCCAATAGTTCCTCCCAACGCGCCTCAGAGGGTGGTGGGTCTGGAGCGACAGGGCTCACCAGCATCTTGTATAAAGTTGAGATGCCATGACTCGGGGCTGCAGAAGCTAGACATAATTTCTCAAAGGGGCCGGTATCCCGGAGAACGCGGTGCGTTCCCGGTAGGGAGCGTAGATAGTGTAAAACCTGTGCGAGGTTGAATCGTTCCAGGAACGTCGGGGGTGGTGTCTCTGCGGTGCGATCCCACGGTGGTGTGTATTGTGCATCAAGAATTAAGGCAGCCGCCCTTGGCCTATTTGGTGTCGGCAGCCGCGCCCTGAAGGACTGAGTTAGCGTAGTCCTGAAGGCGGGGTTATCCGCCAATGGGAGTAGTGGTTTTGGGAATGTGGACAGTTGGTATCTCGGAGGTGGCCGTGTCCCATATCCGCATTGTAGCCGCAACAGTCGGGTGGGCCCCTACCTCCCCTGGCCTACTCGCAGCAGCTATCCATGGGAGAGACCAAAGGCGCACCGAGGTAAACGAGTCCTCCAAATCCGCCCAGAGCGCCCCCCTCCCCCCAGTGGACCACTCAATAATACGTAATAGATGAGTCGCGATATAGTATCTGTGGGGATCTGGCAAGGCCATACCACCTCCCGACTTTGCCCGAACCAGGATGGTCCATCGCACCCTCGGGCGAGAGGCACGCCAGACGAACCGCAAGAAGGCCGACTTAATGAGAGCAAAAAATGAGGTCGGAATCCGTATCGGTAGGGTCTGGAACAAATACAGGAGGCGGGGTAAGATGTTAATTTTCAGAACGCTAATCCTCCCAAACCACGAGATATGCATCTTGTTCCAGGTAAGTAGCTCCACCGTCAGAGTCCTCCACAGTGGGGGAAAGTTGTCCTCGAAAAGTGTGTCTAGTCGGGCTGGAAGCTTAATCCCCAGGTACGACATTGCCCCCTCACACCAGCGAAAGCGAAAAGAGTTCTTCAGGCGGGTTTGTTCCCAGGTAGGTACCGTGATGTTGAGGATCTCCGATTTTAGCATATTGATTTGCAGATTCGCCAGGTCTCCGTATATCCTGAACTCAACAATTGCAGGTAAAGATTCCAGCGGCGAAGCTACAAAGAACAGCAAGTCATCTGCGTAAGCCACGACCTTATGTTCCCCAATACGGCCCGGTATCCCCTGTATGTCCGGGTTATTCCGGATTGATTCCAAGAATGGCTCCAAAGAGAGAGCAAATAAAAGCGGTGACAGTGGGCATCCTTGCCTTGTGCCATTATGCACCCTAAAAGGGCAGGAGAGCGCTCCATTCACCTTCACTGATGCCGTGGGCTCTGAGTATAGCGCCGCGATCCACGTGTAGAACTCACCCGAGATCCCCATGGCATCAAGGGTTGAGAAGAGGAATGACCAGGCTATTCGGTCAAATGCCTTCTCTGCATCTGTTGATAAGAGAAGGACACTCTTATCGGACCCCCGAGCCTCATGAATAACGGCAAGTGCCCTGATAGTGCCATCCCGTGCTTCCCTTCGAGGTACAAAGCCAACCTGATCTCGTTTCACCAGCAGCGGGACAAAAGGCTGCAAGCGGATCGCCAGTACGGAGGAGAAGAGCTTCAGGTCGCAGTTAAGGAGGGAAATCGGACGATAACTCGAACAGAGTTCCGGGTCCTTCCCCTCTTTCGGGATGACCGTAATCATCGCCAGTTGCGATTGTGTGTGTAGTGACGAACCATCACGCAGTGCATTGAGTGAGGCAACCAGTGGTGGCAATAAGATGTGGGAGAACTGCCTATAGTACTCAGACGGTAAGCCATCCGGCCCAGGTGCCTTTCCATTTTTCTGTCGTTTTAGTGTGAGCCGAAGTTCCTCCGTCGAGATAGGATCGTTCAGAGAGCAACGCTCCGGTCCCGTCAGTCTCCTGTGGACCCTGGAAGATAGGTATGTAAGGATTCGTTGGTTGCGGTCCGAATCAGGAGTCGGGGCGCAAGTGTACAGTTCTGAGTAGTATTCCCTGAAGGCTCGGACTATTGCGTCCGGTGTCTGGGCAAAGTCCCCCCCGGTCGTCTGACCCTAGGGACGTACGCTAGGGCCCGCCGCTTTTGAAGCATTCGAGCCAGCAGTCGACCCGGTTTGTTTTCATTATATGCAAAGAAACAGCGTGAGTGCAGCACCGCTCGGTGTATTTGTGAGTGTGCCAGTTCCGTCAATCGCGACCGTCGTTGTTGGAGTAGGGCATAGGTTGCCGCCTCAGCCGTTCTCATGTGTTCAAGTTCCAGATCCCGTATTTCAGAGATCAGTGCGTGAGTTTCATCCATCCTTTCCCGTTTCTTCCTGGAGGCAATCGCGATCAAATGACCGCGGATAGTTGCCTTGTGCGCCTCCCAGATTGTGTGTGGCGACACGTTCTCGGTTCCATTCTCCGCAAAATAATTTTGTAGGGATGTCATGATCTCGTCCCGTAGGACTTGGTCCTGGAGGAGAGAGGTGTTAAGTCTCCAATTAAAATGTTTCGGGCGACTGTGCCCGATCGAAGAACCATGGATACCGGCGCGTGGTCCGACCACGTCCTGCAATGTATTGAGGTCGAAATAAGATCATCTAATGCAAAGTGGGAGACGTAGATATAGTCCAGCCGGGTATAGGTAGAATGCACTTCCGAGTAAAAAGAGTAGTCACGCGTGGATGGATGCATGAGGCGCCAAGCATCTATCAGTTGCAGGTCTTTCAGCGAGCATCTGATGGATCGGAGAATATGTAGGGGAACTCTGGTAGTGCCCACCGACGAGTCCTCCGTCGGGCACATTGCCACATTGAAATCCCCCCCTAAGATCAGAGTCCCCTCCGCAAACTTGGTCAACTTCTGTGCAATTCTGGAGAAGCATTGATGTTGCTTAGAGTTAGGGAGATAAATCGAGGCAAAACATAACATTTATAATGAAATAACCACAAATGTCTTTTCTGTGCTCACATCATTATCAGTTTTATTCAACCCCCAAGTGACATTCAATCTTAGTACTTATAACTGTAAAAGGATGTTGTACTAACAGCTTTTAAACGTGAAGCATAGCTTGACACAAGTGTCTTGCAGCGATCTACGGGTATCTTCGCCCATTCGTCATGGGCAAAAGCCTCCAGTTCAGTCACATTCTTAGGCTTGCGTACTGCAACTGCTTTCTTTAAGTCCCACCAGAGGTTCTCAATCGGATTTAAGTCAGGTGACTGCGATGGCCCCTCCAAAATGTTCCAGCCTTTAATCTGCAACCATGCTCTAGTGGACTTGGAGGGATGCTTGGGATCATTGTCCTGTTGAAAGGTCCAACGTCTCCCAAGCCTCAGGTTTGTGACGGACTGCATCACATTGTCATCCAATATCTCCTGGTACTGAAGAGAATTCATGGTACCTTGCACACGCTGAAGCTTCCCTGTACCTGCAGAAGCAAAACAGCCCCAAAGCATGATTGACCCCCCGCCATGCTTCACAGTAGGCAAGGTGTTCTTTTCTTCATAGGCCTTGTTCTTCCTCCTCCAAACATAGCGTTGATCCATGGGCCCAAACAGTTCTAATTTTGTTTCATCAGTCCACAGAACACTATCCCAAAACTTCTGTGGTTTGTCCACATGACTTTTGGCATACTGCAGTCGACTCTTCTTATTCTTTGGAGACAGCAAGGGGGCGCGCCTGGGAGTTCTGGCATGGAGGCCTTCATTACGCAGTGTGCACCGTATTGTCTGAGCTGAAACTTCAGTACCCACATCTGACAAATCTTTTCTCAGTTCCTCAGTCACACGGGGACTTTTCTCCACTCTACGCTTGAGGTAGCGCATAGCAGTCGAAGTCAGCATCTTCTTTCTGCCACGACCAGGTAGCGTTTCAACAGTGCCCTTTGCCTTGAATTTGCGAATGATGCTTCCTATGGTCTCTCTTGGTATGTTTAACATCTTTGCAATCTTCTTATAGCCTATGCCCTTCCTGTGAAGAGTAATCACCTCTTCTCTTGTCTTCCTGGACCATTCTCTTGACTTCACCATGTTTGTAACCACACCAGTAAATGTCTAGAAGGAGCTGAGTATCACAGTCATTTTAAAGCTGCCTAATTGGTGCTTATTATGCTTTATTGCTGCTCCGTGACATCCACAGGTGTTTTCAATACCTGATTGAAAACACTTGAATGAACCTCTGTTCTTCAGAGTGGTAGTCTTTAAGGGGTTGAATAATTGTGTCAATGAAGAATTCACAAAAGAAACATTTACTACTGTATTACAAAACCAATTGATGTCATTTTAGTTGCATATGGTTCTTTAAAAAGTCCTTGTAGGATTTCATTCTGAATACAATTACAAATGTACACTAAATTCCCTAAAACCCTTTACAGCATTGGGGTTGAAGAATTTTGAACACAACTGTAAGTCTATAATGAAATACGTATCTGGTCAGCGCGAAATGGTAGAACGCAAGGGATATGTGGGTAGATCTTGTGTAATTTCATCGTAGAGATTCGACATATGAAATAGGAAAAAAACTATATTGTGCAGTTGTTATAACTAAAATGTAACAAGATGTACATAGAGAGAATTTTCCCACTCACAAATCTGGAGCCCCAACACTGGCTCTGAGTGGGGAAGTCCTCTGGGTTATTTTTCTGAAGGTATTCTCAGGAAACCACTCTTTTGTTCACTGTTATTCGTGTTTTCTCGATAAGGTAGATATAGAATAAAGACACAAAAGAGATCTCTGTGTGTATCTGGATTATGAAAATGAGGAATGAAAACTCCTATTGGAGTGTTAACTCAATTTGATGGAGCTTGTTCAAGCTCAAGATATGCGCCTATGGGTTTTGTGTGGTCAAACCAAAAAAAGACCGAACAGATGCTGGATAACGTTCTTAAAAATTTAATAAAAGGTTTAACAAAAAGTTAAAATAAAACAAATAAGAGTCCAGGACGCGTTTACGCTATCACGGCTTCTTCGAGCTGGGTATTGGGTATATCACCCTGTTCTGGGCGCTTACCATTTCTTTTCTCAACAACTGTAAGTCTATTGAACTATAGAATAATGTGAATGGACGTAGATATGCGAATTGACCTTTTGCTAGCGACTCATGCCCTTTATATGGTTTTTCAATTATCTTGCATTGCTTTTGATCACGAGAATATAATGGGAATAAGCGCAGATGAGATATTTTTTCTTCGGTTTTATACATGTTGCTGGGCTGGATACATCTGGTGGTTGCAGCCGCCCCATCGGGGAATAGGAGCGACCCCACCCCTACTGTACATAGAATATATTGGTGCTTTAGAAACAATGAATTTCTTTCTTTAACCACTTCAATGCTGAGGACGCGCTCAGCGCGTCCTCAGCATTCCCGCTGGTATGCGGAGGACGCGCTGAGCGCGTCCTCCCATTGGGGTCAGCGTTCGGCCGGGTTCCGGCCGATCGCTGGCCCCCCCGGTGCGGGCTGACATCCTCGATGTCAGCCCGGCATCCGGGACCGCAGCCGCCGGAATTAGGTGTCCTCGCGGCAGCGCATGTGCGGAGGAGGCGCCTGAAAGGGAGGGGGGGGAGGTCCTTGGGACCTCTCTCTCTCCCGATCGGCGGCTCTGCGGGGGTTAACCCAGAGCATCATTTGGAAGGGCACAGCCTGCCCTTCCAAATGGTGCCTGGCATTAACCCCTGGGGAGCTGGATCGCGAATTGGCGCTGAAAAGCGCCGGTTCGCGATCCTTTCCCGGAGCTGGTCGACATCTTGGATGTCGGCCAAGCCTCCGGGAACTCCCCCTGAGGACTGGCGTCATCGTGCGTAGCACGATGACGCCAGTCCTGGACTTAACCCCTAACTGCCACCAACTGTGGAGATAGGGAGTTCATTGAACTCCCTATCTCCCGATCCGTGGCAGTTAGGGGTTAATGTTTGGTATGGTTGGATCGGCCAGAGCATGGCCGTTCCAACGATACCAAACAGAAAGTGAAAAAGTTTGTCAAAAAAAAAAATGAAAAATAAAAAAAATTAAAAAAAAATTAAAAAAAAAAAATTATAAAAAAATAAATAAACACTTTTTTTTTTTGGTTTGTTAATGCAGCAATATTGTTCCCATTTCAATTATAATGTGAACAATGATGCTGCACTAACGATTTTTGTATGCGGTGCGTTTGTTAAAAATAGTGTAATTTTCCCCCAAAAAAAATGTAACGAGACCCCATCTCTAATTTTTTTAACAAGCGCACCCCATACAAAATATAACCGCAATTGCTCGCATGTTAAAATGTGAAAAAAAAAACACTTTACACATTGTAAATTATTGAAAATACATATTTTATTGCATTTTTTTGTTATAATATACAGACATGACATAACGTATACATATAATAATGACATATTATGAATCTACCGAGTCTGACGGAAAGAACGATATATAATATGTCTGGGTCATATACTAAAATAAGCCTTCAAAACACGTTTAAACATGATGAGCAAAACCGGTAAAAATGACCTCAGCACAGGGGCGGGAAAAGCCTCAGCAGCGAAAGGGTTAAAAAGGGAAAGGACTTCCACCTAAACTCCAATCACTGCAGCAGACAAATAATCAGCCTTATCAATCAAGTTTAGAATACTTCTTAATACAGTAACAGATAATTTGCTCTATTGTACTTTGAGTCCAAAGTGACGCATGTCACATGGGCCTAGAAATGCATTTGGGAGTTGCGTGTCTGATGTTTTATATGGTTTTCATGCTCTTGCCTTTGTTAACCCCTTAAGGATGTAGGGGTGGCACCCTTAAGGGGTTGATTTTGCCGGAGAGGCGTACAGGTACGCCTCGCCGACAGGTGCCGTTGCGCGGCATTGATTTTGAGCCATCCCTGCAGCCGGCATGCAGTGCATGTCATTGGCTGCAGGGGACGGCTTGATTTCAGGCTGTCCCTCTGCGGCCAATGACGCGCGCCACGGGTCAGCGCGCGCAGGCTTCGGGGAGGGGCCGAGGCGGTCCCATTGAAGACAGCGGGGCATACATGTACGCCCCGCGTCTTCAAAGCCCGCCCGCCGCCAGGACGTCATGGAACGTCCTGCGGTGTTAACGGGTTAAAGTCACCCATTATCTACAATTATGAATTCAGAGTTGTGTTTTCTGTGTACCTTCTCTCTGTATAGTGTGACCTCTGTATTACTAGCCTGTTTTGTATAGCATACACCCCCCCTGTAAGTAATGGTTTCCTTTGTCTTCACATGCTTCTATCAACCCACACACCCCCCCCCAGCAACAAGGTTCATCAAGAATGATGATTGTTATCGACTCCTCAGCCAATACTGTTCCAATACTGGGTGTGTTTCTGTACATTACACTGTGTGTGTGTGGTTTTTCTATTGTGAAAATAAACTCGGTCTCCATTTTGGGTTGAAACAGCAAGGATCTCCTGTGCGTTATTGCCTGCGTTCTGGGCCAGAAGCGGTACTTCTGCGGAATACTGACTTCAAGGGGAGCATTCTGCATGTGGACAAAAAACCCCACGTTACAGCTATCTATCCATTAATAGATAGCCACACACTTTGCTTCCAGCTTGGCGTTATTGGCGCCCTACTGTAATCCAATGCTTCCAAAACAATGTGAAAGAAGAGTCAATTAGTGGCCAGCCAGAAGTATTCTTAGCTATTCCCCTTCTGTTACAAGTCAAGCTTCTAAAACAATGGCTCACTTGTAATAGGGCCGTTAACATGGACCTAGTAGGGGTCATCGGCTCGCACTAAATTCACCTCTTAGCAGTTCCCAGTAAACAGCTTCATGGAAACAGAATCCATATACATTCACATTCAGGAGCGGACTGGGCCAGGGGGCAGGGTGGCAAATCTCCCCCAGGCCTTCTTCAGCTGCTGTTGTTTTCCCTTTATGACACCGGCCGGCTGCTACACACCGCAGCCAGCCAGTCTCATTCATTGCCGTCGCTATGTAAGGCGGCCGCCTTACCATGCCAGTCCAGAAGAGGCCAGAAGAATTCCCATCTGGAGCCACTAGGGGATTTGAGCTTCCGAGCCCTGTGAGCTGTCTCGTGACACAGGGCTTCGGAAGAGGGACAGAGCCGCGGCAAGTGGAGTTCAGCATACTGCTGCTGATGGACTGAGGAAGAGAAGAGCTCGTCTCAGTGGCTGCTCAAATCCCATCCCAAAAGACTAGGAGTAGAGGGGAGACCCCTTGTGTGACAGGCTGACAGTGCAGCAGCGCAGCCTTTCATCATTTCCCCGCCGGCTCTGCCACATGGACAGGAGATTGGCCGGGCCGAGGGACAGACACATTCACCCAGATTTATTGAATCAATTTCCAGAGATCAGCCAAATGGACACCCCAGTCATGTTTACCTGACCCCCTAACCCTGGCTTGCCTCACTTAAAAGCTAAAGAATCCATGTTATTGTGTGAGAACTGGTGTAAAAGGACCCATACGTGTAAACACAAGGCTTATTTCTCACCTAATTTCCCTTAATTAACTGCCCCAGCCTGGATTCCTCCCCTGCAAGGGTTCTCTCTCCTGCAGCTGAGCTGATAGGGGAGCTCGGGCTACTGACCCCCTCCACACTCAGCGTCCCTGTAAGGAGCTGCAGTATGTGAGGGGGTAAGGGGTCTTCTGTGTCCAAAACCAGACCAGACAAAGTATAGCCCCTGCTGTGACAGAGAAAGAATATCTTCTCCATTTTTAACCCTTGCAAGGCAGGGGATACAAGCAACATTCTGGATTTAGCCATCCCTGCTGCTGCACTGAGAATTGTCCCAGTGTGATTTATGTAATTGTGGAGCATAATATATAGCGATAGATATATATATATATATACACACACACACATTATTTATGTACATATGTACATACCGTACACACTAAAAGATATAGACACACACCGCACATTACTATGAGTGTTATTGCTGAGAAGCTCTGTGATACGCTCATACACACCACACATTACTGTGAGTTTTATGGCTACATACCTCCAGGGTGTATGGTTATGTGAATATATGGCCGTGTGTGTAATATGTACTTGTCTTTAAACAGGCTGCTGTGTGTAAAATTCTGCACCGGTGTCCTTGTCGCAGCCCGGCTTGGCCCCCTTCCGTGCATCCAAAGGGCTGGTATTGCTCCTAGAATCGCCACATTATCTGCTGCCTGCACTGCACAAAGTAAAAATTACTGCGAGCGTCTTGGTAGCATCGTGAGGTACAGGTAGGAGACTAAATATTTGTGCAGGGCAGCAAGAGGTTTAAGGGGCACTCAACTTTTGCTGCTGACAACGTGCTGACGCTGCGGTTGGAAAGGAGTGGGGAACAGACAGGGGAAAGTAGCAGAATATGAAGGGGAAATAAAAGATGAGTAAGAGGGAGAGAAGCTGAGACAAAGGGGCTTGTAGGAAGCAGGAGAGAGAGGTGAAAAGAGGGGGAGAGGAGGTGGAGGTGAAGAGAGGTGGTGGAGGGGAAGAGGTGAAAAGAGGGGGAGAGGAGGTGGAGGGGAAGAGAGGTGAAAAGAGGGGGAAGAGGAGGTGGAAAGAGGGGGAAGAGGAGGTGGAAAGAGGGGGAAGAGGAGGTGGAAAGAGGGGGAGAGAGGAGGTGGAAAAGAGGGGGAAGAGGAGGTGGAAAGAGGGGGAAGAGAGGAGGTGGAAAGAGGGGGGAGAGAGGGGGGAAGGAGAAGAGGGGGAGAGGAGGTGGAGAAGAGGGGGGAGAGGAGGTGGAAAGAGGGGGAGAGGAGGTGGAAGAGGGGTGAGAGGAGGTGGAAAGAGGGGAAGGAGGTGAAAAGAGGGGGAGAGGAGGTGGAGGGGGAAGAGAGGTGAAAGGAGGTGGGAGGAAGAGGTGAAAAGAGGGGGAGAGGAGGTGAAGGGGGAAGAGAGGTGAAAAGAGTGGGAGAGGAGGTGAAGGGGGGAGAGGAGGTGAAGGGGGAGAGGAGCATGAGAAAAAAAGGATGTGTGTGTGTGTGTGTGGTGTGTGTGTGTTGTGTGTGTGTGTTGTGTTGTGGTGTGTGTGTGTGTGTGTGTGTTGTGTGTGTGTATCCGAGTGTCTTTTTTGACTAATAAAATTGGTCACGGGGTACATTAGTGTGGGGTTGATTTTAGGGAAACAGGCAGTGCTGGGATCCAAAAGGGCATCAGTGTAATGTCAATGGGGTATTGTTCTGATTCAGGGGTTAGTAGTTATGGGTAAAGGGGGCTTTGTTATGAACTAGGGGGTAATGTGAAGAAAAGGGAACATTGCTCTGATATAGAAAAAAATGAGTTCAAGCACCATCAGCAGTAGTGGACAACCGGGGTGGAGGTCCCTTGCTGTACAGCCCCAAGTTCCACAAAATAAATAAATAAAACTCCAAGACCCACGATATTAAATCAATTGGATATATTCCAACACCAGAATAAAGACGACGTTTCGACCACGACTGGTCTTTGTCAAGCATGACAAAGACCAGTCGTGGTCGAAACGTCGTCTTTATTGCTCTGATATAGGCAGTAATGGTTTGAGGTAGGTGGGACATTGCTTATAGTTAGGTGGTATTGATGGATTTTTGTTCATTTAGGTGTGATGAAAATAAATATTAATTATTTAACACAGCCTTAAAATGTCATTTTTTTATGTAATTTGTTAACCATGCTTTAATTTTTTTTTTATGTAAATGGGGGCTGGGTTGCTGCGCCACGGGCCTATGGCTTGTACTTGTCCCCTGGGCCTAAAGTTGCCAGTCAGCCCCTGTTCACATTGCACACCATTTTTCCCATGGAGCACACTAAAAGATGAATTAGACATCCTATACTCAAGCACAAAATACTGCAGTATATGAAAATCATGATTACCTGAATTCAATTTGCCAACGAAATCCCATTCCACAAGAAGTACTGTTCATGAGTATGTGAAACATCATGCGTAAATGTGGCAAAACGATCACAGATCAGTGAGAACAACTTTCTTGGTATTGGCAGCAAAAGATTATTATACAATATTATTTTTCAGACATACTTTATAATGTATTACCGATCAAATTAGTTAATAAAATGCATTAAAGATGTACCTTGAATATTCTATGTAGCACATGCCAAGTTAGAAGCCAAACATTAAACCAAAGACAGTGGACAAGAAGCCCCTTGCACAGATCTGTTTGCAGAACAGTCTAAGCTCGGCAATACAAAGAACTGCTACAATGTTGCAGCATGTGTGGTTTATATTTGACAATAAGAATGGAGGCAGCTCCTCCAGAAAAATGGAAAACACTGTTATTATAATATAAACTTAAATGGAAAACAAACTCCAGCCCAGCCACATTAACGCTTGCTTTGCACCTTCTTTAGCTCTCAAATCTTTGTCCAACACCTTCTATAGAAGTTCTTTATTTACTAACCAACCTACCCCTTAGGCCCCGTTCACACTGTGCGATTTGAAAGTCACGCAATTTTCCTCGCGATTTTCATATTCGCAACATAGTGCGATAATGTCACGCAATGTCGGAGTTTTGTGCGATTTTTGCAAAACACCACCAATGCAAATCGCAAAATCGCAGATAGCAAATCGCAAAAAAAGGGTCATGTACCAGCGACATGCTACCGCGACATGCGACATCACGTGGCAAGATGTGAACAGCTCCATCGAAATGCATTGGAGAAGCTACACAGAGCGACGTCACGGCAAAATCCGCGTGATAAATCGCAGAGTGTGAACGGGGCCTTATATACGTCAAGGGATTGTTCTCCAGGTTTACCTCTTTATTTTACATCTATGAAATTTATATGTCAAAATTTCATTACAAAGTTTGAAAAATAAAATTGTTATATATTAAAATTGAGGACAAAAAGTCAGGTTAAATGCTGCATCTCAAATTACAAGAATAGAAATAATTTGAGCAAAACCTACGTGTCAAAGCAAATCAAAACTGCTGTAGGCAGAGCAGTTCTGTGATATGCTTGCACATGTAGATGATAGATTTCTATCTCAAACTCATATGTTTTACCAGGAAACTCCATGACGAATTTCTCATTGATGGCATTTAAGAACACATTTCTTGCAGAAAGACTGCAAAAACACTGGCGTCACTCAATAAGTACTAAATTATATTATATTGTACGCTGCCTTACAGGAGGCATATAAAGTGGAGAATTCTCCAAACATCCCTGACTGTAGCAAATGGGGAAAAAACAAAACAAAAAAAACAGGGACAATGGTGACCCTTAGGCGTAAAAAACATATTCATACATGCACTGAGGGAAGTGGATCTGTAAACATTCAGTGCTTACACAATCGCATAAGTATTGGTGAATGTGTCACTGTGAAATATGATGTGAAATATAAGCCAACGTATACCGGTTGGTCAAGTGGATGTTCATAAGATCCACGATGCTTGTGTGCATTTAATAAAACAGGAGAAACACAGTAAAAATTATAGTGCAATATTGTATTGATATAAGGTGCAGGAAAGGCTCTGGCCTTTCCAATGATACCTGAACAGTCATTGTGTGACACACGAGTCTGGATATACCAGGATCTAAAGACCCCTGCATCTCCCGTAATGGGATTTCCCTGCAGGGCAGAGGGGGGGGGGGAAATCCCAGTTCGTGATATCATTGCTTGCAAGTGTTCTGACTCCGGCAGCCCAGGAGGCAGCCTGCTGCGGCTACAGTCCCTGATCTGAACCAGATTGGCATCAATAGTTCCTTGTGTTTTCTACGTCAGTCAACAAAAACGGAAAAGGAAAATGCGTGTTTTAACCCTTTAATGCCGCAGGACGTACAATTACGCATTAGGCCCCCGGCACACGAGCGTTTTGAGAGAATGGAAGGAACGTCCGTGAAAGTGGGCGTTCCTTCCATTCTCTGCGCTCAGCGTACAAAGCGCGATCCTCCTATGGAGAATCGCGCTTTGTATACTTTCAGTGTCCGTTTAGCTTTTTGACGGGGAGGCCTTTTTCACGTCCGGTGGAGGGATTTCCCTGTCAAAAACCCACGGACGCAGGGAAGTGCAGGCGCACATGAGGCAAAAATACGCTCGTGTGACGGGGGCCGTAGGCGGGCTTTGAAGCCGCAGGACGTAATTGTACGTCCGCGGCGTTTTCAGCCCCCCGGGAGATACTCACCTCCTCCGGCGGCTCCATCACTGACCTGAGTCCCACAGAGTCAGGTCAGCAGGGTTTCTTCCTCCGGCACACTGACGTCATCGCGCCGGGGGCGCGATGACGTCAGTTTCAGGCGTCGTCCCCCCCCCGCCGGAGCAGGGGAAGCGCCTGAAGGGGAGGGGGGGATCCTTTGGATCCCTCTATCTCCCCATCGCCGGGGACCAGGCAGCTGTGGCCAGCATCGCTGGAAGGGTCACAGCCTGACCTTTCCAGCGATGTATGGGGGTTAACCCCTTAGTTGCCAGGTTGCGACCGGGCACTAATTTGTGCCCGATCGCGGCCTATTTACGGTGGGGGCCGCCATCTTGGATGGCAGCCCCCACCTCTGGGTCACCCCCCGCTCAACTGACTCAACGCGCCATGCGCGATGATGTCAGTTAACCGGGGAACCCCCTAGCTGCAAAGGGATTTCCTATGGAAATCCCATAGAGGAGATAAAGGGGTTCGAAGAACCCCCCCATCTCCTAATCGGTGGCAGCTAGGTAGTCATGTATGATATTGCTGGAAAGGCCAGAGCATGGCCTTTCCATTGATATTAAACATGACCATGTTATAAGTAAAATAAAAGTTTAAAAAAAGTAAAAATAAAAATAATAAATTAAATAATAAAAAAATAAACACTTTTTTTTTAATGCAGCACTATTGTTCACATTTCAATTATAATGTGAACAATGATGCTTCACTAATGATTTTTTGGGGGGGGGGTGTTTTAGCTAAAATCACGCAATTTCTCCCCAAAAAAAAATGGGTTCCCCGTTCTAATTTTTTTAACAAATCTACCCCATAGCATATGACCGCAGAGCCTCGGATAATAAAATTAAAAAAAAAAAAACACTTTACACATTGTGGAAGATTGAAATTTTATTGAAAATTCACATTTAATTTACTTTTTAAAAAAAATTTTGTTATAGCATTTTGGCAGGGCATGACATATACATATAATAATGATATATTATTAATCTTCCGAGTCTGCCGGAAAGAACGATATATAATTTGTCTGGGTGGTATAATAATACGTGACTTAAAAACGGTCAAAATGAGCTCAGCAAACTTCTACTTCCGAAACAGCACCGAAGTTGTAAAATTACTCCCGTCCTTAAGGGGTTAATATGCAGAATTGATTATGGAAAATAACAGAAATAACTAGAAACCCCCCCCCCCCAAAAAAAATTACATTATATATATATATATATATATATATATTCATATATTTTCTAAGCATCAGTGGCCAACAAGACAACACATAGCATAACTCTAAAGATGTGCCTCAATGTTGTGAATGCTGAGATGTATGATTTGAGTTTCCAAGTCTTCGCCACATCTTAGGTTTTTTTGGGGTATTTTGCTTTATGTATTTATTTTTTTTAAATAAAAGAACTCACATATTTATGGTCCTCACCATTTCACCGATCCCATTCCAATAATCCCCATCAAGTCACCTTTCATACTTCCATCTTGACAGCTCACGGTCCTGTCCTAACGTATATATCCATTTCGATTCTACACAATGACTTTCCCAGGACGACTCGAAGTGTGATGCAACTCCATGCTTGTGGCTACACTTTGGCTATGACCAATATCGGAGTCTCATGACCCTTATCAGAAATACCAAGCAGTCACACATTGCTGTTGACAACCAAGCAGCAGCAACACATGGCTGTGGAATTCCAAGATCAAGGTCCAAGTTCATGAACACTGGTGTGATTGACTGGTAAGTCTCACCAGGTAACTGCCAAACGAAACAAATTCCTTTTACTTGCCCCTGACAGATCAATTTCTTTTTACCCCTTTCACACTGAACAGAGCTCTTACAAACTTCCGTTCTATGCGTCAGGACAAAAATGGCACGCTAAGCACAGTCCTTTCTCTCAAATATCTAGGTATGTGGTTAGACCCAAATCTATCCTTTGGTCCCCACATCAAAAAACGCTCATCTAAACTTTACCCCAAACTAGGTGCCCTGTACAGAAACAAAACCTGCCTGAGCCCCAAGGTAAGAAAGCAGATTGTACAATAATGCTTCTGCTGGTCATTGAATACGGAGATGTAGTGTATGCAGCAGCCCCGCAAACACACCTTCATAAACTTACTACATTGTATAATGTACGTGATACGCAAGGGGGAGACTGAGGAACTTTTTCCCCCAGTCTCTCCCTTCTCCTGCCAGACGGAGGAGGCGGTTGGAGCCGCGGAACAGGAGGGGAGTATACAATTTTTATTTTTTTTGGCTGGTGTTAACGGTTTCCGCTTCTGCAGAATCCGTTAACACCAAGTCCTGGCTCTGGTTAACGTTCCGCTAACCAGAGCCGGACGTTAATCAGCGTTAGGACTTTGTAATTCTAACGCCGATTAACACTTTGCGATCCCTATACTTAACATGGGGAGAGCAAAGTACAGTAACCACGTGCTGAAAAGCGCAAGTTACCAAACGCAAACGGGTTACTTAACCCGTTTACCGCATATTACAATCCAAACGCAGACACCGCGGATAATGTTAATGCTCATGCAGGTGAGCGTTAACGTTAGATTGTAATGTGGCCCCTGGTGTTTTAAAAGCTTTTCTGGGAAGCTACCACCCTACCTGAATAGGCTGCTTCCCCTAGCAGTTCCCTCATCCTATAACCTCCGATCCAGGACCTGCACCTTACTAGAATACCACAATACAAAAAGAAAGTGGCTCAATCATCATTTTCCTACACAGCACCGCAAATATGGACTAACCTCCAAGATACCTTCAAATCTTCCCCCAGTCTAAAGTCACTTAAGAGATCTCTACTAACATACCTCAATACAGAATGCACCTGCAAACATGTAAGATAATGAGTGTATTTCCTACATATTTATTTTCTGTGTTAATCTGTATACTTATGTTTTTAAGATCTTGCATTTTATTACAGTCGTTATAGAAATACAAAGTAACAAGTCAATGTTCTTGTACCCAGGACATACTTGAAAACAAGAGAAATCTCATTGTATCCTTCCTGGTAAAATACTTTATAAATAATTCAAATACAATAGAGTTTTCTGTCAATTTGATCATCTCTTCTGCTAAGTGCATTAGTCTGTCAGATTGTATTCTATAAAGACTTGTCACCCACTAATCATTAGCTACCTAGCTGCAGATCCTTCTTGCTTTTGCTACGATTCACACACACTTTGCCCAGTGACCTTCACAGTAGTTCGTGAAACCCTTTTTAGCTCAAGGGTGTTCTCGTTTTGTAGCGATCTATGCCCTGCTCGGCTTAATCAAATCACTGTGAAATGTTTAACACAACACACAGGGCATTGCTTACTGCCGTCACCCTTAAAACCGAGCACGCCAGGCGCTTGCTACAAATTAACATACTGGTCTGGCACCACTTTGACAGGTTAATTTGCAAGAACAACCTGATAAAATTCAATAACACCTTTAGTACTTTGGCAGTCATTTAAAAAAACAACCACTAATTGACACGGCTATTAAACTTCATCTAATTGCAGCTTCCCCCCCCCCTCTCTGCATTTCATTTTACCCCCCCCCAGGTTAACGCATCAAGGGAGGTTTAAATGAAGACAGAATCAAGGCACTGAAGCCTTTAGGTTCCCAAAGTAAGCTTTTATTTTCCCCAGTAAGAAAGACTTCTAATTGAATGATATTAAAAGAAATTTATTGATGAATTGCGCAAGCTCATCATGGCCATCTAAAGTATAGTGTTTTCTTTACCTGGACTAAAATCCTTAGAGATGCTGCAAAGCAAATATGATGATCGGTTCATTATTATTTTCTTGCACGAGTGTGCACAAAAGCCATGATGTAAAGAAGAAAAAAAAAGTCCTGTCCAGGGTATCAGTTTAACAAACCTGAATAGAGGAGAAAACGATTGGAATGTACTTGAGAATTTACAAAGATTCTGTTACATAATCTCCAAGTCTCAACTCTACGATGCCTTTAAGTCCTTTGTCTTGAATATCAAACAATGCGAATACATCCTGCAAATATATAGTGTATTTTATAGGTTAGAAAATATGCCGGATAGAGAATTTGAGCTTAGTCTAAATAGCACATAATGTCTTGCCGTGGCGGTCCACAACGTTTTCTAGTCCATAAATGACCAGAAAATTAAATTGGAATTGATCTTTCTTTTAAATAGGCTCTGACAGGGCTATATACTTCTCTGGTCTCATAAGTTGGAGCTACCTCTCAGAAC
Organism: Leptobrachium leishanense; assembly: GCA_009667805.1. Taxonomy (NCBI): domain Eukaryota; kingdom Metazoa; phylum Chordata; class Amphibia; order Anura; family Megophryidae; genus Leptobrachium; species Leptobrachium leishanense. The sequence continues at coordinate 151,783,920 of CM019067.1, read as the reverse complement.
CATAAGAACAAACTGGATAAGAGGACTTTCCAACCTGTGAGACTCCGATCATCTTTTATATAAGCACTCTAGAAGCTAAAGAATCAGATTGTAAACTGAGAACTATTGAACCTAATGGAGAGCGCCCAGGAATATATCCAAATATTATAGTGACTGTACCTACTGGAGAAAACTCACTCATATTCAATATTACAGTTGTGTTCAAAATTATTCAACCCCCACTGAAATTGAGTGTTTTGGCCAGTTTGACATTGATTTTGATAATTCAGTCATCTTGCTTACAATTAAATCAAAGAGGCACGTGTAGGTCAGACAAATATAATATTTATAATGAAATAAGCACAAATGTCTTTTCTGTGCTCACATCATTATCAGTTTTATTCAACCCCCAAGTGACATTCAATCTTAGTACAACATCCTTTTACAGTTATAACAGCTTTTAAACGTGAAGCATAGCTTGACACAAGTGTCTTGCAGCGATCTACGGGTATCTTCGCCCATTCGTCATGGGCAAAAGCCTCCAGTTCAGTCACATTCTTAGGCTTGCGCACTGCAACTGCTTTCTTTAAGTCCCACCAGAGGTTCTCAATCGGATTTAAGTCAGGTGACTGCGATGGCCACTCCAAAATGTTCCAGCCTTTAAGCTGCAACCATGCTCTAGTGGACTTGGAGGTATGCTTGGGATCATTGTCCTGTTGAAAGGACCAAAGTCTCCCAAGCCTCAGGTTTGTGACGGACTGCATCACATTGTCATCCAATATCTCCTGGTACTGAAGAGAATTCATGGTACCTTGCACACGCTGAAGCTTCCCTGTACCTGCAGAAGCAAAACAGCCCCAAAGCATGATTGACCCCCCCCGCCATGCTTCACAGTAGGCAAGGTGTTCTTTTCTTCATAGGCCTTGTTCTTCCTCCTCCAAACATAGCGTTGATCCATGGGCCCAAACAGTTCTAATTTTGTTTCATCAGTCCACAGAACACTATCCCAAAACTTCTGTGGTTTGTCCACATGACTTTTGGCATACTGCAGTCGACTCTTCTTATTCTTTGGAGACAGCAAGGGGGTGCGCCTGGGAGTTCTGGCATGGAGGCCTTCATTATGCAGTGTGCGCCGTATTGTCTGAGCTGAAACTTCAGTACCCACATCTGACAAATCTTTTCTCAGTTCCTCAGCAGTCACACGGGGACTTTTCTCCACTCTACGCTTCAGGTAGCGCACGGCAGTCGAAGTCAGCATCTTCTTCCTGCCACGACCAGGTAGCGTTTCAACAGTGCCCTTTGCCTTGAATTTGCGAATGATGCTTCCTATGGTCTCTCTTGGTATGTTTAACAGCTTTGCAATCTTCTTATAGCCATTGCCCTTCCTGTGAAGAGTAATCACCTCTTCTCTTGTCTTCCTGGACCATTCTCTTGACTTCACCATGTTTGTAACCACACCAGTAAATGTCTAGAAGGAGCTGAGTATCAGTCATTTTAAAGCTGCCTAATTGGTGCTTATTATGCTTTATTGCTGCTCCGTGACATCCACAGGTGTTTTCAATACCTGATTGAAAAAACACTTGAATGAACCTCTGTTCTTCAGAGTGGTAGTCTTTAAGGGGTTGAATAATTGTGTCAATGAAGAATTCACAAAAGAAACATTTACTACTGTATTACAAAACCAATTGATGTCATTTTAGTTGCATATGGTTCTTTAAAAAGTCCTTGTAGGATTTAATTCTGAATACAATTACAAATGTACACTAAATTCCCTAAAACTCTTTACAGCATTGGGGGTTGAATAATTTTGAACACAACTGTATAACTACTGTACCTAATGAATGAAGAGCACCCAGTAATAGATACTAATACTAAATGCTAATATTTGGATATAAGTATTAGTAGGTCTACTAATACTGGTCTACAACCATTGCACTTATTACCCCTAGACACTGGGCCGCCATCAGGGCATTACGCCCCATGCAGCGGTAAGGGGCGCGGAGCCCGGGCCGCCGCCAGGCCATTCCACTTAGCATGTGATGGCGGCCTCTGCGGCGTCCTGCGGCTGCACCACTCGGCGGACTGGCCGGGCGGGCCAATCTGCGTGCGTATGCTTCCAAAGCACGCTGATTTGGCACCGCCTCCAGTCACGTGTGACGGCGCACGCCGCGTCGCACAATGATGGGCGTCGCACGGAGAGGGGAGTATGGCATCCCCGGCCAGGGCCCAGGCTCAGCCAGGGCCACGGACCCCAGGCTCAGCCAGGGCCACGGTCCCCAGGCTCAGCCAGGGCCACGGTCCCCAGGCTCAGCCAGGGCCACGGTCCCCAGGCTCAGCCAGGGCCACGGACCCCAGGCTCAGCCAGGGCCACGGACCCCAGGCTCAGCCAGGGCCCAAGGCTTTCAAAATCCATGGCAATGAAAGTAATAGATTGTTTCACCATTTCTTATTACAGTAGAGCAGCACGAGGAAGCAGAACGCAGAAGTGCGACATTTCAATCAACAGCGCCATCAGCAGTGGTATGTAACATTTTTAATTATATTTGCCAAAATATTTGTGCGTGTGCCGTATGGGAAGAGGGGATCACGGGGCGGGGGGGGGCCCATTCTGAGGGTCAGTTAGGGGCCCCAAAATTTCTGATGGCTGGCCTGCCTAGACAAAAACTCAATAGATATGGCATCGAATCATGCAATAAATAATAAATGCCAGCATGGGGGTATTTTTGAAGTGAATGGCCGTTTAAATAGCAGCATTGTTTTTTTTTGAGGGGGGCAGTGTTACCTATTAGATTGACTTTAATCTGTACCTAATTAAGTAATGTTACGCAGTCACTTTTTTTTCTCCTTTATGGAATTTTCTGAGGCTGAGTCCATGTCTGATCTGGTAAATAAACACAAATTGATTTTATATGGCAGACCTATTGAGTTTGGGCTCTCAGGAGCTTTATGCATCTTGCTTGTTTGTTGCAGTTTGCCTGAAAAATGAGAACCAGTCATCCACACTGGCTATTCCCCAGTGTGCCATCTTATTTTAATAAAATCTCTTATTTGTGCTGTACCAATACAGAATTTATGTCAGGATCATATCCTCAGAATTCTCAGTGCAAGCGTCATCTTTTCTGTACAGCTACTACCATAGAATTTTATTCTATTGTGGCAATTTTGATTAAAAAAAGGAATTTTAAGAATTGTAGCTTGATGCAGCATTGGAGAATAAAAAGAAGGGAAAAAAACGGTGATTTTTTTATTCTTACAGTGGTAATCTGGTATGAAAATAAACTATACAGGGGAAACCATGGGCTGTATTCCAAGGTTGGTGTTAAGTTTACAACAGTTTTGGTCAAGTTAACAACGCCATAGACTATAATGACTCTGGTAAGTTTACAACAGCTCTAGTTAGCACAAACCTTGGAATAGGGCACCATGAGGGAAATACACATTTGTTGGACCTAAAATGTGTATCAAGAATTTCTAGGTTTTTTCCAGCTCAGCAGATGTGGCCTAAAACTTGCAGTTCTGTGACAAATTCTCTGTTTAGTAAATTAGACTAAACGCAGTTAGTAACACATTTTAGAAAAGGGGGTGGACATTAAATTTAAGTAATACCATCCAATAGATCAACATATCTAGTTATTATTATTATTATTATTCTTTATAAAGCGCCAGCATATTCCGCAGCGCTGTACAATAAGCACAGTATAGACAGGGTTACAATACATTGAACAACATTTGACAAACCGTACAGGAGGAGATGAGGGCCCTATTCCCGTAGGAACTTCAAGCCTTTGAACACAGGGAACAGAAGCAGGCAGAAAGAGACAAGTATATTTTCCCCATCGCTAACCAGTCATATGTATCATGGTTATGTGAAAACTCATGTTCTGCTGTTTAATGGTCTGATAATTACCACAGAAAGCATGCAGTGGATCTACAATTAGATTAAACCTACTAGAAATTGGCTTAATGAGTAACCCAGGAACGCTCACCTTTAGCGTAAAAAAGAAAGAAAACACCACATGAGAGAGCAGTTCACAGAGTGCTTGCCCTTCACAGGTCTTTACAAAATTACTTCACAAGACAGATATTGCCAGCATTAGCCCTTTCGCTAACATTACACACAATGTTCATGAAGCATACAATACACGGAAAATATATAGGTAGATTTTAATGTGAAGCTTACGTTAAAACCTTTGCATCCACGTCACTGTGCCTTTACTAGCGACTCAAACACCTAGGAGCCCTATTCCAAGGTTGGTGTAAACGTAACCAGTGCTGTTGTAAACGTAACAATGTTATAGAATATAATGGCTCTGGTTAAGTTTCCACTGACCTTGGAATAGGGCCCCTAGACTGGCCGTTTACAGTCACTAAGATTGCATTCCTATATTCACCAGGCAGTACAATTTGATTTGAACTACAAGATCCTAATATGCCTGAGGGACAGACAGAACATGCTGGCAGATGTGAAAACCCTCGATTACAGTGGTTCCCAACGTATCCCCAGGGACCCCTAACAGGCCACATTTTAAGGAACACCTTGGAGAAATAAAGACTGAATCCTGCAATCACTGAGCAGCAAATCATATCACCTGTGCTGTGCTTCAGATATCCTGCAAACCTGACCTGTTAAAAAATGCAATAGAGCAGTGGTTCCTAAGTTGTGTAAAGTTGCTAATATTTTAGAATCTATTTAACCACAACATTTTAACATGAATGCACTACCTTCACACAGTAGGCACTTTGTGTCTGTCCTGCTATGGTGTGACAATTCATTTGAAAAGAATCAATATTTGAGCTGCAAAACAAAACTTTAATGTTGTCCAAGAAGCACAATGCTGGTATAATTTAAGCCAGCAGACAAATTGCGATTAATGTGTAAATTAAATGTATATTTTTTTATCTACACTTCATTTCCATTAACATAGAAAATAATGTAGTAGCAGCTCTTGTATTTTTACATGTGAAAGGCAGCTGAAATGCTCTTCACTGACCAAAATGTATTTCATGTCATTATTAAGAAAAATACATTCGATGATCTGATAACACCAGATCCTGCGCTCGTGCAAAAAAAAAAAAAAAAAATGGCAGACAGGTTCACTGCAAGAAGTATTGGTCCAAACCAGACTGTAACCTTAGAACTATTAAAAGGAGATGGAAAAACAACCCTGGAATGCAATTTAAATCCAATTGACACCAAGACTAAATGTAAGTTTGTTGAAGTTCTCATAGCAATTTCAAGCATCCAGCCTTTCTCTTTAAAAAGACCAGAACATAACCGACATAAAGCCATTTCTAGCAAACCACTAAGCTGTACCACAATGACTCAATGGGCTGGACAGCTTCCAGGCCACAGACCCACATAATGCTGGAGGATTACTAATAAATAGAATTCGTTCCCTATCCATGGAGTGCAAACTGACGATTAGCTCCAGCCTGTGGGTTATTAGGGCATCCATCAGGCTACTCTGAGTCATCAAAACAGAGGCATTGGGCAAGCCAGGGTCATTTTTGCATATACTAAACTGGACTTCATTGTGGATCATCTCAGTCCCCCAAAATGTACCCTTGTGGTGTATCTGGATGTAGGTAGACCTCGGCTTTATTTCTCTTTGGCAGTCCTTAATAAAAAAAAATAACTGAATGGCTGCAAACAAGGCTGCAAATTATTTATATTTCTAGCCCAGCAGTTTGGTCATTGGCCTTTCTATTTAAATGGCACACAGTTCTATCTGAAAAGGCAAAATGTGAACTAGTCTTCCTGTAAATCCCTACTAAAAGCAACCCCCATACCTCAAGTTATCCGATATGTGGTTAGGCTGACCCGTTGAGAGCAGGAATGTTTCCTCCAGACAATGACCAACAGTGATGCAAAAACAAAGCGTGGCGCCAAAAGATGCAACTCCACTCGCCACATAGGTGTCTAGCAATTCACCCAAAAATGTTAAATCTAGCTCTGCGTGGAACCTCCAAGAACCATATGTGGATTGAGATATATATATTTATACACATACACGCGCAAGCGCACACACACAGCAGGGGGGTTGCACTCCTAAACTAGCAACAACAGCGGGTGCATCGAAGACATTGAATACAAAATACCAGGAAAGAGCACTTCCATTATATTATGTAGCAAAAAAAAAAAGCACAGTTTTAAAAATGTTCAAAAAAACCCTGAGGGAATCAATGATGGGGATTCAGTGCACAAAGTATGATCATAGATTGCTAAAGCCTGTCACAGTCGCCAAAATCCCCATGGTTGACAGGTCCTATCTAACTTGACCAAATCTGCATTTACAGGGTCAAAAATGCAGATTCGGTCAAGTTAGATAGGAACCTGTCAATGATGGGGTACATTGGCTATTGTGACAGGCTTAAAGGAACACTCTAGGCTAAAAATCACCCCCCCCTTTTTTTAAATTATATTATACCTATTGCCCTACCTAGTTATTCAGTATTAATTAATTTTTTTAATGTAATACTTACCCTAAAAACGGTTTCCAACGTTTTTTTTTTTTTTAATACTCACCTCCCTTCTCTTCCGCTCCCGTCGTGGGAAATCTTCAACTTGGCTAACGGTTTACGTGAGAAGTGCGCATGCGCGCCTCTCACGTAAACCAGCCAATCCTGGCTCCATCTTCTTTGATTAGTGTTACGCGCAAGAGGATCTCAGCCGCTGCCGCCAGCTACTACGGCTTTCAGCGCGATGACGTCTCCTACTCGGCAATAGTCGGCAGAAGTGGGAAATACAAATCCCGCTCTGCTGACTGACAGCTGGGAGGGCGGAGTAAAGTCCTCCGTGTCTCTCAGCTGTTTCAGCCGATCGGCTGAGCGGAGGGGCAGCGGAGGGAAAGGGCATACTTAGGACATCATGACCACCTAAAAAAGCTTAGTTGGTCATGTTGCCTAGAGTATCCCTTTAAGCAAACTATGATCATACTTTGTGAACAGAATCCCCATCATTTATTACCGCAGTCAGAATTTTTGAACATTTTTAAAACTGTGCTTTTTTTTGCTACAGAATATGATGGAAGAAGGTGTTCATTGATATGGAGTGCTCTTTTCTGAAATATATATATAAATATTTATAATCAAAGAACCTTGCATTCTGTTTGTTGAAGTGCCAGTAGTGTGATTGGGCAATGAAGGAGTTGGCGTGAATGAGGTGGTCAGGGACTAGTGTTCTGGTTTTACCCAGAGCTTGTACAGATGATGTCTCTGTGTTAATGAGTGGTGTTAAAGAGAATATAACTGTCCGTCAAATAAAGGCTCTTTCGTATACCCTGGGCAAGTATGGATTTAAAAAAGAAATGCCTAATCCCCAAGAGTGTTTGCGAGGATTGGTAGGCTAATACCCCAAATTAAATGTTCTTTTGTATCCTGACTGAATAGGAGAAAAGTGAAATTCGAGTTTATAAAAACATACAAAAACTTTTGTAGTACATTATCCAGGAATCTGAAAATGGGAAGCAATAATGTATTCTTTGCATCTCAAAATCATCATTTACAAGAATGTTATATTTAAACCTGCTGTGCTTAACACTTTATGCAATCTTGTATTGGTTCAGACACTCCTTTTACTATCTATTGCAAAAATGTCTTGTATCAATAAGTAAACTGAATTGATGAACAATCATGTACAGAATCGTTTGCAGTTCCATAATCCTTCCGTCTGATTCTTTGGATGCATGTGGAATTTCAAATCCTATGTGAATGGAGTGGCAAGTCACTTCTACTTGGAACAAACATGTGCTTAGTGCGTGACATACCAACATGTTAGTTTATCACCTCAACTCTGGACAATACGGCATTTCTGAATTTAACAAGTGTTAAACCTCTTGGATGAATATTAAATATTAAGCATAATGATGTACAATACATTATTTTGCAAATGCTCAGCCAAGCAAAACAAAAATATCATAGCTATAATTATATCCCTGCCAGTGGTGTAGGTCACTTAAAACAGAGCAACATGTAGATCAGTGTTTTCCAAACCGGTCCTCGGGACCCTCAACCAGGCCAGATTTTGCAGATCACCTTGGGGAAAATCCGACTGAATCCTGCAATCACTGAGCAGCAAATCATATCACATGTGCTGTGCTTCACATATCTGACAAACATGGTGTGGCGGAGGGTCCTGAGGACAGGTTTGGGAAACACTGATGTAGAAGAATGTACACCCGAGTCATTATGGAAAAAAACTTAATTCTTTAAACTATATTAATCCATTTTAAAAGCTATGTGTCGGCTCCCCCATGAGCCTTTGTCAAGTAATAAAGTGTCATGAGGTAGCTGAAACCTAACTGTGAAATGTCTCAAATCTGAATGATAAGATTTTAAAATGCCCAAAAAAAGTACATCTTCCATATATATTTTTTTTGAGAAAGGATTTTACCAGGAAGGATACATTGAGATTTCTCTCGTTTTCAAGTATGTCCTGGGTGGAGAGTATGTACTGTTAGGTGTCTTGCCCAAGGACACTTCCTGGAGAGGTGCTCTTGCTGGTATCGAACCCATGTCTCCACAGGCGCTCTCCACGCAGAACAGTGATGTTACCTCTACTCCACCCAGCCGGTATTGTGTGGAACCAGTGTGGACCCCATGAAGGTTATTGCTGCATGTTCCCTTTGGGGTCGTAGCTTCACATGCTTGCTGTGACACATTCCTAATCTGGCAACTTTGGCCAAAAATTATTAAAAAAAATATCATACTAAACTAAGGGCAGGGAAGGACTCCTATTAAGCACTCAAGATTCCTAATTGGAAATAAACTTTCCTTCTAACATGTCCATGGAGCTGAAACACCCTGGTGTGGCATAACTGATCTACTATATATTATACCCACAGGATGCAACCCATCAAAAAGGTCATGGTTGTAGCCTTTCAGTCAAAATATCCTTTCTTGTTCTTACAAGGTCAAACTCCTTACACCTAATCTAGATCTCTGCAGGAAAACACAGAACCTGGCAATATACTGAACAAATATCGCAGAGCTATAAATAATGACATTGGGGTGCAAGAAAGCCCAGAGTAGATAATATAAAAACATGAGTTTATTGTAATTTTTATGGTACAAAGTTGCTATGATTGTTTTGTGTTAGTGAATTTTTTTGTTTGTTTTTTAAAGGAACACTCTACTCATCCTGACAACTTCTGCTGTTTAATCCCTTACTGCCGCTGACATCCCAGTGGCAAGAGGCTCCCACAAGCTCTGAGGCCCTCCTTCAACCTGCCTCCCGTTCTGGTGGGTCGAGTGCGTATTTGGCTGCTGTGGTGCACGCTCTTTGGATGCGGAAAGTAAGCGGGTATGAGGAAGCCAGTGGGGAATGGTATGCCTGCCCGCAGCCTTCAGACTCACCCGCTGCGAGGGCACCCAAAGTACAGGAAGCTCACGGAAGCTAGAGTTCTGTGACTAGAACAAACGCTAGTCTTTTATGGGATCATTTCAGTGCCACCGAACACCAGTGAATTGCACCGAATGTCGCTGTCAATTCGCCCGTACTTGGCGAATTGACAACTAAGGTTAGGGTCAGACGAACGCATTCTGTGCGTCCGTGCACAACGGACTTACTTTCTGACTGACGACAAGGTAGTGGCCACACAGTCCGTTTTTGTGACGGACCTTTTTTTTGACTGATGTAGATGGGAAATAAAATGAATATGAAAAACCATTTTGTCCTTCAAAAATGCTGGACGTCACAAATGCAGTCCGTCTGACTACATTCCATCACTCACACACAAAGCTATGCGGACGTTGCGCACTCCGCACGTCCATTCTAGCGGTTTTATGTTCTTGCCTAACTTGCGTCCGCGGTTCTGTGCGGACGTACTTTGTGTGTGGGTCTCTATTGATCATAATTGTAGGCTACCACGGACTTTAAAATGTGCGGCAACACGGACGTGAACATTGCGCTCGTTTGACCCTCGCATTAGGCTAGGGTCAGACGAGCGCATTCTGTGCGGACTGTGCGTCTGTGCACAACGGACGTACTTTCTGACTGATGACAAGGTAGTGGCCACACAGTCAGTTTTTGTGACTGTTTTTTTTGACTGATGTAGAAGGGACATCACTCACACACAAAGCTATGTGGACGCAGCGCACTCTGTGCGTCCGTTCTAGTGGATTTATGTTCTTGCCTAACCTGAGTCCGTTTGCCGCGTCCGCAGTTCTGTGCAGACGTACTTAGTGTGTGGGGCTCCATTGGTCAGAATGCTATGCTGCCACGGACGTACAAATGTGCGGCAACACGGACGTAATCAGTGCGTTCGTCTGACACAGACCTTAGAGCAGAGACAAATTGACCCAAAATTACGCCGAACGGTGAATAACCCCGTTATAGTACAACAAAAAAGAAAAGAGACAGCACTTCTCAGAAAAGACACTCTTGCACGGAAATATAGATAAAACAAATCCTTATATAGATATAAAATTAACCCTCCCTGGCGTTACGATTCTGACATATTTTATGTCAGAATCAGAACAATTTTTTTTTTATCCCCTAGCGGTTTTCCCGTGTGTGGCTCAGGGTTAATTTCATTGCTGAAAGTGGTAACCCTGAGCCACACTCTGGCTGGATACATACCTCTCCCTGCGCTCCCTCGCTGTCCCCTGCAGTCACCTCCGTGCGATTGCGGTGTCCTGCTGACCTTCTCGCGAGAAGGGAACCAGGACGCAGGACGCCGCGATCGCACGGAGGAGAATGCGATTGTGGGAGGTCAGTGAGGAAGCGCAGGTAAAGGTATGTATCTAGCCCGAGTGTGGCTCGGGGTTACCGCTTTCAGCATTGAAATTTAACCCCCGAGCCACACTCGGGGAAAACCGCCAGGGAGGTTAAGCAATCATTTAATCACGGTGTATGCTGGGGACGTGATTAACTACAGCAATTGGCATATGTACCTTTAGGTCATGGAGGATAAACCCATCTTTCCCAAGAGGATTGTGGCAAACAGAAATGCCTAATAACGACCTGTGGTGTCTTCGAGGTAGAGCTTATAGCTCTCACAAAGTGTGAGTAATCATTGTCACTACTACATGAACGCCAAAGTGAATGTACAATATTGCACCATTGGGTACATCTTTTTTTTACTTTGAAGACTGATACGCACATTATGTCCCATGGAGGGTGTTGTAGAAGAGACTGATCACTAGATCTCTATATGGAAAATAGAGGGATCCTATTGTGAAGCATCTTTAAATGATGGATTCATTTAGATCTACGTAAGCATTTTTTGATCTATATTTCTGGGCAAGAGTGTGTTTCCCGAGAAGCGCTGTCCCTTTTCTTTCTTTTTTGTTGTACTGTTTATTTTCTGGTGACGGGAAGTATCACCCTGCGGGACGCACAGCGATTCTTATACAAACAAGCGCTGTAGAACTGTTTTATGCTCCTTTGAATAACCCCTACTGGGTTTGTGAGGTGGTAAGAGAAGGTGGTTTATCTAAATTGTGAGTATTATGGGATTACTGTTATTTAAGATATGTCAGTTGAAATGATAGATAAGAAATGATTTAGATAATGCAAGTGCAGTTTAAAGATATGAGGAGGATGACATTAAAATTCAACTGTAGCCCGGAAGATTAAAAGAGCACAGTCAAACATTTATTTAATCCTTTCCTCCAATACAACTTTTAAGTGTAGGTAGAAGGTTTGGGTGTGGAGAACTTAATATGAGGAGTGAAAGGGCAAAGTATAAGGCCACCTAGATGTTTTAAAGCGCGTTCCTGCGCACTTTAAAACGCATGAATGGGGAAATCCCATGCTTTCCTATGGGACCCGTTCACACCTAAGCGTTTTAAAGCGCGCAGGAACGCGCTTTAACACGTCCAATGCACAAAGAAGTACGGGAGCCTCTTTGGTGCGTATAGCAGCGCTCGCTGCCATAGACATAGCCGCGAACGCGCTGCAATGTGCTTTCGCGTGTTTATTCGTATGCTGGGAAAAAAACGCGCGTATTGCGCACGTTTGAATAACGTCTAGGTGTGAACCCAGCCTAACAGAACTAGTGCATAGTACAATAAAGGCATAAACAGTATTAATTTCACTGACAGTAAAGAAGTGGACTTCATACGTTGGCAAAGAAGCTGCTGAGAACATGAAAAATGAGAGACATGAAATAAGGAGAATATTTGCCGTTCATAATAAATGTAACAATACAACAGGTTAATCCGCAAGAAGCCAGTTAGCAGCAAGGAATCTACAGCATGGCATGCCTGGAAGGGCAAGGATCTATAGAATTATAGCAGAGTTGAAAGCTACATGCCATGTACGCCTGTGTCAAGCAGGACTGGGAAAAGGTAGCTAACAACTGCTGCTGGACTACAACTCCCATGACAAGTTGCCAGGCTTAAATGTTTGCAAAGCATCATAGGTATTGTAGATTTACCAATTGACTAGCCCTAGTCTAAAGAATATTTGATTTTTTTTAAATCTACAGCTGTGCATTACAGAGATGTATGGACATGTATGACATTTGAAGGAATGAACACAAAGGAAAATAGATCTCAGCTTACGATAAATGGGCGGGATGTTGGGGAGGGAGTATTGCTTGTTCAGTGCAGTGTTTGTTAACTGTGTGGTTAGCAATTCATGAGTAAATATTAATATTGTGCAGACCTTGATGTGTCAGATATATCTATGTGTCTGTCTGGTGCCCAAATGCTGTAAGGAATTGTGGGTAAGTGCATATAAGCTCTGTGGGAAAAGTCGGATTTTCCCAGCTGTGGAAAAGGTGTGTTTAATACTCACCTTCTATCCAGCGCCGTCCTCGCTCTATGCAGGTCCTTTTGAAAATCCACAGTCGTGACTAGGAATAGGCTGGACACACTGTACAGCGACTCTCAATGAGAACGCATTGGCTACCAGGAAATGTACAACTGTACATTCCTGACCTTCTGTTATCCAGAAAGGACATGTTGAATGGTCACAGTGTCCCTTTAATTTTTAAAAAAAAAAAAAAATTTGGAGAAAGGATTATACCAGGAAGGATACATTGAGATTTCTCTCGTTTTCAAGTATGTCCTGGGTGGCGAGTATGTGCGGTTAGGTGTCTTGCCCAAGGACACTTACTGGAGAGGTGCTCGTCGGGATCGAACCAATGTCTCCACAGGCTCTGTCCACGCAGAGCAGTGGTGTTACCTCTACTCCACCCATTGCAGTGGTGCACATAAACCAAGACATTCGCTAAAACATTTAGCCGAAATAATCAAGGTGAAAGCAATCTAGAGCTGGAGCGTTTTTTTTTTTCTCTCTCCAAATTCAGCTAGTCTGACCTTAAACACCTTGGGCTAAATTACAAACTTAACGCTAAAATGGTGACGCCAATGGGGAAAAGCTTTGCCTGCAGGTCTCCATTGTACAGTTATCATATTCCAGGGCAGGCGATACCTTGGCACCTTGCCCTGGAACACAGCGCTACCCTCAGTGAAACTCGCGGTAGCACTTCCACACCGCGAGCATTACTTTCTGGGTCCATAGGATTGCGCAGCGCCATAGAGTGATCGGGGAGGGACAGTGAGAACTATTTGACCCCAGTCTCATTCTGCTTGCGGCCAACCGTTCTCACCGCAGGATGAGCAGGGAGTATCGGATTTTATGGGGGTTATAGGGAGTGCTAAAGGATTTTGCAAAAGTGGAATCTGTTAACACCAGCTGTTAGAAGTAGCTAAAATTTTGTTTAGCTCATCGCTGCGGTAATCAACGCTACGACTTTGTAATACCTTACATATCCTAATGGTAATTACCGAAAGTCCTATACTTAACGTGGAGAGCGCAAAGTACAGAAAGTTTGTGCAAGCTAGCGCAATCACCATTGCGCTAACAATTTTCATAGTCTTTAGCGTTAGGAAAGTATTATGGAGAGCGTGTGCGCTAAAGTAACTTATGTTGACGTTAGCGTTCGGTATATATGTCTAAACAATGTATGCATTTCCCAATGATCTGGCTAGAACAATTTGGTGTTCACCTTAACCAAACCAGATATGCTGCTCAGATGGGTTTCATAAATATAGGAGACAGTCACATTGCAGCAGCCGTCCATGAATAATGGAGGTAAACAATTCTATTTGGGTGTAAAAGTTCAAAGAATTCAAATATTTGCTTGTAAATCACACACAGAGATAGATGCCAGTAGGAAAACTGTACTCACGCAGTGCATACAGGCACAGGCAGATTCCAGCCAGGCAGAAACCTTCAAAAAACCTCAGTGTGCTAAACATGGTTACATTCACAGAGAGTGCCACAGAAAGCCCAAACACCAGGTTGAAGATCAGAGAAATCATCAAAACAAGACGTCGACCGACCCTATGAAAGAGCAAGAGATGCGTTAGTAAATATCTTTAAAAAAAGCATTTTTGATAGACTCGACTATGTAACCAAATAAAGAAACGGTTGAAATAATACGGAAGTTAAATAGGTGTAACTTATAAATATTTTATGTCATGCAAGCATACACATTGGGACAACATTAACACATTCCAGTCGATACTAACAATGTACATATGAAGTTAAAGATATGTCCTCTATAGGAGATCTCTCTACAGTATATAGTACAGAGTAGCCTTGGTAACCGCTCAGTTTATTACGATACATCTTAAACAGTGTAAAATATTTTAGGTTAACATTCATTTCAAACATGAAAGGTGTAGTTGTGCGATTATATTTTAAACAAAAAGTGCCTTGTAGTGAAAGGGTTAAAATAAAAGCAGTTAAAAAGGAACACCAGAGGATCAATGACCATTCAGTGCAGATTGAATTTTGACAGTGACCCTAGTGCGCTCCCTGGGGACTTGACCCAGCCCTCTGAATGAAGGGGGGGGCGGTTAGTTTCGTCCATGAAGCACTGATCAGCGAGCGAGGAGCTGGATTTTTGAAATAGGTGATGAGGTGATCAGCTTTCCTAGCCAATTTCCAGTCAATTATTCTCAATGTACTCACCCGCCATCCAGCCTTCACATGGTCACATGACAGCTGCGGTTTGACAGGAAGCGGCAGAAGAATCAGTCTGGCCAGTGCTGAGGGAGCCCAGAGCTGGACAAGTATATATTTATATTTGGGCAGGTTGGTAGGCGAATGAAGAACTCCCTTTTTCCCCTATAGGATTAACCTGATAAGGACTGCCCTGCCCTTATAGAAGAGGTGGTTCCCTCTGACAGGTCAGTCTTGGTGATGAGTGCAGCAGGCAAGGAAGCGGAGTCCTGAACAGAAGGAAAGTAGGTTTGATGTTGTTTTCCCTGATTATCCCACATTGGTTAGCGGCTTAGGCTAGGGTCAGACGAGCGCATTCTGTGCGTACGTGCACAACGGATGTACTTTCTGACTGACGACAAGGTAGTGGCCACACAGTCTGTTTTTGTGACTGATGTTTTTTTTGAATGATGTAGAAGGGAAAATAAATTAATATGAAAAACATTTTCTCCGTCAAAAATGCTGGACGTCACAAATGCAGTCCGTCTGACTTCGTTCCATCACGCACATACAAAGCTATGCGGACATTGCGGACGCAGCGCACTCTGTGCGTCCGTTCTAGCGGATTTACGTTTTTTCCTAACTTGCGTCCGTTTGCCGCGTCCGCACTTC
Source organism: Leptobrachium leishanense (assembly GCA_009667805.1). NCBI lineage: Eukaryota > Metazoa > Chordata > Amphibia > Anura > Megophryidae > Leptobrachium > Leptobrachium leishanense. The sequence continues at coordinate 151,768,370 of CM019067.1, read as the reverse complement.
GTGTGTGGTCTCTATTGATCATAATTGTATGCTACCACGGATGTTATAATGTGCGGCAACATGGACGTGAACACTGCGCTCGTCCGACCCGAGCCTTAGCTGCCCAATATTTCGTACAGGAATTCTGAAAGTTTATTTAGCCTACGCATAAAAAAAAGTAGGCATTTGTATTGTATTTCTTTATTATCTTATTGTACCCCCCAAGTCCATGGCTGCACAATAAAGACAAGCAGAAGCATTGATCCCGGTGTCCAATGGCTACATCACAATATATAGATATAGATTAAAGGGTTGAAAATGGGAAGTGGGGTGCAGGTAGGATTCATAAAATGCTTAATCCCTTCCCCTCTTGCTTTAAACATAAACGGCAATATTAAATCCTTCAACCTAACATTAGTGCCCAGCTGTGTGAGCGTTAACGTTAGCTGTGGTTGACCTAGCGCGGGCCGACCATATTACATTCCGACACTTAACGGGTTAAAAAACCATTAGTAGTTCAGATCTTGCGATTTTCAGCACGAGGTTACTGTACTTTGTGCTCCCTATGCTTAACATGGCGAGCACAAAATGTTAATTAACGTATTACAAAATCCTAACGCTAATTAGTCACCGCTATGGTTAACTGAAAAGTTAACCACAACTAGAAGCTGGTGCCAACTCATACCTCTTCTGCGGATTCCGTCCGCACCAGCTGAAAAAAAAACGAAAAAAAAAAAAACCACAGATACTCACCGCTCTCATCCAGCGGCGAGACCGGCGGCTCGATCAGCGGCTCGATCAGCTTTCTCTTGCCGCCGGGAGCAGAGGGACACTGGGTGAAAAAGGTCCCCCAGTCTCCCTCTGCGAATCACTCCGCCGACCTGCCGGAACTTGCAAGAGGAGATATTCTGCAGGTCATGTGACCCGGCAGTGTTAGCCTCAATAGAGTCCTATGAACTCCATGGAGGGGATTCTTGCGGTGGCGCTTAGAGCTTCAGCATCCCGAGGCTTAGCGCCGCATTGCAGGGCAGGTTGCTGGATTAGCACCTGCCCAGTAATATCATGCTAAAACAGGAACGCAAAGGAGAAACCTCCAGGCGCAGGATTTCCTCCTTAGCGTCCACGTTTCAGCGCAAAGTATGTATTATGGCCGAGATTCCCTTTCGTTAGTGTGGAATTGTCAGAGAGAAAATAAATAAAAAAGGTGTTTTTTTTTTCTCTCCTTTCTGTCAAATCTGGCATTTCTCCCATTTAACTTTAGCCTAAATGCCACCAATTCTGGCTACTGAACAATCCCACGTATGAGCTTTAAATAGTCACAAATGGATATTTATGCAGAACTAATTTACTATTCAACAATTCTATAGAAGCATGCAATCCAGCATCCAGAAATGCATTGGATTGCACAGGTTGAACACTTTCATGTTTTGGGAAAGAAAAAGAAAAGGACATGACTGACAGCCAAAGACAAGCCCAGTTGACTTCTGCTGGTGTGTGAAATCACTTTCACTTAGCAATAATTCCTGCTCCTACTTTGTGGGAAGTCAGAGAAAGTGCCATGTGCCAATCGATAATTTCTCCTGACAGCACAACCCATTGGGCAGCACATGCAAACTGAACCCTGGAATTAATATCCCCATAGAAATTCCTCACTGGAGTAAATACTGTTAATTAGAATCCAAAGCTGAAGTGTGCATCTAGTATACACAAAAATAATAAAAATAATAAAAAAAAAAGGCCTGGGAAGCCTTTCCTGCAAGTAACAACAAGTTGTTAAACATGAAAAACTAGTTTACTTAGGGATTCTTCTTCCTACTGACTCAAGTCAAGTCCTTGGTGTATCAGGGTAACAAAAAATGTTTTACATAGGTTGAAAAAAGATATGCGTCCATCAGGTTCAGCCTTTCACACATCACCTACTGCTGTTGATCCAAAAGGCGGCAAAAAACCCAGTCTGAAATGCTCGCCAATATGCAACATACTGGGAAAAAACTCCTTCTTGACCCCAGAATGGCAGTCAGATTTCTCCTTGGATCAAGAAGCTTTTACCAACATATTAAATATTAAAACCCTTAATATTTTGTTTTTGCAGGAAGTCCACCAGTCGTTGTTTAAACGTCTGTACAGTCTCCGACCCAACCACCTCAACAGGCAGAGAATGCCACAGCTTTATTGTTCTCATCGTAAAATAACCCTTCCTATGCTTTAGGCTGAATTCCCTTTCATCCAGTCCAAATGGGTGACCTCGTGTCCTGTGTATAGTCTTATTAACCCCCCTGATTGTATTCCTGAGTGTGGCTCGGGGTTAACTTTCATTGCCGAAAGAGGTAACCCCGAGCCACACTCTGGCTGTATAGATACCTGTCCTGAGCTCCCTCACTGCCCTCTGCGATCGCATTCTCCTCCGGCGATCGCAGCGTTTTGCTTCCTGGTTCCCTTCTCGCGAGAAGGGAACCAGGAAATAGGATGTCGCGATCGGCAGAGGAGAATGGGGACAGTGAGGGAGTGCAGGGACAGGTATGTGTCCAGCTGCATCCCGAGTGTGGCTCGGGGTTAATGCTTTCTGTAATGCATTTAACCCCAAGCCACACTCTGATACCGCTAGGGGGCCGAATAAATTGTTCCGATTCTGACATAGAAAATAAAATAAAAATGGTTTATAACGGCCCCGTATATATTTATATAAGGTTATCAGATCCCCTCTAAGGCGCTGTTTCTCTAAACTAAACAGGTTTAAGCTTGTTAGTCTTTCCTCATAACTTAACCCTTCCATTTCCCTTATTAATTTAGTCGCACGTCTCTGCACTTTTTCTAGTGCTAGAATCTCCTTTCTTAAGACAGGTGCCCAAAATTGCACGGCATATGGGCTACTAAAATGGTGTACGGCTTGAAGGAGAAAAGGTACCAGGAAAGGCTTAATGATCTTAACATGTACAGCTTGGAAAAAAGACGAGACAGAGGAGATATGATAGAAACATTTAAATACGTAAAGGGAATCCACAAGGTAGAGGAAGGGAGTATATTTAAAAGGAAACAAAGTAGCAAAACAAGAGGACATAGTCTTAGATTAGAGGGGCAAAGGTTTAAAAGTAACATCAGGAAGCATTATTTTAATGAGAGGGTGGTGGATACATGGAACAGCCTTCCAGTAGAAGTGGTAGAGGCCAAAACAGTAATTGAATTTAAGCAGGCATGGGATAGGCATATACGCAAACAACAGACCTTACATACAAACATGCGCACAAAGTGTTGTAGCCGGAGTCAGACAGGTTCACTTTCAGAACGGCGCCGGACCAGACACAAGCAAGGATTGTCCAAACACGAGTCGCTTCAGGAAAGGCAAGAGTTTATTGTGTCGTCACACAAGTGCTCACACAGGATTGAATCGCTTAGAGTGAGCCCCGATTACACAGAGACATGAGGTTTTATGCCCCAAATACATAATTAGGTACATCCCCATTAGCCCACCTCCCTATGACACTATTATTCCACCCCACGTGGGTTAATACCTCCCATCATTAATTCGAACACAAAGAACATTCCACATATAACTATAAATTGATACACTTCTCGTTAGTTTGACAGTCTGTGATTTGTTTGTGCTGTCTTTCTCCGGGCAGTGCCTCCCTCCCTATCGGCTATGTTTTCAGATGGCCTGGGGCCCGGTCTTCTATACTCCTTCGTCTTTCCGCGGGCCCCAACGACCTTGGAATATCTACTTCTCCGTGCCAGAAACAGCAAAGATCTTTCATAAGACTTTAATTGCTTTTCTGCTAATCTAAACGCATTCCTAAATTTCTACGTATACCTCATTCTAGTTTCAGCTACAAACCTGTCTAGTTATATACAAGTGAACCAATATTCTGAACAAGATGGCCGCCTGTGTACAATGGCGGCCGTCTTCCAGCCTATTTCCACTTCATTCCCCCTTGGCTCAAGTGTCAGGATCTTTTCCTGGCACGTGTAGCCATTACACTCCACTATTCTGAAACTACTGAAAAAGGGGGGGTTTCTTTCACTGGGAACATACCCTGTGGAATTATCAGTGGTATCTTCTGTGTTTGTGTAGATATCAGTACTGTTTTACACAGTGGCTATAAACATAGCCCTATACGGTATATCAGTATCCCTATGATCAAGATCACCACTATCATGAGTATCATGGATCCAATCTTTGAGATGAATCTCAAAATAGAACCAAACCATTCTCCCATTGCTCCAGACCCCCCGGAGCGGATTCCAGCCTTCGGCAGCAATCCTCCTGGCTGTGCCCTGCAACTGTGCTACCTTCTCCTGATAATCTTGAATTACCTGGTAATAGTCTGGGACTTCGTGTGTAGTGTTTCTGATGAAGGTGCAACATTCATAGTGCATTGTCATTTCACACAATCCATTCAAGGCCGCACTGATCTGCTCAAGCGCCATTTCATATATCATTTGCACCTTTCGTAACTCACGCATTTCCAGATTCAGCAGCTGGATATCCATACTGGTTCTATTCAGAATCTCATCCATCAGATTGACATAGCTATTCAATCTCCTCATCATCTCTCCTCCCCATCCAGTCCATGCTGGCAACCATGTCCATATTCGATCCATCTTCGCAAACAATTCTCTCTTCGGTCTTTCAAACACCAGTGGGTACCTAGGGTGTAGTTCTGTGTCTGTGTTTGTGTCTTCTCCCCTTAGTTTCTGGATTGGGACCAGCTTAGCCAAATAACACATTCCCGTTATTGTTGGTGGTACCTATGTAACACACCCTTTCACAGCACACCTTATCCTCCTTTCACTATAAATAGCAATAAATGTAGTGTTCCCTTTGATATCTCTATCGCAAAATGTCTCAGCCGTCTCATCATATCCACTGCACCCTGCCTCCCATTGGTCACATTCCCAATCACCGCCTCTTGGTCTCTAGTGAGTTGCCTGCATCGTATGTATAAATAAGTCGCCTTTTGTCCTGTTTTGAATATGTAAATGTATAATGTCCAGTTGAACTGACTTGAGTTACATACCCCTCTCGTTATTTGTTTCTTTATCTGGTCCTAGTTGAAAACACCATTCTGGTGGATACACTGGTCCTATTATAGGGTACCCGGGACTGACTGATTCTGTCTTTTCCCTGATACAAACATACTCAAATTCATTGGAACAGAGGCAAATGGTATATAAATTGTCTCTGGGTGCAGTCTACTACACACCCAGCATACAGTTTGCCCAGACTTTTTAGCATAGTCATATTTGAATTGCACAAGTAAGTGTCCTCTTGGGTTGGTTCCAGATAGCGCCTCTCGTTTTTGTCTCCACATGGTACGGTTCTCCATCACCGGGTGCGTACCATTCCAGATATGGGAAATATCCACTTTCCCCACATTGCCCGTACAATTAGAGCATACTCCACGCGAGAGTCCATAAATCAAATTAGCAAAATATAAAATCAGCACCACAAATGCCCCGAGTGTCAGAATTCCTTGGGCAATTCTTTTTACAGTCACATAAACCCAATCCCTCCCCACCGGAATTTCAAAAATAAAAAACATTTCTGGATAATCAAGGGTGGGGGCCGGGCCCCTAAAAAGCACCCTGTGGGTATCCCCCGTTGGCGGGTGGTCAGGACCTGTGCCCATCAAAACACCCACTTGTTGATCCTCTGTATTATCTGGGTTAGGATCATTTAGGTGCTCATGGCTGTGGTCTTTGTCAGCTTCAGCCTCAGTGGGTTGGTCTCGTTGGTAACGACCTTCCATGTTGGTTCAGGACTGGCTGCGGCTGCTTTTACCCTGGAGTGATGTATCCACGGGACCACCTCGGCAACCTTTACTGCTATAGGGGTTGATAACAGGACAAAATAAAAACCTTTCCATTTTGGACCTAGTGGATCATTTTTCCACTCTTTTTACCCATACTGAGTCACCCGGACAATATTTATACAATGAAGGATACAGAAAATGCGGTATATTATCCCCCACCCAAGTATTTAATTTCTGCATTGATTTACCCAGCATTACTACCTGATCATTTAGTTTAGTTTCTCCCAATGCCCGAAGGTCCCCCCTTAGTCCATTAATCAGAGGGGTTGGCCGTCCAAACATAAGTTCGTACGGACTTAGCTTCAATTGGGGGGTTGGTCTGCACCTAATGTGCAAAAGGACTATCGGCAGCAAGTCCAACCAGCCTAGTGACGTCTCTTGGCACAGTTTGGACATCAAAGTCTTTAGGGTACGGTTCATTCTTTCAACTTTTCCCGAACTTTGGGGCCTGTAGGCGGTCTATAGCTTCCAGGTGATGCCCAGTAGCCGGGCAAATTGTTGTAAACAGTTCTGGATAAATGCAGGGCCATTGTCCGACCCTATCTCGAGTGGAAGTCCGTAACGTGGTATTATTTCTTTCATTAGACTCTTTACCACTTCTGTCGTCTTTTCAGTTCTAGTTGGGAAGGCTTCTACCCATCCTGTCAAAGTGCACACCATCACTAGTAAATATTTGTATCCTTTGCAGGGTGGCAGCACTGTAAAGTCTATTTGTAATAATACCATTGGGGATAGCCCGATGGGCCTGTTCTCAAAATAACAAATCTTGTCTGTCTTGTGAATCTCTTACTGCTGGTATAAAAAAATTCATTGCACTTTTCTTCATTCTTGGCAGTCTGTTCTTGATAAGGATCTCCTTGAGGAAGAACCTCACCAGTGGGACTTGATATTCTTCTGCTCCAATTCTCCAGACTGTGCAGTATTCGTGTGATTCGTAGATTATTGTGAGAATTGATTGTCAAATTTTCAAAACGTGACGCGAAATTCTCTGCTCGTTCAACTTCAATTGTTTCTTTGTCTTCCTCCTCCCCCACTATTTTTACGCCGAAGAATTTCAGCCTCATCTTGCAGACTCTGCGCAGTCTTTGCTGAACTTCTGAGGTGTTAACCATTAGGCATGTCTCTTGCGGATTTAGGGGAGTAGAGTAGAAATTTCGGCCTTGTGTTCGAGTTGGGAAAAACCATTGGATATAATCATGATTGAGTTCTAACAGTTCATAATCATCTTGCCATTTGTTCAATATTATTTCAATGAACTCGCCGTGGGGTTCAAACTTTATCAAATTCATATAGAACTCGTAATTTGGCATGGAAGATTGAGGCTCTTGCTTGCAGATCAGTACTTTAGCTTGAGCTTCTGCTTCTGTTGGTGTGGCGGTTTTGCAGCTGCTTTTGCGGCCTGGTCCGCGCGTCTGTTACCTTTTGGAATTTCATCACGGCCTTTTTGATGGCCACGACAGTGCATGATGCTGACAGCACTTGGTTTCCACACTGCTTCCAGGAGGGCCGTGATTTCTGCAGCATATTTAATTTGTTGTCCTGAAGACGTGAGTAGGCCTCTTTCTTGTAGAGTGCACCATGTGCATAGACTGTCATGAAGGCGTATTTGGAATCTGTATAGATATTTACTCTTTTGCCTTCAGAAATTTCAAGGGCTCTGGTTAAGGCTGTTATTTCAGCTAGTTGTGCCGATGTATGGCCTGGCAGTGGCTTTGCTTCAATAATTTCTTCTGTTGAGACTACTGCATAGCCGGAGACTTTCTTCCCATCATCCATGTAGCTGCTACCATCAGTGAATAGCTGTAGATCGTATTTGTCTAGGGGTACGTCTTTCAAATCTGGCCTGCTACTGAACACTTCTTCCATGACTTGGAGGCATTCATGATTTGGATCCTCTTCACAGTCAGGCAGTAAAGTAGCAGGGTTTAAGGTAGCGATGAGGTCCAAATGAACCCGTGGATTTTCACACATCATGGCTTGGTACTTCGTCATCCGGCTGTTGCTGAACCAGTAACCTCCTTTGACATCCAGCAGAGCCTTGACAGCATGGGGCACCTTGACATGAAGAACTTGTCCAAGGGTCAGCTTGTCTGCTTCTGCTATCAGCATTGGCGGTGGCAGCCACTGCTTTCAGGCATGGGGGTAGGCCGCAGGCCACAGGGTCGAGTTGCTTGGAGAGGTAGGCCACAGGCCTCAGCCACGAGCCAAAGGTCTGGACCAATACTCCTGTTGCTGTTTGGTTATGTTCATGTACGAACAGCTGGAAAGGCTTGCTATGATCTGGCAGACCCAGTGCAGGAGCTTCCATTAGCAGAGTCTTTAATTTCAGAAACGCTGCGGTTTGCTCTTCTTCCCAATGAAAGGGGTCTAATTCTCTTCCTTGGTTGCTTGATGAAGCGGCTTGGCAATTTCTGCGAAGTTGGGGATCCACAGGCGGCAGAAGCCTGCAGCTCCCAGGAACTTCACAGACTTGTCTCCTGGTCTTTAGTTGGGGTATGCGGCACATTGCTTTTTTTTTTTTTTTTCTGCCCTAGTGCACGTTTGGTACCTGTTAACTGGAATCCCAGGTATTTTACACTCTGTTTATATATTTGTGTTTCTTTTTAGACACTCTGTAACCTGCTTGGCTTTCTGTGGGATATAATATTGTCTTAGAGCCACCGGTTTTGCGCCGGGCTTTAATTCAACTAATCTGGGCGGGTTGTCCTCCGCCCCCACCTCAGGAATTCCAAGGAGTAGTGCGTGCGGATCCAGCGTGGCAGACAGAGTAGGTGCCGTGCGCCATTCTTCTTCCCTCGGCATAACTACTGCGATTTTCACAGATTGGGGGTTGTGCGGGCTGGCTGGATTATACTACCGAACAAAACTGCCACTCTCCGGCAGGTTTAATTGAACGTGACCCCGGGGAAAAAAAACAACATAATTTGGGCTTGCAATTTGCAAAAAATATCCCGCTCCAGGAGCTGGATGGGACATTCGGGCATATACATATACACATTGTGTAAATAATATTCTTAGAAATATTTTCTCATAGTTCAAAACAGACTCTTAATACTACATCGAAAAAAAAAACAATAAAAATAAATCATTCCATCAAAAATCAAACAAAAACATACCTTGTAAAAACAGTAAAGAAAAATTACTTTAATTATTTCTCGAATTAATTTTCTAACCGTTTCATATATTTCAATTTAATTTGTTAATAAATTTTATATTTTAGTAGGCAATATTGTATACTATTACATACTTATTATTATTTATATGCAATATATAAAAAACCAGGACTCCCTTTTCTTTTCTTTTCTATTTAATTCTAGCTCTGAACAAAACTTAAACTTTCGGAAATAATATCAACACAAAATATAACATATATCTTGCACTCAACAGACTTCAGACAAATATTCTATTGTAACACACACTAAAATCAGCTAACATAGTACGCTGCACAAATACATAAGGATTATTCTTTCCAGCTATCAGAGAGCAAAGAAAAAACAAACTGCTCCCAATTCTCCCCTCTTCTTGCAAACAGTCTGTCAGAAAAAGGAGGGGGCCTATTACACCAGGGACGACGCTCAATCTCAACTTTTAATTGAACAGTTTAATAATCAATTAAAAACACAATCGGACAAAATCAGTCTGAACTATACACATAAACTATATAGCACTGCAACTATCTCACTCCGTAAAATATTAATTAATTTATATATGCTCCCATCGGGCATCTCAATCTTTTCTGGTGGAGCCTCTCTATCTCCTCTACCCGATGCACCCTGCTCTTCTTCCTCAGCCATACGGGACGGAGCAGAGGGAGCTGACCAACAAACAGCTGCCCGCCCCCCCCCCTCTCCGCCCGCGTAACCGCGGCATTCAGAGCTTCCCTAGCTGCCCCATAACATAATAGATAGGACGGGGGTAAAACATTTATTTTCTTCCAGTTGTTCTACTAACACCTCTCTCTCTCTCTATTATTTTGGGGTCCTGTTTCTTATTTCTCCCCGCTATCATTTATAAAAATAACTCTTGTTTTTAATACAATATCTCCATATATCTATATACGGGTATTCTTCAGGATGTCCGTACTGCTCTGTAACTTGGGAGTGTACCTTCTGTACCAACTCCGGGTCCATTGACCCCTGCTCTGGCCATCCTGGGACTAACATCGGCCACACAACTGTACACATTACTTTTAATTTCTCTTTTGTCAATTCTACACCATAATCATACGTTTTATATAATGCTTCGAAATTCCGCACCATATATTCTAGGGGCATCTCACCCTCCTTTACCTTCTTGGGCTTTGATGACCCGTTACCTATTGTCACTCCTGAAAACAATACTTTTTGCGATACAAATATTTTATTTTAACAACAGTTAAAATCTACAGTCTGATACTTCAGTCAACAATTTATCCGCATCCACATACGCTTCCCCCTTCAGTAGCCGACTGCAGTCGCCTGAGCCGAAACCGTACGTCCAGGGTCAAATCTCGTATTTGCTTCCTCGTGGAGCGAGTAGGCGCGCGTTCACTCACAGCACTCGAGTCAATTCATTCACAGCTCATACCGTATCAGATACTTTCAACATAGAATAAAACATAGGCACTTCTACTCTTTCTACTAGCCAAGGGTACTTATCCCCTTCTTTGTGGCTCCTTATACCCCGTAATTTGAACTCTAACTCTTGACTGCTTGTGGCTATGTGCACCCCGTTCCTTGTCTATACTTCCGCCTGCAATTCCAATCTGCCTTATGGATAATCTACCCACTCAGCACCACTATCTCTGCAGCTATCGCTGGCTTCACTATAAGCCCTTTTCACTATACGGCGTACACACTAGGCACTGACTCAGGCTCTTAGCCCAGTCACAGAAAAATCCCTCCTCCTTTCCCTTTTACCCACGTGGCGAAGCTCTATTTACAAACACTGAACTATGCAACTCCACGCAGCTACCTTCTCCCTCTCATACAGAACTACCCTTTGATTGGCATTCAATTCCCCCGAATCCAGACGCCCGCTAGCCACTCTGGCTCCTTAGCAATGTCAGCGCTACCAGCGGCGGGCTAGATATGCCAATAGGATGGTGGCCATCGCATCCTCTTATCCGTCTATCGCAGTCGGACGTTTCCCTTAGATACCGGTATTTCCTTTAGACATACAAAACATAGAAGACACGTTACCTATCGCCGGCGCTGCTTGCTGTTTCCTCAGACTCATTGGTGTCCCAGTTTTCCCGGGTCAGGGGGGTCTGTTTGGGACGAGATGAGGTCCACTGTACAGGAAATCCTGCTTGGCGCCTGCAGATGTCAGCTCACCTTCAACGGACGCCCCCAACCATCGGGATTCTGGCACTGCTGCAGTCAAGCGCCGCACTGTGTTCAGCAGCCGTTGCCTGTGTCTTGGCAAAAGGCCCGTTATCCCGGCTATCGAGACCCCAGAAAATGTAGCCGGAGTCAGACAGGTTCACTTTCAGAACGGCGCCGGACCAGACACAAGCAAGGATTGTCCAAACACGAGTCTCTTCAGGAAAGGCAAGAGTTTATTGTGTCGTCACACAAGTGCTCACACAGGATTGAATCGCTTAGAGTGAGCCCCGATTACACAGAGACATGAGGTTTTATGCCCCAAATACATAATTAGGTACATCCCCATTATAAATTGATACACTTCTCGTTAGTTTGACAGTCTGTGATTTGTTTGTGCTGTCTTTCTCCGGGCAGTGCCTCCCTCCCTATCGGCTATGTTTATTCAGATGGCCTGGGGCCCGGTCTTCTATACTCCGTCTTTCCGCGGGCCCCAACGACCTTGGAATATCTACTTCTCCGTGCCAGAAACAGCAAAGATCTTTCATAAGACTTTAATTGCTTTTCTGCTAATCTAAACGCATTCCTAAATTTCTACGTATACCTCATTCTAGTTTCAGCTACAAACCTGTCTAGTTATATACAAGTGAACCAATATTCTGAACAAGATGGCCGCCTGTGTACAATGGCGGCCGTCTTCCAGCCTATTTCCACTTCAGTGTATGTTTAAAAAAAACTACAAAAATAATTGCACACACATTTTTTTTTAGTGTGTAGAATTCTTTTTTAATATAATGTAACCGCTTGGCTGCGGAGGATGCGCTGAGCGCGTCCTGCCATTGCAGTCACGATTGGACGGTATTTCAGCCGATCGCTGCGGCCTCCCGGTGCGGACTAACATATTGGATGTCAGGTCAGCCTCCGGAACCCCAGCTGGCATGAATAGTGTCTATTCCAGGCACCCCCCTTCCCCGCCAGAGCAGGGAAGGTGCCTGAAGGGGAGGTCTTTTGGACCTCTCTCCCTCCCCATTGATAAAGGGCACAGCAAAAAAGGAGGCACCGCTTGGAAGGGCACAGCCTGCCCTTCCAAGCGGTGGCTGCCTTTAACCCCTTAGGGGCCCGATTAGGCGCCCAATTGCAGTCCTCTCCCGGAGGTAGCCGACATCTTGGATGTCGGCCAAGCCTCCAGGATCTCCCCCGCCTACTGGCCTCATTGTGCATAGATGCGATGACGTTCGTTCGGGAGTTAACCCCTAGCTGCCACCTATGGTGGAGATACGAGGGGTCCAATGAACCCCGTATCTCCCATTCTGTGGCAGCTAGGGGTTAATGTTTGGTATCATTTGAAAGGCCAGAGCACAGCCTTTCCAATGATTACAAATAACATGGTCATATTTGGTAGGAAAAAAACAAACAAAAAAAACCATTTTGTTTTATTAACGCAGCCTTATTGTTCACATTTCAATGATAATGTGAACAATGATGCTACACAAACAACTTTTCTTTGTGGGGAGGGTTACCTAAAATTACATAATTTCTCAGAAAAAGAAAAGTGATGGGTTCCCAGTTCTATTTTTTATAACAAGCCTAACCCATAGAATATATAACCGCAAAGACTCCGCTGATAAAATGCGAAGAAAAATCACTTTACACGCTGTAGAATATTGAAATTTTATTGCATTTTTTTGTTATAATAGTAAGGCATGATTAGGTCATTTGGGTTGTTTCTGATGTCATGATTTAAAAAGAGTAAACACACTTGATCGATAATAAATGGCTTCAGCCAAACACTAAGCATGAGTGAAAGAAATGTTTTTGTGTCATCATTCATATTCTCTGAATAATGGCCAAGAGATCATAAATTCTGCCAGGGTATGTAAACTTAAGAGCACAACTGTATATAACAGTGTTGTTTGTACACTTAAGGATTTGAGAAAAAAAAATCCCTGACGTTATAAAGCAGCCATGTAGTTGAAATTATCACAGGAAGATGAAATGATTCTACCCATTTTATTTGGCCCACCTGAGCGCTTGGGGTTTTCAGGGGTTACAGTCCATTGGCCCGCATGCTCTAGTAGGAACCCGATCTATCATTGCAGCTGCCTTTAATCTCAGAGCCTACAATGCCGCGCTATAGCGATATGCACGTTCTTATTCAAGACTGAATAATTGAGAACAGTAAAATCATTATAGTGTGCGAAGGGTGGACACGTAATTTGGAAATAATAAGAAGAGCACGAAAACACGCTTATAGCCATTAGTGTGGTTCGGCGATTTTAGTGAGGTTTTAGATAGTAAAAATTACTACTTGCTTGATTTGGAGCATTTCAGCGCTCTGTGGTCAGATTCTGCATTTTTAAATAGCTTTACGAGACACTTTAGAACTATTGCCAGGACAGACGATGCTGGGACTTTGAAAGGTTTGGTATGGCATATAAGGCACGGAGGAGAACGGATATGAAGATTGAAGGGAAAATGTGAGAGTGGAATAAAAGAAAATATGTACGGATAACGAGTGAGAAGAACTCACATTTCTTCTGACGAACATATTATTATGTTGAGTAGATAGCCTGGTATAGGTAAAGGTGGATAAATATAATAATTAATAAAAAAAAAATCAATAAAAAAAAAAAAATCAGAATTCCTAACAAGGACCAACTCTGAGTGTACCAGGAAGGCACATGTGGGAGAAATGCATTAATAAACAGAACAAGGGGTTTTGTGGCTGCCAATCTACACAAATGCAATGGTTTCAGGGAACATCCTTACAAAATAATATATTATGGGCCCCATTCCCTTCCTAATGCGAAAATGGGGACAGTAATGGGGAAAACGTGCGCCAACTGGTTTCCCCGTAGCATCCACATTTTAGCGCTAGATTCCAGGGCAGGCCCTACTTCAGCAGCTTGCCCCAGAATGAAGAGCTATCCTCATATTTGCGGTAGCGCTTCTGTGCCGTTGCGAGTATCACCTTCTGGAGTCCATAGGACTCCATGGAGGGTTGTGCTGCCAGGCTGCGAGATCGCGCAGCGGAGTGATCCCAGTTTCACTCTGCTCGCGGCCAGGAGAAGCGGTGGGCCACCGTTCTTGCCGCAGGATGAGAGGCAAGGATCTGATTTATTGGCAAACTTTTTAGGGGGTGCTAAAGGATTCTGCAGAAGCGGAATCAGTTAGCACCAGCTTTTATGGGTCACAAAGTTTTTGGTTCGCGCATTAGTGCAGTAATTCGCGCTAGGACTTTTAAAAACCTTACTTATCCTAACACTAATTACTGATTGCGCATCCTATACTTAAACATGGGAAGCGCAAAGTACAGTAAGCTCGCTCAAGATTTTTCAAGAGTTTATCGTCAGGAAGGTAATATCGTTGGCAACCATTAGTCACTTATTCTGGTACTAACGCTTACTCACCCGAACACTACAGTTCGCATTCACTAGACAAAAGAGCATTATATAAATGATGCAGACTGACAAGCTAAGCTGTTCCCTTTTTGCCATACACCAGTTACTGTTACAAGTATTTATAAAGCGCCAACAAGTTTCATAGCGCTGTACAATGGGGAGACAGAATAACAAATATACATACACTTTGTGTATACAGAACAGTAGGAGAGAGGACCCTGCTCGAGAGCTTACAATCGAAGAGGAGTGGGGTGAAACACTAGGTGAGCATGAATAGCAGAGTATGTGAGGTAGTGGGGAGCATGAGGGCTGAGTGGGAAGATAGTGCATGGAATCATGAAGTGAGCCATTACGCTTCTCTAAAGGAATGTGTGGTCAGAAACTTCATGAAGGTCTGGAGAGACAGGGAGAGTCTAATGTTGCGGGGAGGGAGTTTCATAGGAAGGGGGCAGCTCGGAAGAAATCTTGAAGGCATGAGTTGGGGCGCACCATGACATGGGTTAACGTTACATAAAGGACAGACTTGCCTGTGGCCACCTGCTACCCTTAATGCACCCATTCTTCCCTTTCCAGTGTTCTATCGAGACCCTATAACTCAGTTGAGAGAGATGACCCACGTGATGTTCCTGCTGCACAGCTGCTGACGTCAGAGGGGGCTCAGCCGCAAAGCGCACACTCATTATTGGTGGGTCTCCACAACCTACGGACCACCGACCAGCAGAGGGGAGACTCCGCTGCAGAACCCACTGGTCATAGGTGGGTCTGCGCTTCTGACGACCCGCCAACATTCACTCCCTCTGTGAGCTTCAACAAGCAGGAGACTGTGGTAGGTGTTATATCGAGGAGACATTTCATGCATCCAGCTCTGGGGAGGGAGAGAATGTGGGCGTGTCGTCAGAAGCGCAGACCCACCAATGAGTCCTGTGGCCGAGGCTCCACTCTGCTGGTCAGTGGTCCCTAGGGTGCGGAGACCCACCAATGAGGGTGTGCTTTGCGGCCGAGCCCCCTCTGACATCAGCAGCTGTGCAGCAGGAACTTCACGTGGGTCATCACTCTCAACGGAATTAGAACACCGGCTTTCCAATAGCCTTATGGTATTGAAATGCATTACATTAACTCATGGCGGTGTTTTTTTTTTAGTTTATACTGACAGCCAGACATCTAACATGAACTCTGCATGAATACATGTGACGGTTTTACCCTTGTAATTTTGGTGAAGACACATGGATTGTTTAACATGTAATATAAATAACACTGCATTGCCATAGAAACATGTCTATATGCAGATCTTCAAGAACGCCGTTCTAGGACAGATCAGAAAATCATTTGTTCTGTTCTCACCATTATATGAAATGTTCTAGAACCTAATATAATTTTGCTTTGTAGAACCTGTCAGTGTTAAGACTGAATGAAAATAAAAGATCTTTTCTTGTATACCGAACTTCAACAATACACAGAGTTTCTGTTAAATCGTGCGTTTTCCATCCGTACACCAATTTGCTGGTTGCCTAGCAACTTGAGTAATACTGTACATGCGTACTGATGAATAAATGCGGTTTTGCTGTGTTCTGTTCACACTCGCTCAGCCAGCAACGCATGGGGAAACTATTCGATTCAGTGAATTAAAGGGCATCCTCAAGGTCATGCAAAGTACTATTGACAATCTTTCTACGAAAACACTTGCAACAAAATAAAAAAGTATTAAGGGGTAAACAGGATAATAAATTATACATATCAAGAAGATGGAGCCGTGACGATATAGAAGTGTTTTTCATAGATCTCTTTTTGGAGGATTTCAGGCAAGAAAAGACACAGGCTTTGAGTCAGCCATGTGTCGCTCTTATCCAGATTCCTTGCCATTGTCTGGGATATTTGTGAAGCCCTCTCTCAGCAAATGAATAAACATGGGCACTGCTAAGTGAAGAACTGAAAAAAAAAATATCTGAGGGGTTATTTTGTTCCCAAACCATGGGCTGTATTCCACCCGCGTCATAATCTTAACCAGAGCTGCTGAAACCACCAAATCTATAAACGCCAATGGCTAGGATACATTTATGACAGCTCTAGTTAAGTCGACACCAGAGTTGGAAGACCACTCGAAGTTATTTTGGTCAAATGTTTTAAATCATTTTGCAAATATCTATTTGGTGCAATAAATTAGAAAAAGAATTGCAGCTTTGTGAAACTCTTGGTCATAAACCAAACTCGACTCAAAAAGGTAAATTAGGAATTTGCAGAGGAAAGAAGACACACAAATAATGTCTCACTGCAGATAATTCCGGGTTCCACCTCACCATCACTAGCAACATTATATTCCTATGCCAACTGTCTAATACAGGAGAACACACATCAAAAGAGGGAACCAATGGGAAGTCTGGTAGGCAAGGGTGCCGATCACTTGCCCTCACGTTTTTAACCTCCCTGGCGTTCCGATTTTGACATTTTGTATTTATTCCAGCCACCTAGCGGTATCCCGAGTGTGGCTTGGGGATAATTTCATTGCTGAAAGCGGTAACCCCGAACCACACTCGGGCTGGATACAGTGAGAAACAAGGGGGGTGTTTTGAGGGTCCTGAGAACGAGCAACAGCACAATGGCCTGCTCTACGGTGGGTGCCCGCTCAGGTCTCACAAACAAGGTACACACCTGTGCTCCCTCGCTGTCCCCTGCATTCACCTCCGTGTGATCGCGGCATCCTGGTTCCCTTCTCTACGAGAAGGGAACTAGGACGCCGCAATCGCACGTAGGAGAATGCAATTGAGGAGGTCAGCGAGGGAGCGCAGGTAAAAAGGTATGTATACAGCCCGAGTGTGGCTTGGGGTTACCACTTTCAGAAGTGAAATTTAACCCCGAGCCATACTCGGGATACCGCTAGGTGGCTGGAATAATCAAGCGACACTCGGGAAAACCGCCAGGGAGGTTAAAATGCTCATTTACTGGAATAATCACACAGATCACTTCTAAGATAGGAGATAGCACTAAAGTAAGATAAGTTGTGTGAGGGAGGGAGAATGGCCTAGGAGGCTACATAATGTCCTTGTCACATTAGTGTGCTGTACCTGCAAGCCAGCCCTGATAAAGTGATTAGTGGTGAGTTCTTTAGTCAGCTCAACCACATAAAATGATGCAATACAAGCAGGAGGCATGGCACAACAGTACCCACATATAAAACTATCCAGTTTACTGCTTAAAGAGGAGCACTTCAATGGATCCTGGTGGGCCAATCCCAGTAATCTTATCTACAACACACAGGAAGTATCTAGGCACGG
Organism: Leptobrachium leishanense; assembly: GCA_009667805.1. Lineage (NCBI taxonomy): Eukaryota > Metazoa > Chordata > Amphibia > Anura > Megophryidae > Leptobrachium > Leptobrachium leishanense. Next base: position 151,750,608 of record CM019067.1, on the reverse strand, counting down.
GTTAGTTGACCGAAGACACCATTATTGGATGAACAAGGGTGGCAACGTTTCCACTAGGGCTTGACAAAGGCCAGTTCTGGCCAAAACATAGCCATCAATGTTTACCCAATACAGCGCCTGATGTATGACTGCTAACAAAGTGTGTGGATTCTTGTTGTGGATTGTGGGTAACATAACCCTCTATCCAATTAATCTTTTAAATCCAAGCTTCTGGTCATTCCCATGCAATCCCTGCTATTTTCTCTCTGGCCACCAGCTCCACACTCCCCCTGCTCCCCTTTTGTTTCGCTTACTTTGGTCCTTTAGATTGTAAGCTCACGGGATGTCTGGCTGAGCACTTGTTTAAAGTGCTGTATTAGTAGGGCAATTATACTACGGGCAGGGCCGGCTGTTCCTTATGTGTTTTTATTATGTCATGTTTGTACTCACTGCTTGTGAAGTGCTGTGGATTCTGTTGGCGCTATACAAGTATCTGTAACTAACATAAAATGCTGCAGTAAAAACGCACAAACTTGTGTCAGAGCTGGAAAATCTTGACTGTTCCACCAAAACAGGACAGTTTGGAGGTCTGCTATGAAAAGCATAGGGTTGTACAAGGCACACTCTAGCATTGGGTAAATCAGCCTCTGTCTGTCCTAATTTAAAGCCCTACATAAACTTTTTTTGAATGCCTCTTATTTGGTTTAAGAAAAAGGACGCGCGGCTTGAATTCATCTCTGGATATTTATTTATTTATTTATTTATAAAGGATTTTACCAGGAAGGATACATTGAGATTTCTCTCGTTTTCAAGCATGTCCTGGGTTCAAGAACATTGAAGTGTTACAGTTACAGAAATACAAAGTAATACAATGCAAGATATTAAAAAAAAACAACACAAATATACAGATTAACAGAAAAAATATGTAGGAAATATAGTCACTAGGTTACATGTTTACAGGTGCATTCTGTATTGAGGTATGTTAGTAAGGAGCTTTTGAGTGACTTAAGACTGGGGGAAGATTTGATGATGTCTGGGAGGTTATTCCATAATTGTGGTGCTCTGTAGGAAAATGAGGACCGAGCCACTGTCTTTTTGTATTGTGGTATAGCAAGTAAGGTGCTGGTCCTGGATCGGAGGTTATAGGATGAGGGAGCTGCTGGATATACTTTGTTATTGCCAAGAAAAACTTGAATATTCATCAATATATCAATAGTAACAATTGTATTGACTTTTGTATCTTACCAGTCTGCAATGCATCCTGTTACTAAGTATCCAAATATCAATCCAACCACCAGAGAAAACTTGGCAATGTGAACTTTCCATGCAGAGTCGCAAATAAGATCCCACTGGTAGGAAAAGAGAGAGAAAGTGGTACATTGAGATTTACATAAATGTCATATATAAATTTAACAGTTAATTAAAATCTCTACGTTAATACACTTTAAGCAACAAATTAGCATTCTCATATTTTTAATGTAGTCAGCTCTCAGCCTATAGTGTCCTGTTGTAAATACTATTCAAGTGCTCTCTTTGGGTATCACCCTGTGCGTGAGCAATGCATCACTTCTCTTCTAGATTATTTGCTCGTCATCATATTATGCCACATATTCTAACAGTCCAACAGCCTGCAACAAAATAACCTAACTGTATAACAACCTGCAAAAGTTACTGATGCTATACAAAAACATGGGACACAAAATAAATAAACACTCTGAAGGCAGAAAATTCTACAAGAGTGATTCCTTTAACATCTGGGTTTTGTTAGTCCAAAAGCAAGGAATAGAAACATTACTGATCACAAATGAATAGTATACATCACTCCTATCACAAGCCATTTGTAGAGACAACTTTTAAAAATACCTGACATCTGGCTTTTTTTGGGATGAAAAAAAAATAAAAAAATACTTGTTTCATTCCAATGCGATCAAATACGAGCCAGTGGAAAGAAAGTAGCGGATGCTTTAAGAACTATCGGAAATTTCTCGCAAATAAAAATAATCTTGCATTACATGAAACTAAAAAAAGAGTTTGTTTGTTTTAGAAACCCCCCTATGGGGTCTAGAGGGAGCTTTCATGAAATATTCTTGTCCAGGTGCAGTAATGTTATGGAGCATAGAGATACCGCTGCATGGTACCGTAGATACTCGAGTATAGCGCGACCCGAATATAACGCGATGGATAGAGATTTATTATGGAAACGAGAGAATACTCAAGACTCGAATATAACGCGAGGAGCAAAATTTTACAGTACCGGTAAACAATTAAAATCCTTTGAGGGTCACGTAAGTAAGGCTACCCATCAGGCCAGGGTGTTCTGCTCTAGAATGATTGCAGTTGTTACCAAGTATGAAGCCGCCGGGCCGCTCGTCTTCTTTACTAGCGATTAGATGGCTGGTGGAGGCGAGCGAGGTGAATGATTGGCCGTGATGGATCCCACCTCTCCCGAATCTGGGAGTTCCTGAAGTGTTTGCAAGCATCAGGGAGCCCGCATTCACTTCAGCGAGACTACTGGAACTTCCGGGAGACTTGGGATCCAGAGCAAGGCAAGTTTTTTGTTTTTTTTGACACGCGATGGAGATGTCTAGAATATAAACGCGACCCCTCCAATTTTAAGGTAGATTTTTGTCACCAAAATCTAGCGGTATACTCGAGTATCTACAGTATTCCTTCTGGGCAGAGGACAGAACCACTTCTACAAAGTAAACATGGCAGGAAATTGAAAATACTGTAAAATTTGAAATTTCTAAAATCACCAAGCCTCGATCGATCCAAGTGAAGAGACAAATTAATAAATACATAAGAATTTAGGTGCCACCATGAAAAGATACGGGCAGTATAAGAATGTTTTTGGATGCACCTTGACTTAGATCAGGAAACAAAATCATTAATAATAAAGCCCGAGCTTTCAGATTAAACATTGGCAAACCTAATGGGTAAAAAGTCTTTTATAGTTTTATATGCCATAATCAAATAACAATCGCATTTTACTCACCAAGAACAGTTCGTTTTTTTAAAATTTTATTTTACTGGAATTGTGGCCAGGCACGAGGCTATTGAGACCGCTCTGGTCCATTTACGTACATAAAAATGTATTTGAGTGGAAAAGAACAAAACAAAAACAAATCAAATACTCTTCTTCACACCAAGCAATTGCAAATAACCTTGAGGTTTAAAAAGACCTGAGACTAGATTCCAAGCCAGATGTAAACTTAAATAGACTTTAATCACTCTGGCAAGTTTACACCAGGCTTGGAATCTAGCCCATCCTTGTTGCGTTTTGTTGGTTTGCAGCTCTGTTGTACACCCCACAACATGAAGTCCTTAAAAAAGTAGATAGAAAGAAGTAAAAGGGCATTTGGTTGTAAATAGGAATTGCCCAATCCTAAAGAGGGATAATTAGTAGGTAATTCTACGTACCATTAAAAATACACATGGTCTTTGAGTCAGGGCTAGATATATTTAGCTTTCCCCCCTTCTTTATAGGTCATATGTGCCGATGCCATCCTACTGGGATAATGACAGAGTGAGTGTATGCTGCATGAATGAACAATGAAGGCATAAATTAAAGGGCACATGGAGCAGCATCCCAGACCAAGCTGCAAAATGCAATTTGGATCAGAGAGAAGTATTGTTGCAGATGGCAGTTCAGGCAGCTGGTCATGAGATCCCACGCAAAGCTTAATTGTGAGTCACTGCTGAATGTCCAAAATTACTGGGCTTAAACAATGATTCAGTAATTACTTTACAATTAGATCACACTGAAGGGAGAACGTGATGTTAAATATCGTCACTTAGGTTATTATACCTCACAATGGCGACTCTCTGATATTACAGGCCCGATCCCAAACAAGCTGTTATCATTGAACAGTAGGTCAATAAGTAGAAGTCTCCCTCTCCTTAAAACCAAGGGCACTCATAAAATTCCAAACCCCTCTTGCAGCTGGATTGTTGTGGCTGCCTTCTGTAAATGAATGCCTGTCTTCCTTAATTTTGTATAAGAAGCTTTATTAATATGACGGGCAGTCGGATATTAACGAGCGATTCCAAGGTTGCTCGCTAAACATTCTTGCAACTGGTAATGGAAATCATTTACTGGTTGCCAAAACCTGGTGGTAAGAGCTTTTGCTTTAGTCACAAGCAGGACATTGAGAACAAGTAGTACCCAGTGTTCTTCTGCTGACCTTGTGCAACCTTGCACAGGACTCGTGAGCTCCATGGAGCTCCACGGATTTTTGAGAGGATACCCACAATGGCGCAGTCAGTATACGTATATGTTAGAAGCTCCACTAACATAGCTTTTCAATTCTAATGGGACTAGTATAGGAAGCCAGTAATAGTTAATGGACACATTTTCCCTCAGTGGTCCTTGTCACATGTGGTCTACCTATCTCTCTGTTTAGCTATCTGTATATCTACCACGATATGTATTACAGTGGCAAGAAAAAGTATGTGAACCCTTTGGGATTACGTGGAGTTTTGCATGAATTGGTCATAAAATGTGCTCTGATCTTCATCTAAGTCACAACAATTTGAAAAACAGTCTGCTTAAAATAATACAAGACAAACATTATATGTTTTCATGTGTTTATTGAACAGAACATGTTAACATTCACAGTGCAGGGTGGAAAAAGTATGTGAACCTTTGGACTTAATAACTGGTTGATCCTCCTTTGGCAGCAATAACCTCAACCAAACGTTTCCTGTAGTTGCAGATCAGACCTGCACAACGATCGGGAGTAATTTTGGACCACTCCTCTTCACAGAACTGTTTCAGTGTAGCAATATTCTTGGATGTCTGGTGTGAATCGCTCTCTTAAGGTCATGCCACAGCATTTCAATCGGGTTGAGGTCAGGACTCTGACTGGGCCACTCCAGAAGGCGTATTTTGTTTTGTTGAAGCCATTCTTTTGTTGAATTACTTGTATGCTTTTTGTCATTGTCCGGTTGCATCACCCATCCTCTGCGGAGCTTCAGTTGGTGGACAGATGGTCTTACGTTTTCCTGCAAAATGTCTTGATAAACTCTGGAATTCATTTTTCCATCAATGACAACAATCCGTCAAAGCCCTGAGGCAGCAAAGCAGCCCCAAACCATGATGCTCCCTCCGCCATGTTTTACAGTGGGGATGAGGTTTTGATGTTGGTGTGCTGTGCATTTTTTTCTCCACATAGTGTTGTGTGTTTTTTCCAAACAACTCAATTTTGGTTTCATCGGTCAACAGAATATTTTGCCAGTAGTGCTGTGGAACATCCAGGTGATCTTTTGCAAACTTCAAACGTGCTGCAATATTCTTTTTGGACAGCAATGGCTTCCTCCGTGGTGTCCTCCCAGGTACTCTATTCTTGTTTAATGTTTTCCTTATTGTAGAGGTGTCAACAAAAATGTTAGCATGTGCCAGAGATTTCTGTAAGTCTTTAGCTAACACTCTAGGATTCTTCTTTACCTCATTAAGCATTCTGCGCTGTGCTCTTGCAGTCATCTTTACAGGACGACCATGCCTAGGGAGAGTAGCAACAGTGCTGAACTTTCTCCATTTGTAGACAGTCTGTCTTACCGTGGACACATGAACATCAAGGCTTTTGGAGACACTTTGTAACCCTTTCCAGCTTCATGCAAGTCAACAATTCTTGATCGTAGGTCTTCTGAGAGCACTTTTCTGCGAGGCATGGTTCACATCAGGCAGTGCTTCTTGAAACCAGTAAACCCAAAACTGGTGTGTATTTTTAAAGGGCAGGACATTCTTCAGCAACACATCCAATAATATCACACTGATTGGACTCCTGGTTGGCTCACTCCTGGCTCCAATTAGCTCTTGGAGAAGTCATTAGGCTAGGGGTCCACATACTTTTTCCACCCTGCACTGTGAATGTTTACATGTTCTGTTCAATAAAAACATGAAAACATCTAATGTTTGTGTTGTATTATTTTAAGCAGACTGTGTTTTCAAATTGTTGTGACTTTGATGAAGATCAGAGCACATTTTATGACCAATTCATGCAAAAATCCACATAATCCCAAAGGGTTCACATACTTTTTCTTGCCACTGTATTTAGGCATTTATATCTATGGCTATCTATAGATACCAGGCCATTTTGCGCAGCTGGCCTAAGAAATCAATGTCTGCGTTTCCAGCCTGCTGGAAGGAAGCAATTAAACAGGTCCGTGACAATTTTCTCTGAAGTCATCACAGGTGTGAATTATAAATAACACCCTTTGAGTTCTACCCAGCATGCAGGAGGGGCAATTGCTCATGGAAGGGAGAAGACACAGCCGGAGCGGCACCCCAACCGCATATCAAAGAAGCAATCACAGCCTTTGATCACTAGCTGTGGTCTTTGGGAGAGGATTGATAGACCAGGGAATTAAGATTAATGACGAAGCGTACTGAGCGTGCTCAGGAGAGGGGCATTCTGGGGATTGTAGGCAAAGGCTCTGCCAGCTAGGAGGCTGGACTTGCTGTTATCTCCCTTACTTGTTTGCGGTTTGTGTGTAATGTGTAATTAATTGATTTATCATATCCATCTTTTTGTAACCAATGCACTGTGATTCTATATCATAAATAAATATAACTTAAGTTTCTGCTTCTGGCTGATGAGATCCACGCCAACTGAAGAGACTGGAGTATTGCTTGTTGTTTTAAGCTCTAATAGCTACGAAATTGTGAGTTGAGGTCGCTGGGGACGGTTGGGTAAGCAAGATTTTCAAGCCCAAGGGATTGTTGTCTACGCAGTCACTGTCTGGGTCTAGGATAGACAGACAGCGGGGTTGCTTAGCCCTGCGTCCCTCGCTGTGACGCGCGTAGTGTCCATGAGGACTGGTGGCAGCGTAACTAATAGAATAGGAAAGTGGTTCCAGGGATTGTGGGAGACGTAGTCACTACCCGATTCAAGAGAAGACTAGTACTGCGTTACACTCCTGGGGATCACTTAATCGCGCCCTACGTGCCTGTTGTGAGAGAAAGTGTGGCCGGGATGGTTAGATAAGCGCGTGCGTGGATTGTGGTCTACGCAGTCATTATCTGGGTCTCGGATAGACAGATAGTGAGCGGCTTAACCTGGCGTCTTTCGCGGTAGCGCTCGTAGTGGACCTGAAAGTCCTGGTCACCTATTACTGACTCCGCTTGAATAGGGCACTATCGGTTTTATGAATCTGTGTGGTTTCATTCTCAGCAATGACCTACAGGGTTATTCAGAGAGGTGAAAAGCAGGGGAATGACTGGAGAATGTAAAATTCTAGGTCAAAATAGCCGATTTGGAAAGGGAGATGAATGGGAGAATTTCTCTGGTTTGGCCATTTTGACCTAGAATTTTCCATTCTCCAGTCATTCACCTGCTTTTCACCGCTCTCTGAATAACCCTGATAGTGTAATTCTCCATTACTGAACTGTTGGAACACATGTAACACCCAGTATGCAAGAGGAAAATGTATCAAAATAGAAAGCAAATTGTTAAATGGTACATTGTTTGATGCACCTATGCGATGCCTTGGGTGGTGTACAAAAGTGGCTCAGGTGGCCAGAAGTATACTAGTCCAAAAGAACAAAAGAAAAAGGCATTTAGCGGAAACTTTGCTTTGATTGATGTGTCACCAATAAAACGGTCTGGAAAGGAGGTGGAGTAACCCTGTCCAGTTTTCCTTTTCTACTATGAATATCTTCTAGGTCAGTGTTTCTCAAACCTGTCCTCGGGACCCACAGCCAGGCCAGGTTTTCCAGATATCTGAAGCGAAGCACAGGTGATATGATTTGGTGCTCATTGATTGCAGGATTCAGTCAGCATTTACCCCAAGATGATCTATAAAATCTGGCCTGGTTGGGGGTCTCGAGGAGAGGTTTGAGAAACACTGTTCTAGGTGGACTCTCCATAGATTGTATTGGCACCTGCCTGACCTTGCTGCTCTACAATGCGAGAAATTTTCTAGTCAACCACAAGCAGTACCAGGAGTAAGTACAGCGAATGCTAAAGGACTACTGCTCACATGTCATATGTTAATGATTGTATAATAAGTCCGGTACTTGTCAAATGCTTTTAACACATGATGAATTTTGCTAGTGGTAATATTATCATATGAGTCTCCATAGAAAATCAGTTGTATAGGTACAGGGCACTGACGGCAGGAGCAGAGGAGGATTTAGACACCCTATTCTTCATATAGAGCCAGAACAAAGCAGTGGATTGCAAATGCCACAGTTGTGAAAAATGCCCAAATTTGATGCAGTTTCCTCTCGTGTCTGGTCTTTTTCCAAATTTTCCTCCCACACTTCTAGTGCTTAACACTGAAGTGGTTATTCAGGAAGCACTGGTGATTCCAGTTGTTGCAAACATTGGCATCTCACAAAAGGGAAATTCAAATCACTGCAGGAGAAGATTAATTGACAAAGCCACTCCTGCCATCGTCTGAATTTCTCTTTTTGGACACAATGACATAAGACTGCCAGTTATTGGATTATTTGAAGTCCTGCCCTGCTTTTGTATGCTATGCAAAGTACACAAGACATGGAATTGTAGCGTAAGCACTTCCAAATTAACAGCAACCCAATTACCACTTTGATTGCAAAACCAAAATGGGCAGAAGCAGCTGAGAGAGGCCTGGCAGTAACGAATGATGGGTGCTTGGGACATCTGACACCGGTTTGTACTCCGCAGCATGCTGTCCTCACCTTTATGAACTCATCCATGGGATACTTTACTAGTAGTTTACATCTCTATGTAGCAGACAACACAGAGGGGTAACTAGTAACCTCAGGGCCCAGGTGTGGGAATCCATGAAGGGCACCCCCCTCGCCGCCCCCATGCACTGGACCCCTCCAGGTCCCCAATGTTGACTTCAGACAATCGGTGTCCCATTTTTTTCCAGGTCCACTACGACCACTTCAGTCTATCCCATTTTTAATGTGATGTGCACTATGTGTATCTCAGAACTCCATAGCAATAAAACTCACAGTAATGTGCGTGTGTATGAGCGAATCATAGGGGAGGCCCTGGCCCTTGCCAAGCTGCCCAAGTGAGGCCACAGCTGGCTATGTGTGGGGGCCCCCTGAACTCAGGGGCCCTGTAGCAGTCGCATTCTCTGCACCCCTGGTAGCTACGCCCCTGAACAACATTTAGGAGATTGTAACAATCGATTCTACTGGTTTGCAAGTGATCAAATGTGAAATATGGTGCTCATTTACTGGCATCACAGTAATCAGACAGCATTTCCTGAGGTAACATTTCACACATCAAACGTCCGATTCAGAATATTTATGAATACCCTTAAGACCTCAAAATACAATAACTCAAAGTTGCGATACGGTCAAACCACTCATCCTTTCCATTACAAATAATATTAATCTATATTCAACGTGAGTTTGTTAACAAATTGGAAAAAAATAGAATTTAATATTTGAGTAATCAGAAACTTTTAAGATTTAAGACTAGCTTACTGAAGATTAAACCCAGACACAAAAGACTGCCAATTTTCAACCCGAAAGAAAGTACAACTAAATCACTCCTAAACACATTTACATTCTTTTTTCCGCATCGATCTTTACCGACTGAGAAAGAAGAGAACAATATATACACTGCACAGTTTGTGATTGATGGAAAGAACCTGGAAATGACTTCTTAATGGAATACATAAAAGGTACGGCTATAATGGAATCAAAAGCTACTTGCAGAAATGTGTGTACATCACAAAAGTGTATCTATAATAGAGTTCACAATTAAAATATCTGACCAGGATGTATGCACATAATCTTAAAATGTGATTAAGATCTACAAGACTGAAACGGTACAAAGCTACTTAATATAAAGCACTACGGAGAAGCAGGAAAAAAGGCAAAAGTAAAGAGAGTTTCACTTAAATAATGGATGGTTAAATTTAGCTTGCGTTACAATAAAAACGGTAATTTATTTGCTGTCTATGTACACTCAGTGGTAACTTACGATATTTGAGCAAAAACAAGGTATAGGCCAGCACAGAGTATTGGCAACAGCGCTAGTGACCTGCCCTACAGCGAGTCCCCACTCGGGTCTCAAAAGGTTTTAGCTTGTTGTTGCCAAATCTACATCCAAAAATCAGATTGTGATACCCAAAAAGGACAAGAAGTCAACTCTGCAGGAACTACAACCCACAAGGATTATTTTGGACTGGTTAGGCCGCATAAGGAGGTTGTAGCTGATACCCATCTAGGCACCTCGACCAAGGGGATATTTGCTTTAACGGATTCTCGGCTTGTCATGCTGCAGAAATGCCATTCATAAAAGCATGCAGACGTGGCCAAGAGCTTCCTTTACAGTTTATTTCAAACATAGGTGTGGACATTTGATCTGAATGCCTGACATTGGGATGGTTGTCAGTTGGCACATCTGATTTTCTGTGATTTTGCTGAGCAAAAGTCCCTGACGTTTACAGAGATCAGGACAAAAGAAAACCCCAAAAAGTTAACACCTTGATAAGGTTAACCTGTTACAGATGTAGTTACACTATCCTGTTCCGCAAACCTCCGCTCCTTGGAAAAGAATTATTCACAATCTGCTGGACCCACAATTCCAAAATTGTGGAGAAAGCTCACATAAGGCAATTATTTGTTAGTTACATCACTATGTATGGGTAAGTAGAAAATCTCTAAGAATTAAAGAAATGTAAACAATGACAGTTTCACATAACAAGTGTGGACATTCTCCTTCAAGATGCACTCTGAACCCACTCACAGCTTCAATATGGGTTTATCCGCCTCATGTGTGCTCCATGAGCATCCCAGTTGGCCAAATCCAATGGTAATTCATGTCAGAAATAAGGGAATCCAGGCCCTCAACCGCACTATAAGTGCAGCTTTTAATGTACGAGAATTGGTGGCGTTGGCAACGTTTATGCCAAGAAGGACCTTGGTCAAGCCCAAAGGATTGGATTTCTTTTTTTCTGGTAGACTTGTTAAGATGACTGAGACAACCAGGCAGTATAATAGTGTTATGGAAAATAAAATATTTGAGTATAGATGGCATCAATCTTTCAGGTAGATTATAGTAACACCAGATGACCACAGTGACTTCCACACCTGTAGCATGGTTACACATCGACTGGATTGATCAATGTCAAGTGATGGATGGTCCTAACCAGTACTAGATTGCGTTTCATTATTAGGTATACCAGAGTCTACACATAAAGGGCCATATTACAAAGTTGGTGCTAACTTAACCAGAGCTGTTAACTTAACAGCTCCATAGGCTATAATGGCTCTGGTAAGTTTACAACAGCTCTGGTTAAGTTAGCACCAGCTTTTAATACTGGCCAAAATGTTTATAATCAAAATGACTAAAAATCCATGCAGAACCAATTTATGGCCACTACAGATTTAACCCTTTCACTGCGGAGGACGTGCTCCGCGCGTCCACCCGCAGTGTTGTTCCATGTGGAGGACGCGCCGAGTGCGTCCTCCCTTTGCGGCCAGCGATCGGCAGATCGCTGTGCCCCCCGATGCGGGCTGACCTCCTCGATGTCAGCCCAGCACTCGGGGACCCCGGCGGGGCGATGACATCTAATTCAGGCGCCCCCCCTCGTGTGCGGAGGAGGCGCCTGAAAGGGAGGGGGGAGGTCCTTCGGACCTCTCTCCCTCCCGATCGCTGGGGTGCACTGGGTTAAGCCAGGCACTGTTTGGAAGGGCACAGCCTGCCCTTCCAAACGGTGGCTGTCATTAACCCCTGGGGAGCCGGATCATGATTCGGCGCTGAAAAGCGATCCTTTCCCGGAGCTGGCTGACAAATTATAAAAAAAAACTAATTATAAAAAAAAAAATAAACAAGTTTTTTTGTTTTTTGTTAATGCAGCAATATTGTTCCCATTTCAATTATAATGTGAACAATGATGCTGCACTAACGATTTTTGTATGCGGTGCGTTTGTTAAAAAATAGCAAAATTTTCCCCAAAAAAAAAATAAAAAAAATTTAACGAGTCCCCATTTCTATTTTTTTTAACAAGCGCACCCCATAGAAAATATAACCGCAAACGATTGCATGTTAAAATTTGAAAAACAACACTTTTACACATTGGAAATTATTGAAAATTCTAATTTTATTGCATTTTTTGTTATAATATACAGACAGGACATATACATATAATGACATATTATGAATCTGCCGGAAAGAACGATATATAATATGTATGGTTCATATATCAAAATATGGCTTCAAAACGCGGTTAAACGTGATGAGCGAAAGCGGTAAAAATGACCTCAGCACAGAGGTGTGAAAAGCCTCAGCAGCGAAAGGGTTAAAAAGCAATAATGGCACATTCTCTTTTTCGTTTTCAAAAACGATCCATCTTATTTGATGTTCAGCATACAGAAAGCGTGGAAACCTTTTGGCTGACATAGACTTTCTCAAACCATTCACTGAAGAAAACCCCTTTGTTGGGGCGAAGGGTTGCCCTGCTTTGTGCATACTGGACATCAATTAAAACAAATTATTTTTTAAAACTGCAAATGAAGCTGTGCCAAACACATTATTGGTTTGTGGTCTATTCAACAGTTGTGGCACAACCGAGAGTGATTTAGAATGCTGCCCAAATTGGATATATTCCTAGAAGTAAAAGTGTGTGCTGGCTCTATAGGATTATATACATATTTTTAATTTTTTTTTAAATCTTAGTAAACATGACAAATCACTAACAAATTGCTGGACAGTGGGAGGAGGCCGATGTGATATCAAATGTAATGGCGTCACTCGCCAGCAATCTTCGATTACAGCTCTAACTGCCCTACCTCTCCTGCTTGGTTATTATCATAATTTATATAGCGCTAATAGTTTCCGCAGTGCCTTACAATAACCAAAGGGAACAAGATACAGATAGACCTAGGATGGAAAAAAGAGGTGTAGAGGGCCCTGCTTATAGGAGCGTACAGTCTAGATCAGTGCTTCCCAAACCTGTCCTCGGGACCCTCAACCAGGCCAGATTTTGCAGATCACCTTGGGGAAATACAGACTGAATTCTGCAATCACTGAGCAGCAAATCATATCACCTGTGCTGCGCTTCACATATCTGGAAAAAGTGGCGTGCCAGAGGGTCCTGAGAACAGGTTTGGGAAACACTGGTCTAGAGGGATTGGGGTAGAGGGATTGGGGTTGAGGAAGACAAGGTGAGTCTTACTGGACGGCAGGATCATTAGTGCCAGTGGTTCAGGAATGGTGGGGCCATAGAAGCGGCTTAAATCATGTGTGAGTAGGTGAGCAGAGGGATGAGTTAGAAGTCTCTTTGGAGCATTTACAACTTTAAGCAGATTTCCGTAAGACCCTTTCTCCCCTGTGAAACATTAAATTACTACTCTTTTGCTACACTACTGCTGTTCATATTAGAAAAACCAGAACATGTTTAAACAAGAAATAACATGACAGATCAGTAGTATGTAGGTTTCCCCAAAAATTATGCGATTTAGTAAAATACTATGGATTCCTTCACAATACTTGACACAACACCCAACATAGAAAATACAGGAGCTACAATGGTAACTTGACAGATAGGATTGGAAAATTAAAATGTATGCAATGTCAGTTGCCATTTTCAAATAGTTTAATCTAAATATATATTACAAATAAACTGGGTTCATTAAAAATAAAATTTAGGGAGCACAAGACAAACAGCTGACACATAACACCAGTACAGCGGCACAAAAGGAAATATCCAGGTCTGAGGAGAAACTATGTCAAAAGCCTCGTAATAAAATATAAATGTAGAAACTGCCACCCATACATTAAACAATGCCAGTAAACTCCCGAGCTACTCATTATTGTTCTTCAAATAAGGAGGAGTGAGAATACATAGAAGAATACTCGCTCTCTCTCCCTAGGTCATGGCAGCTGGTGGTGTTGCAGTACTTCCTGGACAGGCAGGGCGCCATTCTGGCAAACTAGCACCTGGGACTGCTGCATCTGGTCAGAGGAGGGCTTTAAATAGAGCTCTGTGCCCTGTCATGATTTCTTGATCCCTTGGTTTGACTTCTGGCTAAGTATTCTCAGTTCTGGTTTCTGCTCCTGTCCCTGTTTGGTTTATATTGGATTCTGTGTACTGACCCTGGCCATTGTCTCTGAACTTTGGTTTCCCCAAATATAATTATATATATTACCGATTCCGTGTACCGACTTCTGGCTTTTGTATTTCTCTCTTGTCCCTGTGGGTTCAGTGTTCTATGGGTGTGGGTTCAGTGTTCTGTGGGTTCAGTTCTATGTATTGTCCATGTCTTCATATTCTCTATTCAGCTTAGATCTGACCATTCTAAGGACCAGCCTGTCCGATTACTGGGTTTTGTCTGCGTGCTGGATGACTTGATATCCTGACACCCTATGCCCCTCACCATGGTCCCTCTCCCTATACCAATCCCTCACCTTGAACTCGCCGTCTCCATCCCTATACGTCACTCTAGATAGACCCTCTCTATACCTCTTACCCCAAGCCGCTTTTTCAAAAATAATATGGGATTCATTCTTCATGAAAAAGGAAGGAAAAAAAAAAAAAGTACAAAGCTTTGGTACAAACCACATTATAAAAACACATATCTGTGGAACTGCTATAGTACTCAGGGGCTTTTGCATTACTCAAAGGGCTAAGAGTAAGCATTTCATAACTGTTTATAAATTATAGTAACAGTTTATCAGCTGAAAAAATGTATAGGCAATTAGTCAAAACGTGTCAGATTCCAAGTCACTGGTTTGTCCTGTTTTCACCATGCATTTTCTGCCGTGAAGATTAACAACCCAGCATTTCTAACCGTATACATGTTTTTGCCTACAGTGGCCGGTTAATTTACCTATATTTATCTCAGCCAAAAGCTCCTTCAAAACAATAAAGAGTCATTCATAAAGAGCATTTATATTGGGCAGAAGCAGGACGGTAGATTGCAAGTGTCTGAGGAGTGTGTCTTCTTGAAACATACTAAACATTATCAGGGTAATTCAAAAAGAGATTCAAAAAGTCACCGCATGTTCGGTGACTTTTCGTTCTCTTCAATTCGGTTCCTTTTGCCGATCCCATATCGGTGACCCTGCGGTGTATTCAGCAAACACCACAGGGTCCCCGAATTGCACGGAAAAGCTACCGCAAACCTGACGAAAACGAACCGCAAAATCCACCGAATGCACGCCGGAAACCCGCAAAAACATCTGGATTAACCCGCCGAAAACCACAGAAAAAGTCGAGCAGGAGCCGATCACACACAGCGAAGCCTCCGGAGAAAGCCGAGACCGCAGACAGAGTGAAGTGAATAAATTAGGAAAACAGTTTGCTTGAATGATTGAAAAGTGAAACGCTGTTTGCAAAGAAACTACTGAGCGAAAATGTCTGAAATTTGCATATGAGGTCCAATGAATGATAATAAAAAGGGCTGTTACAGTAAAAATAAGAAAACTTAAAAAAATAAAAATCGGACTTTTAATAATAAAAAATAAATAAAAATAAAAATCTATAAATAAAGAGACTCTTTACTACAGAATTGTATAAATGAACGGTTTATTAGATATTGATTTAAAACCGGAATATTTTTAACATTGAAGCCTATGGGATTCTCCTGAATAAACTTGCCGAATTAAACCACCGAATGGCAGGGCATTAGGGGAACCTTTCACTGCTGGTTTTTGTTCTCTGAATAGCCGAAGCAGTGCTTTTTCATGAGGTTTTCACTGCCCTCGAATAAGCACCGAACAAGCACCGTATGTTCAGGCAATTCGCCAGGATTTGGCATATTGCCTGCTCTCTGGATAGCCGAATGGCCAAGAAAGGGAACCGAACGCTGATTTCAGCGTTTGATTACCTTTCTCAAGCAATTCGGATCTCTTTTGAACTCTTTGTATAGTTCTGCAAGCTTGAGTTTTTGTTATAAACCTCACATTTACTGTCAGGATAAGAGTAACACTGAAACAATAAAAAGACAGGCATCGCAATACAAGACCATCAGCTTGTCAACTGTGATTCAAAAAAAGAACGTTAGATATAGAAACGACAGAAGGAAAAATGTTCAAGCAAGAGAGTAACAAAGCAAAATTTATAGAGAAGCTATACAGGAAAAAAAACGCAATGGAGAGAGTGATATTCAGAGAAAGAGAATGATACCAATGGAGTGAAATCCAAAGACTGATATAACGAGGCTTAGAGACAGGCGACACTAGAGGAAAATCTAGATGCAGAGAATAAGGCAGAGAAAATGATCTAGATGTTAAGAGCAGTTCAAAGAATCAGTTTAACTATATCGATCAAGAGCCAAAAAGATGATAGAGTAAGACCAAGGCGCAGGGAGAAGAAGTGAGCGATCTCTAGATCAAGAGTGAAAAAGACAGGTCTACAGATGTCTATAGAATACACACAAGAGAATATCTTAAAGGTCAAGATTTTGTATCAGTCGGGAGATAGCAAGTGACAGAGTGGAGAAGTATTAAGATAGGGGAAGGGAGAAAAAAAAAAAAAGACCATGCACTCAAATTCCAGTGTTGGCGCATACCAATTATTTTGACTAATCGAGACAATCCAATTAGATTTCCTAGCATTCACGGTAAGTGCTGTGGATTGGACTTGTCAGAGATACACTGCTGCTCAACACAAACGATACTAGACTTCAAGCAATAAAAAAAAAAAAAAAATCATGCCAATAAACAATAGCTCACAACCCCAAGACGAGCCAATAAAAATGCAACTTGTAGACATCTGTCAGTTTATCTATAGGTGTCTCAAAACATTAAGGTCTATTATAAACAGCCCAGAGGTAATTGATCATGAAGGGGATAATAAACTTCGTGTTCCTCCCCTCTTGAGCCCCGATTCATAGACCAGCTGGCTGTTGTGTAGAAGCAGCGTTCATTAGAATGATGTCAATGTGATTTTTAAAAGAAATGGCGTGAGACGCATCAGGGCTTTTCTGCAGGTGTAACAATTGACAGATGATTGGATTGACTCGTGGCACATAAGCAGATGTTCCATACGGAAGCTGGAGGACACGGCAGATCCTATTAACACCAGGGCTTTCAGGAATCTTTTCTAATCATAGTAAGTGAGGCAATTCATCACGCCTCCATCCATCAGATGAGATGGGTATCTTCAGGGTCACCAAGCTGCTTCTTTGTTCGTCATGTAGTTTGTTGAGTTTTTATTTTAAGGAAATTGGAATACATAACAAACAGAAACTAGCAGCAATGGCAGATACGGACTCCACCTTTTGCAGTTGGAAATCTAATAAACATTTGTGGGGCAATATTTGCTACTTCTGCTCATTTCGATAAAAAAAAAATATATATATATACAGTTGTGTTCAAAATTATTCAACCCCCACTGAAATTGAGTGTTTTGGCCAGTTTGACATTGATTTTGATCATTTCAGTCATCTTGCTTACAATTAAATCAAAGAGGCACGTGTAGGTCAGGACAAATATAACATAACATTTATAATGAAATAACCACAAATGTCTTTTTTGTGCTCACATCATTATCAGTTTTATTCAACCCCAAGTGACATTCAATCTTAGTACTTAGTACAACATCCTTTTACAGTTATAACAGCTTTTAAACGTGAAGCATAGCTTGACACAAGTGTCTTGCAGCGATCTACGGTATCTTCGCCCATTCGTCATGGGCAAAAGCCTCCAGTTCAGTCACATTCTTAGGCTTGCGCACTGCAACTGCTTTCTTTAAGTCCCACCAGAGTTTCTCAATTGGATTTAAGTCAGGTGACTGCGATGGCCACTCCAAAATGTTCCAGCCTTTAATCAGCAACCATGCTCTAGTGGACTTGGAGGTATGCTTGGGATTATTGTCCTGTTGAAAGGTCCACCGTCTCCCAAGCCTCAGGTTTTTTGACGGACTGCATCACATTGTCATCCAATATCTCCTGGTACTGAAGAGAATTCATGGTACCTTGCACACGCTGAAGCTTCCCTGTACCTGCAGAAGCAAAACAGCCCCAAAGCATGATTGACCCCCCGCCATGCTTCACAGTAGGCAAGGTGTTCTTCTTCATAGGCCTTGTTCTTCCTCCTCCAAACATAGCGTTGATCCATGGGCCCAAACAGGTCTAATTTTGTTTCATCAGTCCACAGAACACTATCCCAAAACTTCTGTGGTTTGTCCACATGACTTTTGGCATACTGCAGTCGACTCTTCTTATTCTTTGGAGACAGCAAGGGGTGCGCCTTGGAGTTCTGGCATGGAGGCCTTCATTACGCAGTGTGCGCCGTATTGTCTGAGCTGAAACTTCAGTACCCACATCTGACAAATCTTTTCTCAGTTCCTCAGCAGTCACACGGGGACTTTTTCCTCACTCTACGCTTCAGGTAGTGCACAGCAGTCGAAGTCAGCATCTTCTTTCTGCCACGACCAGGTAGCGTTTCAACAGTGCCCTTTGCCTTGAATTTGCGAATGATGCTTCCTATGGTCTCTCTTGGTATGTTTAACATCTTTGCAATCTTCTTATAGCCATTGCCCTTCCTGTGAAGAGTAATCACCTCTTCTCTTGTCTTCCTGGACCATTCTCTTGACTTCACCATGTTTGTAACCACACCAGTAAATGTCTAGAAGGAGCTGAGTATCACAGTCATTTTAAGCTGCCTAATTGGTGCTTATTATGCTTTATTGCTGCTCCGTGACATCCACAGGTGTTTTCAATACCTGATTGAAAACACTTGAATGAACCTCTGTTCTTCAGAGTGGTCGTCTTTAAGGGGTTGAATAATTGTGTCAATGAAGAATTCACAAAAGAAACATTTACTACTGTATTACAAAACCAATTGATGTCATTTTAGTTGCATATGGTTCTTTAAAAAGTCCTTGTAGGATTTCATTCTGAATACAATTACAAATGTACACTAAATTCCCTAAAACCCTTTACAGCATTGGGAGTTGAATAATTTTGAACACAACTGTATATATTGGAATCAACCTGCAGAAGTGTTATTGTAGTATTGATTTTCAGTTGTTGGAAGATGGTCTGCAAACCTAACGGACCTATAAAAATAATCTAGTGTAGCACTTTAGTAAAGATACCAGGCCACACTATGAAAGGAAAGTTGGATGGTTCGAACAGGCAAAACATACAAACAAGACCTGTAACCTAAATACTAAAGTTTAACAGCAATAGAACCGGTGTTTACATACAAATACACATATTACCCAACAAAATTATCTAAATAAGGACCTTTTATTGAAATCAATGCAACATTTTGGCTGTTTACTAGGGCCTTTATCATGCTTGATAATTGCTTTAGTACAGAGCCGTAACGTTGCATTAATTCCAATGAGAGCTCTATTCTTAGTCTGATGGTGTGACTGGCCTTATTCAGAATTTGCCGGCCCGTGACTTTAGTTTGTGCGGAACCTAGCATATGCATTGTCCACTCTTTCAAAACTATAGAGACAGTCCTGGCACGTCGTTTTTCACCACCTCTTGATTCCACCCAAACATGGCCTACCTCCAGCACTTCCCCTAACATTCAGACAAGTAAATGCAGGCAACCCAGCGCAACACTTATGTTCTCCAACCTCTGATTCCCAGTGTAACAGACCTACCCTAAACTGATCTTGCTTTATCTTAAAACCCAACAACCAGCAGCATACAACCCAACCAGAACTACAACCACGGCCCTCTAAGTATACCCTCTTCACACATAAGCATCCCCCACGTCCCCCGTGACTCAGCACCTGGGACGAAGTCATGCGGGCAAGCGGATTTTCTCCATTACAGATTTATTTTGCGCTCATACACCACTGCCTTGCACCAGGTCGAACAACGCATAGACTGAGAGCCTGGAATTGCGGGAGGAGATTGACGCACATACATACTGCTCTCAGATTTTTTTGTGGATAGTCATAGGCAGCTTGCACTGCAGAACAGACCCACATCTCCTCACTGCCATGCTCTACCTACAGCAGATGACAAAAACGTCCAGATACTAGCCCTTATAGGTCTTCAAACAAGAGTTCATTATTTTCTGTGAGAACAATCTAGTTTGAGCCCCAAATACCCAGTACACATCCAATCAGATTAGTCCTCTGGTTTATAAGATTCTCAGTCTCCATCACTCCTTGGGAATATAACCCATCCCTGATAGAATTTGTGGGCAGGATAGGTGATGTAACCAATAAATTCTGGAATTTAAGGCTCTGATTAATCACTAGGGAAGACGCTTCCAAAAGGAGTTACAGCTATCAGTCTGTTTAAACCCATTAAGAATGACTAATGAAAAGTATAGCTGGCAATGTTAAAACGGTTCACAGGTTGTGGGCTTTCAATCCACCTCTGGGAGCATTGTGGTTCAATTATGTAGCTGCATTCGTTATTCCGTTTATCGGAGCTGCCAGGGTTTCCATTTATTAAAAGGAGATTTTATAATAGCTTCCTTTTTCTAGAAAGAGTGTATCCATATGCTTCATAATCATGGAGGTGGTGAGGAGAAAAAGCTAAAAAAATAAATAAACTGCGGGTCTAACCTTGTCCTGATTGAGGAGAGAGGAGATGAAGGAGTAAGGCTCCCCAGGGTACAAGTCTTTCAATGGAGACAAAACCTCAAGAAGTTTTATTTGCATACAAAATAATTCGGAGTCTCACTCTGGATTCAAATTTCACCTGCCTTCCCTTAATTCCCACAAAATTCAGTAACTGTACTCGAAAATGGCCTCACACACTAGTAGTGAGTGCAATATACAGAGCATAGGTGACCCAATTTAGTAGGGAGTGACATTTTATCTGTGGGACGGATTTCCACCTACTGTCATTCATGACTGTTTCCCTTCTTTAGTAGAAGCTCAAAATGTTTGGAGACCAATAGCGTACTTAAGGAGTTTGTGAAAATCAGTAGTTATGGCTGAATGTTATTACCCTGGCAGTGAAGGCAGTCATCATGACCAGGTACTGCAGGGGTGCTCAACCCATGTCCCTCTGGCCACTTGTGGCCTGCCGTGCCCTTTCAGCGTAACCCATGAAGACGATCAAATATACAGCAATAGCATAGCATAGTAACATCTCATGGAGAAGCTGTGATAAACTTTCTTACCCCATTGATCAGCAAATATTGGCATTCCTCACCGCATCCCTACTACACAGAGGTTTCTTCTGCACTCCCTTCCTTGCTCTGCCCCACACACCTACAGACCTTCTCCAGCCAGAACTCCACCTTGCTCACTTCTCCAAAACACAGATTAAAAAAAAGAAAAAACATTCAAACACCCCTCCTGGCATGTAATTCAAAACTATGACCTCCTGCGAGATGACAGTTATCTGCTGACTTTTCCATCAGATGCAGGCAGTGATCCCTGTGAAGACCCCAGCAAAGACTCCCGGTCTCCCGCTAAAACAATGTATCGGAGACACATTAACATGGATTTTGAAGCTTCAAGTCAAAACAGAAGGTGAAAATTACCGAAGGTCATCTGGAGCACCACTTCTATCTTGGCTCTTTGAGGCCAGATGGGAGCGCTCATTGAACACCCCAGTCCCTAGGATGAATAGGAATGACAATTGTGGTCACAATTATCATTAAATCGTATTATAAAAATTTTACTTTTAATATTGTGCATATAAAACCAGTACAAATAAAGAGAAGACCACCGCTCTGATAGTTAGACAAACACACACAAAAACCCCCCCACAAAATTAGCAGGTAGGATATTGTTTCTCAATCTTGCTTTAGATATTAAAGTATTTCCACAATAAACCTCTCAATATTCAGTTCTCAATTTCTTAATAGGTAGGAAACCAACCTTCAAGGGTTGGTAAGTATAGGAAAGTGAGAGGAAGTATCTATGTAGAATATTATATGTCAAATCCAGCAACATGCAATCACAACAAGAGGAGCGCTCCCCAAATCCAAATAGCAAAATGATTGCAATAAAAATATCCCTAAACCTGCATTGGTACTCAAACACTCAATGCGTTTCGCTACCACCTAGTAGCGTCATCAGGAGTTGTGGAAAGTTCAGTGTGTGCAAGAGAACACTGGGCTCTGCTGGGCATGTGAAACACTGGGCTCTGCTGGGTATGTGACATTCTGGGCTCTGCTGGGGATGTGAAACACTGGGCTCTGCTGGGTATGTGACATTCTGGGCTCTGCTGGGTATGTCAAATGATCTGGTTTCGTTAAGAAAAATACAGTTAATTTATCTTTGTTCAATAGAGTTAATTTAAAATTGTTTAATACAGTTTATATTTATTTTACCTTTACTATTGGTGCTTTTCAAACTTTATTCTTGAAAATAACAAGAAATTTAGCAGTTTCATGTGTGGCTTTTTTTTGGGGGGGGGGGGTGCAAGTAGCTGGTCTTGCCTAGGGCGCAACATAGTTTAGCACCGGCCCCGCACACACCTCCTAAAAAGGGCAGGGCAAACCTAATTAGCTCAGCTGTTAAACCTCTTTAGGGGAAAAGTGGAAAAGTCAGTGTGTGAGTGTGAGTGTGTTAGTGTTATATATCACATACACACATGGTATAATCCGACCCTCACAAATTTAATATTTAAAACCTCGTCAGTTGTTTTTAAATCTATGGATGGACCGCTCTGCATGTTTATATACACATATTCACAAAGTATGCTCATGTAATGAATATGCAGCATATACATGAAGATAAAATTACATAAGGATCACGGAACACGGAATATTCAGGTTTCTATATCTGTGCCAAGGTAAGCCCTGCAAATTCCCCAGAGCTGACTACAAAGTGGCCTGGTCTGTAATTGCGGCTTGTCACCCAATTCTGCCTTTCCACTGTGCTGACATACCATTTAACTTCATTACTGAGCAGACGGAGTTACCTAGAACTATGTGGCAAAGAGTATTCAAAGAGCTGGTAGCCTGTGTTTACTATTTGTGTATGTAAAAATTAGAATGTACAGGGGGGAAAATTATACATATAATCACACTCGCCGTTTTATGCTCAAGGACAGGAGCGTCCTAACGTCATACAGCATGACATGCATATTAATCAGCCCCAGGGCTATTCATGAGAACACGGCAGCACAGGATTAAACGCGGCGTGCAATAAGCAGAGCCTGGCAGAGCAACTAAAACAGGACATACTGGGTGTATTTTTGGAATGCATTTTCCATTCAACGCAGAGTTCTCTCTTAAGTAGTGGTTAGAGATGGTTAACTTTTTTTTCTCCAATCAGCAACATAAAAATGTACATTTCTTCCCTATAATTGGCAAAAGCTTATTCTGTACCTTATTTGCTTGAACACCATAATTATCACCAAAATGGCTTCTAGAGCGTTAACCCATCGCACCACTCATCCTTAACCTTTACAATTGATTTTCTATTTTCAAATTAAATGATTTAGGTAAACTAAAAAAATGGTCGGAGTTGTGGCAATTGAGTTTTAATGTGGATAAGTGCAAGATAATGCACCTGGGACGTAAAAACCCAAGGGCTGAATATAGAATATTTGATACAGTCCTAACCTCAACATCTGAGGAAAGGGATTTAGGGGTTATTATTTCAGAGGATCTAAGGGTAAGTTGTCAATGTAATAGAGCAGCAGGAAATGCTGGCAGAATGCTTGGTTGTGTAGGGAGAGGTATTAGCAGTAAGGGAAGTGCTCATGCCACTGTACAGAGCACTGGTGAGACCTCACTTGGAGTACTGTGTGCAGTACTGGAGACCGTATCTCCAGAAGGATATAGACATCTTAGAGAGAGTTCAGAGAAGGGCTACTAAAATGGTGTACGGCTTGAAGGAGAAAAGTTACCAGGAAAGGCTTAATGATCTTAACATGTACAGCTTGGAAAAAAGACGAGACAGAGGAGATATGATAGAAACATTTAAATACGTAAAGGGAATCCACAAGGTAGAGGAAGGGAGTATATTTAAAAGGAAACAAAGTAGCAAAACAAGAGGACATAGTCTTAGATTAGAGGGGCAAAGGTTTAAAAGTAACATCAGGAAGCATTATTTTACTGAGCGGGTGGTGGATACATGGAACAGTCTTCCAGTTGAAGTGGTAGAGGCCAAAACAGTAATTGAATTTAAGCAAGCATGGGATAGGCATAAGGCTATCCTAAACAAAAGATAGATCCAGGTAAAGTATCCATGTAATTGGGCAGACTAGATGGGCCGAAAGGTTCTTATCTGCCGACATTTTTCTATGTTTCTAGGTTTTCTATTGTTTTCTTATTCTATTTAGGAGCAGAAAATCAGCCTCCCAACAGCAGACCACCCGATCCTACCTTATGCATCAACTTTACAACCAACTTACTTTCCCAATATAAATGCATATACCCAACAATCTCTTATCTTCTAAGTTTAAAAACCTAGAATTGTGTCTTTATGCCTCATTTACTCAAAATCAAAAGCGTAACGCATCTTAGAGTTTCACCTTTTGCGCCTGTATTTCTGACACGGTCACAATTACTCAAGTTTCATGTATCCGATTCACGAAGCTTGCTTCCACAATATCAAATATCAGCCAACTTCACAAGTCTCTCAGCTGAAATAGATCTTGTAAGTATGAATTGCAATTCTCAGATTTGCAAAACATTTAGAAACCTATGAACAGTCACAAAAATAATCTGTACTCGAAGCTAACCCAGCGAATTATCAGCGGTGGTTTTTAGCAAAGGTTGCCAATGGACCAAACCACCTAGATTAATTGGCTGTTGCATTGATAAAGACACAATTGAGGTTTCTGAATGTCCTGAAAGCCCAGGTATGAGATTTACCCAAAATAATAAGCAGTTGTCATCCACCAGCCAAAACCTAGCTTTGCCATGTGTACAAAAGTTACCAACCTTCCCCCATAAATCTCTGCCTACTGTCGGTTTGTGGATTATATGAATCATTACGTGTATTTCACCAGATAAATTCAGCTCTATAGGCAGATGCATAGCCACTGCATAGAGTTTAGTAAGTGAAGATGAATACACAATTGCGTTGCTTTGGTCCCTTCAGAAAGCTGTAAGAAGCTGATTGTATGTCAGCGTTCTTTTTTTCTTCTTTTTTATAAAAAAAAAATAAAAGAATAAGTAGTGGCCGATAATTCAAAGAAAAAAAATAAAATTGAAAAAATGATTGTTTTGCTAAAACAGGCTGATAAAAAGTCTGAAAAAGCTAATCTGAGGCCAGTATCGGGATTTGAAAGTGTGATTGTATCATAGTTTATTTTTGCAAAATCACTTAACATTTTTACATTTTTAAACAGCTTGAAAAATCCCTTTCTTACCCTCTGGCTCAGTTGTCACGGAGTTGGTAAATGGGTGCCGCTAAAAGGCAGGAGTTGGCAAACTTGGCCCTCCAGATATTTCTGAACTAAATCTCCCATGATGCTCAGCAACTGGCTAAGCCTCATGGGAAATTTTGTTCAAAAACATCCAGTGGGCCAAAGTTTCTGACATCTGCACGAAGGGATATCGTCTTGAGACAATTAAATTTAGTGGCAACTCACCATTTCTGGCTATGCTGGACTAGGAGCCATTGTTTATAGAGAAGGTGGCTACAACGGGTATTAAGATAAATTCCTAGCAGTAACATACAAGAGTAAACCTCAATCCTTTTATCTGGATTAACGTAACGAGCATGACACGACCAAGCAAATTAAAGGAACACTCAAGGCTAAAAATCACACACACCCTTTTTTTACATTATATTATACCTATTGCCCTACCTAGTTATTCAGTTTTTTTTAAATGTAATACTTACCCTAAAAACCACTTGTTTCCAACGGTATGTAATTGAGAAAATATAAATATATAAATATATTTATATTTTTATTTATATATTTATATTTATATTTATTTATATATATAAATATATATATATATATATATATACCACACACACACCTCCCTCCTCTTCCACTCCCATCGTGGTAACTCTTCAACTTGGCTAATGGTTTACGCGAGAAGTGCACATGCGCGCCGCTCACGTAAACCAGCCAATCAGCAGGCTTCCTCTCTTCTTTGATTAGTATTACGCGCAAGAGGTTGCGCGCAACACTAATCACAGCCGCTGCCGCGGCAAGTTGGAGACGTCATCGCGCTGAAAGCGCGATGACGTCTCCTACTCGGCAAGTCGGCAGAAACGTGAAATACAAATCCCGCTCTGCTGACTGACAGCTGGGAGGGTGGAGTAAAGTCCTCCGCGTCTCAGTTGTTTCAGCCGATCGGCTCAGCGGAGGGGGGAGCAAAGAAGAGGGCATACATAGGTGGTCATGTTGCCTAGAGTATCCCTTTAAGTGAATTAGTCACCAGCAGCGGTCCATATTGCAGAGGACCTCAGCAGCAACAGGTTTGGAATGAAGTTACAAATTCAAGGAAGGGTTACTACATAAAAGCACACCTATGTACACGAACAGATTCAAAAGTTGGGAGACCCATGGCAAAGATAAAAAAGATGATCAGTTTGAATGTAGAACTCCTACCCATCGTCACCTACAAGAATGTCAAGAGAAGAGGAGTGTAGGGCTGGTTTGGGGGTTTCTGGGGTGTGTTACAGGAAAGCCGACACGTAGGACTAAGAAGCCCTTTACCCAAGTCCGATACCAGTCCTTTACCCAGGTCCGATACCAGTCCTTTAAGTGTCTGGATTTAACAATGGTCAAAGGTGGTAGACCTGTAAGGCATGGATAGCGAATAAGAAATAGAAACACCAGTCCTTAAATGGCCGGCAGTCAGACAGGAAAGAGTATGGATAATACTAATGTGAGCTTAAGTACTGGAACCCAGGAGCAAGTCTGGCTATGGAAAAGGAGCAAAGAGGGTGAGTATGGTGTAACCATTTAAACAAGCCGAGTCAAAGAGTATATTAGGTACTCAAGTCAAATTCCAAATCCGGGTCAAACACAATTAGGCAATCCAGTGGTATTTATATAGCACTTAAGGGTAGGAATACACTGGAACTACGAAGGACAGTGTAGGGTTTTAGGCTCGCGCACACATGGCGGGAGCCCTGCAGGGGAAGACAAGCCGGCTGCAGGACAGGGGATGCAGAGTGCCAGGGTCTGCCAGCTGCAGGGTCATCTGGGTGAGGTCTGACAAGAAGATGAAAAAAAACCCCAAAACATTTTGTCTCACAAATTTGATACTAGAAGCTACACATCCAATTCACATAGAGGTTTTGCTTCATAAAAGGAAATGAAATGCCAAATTACTAGTAACAGCCTCTTCGGAGTGTTTCCACCAGGATGCAGGGGTAAAATCATATTAGTGTCATCAATAGTCATGGAACAGGTCTACAAATACTTGCCGATAGGGCCTGCCACATCAATTTGTGAGGTATCATGACAACAGTAAGACCCACAACTTCTTAAACTTTTCATTAGACTTAAGTGGTCTTCAACATAGACGAGCAAGTCTGGCAACAATAACACAACCGTACAACATGGCCATTAGTTTTTGTTCCCCCCCCCCATATTTTTTAAATCTTAAATAAAAGAATCGCATCCAGATATATTGTAAAAATTCACAGCTGTTGTATAGCTCAACGTTTGCTACAGGCAATGTAGGTATCCAGAAAACATCTACACGGTTTTATAGCAACAGTTTTATTATTTTTTTTTTGGATTTTTTTTTAGGATTGTCTGGTTTGTGTGGAAACAGATAATGTACCCTGTGGTGGTCTTTTCCTCAGCAAAAATAAGTGTTTTTAATTGTTCTAATATTCACGTACAAGAGAGGTTAACACACTTTTATAAAGGAATCCAGAAAAAGCCAAATTGAGGCTTAGGGAATCTGGAGACGCCAAAGACTCTCCGTATGATAACTGCAGCGAAGTAGAACCCTGGCACTTCAAATGAGAAGAAAAAAAAAAAAAAAAACAGTTTATTAGGTCAGTGGCAGCAACATTTCAGCTGACATGGCAGCCTTTCTCAAGCTCAGCTGGACTTGAGAAAGGCAGATCTGTCAGCCAAAACATTGCAGCCGCTGATCTAATAACCTGATCTTTGTCTTATTTGGAGTGCTGGGCTTCTTCTTTTCTGCATGTTATAATAATATAAGCGGGCGAATTTTATAAAAATAGTGGAAGCTAAAAAATAAAAAAATTAAAAAAAATTAAGATATTCCTTTAGACATAGACAGAAAATACATTTTCAATGGGCATTCAAGTAGAATAAAAATCTTTTTGTAGAGCTATAGGATTTTTATTGTACGTATACATCTTCAGCTTGTTGCAGAAAGTATGTGACATTTTGATACCATTAGGCTGGGTTCACACCTGGGCGTAGCGCTGCGTCGCGCAATGCGCGTGTTTTTTTTTACGCGCGTTCGCGCATACAAAAAAACGCGCAAACGCGCGTTGCAGCGCATTCGCGGCTATGATATGGCCGCGAACGCGCTGCTGTATGCCCGAAAAGAAGCTCCTGTACTTCTTTGGGCGTAGGACGTTTTACAGCGCGTTCCTGCGTGCTGTAAAATGCTTAGGTCTGAATGGGTCCCATAGCAAAGCATGGGATTTCCCGATCCTGCGTTTTAAAGCGTGCACGAACGCGCGTTAAAACGCTTTAGGTGTGAACCCAGCCTAAGAGCTTGTCAAGTAGTAGACTATTAGCTTGGGGCCTACTACAGTGTATTAGTAAGTGTAGTAATCACCACTATGCCTTGCAATACAAATTATCAATATTGCAGGTAACAATATCATTTTGCTATTACAAGCAAACCAGTAAAAGTGCTTTTGCATGGAGATCAACTTGTGGTATTTGTAATTTTCCCCTAAGGGCTACATTGCAGATTGTGCATAAATATGGTACTAGAAGGAAGCACAAGCAAAAGAAATAAAGGACATGCTTAGCACACCATGAGTATTTAAATTCAATGAAATGATCATGGAGAGCCAAAGGGGGAGGTGGAGGGCACTTCGACCATGAGTCCTGTGGCAGCCTTCCAAAGTAAAATGGTTCACTCCTCCTGGAGGGCTGCAAATCAGTTCCCATGTTCGTCGGAAGTCACGAAGCACTGAGAAAATGACTGAGATTTATCAGTCCAAAAAGTTGAACGAGACCATGGCATGGTGAGAGGGTTAGTTTTAGTTTTAAGGCAATTTCAGCTGATAATGGGAGGAGGAAATCTGAGAGCTTGAAAATTAAACCGCCCTTCCCTGGCAAACTATGGTGCTCTTTTCAAGGGACACTACCTCTTACATAAACTGTAACTAGATTAACACAAGCTGCCATTTTGTTTCTTTGAACTAATTGCATGTAAAAAGGTAATAAAAAGAAAGGTTTTGCTCTCGTTTCCATTTTGTGTATTTTTCCTGTGATGTAACATTTACCAAAACCTTTGCTTTGTTGCTCTTGATTATTTAATCTACAGTATTTAAAAGTTAATGTGGTGGAGAAGAGTACAGTTCTTCAGGCTAACTGATAGGGCGGTGCCGATACCCTCATTTGCACGAGTACTTGTACTCGTGCAAACGACCCAAATACCGGTCACTGGGTTGGAGGGAGAGGATGAAAAAATACACCAGAAGGGCAGCACTTTATATAGCGCCAGCATACTCCGCAGTGCTGAACACTCAACCTTTACTAAGCCTAGCGGGCCGGTGCTTCTCAACACAAAAAATACAACAATCCAAATGTAGAGCACTCTAATTCATACATGTAAAGACTTTAACAGAAACGCACACATTAAAAGTCTTTAACACATTTTAACCCTTTACAGATGCCGCCACCACTTAACTCATTGCTGATTTAATACAAGGTTTTTAACCCTAAGCTCTGTTAAAAAATGATGGGAGTTTGGTTCACTATAAATGGCCATAAATTCCTTAAGCCTGTCACAAACGTTAATGTATCCCATCGCGACAAGACCTACTGTAAAATGACCGCCATTATGGAATTAACTCCCTGACCACCGAATCCTTTCTGGAGCTCCCTGCGGGTAGAGGTTAAATAGAGCCTGAAAATGGAACACCTATGACAGGGAGGGGTGCTTGCCAGAGGGTTGTCAGCCATTTCATACAGAATACACCAGAAGGAGCAGCACTCAACCTTTACTAAGCCAAAGCGGCAAGCGCCCCTCCCTGTCACAGGTGAAGTCTGAGACTGATAGCCTTGCTATGCCACCGGTTGACTTGCAGAGGTAACCGGCTAGCATTAATGCCACAGGTTACTAATGCTCTTCTGATAGAGCCGCAGGGGACTACAAAAGAAAAGTAATTTTTCATGTTTCTAAATTGTGCAAATACAATAATCAGGAGCTCACCAATGTGTGAAATGCAATCATAGGAATGCTTGAAATTAAATGTTCTTTGAATAAAACAGCATTTGAAAACTTTTGCTTTTCATGAAAATTGCAAGAAAATAATAAGGGGTTAATGCGATATGATTAATAATAAAAACAGCTGCATGAAATGTCACTTCTTTTGAAATTTCAGCCAGATTTAAGATTAAAAAGGTTGTGACGACGAAGACTCATTCCAAGGTTTGAATATCTTTAAAAGGGGTTATTCACTAACCTCCCAATTGGCCCCAAATTGCAACGTTTGGTGCAATTTCGGGCAAATTTGTCTATTCACCAAGGCCAGTGTCAGACGAGCGCACTATGTGCGTTCGAACTGAAATGCCTCCCGACGCCAGTCGCAGCGTTGTGACATTTCAACGGGGCCAGCCACATTCTGTAGCGCACACACAAATTGCACATGCAAGAGTGGACGTGCTGAAAGCCACAACACGCGTTCGAAGGAGCTGCAAAGTGCAATACTCCCATAGGAGGATTGAGCCTTACTGCGCTCAGCGAGGTGGCCAAACGGGCGTCTGAGCAGATGGAACGTCCACTCTCATGGACGTTCCGTTCGCTCTGAAAAACGCTCATCTGACCACGGCCTTAGCTGTCAATTTGTCAAATACAGGCGGATTGACAGAAATACAGTGCAGTTCGCCGCAATTCTGTGGCACCAAAATTGCCCCATAGAATACTATCGTGTCTTCTATTCAAAGAACGCTGAATTGCACAGAAAGTTTGGCAAAATGCCCTGATTCAGTATTTCCATTCGACAGGTTTAAACAGACAAATCCCATAGCTTTCAATGTAACAAATGTAATCTTTAATTATTTTGTTTATTTTTTGGAAAAAAAATTGTATTTTTTAAAAGAAATTTTTGTATTTTTTTTTAAGACATTTATGTAACAGACCTTGTCATTATTTTTAAAGAACTTTTTTATAATTTAGACACATTTTTACTGATTGCAACTCATATTAGGAGACTTTTGTTTTTTCTTCAGTTCGATGGAGTTCGCGGATGCGAATTCAGCACAATCAGGCAGTTATCAGCAGTTTTTGCCGACGTCTGAAAACTGCTTCAGTGACTCCAATTACGGAAAAATATGGTGACCATTTTCTAAATTGTGAATTCACTGTATTTTCAGCTAATCACCAAAGAGCGCTGAAATGGGCTGAATGTAAAAAAAAAAAAAAAAAAAAAAAAAAATTGCACGGAATTTCAGGGTTTTGTGAATAGACGCTGTAAGAGGTCTTACCTCCAAATTGGTCCCGAACTGCAACATTTGGTGCAATTTTGGGCCAATTTGTCCATTCAAATACTGGGGAATTGTTAGCAAAATACAGTGCAATTCACCGGCACTGAAATTGCCCCATAGAAGAAGACTATTAATATCTTCTATTCACAGAACATCGAATTGCACTGAAATTCTGAAGAAATGCCCAGGATTTAGGAGGTTTCAGATCAATAGGTTTAAAATTCACTGTATTTTCAGCAAAATGAAATCAAGAATAGGGATGAGCGGTTCGGATCTGGTCGGAGTTCGAGTCGAACAGCGCCCGTTCGAACTCTGAACGTTTCTGCGTGTTCGCCCACAATGGACCACAATGCACTTTTCCACTGGCCTGAAGCTTGTAATTGGCTACAGCCTTGCAGCTGACCACAGGTCAGGTGCAAGACTATCAGGGTTATTCAGAGAGTGTGAAAAGCAGGAGGAGAATGACTGGAGAATGAAAAATTCTAGGTCAAAATAGCCAAAGCAGAAAAATTCTCCCTTTCATCTCACGTTCCAAATCGGCTATTTTGAGCTAGAATTTTTCATTCTCCAGTCATTCTCCTGCTTTTCACGCTCTCTGAATAACCCTATAAGCTAATCACGGCTCAGAGTCCTGATTGGGCAAATTTTGCCCAATCATGGGCTCACAGAGCTAAGTCCCGCAGAACACTATATAAGGCTTCCCTGCCTGCAGCCCCAGCGTGTGTGTTTGCAGGAGTGAATCAGAGAGGAGAGGAGAGGAGATTGTTTTGTAAGGGTGTATCAGTGACGTTGTAGGAGATTTCTGGGAATTAGAATCTGTGTTGGCACTGCCAGGCTATCAGGGACAGTGTGTATCAGTGAGTTCTACCAGAGTTCAGCAAATTAGAATCTGTCTTGGCACAGCCAGGCTATCAGGGACAGTGTGTATCACTGACTTATAGCATTGTTCTGGAAAATCTGTATATCTTTGATCTAATTCTAGATACCATACAATAACACAGTTTAAATCAGAGTTCATCTGTTTATCTATGGAGAGTTGAATATGGCTGTTGCCAGCTATCAGGGTGTTGCAGCCTGCAGTAGAGGAAGTGAATCAGAGAGAGAGAGTAGAGGACATTGGCAGTCTTGCAGGGAAAAGATCAGTAAAATCGCCAACTTATATCAGAGTTCTGAATATCTTTAATCTATATACCAGAGTTGAATCTGAGTTCTGCATATCTCCAATCTTTATGCCAGAGTTGAATCAGACTTCTGTATATCTTTAATCTATATATCACTCACCATGTCAGAAAGACCAAAAAGAACAGGCAGACGCTCCCAGACACAGATAAGAGGGCAAGCAGCCTCTGTGTCGGAAGGCTGTGCCCCTGGTTGTCGTGGACGTGGTGCATCCTCTGCAGGGGCAAGCTTGTCCTTTCTAACTGGTGCTGGCCGTCTTAAGCAGCAGCAACATACAGAGGATTTGCAGGATTGGCAAACCAGGCCATCCTCATCCTCCGAGTCCTCTGCCAACCAGGCTTGTAGTGGTTACAGTCCACCTCAGCTGCCAAAGCATCTAATGCAGCCTTCTTGTCCACAGCTACTCCTGCCGCTGCCTCACCAACATACACGGAAGAGTCAGCTAAATTGTTTGATTAAAATGACAGTGACATGCTGCTTGAGGATGCGCAGCAACTACAGTGCTCTGATTCAAACTCTGAGGTTGAGGAAGGGAGTATAATCAATTTAGAGGAAGGGGGTGCCAGTGATGACACACAAATAACAGGCACTCATGTTGCCCCAGCAGCTGCAGCATACTGCCAAGTTGGCTCCAGTGACGAGGAGATAGGGGGTGAAGACAATGATGATGTCACTGACTCCACCTGGGTGCCTGATTGAACAGAGGAGTCATGTGAGGAGGAGGCTCAACGTCCTCTGAGCAACCGTAGCCAGTCCAAGGCATCAGAAGTCACAGCTGCTCAGGTGCAGAGCGCTGTTGTCTCAAAGCACATGTACAGGAAGTCTGCTGTCTGGGTGTTCTTTAAGAAATGTGCAGCAAACCGTACCATTGCTATTTGTAATCTATGTCAGAAGAGGATCAAGCGTGGGAAAAAACATCCTACACTTGGGTACCATGTGCATGAGGTGACATATGACCACCTGCCATGTATCCCGTTGGCACAAACACTTTGCATAGATCCTCCTCCTCCTCCTCATCTGTCTCACTATATGTCCTGCATTTCATTGCCTACAACCTCCACTGACAGGGATGATGCTACGTTAATGTGTGTACCAGGTCCTTCCTCAGAATGTGACAGCATCCCATCAGCTGAAGATTTACGCAGTCAGATTACGTTGCCCCAGCTGCTGCAGCGTAAGAAAAAATATAGTCCCAACCATCCCCAAGCACAGCGTCTAAATGCCAGCTTAGCACAATTACTCGCATTACAGCTGCTGCCTTTCCAGCTGGTGGACTCGGCTTCCTTCTGTGAATTTGCCGAATGTGCTGTACCACAGTGGCAGGTTCCAAAACACCATTTCTTTTCACGGAAGGCCATTCCAGCACTATACCAGCACGTGGAACACAATGTTATGGAGTCATTGGTAAAGGCAGTCAGCAGCAAGGTGCACATGGCTTTAGACACGTGGTCCAGCAAGCACTGGGTACCTGCTTGCAGCTGGGAGGGTTCCAGGACGGGGCTCTGTGCTGGAGCTTGTTCATCCACCACGCCTCCAGAAAGCTGCTTATGAGGTCTGTCTGCTCCACCACCTCTTCCTCCTCCTCTGTCTCCGGCTAAGTGGCAGTTAAACCGAAACGTGGCAGGGGCTACGCAATGGCTCAAGCAAAAAGATGCCATATTGTGCTTGAACTGGTTTGTTTAGGGGTCAGGAGCCACACCGGGCCAGAAATTCTGTCGGTTAACACCACACCAGCTTCAGCTGGGAAAGGTCGTTGGTGATAATGGCAGCAACCTTCTCTCTGCCCAATGCAAGGGTAAATTGACGCATGTACCATGCCTAGCACACGTCCTAAATCTAGTGGTACAGCGTTTCCTAACCAGGTATCCAGGGCTGGCAGAGCTTCTCAGCCAGGCCAGAAAGGTCTGCAGCCACTTGAGATGGATCATTCCCAGCAAGTGTTCACCTGGCAGAAATTCAAAGAGAATTCCACCTTCCCACAAACGTCTGATCTGTGACATGCCCACCAGGTGGAACTTGACATTGTGCAGACGCTGCAGCATTGCCAAACAGCAGAGGGCCATCAAAGAGTACCTGTGTGAGTATGGCACAAGGACAGGTTCAGGTCAACTTGGTTCCCCCCCCCACAGTGGCTGATGATTAAGGATGCATGCACTGTACTGTCACCATTTGAGGAGGCAACGAGGATGGTGAGCAGGGACAGTGCATGCATCAGTGACACAATTCCTTTAGTGTTCCTGCTGGAGCACACTCTGCAGGGAATTATAGATGTGGCTCTAGAGGCAGAGCAGTGGGAGGAAGAGGAGGCCTTCCCTAGCTCTCAAGGCCCCAGTCTTTCCTCAAACAGCATTCCTGCGGGTCCTCAGATCAGACAGGAGAGGATGAGGATGAGGAGGAATATTTAAGTAGTGGGGCATTGAAGGTGGGGATTCCTCAAGGGAGGGTTTTGTGTGCCCAGAAACCCAAGGACTAGTACGTGGCTGGGAGGAGGAAGTGCATGATGGGGTCATCCTCATTGACCAGGAAGACTCGGAAGCTAATGCCACCTCCAACCTACGCTGCATGGGCTCCCTTATCCTGCAAAGCCTGGTAAAGGACCCCAGGATTCGTGCTATCAAGGAGAGGGATCATTACTGGTTGGCAAGCCTTCTTGATCCACGATACAAGGGTAAAATTGCAGAGCTCATCCTGCCCGCACAGAGGGAGGACAAGATGAAACAACTTGAGGACGCTCTAAAGCGACACTTGTGTAACACCTTTCCAGGCACTGGTAGGTTACCAAGTGATGACACAGGTGCTTCTGAGGCTGCGGATGATCAGAGGAAGAGTGGTGAAGGCCGGGGCCATTTGACTGATGCCTTTTTACATTTTTTTAGTCCACGACGCCCAGGGACGTCAAATGTAGGCACCCATTGCCAGCGTCTTCACCGTATGGTGCAGGACTAACTAGGGGCAAGGGCAGATCTGGATACCTTTACAGCAGATGAAACACTGGCTTACTGGGTGTTGAGATTGGATCCCTGGCCAAAACTTAGCCAATATGCTATGCAGCTACTAGGTTGCCCTTCATCCAGCGAGCTTTCTGAAAGGACGTTCAGTGCCGCTGGAGGTTTTGTCACAGACAAAAGAGTGCATCTGTCCACCAACTCTGTAGACCGGCTGACATTTATAAAAATGAATCAGTCCTGGATCAGCAGCTATCAATCCCCTGATACTGACGTAACTGAATAGATCGGGGATCTCTTCTGCATTCCCAAAATCTCCACCGCTGCACTCTTCCACAATACCACAAAGGGGTTGCGGTGTGAAGGCACTTGCTGCGACCAAAGGCACAATATTTGAGTGCACTGCCACTGACGCCTATACCAGATTCATATCATTTTAATATTTGACCGCAAGGTCCAACACTGCACTCTTCCACAATACCACAGAGGGGTTACGGTGTGACGGCACTGTTGCCGACACTAAAGGCCCAATTTTAAAGCACCGATTGTTACTTTCATCCAAAGCCTGCATAAGTTTCACCATAATTTAGCCAAAAAAAATCACTAAACTTGTTCTGCGTGTCCTAAAACGTCTCCTCTTTTCATACAGGCTGCCACCCTAGCAGTTGTTTATAAATAGTAAATGGTTTTCCTTTTAATCTGTCATTTGAAATGTCATTTTTTGTTTTTAAATGTTTCTATACATCCTACAAATCCGCCACTTCACGGGCAGGTTATGGGGACCTCCTAGGCACGATATTTGAAGGAATTTTTCGTTTTTATTCTTAACCTTTATTTCATGGAAAACTCACTGTTCCTTTAAAAAAAAAAAAAAAAAAAAAAACGTTTTTACCTTGATAAAGGCTCGGTGGAATTGAAACGTTGACTCTGGAAGGCAGCAGCATAGGACAGGTTATAAAAATAATAATTAAAAAAAAAAAAAAAAGATACTAAGAGAATGGTACAAACTATTGCTTCCTCTCTTACTACATGTAAGGTTTTCCAAGCCCAAAAAACTGTTCTAGGTTCTAGTGGAACACATGGGAATAGATAATGAACAGAGTTATAAAAGGACGACTCTATGCATGCCATTTATATTACTACTATATATGCCACGTGTGTGCTGTACATGCTATATTTGCCTTTTGTATACCACATTGTTGCCTTTTAAAGATAAATTCTCATGACTGTATAGAAAAGTATCAATGAGATGATACCGCTTTTTGCTGTACCACAGCAATGTAGCAATTAAAAGGATACTCTAGGGTTAAAAAGGAGTACTCCGTTAGAAGTGTTAATTTTTAACCTCTCCTGACACTCCCTACCATTTTAACCCTAGTAGGAGTTTAATGTTCTACTTTAGTCCAGCAACGGGCTCCCCTTTGTGCAGCTCCAGCTTCCTGTGAAACCACAGCTGTCAAGTGACCAGGGGAGAGTCCAGGCAATAGGTTTTCTCAATGCGCTTATGCAGACAACTACTGTTCTAAAGAAGTAAAAACTGCTTATATGAACAAACACATTTTGTGAAGTCGATTTCATGTTTATATAAAAAGTGCACCTGTTATGGGCATAATAACTCTTGTCCATTCAACAGGACATGCTACACTTTATATAGGGCAGGTTTTTTTTTTTAACGAATTTATAGAATGTGTAAAAAATAAAAATAATAAAAGATATTCTGGGTTTAAGTTTCTACCTGGAGCCGACGCCTATTGCTGGAGGATGGAGCGCAGTGTATAGAAAGTCACCCTACAGGACAGCCCCCTGCACACTCTGTGTGCTGCTCTGCTCATCATTCAGACCGTGACTGGCAGAAAGTGCAGTCTGTAGGACATCTCTCTTCTCACAGCCATCCTCCCAACTGGGGCATGCCACAGTCAAGGGATGGGCCGGGGAAGTTTAAAGGAATATCTCCATTTTTGCATTGTATATGGGTCTGCAAAAAACTAAAAATATGTTTATCTATAAAAGGGACGGGTGCAAAAGTAATTTTGTCCATGACAAGTGCAATTTAAATATAACGTGTTCTATATGTAAAACAAAATTAAGAAAAGTTAAACATTAAATTTACTACAGGCATAGTGCACAGAGATTTATCGCTTTATTACTAATACAAAGTTTTACTATGACTTATGGTTATTCAGTTTATATAGAATGTGCCCAAACATCTTTTGAATGTCTAAGAGAAAATATATGTCACTGTGAAAGGTATTTAATCATATGGGTAGGTCACAGACTTGCTTTCCTACAGAACTTGTTAGCGGGTACTTTCCCAAATCTAGCAATGGATTCTGGGCCACACATCCTATCACTGTTTTCCATTTAAATAGGAACCCCTCATGCCAGTGCAATGTCCTAACAGATACTCACGAGTTCAGGCCATCCAGCGGCAGCGCAGCCCATAGACGTCAACGAGGCGTACTATGCCGCACCTCGATGTTCAGTATCACCCACCGCAGGAATGGCATAGTACACCCCGCAGCGTAAGAGGTTACATATTGAGCAGATGCTGCCGACAGCCTCTACCCAATTTTTTTCCCCAACATGTTTTATTGCTTTAGACGATTTTACTCCCTTTTGTCCATCACAGCGCCTCCTCTTCAGCTCAAGGGCTTCCAAACCCAGAAGTCCCTGAAGCTATCAAACGTAATTTGGGCTCCGACACAACTTGCGTAGTGTAGGAACCGCAAATTGCATACCGCTATGCACTTGCGCACTTTATGTACTCAAGTTCCACAGCACTTGCGCATACCAATTGATAGGAGCTGAGCTTGCGCATGACCAGATCCGATCCATCGCTTCCCCTCTGAGACTGCTCATTATTGTGGGAAGTCTCAGAGAGGGTGACGTCAGCATGCCCTCTCAAGCTTGCTGACGTCACTATTGACTGATCTGGTGGCTGGCAGCTGGGAAATTTAGAATTCTGGCTGCTGGTGACCCTGGGTGGGGTGGAGGAGACTTTACTGCCAGATCGGGGCTGCAAGGAGGGAAAGCAGTTGACACATCCTAGCCACTTTAAAACACTAAAGTCGTCAAGAAGAGTAGATGTTCCTTTAAAGGGCCACTACCACCAAAAAATGAAGTTTCCTTATTGAGTCTATGTTATGTTGCTGATATCTTACATGTGTTTTGTTTTACTCTTGTAAGTTTAGTTAGAAAATATTTAACTCTGTATGTGTCACTGGGTGTGACAATTTTGTGCTGTAACCCCCCCCCCCCCCCCCGGTATTTTTACATCCTCGCTCTTCACCGTGTGGTTTTGGCCATAGAATAGAGTCTATAAGTCGAACACTGCCTCAAATCTTTGTATTGTGTGGGATGCATTCAACGGACATCACCAGGGGGCAGATTGGAAGTCTTTTATGATCCCTGTCATATGGCATTCAGCTGCCATCTCTTATCTCGGGTTGCTGCTAAATGCGGTTTAAGATAAAGCACAACCACAAAGTAAAATGTTTGCACAAGTCTTGGTAAATGTTGCATCATGAGAAAATCCCACAAACGGGAAACAAAAGATTAAAAATAAAATTCGTTTTTTTTCTTTTTACATGCAATTACTTCAAACAAAAGAAAAAAAACAACACAAAATGTGTTTTATAAGGTGGTTTTATTTGTAATGCACAAGTAATCTAGTTACAGTTTATGTAAGTGGTAGTGTCCCTTAAAGGCAGACCTACAAGAGGATGCACCATCAAGCCCAAATATATGTTTGAAGAAAAAAACAAAATGGGTGAGGGGGGAAAATAAACCTTGTGCAGTACTGATATTTGTATCAAATTTAGTACCATACATTAATCATAAAGCGACATTGACATCTCAGCAGGGTGGAGTAATTTTTTTTTTTTTTTAAAATGCAAGCATTTCTTTAAGTGAAGTGATTTTGTATGAAGTGATGCATTAGTAAGTGCACAATTTCCCCATTTTCATAGCTTGGACCAAGAAAGTTATAAAAAAGTTTTTTAAAAAAAATCATGTCTGCCATGCAACTGTAAGTTCGGGTCCAGAACACCACTGCTCGCAGGACACCTAGGATCCCAATGACAGAACCTCCTTCAGCTATACCATTCTCCTTCCTGCTTGATCTGGCACGCCATTCAGTGAGGGAGAGCTCTGAATGATCAGATAAAGCGGCCAAGCACAGGTCCATACTACTAGACAATTAACCAGCACTACGCAACCAGCATACTGGCCACTGCTTTCTGACGGAGTCACTCAGGCTATATGCTCAGGGGCAGAGTATGGACTGCTATTAAAGAAGCCAGATACCAGGCACCATGATGATGCAGTGAGAACACACAGTTAGGGGAGCAAAAAAAAAAAAAGATGCATATTTCTCTCAGAACCTGCACACCCAGCTGTGCGAAACATCAGATTCCCTGACAATATGCTTTATGGACTGTTTATCCTATTAGGTTCTGACAGCCTGATGATCGAGCATAGTGGGAAATCCAGTCCATTAAACATTACTATAGGATTCCCTACATTTACTACTCATTGATTTCTTCTCACAGTACTTCATGTCTGCGTCTTCGTGGAAGGTCCCTCAGTGTATTCCACCCGCTGTTAGGCCATGAGCCAATAATAAGATTGTTCATAAAGAGTGGACATTTTTCTAAGGTGCCCTTATGGAAACTTAATGGCTGTGGGGCCGAACACTCTAGTACAGTGGTCCCCAACCCTGGTTCTCAGGTACCCCTAAAAAGGCCAGGTTTGCAGGATAGCTGAAGCACAACACAGGTGATATAATTTGCTGCTCAGTGATTGCAGGATTCGGTCTGCATTTCCCCAAGATCATCCCTAAAACCTGGCCTGTTAGTGGATCCTGAGGACCAGGGTTGGGGGCCACTGCTCTAGTAGATAGGGATAGAGCATGTGTGAAATACCCTCATGAAGGACAGATGACAAAAATGTCCACATGTGCAAGCTCATCTTCTACTGCACTGCTGCCAGGCGTGGGGGGGGGGGGGTTTAGTGCGGTTTAAAGAACAAAACAGCATTCAAAATTAAATAAAAAAATTATTATACGTTTTATTTTTTCACTCCAAAAACTGGTGTAGCACTGCCCCTGCTGCTCCAATGGAGGAGCCTCCACTGTGAGTGAGCTGTTAACTCTTGTGGTTCCACTCCCAAAATGTTAGCACCATTATCCCAAATAGAGATGCAACATCTGTCCCAAGGATTCCTATAATTTTCAAGCAGTCCATTTGATCAATACTCGCTTTGATAAATTGTATGTGGTGTGCAGGAAGCAGAGCTTCTAATCAGCCTGAGCTCGGAGAAATGACACAAACAATCCCCTAGCTAGAGATAACAGTGGGAGCAGAGATAAATGCAGCGTACGGCCAAATACTGACAGTGACATAAGAGTACACCGCTCACTAAGTTATTGCAGTGATAATTGAGAACAAATTGGACATGCATTTACTGGCACGGTGTTCCAGCTATCAATAACATGCTATGTCACATTACAAAAACAATGCAAAAACAAAACAAAAAAAAAAAAAACCTTAATTAGGCTCTGGTCACACAAACGTTTCTGAGAGTGAAAGGAATGTCCATGAGAGTGGACGTTCCTTCCACTGACGCCCATGTGGCGACCTCGCTGAATGCAGTTAAAGTGCTCAGCGCTACAAAGCGAGATCCTCCTAGGGAGGATCGCGCTTTGTAGCCCCGTCCTAGGTCCGTCATAGCAATATGACGGGGAGGCTGAAAGCACGTCTGCCGGTAGCACATCAACTAGTGCGCACGCTACACCATGTGGCTGCGTCTGCGACGGATGCAGGTTAGAGCAGTCACACAGACGCACTTCGTGTGCTTGTGTGACTGCAGTCTTAAGTTTCAGCAGCTTCTGCAAGCTTCCATGTCAGCCTGAAAGTTGTGCAAGTGATATGCGTACAGTTTGACTAGTCACATAGCAGTTTAACCTGAGCTGTTAACTTCACAGAGCCTTGAAGTCTATGGAGTTGGTAGGGTTACAACTCTGGTTAGGATTATCCCGGATTTGGACTATAGCCCCTCACAACTTTAGGGATATGCGCACTGCTGCCATTAGAAAGCTGGAAAGCATTTGACTTGTCTGAATCAAGGCAGCCAAGCATGTGGCTTTATAACAAATACATTATCTTAAAAAATAAATTTAGAAAAAAAAAGTCAGATATTTTATGGATTATTTGTAGGGCTGCAACCAACAAATATTTCCATAAAAATCGATTAGTTG
The DNA here is from genome assembly GCA_009667805.1 of Leptobrachium leishanense. Lineage (NCBI taxonomy): Eukaryota > Metazoa > Chordata > Amphibia > Anura > Megophryidae > Leptobrachium > Leptobrachium leishanense. The sequence goes on along the minus strand of CM019067.1, from coordinate 151,708,841 downwards.
GCTGATTAATCGGATAAAAAAAAAAAAATTAAAAAAAGCCCCTGCCCTCCTCCTTTTTCTGTAATAATTTGCGTAGCGTCTATTACTTTCATATGAACATATGCAAATTGTATACTTTTCACACACAAGCGCCTGGTCAGAGTGACGGATTGATGCCACATACGCAGTTTAAGCCCTTGCTTTCTCTCCAAACGAACGCTGCTTCAGAGCTCAGATAGACATGATGATATCAGCACGAAAGCAGGGTGAGAAGGGGGGGCACTCCACGCAGCCTGACCTCTCTTAATAAGCTAAAGTGGTCAGGGTGTGTAGAGTGTCCCTTTAAATTAATCTCATGAACAAACCGAGTGGGAGGAGGGTCTAGAGATGGAAGGGAGTGATTTGGTCAAGGGACTTGATCCGAGTGTGAGACGGAGTGGGTTTGGTCAAAAGACCGGACTGGAGTGTGGGAGGGAGTTTGTGGGAGGGGACTGGACCAAAAAGGGAGAGAAGGGGGGGCGTGGCTGACCATGCGAGAGAACAGACGTGCCTCAGCAGAGCTCCGTCTGAAATCACTGGCGGTGGTGGTTTTGGACTTGAAATTTTGACTGATTTACCCCTCAGGGGAGTCCCTGCTAGGTCGGCCACCGGGAGGAGAGCTCTGGAGCCTGCTTGGCCCCCCCCAGAGCATAGCGGAGACTGCGGCCTTGTTTCGCGTCGGAGACTCCCAGGCGTCGGCCATCTTTGGGCCTATCACCGGAGTCAGCCTCTGTCTGTCCTGTGCTTGCCAGGCTTTCCCCGGCGGTTATACGTGGCTGGGTGGTCGGCTGTAGCGGCTCGGAGGATGGAGGGCCCCCATCTCCTGAACGCGGCGGCGATCACTGCGGCTGGGCTGCGAGAGGAGCGGCGGTGGCAGCCGTACCCCTCCAGGGACCTGGGAGCTGTGTTTGCGGACCTGGAAGACTGCCTGCGGCTTTTACCTGAAGATGACGAGAGCCCGATAACCCGAGGCTCGTGGAGAAGATTGTTGGAGGTGATGCAGAGTGGACGGGAATCGGGATCGGAGAACATGGATGGGGTGCGTGGTGATGACGGTGTTCGGAGCGCTGGGCGACCAGCGGACCCCCTGCCCTTGGGTGTGGGGTCGGCTCCCTGTGGAGAGTTTGTCCCAGCATTGGCAGCTGTTGGAGCGGAGCAGCCTACTGTGCTAGAGGAAAATTCCCCCCCCGTGCTGCAGGACGTACCGAGAGATGAGATACCGGAGGCGGCACCTAGCCAGAGAGTCCCTGCAATGCGTGAGAAGGATGTGGAGAAATGGCAGCCGTACACACGACGGGCCCAGTATGAGGGCACCACGTGGCAAATGGAGATTCACTGTTGGGGGCCGATGCCTGGCCTCCCTGGAGATCCGAGGGCCTGTCGGAGCTGTGGAGGGAGTGCCGCGCCATCAGGTTGGCTGGGGCAGAGGTGGCGGGCCTTAGGTGTGGCGACATGTCTGCCGCGCGAGCTCACCACGGTCCTGGAGAAGATTCCTGCCACACGTTCCCGCTGGACACGGGCTGAAGGGGCTGTCTTGCCGGCCTGTTGCTCGTCTACGGTACCCTGACCCACTGAGTTTCCTCTCCGGTTTACCTCATGATGACTTTCCCTATCTTTGGCTTTGAGACGCTTTGACCATCATTTTATTTATTTATTTTTTTTTTTTTATTTATTTTTTTTTTTTTTCCCCGCTGTCATTCCCCGGCTGGGGATACATTTGAGACTTTGCCACGAAGACTTCTGTTCCACACTGATGTCACCTTGCTCCTTCCTGGGCCTATGCCATGCCAGCGATGGTGTTTCCTTCCCCCCCTTTTTTTTTTTTTTTTTTTTTTTTTTTTTGCACGTCGGGATGTCCAGAGGCGCGCCACTATGGCACCTACCATGGCTCTGGTTGCCATATTTGGCCCTCGGGCTCCTGGGCCTCGTGACAATACCCTTCCACGGCCTCCCCCGGGAGCGAGCCGGGAAAGTCACAATACAGGCAGTTGCCGTTTTCTCTCCCTCAAATCTCCTTTTTTTTCCTTCTCCTCTTTCTCTCCCTCTCATTACACCATTGCTGGCATGCAGTTGGTGCAGTTCGCGTCCCTTTCCCTTTATTTCCCCGTTGCATACTTTTTTGACACATTGCCGTACATTGAAGACCTTTGCTTTTTGTCTCTCTCTCCCCCCCCCCCATTTTCCTGTTATGGCGATTCTTCTTGATATGTGATTTTTTTTTCAGATGTCTTCTTTACTCTATAGTGATGTGTTTCTCTGATGACATTTCTTGGCCCTGCGAGGCCATTTTATGCTTTGTCTGCTGTTTACCCTCGATGAGACCCCCCTATTAGGGGATGTGTGCTACAATGTGATGACGTTTCATGGCCCTGCGAGGCCATTCCATGTTTTATTTGTTGTTAAGCTGACTCTTTTTCAAAATAAAAACTTTGAAATATACAAAAAGGGAGAGAATGGCAGCTGCAGACCAAAGAATGGGTGACAGGCAGGTTGGGGTGGTGGCACCGGACTCCAGCTTCAAATAACTATAAAACACTAGCGGTACAGTGCCCATACCCAGTGGCGGTATCCCAGATTTTGTGCTATAGCGCTGCTACAGTTGTAAACTACAAAATAAAACCAAACTGTGACTGACATGACCCTAGAACTACGTCTTCTGCAATCAGCTCCAAAGTAGAGACAGAGGTTAGAACATTTAACTCAGTCTGACTCTAAATCGATTTGTGTTCAGCACACACGGTTTAATCGGTTATCAATCAATGAGAATAGTTGACAAATATTCTCATTAAAAATCGATTAGTTGTTTCAGCCCTAATAATTTGTTTTAATAGCCTGCTTCTTCATATACATTTTATAATACACCAAAACTCCGGGTCAGCTTTAACCTGGAGTGTGCCTTTGAAGAAAACATTTCTTCCAAGTAACAAAACATGAGATAAAATACAAAGATGACTGTCAGGCATTCATTTCATAAAGGAAGTTAATGAATGATATGTAAACTTATAAACTTGCAGGACAGAGCCCTGTGACATCACTGATATCCCTATCTACCACGAGCAGATGGAAACAAAATGAACATTATGGAATGCATGCAGCTTTAAATGTACGGCTCAGCATGCTGCCATGAATGTTGGAACGCAAGATAGTACTTGAAATAAATCTGATCACTGACACTGTTAAATTAAATAGCTGGTAGAATGCGATAAGGGGATTAAACCCCAAAACTAAAGTGAAGAAGGGTAAGACACCCCTTTAGTTTGTTAACAATTCTATTAAAAAAAATACATACTGAAATTTAATTATTTTAAAATGAAGCCAAACAGTTTAGCGCAAGAAAAAACATAATACATTTTATTTTTATTCAATTTACTGCATCATTCTGTCAGGAGGAAAGATCTAAAAAGATATACAGCACCATTACCGGAGTCATTAAATTAATTTGCTTTTTCCGTCAGCGCAATGATGGTGAATCTTGGCAACCCAGATGTTTAAGAACTATATGTCCCATGATGCTTAGTCACAAATAAGGCTGGCTGAGGCTGAGCATCAAGGGACATGTAGTTCAGAAACAACTGGGGTGCCATGGTTCACAATAAAGTGAGCCCATAGGACAGTTTCAATTTCCCTGCAATGTCTCATATGATGTATACTGCATTGATTATGAAGTCAATGTCAGATCATCCTTTGAGAGGTGTTCCATCCCTGGAAGTCCCCACATTGCTCCTCTTTGGGCATTGCTGCAAGAGGGTAAAACTGAATAGCATTGTGCGACTACCTCTCTGCAGTCATGCTCATGCCATGACACATTAGTCAGTGAACCCACACTCCAGCTCCTGCCAGATTTGAGTGGAGGGCTATCCTGTAGAACACTACCACGCACAGCTGTCACATCCGCCAAAGTGAGTGATGGAAAGTTTTTCATAAGGAATATCCAGTACAAGTGGAGGATCCCTTAACCGGAATTCCAAAAGCCAAACGTTTTCGGAGTCTTCTAGGGAAGGTGTCCCCAACCCTGGTCCCCAGGGCCCACTTACAGACCATGTTTGCCAGATATCTGAAGTACAGCACAGGTGATATGATTTGCTGCTCAGTGAATGCAGGATTCAGTCTGCATTTCATGAGGTAAACCTAAAGGCTAATTTACTTATAAAGTATTTTACCAGGAAGGATACATTGAGATTTCTCTTGTTTTCAAGTAGGTCTTGGGTTCAAGAACATTAATTTTTCTTTTACAGTATGGTACAGAAATAAAGTATTAAAACGGGAGATATTAAAAAATTAAAAACAAATATACAGATTGACACATAAAATAAATATGTAAGAAATATAGTCACTATGTGACAGGTTTACAGGTGCATTCTGTATGGAGGTATATTAACCTCCCTGGTGATCTAATTTTTGCTGAATTTCTTATCTAAAAGTGGTCAGTTTTGGTTTTTTTGCCTTGCCCTGCCCCCCCCCCTTAGCTTCCCAGAAAGCTCTTAAACACCAGGTTGGAAAGGTGAAGGGTGCGTCTAGATTCCAGCGATGGCCAGTTTAGCTCTTTTAACATGTCACAATGGTGGGTCATGTAGTTACATTGTAGCATAAAGCGGCAGAGTGAGTTATACAATGTAGTAAGTTTATGAAGGTGTGTTTGCAGGCAGCTGCATACACTACATCTCCGTATTCAATAGCTGGCAGAAGCATTTGTTGTACTATCTGCTTTTCTTACTGTGGAGCTTAGGCAGGATTTGTTTCTGTACAGGTCACCTAGTTTGGCGTAAAGTTTAGATGAGAGTTTTTCGATGTGGGGGCCAAAAGGATAGATTTGGGTCTAAGTGCATTCCTAGATATTTAAGAGAAGTGACTGGTCAGCGTGCCATTTGATTTCGTCCTGACACATAGATTAGAAGGTTGTAATTTACGTAGTTTAGATGCTGTTCCAAAAAACATTGTAACAGTTTTGTCCGTATTTAGAAAAAGTTGGTCAGCTTTGATCCACTTTTATACCTCTTTGAGTTGTTCTTGCAGCACGGCCTCCAGCTGTGGGAGATTTGGTTTGCGGGTATAGATTATGATGTTGTCAGCGTACATTTGAAGAACTTTATTTTATTCAAAGAGTGGAATAAAATTCCAAATCTAGATATGCATACTTATTTAGAGACCTATTCACAAGACCTGATGCTCTGATAAATAGAAAACAGCGGCTTCCATGAAGTTATAGCTATGCAGGCTTGGTCGATCAGATTATTATAGTGGTTTGTCATTTAAAATGTTCCTAGTAATTAACCATTTTATTTTTCTCTGTGTTTTTGTCTGCTACATTACGGATGAAAAATTCTGACATTTATATATTTTTTACTGACATTTCAATAAACTGAAGCTTCATAAAAAGGCAGGTAAACTTTAAACCCGCTGTACATGAAGTGACTTTACCAGCATTAAGAGGATTATTTCATACTCAACTGGATATACTATATAAACCTCACATCCACCTAGCAACCCTTTTTAAAAAGGGACAGTCTGTTTTGCACCAGAAAATCTAAATTTGGCTTTTAATTAACCTTTTTTATGCTTAATTGACATTAAGTCACGAAGTTCTCAAAAAAATGTTCCAAAACCTGTCCAATCTTTCCACAGTAGCTACTCAAGGAAATCTGGATCTATGCAAAGAATAGCACTTGTGATTGGCCAAGCTGTGTCCCCAACCTGTGGCCAAGCTCCAGCTCTATCAGCAATTAAAAAGGACATATGACTGGAAAACAAACCATCTATCATCGTAACTTGGCGAATCAAGTTAGTTTACAAAGTGTCCTTTTAAAATAAAAAAAAAATGATACGTTCATGGTTGAAGGGTGCTCAGCAACAGATAATCAGAGATCAAGCCAAATTGAAATGCAATGCAAATATTGATCCAGAACACAGGAAATGTGTTGTGACATCTACAGATCTACCACAGCGGAAGACTGTTCAGTAGCAACAGCCATGTATTGAGCCATGCAGGGATTTTATTGTCATATGTTTAATTGTAAATCTGTGCCACAGTTTACGCGAGTTTTTAATCCTAGTCCCATACAGCAGGGATGCTTAACCTCAGCCCTCCAAATGTTTTGGAACTACATCTCAGGGTGACAGAAACTTGTGGGAAATGTTTTGAAAAATCTGAAGGAATAAGCTATACCCTACAGTAGTTTAAATACTGTCAGGGTTATTCAGAGATATGAAAAGTCACCGCACGTTCGGTTACTTTTCGTTCACCGCACTACAGGGGATTCCGAGTTCGCCGACCCCACGGTGTATTCAGCAAGCACCGCAGGGCCCCCGTAGTGCAGGGAAAACTCACTGCAAACCCTCCGAACACCCACAGAAACAGCCGCAAAAACCAAGCCGAACACGCAGGAACAATCCGAGCAGCCAGCGATCACAGCGCAGAGCAGCCGCCACAAAAAGCCGACTACCAGATGAACGGGGTGAAAAAAAAAAAAAAAAACAGGTCGCTTGAAATTTTGAAATGCTGTTTGCAAAAAAACTACTGAACGAAAATGTCTGGAATTTACATAGAAGATCCAATAAATGATAATAAAATGGTCTGTTAGATTTTTTTTTTTTTTAAATTGACAAAAAAAAAAAAAAAAAAGGCCTAAAAAGATAAAAAAAATTCTAAAAATAAGAGAGACTTTTTACTGCAGAATAAAATGATAAACTGTTTATTATATATTGAATTAAAAACGTGAATATTTTTAACATTGAAGCCTATGGGATGACGAATGAAACCACCGAACAGCAGGGCATTTCATGACATTCCTCAGCTGTTCGGGGTTCTCTGAATAGACGAACCATTGCTTCTCTATGGGCGATTTCACTGCCCTTGAACAGGCAACGTATGTGCAGTCAATACGCCAAGATTTGGCGAATTGCCTGCTCTCTGAATAGCCGAATGGCCCCGTTCGCTCAAATTCATTGTCCGGCTACGTTTCGGGGCCAGATCGTCGCTCTCTGAATAACCCTGTGTGTATCCTTTGGCCATTTAATATTGACACATCTCTGTGGTGGGCAGGCTAGAATTCCCAGAGATAAAGAAAAGAAATCATTATCAAAAGGCCTTTAGATCAGGGATCACAAACCCTGGCTCCCCAGAGGTTCTCAACTACACCTCCCATGATTTTCTGGCCATCTATGCATTCAAAAGAATTCCCAGAATCATGGGAGATGTAGTTCATAAACATCTGGGGAGCCAGAGCTTGAGATCCCCGCTTTGGAACAATTAAAGCAAAAAATAAAACTAACAATTTTACATTAATTGGTAAAAATTTTAAATATAAAAACACAAAAAGAAAACCACATACAGGGCAGTATTTTGGATGTGAAGACGCAGAGAACGACAAGTCCATTTAAAACAAATGACCAAATTTACATACAGTATGAGTCTTCTAAGCAAATGTGCTCATTAAGGAAGCCAAGTGTATTCCACCAGTGCAGCCAGCCTTGCCAACGATGTCAACACCTCCTAGCAGTGGCAAAGCTTCAATCACAGGGGAAACAAAGTGTTTGAAGGGATGGGAAGCAGGCCATTATTTAGGAAAGAATAACGAGCAAAGCCATCTCTGCGAACAAAAGCTGTGAAGAACAATGAAAGCAGAAAGATGGTTAACACTCCTCAAGCAAAACAAAACCGAATTGTTTGCTGAATCCTAAATAGGACAATGTAAAGACTATAACAGACAAACAAAAGTTAGAATAAAGCGCCAGAACCACACGCTGTTAGAGACAACAGAAAGCGAAATGAATCTTAACTAGAAGAAAAACTGATGTGTCCCGAATAGACGTGAATTGTAGATGCTCTGTGTTTGAAATTCTACCCAACCCACTGTTAAAAATGGTGTGTGTGCTCGTTATTGATACTTGAAAGCTCCGGTAGGACAACAGGGACTTCAAATGCACTTTAGCACTAAAGTTACTTATCTACATTGGTAATAAAGCGAGAATTAAAGTGAAAATTTCCCATTTTGGCCCAAAAGAATAGAAGCGGAAGCGCGCCCCCCCCCCAACTCAGCAATTTCTTGGTCCAATCCCACTTCTCGCATAACATCTATTAATACATACAGAAAAAATGGCATTGCGTCTGTACTCACCAGAGCGGCTGCAACAACCAGGAGTAACAACCCAGTTCATGTATAAAACATAACAAGAAAAAAAAATTGTGATCTGCGCTCGTTTCTATACAATTCCATATGCAACAAAACACTATCAGAGATTTTAGTTTGCTTTAATGGCCATTGAAAAGTAAGCTCACTCGCCCCATCAAGGCACCTCTTTGTAGAGGGAGTCCTGCAGAAGAGCAGCTCTTGGTACATTGGCTAGGACTCACTCTACAAAGAGGTGCCTTGATGGGGCGAGGGAGTTTATGTTTCAATGGCCATTAAAGCAAACTAAAACCTCTGATAGTGTTTTGTTGCACATGGAATTGTATAGAAACGAGCACAGATGATAAATAACATCTATTAAATCGTTTTTTCCCAACTCTGTCCTTATGTAGCCCTAACAGGCCAGGTTTGCAATTTATCGGAAGTACAAAACACAGGAGATATGATTTGCTGCTCAGATATTGCGTCTGCATTTCCAAGGTGATGCTTAAAATCTGGCCTGCTCCGAGGATATGGTTGGGAAACACTGCATTAAATCACATCAGTGTCATCTTCACAAGCCTCACAGTGCTGGGGACATCATGTTCTTTCAAGGTGCAAATTCTGCTATGATGACATTAAACTGAACACCTTTTTGAATATTTTGGGCACACAACATTTTTTTGCCTTCAAGACGATAGGGGTGTTTTCTCGAAATGCGAGAAACTTACGTTTGTAAACATCACAATGATCTTATTAGTGAAAATGTCAACAGTGGCAAAGCAGGTAATTGAAGAATTCATTATCTACAGCATGTTTGGGCTTAGAATCCTGCAACCTTGGACCGCACTGCTAATGACTGTTAAATAAATTTGTTTATCAACCTGATGGCGCGTTTCCAAAATAGAGGTGGTATTGAAGGATTAAAAACCAATACAAGGAGCAGCATTGCCCCTCACTCCTGGCATTTAATTAAGTGATCGCGTACGCAGATCAATGCTGGAGGTATTACTAGGATTTCCTGGCGATCGAAAGTAAACTCAAGCCCAGAATAAACAAACATGGAAGTTATAAAAAAGGATGTGATATTGATTTCTACTAGATAATAGTTTCCACGCACGAGCACGATTACATTTGTCAGAGTGAAGACATCAAAACAGCATCAGGTGGCTCATTACGGGCTGAAACCAATGGCAAGATGGCGTTGGGCAACGCTACAGGGTGACCATGAAAGCCATTAATGGTTTTACTGGCCAAAACCTGTACATCAGACTGGTCGTACGCAAGACCCTCAGTCTACAGATGCTTAGCGTTTTATTCCATTGCCATTGTGTGGAATACTCCCCATAGGGACACAGCTGCAGAGTATGTTGGGACTTTATAAAGCGAGATAATTAAAACACCTCATTATATATCTTGCTATTTATTACAAGAACTGTCTTATAATTATGCTGCACAGCAGTGATAACCAGATTTACATATTTAGAGTATTTAATAAAAGGTAGTAATAAAAAATAAAAATAATTTAATAAAAATTTATACAATTTAATAAAAAAGGCAAATGTCAATATTGATATATAGAAATTACACTAAAATAACTAAAACTAAAAACCAGAACTAGAGACAAGTTCTTACAGCCTACAAGAAGCAAATAGACACAATAAAAAAGGCAACATTAGAAGTAAAACAGAAACACAATTTTTAAAAAAAGCATACAAAATGAACATGACTTGATGTTCCTGCGCGTTGTACTTCTTTAGCTATCATTGTTTCGCCTTCTCAAGGTACAGCGCTGCAGACTATGGTGGCGCGTTATAAAACAATAGTAATGTATTAGTGCAGGTCTGTTGGAATTTAAAGTAAATTTGGACGGGCTCTTCTACTGCATCCATTACTACCAGAACACTGCAGCTCCTCCGTCATACGGAATGTAAATGGTGGAGTGGAATACATACAGGTCTATTCAAAGAAAGGTGAAAACCAGGAGAATTGGCAGGAGAAGAGAACAATCTAGACCAAGTAGACGATATGGAAAAGGAGATAAATGGGAGAATTTTTCTGGTTTGTCTATTTTGACTTCTCCAGTCATTTTCCTGAGCTTCACTTTTCTTTGAATAGACCTGATAGTGATGAGTGGATAATTTAAGAGCGATCAGGGTTGTCACAAGTTTAAAATGAATATACAAGGTTTGAAATAAAAAAAAATCCTCAAAAGGCGAGAGAGGTTATAGCTATGGCATGATGCCCTGCAACTCTTCCTCTGGGCGTCTGAATGGGCATGTGAACCATAGTGAGATGTACATACAGCTACAATCAACAGTCGCATGTGCCTGAATAGGACAATGCAAACACAGATCTACGCATCTACCAAAATGTGTACATACATCTAGAAAGCAAAAAAAACACATGTTGTTATTATCTGTTCAAATAAAGACACACATACAATGTATAAAAGGGGTATATAAACATAGCATTATATATACACACCGATCATAGCTTATACAATATAGAGGCTCTCTCTCTGCAGTGGATATTTCAGCACCAGACAGATCCACTTTATAAAACACATCTGTATTAAACACAGCGCTGCTGTTTATGATAGTCTAGACCCTATAGTAATGTTTGCCAAACCTGTCCTCAGTGCCCAACAACAGGTCAGGTTTGCAGCACAGGTGATATGATTTGCTGCTCAGTGATTGCAGGATTCAGTCTGCATTTCCCCAAGGTGATCCTTGAGGATCAGGGTTGGGAATCACTGTATATGCAGACAGGCTGCAACAATAATGGTATATTTTATAGCAGATCCTCTCTCTTTGACACATACAGCATAGCCCATGGATCAGCACCCTTGGCCTTCCAGGTGTTTTGGAACTACATCTCCCATGATGCTCTGCCGCTCATTAGAGTGGCTTAGCATCACGGGAGATGGAGTTCCAAAACCTCTGGAGGGCCAAGAATGCTGACCCCTGGTACAGACAGACCCCTGGTACAGACAGACCCTCTGCACGCTACAGAATATAAAAAAAAAGCCATGGACATCCCTGGAGCCCACCATCCATGCAGACTCACCTTGCTCACCACGTTCTGTACCAGCCCTGCCTGGATATGGTATTTCCACGCCTGGCAGTGACAGGTGTCATTGTTGGGGGCCGGGGTGACACTCTTGGAGGGTGGGCTGGTGGGCAGCATAGGTGCTGGCAACTGTAGTAGGATACCCAGGTCCGCCGCAGAGGTGTCGTTGCCCTCGGGCGGGTAGTGGCGGCCCCCGTCGTGCCCGTGGCCGGCCAGGCTGCCGTTGCTCTTGCACCACCTGTCCGGTTGGTCCAGCAGGAAGAAGTCGGAGAATTGGCTGAAGCTGAGGAAGAGCGCGGGGATCCAGGTGAGAAGCACCAGGCGCCGGTGGAAGGGGCCCAGCCCACCCAGGAAGGGCAGCACGGAGCCGTCGTAGTCCAGCAGCAGGGGGCTGTAGCGGGAGCCCGGGTGAGCCGGGGAAACGGGCATCTCCTCGGAGGGAGGCAGAGCGGAGCCGGAGGCCGGGAGCACCGAGCCATTCTCCTCGGCCTCAGGCTGCCGACTCCAGCTGCCTTCCAGGTCCTGGTCTATGGACATGCTGCTGCTTACTGCCAGGGACACCGGCACAGCCGGGCATGGGGTCCCTGCTCAGTGACGCGCGATCTTCAGCCCCCTACAGGTAGCAGGAGCGCCGCTCCACTGCCCGCAGATACACTGTGACTCCTGCCAGGCAGCCTGGGCGCCCACTGCAGCAGCTGCCCCCTCCTCCGCGGTGCCAGGCAGACACAATGTATCCACACACAGGTCCTGCCGGAGACACCTCACTGCCAGCAGCCGGGGAAAGCTCCACACCGGCAGATCTGCGTGCTGGGCAGCCCGCTCCCAATCCGGGGGAGCAGGATCACACGATGCGGCAGCGGGGACACTCAGATCAGATCCCCCCTCCTCCAGGCAGCCGAAAAGCAGCGACCTCCAACCGGCTGGCAGACAGTGTGTCAGTCAGAGCCCGCATGACATGTCTCTCCCTCAGCTCCTTTCCCATTCCCTAATCAACGCCCCCGGAAGTATTGGGAGAGCCAGAGAAAGCCAACCCGATGGCCTGCCCTCCCCGGGGAGGGGATCAGGTAGCGGGGATAATGCTGCCACAGGGACACCCTGATTGTCTTGTTGCTGGGAGAGAGAGGGAGGGAATGAAGTGATCAAACAGCAGCCAGATCCCGCGATCCTCTCACACGGAGAGCCCCTGTGTCCAGAGTGCGCCTCCTACAACGCGGGGAGGCGGACAACGGCGAGTGCCACCATCCACACCGGGCGGCTAAAGGTCACAGCGCGGGGACTGACACATCGTATTCACCTGAGGCATGTGCATCATCAAACCAATAGTGTGCGACCTGTTCCCATGCAATGCAAGATATCCCTGTGGCACGGGTCAGCAACTATGCTCAGCCAAGCCAATGAGAAGCAGAGCATCAAGGGAGACGTAGGTCCAAAACATCTGAAAGGCCAAGGTTGCTGAACTCTGCCATAGGGGAACATGACAGGTGTCTATAGCAGATTCTCTGTGTTCTAGGTCTTTATATACAGTAGATGCATCATTGATTGCTTGTCCATAGGGGCAGTTGGCAAATCCAAACCTGCTTTTTACCACACCAAAATGGTACTGTTCTTTTCTGGGGAATGATCATTTAAAAAAAAGAATTAAAAAAGGCTTGTTGGACATTACTATTGGCTGGTTAGCCTGTCTGTTAGTAGTGTTAAAAGAGTGACACAAGCACGAAGCATTATGTCAAACACACCGAAGCACACAGCATTAAAAGAGTGACACAAAGAAGCACAAAGTATTATGTCAAACACACCGCAGCACACAGCGTTAAAAGAGTGACAGGAGCAACTGACTGTGTCAGGATTTAAGGTCACTTTCTCTAATCTGTCCTGTATGAAGGCACTTTGCACATGCCCAGTCTTCCTCATTTCAGACCTCAACCTGAATACCAATGAAATGCATACTTGGCTCTGCCCACACTGGCAGGTAGACTGACAAGCTGTTGGCCAAACCTGTCAGTCTTAATATTATACATTATATTGCGCCAGCAGATGTGATAGTGCTGTACAAGATAAGTGGACATTGGGATAATATATGTGAACAATACATGCCTTTACTAAGATGATTGTATAGGATTGGAGGACCCTTTCACAAAGGAATTTGCAATCTATATAAAAAATGGAGATTATGTTCATTGGGAATGCTAAAAATCCCCAAAGAGCAGCAGTTTGGTATACGTATATGGTGTACCCACAGTGGGCAGCAGCAGTTAATGAAACGGCTACTGCATGGCCCCTACATTAACCACTTAGCGCTGTGGGGCATCCTATGCTGTCCTGGCGACAGGCAGGCTTAAACACCATGCAGTGGCTTTTTGACTTGTCTGCCTTTTCAGCAGGCCAATTGCTATCACCAGCTACAGAGGGACTGCCTGAACTCAAACAGTCCCCCTGCAGCCAATGACAGTGATCAACCTCACTGTAGGCGTTCTGGAGGAGTGACAGAAAGCTGTGTGTCGTACTATATCATACTTAAAGGGGTTATTCAGAAAGCACCGAAAGATCAGCGCTTTCTCGTTTGGTGCGCTTCAGCAATTCTAGTGCGCCAACCCTGCGGTGAAATCACTATTCTCTGCAGGGTTCACGAAGTGTGTCGAAAGTGGAGCCGCCGAACAGACCACCGAGCTGCGGGGGAAAAAAAGAAACGTAACTCTGTTATTCTTTAAAAGGTGTTTAAAATAATAAAAAGGCATGACAATGTGTGGAAACAATAAAAAAAGGTCCTATAAAAAATAATAAAACGGTTTGTTACAGAATAAAAAAAACACCTTTAAAAGAATTGGGAATCAAAAATTTCCCCCCAAAAAATTAAAAAAATAAATGAATAAGACAGTTTGCTGAAAAATGAAAAGACTATACAGTTGAATAAAAAAATAAATAAAAGTGATAATATTTTTTAACATTGAATCCAATGGAATGTTTAAACCTGTCGAACTGAATCACTGTAAATCAGAGCATTTCACTTACACTTCTGTTCTTTGAATAGATTAACCATTACTTCTCTGTAGGACAATCTCGTTGCTGCTGAAGATCGCGAATTGCGGCGATCTGTGGCAAACTGCATCATTGTTCTGGTAATCATAGATTTCCATGCATTTAATGTATTAGGGTACTGTTGCTTTAATTTGTCAGCCATTACTAAGCAATACATTGCAGCTACTTCCTGGTCAGAATCAGAAACCATTTGATGTTTACAGAGCAACAGAAAGTCTGCTCCACAATTCTTTCACACAGGCCTTGAAATTATAAGTCTGTAAGTAGAGCATCAGTGTTTTTAAGTTAAAGTATATGTTTTCAGCAACTCAGATACTGTTCCATGTTAGTTTAATAGTGTTTGATTGTCTTAGCATTAAGTTACTAAACTTCTATTAAATTGTATTTTCACAGCTAGGAAGCATGCTTGTCACTTGTCTGTGTAGATTTACATTCCTAGCCTAATATATTTTCATAATTCTGTATCTTTTGCAGTTTTACAATAAAAGATTAAATAAGAATCTAAAACGTAAGGATAAATAAAAGTAAAGGAAAGACGTCATGCAATCCTGCCTCTGGATTTTTATTAACAATTTGTAAGCTGTCTGCCAAGCCTTGTACCTCAGACACATCGTGAGGGCAGAACAATCATATTTTGCTGTCAATTAGCCAGTATTTGGCAAATTGACAGCTTTCTGAATAGACAAACTGCCATGAAATTGTACCGTACGGTGCCATGTACGTACGTACACATATGTATCTGAGGTCTGGGTATACATATATCTGAGGTCTGGTGTGTCTGGGTGTGCATGTATCTGGTGTCTGGGTGTGCATGTATCTGGTGTCTGGGTATATATGTATCTGTGGTCTGGTTGTACAATAATCTGAGGTCTGGTGTCTGCATGTACATGTATCTGAGGTCTGGTGTCTGCATGTACATGTACCTGAAGTCTGGGTATACATGTATCTGAGGTCTGATGTATGTGTATGTGTATATATATATGTCTGGTGTCTGTGTGTAGTCAGGGTGTTTGCATGCCTGTGCAGTGGGTAAGGATCCACTGGATCCGTATTTGTGCAATGGTGCGATCATCTGATATCGCGTCTCGTCGTCCGACCGATCCTACAACATGCAGGTGAATGAACCATCGTCCATTGCGTCCGACATCAGACTTCCACCGACGGTGAAAGATGCCATCAGATGTGCAACGCCTTCCATTTGAAGTCGCAGACATCTGACAGATCCCTTGAGAGAAGATGGATGTGGACAAGCTGAACAGGGGAATGATTTGGATTGATTTTGATCTGTAAAGGTCAAAGGAAGTGGCAGATGGAGGCTGCAGGTTCTTTTAACATGTTCTGCCTTCCCACCTGCTTACTGACTTAACAAAATATATAAATATGCAGACACTAGGGTTACCAAGTTGGCCATGTTTCACTTATTCAAGCTGATGGGCATTGCATGAAAAGTGCCACCCTGCAACATGGAGAATCCATACACTGCAGGTAAATAAAAAAAGGAATACCAGGTGACCAATCACTACTATGAAACTGGCTGCATATCCCATAGGTTTTAAATGTAATTTTTTTTAAAACCATATTTTTTTCTTCTGAACAATTTTATTAAAAAAAAAGGACTGAGTGTTTGTAAATGCAGGATGTGCTGGTTTTATATACAAAACCAGTTCATTATGGTTTTGTCAGCCTCTGCACTCCACCTCTGTCTGATTTTGATCTGGATCATCTGTGGTCGCACGACAGATCGCACGCAGTGGACGACCCTAGTCTGACCTGGTCGGACGACCGACGTCGTCCATGGTCTGATGAAAAAGTCGGTCGTCCGACTACGGATCCAGTGGACGGCCAGTCTAAATGAGGTGTCTGGCCATACATGTCAATATTAACCTCCCTGACGGTATTCCTGAGTGTTGCTCGGGGTTAAATTTCAATGCTGCAAAACGGTAACCCCGAGCCACACTCGGGCTGATACATACCTGTCCCTGCATTCCCTCGATGTCCTCCTGCAGTCACCTCCGTGACTGCGCACTCGGGAATACACCCCCAGGGAGGTTAACATAAATCAGACAGGCTTTTAGCAAAATCCTAAATTATTTTTGGAAAGTGGTCATTTTTCGGTGTGATTATAAACTATTGTCTGGAAACCTATTCATTAATAGGACTATACACAGGACACAAGGTCACCTATTTAGACTGGATGAAAGGAAATTCAGCTTAACCCCTTCGCTGCTAAGGACGCGCTCAGCGCGTCCAACCGCATGTCACGTTCCATGCGGTGGACGCGCTGAGCGCGTCCTCTCTTTGGGGTCAGCATTCGGCCGGGTTCCGGCCGATCGCTGGCCCCCCCGGTGCGGGCTGACATCCTCGATGTCAGCCCAGCATCCGGAACCGCCGCCGGAATAATTAGGTGTCATCGCGGCGGCGCGATGACACCTAATTCAGGCGCCCCCCCGCATGTGCGGAGGAGGCGCCTGAAAGGGAGGGGGGGAGGTCCTTCGGACCTTTCTCCCAATCGGCGGCATGCAGGGGGTTAACCCAAGCACCATTTGGAAGGGCACAGCCTGCCCTTCCAAATGGTACCTGGCATTAACCCCTGGGGAGCTGGATCACGAATCGGCGCCAAAAATCGCCGGTTCGTGATCCTTTCCCGGAGCTGGCCGACATCTTGGATGTCGGCCAAGCCTCCGGGAACTCCCCCTGAGGACTGGCGTCATCGTGCATAGCACGATGACGCCAGTCCTGGAGTTAACCCCTAGCTGCCATCAATGGTGGAGATAGGGGGTTCATTGGAACCCCCTATCTCCCGATCCGTGGCAGCTAGGGGTTAAAGTTTGGTACTGTTGGATCGGCCAGAGCATGGCCGTTCCAACGATACCAAACACGACTGTGAAAACAGTTTGTAAAAATAAAAAAAAATGAAAAATAAAAATAAAAAACAAAATTATATAAAAAAAAATAAACATTTTTTTTTCTTTTTTTTTGGTTTGTTAATGCAGCAATATTGTTCCCATTTCAATTATAATGTGAACAATGATGCTGCACTAATGATTTTTGTATGCGGTGCGTTTGTTAAAAATCGTGTAATTTTCCCCAAAAAAAATGTAACGAGACCCCATCTCTAATTTTTTTAACAAGCGCACCCCATACAAAATAGAACCGCAATTGCTCGCATGTTAAAATGTGAAAAAAAAACACTTTACACATTGTAAATTATTGAAAATTCATATTTTATTGCATTTTTTGTTATAATATACAGACAGGTCATGACGTATACATATAATAATGACATATTATGAATCTGCCGAGTCTGATGGAAAGAACGATATATAATATGTCTGGGTCATATACTAAAATAAGCCTTCAAAACACGTTTAAATATGATGAGCAAAACCGGTAAAAATGACCTCAGCACAGAGGCGGGAAAAGCCTCAGCAGCGAAAGGGTTAACCCCGTAGTGACCGGGCGGTTTTACACAAATCCGTCTTTTAGTGACCGCTGCTGTTTTTACGTTTCTGCGCTGTTAGTGTTTAGGACAATTTTTCCTCTTACTCGTTTATTCGACCCACACATATTATACACCCTTTTTCCCGCCATTAAATGGACTTTCTAGAAATACCATTATTTCCATCATATCGAATAATTTACTATAAAAAAAAATATGAAATATGAGGAAAAAAATGGTAAAAACACACTTTTTCGTAATTTAATCCCCAAAATCTACAACCACCCAAAAAGACCCCGGCTTAATAGGTTCAAAATTTTGTCCCGAGACTAGAAATACCCAATTTTAACATGCGTTTGCTTTTTAACCCCTTCACTGCTGAGACAGTTCACCTATGTGCGCTAATTATTTTTAGATGACAGCCTAGGTCCTATTTAATTAAACTCCCCCCAGACAAAAAAAACTTTAAAAAAAAAAAACATTTTTTTATTTTATTTAATTTTTTTATTATTTTTTTTTTATTAAATTTTTTTAAAAAAAAAAAATTTTAAAACCAAACCTGGTCATGTTTGGTATCATTTGAAAGGCCATAATCGGGAGGATCGGGAGATAAAGGGATCCTTAGGATCCCCTTATCTCTACATGGCAGCTAGAGGGTTAACTGGCCCACTGACATCCTCACACATATGGTGAGGTTGTCAGTGGGTGGGGGGGGACCTGGAGGCTTGGCTGACATCCAAGATGTCAGCCCCCCTCCAGGTTTGAATCGCGCTTTGGCGCCAATTGACGCCGAAAAGCGATCCGGCGGCGAAACTGTTAATGCCATACACCGCTGGAAAGGGGAGGCTCTCCCCTCTCCAGCGGTGTAAACGGCATCTCCCTAGCTTCAATGGTTGGGGAGATAGAGGGCTCCGAAGGAGCCCCCCCCCCTCCCCTCCATTGAAACACATGGGGGCACCTTCTGATGACGTCACCACGCAGCGTGGCGACGTCATCAGCCTCGCCTGCCCATGTAAATCACATGGGCAGGCTTCCTCCCTGCCAGATCGCCGTGGGATCCGACGAGGGAGGTGAGTATCGGGCGGGAGGGGGATTTGGCGCCGCTGACGTACCCTGTACGTCCGCGGGTCTAAGGGAGACCCGAGTACAGGACGTACAGGGTACATCAGAGGTCCTTAAGGGGTTAAAGCATAGGAACGTTTTTTTTTTACAGTGAGAACAATAAAGCTGTGGAATTCTCTGCCTGTTGAGGTGGTTGGGTCCGAGACTGCACAGACTTTTAAACAACGAATGGATGACTTCCTGCAAAAACATAATATCATAATATTTAACATGTGGGTTAAATCTGCTTGATCCAAGGAGAAATCTGACCACCAGCTGGGGTCAAGAAGGAATTTGTTCCCAGTGTGTTGCATATTGGCAAGCACTTCAGACTGGTTTTCTTTGCCTCCTTTTGGACCAACAGCAGTAGGTGTTGTGTTGTGTGAAAGGCTGAACTCGATGGACGCATGTCTTTTTTCAGCCTATGTAACTATGTCCATTAAGGTATCATTGGGAAGACTAGGACATGACCAGGTTATATGTAAAAAATAAAAAAACATATATTTTTTTCTACTGCTGCACTATTGTTCACTTTTCAATTATAACATGAAAAATGATGCTGCACTAACTCACCTTCTCCTTTTCCACAATGCCAGCAAATGTGAATGAGATGGCAGAATGCAGCCCCTGCAGCCAATGCATTTTAGTGCTGTGTAGTACAGTGCTGAATTACACAAGTTTACACTTCACTTTGTTATATTATTGGCGTGGAGCTTTACAGTGCAGCTTCAGTTTTTGTTGTTTCTATTTTGTTTTGGGAAGCACCAGTGTTTCTCAGCACTGTAATATGAGTGATTGAGCCAGTACTTGCAATGCCATCAAAAACTATAGCTTAGTGGAAAACCCCCTAAGTGTCAAAAACCCATGTAAGCAGGGGTCAAGTCCTGGGAAAAAAAGTGAGGGAACTCACCCACGAAGTCCACAACCCCTATTACCTGAAGAAAATATATATATATTACGAGTACAGCAGTATATACTGATCAGTGAAAGGTATCACTACGTACAGGTATACTCGTGATTGTGGCAACTGGACTAACGCATTTTATATATATATATATATCTCCAGGCACAGACCCCCCCCCCAGAATTATATACACAGCGCTGAATCCCCAGAATAACATACACAGCACTGAGCCCCCAGGATAATATACACAGCACTGAGCCCCCAGGATAATATACACAGCACTGAGCCCCCAGAATAATATGCACAGCACTGAGCCCCCAGAATAATATACACAGCACTGGTTATATGGATATATTTTCCCCAGTTCACATGGATATAATTGCCCCCAGCTCATATGGGTATATATTGCCCCCAGCTCGTATGGATAATGCCCCCCAGCTCTCATGGATAATGCCCCCCAGCTCTCATGGATAATGCCCCCAGGTCTCATAGATAATGCCCCCCGCTCTCATGGATATTGCCCCCCCAGGTCTCATGGATATTGCCCCCCAGGTCTCATGGATATTGCCCCCCAGGTCTCATGGATATTGCCCACCCCCAGGTCTCATGGATATTGCCCCCCAGGTCTCATGGATATTGCCCCCAGCTCTCATGGCTATTGCCCCCAGCTCTCATGCATATTGCCCCCAGGTCTCATGGAAATTGCCCCCAGGTCTCATGGATATGCCCCAGGTCTCATGGCTATTGCCCCCAGGTCTCATGGAAATTGCCCCCAGGTCTCATGGCTATTGCCCCCAGGTCTCATGGCTATTGCCCCCAGGTCTCATGGAAATTGCCCCCCAGGACTCATGGATATTGCCCCCAGGTCTCATGGAAATTGCCCCCAGGTCTCATGGAAATTGCCCCCCAGGACTCATGCATATTGCCCCAGGTCTCATGGATATTGCCCCCAGGTCTCATGGAAATTGCCCCCAGGACTCATGCATATTGCCCCAGGTCTCATGGATATTGCCCCCAGGTCTCATGGATATTGCCCCCAGGTCTCATGGATATTGTCCCCCCAGTGTCATGGATATTGTCCCCAGCTCATCTCTGCTTCTTCTGTGGCTGCTGCCGCCGCACATTGCAGGCGGCCGCGTGCTTCCTGCTTCAACGCCGCTGACAGGAAGTGAAGCCGAGCGGCTCCACTTCCGGTCAGCGGGCCGTTCTAACAGGATGCACGCGGCCGCCGGCAATGTGCGGCGGCGGCGTTCGGGCTCGGGCCACAGCGGGACCGCTGCGTTCCCGCAGCGTTCCCGCTGTGGGAGAAGTGCGGGAACGCCGTTCCCGCGCGTTCCCGCTCGACTCGAGCCCTGCATGTAAGTGGAAAAAACATATGGGGTTATTCAGAGAGATCCGAAATGTAATCAGACACTGAATTTCAATGTACGGCGACATTTCGGGGCCATTCGGCTATTCAGAGAGCAGGCAGTCAAATTAAAGCCTTTAAAAACAGTATATAATATGTGTAAGTGCAAAGAATTAGGAGGCTAAAAATTATGGTTGAATAAGAATAATAATTCTGCCTCTGATATTTACATGCACGTTAATTGTTGTATATTTTGGATGGCCACAATATATATTGCTACTGCTACAGACCTTGCTGCTGTATATAGCATAAACTTTATATGAAGATATTCCTCTCTGCGTTAAAAGGAAATCTCAGAGGTGTGGTTACCCTGAAAATAATTTTATTCCACGACGCCGTTATACATAATCCAATGTGTGGGCTTGGATCCAGCTAGCTGACTGCTTAAATAGAAAGCTGGTAAGTAATCAATCAAGCAATAAACCAGTCACCATCCACATCTTGTTCGTGCCATTTGAATTAATAAAATAAAAAATAGTAATGGAACTATAAAAATGAGACAGTAACTCTGACTATGAAGAACTACTCTGAAAATATATTTAATATTAGAACGGTGCATTCGTTTTTAGCTGTGTTTTCCGAGATTTGAATAATGAAATGATGTACCACTGCAGCGGTTTATTATTAATTTGTGCGTTGTGGCCAGCACTTGCTAGGTTAAAAAAAAAAAAAACTAAGTCCCAGGCCAACTTGGCAATGGTGGGGGCTTATTGCCTAAAGGGTGAGTAGCCTGGGCTGAAATCATAGCAGTTAGGAAGTCAAAAATACTGTGGGATGCAAAATTATAAAGATGGGAGAGTTATGGCATCATCAATAATAGGCCATAAACGTTTATTAGTCTCCCTGGCGGTCTGATTCTGACATTTTATGTTTTATACTTATACCCCCTAGCGGTATAGCGGGTTAACTTTCAATACTGAAAGCGGTATCCCCGAGCCACACTCGGGCCGATACTTACATGTCCTGTGCTCCCTCGCTGTCCCCGCAGTCACACTGCAGCCGATCGCGATGTCACACTTCCTGGTTCACTCCTCGCGAGAAGAGAACCAGGCAGTGTGACGTTGCGAGCGGCTGGAGGAGACCGCGGGGATCAGCGAGGGAGCGCAGGACATGTAAGTATCCAGCCCGAGTGTGGCTCGAGGATACCGCTTTCGGTACAAAAAGTTAACCCCGAGCCACACTCGGGAAAACCGTCAGGCAGGTTAATAGCCCACATCCTGTATCCGTGGGTTGGGGGCAAGGAGGTAGACAGTAGCATGCCCCTCACACATGTCCATTTTACCACTCCCACCAAATGTCCAAATTGGAGAATTTAGAGGGGCTGGACATCAGCAAGTCATTCCGTTTCTTCTATTTAAAGCCCCGCCCATACATGGTGGCTGTGTGGTGATGCTGCCATGTCCCAAAGTCTCCCTAGTATCAGCAACAGTTTAAGCTAATATTTTCACCCCAGCATCACTGAAATGGAGGCAGTAAGTAGGCAATAGCTGTACACCACTTTGGTGATACGCACCCCACAAATTCTGCAGTGCTTCACAAAATCAGTGTTTCATGGAGTGGATACATTAGAATATCACACATGGATGATGACCTGATTCAGGGGGACCCTGTTCCTAAGGTTACTTACAATTGATGAGATGTACTGAACAAACAATGGTGATAATTGGGGCGGATGAATTGATACTTAATTTTGATTATAGTACTGAAGTCAACTCCCAGGAAATGGTCCACCGCTCCAAAAATAGAAACCAGAATAAACACGGAGGCTTCAGTACCTAGTAGGTTTGCATACCTTGGAATGAAAGAACCAATTCAGTGTGGAGCCTTCTTCCTTTTCTCCACACTAAGGAATGATGAGTCAATCCAAATAAATTATGGATCTTTTATTGCTAACAAAATTAAAAAAGTTAAAACAACTGATAAAAGCCCAACGCGTTTCATCTATTGCGAGACTTTTTCAAGAGTAAATACAATATGTAATATATCAAATATCATATAGTATATATTTCCCATCATTCCTTATATAGTCCATTTGTGCATCCGATTGGTTCTTGTTTTAATCACGGCGTTTTCCTCATAAGGCAACTTCCTGTTTCCCTGTTCCTTCTCTTGCTCCCATAATTCAGTCTGTCCAAAACTTAGAAATTCCCTTTATCCAGTTTGTGTTCTTTTGATAGGCGCTGAATCCTCATTAAGTGAATACATTGACAGAAAGCTATCAATTCACCAAATACTGGCGAATTGACAGTGAAATACAGTGAAGTTCGCTGCAGTTCTCCGCAATTCCGTGATCTTCGGCGGCGGCAAAATTGTCCCATATGGAAGCAATGGTTAATCTATTCCGAGAATGTTGAACTGCACCGTAGTGTCAGTGAAATACCTTTGATTTTGGTGGTTCAGTTCGACAGGTTTAAGGCTAGGGTCAGACGAACGCATTTTTCGCGTTGTCCGTGAAAAAGTGCGGTCGAACGAACGTACGTATTTTTTCCCGGAATACGCGACAGCGGTCATACGATGCGTCTTTTCGTCCGTGATTTTGTACGGATCGTCAATAAAACACTTTTTGCGTCTGGACGTTATGTTGGCCGGACATTAGCAGCGTCTGACTTCTCCTAATCACACACACACGCCGCTATGCGGCCGCAGCGCACTCTGTACGTCAGTAGTAGCGGTTTGACGTTCTCGAAAAAATGCGTTCGTTGGCCACTTGCGTTGCGCGGACGAATTTTCGTGCGGCCGTACTTCGTATGTTCCCCGGCATTGGACGTCATTTGCTGCTAGTACGGCCGTGATTTTGTGCGGCTAAACGCACGTTAAAACTGCGCTAGTCTGACCCTAGCCTTAACAGGCAAATCCCGCAGGAATCAATGTAAACAAAATATTATCATTTCTATTTAAAAATAATTAATCAACAGTTTATTCTTTTCATTTTCAGCAAACCATCTTTTTATTTATTTATCCATTTTTTTTTGGAACACCTTTATGTATTCTTCTCAAAACTTTTGATTCCCAATTTTTTTTAAAAAAAAAAGCTTTTGTTTTTTTTCGTTCTGTAAAATACCTTTTTTATAGGACCTTTTTTATTATTTAGTCACATTTGAATGCACTTTTATTGGTTTAAACACCTATTAGAAGAATATCAGAGTTCGATTTTATATTTCTGCAGTTCGGCGGGTTTTCAGGACTGGTGACCCAGCAATTCTTTTACTTGCCTTGTCGAAAAATGGTTAAAAAAAAAAGGAACTTTTTTGCAAACTCAGTCCGCTTAACAGTTACTGAGGAAATGTTAATTACAAGAAAAAATGCCTTTTAAGCAATGATGTGAAACATGCTGAGCAATCTCATTCTCTTTTTTTTCAGTACCTTCAAAATAGTTTCCAAAGTCATGATCAAGCTGTGGGTTTTTACGTTTTTGGAAACTGCACTTTTGCCTTGTTTGTTCTAATTCAATAGTTGCTTTTCTTTCTTTTACCATCAACCGGAGAGATGTTAAAGCTGGTGGGAGAAGATTACAAACGGGCATGTGCTGCAGGCTGACACTGCATGTCGTCTAGTTGTTGATATTATACCAGAGTTTATCAGACATGTGATTCCTATTCTGATACACAGAGCTGCCACAGAGAGATAAGGCACTTAATATATAAGCAAAAGATTTCAGCTGAAATGATATTAAGCATAAAAAAACAATATATAAACTGGTTTATTTGTATAAAGCTACCATATAAGCAGATCTTTTGAGGGGAATTTCACTTTTCTAAATTTGAAAGTTCTCTGTTTCCTCACCTCTATAAATTCTAGCTATAAGTGCTCATTGTGATAGTGTATCCGGGGTATGAATATAACAAACATTGTGTGTACGATTAATAAAGTTTCAATTTTTATTTATTTGTATCACTTGAGTGCAATGTACATACCCTATAGTTTAGGCCTTATAGTCAAGACCTATTTTTTTTCTCCTTTGTATCTTTTTCTATTGTAGTCAACTGCTAGTGTATTGTCAGGGTCGCTTGGTGGGAGGGTAGAACCCAGGTGCAGAGACGGGGTATCAGGTTCAAGATCGCGGTACCAAGGGATATGCCAAAAGATGTGGTCAGGGATGTAATCGTGATCAGGGACAGGCAGCGAATCAAGGATGGTCGGGAACTTAGCCAGGAATTGATACACAAGAAAATCAGAGACATAGAGCTTCTCAAGGTAACACTAGCAGGAGTGATACATCGCTGAAGCAACGAGAGACTGACCAAGGAATCCTTATATAGGTGAAGAGGTGGTCTAGCCCCTCACCAGGAACACCTCGACCAGCCAATCAGGATCCAGAGGTGCCTGGTGCAGTTCTCAATCAGATCTGCCGGGATTGAGGGCCCTTCCCCTTGGACTGAACCACCAATTCGAGCATCCACACCCGCTCTGGTGATGTCAGACACTGAGGGCAACCCCTCCCAGAGTGGAGGGGATAGAAATGGCAGCACCGACCCTACCAGAGCAGATGCGGCAAGACTCATGAGAGGCAGCGCAGGACCCAGGGATGCTCCCAGCCCCTGCACAGATTGAGGAGACCACCGCAGCGTCACCTGCCTGGAGCCGGCCGCTGCCTGAGGTGAGCATCCTGCCCTACGGCGTGTCGTTGGACAGCATGACATGTGTTATTATATGCAAGACAGTGTTTTTGCCATTCTGTTGTACCCTTCTCATCTCTCATTGTGGCTCTATCCTATAGCACTTACCTCCAATTGTATCTCTGTCTTATTCTTCTCACCTTCTATTGTGCCTCTGACCTATCCACCCACCTTCCATTGTGCCTCTGACCTATCCACCCACCTTCCATTGTGCCTCTGACGTATCCACCCACCTTCCATTGTGCCTCTGAAGTATCCACCCACCTTCCATTGTGCCTCTGTTCTATCACACTCAGCTTCCATTATGTGTCTTTCCTATCTCAATTAGCTCACCTCGTGTCACTATCATATCCCCTCACATTGTGCCACTGTCCTATCCCTCTTGCCGTCCACTTTACCTTCTTCCTCTCCCTCTCTACTCCCATTGTGTGTCATATCTCATTCACCCCACATTGTGCCTTTATCTCCTATCCCTATCACCTCTCACTGAATCACATAATGCCCAAAGAGATAAAACTGTAAAATCAGCTGCTCAAAGATCCGAAATATCGGGCTTTTAGCAGCAGATGCAGGGAGAAATAGAAGAAAATAGACCAGCCACTCAAACCTCTATCTCAATTTGGCAGTAGATGTCACCATCTACTGGCCAAAAATTGGTTATTTACAGTAAGAAATACAATGGATATGTGCTCAAATATCCCTTACTTTAAAATTAAGTAGAAATTATTTTACAAAAAAACACTGGTTTCTGACAATGTTTTTTGGAAAATCACTTGGTAGTGAAGGGATTAAATACAGAGGTCTGACTTCAAAGAAGTCAGACTGCCGCGGGACCCTGGCCAGAGAGGTGGGTATAGGGCGGGAGGGGGATTGGAGGACCATGACGTGCATCCCTTACTGGGATTTTTCCGCAGGATGTATCATGTACGTCATTGGTCCTCAGGGGTTAAAATTGGTGTTCTTAAAGGAATGGTCTAGTCACGTGCAAAAAATAAATAAATAAATTATTTCGACAATGCGTGTTCCTAAAATTTCCTTTGTAATTAAAGTTACAGACATGCCATTTCTGGCATTCTGAGATTGTGAGAGTGGGAACATGACAGCTGAGACAACGTGGCCTTGACGTGATTTGCATCATCAACTACAACTACGCCTGAAAGGGCGTGTCATACTGGCACACAGGATGACAGGCTGGTTGCCTGACTGAGCAGCCAATCAGTGCTGCCCATCCACAGACACCGTATGCAAGCAGTGCTTGTGTATGGGCTTTTTTTTGGGGGTGAATTACGTGTTTTTAGCAAACCCCCCATAGAAAAAAGTTAGGGCAGCATCATTGTTCACATTATAATTGAAATGTGAACAATATTGCTGCATTAATAAAACAAAAAACTGTGTATTTAAAAAAAAAATGTAATTGAATTTAATTTAATTTAAAGGCTCTGGCCTTTCGAATGACACCAAAGATGACCCTCTAGCTGCCAAACAAACCCCCTACCTCCACCATGGGGTTTCCTTAGGAAATCCCCGGGCAGCTAGGGGTTCTCCGGCTAACGAGGGGGGACCCGGAGGTGGAGCTGCCATCCAAGATGACGGCCCCCACCGGAACTAGGCCGCGATATGGCGCCGGATCGCTTACCGCCACCTCAGGGGTTAAAAGCAGCCACCACTTGAAAGGGCAGGCTGAGCCCTTCAAAGTGGTGCCTGCCTTTTTTTGATGAACCTTACCGATGGGGAGGAAGAGAGGTCCAAAGGACCTCCCCTTCAGGCACCTTCCGTGCACTGGCAGGGGGGGGGGGTGCCTGGAATAGACATCATCGAGCCCAGCGCAATGACTCGATTCGTGCAGCCGGGATCCCGGAGGCTGGGCTGACATCCAAAATGTCAACCCACACCAGGGGGCCGCAGCGATCTGTCGGAGTCCGGAGTCCCGGCCAATCGCTGGCTGCACTGAGAGGAAGCGCTGAGCGCATCCTCCGCAGCTAAGTGCTCGTGCGGCTGGACGCACTGAGCGCGTCCGCCGCAGCTAACTGGTTAGTTAAGTACCATGACCACTATTAAATAGGTCCTTGAGGTGCATATTTCCTCCATCCTCCCAAAAACCAGGTGGCAGCCTAGGGCTGTCAGATGATCTGGAGGATTTAGGGGAAATCTTGTGTCACAGGAGGGCATTGTGTGACTTGGCAAGACTGTAATTTATCCCACTGTCAGCATACAGTCAACAGAATGTTCCTTTCATTGTATTTTGTGTAGGCTTTTTAAAGCTGAAATATTCCACTGATAATGAACATCATTGAATTTCAGTTTGTTAGCTCTTGTGGAGATTAAATATATTAATATATCTGGTGATATCATGATCTGGTATTGTTTTTTATTACTTTTATCCCTTTCATGGTCTAAAATTGATGTGTATCAGTAAGCAGGACACAGCAGCTATTTGTTACGACCGTTATTTTCTTTAAAAACTAGAATGCAATGTTTATACACCATCCTAAACCATTCCTACAAAAAGGTTATAAAAGCACCTACTTAGCCAGTAATGTTCCAGTTCATTAACATAAGAGCTGATCGCTACAGGGTTACAGCATTAATAGCATACTGTATAATGCATTTTATAAGAAGAAGTCGTGGAATCTCAGCCTGAATACTCCGTAGCCTTATGTGCATCCCAAGCATTTTTAAATTAAGTAATAGTTGGTCTTATTATCTATTTTGACCAAATTTTTATTAATTGACAATAAATCACACCTTCAATAGACGGTAAGAGAAAATCTGCAGCACAGATTTCCATGTTAGCGTCAATTTTGGAATAAGGCCCCAAGCGTTCAGCGAGAAGTGCGGCAAATCAATCCGGTGAACAAATCGAAAAACCGATGAATCGATCCAAAAAAAGCCAATAACCCGCTGAACAAACTGCTGACTAGCCAGTAGAAAAAGTCGACAAGTCGTCAAACGGGATAAAAAAAGGAAAAACATTTAAAAGGCATTTTCCAAAAAACTAGTGCATGAAAATGCCTGGAAATAATATATATAAGGTCCTCTAAATAATAATAAAAAGGTTTGTTACAGGAAAAGAAAAAATTGGAAAAACAAATTTCACCTAAAATAAACTTTTGCTGCAAATGAAAAGAATAAGCGGTTGAATAAATATTTAATAAAATTGGGGATTTTTTTTTTTACTTTGAAACCTATGGGACTTGCCTGATTAAACCTGTCGAATGAAGCCGCCGAAAAACAGGGCATTTCACTGACATTTCGGTGCTGGTCGGTGTTCTCTGAATAGATAAACCGTTACTTCTATATGGGGATTCCACTGCCGCCAAAGGTCAGCGTATTTCGCTGACAATTCGCCAATATTTAGCGAATTGCCAGGTTTTTGAATAGCCGAATGACCACGAAATTGCACTGTATGGGGATATTCACTGTTCAGTGCAATTTCGTGGCCAATTCCGTGCTCTTTGAATAACGTAGATTTTTTTATTCAATGGGCAGCATATGTATGCAAACACCTCCCGGGAACTGCCTTACTTCATTCTAGGATTGCCTAATATGAAAGAATGAATGAAAAGGATAAGGTGGTATTAGAAAAGGATGTAGATAGAAAGCCCGAGCGATGACTAAGTGTTTTCTACAGACTAGTGAAAGGCAACTACCTGCCTAAAGGCGTCTGAAATATTCAACGTGTAGGAGTGACGTGTCTTTGTTATGTTACAAGTGAGGTATGCATTTTCTATTTTCCAGAAAACGATCTTCCTGTCTCTGTTTCCCTAGGGGTATTTTCCTTACTAGTATCACCTACACACCCTTAAATCTGAGGCATGAGTAGACCGCAAGAGAACAAAAAGGTGACAAGAAACAATGCATTTGTATTTGTTTTGGGTTTCTTTTTGTAATATCTATAGGCAGTATTACATTCTTCGCGCAAAAATGTGCGCAAAAACGCATTAACGCGAGGGGCAAAACCCTTCGCGCTGAACGTTGTATTACGACGTTCGCGCATACGATGCGCGTTAACATCTTATGTGAGTGACCCTGAGCGAACCCTGCGCGATTGCAAGTTCGTGTGCGCATCCCATACTTAACATTGTGAGCGCAAATGCGTTTGTGCGCTGGTACGCAGATGGTATTACAATCGATGCGCAACTTTTTACGAACGACGTTTGCGCGCATAATTTTAACGTCTTTTAAAAGCTGGTGGTTCTGGCCGAAACCAAATACACCAGCATGAAAAAAAAAATACACAGTATAGTTACACATTCTACACATACCCAAACAATAAAATTGAGAGGTTATGCGTGTTTTTATTACTGCTGCAGCATATATACTCAGATTGATTTTGGCAGGCGCAAAAACTGAACGGGAGACAATTGTGGTTCTTAATTCTGATTGGCTGAATCGCGTGAAGAAACAGTCCGCCCACCGATTTCTGCGTGCAACGTTAATGTCTTTTTTACACGCAATATTTTTTGACGGATGAAAAAATGTGCTTGGATCGTAATACCTGTGTTAATTTACGCTCGTTAACGCTGCACGCAAAAAAAATTGTGCTGCGCGTACGAATTTGCGCGGAGAATGTTATAGAGCCCTATTTGTTTTGTACTTATGGGTCAGGACTCGGAGTGAGTATTTGTAAGGTATGTTTTTCTGTATTAGTGTAACAAATTCTTTTTTTTTGTGATAACTTCATAAAATCATTGGTTTTCAAACCGCGTTCTGTGGTCTAAAGGGACTAGATCTGACCTTTTATTGGAAATGCTTATATTAAAAAAAAAGAGTCATCCTGCAGGCAGTAATGATTCTATTAAAGCTCTGCCGCAAGTGCTCTCTGATAGCAATAAAAATGTTTTTAGTTAATTAGGAAAGCTGGTCAACCAAACATGGCCTATTTTAAAGTCCATAAAGCACTGATTTCGAGATGTACACACCAAAAATATCGGGTGACCATGAAACAGAACTAATGACATAATGCCATCTGTCTAACATCTAGCTATATCAACATAGGTTGTACATCTGTAGTGTACATCTGCGAAGGCAATGTCATGGATTGCAGCTCATCTTTCACAGCTTGTCTCTTCCAGTGTCCCTGGGGGGTTCCTGTACATCAGACAGAATTCTGGATCACTGAAAAGAAGTGCTGGGAACCTTCTATACATGGTATTAAAATGCAGGCATACAAAAATAAAGCTTATAGTACATGCTACCAAAGGCACAGTTAAAAATAAGAAACGACACAAGGGGAATATTCCCTAGTGAACGCGAACGTTAGTGTTTTGATGTGTAAGCATAATCGCCAGGATAAACGTGTTTAACGTATGCAATCCATATTACATTCCTGTCGCTGCCCTTGTTAGTAATCCGCAAGCTTTCTGTACTTTGCGCATTCTATACTTAACACGGGGAGCGCAAACGTCCATTAGCGTTTCCGTACGTAAGGTATTATAAAGTGCTAGTGCTAAAATTTTAGCAAGCTGGTGAGTCTACAATTGCGAAATCATTTAGCACCCCCTAAAACCCCCAATAGATCCAATACTCACCTCTCATCCCGTGGCGAGAACAGTGTCCCGATCAACCGCTTCTTGTCGCTGGGAGCAGAGTGCGATCACTTCATGAGATCGCGCAGGGCTCGCGATCCAGCAGTGCAACCCTCCATAGAGTCCTATGGACTCTAGGAGGTGATACTAGTGGCTATGTGGAAGCGCTACGTGAGTATCCCAGCGGTTAGCGCTGCCTTCCAGCGCGAGATGCTGAGCTGGCGCCTGCCTTGGAATATTGTGTTAACCTGGGGACACTACAGGAATATCTGCAGGTGCAGGTTTTCCCTGTTAGTGTCCCCATGTTTGTGCAAAGAAGGGATTAGGGCTCAATATTTTCTGAGTTTATCTGAATCCGGCAACTATACTACAAAGCATGTATTGAAAAATACCTTATTTTGTGAGTGTGAAATGTGTGTATGTAGTCTATTTTAGGCCATATGGGCAGCAGATTAATTAGAGGGGTTATTCAGAGACAGCCGATCTGGCCCTGAAATGACACCGAACAGGGAATTTCAGCTATCCAGAGAGCAGGCAAATTTTGGCGAATTGCCAGCAAGTACGGTGCCGGTTCGAGGGCAGTGAAATCCCCCATAGAGAAGAAATAGAACACCGAACAGCAGAGAAAAGTTGCCGAAGTGCCCTGCTGTTTGGTGTTTTCATTCGGCAGGTTTATTCAGTCAAATCCCATAGGCTTCAATGTTAAAAAATTCCCGTTTTCACACAATATCTAATAAACCGTTAATTATTATAATCTGCAGTAAAAAGTCTCTTTATTGATTGATTTTTTGTAGGACCTTTTAGGCATTTTTTCGGCAAATTTTTTCCCCATTTTTTTTAATAGCGTTTTTTCTGTAATAGACCTTTTTATTATCATTCATAGGACCTTATTTGTTAATTCCAGACATTTTCATTCAGTAATTTTTTGGCAAACAGTGTTTAAATTTTTACACTTTCAATCATATTGTTTTTTTTTATCTTTTACCCGTCCGACGGCTTCTCGGCTTTCTTCTGCGGATGGTCGACGCTGTGCTCGGCGACTCATCAGCTGTGTTTGGCGGCTGTCCGGCATGTTTGCGGCAGATGTTTGGCGGGTTGGCGGTGGCAGTATTTGACAGCCAATTCCCTGCACTTTGGGGACTGTGCGGTGTATGCTTAATTAACTGCAGGGTGGAGAAATTTGATTCCCCAAAGTGTGGGGAACGATAGAGCACCAAAATGTCAGCCACATTTCTTTGCTCTCTGAATAACCCCCATAGTGATTTTGAGAAGATCGAGGTGGGACCCATATTACGGAGTTAAAAGACCAAAAAAGCAGGAGACACCAGTGACTGAATGCAGACAGACAGTTCATAGAAGCAGGCAGGAGGCGAAGGCACTGCTCAGCTGGGCAGGGACTCTATGTAGATACAATTGGAATTATGACACTGCACATCCCTGTCATAACGTCAAGGGTTGAGGGGTGACCCAACACGCAGACACCCAGCAGCACACAGAAAGATCCTAATCTTGTAGGGTGGTCCTTAAAATGGCCGGATCTATTCTAAAGATAGGAAATAACCATGCTGGATGGAGCACAACACTGGAACCAGATGAATACAGAGAAGATGTAATACCAGGAAGGGGCAAGGCTATAAGCAATGTCACTTCATTTTAGCCAGGTCAACAACCACAGAGACAACAAGGCGTGGTAACAGAAAGGTAAAGGCAAACGGCTCACTGAATGAGCCAGGTCAGTACATGATAATCCACACAGAGGCAAAAGGAGTTAAGGCGGAAAGGCAAGGTCACAGAACTAGCCAGGTCGGTACACGGATAATCCACAAAGAGACAGGAAAGGTTAAGGCAAAAGGAAATACAAGACTAGGACAACTGAAGAAATAATAAACAAGAGGACAAGGCAAGGACGGGGCTAATAAAGCAAATACAAGGCAAGGACAACTGGAGAAATAAATTATAAAGCAGAGGGCAAGACAAAGACATGGTGAACAGAAATAAAAACAAGACAAGGTGTCAGGTGTGCTGTGTGTGGTTTAAGTCCAGTTTGCGGCAATTACAGACAGGAGGCCAAGCAGGTTACGGGGCACAAGGTGAAGTTTAATTAACACAATACAGGGACATATAGAAACAGAACTGAATGTAGGGAGGAGACTAGAAGGGAGATAGACACAGGTGAGACAAGAAAGGAGCTGAAAAGGAAGGGAGCTACACACAAGGGCAAGACAAGAAAAGAGCTGAGAAGGAAGGGAGCTAGACACAAGGGTGAGACGAGAAAGGAGCTGACAAGGAAGGGAGCTAGACATAGGGGCGAGACAAAAAAGGAGCTTGAACACAAGGTCTCAGGAGCAAGGGACAGGTTCACACAGCACATGGGGGTTCAATGTTGAAGTGCTGGGAAAAGGGCGTAGCTTCCATATATGGAGACTTGATCAGGTAGGGATTGATTAAACCTACGGGCTCCAAAATCCTCTGGAAACTCCAGGCTGGAGGATAGGGGACTGGAAGTGGTATAGTGCTGGATGGAAAACCGGTCTAGAACATGACAGGGAAGGGGCTTATGGTGGAACAGACCCTGTTTTGGATCTCCTATGGCGCTGGCGGCGGAAACACATCTGGGCTGGAGACTCAATGGCAGAGCACTGCCTATTGGGAGTCAAGGCAATTTACAGAGTCTAATCTGAGTTGAATCCTAGATGAAGGTCACAGGTTATACAGTATATAATCAAAGATATGTAAATATTTTTTTATGTATTGGTAAGCAAACATATTACAGTTTACAAATATTGACTACATGACTAAATAAAGAAAAAATAGAGACGGGATCCTATATAATGAGGAGAGAAATGAGTGATGGAGAGATGTGAAGGGGATATCATCAGCACGAACAAGCTGATATCCTATTTTCTCTTTCCACCTAGTACGCATTAAATGTCTTGTTTGAGTGACAGTGAAGATTCAGGGAGCTACTAGTTAGCACAAAAAAGACTAATAGAGGGAATCCTGCCAGTTACAATTCACAAGGAATAAAAGACATTTGAAACCCATGGTAGAAACTAATGATTAGGTTTGGTGATAGCCTGAGCATCAAATATTAATATGTCACAAATGCCAAGTTTTGACTGAATCAAATGTCTTTTCCATGTCAAGTGACAGACACGAGAGAGAATGTGAGTGAAGTATTGGTATAGTAAAAAATACTTAACCTGCAGTAAAAACTGTCAAGAATCACACTGATCCATCAGGAAAGTGATTTGGTTGGATAGAATGTTTTTATGAAAAAAGGAATTTTGTTAATTTTCCTCCCCAATTTTGCCTATTTAGATTCAGAGATTGGAGTTCTTTATTGTGTGGCAATTTTAATAATAATATATAACCAGACATGGGTATCAGGACAATTATTTCAGTATGACTTACTGTTCTGGAACATGGTTTATCAAGTCACATTTAGTTGTCACTTTTTATTGACTCCCCTTCTGTCAGAGAATCTTTGTGAGTGTCGTTGCAGATGTTGCCATATATTCTTCAAATTAAATAAGTATTTGTTTCAAGTAAATTATCTAATTAAAACGAAGATTGACATCTTTTGTGCAATAATATCCTGCAATTAAAGAAAAAGGCTAATTAATTCCATTTAAAAATTTGCAGTTACATTCCTTCCAATTGATTCATGTTCTCAGAGTTAATATTTGTTGTGAAAATATTCGAGAGAATAACGATTTGCCTCTTGGCTTCACTTGACATGTAATTATTGCTGCAAAGGGATATATTTACATACTTACCTATTGAGTTACATAACCCAGTGTCATCGTATGAGATGCACCTGCATAGCTTTTGCATCTGGATGGCAGGAGGATACCAGTATGCGCCTTTGTGAAATGTAATCTGAAAATATTATAGGTGTTGAATGGGGAGAGATTAGATATACAATTATGGGAGTTTTTATCAGACACATCACCTGCTCAAACACACATGCCAACCGGGCAGCAAAAGCTTAAAGACTTTCTTTAATTGATACATATTACTGCTCTTTCGCATGCTTTTCCCAAGAGCATAACTAAATCAAATGATGGTCCAGTTACCCATTACTTACAGGGTTATTCAAAGAGATTTGAAATGTCACCGCACGTTCGGTGACTTTTCGTTCAGGGCGATTCGGCGATTCCTAGTTCGCCGACCCTGCGGTGTATTTAGCAAGCACTGTAGGGCCCCCGTAGTGCATGGAATACTCACCGCAATCCCACAGAACACTCCCTGAACACTCACCGAAAACCGTTGCAAACACCAAGCCGAACACGCTGGAAAAAACCGAGCAGCCAACGATCACAGCGCAGAGCAGCGGCCGGAGAAAGCCCACAGGCAGACGAACGTGGTGAAAAAAAAACAAAAAGCAGTTCGCTTGAAAGTTTGAAATTTGAAACGCTGTTTGCAAAAATACTACTGAACGAAAATATCTGGAAATTACATATAAGATCCAATGAATGATAATAAA
This sequence comes from Leptobrachium leishanense, assembly GCA_009667805.1. Taxonomy (NCBI): domain Eukaryota; kingdom Metazoa; phylum Chordata; class Amphibia; order Anura; family Megophryidae; genus Leptobrachium; species Leptobrachium leishanense. The sequence continues at coordinate 151,673,125 of CM019067.1, read as the reverse complement.
AAGGACTGTTGGGGGGCGTGGCCAGCTGTAAACGGGAGCGGACGTGTTTCTGCGGAGCTCCGCATGTCCTCTCTTATTAGGGTCCCTCAGACGACTATACCTGCTACATTTTGTGAGGCTTGTGGTTCCTGAGCGGCTGGCCATCGGTATTGGGCAGTCCGGAGACCGTGCGGTCCCCCCTCCGGACCAGAGACGTCTTTTGAGCATGCTGCATCGTGGTCTGAGTATGAAGACGGCGGCCATTTTGGGGCCCACATCTTGGAAGCCTCCCGATGCCACTGGGCTGCCCGCACATGCCCAAGCTGAATCCTTTCTGGAGACTGAAGAGACTCAGGGCCCGCGTCTCTCACATGCCTTGGCCGACGGCCCTGTAGGGGTGGCGGTCGGACCTCAGGGTCGACGGCTGAAAGGTGCCCCTCTCCCCACCAGAGAAGATGATGCTGTAGTTACAGGCCTTGAGGCCTGCTTATTATTGCTTGAGGAAGAGGATGCAGACGGCCCACTTACCAAGGGGATCTGGGGCCGGCTGATGGACACACTGAGGAGTTGCAGAGAGATGAGGACACCAACGAGGACTGTACTCAGGGCTGTCGCTGCCCAGTGCCCTGGTGAGGTGTACCAACCAGATGGCGCTGACGTGGAGAGCTCGGTGGCGCGCTGCGGACTGGAAGGGTTGCCGGTCCAGGTGCACTCGACCCTGAGCCTGCCCCCGAGGGTGAGATCTCATGGCGGAAAAAGTGAGCCCTACACGACGCGTAAGACAGAGGGATCCCAAGACCCGATGTTAGCAACACTCCGACGGAGACTGAGATCGGATGGTCCCCCACCTTGGCTAGCTGTTAAGACAGTGTGGATGCACCTGCCGGGGCCACAAGTAATTTCTCTTAAGAAGGCACCAGCAAGAGTTACATCGCAAAAGAAACGTGGGAAGACTGCTCAGACGGTGAATTCCCGCATTGGTGACAAGCGTCCCCTGAGGTTTGTGGAGGAGTCTCCCCAGTTGAGGAGGAAGAGTGTGCGGCGGCGCTTCCTGGCACCAGGACATACTCTACTCCAGGTTCCCTGCAGTGGGCTGTCTGAGGTGGCTCGGGCCTTGACTGTGCTCAGCGTTCGGTTGTGTGGCGGCAGAGTGGATGGCGCTGATTATCCTGGCCTGCTCGGTTCCGACCTGCCTGCTCTACAGCCTCTGCCATTTTTTGATGCAGGATGAGCGATCTGCTGAATGATTTTGTCCCTTTTTTATTTACCTTCCTCTCCCCCTTGTTATTTTGCGCCCCCCCCCGCCCCCCGCTATTCACTAACGCTGATCGGATCTGTGGACACTTTATATTGTTCTGGGACTATCCTGCCGACATCTCTGGCCCCCTTTTTGTGAGGCTTAGCTGACTCTTTTGAAGACGTTCCCCAGCTGGGGCTGCCTTTTTGTATATGCTTGGCATTTTTTTTTTTTTTTATGCAGGCCTCTAGATGTGTTTTTGCTATTATGAGGACTTTTATTTTTATTATATTTTTGTCTTCAGCGGCTGCCATTGTGGACATTTTTCGATATACCCCCCCATTTTATTTCAATGTCCACGCTTCGACCACCATTTTATTTTACTTTTTCCCCGCTGTCATTCCCCGGCTGGAGATACATTTGAGACTTTGTCACGAGGACTTATGTTTCACACTGCTGTCACCTTGCTCCTTCATGGGCCTCTGCCATGCCAGCGATGGTGTTTCTTTCTTCCCCCCACCCCCTTTTTTTTTTTTTTTTTGGCACGTCGGGATGTCCAGAGGCGCGCCACTATGGCACCTACCATGGCTCTGGTTGCCATACTTGGCCCTTGGGCACCTGGGCCTCGTGACAATACCCTTCCACGGCCTCCCCCGGGAGCGAGCCGGGAAAGTCACACTACAGGCAGTTGCCGTTCCCTCTCCAAATTTATTTTGTTTTTCACTACCCCCCCCCTTTTCTCTTCTTTTTCTTCCTCTCCTTACACCATTGCTGGCATGCGTTTGGCGTGGTTAGCGTCTCCTTCCCTTCATTCTTTTTATTTCTTTTCCTAAGTCGTCGTACTGCTGACCTCATTTTGACTATTGTTTTTGTCTTACTTCATTTATTTTCAATTGCTGATTGTACTGATGACATTCTTTCAAAATAAAAAATTTTGAATACCAAAAAAAAAAAAAAAAAAAAAAGGACTGTTACAGAAAAATGAAAAAACGATTAAAAAAAAAAAAGGAAAACAATTTTGACAGCAAAATCCCCAAAAATGCCTAAAAGAAGAAAAAAACCAAAAAAATAAAGACTTTTTACAGCAGAATAAAATAATAACATTGAAGCCTATGGGATTCTCATGATTAAACGTGCCGAATGAAACCACCGAACAGCAGAGCACTTTGGCAACTTTTCACTGCTGTTCGGTGTTCTCTGAATAGATGAAGCATTGCTTCTCTATGGGGGATTTCACTGCCCTCGAACTGTAAAAAGTCAGAATTCCGAGATAAAAAGTTAGCCAACATTTGGCTAACTGCCTGCTCTCAGAATAGCCGAATGGCCAGGAAATGGCACCGTACACTGAATTTCAGTGTCCAATTACATTTCAGGGCCAGATCGACTCTCTTTGAATAACCCTGTTAGTCTTCATTCATAGAGCAAATAACAGTCAACAGGTGCTCGCACTCTGCATCGGGATAGTAAAGAATACACGTCAAACAGATAACACATCATTAATATTTTATAACAGGAATAAGAGAATTTAAATGAAAACATGTCTAATTCAATTAAAGGTGCAGTTGCCTAGTGTTTTGGATGCATGGTGTGAATTAAAGCCAGAAAAGTCATTTTGCAGCAATGAAAATAGAAAGAAGTACGGAAAAGTCCAGGGGCCATGCAAAAAAAAAAAAATATGAAACAAAATTCTGACTTTTAAACACAGAATTCTGTATTTAAAAGTCAGAATTCTGAGATAAAAAGTCAGAATTCTGTGTTAAAATGTCAGAATTCCGAGATAAAAAGTCAGAATTCCGAGATAAAAATTCAGAATTCTGTGTTAAAAACCCAGAATTCCGAGATAAAAAGTCAGAATTCCGAGATAAAAAGTCAGAATTCCGAGATAAAAAGTCAGAATTCCAAGATAAAAAGTCAGAATTCCAAGATAAAAAGTCAGAATTGTGAGATAAAAAAATCAGAATTCTGTGTTTAAGGCTGCTGTCAGACGAGCGTAGTGTTCATGTCCGTGATTGCGCCTAAAAGTACGTCCGTGATAGCATGAAAGAAAGTCCATTGGAGCCTGACACATGAAGTACGTCCGCACTGAACTGCGGACGCACAACGGCCGCGGCAAACGGACGCAGGTTAGGCAAGAACGTAATACTGCTAGAACGGACGTGCGGAGTGCGCTGCGTCCACAACGTCTGCATAGCTTTGTGTGTGAGTGATGGAGCATGGTCAGACGGACTGCATTTATACGTCCAGCATTTTTGACGGACAGAATGTTTTTTCATTGTAATTTATTTTTCCCTCCTACATCCGTCAAAAATAACTTCAGTGAAAAAACGGACTGTGTGACCACTACTGCGTCATCCGTACTGACGATGTCCGTACTGCACGGACGTACAGCCCGTAGAAATCACGCTCGTCTGACTCCAGCCTAAAAGTCAGAATTCTGAGATTAAGGTTAGGGTCAGACGAGCGCATTCTGTGCAGACTGTGCGTCCGTGCGCAACGGACGTACCTTCTGACTGCCGACAAGGTAGTGGCCACACAGTCTGTTTTTGTGACTGACGTTTTTTTGACTGATGTAGAAGGGAAATAAAATTAATATGAAAAACCATTTTCTCCGTCAAAAATGCTGGACGTCAGAAATGCAGTCGATCTGACTACGTCCATCACTCACACACAAAGCTATGCGGGCATTGCGGACTGCGCACTCTGTGCGTTCATTCTAGCGGATTTACATTCTTGCCTAACTTGCGTCCGTTTGCCGCGTCCGTTGTGTGTCCGCAGTTCGGTGCGGACATACTTCGTGTGTGGGGCTCCATTGGTCATATACTGTATGCTATAACGGACGTACAAATGTGCAGCAACACGGACATGAACATTGCGTTCGTCTGACCCAAGCCTTAATCTCAGAATTCTGACTTTTTATCTGAGAATTCTGATTTTTAATCTCAGAATTCTGATTTTTTTTAACACAGAATTCTGACTTTTTATCTCAGAATTCTGATTTTTAATCTCAGAATTCGACTTTTTATCTCAGAATTCTGATTTTTAATCTCAGAATTCTGACTTTTTATCTCAGAATTCTGACTTTTGGGCCTGGTTGACACCTTTTTTTTTTTTTTTTGCATGACCCGAGGGCTCTTCCGTAGTTGTGTATGTAAAATCTGTAGCGATAAACTATTTTGCATTTGCTTGTCATTTTCTTTCTTTAAAACTTTATTAGGCAAAGAGTTACCATACATGAAGATATGGAACAATCATTCTGAATACAGTATAGTCTTTATCATTTCTGTGCTCTTTCATTCGGCGCACTTCGGTGAGGTGAATTCACCTACCCTGTGGTGAATTCAGCATTTAACTCAGGGTGCCTGAAGTGGGACAAATGAATATGACGAATGCCACCGATAAACCCGCTGATTGCATCCAATAAACCGCCTAACCAAGCCGGAACGACCACTGACCGCATCTGATAAACCAATACCAATACTCAATACCACCTGAGTAAGTGGAATGCTCATTAGTTCGACAACTTAAGCTCGCTGCCTTGGTGTCACTTTCGATTCTGACCTAACGTTCTCTCCCCCGTCCAGACCGTGACCAAATTCTGTTACAATCTACTCAAGAACATTGCCCGCGTCCGCCCCTTTCTGACACAAGATAACGCAAAGGTGCTGGTTCATGCTCTTGTCATTGCACACCTTGATTACTGCAACTTGCTCCTTATTGGCCTCCCCAACTCCTGTATTGCCCCTTTGCAATCTGTAATGAATGCAGGTGCCAGGCTTATCTTTCTCACCAGACGCACCTCGCGTACCTCCCCCCTCTGCCAGTCCCTCCATTGGCTTCCTGTACATTTCAGGATACAGTTTAAAATACTGACGCTCGCGTTCAAACCGCTCAATAGATCAACCCCTCCCTACATGTCATTGTTACTCCGCAAGCATGTCCTGTCTAGACAACTCCGGTCAGCGGGCGATCTCCGCCTGTTATCTGTCTACTCCCGTACTGCCAAATCTCGCCTCCAAGACTTCTCAAGGGCAGCTTTGGTCCTGTGGAATGACTTGCCTCGCCCTATCAAACTCTCCTCTGATCTTGAGGCCTTCAAGAAATCCCTCAAAACTCATCTCTTCAGATTGGCATACCACATCACTGATGCAACTCCTCCCTCTGCTCACCTACTCACAAAGTATTGAAGCTGCTTCTATGCCCCACCATTCCCAAACCACTGGCACTAATGATCTTGCCATTCAGTAAAATTTCCATTGTCTTCCTCAACCCCAATCCCTCTAGATTGTGAACTCCTATGGTTTCCCAGTCCTTGGACTCCAATGAAGAGCCTCTGCTGCAGACAGCCCGGTGCCCCCAAGGTCCACCAGGTCAGCGTGCTGGTTACATTGGTACCATTGCCTCCAAAGCTGCCTCCCACGCTGGAAGGGCTCACCATACTATGGCATCCCAACGTAATCCATTGAAAGATGTCTTATCACCCAGTGATTTCTCATCTGATGGACATGATTCAGAGGGGGACGAAGCCCTGGATAGCTTACCTACATTAGAGGAATTATTGCTAGCAGTGAAGTAGCAGCCCAGACCAGTTTGTGTGGGTACCCCAACACGGTTCAAGGGGTGTATATGGCGCCCAGTGATGAACCTGATCCAGAGAGAGAAACTGGGGGAGAAGAGGAGATCCCTGTCTTGGTGCCACATCATGGTCTGGGCACTATTATTATGTACGATCCTGTTGTCCACGCCATCCTGAAGGGAAAAACCTGCCAAAGCATCCAGATCTCAGACATGGAGGTGCCAAAGAAAATGTACCCAAGTCAGCAGTACAGACCCCAATATTGGAGTGGCTAAAGAAGCTGGTGACCCCTATTACACCTTCCAGTGGTGCAGTGCATATCTGTCCCGTCACCCACTTGGGTGGCCCTCTATCCTGACTAGGGATGAGTCGAACACTCCTGAGTTCGGTTCGCATTCGAACTTGAACTTTTCAAAAGTTCGAACTTGAACACGAACACAAACTCAATACAAGTCAATGGGACTCAAAGTTCGATTCTTAGAGTGCCCTCCAAGAGGGCATATATGCTAGATATTTGCCATAAAAGGTGTATGTGGGTCCGGGTAGTGCCCTGGGGGACAGGAAACAAGGACAAAAGGTAAAAAAAAAAAGTTTTTAAAGGGACAGTGAGTTTTCCATGAAATAAGGGTTAAAAATAAAAACGAAAAATTCCTTCAAATATCGTGCCTAGGAGGTCTCCATAACCTGCCCGTGAAGTGGCGGATTTGTAGGATGTATAGAAACATTTAAAAACAATGTCCGGGTCCGGGTAGTGCCCTGGGGGACAGGAAACAGGGACAAAAAGTTTAAAAACAAGACGTTTTTAACCCCTTCACTGCTGACGACGTGTGAGACACGTCCTCGGTTACTCCCGCTGTATGCTGAGGAGGATGTGTACCACACGTCATCAGCTTTGCGGGACCCCCGGTGGAGATACTCACCTCTCTGTCCGGGGTCCCGCGGCGTTCTGACTTCAGCGTCCTCAGTCTCCCCTTTTAAGCGGTGCCTGGCTTTAAGGCTAAGGTCAGACTAACGCAGTATTAACGTGCGTTTAGCCGCACTAAATCACGGCGCGCTAGCAGCAAATGTGTGTGTGATTAGGAGACATCAGACGCTGCTAATGTCCGGCCAACATCACGTCCAGACGCAAAAAGTGTTTTATTGATAACCGTACAAAATCACGGTCGAAAACACGCATTGTATGACCGCTATTGCGTATTCCGTGAAAAAATGCGTCCATTCGTTTGAACGCACTTTTTCACGGACAGCGTGAAAAATGCGTTAGTCTGACCCTAGCCTTACCCCTTAGGCACCGGGTCGCACTTCAGCACCGAAGTGCGGCCTAGCTCCGGTGGGGGCCGCCATCTTGGATGGCGGCTCCACCCCCGGGTCCCCCCTCACTGCCTGACGTCCTCACACATAGCGTGATGGAGTCAGATAGCCGGGGAACCCCTAGTTGCCCGGAATCCCCTGGTGGAGATAGGGGGTTCATTTGAACCCCGATATCTCCAGAACCGTGGTAGCTAGGGGGTCATGGCCTTTCGAATGATACCCAACATGACCAGGTATAAAGTAAAAAAATATGTATTTTTTTTTCCGTGTTATTTTTATTAATGCAGCAATATTGTTCACATTTCAATAATAATGTGAACAATGATACTGCACTAATGATTTTTTTCTATGGTGTGCGTTTGCAAAAATCACATAATTCCCCCCCAAAATATAATAAGTCCCCATTTCAAATTTTTTTACAAGCGCACCCCATAGAAAATATAACCGCAAATGTTCATGTGATAAAAGGTGAAAAAAACACTTTACACGCTGCAGATGATTAAAAATTCAAGTCTTATTGCATTTTTTGTTATAATATACAGGTAGAACATGACGTATACATATAAAAATGATATATTATGAATCTGCCGAGTCTGTCGGAAAGAACGATATATAATATGTCTGGGTCGTATAATAAAATGTGGCTTCAAATCGCGTTTAAACACGATGAGCGAAAGCAGTAAAAATTAGCTCAGCACACAGCGGGGAAATGCCTCAGCAGTGAAAGGGTTAAAGGAACAGTGAGTTTTCCATAAAATAAGGGTTAAAAATAAAAACGAAAAATTCCTTCAAATATCGTGCCTAGGAGGTCCCCATAACCTGCCCGTGAAGTGGCGGATTTGTAGGATGTATGGAAACATCGCCATCAGAGACCCACACACGACACCTGGCACTTCCAGTCTGCATACAATGAATCAAATTCATGAGACCGGACTAATTAGAAGCACATGTTATTTCCAAACACTAATTAAACACCTGTTGTTTACGCCGTTTGAGAGCACAGGTCATTTAGAGGTGAGAATCTTTGCACCTAGACATTAGTTTTTAATTCAATATCTATTAAACCGTTGCTTATAATATTCTGCAGTAAAGAGTCTCTTTATTTCTAGATTTTTTTAGTATTTTTTAAGCATTTTTTTATACTTTTTTCAAAAAAAAAATTTTGAACTCGAACCAAACATGGCAAAAAGTTCGAAGTTTGCGAACGGCCAAAGTTCGAATCAAACTCCGAACTAATCGAACCGAACAGCTCATCCCTACTGACTTGAACATTTTTCCTGCCAGCCTACGGCCAAGTCTTGGTCACCCAGAGGTCGTCCCTTAGGGGTGGTAATGTCAGGATCTGTGCCTGTATGTGGGTAGCTACTTGAACAGTGCTGCCCTCATGCCTGAATACGCACTGAGTTTTAGAATCACATTCAGTTAGAATCACACACCTCAGGTCATGTGACACTTCTCTTGAATAAGTACCACACCACACTCATCTTCTTGCTCCATTATTGAGGCTCTTTCTATCAGACAAAGAGGTGCTACACCCTGCTCTGATCCTGTGTTATTCCTGATCCAGATGAGCCGACCTACCCTGAACCCTATCCGGATACCTGTCCCTCTTCACCCACCTTACCTTCTGGTCCCTCCATCAGCTACTCCCATTATCCTGCAATATTTCATCCAAATAAATTTGATTTATTAAACAGCCTTTAAGGAGTGCTGGATTCTGGATTCTATACTGTTTATTGGGAGAGACACTGACAGTCAAGCAAAGACAAAGACACTGACAAGACAAACACTAGCAGAAGCATAAATAGACTGACAAACACACAGAGACGATTCAGCTACACTGTAAAAGAAATTGACAGACATGCATAGACACTGGTAGAGACATGAGACACTGACAGAGAAACGAAGAGACACCCATACAGAAGTACACACACAGAAATTGATACACATACAGAGACACTTCCCACATACACTGACCCCCTTATCAAATGCACCAAGGACAATGAATGATACATTTCCTCAATATACTGATTCACCTCTAAATGCAGAGCTTACTATTAGTGGGGAGGGGGACCTCTCAGCGCATGTATTGGCTCCAGGTAGATTGAGTGCTCTACCTGCAGTGCTCACGCTCAGTGCTTTTCCATGTTGAAGTCACTGGGCTGCCTTTCTACCACTGGAGCATTGGTGCATACAGCAGCACATGGTGGGGTAAGTGGCCAACACCCCCCCCCCAGGTAGGCACCTAGAGGCAAAGCACCATGGTCTGGGTCAGTTGTGAGGTGCCCCTGTTCCCGTGGCACCCTGTGTGTCTACACGACTCCCACATCCTTAAGGCCAGCCCTGCATGGAATGAATAAATGTCTTTTATAATGACTGATACAAGGAACATATCTAAAAAAATATTAGAAGTGTTCTTTGATACAGTGACTAAACACACTGCTTCAACATATGTTTGTTTGAATTATGTTTCCAGCTCTTTTGAAATCAGAAAACTTTTTTTCTGAGTAATCCACCAAGTAATTGAATGTAGCGCAAGGTGTGCCAATGATTGTTGCATGAGTCACACATCCTTCCAAAGACAAGAGCTGTTTACTGCAGTTTCACTGCATCATTTGAAACAGCACAATACTGTCTGTTTCAGCCATTAAATGTGTTTTCAAATCATGTGTAATATTAATAATCTGGCAAACCACTAAAATTATTCTGAAATACGTTTGTTTAAAGAAGAAATAAAAAAAATCAAAAGGGTATATTGATTGCCTCAAGGGAGTAATGCTTGACTGGGTTTTCGGATGCATTTAGGCAGAAAATACACTTCATAGAAAATTAAAAAAAAGTCATCCTTAAGTCTACACAGTTATCAACTATGGCCACATTTAGGAATTTGGTTGAGAATTCTGACAAGTCTGTGTTGTGGCACAGAGAATATCAATAGATCATTAAAATCCTCAATATGTTCTAGGCAAAATGGCTTGGTTGGCTCAGTTTTGGAAATCACATTTCATGATAGGAATAACGTAGACGTAGAGCCTGCCTTGTTACCCTAAAAGTGGGACATGACAATAAAACAATTAGGGCAGTATTACAATGTTGGTGCTAACTTAACCAGAGCTGTTGTAAACGTAAAATCTCCATAGGCTATGGGCCCTATTACATGCTTCGCGTATTTGTTTTGCGCGCGCGCAAATGCGCATTTGCTCGAGTGCAAACCATTTGCGCAGAACGTCGTATTATGACGTACGCGCAAACGAGGCGTGTTAACGTCCAACGTGAGTGACCCTGCGCGAACCCAGCGCGAGCGCAAGTTTGTGCGCGCATCCCATACTTAACATTGTGAGCGCTCGGATCGAAATACCACGTAAATTTTCACGCGATCAGTTTTTTTTCGTGCGCAAAAAAATTGTGCTGCGCGAGCACAATTGCGCAGAGAATGTAATAGGGCCCTATAATGGCTCTGGTAAATTTACAACAGCTCTGGTTAAGTTAGCACCAACTATGTAATATGGCCCTTAGACCTTCATAATTATGCCATATTGAGTATTCAACACCATAGGCTCATTTCCTTTAATTTTTAAATGATTACAATCACTGGAAAAGCTTTGAGTGATTTGTCTACAAAAATTTCCATAGTTTGCAGCAAATGCAGGAGACAATACAGGTTGTAGGGCACGGTTTGGTTTTAATTAACAGGCAGGGCAAAGGAATCTACAGAAACAGAACTGATACACAGGATGCAATACAAAAGGAGGAGACTAGAAGGTGATTAGCAGGGGCAGACTGACCCATCGGGCACTGCCCGAGGGTCCGTGGGTTGGTAGGGACCCGGTTTTGGCCTCCCTTGCTCAGTGGGCTGCGCCGGTTGCCCCCAGCTCAGACACACCACACGTCATCAGCCAGCAGGGGGGCCCGGCAGCGCTGCAGTGTGCCTCAGTGTCTCCAACAGGAGCACGACACGCTGCATTGGCGCCACCCCCTCACGTGATGTGCGTGGGGCATGCAGGCGCATCGGCAGAAGAGGAAGGATGCGTCCAGACTCCAGCATAGCCGGCCAGCCTGCCTGTGTCCAGTCCACTGTGAAGGAGAGGCGTTGAGGCGAGAAAACTTTTTTAACAGCGTTTGGGTGAGCGGCCCGTCAAATTGGGGGGTGGGGGTCCTGGAATATCAATTTATTCACTCCCTCCCCCCTGCAATATCAATTTATTCACCCCTCCCCCACCTGGAATATCAATTTATTCACCCCTCCCCTCTGGAATATCAATTTATTCACCCCTCCCCCTGGAATATCAATTTATTCATGCGGGGGGTTGAATAAACTGATATTCCAGGGGGCGAATAAATTGATATTCCAGAGGGGTGAGGGTGAATAAATTGATATTCCAGGGGGGAGGGGGTGAATAAATTGATATTCCAGGGGGGAGGGGTCTGACTCAACAGGGCTGGGACACAGGAACAAGCATGGGTCCACACAGCATGAACTTCACAGTCCAACTTCAATGTTTAAGTGGGGAGCATTGGGCGTAGTCTCCCTATATGGAGACCTGGGCAGATGAGGGGTAATTAATCTCAGGGTTACACAGATGGGAAACACTGGGCTGGAGGATGGGGAACTGGATGAAGGCGAGGGCTAGATGGGAAACCTGAAATGGGACAGGTAGCTAGTTCTAAAGATGGCACAGATCTAAATCAAGATCTTTTGCGGCGTCTGCGGCGAGGGACCTGACAGTAATCATTTGGAAATGCTTTTCTAAAGGAAGTAAATTGAGGATTATGATGTCCATCAAATGTTACTAAGGGATATTGCTGGTCCTGCGGGATGAAGCACAATAATAATATTGTGGGTTCTATAAAGTAATTTTGGGGCTTGCCCAGTGGTGTATTTAGGTTTTGTGCTGCCCTAGGTCTGACTAAACTCGTGCACCCCCCTCCAATTTAAATTTGAGGCACCCTTTCCTGTCAAGGGCACACCTCTTCCTGGTTATTCCCCACCCTTCCTCTTTAAGCTCCACCTTTTCCTCTAAGAGCTCCGCCTTTTCCTCTCTTTATATTAAAAGTGGATATGAAGTGCCTACTTGTATATTTTGTATACCATTTCAAATGTATCTATTGAGATAAATAAAATTATGAAATGTTTAATTTCAAGCATTTTTACAAAGAACAGCCACGCATGTCAAGTAAACTGGATCACATCCGCTCTAATTGGTTGAACAATAAAACCCACAGAAACGTGCACTGTATATGAGCGTATCACAGAGCTGCACAGCAATAAAACCCACAGAAATGGGCACTGTGTATGAGCATATTAGAGCTGCACAGCAATAAAACCCACATAAATGTGCAGTGTGTATGAGCGTATCCCAGAGCTCCAGGGCAATAAAACTCACAGTAATATGCAGTGTGTATCACAGAATCCACAGCAATAAAACTCCCAGCAATGCAATGTGCGGTGTGTGTGTCAGCGGATCAGAATCCACAGCAATAAAAATTCCAGCAATGCAATGTGTGGTGTGTGTCAGCGTATCAGAATCCACAGCAATAAAACTCCCAGGAATGCAATGTGCGCTGTGTATGAGTTCATCAGAATCCACTGAAATAAAACTCCCAGCAAACCGAGTGTATATGAGCACACTGCAATTATTTATTCTATATTTACCGGCCTCTGTCCGCGGTAGGGCTGTGTGCAGAGTCAGCAGGGACTGTGTACGGACTCAGCAGGAGGTCCCTCCAGGCCACGTGAGGATCGCAGCTGTGCCTGTGCGTGGAGCCATCTTGTCAGCAGTGGGGTACCACTACCAGAGGGTGCACCGTGGCTTTGATTCCCTTCCCAGTGGGTGTTCAGTCCAGAATAGAGTGAGAGTCCGTGTTAACGAAAGGGTGGGCAGCTGCGTGCGTGTGTGTCACGTGGTTAAGCCAGTCAGGTGGTACTGAGACTCAGTACCACCTGACTGGCTGGACCGCGTGACCTGCACACACGCAGCCTCACCAGGAGCCAGACAGCTCAATGACAAATTTCTATCACTGCAGTGCTGGTTAAGGAAAGGTCCACTTTAAACGGCAGTAAGCAGACAGGGCTTCATATTCTGCTGATACCCCCCCTTACCTGCCGTTTACTGTCATCTTCTCTCTCTGCACACAAATCACATCCCCCTCCCCTCTCCTAGAGCTGCTGCTGGCAGGGGAGAAGCTATGGAGGGAGGAGAGGGGGATTTATATTCTATTCGATTTTATTCCGTATGCAAACGCCCTGCTCCACTGCTCATTGTTTGAGAACACAGCTCAAAGCTGACACACAGTGACAGTGGCACCTCCTAGTACCCCCTAATGACACCCCAATAATCACTGGTACCTGGGGCGGCCCGCCCTCCGCCACTCCCCTAAGTACACCACTGCTCTGTGATATGCTCACACACAAGTTTGGCGAACTGCCAGCAAGTACGGTGCTGTTTGAAGGCATTGCAAATCCCCATAGAGAAGTAATGGTTAATCTATTCAGAGAACACCAAACAGCAGAGAAATGGCAGTGAAATGCCCTGATGTTTGGTGGTTTCAATCAGCAGGTTTATTCAGGCGAACCCCATAGGTTTCAATGTTAAAAATATTCCCGTTTTTATGCAATATCTAATAAACCATTAATTATTTTAATCTGCAGTAAAAAGTCTTTATTGATTTTTTTTTAGTACCTTTTAGTCATTTTTCAGATTTTTTTGGGCAGAATTCCCCCCCTTTTTTTTAATAGCAGTTTTTCTTTTTTCTGTAACAGAACTTTTTATTATCAATCATAGGATCTTATATGTAAATTCCAGACATTTTCGTTCAGTAGTTCTTTTGAAAACAGCAGGCCACGGGTTTGCGGTGGCAGCATTCAGCGGCCGACTCCATGCACTTTAGGGACCCTGCGGTGAATGGTGAATTCACTGCAGGGTGGGGAAATTTTATTCCCCGAAGTGCAGGGAACTACAGAACACCAAAATGTTGGCGTCATTTCGGTGCTCTGTGAGTAACCCATTTAGTGGTGAGGTTTTTTGCTGCCCCCTGGAAAGTGAAAGCCTAGGCCTTGTCTACCCAGGACATACTTGAAAATTTGTGAAAACTCAGTGTATCCTTCCTGGTAAAATACTTTGCAAAAGTAAAAAAAAAATATATTATTTTTTTTAGGGGTGGGGCCACCCGGTGCGGGCCGCCGCCCCCTGGAAAGTGCCGCCCTAGACCTAGGCCTAGTCGGCCTAGGCTAAAATACACCACTGGGCTTGCCATTGTGCCCCAAATCCACAGTGATTGGAAATCTTATTTGTAATAGGAACATTTGATCTTAGAATTCTCCTACAAAATTAACAATTTAAAAAAGGGGATATTGCTCTTCAGGGAACATAACTGATCAAAAATAGTTTTTATTTATTTATTAGTCTTCCTTATAGGATTAAAATAATTCCTGCATAATATCTGTGACTTCTGCAAGTTTTGTCAAAAAAATAAAAGCAGAATTTAATCTATTGATTTGACAGGAATTGATGATACAAATGTTAAAAGTAAAAGTAAAGACAATAAACTGTCACTGTTTATAGATAGATACCCTGAGGTAGATACTGTAGTTTCTAAAAAAAATATGTACTAAACATTAGCTTTAAACCAATAATACCATCATTGCACCAGGCATATATTTGTTATATTTTATAGACTCATGGAATATTCCTAAAATTAGGACAAGTTTATTAATGTATTTTAAGGTGCATTTTATTAGCTGCATTAGTTGTGTAGAATTAATTACAAGCCAAAACCATACATTTTCTTCTAGGTTTAATTTTAATTGTTTATTCATAGTTTATTACACACAGGCTTTCACACAATCAAATTTTTCAAAATGAAAGCGCCGCGATCTCCGCCGGGAGGGAGCTCCAACCAAACATCCACCAGGTCACCACCGAGGTGAGGACGCCGCCAGTCCCAAATGTCAGAGAACAAAAACAGAAGCGTGGGACTTCCAGTGGAATAAAGTGAAGAGGAATTTATTGGGGGACAGCAGACCCCGTGAAGCAAAAACAGTAACGTTTCGACCCGTAGGTCTTAATCATACATACAAATAAAGGTCCAACCCCTCTTTATACAGTATATACCATCTCTCATTGCTTGTATATACACTTCATTAAGCAATTAAGCTAAAAACATGTGTAAAGTATATAATTAGAGGCAAGGTTGGAACATGAATAGACATAATCATGTGACATTAAAAGAAAGCAAATGGGTATAATAAATCCATAATTTGGAAATCTTAAATGATCAATTATCAAACAAAAAGTACTCCGTTCTATTCTATTACCACATATACTTAGCACCGATATTGCCCCATCTGTACATATACATATATCGAGGAAAGCAGACTAAATACAAAATCTCAGGACTTGCATATTTCTTCATAAATATTATTTGTTTATATTGATCTGTACCGTATCGATGTTGTTTCAGGGCGACCATCACGTGGAGCCCCCATAGACGTGGGGGACACATGTCGCCATCCTGGAGAGACAAGGAAAAAAACGTTATTTGATAAGCATAAAGATAGATGTAAAGACCTTTAGCTCAATAACACACATTTAGATCAAATTCTCTATTTAACCCCTTTGGCCATAAAGTGTCAAGTTTATGTATCCACTTTTTATTTTTACATTTCAACAGACGAGTTCTATCACCCCCCACGTCTGAGGGGGTGGAACATGATCCAATACTTGAAAGCGTAGTTGAGCTGCATTATGCGAGCAATTATGGAAATGTTCCGCCACAGGTAGTTCCACCCCTCAAACGTGGGGGTGATAGAACTCGTCTGTTGAAATGTAAAGAAAAAAAGTGGATACCTTTGTGTATATATATATAACAAACCAAACTCAGAGCAATACTCCCAAACATACATATAACGACTAGAAAACCTGTCTGAAAATATTGAGTGTTACAAAAGCTACAAAATATTATCATACATTGCATAAACCTGCAGGTTATTCTGCTCTTCTCTAGCTGGCTGCCGAATGCTGAGTAGTTAAGCATGACGGCTTCAGTATGAAGGGCAAATCATGCAATTGTCACATGACTTCCCTCCATAGTGCAATGCACAAGAAGAAGTGCAATGGCTGCGCCAAGGGCTGACAAATCTGGTTGGCAGTGTGCAATATTTTTTTTATTATCAATGCAATATTCTCAGATTGAGGAGTTATTGCTCTAAAACTGAATCTTTCAAGTATAGTTCACTTAAAAAAAATCCTTAATTGTATCGAGTAACAACTGGAAATACCTGCCCATCAACATGTTTCTTGCCTGTGAACAGTACAGCCTCATATTTTATTGGTTACAAAAATGTTGCTTAATAATACCTGAACCACATATGAGAATAACCATATGTGTCGGTTTTATGGTGATGTTTTATTTTTAGACCCAATTTTTAATCACAAAGTTATATAAAAAAGTTAAAAGAAGTACACATATGAACACATTTTTTAAGTTTTTTCATGTTGTGATATGTATTACATATAGAATTTGGATTACTTACTCTAGAGAGCACACCATAATATTTGTATATCTGCAATATAGCATTGGAAGTCAGGAATCGGGACTAACATTTCAAAAGTCAAGCGTAAAGCACTCAAGAAATCTCTACGTATTTATTGCATACTATGTTACTTTGTAATATTGAGCTGGCAATAAAAGACACTGCACTGTTGAAGGACAGCATGAGCAGAATTACCACTACTTTGATCTCAGGCATATATCTGTCTCCTCAATCAACTATACACCTCTGTCCAGCCTCTAATTGTGAAGAAATAGATCTGCATAGACAATAATTCACGTAATGGGATTAACCATTAACCATTAACCAAGTCTTACCATTTTTATTATTTATGTTTATCACAGTTACTGCATCTAGCGCAAAGGTCTTTTCTGCCTGTATGATAATAATGCAGACCGTGTTTGGAATTGTGTAAGATAAAGGACACCATCTAGAGCTCAGAATCTTACATTTCAACAATATTTCTGTACAGGATAAATGAATAAATGAAAAATTTAAAATGAGCAAATTAACATATAATTGTTTTAACTTTCTCAGAATAACAATTTCTGTGTGAAACTTCTATTTTACCCTATATTTAATTGTTAACTTCACATCCGATGTTTCAAATACATGTTATGGTAACAATTTTCTCAACAAAAATCACTTGGTTGTGAAGGGGTTAATCATACATTATGACATATGATTAAGGCCATTTGGCCAAAACGTCATACGTTTAGTGGGGTCTGTTTCCCCCTTCGGTAATTTTTTACCGGCATCATACGCCGTTGGAGGGTCCTGCTTAATTTTATTTAATTGCATTTAGGATTGCGGCATACTTCTATAGCGGTGATCCTGCGGAGGGTACCAGTACGGGGTCCCACTTCCAGTAGGCCATGGCCCTTTTTGTTTTCAACAAAAAAGAAGTCAAGGGGACCTGAGTTCAACAAGGTCAGGACAAGCTGAGTCAAAATATCAGACGAAAAGAAATGGGGTTATATAGCACATGAGTGTGAAGACTTCATATGAGAGTCCCAGAATGCCAAGTACATTTGTGAGCAAATAGATGCATATTTGTGTGCATCAAAATTATGATGCAGATGTGTCTTATTATAAATCTTACATTTACATATCCCTTGTTGAAATAATGCTGGATTGATGTGAGTAGGGAGATCGGGATGACACTGTATCAAAATGCTTCATGATAGTGCATGATTGACAACTTATCAGGAACAAAAGAGGTGTGCTGTGATTCGAAGGCTGAATCTTGCAAGATGTAATGCCAGAATGTGTTTGTATCTGTTAAAGGTTTGAATGGATATTGTTCTGTCTTGTTTTCCAAATGTTGAGCAAAACTATGAGTTGGGGACCCAGACAATACAGACAGCACTACGATAGATAATTATCAGGAATTATTGTATATATTGCCTCTAAACCCATTTTAATGAATTTAAAGATATATAAAAACACTATAGTTAAAAAAATTTAGGTGTCTATAAACAGCCGACTATACCAAATACAGCCTTAACGGCCATGAAAATATGGGCTTGACAAATTTTTCCATGTTTCACGTAAATGCTATATGCATTTTTATGTAACATATAACAATCAGATGCTTAGGGGTTAATTGATGTTTTGTTCTATTTCATCAATAAGCTCTCTGGTTTTATGATTTGCCCCTACATACTTTGGCTCCTATTGATTTTAGTTACCGATTTGATTTTACCTCTGAAGAGAAAAAAGGAGATTTACCTCTGTTTTTCAAAATTTTTAATATGTGCAATCTGCGCTCATGCCTGCGAGTGAATTTAATTTCTGCAAGAGGAGCAGTATGAAGAGACTTATTGGAATTGAGTATGTTTATTCAAGAATAAGCTTGCAGTATGGTTCAGCAGACTTTTATTGGCAATGACATTTAATTCTATTCCAAGCTCATGTTCATCCATAAACCTTGAATGCATTCGAGTGGGTTCATCAACTACTAATTCTGGTGAGGCATAGAGCCAGATAAACTATTTAGCTTCTGCTGGCTCCCAGCCACTGGTCTGTGTTACTGATAATCAGCAAATGTATGTTACAAGTAATGTCAATCAACAGACAACAAATACAATGTTTTCCGACAGAAAAAAATGTAGAAATGAGAGAAAAACAAATCAAACATGGAATGGTGTTTTAATTCTAATTAGTAACAAAGTGATAATTTACAAAGACACTTTTAATATTAGTTCAACGTAAAGTTACTAGTATTTGCTAGCCCACTTCTAGACAAATCTTTACTTTCTGTGGGCCCTATCACCTCCTTAAAGCTAGCCTAAGTGAGCATTAGCGCTAGGCTAATTGAGGTGACACTGTTACGGCTATATCACCTCCCGATCGTTATCAGGTTAAAAAAACCATTAACGCATCTATATAAGTGCTTTTTAGAGCGAGCTTACTGTACTTTGCTCTACCTATACTTAACATGGGGAGCGCAAAGTGTAAATAAGGACTAATTAGCATTAGGATCACAAAGTCCTAACGCTAATTGCAAACCGTTGCGGCTAACTGAAAAGTTAGCCACAGCTCTATACTGTAGCTATCTGATTCCTCTTCTGCAGAATACGTTGGCAGCAGCTGAAAAGCCCCCCCAATAATCAAATACTCACCTCTCACCAAGATGGCGTGAACAGCGGCCGATCCGCCTCTTCTGGTCGCTGGCAACAGAATGAGACTGGGGAAAAAGTCCACAGTACCCCTCCATGAATCACTCCGCCGACCTGCAGGATCTGACCTGCAGGACCGAGAGCAAGATCCTGCAGGTCAACTGACCCGGCAGCACAACCCTCAATGGAGTCCTATGGACTCCATGGAGGGGATACTCAGGACGGCACGTTAGCGCTGCCCCGAATATCCTGGAGGTTTAGAGGCCGTTATGAGGCAGGCTGCTGGATTCAACTCCTGCCCTACAATCTGTTTGTAAAACGTGGACGATAAGGGGAAATTTGCAAGCGTAAATGAATCCCTGTATCTTCCCCGTTTTAGCTTAGGGCACGTGATTCTGCCCTGTGTTTGGTATTTCACAATATAATATACAGTGTATGGCATGTTCGTAATTTTCAGTCAACTGGTTCCTATGTTTTAAAAGTCATTTTCATAATTAGAGTGTTTTTGTGCTTGCCTATAGGTAAGCATTTCTGTCACTTGTTCAAACTACCATTAAAATGTCTAAATGTCTGACAATAAGTTTGCTTTTTTTCCTTTGTGACATTTATAATATTGACTGTATAAGCTATGCTAAAGGAGGGATTGACAGCACTTTTTGAAAAATATTTAAATCAATTTAGGACTACAGAAGAAAATAAACTTTTAGATATTTTCTTAAAATAAACAATGTAAGTACAAGGTGGTATCACGCTCGCACCAGGCTTGCTCCAAGGTGAAGCCCTGGTTCATGTGAAAAGCCCCTATATGCAGGATACTACTGTAGGCAGTAATAACTGGTAAGAGCAACACAGGGTAACTAGAGACCTCTGCAGGGCAATACCACAGAAGCCCTGATCTGATAGGCCGGTCTTTGAGATAGCCAGATCTACGTTATAGAAATAATTACCTCAAAGCTATGCAGATTCTTTTCTTTTAACATATACAGATGACAGGAATCAATATAAACAGTACAGACCAGGATCATACATAAGTATAGTAACAAGGATAGCCAGGAGTCAGAAAACCAGAGCGAGAATGTCATACAGATGTCGGGGTACAGAACCAGGAGGGAAGTCAGACATGCCAAATATCGGTAACCAGGTAATCAGTATAAATAATAAACAGAAAACCAAAACATAACAAGAGAACAACCATAAACTGAATAATACAGGAGAAACAGAAATAAACCAAGAACACTATAAAAAGGGTAACAGACAGACAGGGAAACAGGACAAAAGTATACAGAACAAAATATACAAACAGGGACTTGAACAAAACAGCAGGTAGCTCACTGATACAAAACACACTGGAGACCAGGAAGTGAAAATTATGGAGCAATGCACCATGGGCGCATTGCTCTATTATGGGGAGTGGATCAGGTCAAGGACAAACAGGGGAGCTAGGAGAACAGCAACCATATTAACCCCTGAGCTGCAACCCAGGAATGGCAGCATAAATGAAAGTTTGCACAGGATATTCAGAGGACAGGGGGACAGGCCTGGAGACGCTAAATGTGACAGGTGGTCAGTTTCTGCTTTATATTATACACCATAACAAAGTATATATTTTGCTTGCTTGTTTATTTTTGAAGAAGCTTTGGGAGGGGGTTCATTCTTTCTTGGAAAGGTAACCCATACTTATAATACAGATGCTTTAAGTGAGACCATCCCAAACTAAAGGGACTGTCCCACTGTCTTAGCGAGGCATTGGTGCAATCTCCTTTTCAGGTTGTTACCACCCATTTAGGAGTTGTACCCATCTTTTTCCCAGATGGAACCACCACTTTCTGAGTGGAACTGCTCACTTGCCAGACTGACTAGCCCTCTCACATTGATGCCTGGGGGCTGACATATGTCTTTCCTGGCAATCCAACCGTTTTGGTCATTGCCAGTGTCACAAGTCTTGTCTAAACCTTCCACCCTGTCCCGATCACAGGCCTCCGAATTTTGGGAATATATGATATGTTGGTATTCCATTGTGTTTTATTTCTAAATGGCTGGTGATGAACAGGTATGTACTGGCCATCGGGAGCACCGGGAGATTCCATAGGGGCCGATGGGTCAGTGGGCCAGCTGAGCCTGGGGGTGCTTTTTTTTTTTAAACTTAGTCCAGCACTTAGTATAACCAGGACTGGATAACACTAGTGTGGAATCAGCACTTGTTTCAAAGATCTGAAGGATTTCTGCATTGCAGGGGTCGGTTAGGGGGGCTTCTTTGGACACCCACATATGGATTCTGGAGCTTGCTATGGCTTTATTGTGTGTAAAGGATTGGAATCCACAGAGACTGCGGGGATTCTGCTCCACATTTTACTTACAGCTTCTCCTTCCAGTGACTAGTGGCTTCAGAGTTTGAAGTCAGCAGCAGCTGGAGCACATGTTGCTACAAACCTCTAATGCCTGTGCAGTGACCAGGAGCCACCCCCACAATGTGAAAATACATAAGGTATTGACTAAACATGCCAAGTGAGGGTGAATCCCACCCTTATGTCTTATACAGTTGTGTTCAAAATTATTCAACCCCCAATGCTGTAAAGGGTTTTAGAGAATTTAGTGTACATTTGTAATTGTATTCAGAATGAAATCCTACAAGGACTTTTTAAAGAACCATATGCAACTAAAATGACATCAATTGGTTTTGTAATACAGTAGTAAATGTTTATTTTGTGAATTCTTCATTGACACAATTATTCAACCCCTTAAAGACTACCACTCTGAAGAACAGAGGTTCATTCAAGTGTTTTCAATCAGGTATTGAAAACACCTGTGGATGTCACGGAGCAGCAATAAAGCATAATAAGCACCAATTAGGCAGCTTTAAAATGACTGTGATACTCAGCTCCTTCTAGACATTTACTGGTGTGGTTGTTCTGTCCGAAGACATCGAGCTAAACCTTCTTGTCTCACAAACTTGGATACCATATTTATTTTGATCTCAGATTTATTAAGACAAGCCAGGTGAAACTGTAATACAGTAAAAACAAACTTCATAAACATCACATTACATGCATAACAGCATTTTCATTACCAGATGATACAGTAAACTTACTTTTTTAGCTCTCTAGGGGTAGATGGCGATGGATGAGAAACACATGCCTCGCTTCAGTAATAACTTTCAGACACAAAATGGTGAATGCTTCACTTCCTGTCAAGATTCTACCCAGCATTCTCTGATTAACGATAACTTCCTTCCTATACATTACTAATATATATGAAATGGTTTAACAGCCGTACTACCACAAAAGGACACTAGATGGTGCTACACTCCACTATAACTAATGTACCGTACATTACAACTTTACACAAATCTACCACTGATTCTTCTTATTAAAGCATAAACATTATGATAGACAGCACACTCCCCGTCTGACGTCACACGACGTCACTAGCAGAGTCTTCCATAGAAAACAAAAGAGCAAGTTCGTTCACTGGTCTTAAGAACACTTTAACCTCATTCTGTTGAAAGGTCCTGACCTCGACCTTACGGACACGATTATCTTTGCTTGGGAGTACTTTGGTGATCAGACCTAAAGGCCACATGTTCCTTAGCGTCTGACAGTCTTTCATTAGCACAACGTCTCCAGGTTTAAGATTGGGCTTTCCAGTGTGCCACTTTCTCCTCACTTGTAGAGTAGATATACATTGTTTTTTCCACCGGCTCCAGAAGGTATTGGCAAGAACTTGTACCTGTCTCCATTGTCGCTTGTAAAGATCTTTCTCACAAAACTCTCCAGCTGGAGCACCGGCAAGATTAGTCTTTTGCGTGAGCAACATGGCGGGTGTGAGGATCACCGGGTCTTCAAAGTCACTTGAAATTGGTGTCAAAGGTCTGGCATTAATGATAGCTGTAACCTCTGCCATAAAGGTCACTAAACACTCGTGAGTAAGCCTTGCAGTTCCTACTTGCAGGAAGATAGAGTCAAGAATTCTGCGGGCTATGCCTATCATCCTCTCCCAGACACCTCCCATGTGAGAAGAGTGAGGTGGGTTGAAGATCCACGTTTCTTTAGCAAAGACCTCTCTTTGTACAACAGATATTAACCAATTTTTAGATTGTTCTAGGTAAGTCGCTGAGTAGCCGTTTTTGCAGTGGTGCCAACCTCTGCAATTGTCTGGAGTCAGTGTTTTTTGTTTATAGGACTGAGCTATGTGGTTCAGGCAAGTAATAGCTCTAACTAATGACCTCCAGGTGGAAAACCTATTGAAACGGTGAGTTTTAAACTGGTTAAGAGAAGTTGTTGTAACTGCAGTAGATACCTGAGGGCGAATTTCCTGATCCTTGTCTGCATCTGTTAACTCGAATGTGGCGGGGTCTTTAATGTTACAGTCGGTACTGCGTAGAAAGGTGGGACCTGTGAACCACGAAGTACTCTCAAGGCGGCTGGCTGCTACAGATCTGGTCGCTAGGTCTGCAGGATTACGGTCTGTGGGCACGAAATGCCATTGCTCTGGGAGGGTAGACCTCCTTATCCTCAATACTCTGTTACTGACATAGACGTAGAAACGTCTAATTTCATTATGGATGTAACCCAAAACTACTTTGCTGTCTGTATAAAACTCAGCTTTTTGAATTTCTACGTTTATCTCTGTTGCAATTAGTTCAGCTAGCTCTGTAGCTAAGACTGCAGCACAAAGCTCCAGCCTGGGTATAGTGTGCTCGGGAAGTGGTGCAAGTTTGGCTTTCCCCATTACAAACCCTATGTGGCATTGTCCTTTATTGTCTATGGTTTTCAGGTAAGCTACAGCAGCAATTGCCTTAACGGAAGCATCCGAAAACACACAAAGTTTTTGCGTTTGATAGTCCTCAGATGACAGAGGGACATATGGGCGTGGGATGTTAAGGTTAGATAAAACTGTCAGTGAGTCCTTCCACTCTGTCCATAGGTTCTTCTTGTCAGTGGGGAGAGGGTGGTCCCAATCTAACGACTCACAGGTCAAGTCTCTCAGTAGTGCCTTACCCTGGATAGTGATAGGTGTTGCAAAACCTAAAGGATCATACAGGCTATTTATGGTAGACAGGACGCCTCTACGGGTAAAGGGTTTTTCCTCTGTGTTTACTTGAAAGGTAAAGGTGTCAGATCTTAAGTCCCATAGCAAACCAAGACTGCGTTGCATGGGAAGTGAGTCTGTGCCTAGATCTAAGTCCTTTAACTCGTTAGAACGATCTTCGACAGGAAAGGCCTCCAAGACTTCTCTACTGTTAATCTTGGAAGTTTGTGTGCAAGTTATGATAGTGAGCTGTTGCAGCATTGCCTGAGTCCTTTTGAGGAGACTGATAGCGGCTTCATTTGTAGGCAGTGATTTCAAGCAGTCGTCTACGTAGAAATCTCTGTCTACAAAGTCTGACATCTGACCCATACTCTGACTCGCCTACTCTAGCAGAGTGTCTGAGGCCATATATAGCAACAGCAGGGGAAGGACTGTTGCCAAATATGTGTACCCTCATACGGTATTCTGTGATGTCTCCAGAAGGGTTGTTCCTTGAACCAGAGAAATCTCAGAAAGTTACGGTGTTCTTCTTTAACAAGAAAGCAGTAGAACATTTGTTGTATGTCTGCCATGAACGCAACTGAATCTTTGCGAAAGCGAAGAAGCACCCCTAACAGTCTGTTGTTAAGGTCAGGGCCCGAGAGAAGGACATCATTTAGAGAGACACCCTCATGCTTGGCGCTGGAATCGAACACCACTCTAATCTGCCCTGGCTTCTTAGGGTGGTAAACCCCGAATATGGGTAAGTACCAGCATTCTTCTGTGTCTTTGAGGTCTGGGGTTATCTCAGCATGACCGTTCTGGAATATTTTCTCCATGAAGGAAAAGAAATGTTCACTCATCTCTGGTTTCCTTTGGAGATTGTGTCTTAGGGACGAGAGGCGTTTATGTGCTAGTTCTCGGTTGTTGGGCAAACGTCGTCTTTGAGGTCTAAAGGGAAGAGGTGCAACCCAGCTATTAGTCACATCTTTCTCTATACTCTTTTCCATAAGTTCTAAGAAGAGTCTATCCTCTATGGACATTGCTACCTGGTCATCTTCCTTTGTCCTCTTAAACACTGTGCTTCCTAAGTCATTTTGGTCGTCGTCGTAGGTGTTGTTGTGTGGTAGCTCTTTTATGAGGATGCGATTCTGACAGGGTTGGAGAAGAGAAGGACGACCATTCTCGAAGGTACTAGTGAGCAGGTTATTAACAGATGCCGGCTTGTGAGCACCCACTAGGCAAACATCACCTATAATGACCCACCCAAGGTCTAGTTTTTGGGCATATGGGGCATTTTGGGAACCGTTTATCAGTTTTCTAACTTTATGGACTTGCAAGATATCTCTCCCAAGAAGTAAGATTATCTGAGCCTGATCGTCTAGTTCTGGTATGAGATGTGCTATGTGCTTTAAGTGAGTGTGGTGAGCTGCTGCGTCTGGTGTGGGAATCTCTGACCTGTTGTCTGGCATATGGTTGCACTCTATTATGGTCGGTAAGGGTAGGCATGTCTTACCATCCATAGATTCAATTTGTAGCCCGTCAGCTCTTCTCCCCGCCGTTTCCACTGTACCTGCACACGTTCTAAGGGAGTAAGGGCTGCTCGGCTTTTAAGGTTTAGAATGTCAAAAAACACAGATCTCGCTAGTGACCTATTACTCTGATCATCCAAAATGACGTAGAGCTTGACCGCTTTGTCTCTGCGTCCTTTTGGGTAAACTCTCACAGGACAGATTTTGGAGCAGGATCTGCCGCCTGTAGTTCCTTTGCAGACTTCAGTACACTGTGAAGTGATTGCCATGGCGTCTGTACTAGAGTCTTTGGCTTCCCTGCCTTGCTCTGTGTCACCATGCACAAGTGGGAGGGTACTTGGAGTAGGCCTTGGGTGTAGAGCTGTGTTGTGCTCTGTGTTGCCACACTCTGTACACTTGACACTGACCTTGCAGTCCTTGGCGAAGTGCGTAGATGAAGAGCAGCACTTGAAACAAATGTTGTTCTCCTTGAGGAAAGCTTTGCGCTCCTGGATAGTCTTTGTCCTGAAGGCTCTGCATTTCTGTAGAGGATGTGGCATCTTATGTAGAGGGCAGAACTTTGTAGGGTCGCTGTCTCGATCTTCTAGTTGAGACTCTGTAAACCTTTGGGAAGAAATGTTAGTTTTGTGCACGGCTACTGGAGCTCTGGGTTGTTTGGGGCCAAAGGAAGTGGAATAAGACACTGGAAAAATGAAACTGGGATCATCTTTCATTCTTGCTTGTCTGTCTACAAAGTCTACAAACTCACTAAAGGGTGGAAAAGGCACATTGCGATCTCGTTTGTAGTTACAGCCATGAGTGATCCATCTTTCGTGTAACTCATAAGGAAGTTTTTGTGCTAAGGAGTGAATCCCTCTGGCAGAGTCAAGATAAGAAAGGCCAGGTAAGTCTCCTTCTGCTTTAGCTACTCGTAACTCCATACACAGATCACTGAATTCTCTGAGCCTTTGATAACCTCTGCTGGGCATTTTTGGGAAGTCTTCTATCCTTTTAAACAGTGTATTCTCTATAGCTTCTGGTGAACCATAACACCTATCCAGTCTGTCCCATATGTTTGTAAGGCCTATCTCAGGGTGATTTATATTAATGTCTCTGATCCTTATGGCCTGTTCAGCAGACTCATTGCCGAGCCACTTTACTAGGAGGTCTATCTGTTCCCTGCAGGATAGATCTAGACCATGAATAGCACTCTGGAAAGAGGATCGCCACGCCCTGTAGTGTTGAGGGCGATCACTAAATTGACAAGACCTTGGTAACTAACTCACGTTTCGCAAGGAATTTTGCAAAGTCTATAGTAGCCTGATTGTGATTGGAGTAGGTTGCTGGTGTATTTTGGTGCGGTGTATAGGCATACCTGATAGAAGTCTCCTCTTTAGGTGTGTTGGGCTCACACCTGCTTAAGATTGGCATTTCATACGGACTCGTTGCATACACCTTTGGAGTGAAGACAGGTGTTTGGTAGTTGTATGAAGGCTGGGTACCTTGTGGAATAGAAGGTCTGGTTGGGACG
Organism: Leptobrachium leishanense; assembly: GCA_009667805.1. Taxonomy (NCBI): domain Eukaryota; kingdom Metazoa; phylum Chordata; class Amphibia; order Anura; family Megophryidae; genus Leptobrachium; species Leptobrachium leishanense. Next base: position 151,645,805 of record CM019067.1, on the reverse strand, counting down.
GGAAAGTCTGGCACCCTGTCGGACCTTTCTTGCTTGTCGCACTGGTTTCCGAGGTCGTCTCGTCTTTGCTTTATCTGTTGTGACTCACCGACGTCCTGTTTGGTTTCTTTTTTTGGGGATGCTGCTTGGGTTATAGTGCTGGTGGACATATTCTGAGGTTCGTTGCGTTGCATCTTGACTGTCTTCCTCTAAACTCGGCATGCTTCTACATTCCTTTGACTCAATGTAGACGCTGCTTCTAATGCTTCTGCTTCTGCAATGGCAACGGCAACATCTCGGTCCACTGCCAGCCTCTCCATGTTAGCTTCTAAGATAGCTTGCTGTAATTTCAGGGATGACTCCTGCTTTTTCATCTGTAGCTCTTGGTCTGCGAATGCGACCCTGGCTCTTGCTGCTTCCGCTTTCGAACGGGCTATGGCTGCTGCATTTGCGACAAATGACTTGGATGAGCTTGCTTGTGATCTTGTTTTGATTGAAGATGTCTCACTGTGAGGCATGGCTGCGGGGAAGAAACTGTCTTGCTGTATAGAGACCGCTCGTGTCGATGCTGCGCGCCTCTGTGTAGCTTGGCTGCTTGCTTCGCCTGCCACAGGTATGTTTCCTTAAAGCCTCTGACTGTATGGATGCTGTGTAGCCCCGGGCTGTACAGACTTCGCAGTCAGCTTATCTTCCTCTCAGAGGTCAGCTAGAAAATTTCACTGTTCTGTCCGAAGACATCGAGCTAAACCTTCTTGTCTCACAAACTTGGATACCATATTTATTTTGATCTCAGATTTATTAAGACAAGCCAGGTGAAACTGTAATACAGTAAAAACAAACTTCATAAACATCACATTACATGCATAACAGCATTTTCATTACCAGATGATACAGTAAACTTACTTTTTTAGCTCTCTAGGGGTAGATGGCGATGGATGAGAAACACATGCCTCGCTTCAGTAATAACTTTCAGACACAAAATGGTGAATGCTTCACTTCCTGTCAAGATTCTACCCAGCATTCTCTGATTAACGATAACTTCCTTCCTATACATTACTAATATATATGAAATGGTTTAACAGCCGTACTACCACAAAAGGACACTAGATGGTGCTACACTCCACTATAACTAATGTACCGTACATTACAACTTTACACAAATCTACCACTGATTCTTCTTATTAAAGCATAAACATTATGATAGACAGCACAGTGGTTACAAACATGGTGAAGTCAAGAGAATGGTCCAGGAAGACAAGAGAAGAGGTGATTACTCTTCACAGGAAGGGCAATGGCTATAAGAAGATTGCAAAGATGTTAAACATACCAAGAGAGACCATAGGAAGCATCATTCGCAAATTCAAGGCAAAGGGCACTGTTGAAACGCTACCTGGTCGTGGCAGAAAGAAGATGCTGACTTCGACTGCTGTGCGCTACCTGAAGCGTAGAGTGGAAAAAAGTCCCCGTGTGACTGCTGAGGAACTGAGAAAAGATTTGTCAGATGTGGGTACTGACGTTTCAGCTCAGACAATACGGCGCACACTGCGTAATGAAGGCCTCCATGCCAGAACTCCCAGGCGCACCCCCTTGCTGTCTCCAAAGAATAAGAAAAGTCGACTGCAGTATGCCAAAAGTCATGTGGACAAACCACAGAAGTTTTGGGATAGTGTTCTGTGGACTGATGAAACAAAATTAGAACTGTTTGGGCCCATGGATCAACGCTATGTTTGGAGGAGGAAGAACAAGGCCTATGAAGAAAAGAACACCTTGCCTACTGTGCAGTATGGCGGGGGGTCAATCATGCTTTGGGGCTGTTTTGCTTCTGCAGGTACAGGGAAGCTTCAGCGTGTGCAAGGTACCATGAATTCTTTTCAGTACCAGGAGATATTGGATGACAATGTGATGCAGTCCGTCACAAACCTGAGGCTTGGGAGACGTTGGAATTTTCAACAGGACAATGATCCCAAGCATACCTCCAAGTCCACTAGAGCATGGTTGCAGATTAAAGGCTGGAACATTTTGGAGTGGCCATCGCAGTCACCTGACTTAAATCCGATTGAGAACCTCTGGTGGGACTTAAAGAAAGCAGTTGCAGTGCGCAAGCCTAAGAATGTGACTGAACTGGAGGCTTTTGCCCATGACGAATGGGCGAAGATACCCGTAGATCGCTGCAAGACACTTGTGTCAAGCTATGCTTCACGTTTAAAAGCTGTTATAACTGTAAAAGGATGTTGTACTAAGATTGAATGTCACTTGGGGGTTGAATAAAACTGATAATGATGTGAGCACAGAAAAGACATTTGTGGTTATTTCATTATAAATGTTATGTTATATTTGTCTGACCTACACGTGCCTCTTTGATTTAATTGTAAGCAAGATGACTGATCAAAATCTATGTCAAACTGGCCAAAACACTCAATTTCAGTGGGGGTTGAATAATTTTGAACACAACTGTACCTCGGCACTGATGCGTCTCTCACAGCCAGGCATGCAGGGAGCCGTAAATCTGACAGATCCTCTGATCTGTCAGTCCTTCTCCCCTGCTCCCTTTCTATAGCCTATTAAGCCGGAGCTCAGTTTGGCAGCGCTGTGCTTTCTCTACAGGAGCACTCAAGGAGTTAATTATCACAGGAGTCTGCAGAGCTCAGGAAAGTATTTGCTAATCAGCCATAGCCATGTAGCAGGGAGACATGTCCAAATTCTAGGTCAAAATAGCCAAACCAGAAAAATTCTCCCATTTATCTCACTTTCCAAATTGGCTATTTGGTCTAGATTGTTCATTCTCCTGGCAATTCTCAAGGTTTTCACCTCTCTCTGAATAACCCTGTATGTCACAGTTCTGAGCCCCTTCTTAGAAGTGTACCCGAATTACATTTTATTAAATTATATTTTAATATTTATCATATGATTTATCTATTATAAAATAATTTAATCAATATTCTAATTTAAATTATGTATATTTTAATGCATATTTATTTTAATTGTTCAATTTACATGAATATATAATTCATATTAAAATACAATTTATTTTAATAATCCATAATTATTTTTTAATTCTATTGCTGTGGAGCTCTGTGATACGCTCATACACATCATACATTATTGTGGGTTTTATTGCTGTGGAGCTCTGTGATACACTCATACACACTGTACATTACTGTGGGTTTTATTGCTGTGGAGCTCTGTGATACGCTCTTACACACTGCACATTACTGTGAGTTTTATTGTTGTGCTACTCTGTGATACGCATCAACATGTTTTGGTGGGCATGGGGGGGAAGTATTTCATCCTTGGATCCAGGCAGCACAATGTCTTGTGCTGGCCCTGCTCCAGTCCATATCAGTATATTAATCCGGTCTAGAGCTGTAGCTAACTGATTTCGCTTCTGCGGAACAAGTTAGCTGCAGTTGTAAACACCTCCAAAAAAAATCAAATACTCACCTCTCAATCAATCGGCGAGAACGGCAGCCCGATCTGCCACCTCTGGCCGCCGGGAGCAGAGTGAGACTGGGGAAAAGAGTCCCCAGTCTCCCTCCACGATCATTCCGCCAACCTGCATGATCTCACGAGAGACAAGATCCTACTGGTCATGTGACCTGGCAGCAGAAGCCTCCATGGAGTTCTCCATGGAGGGGATGCTCGGGATGATGCTTTAGCGTGGCCCCAAGCAACCTGGACCCTAGCGGCCGCTACGGGGCAGGCTGCTGGACTCAGTGCCTGCCCTGTAATCTACAGGTAAATTGGGGATGCTAAAGGGAGATTGGCAAACACTAATTTTTCCCCTTATCATCCCCGTTTTATCTGTAGGAAGATGATTGTCACCTTAATGTATTACAATGGACTCACCACCAGCAACCTCTGGCTAAATACCCTAGACACTCAGAAATTCCACTGCCACTACCAAATCACCCACCCTCTGCCAATACAAATTTCCACTCAATGACAGAACTAATGCTACATGGCTTCACTTACCTCTCTTATGGCCCAACGTTTCGCCCAGGGCCTAACCTAAGGCACCACAATTTATCTTAGCATCTCCAGATTTAACCTACCCACCTCAGGGCCCAGCCTACTCCTCTCAGGGTCAAGCCTGTCACCTCTTAAGGGCCAGACTGAACCTGCTCCCTAGATTGTTATACTTATTTCAAGCCTTGCCAATCTGGGTGTGCCCCCGGTCTATTCGGCATCTGCAGTCTCTAATTGAAAGTTTTGTGTGGGCTGGGGGCAGAAAAAGAGTTTCTAACTATGTCCTTTACCGTCCCAAGGAACGTGGGGGGTTAGGCCTTCCACATTTATATAAATACTAGCTTTTGCCCGCGGCTTCGCTCGCGTGGATTTTAGGATTTGTTAAAATTGTTTTTTAAATATAGGCATACTGATAAAAGTATTCAACCCCCCTTTTTGCCACCTCCCACTGAATTTTTGGAAAATGGTAAAATAGGTGTTTTTTTGTTTCTCAAGATGCATCTAAATACCAACTTTCACGTATGTAACATCTTCTGTTTTTGAGATATAGGTATCCTGTTTAAAAGTATTCAGCCCCCCTTTTTTTCATCCCCCCTTGGGATTTTTGGAAAATGGTAAAACACCTGTTTTTATTTTTCAAGAAGATTGTAAATACCAAATTTCACGTCTGTAACATCTTTGGTTTTTGAAATATAGGTATAATGATAAAAATATTCAGACCCCTTTCCCCCGACCCCCCCAACTGAATTTGTGGAAAATGGAAAAAAACATGTTTGTTTTTTTCACAAAGATTGTAAATACCAAATTTCACACCTGTAACATCTTCGGTTTTTGAAATATAGGTATACTGATAAAGGTATTCAACCCCCATTTTTGCCCCCCCAAGGAATTTTCAGAACATGGTAAAATAAGTGTTGTTTTATTTTTCAAGATGAATCTAAATACCAATTTTCAGGACTGTAACATCGTCTGTTTTGGAGATACAGGTATCCTGTTTAAAATATTTAAAATATTCAACCCCCTTTTTTCGCCCCCCCACTTGGATTTTTGAAAAACGGTAAAGTACATGTTTTTTTATTTTTCAAGACGAATCTAAATACCGATTTTCACATCTGTAGCATCTTCTGTTTTTGAGCTATAGGTATCGTGTTTAAAATATTCAACCCCCTTTTTCACCCCCTTATGGGTGGATTTTCAAAAAATCCTTCCTTAGTGGGCACCTAAATCATAAAAGAAGTGCACCTTCAAAATTTCACATTCCTAGGTTAAACGGTTTCAGCTGGGCGTTGATGAGTCAGTCAGTCAGGACTTTCGCGTTTATATATATAGATGTATTTACCCCCCATTTTGCCCCCCCATGGAATTTTCAGAAAATGGTAAAATACGTGTTTTTTTTATTTTTCAAGACGAATCTAAATACAGAGTTTCACGTCTGTAACATCTTCTGATTTTGAGCTATAGGTATCCTGTTTAAAATATTCAACCCCCTTTTTCACCCCCTAGGGGCGGAGTTTCCAAAAATCCTTCCTTAGTCTCCTTAGTCGGTGCCCACATCATAAAAACAGTGCACCTTCAAAATTTCACATTCCTAGGTTAAACGGTTTCAGCTGGGCGTTGATGAGTCAGTCAGTCAGGACTTTCGCGTTTATATATATAGATGTATTTAACCCCCCATTTTGCCCCCCCATGGAATTTTCAGAAAATGGTAAAATACGTGTTTTTTTTATTTTTCAAGACGAATCTAAATACAGATTTTCACGTCTGTAACATCTTCTGATTTTGAGCTATAGGTATCCTGTTTAAAATATTCAACCCCCTTTTTCACCCCCTAGGGGCGGAGTTTCCAAAAATCCTTCCTTAGTCTCCTTAGTCGGTGCCCACATCATAAAAACAGTGCACCTTCAAAATTTCACATTCCTAGGTTAAACGGTTTCAGCTGGGCGTTGATGAGTCAGTCAGTCAGGACTTTCGCGTTTATATATATAGATGTATTTAACCCCCCATTTTGCCCCCCCATGGAATTTTCAGAAACTGGTAAAATACGTTTTTTTTTTATTTTTCAAGACGAATCTAAATACAGATTTTCACGTCTGTAACATCTTCTGATTTTGAGCTATAGGTATCCTGTTTAAAATATTCGACCCCCTTTTTCACCCCCTAGGGGTCAGAGTTTCCAAAAATCCTTCCTTAGTCTCCTTAGTCGGTGCCCACATCATAAAAACAGTGCACCTTCAAAATTTCACGTTCCTAGGTTAAGCGGTTTCAGCTGGGCGTTGATGAGTCAGTCAGTCAGGACTTTCGCGTTTATGAAAAAAGTATTCAACCCCCCTTTTTGCCCCCCTAAGAAATTTTCAGAAAATGGTAAAACACGTGTTTTTTTATTTGTCAAGATGAATCTAAATACCGATTTTCACGTCTGTACCATCTTCTGTTTTTAAGATATAGGTATCCTGTTTAAAATATTTTAAATATTCAACCCCCTTTTTTTGCCCCCCCAGTTGAATTTTTGAAAAACTGTAAAATACGTGTTTTTAATTTTTTTTTAGAAGAATCTAAATACCGGTTTCACGTCTGTAGCATCGTCTGTTTTTAAGATATAGATATCCTGTTTAAAATATTTAAAATATTCAACCCCCTTTTTTCGCCCCCCAGTTGAATTTTTGAAAAACTGTAAAATACGTGTTTTTTAATTTGTCAAGATGAATCTAAATACCGATTTTCACGTCTGTACCATCTTCTGTTTTTAAGATATAGGTATCCTGTTTAAAATATTTTAAATATTCAACCCCCTTTTTTCGCCCCCCCAGTTGAATTTTTGAAAAACTGTAAAATATGTGTTTTTATTTTTTAAGAAGAATCTAAATACCGATTTTCACATCTGTAACATCTTCTGTTTTTGAGCTATAGGTATCGTGTTTAAAATATTCAACCCCCTTTTTCACCCCCTTAGGGGCGGAGTTTCCAAAAATCCTTCCTTAGTGGGAGCCCACATCATAAAAACAGTGCACCTTCAAAATTTCACGTTCCTAGGTTAAACGGTTTCAGCTGGGCGTTGATGAGTCAGTCAGTCAGGACTTTCACATTTATGATAAAAGTATTCAAGCCCCTTTTTGCCCCCACAAAGGAATTTTCAGAAAATGGTAAAACACGTGTTTTTTTATGTCAAGATGAATCTAAATACCGATTTTCACGTCTGTACCATCTTCTGTTTTTAAGATATAGCTATCCTGTTTAAAATATTCAACCCCCCTTTTTTTGCCCCCCCAGTTGAATTTTTGAAAAACTGTAAAATACGTGTTTTTTTATTTTTCAAGAAGAATCTAAATACCGATTTTCACGTCTGTAACATCTTCTGTTTTTAAGATATAGGTATCGTGTTTAAAATATCTAAAATATTCAACCCCCTTTTTTCGCCCCCCCAGTCGAATTTTTGAAAAACGGTAAAATACGTGTTTTTTTATCTTTCAAGACGAATCTAAATACCGATTTTCACATCTGTAGCATCTTCTGTTTTTGAGCTATAGGTATCCTTTTTAAAATATTCAACCCCCTTTTTCACCCCCATAGGGGCGGAGTTTCCAAAAATCCTTCCCTAGTGGGTGCCCACATCATAAAAACAGTGCACCTTCAAAATTTCACGTTCCTAGGTTAAACGGTTTCAGCTGGGCATTGATGAGTCAGTCAGTCAGTCAGGACTTTCGCGTTTATACAGTATATATAGATTTTCAAGCTGCTCAAATTGCACAGTTTGTGATGTTTCATTTACCCCAACACTCCCAACGTTGGGTCGATTTGGAATCTGATTTATTTGCACCAGACCTCCCGCAATTTTATTTTTGGCTGCCCAAGGAGTTTCGCCCATTGCTATGGTCCACTTGTACAGCGACTCTGACCTCATTGAGGGTTTGGGACTCTGTCTGGGACAAATTCCACCTCTGCTCTTGTTACTCACCTCTAATGCCTTATCTACGCCACAGAGCCTTTGCTCCGGGATTATCCCCCTCCGCTTTTGCAGCTTTTGAGAAAATCAACTTGCAGAGAGTGGGGCATTTCCGATCGCCTGGAGATGTCTGGCTCTCTTTTTACAGATCTACAGTCGAAGGGCGATTTTCGGACCTTTGACTTCTTCAGATTTTTACAACTCCAGGACTTTTTATCTCAACATAACATCTCAAAGGCAGCGAGACAGAAACTGACGTTTTTTGAATCCTTGTGCGATACTGGTAGGGCTCCGAAAGCCCTGATTTCCACTCGATATAACTACTTTTCTTGTGAGGATGTCTCCTGGCTGACCCCAGGCTTTATTGCTCGTTGGGAGGCGGATATCGGGGAGGAGTTGGAGGGTGAGGAATGGCAGGATATGTGGGAAAATGTTGCGAAAGTGTCTATATGTGTCACGCTGAAAGAACAAGCATACAAAACATAGAAACATAGAAAATGTTGACAGATAAGAACCTTTCGGCCCATCTAGTCTGCCCAATTACATGGATACTGTACCTGGATTTATCTGGAATTATCTTTTGTTTAGGAAAGCCTTATGCCTATCCCATGCCTGCTTAAATTCAATTACTGTTTTGGCCTCTACCACTTCAACTGGAAGGCTGTTCCATGTATCCACCACCCTCTCAGTAAAATAATGCTTCCAGATGTTACTTTTAAACCTTTGCCCCTCTAATCTAAGACTATGTCCTCTTGTTTTGCTACTTTGTTTCCTTTTAAATATACTTCCTTCCTCTACCTTGTGGATTCCCTTTACGTATTTAAATGTTTCTATCATATCTCCTCTGTCTCGTATTTTTTCCAAGCTGTACGTTGTACAGATGGTATACTACCCTGGTCTTGCTGTTGCATCTGCAGCCGAGCACCCCTGACGTCTGCTGGAGGGGCTGTGGAGCTAGGGGTGCCTTGTGTCACATGTGGTGGCTTTGCCCTAAAGTGCGTAAATTTTGGGATGAGATAAGTGAATTATTGGAGGAGGTGTTCCAACAACCTTTCCCACTTGATCCCTGGGCCTTCCTACTCCACAGATCCCCGGAGGCCCTTCAGGGGATGGACTGTAAACTCTTTCACAAGATGGTTCTGGGCGCTAGGAGAGCTCTGGCCAAACACTGGCAGGATGGGGATGTGCCCCCCCCCGTAGCGGTGGCCAGGGCCTATATAGCTGAGGCGCACCATATGGATAAGTTGTCGGCTGTTGTACACAACTCTCTTCCTTCGTTTTATAAAACTTGGAGTCGTTGGGAGGAACTCTACTTGTGACTCGTGCGGGTTTTGTGAGTGAGGCCTCCCACTCTTTTTTCCCCTATCTTTTCTCTTCTTTTTCTCTCTTTCCTCTCTTTTGTTTGATGTGGTTGAGCCTAGTTGCCACCCCTGCCCTGCGAGGCAATGTTGCTGACGGGTGTTGTTCATACTCTGTGTATTTAAATCTTTTCAAAAATAAAGAATTATATAAAAAAAAAGGGCCAGACTGACTTCCTCAGGTTTTCTCCTCCCCTTAAGGTCCTTGCATCCTCTCAGCAGGGGCGGATCCAGGGGGGGCAACGGGGCAATTGCCCCCCCCCCAGAGAAAATATTACTGAGCTGGCCCGCCGAGTGCTTTACTTGCTACGAGTGGCCGGCGGCACTAAGCTCGGTCGCTCGCCTGGGATCCACCTGACTCGCGAGATCACGGAGTTCACGTGAATTTCCGGAATCTCATGAGACCATGGCTTGTGCGTGGTTTCCAGGCGAGCAGCAGAGTTTCATGCCTGCGGTTGCTCGTGCCCTGGCTGGCAGAGGAGTCCACTGGACCATGTGAGCTGGGGGCAGTATATCCATATGAGCTGGGGAAATATATCCATGTGTGAGCTGGGGGCAATATATCCATGTGTGAGCTGGGCAACATATCCATATGAGCTGGGGCAATAAATCCATGTGTGAGCTGGGGGCAATATATTCATATGAGTTGTGGGGGAGAGTGAGTGTAACGAGCACAGCTTGTGATTAGGCGCGTCTCTGCCTGTCATTGCGAACCCAACACCAGCTCTTAGCCAAAACTGGTAGAGTGCCCCCCCAAACCTGTGTCTGGATCCGCTCCTGCCTCTCAGGGCCTACCCCATACATTTAGAGCCAAGACTTCCACCCGGACTGATTGATTGACAGGTTGCTGTCAATCAATCACCTCGGCATAGGGAACAGTAGAGAATCAGTAATCGGAGTTAGATTACAGCCCAGGCCAGTTGGGTCCTTTTGCCTGGCCATAACTCTGACAATGGTCATGGCTGTCTCCTGTTAATGACAGATCGTTTTGTCACATAATGGCATGATCAATGCAGGCAGAGAGAGTTTAGCGCTGGAATTTAGAAATCCAAATTGGTGCTACTGGTTCTTCAAGTGGCTGAACTAAATGATAATAGTAGGAGTGAAAGGTAAAAATTTAAGAAAGGTGGATTAACCCTTTCACTGCTGACGACGTGTGGGACACGTCCTCATTGACGCACGTTACATGCTGAGGACGTGCCCCACACGTCATCAGCTGTGTGGGACCCCCGGCGGAGATACTCACCTCTCTGTCCGGGGTCCCGTGGCGTTCTGACTTCAGCGTCCTCAGACGCTGAAGTCAAGCTCCTCCCGGCGTAAATTACATCATCGCGCCATGCGATGCGCCTGGAAGGGAGGGGGGATCCGTTCGGATCCCTCTCCCTCCCGATTGGGAAGGAGCAGCGCTAAAAGCCAGGCACCGCTTAAAAGAGGAGAGACTCCCCTTTTAAGCAGTGCCTGGCTTTAACCCCTCAAGTGCCGGGTTGCACTTCAGCACCTTGCGGCGCCGAAGTGCAGCCTAGCTCTGGTGGGGGCCGCCATCTTGGATGGCGGCTCCACCCCCGGGTCTCCCCTCGCTCCCTGACATCATCACGCATAGCGTGATGATGTCAGATAGCCGGGGAACCCCTAGCTGCCCGGGGATTTCCCAAGGAAATCCCCTGGTAGAGATAGGGGGTTCCTGTGAACCCCGATATCTCCAGAACCAGCAGCTAGGGGATCATGGAGGGTGTCATTTGAAAGGTCTGAGCATGGCCATTCGAATGATACCCAACATGACTAGGTACAAAGTAAAAAAATAATAAAAAAAATAATAATAAAAATAATAAATAAATTAAAAAAATAAATAAATAAAAAAAACATGTTTTTTTTGTGTGTTGTTTTTATTAATGCAGTAATATTGTTCACATTTCAATTATAATGTGAACAATGATGCTGCACTAATGATTTTTTTCTATGGGGTGCGTTTGCTAAAAATCACGTAATTCCCCCCACGAAATGTAACAAGTCCCCATTTCAAATTTTTGCACAAGCGCACCCCATAGAAAACATAACCGCAAACGCTCATGTGATAAAATGTGAAAAAAAACACTTTACACACTGCAGATGATTAAAAATTCAATTTTTATTGTATTTTCTGTTATAATATACAGGCAGGACATGACGTATACATATAAAAATTATATATTATGAATCTGCGGAGTCTGCCGGAAAGAACGATATATAATATGTCTGGGTCATTTATTAAAATGTGGCTTCAAATCACGTTTAAACATGATGAGCGGAAGCGGTAAAAATGAGCTCAGCACACAGCGGTGAAATGCCTCAGCAGTGAAGGGGTTAAGGTTCATCCCATATGGATGGAGTCATATAATAATATTTTTTTTAGCAAATAATAAAGAGTCTGGACAGAATTTTGTACACAAGAATACATGTAAGTGATAGAACAGAAACAAAAATAGAAGAATAAATTAACACAGGAGGAACACACCCTCAGATATCAAACACCACAAAAGGGAAAGACAGAGGTGGATTAGCATTTTTTATTAGAATTATTGCAATTTTCAAAGCAAAATGAAAGAAAAAGCAGCGAGGAAACTCCATAAAATTAACAGAAAAGGTGCAGTAAAATATCTCTTGTATCTTAGGTAACAATCAAATCAGGTATACAGAGAAAAGTTTTGCTGTTGATGAGCACAGTAAATAGGCTCCAGAAGGCCATAAAAGGATATTGAACCCATCAATGTGCAGCAGAATTGGGAGCAATAACCTAATAAAACCTAGAACTGATACAGGGAAACTATAACCAACAGTTGCAAGCTGAAGTAAGGGGAATAACAATCTTCTAAAGCATCCCAAAAGGAACCTGTAGATTCTACCCATAGGGAGAAGGGGAGGAGGTAAATCACAAGGAGGGAGTTAGAGAACAGAGGGAGGGAGGGGAAAAGTCAAAGGGTAATAAGATAGTGAGTAAGAGGGGGGAAGGGCAATATGTTTTAACTTTACTTTCCCTGATGAAGTGTACTGCGTACACGAAACGCGTTATATTTTTTACCCAATAAATACTGCAAAATACTGCTACCCTGCGGTAAAATGTCCAGTTGATTCCTGTGGCGGCAAGAGTCTTCAGGTCCTCGGTTCCAGCACCAGCATTGGCAGAGTGGGGGTAATCGTCGTAAGATATGATAAGTGCTAAAGTTTCACGATCTTGTGAGTGCGCAGAGAAGAGGGGGCACCCTATTTAAAATTGTACTTTTCAGTATGCACTATGAGAGATTCTTTGTTTATCACCTCTCAGGTTCCCAATTTTAATGTATTCAGTTTGTAACCAAGACGTTTTGGGAGAGACGCCCGGGATAACGTGAGGTTGTACAATTTTTTACCTTTCAGTCACACCACAAATTTTTTGTTATGGTTGACATACGGGAGCAGATCAGACGTGGGTATCGATTCTGGCACTCCGCGAATCCAGACATTGCGCTTCCGGTGCCTATTCTCCAGCACCTCCACCAAACGGGTCAGCAGGTCGACCTGGGAGCGAAGATCACTCACTTGTTGTAGCAGGACAATCTGTTCCTCCGCCAGAACAGACGTCTGTGCCTGGGTCGTCGCCACCTGGGAGCGCACTGCCTCAATCTCAGCCCGCACACCTGAGATTTCTGATGTCCACAGTGACTTGATCTCTGCAATGAAGCTGCGGTAATCCCCCATTGTAGTGGGGCACGAATCATCTGGGGCAGATGCAGGCGAGGCCGTGGGGCCGGATGGGGGTGACACTGCCATCTCAGAAAGATCCGGCAGGCCAGGAGCGTCAGGCGACTTCCACCGCAGCAGAGGCATCTGGGAAGCAGGTGGCTGCAATGTGCTGCCCTCGTCTGAGGGTGGGGAATCCACCCCAGACCCATCAATCGAGGGGTCAGGGGCAAGCACCGAGGCCTCGCGAGACACTAGTGCTGCCTGGGCCTTACGCTTCTTCTGCGCCCTCTTCCGTGCTGCGGGGCCCTTACTTTTCTCCTGGTGTGCTGGGGCCAGCCATTCCATCTCAGCTCCGCTTGCCAGTGACCAGGTGTCATCTCCATCCTCGGAGGATCCATAATCTCGAGGAAGAATGGAAGGGGTCGCCACAATGTTGGTGCGCCTGCTGCCCAGAGCATCCCGAATATCACGCTGGCGAGCTCCCTCTGGTTGTAGCTGCAGGTTCTGCGACTTCTTGCCCATTGCGGGGCCGGGTTGGGTGCTTTGCCGTCGGGCCATCGGTTCAGGAAACTCCCCAGGCTGCATTCGGCCCATCGCGTCAGCTAGGCCCGAATCTTGGCGGAGCGTTTTCTAAAGGCAGAAGCCCGGGAAACAGCAGTGTCCGGGGCCTGAAGGTGGGAGAGGGTTGTAGGGCCTCTAGGGGGGCAATAGAGGTCGAGATGGCCGTTAGAAGTCAGCTTTAAAGGTAAATCTTTGGCAGAGCTCCACAGCATGCGGCTGCTCACTCTCACAGCTAGCTCCGCCTCTGCACCCCCTTTTTATACCTCCAAGAGAGGACCCGATCTGGCACGGATTGTCACCTAATCACGATCCGGCACCTAAGAGATTAAAGAGAGGCATCATTGGAAAGGGCAGACTGTAGCAATACCAGCAATACCTCTCTTTTTTTCTACCTTTAGTCGTTCAAGAGGGAGAGACGTCCAAACGACCCCCCCTTTCAGGCTGCCCTCCTGCAGGTGCCGGGGTGCTTGAATCTGATGTCATCATGCTCGGCAAGGCCGGGGCCCATATAACTGTCATCGTGCTCGGGACCCCGGCCAGAGAGGTGAGTATAGGGAGGGAGGAGGTTTAGAGGACCATGACGTACATGGTAAATCCTTGGTCTCTAACAGGACTTTTTCCCAGCCTGTACAATGGCAAGGATGACACAAGAAAAATTGTGTTTTTTTACATGGAGTTATAGGGATAGCGCAGATGATGCATTTTTTCTTGTTATGTTTTATATATGTCACTGGGCTGGATACTTCTGGTGGTTGCAGCCGCCCCAGTAGGGATCAGACGCAACACCGTTTTTTCAGTACGTATATATTTTGTCATATTTCCAGCCAGGTCATCCATGCCACTGTCCCGGTCCACATTTTTGTTTTTAATCCCAAAATGGAATTGTTTCTGGGGAGGTTATAAATGAAAACCTACCAGTCTTCCTCATGACTGAGAAGCAGCATGAGCATTAGTGGCTTGCTTACAAAGCAGATTTTGATTTCATTAGGTAGGACTCACCTTACCAGAGGTGTCTTGGAGTGGCAGGTGTGCTTACACTTCAATGGAGATGCAAGTAAACAAAAACCTCTAATTGTGTTTTGTGTCACATGGAGTTATAGGGATAAGCGCAGATGACATTTTTTTCTTGTTATGTTTTATAAATACTTATTTGTGTGCATGATTCTAAATTATCTTTTCCTTCCTTTTGACTTTTCTGTATCTTGCATATATTGATATTTACTATTGCCATACACAAGAGGGTTGCCATACACAAGAACTGGGCAAGGAATGCAGAGTTTTCTGCCAGATATCTTCCTACCATAGAAACCTGGAATCCTGAGTTAATATACGCTTAATCCACTTTAATTATGTATATGTTAACTTTCAAAAACATTCACAAAGCCCATAGAAAATGCTTAAAATATTTAACCAGGATTATTTGGACCACAATGACTGTTGCACCAAATTACCTACAATTGAGGATGTATAATGCATTCCCTGCTTCAATTTCTGCAGGCTGAAAAAGACTCAGTTTGTTGTGTCTGCTGAATACTGCTTTCCTATTAAAAGTATGACTAAATAAAGAAAGCCTGTGTCTACATCTTTTAAATTAGTTTAACTTTACCAAAAGCCCATCATATGAACCACGGCTTGAATGTAACTAGCAGACGTCCAGGATTTGAATAGAAAGGACTGGACTACAATGTTTCATATTAGTTTAATTTAGCTTACTGCTTCAGTCAATAGAATATGTTTGTTGAATTCTTACTTTAAATGATCCGGGCACCTGTAAAGTGTCATAATAAATTTGAAGCATGCAGTAAGGGAGCCATTGTTCTTCTAGGGTCAAAGTTCATAAACCACTAACAAGCAAAATAGGATTAAAGAGACATAAATCATGTTCAGTAATTCCTTGTGCTCAGAGTGAATGTGAATTTAAAGTGCACGTCAAGCAAAAGAATATCAGTCTATAACGAACATACATATAGATGAGGTTAAAATGCAGCATAGACAAAAGAAGCATGACTGAAATACAACACAACAGCTGAGTTTATGCTTCTAGAATTACTGCTTCGGGGTAGGAAACAGTGAGACTGATGATGTTCCAATACAACTTACACCAACAACAGTTATATACAGTTATGTGAAAAAGTGTTGGCCCCCTTCCTGACTTTTTATTTTTTTGCACGCTTGTCACACTTTAATGTTTCAGATCAAACAAATTTTAATATTCGTTAAAGATAACACAAGTAAACACAACATGCAGTTTTTAAAAGAAGGTTTTTATTATTAAGGGAAAACAAAATCCAAACCCACATGGCCCTATGTGAAAAAGTGTTTGCCCCCTTGTTAAAACATAACTTAACTGTTGTTCTATCACACCTGAGTTCAATTTCTCTAGCCACACCCAAGCCTGATTACTGCCACACCTGTACACAATCAAGAAATCACTTAAATAAGACCTGACTGACAAAGTGAAGTAGACCAAAATATCCTCAAAAGCTACACATCATGCTGAGATCCAAAGAAATTCAGGAACAAATGAGAAAGAAAGTAATTGAGATCTATCAGTCTGGAAAAGGTTATAAAGCCATTTCTAAAGCTTTGGGACTGCAGCGAACCACAGTGACAGCCATTATCCACAAATGACAAAAACATGGAACAGTGGCGAACTTTCCCAGGAGTGGGCGGCCGACCAAAATTACCTCAAGAGCACAGCGACAACTCATCCAAGAGGTCACAAAAGACCCCACAACAGCATCCAAAGAATTTCAGACCTCACTACGTTAAGGTCAGTGTTCATGACTCCACCATAAGAAAGAGACTGGGCAAACATGGCCTGCATGGCAGAGTTCTGTCGGATATAATCTCTGTACGTGAATACAACACGTTATATATTGGACTCATCAGCCAAGCCTCCAATATGTCTATATTGGACTTACTGGACCTACCTCGGCAGTTGCCTCCAATATATCAGGGATTATTATTTCATAAGAAATCCATACGAGACACAAATATCAATCGTTTATATTTCTTAGAAATTCTCCTGAATTCTTTTAATTGTCTGTGTTTTGCTTTGAAACATACAATAATCAATAATCGGATAAAAATATATATATATTTATTACGTATACAAAAAAGTTTCAAATCTCATATCCTAAACAAAAATTTACAAACCACAATCCATCCGCATATAAAAACTAGCTTTACAATATATGTATCTCTGGTTAGTAACTGCATATATGATTAATATCATTTACCTTTATTTATTTATAAAGGATTTTACCAGGAAGGATACATTGAGATTTCTCTCGTTTTCAAGTATGTCCTGGGTTCAAGAACATTGAAGTGTTACAGTTACAGAAATACAAAGTAATACAATGCAAGATATTAAAAAAAAACACAAATATACAGATTAACAGAAAATAAATATGTAGAAAAACCTTATCAGTTAGTAACTAATACACAAATGGTTAATAAACATTTCTGCTCAATACAACATGCATTTCCCAGCAAACAATGTTTAACCAGCCAGCTCTTATAGATATATATATATATCTCTATACTACATGGATCAACAAAAGATGAGCTAATTTAATAATAAGTAATAAAAACTTATTTAGTGAATCCTCCCCTAATCTCGAGAATCAAACTTCTAATCTTTTGCTTTTTATTTTGTAGTTATATAATTCTTTGCCTATTAATTATAATCACAGTAATTTCCAAATTCAATATATATATTGGTATCAATCTTACAACATTTCTTTAGAATAAATCCTTATATCCACTTCTTCACATCTTTATCTGCAGAATAAAGATATTTAGATTCTGGATCTAACAGTATCTGAGAAATCTCAGTCTACGTTGCAAGAATATCTACAAATATATATAATTACATTAATTCCTTAATTTCATACATTACCTGTCCAATTTGGATTTTGATAAGTCTGCCTTGGAATTCCTGATGTAATATTTTTGGAATGTGTGAAGATTATCGATATCAGATAATCAATGCATGTGAGTTAGAGATTTGGTGAGAATCTTGATTGCCTCATATCTTGGGATCTGCTATGTGTACTGGACATCTGAATGCATTGCGGTGTGAGTCTGAATGCTGGAATCTCCGACTGACTTGCAACCAACACTGCCGCTTATTATAGCCAATTTGACGTCACTGGCAATATTATGGTATATCAATTATAATATTTACTATCCTCTAGAGGGCAGTATTGCACTTCTTAATTAATTCCACCATTTCTTTTTAATATTCTTATCTCGGGTCAAAAGATCAATCTACACAAAGACCTTGACTTCTCCCAGTGTATAGACACTGTCTCTACCTATCATCTCTGATTTATATCCTCACTCCCTTTTGGTTACTCAGAGTCCTATCAGCTGAATTCTTTTCTGGTTAACTCAACAGAATCTATTCTTTAGTAATTTTTATTATTTACCAATTATATACTTTCTACAATATTTATTGGAGTATATATTTCCTACTGTAAATATAATAAAATATACCTTGATTATAAACATATATTTTGTGAATATAAATCTATATTACAGAGATATTAACTGTTATTCCTATACCCAAAAGACAAAATATCTTTTGTTTTAAAAACTTAAGACAGACCAATAAATTTAATTATGACACGTCTTAGCACTTAACTCTAGCATTATCACACAAAAACATTCTAGAATCCTTCATGTCTGGCACTTCTTAAAAAAATATAAAAGACTTCACCCAGGAATGAACTCTGTAAAAAAAAATCTCGTTCATTTCTAAACCTAGAGAAAATTTGAAAGAAAAAAAACTGTCTTTAAAAACAAAATGGCTACAGACATCCATTTTAATTTTTCCTTTGTGTAATATACCCGACATAACCCCCCTTTGGTTTCATCTATTTATTGATCAAATAAATTTTAGGAAAACATACAATATCTCCCCCCTTCACCAATTAGGCTAGGTTTCCACCTTTTACAACACGTTTTTCTTCTTTCATCCATTTAATAATTGAAGATGCAGTGTTTTTAAACTTCAATGTACGTACTTTCTTTGTTAGTACAATCATCCAGACAATTAAAAACATAATTACTATACAAATCACAATCTCTGTAATCTTTGGCCCATTATAAGCAGATAGCAATCTATGATAAATCTGTGAATACATTGGAGCATAAATTGTTAGATTATCTTTCTGTATTAGAAGTTCAATGGTATGGTCATGCTAGTTCTTTAGCAAAGATTTCAAATCTGGATTCATAGGGATCTCTTGCCCTTGGAATACGACAACGATTTGTATCTCTTCATACCAGACTTCATTTATAAAAAGTAACTTCTCGATAACAACTCTTGATTCTTTAGGAACTTTCACGAGAATCATTGGTGTGGGTATGAACACTCTCTTGTTTTGTACCAGATCCTTCCGGTAAACATTTGCTTCTCTCTCTGTATCAAACAGCGGTTGCAATAAAATATGCGGCAAATCTTTTCCTTCGGTGGTTCTTGTACATAGCAATAAACGGTATCCTGGCTTTATCCAGCATGTCTTTCAGGCTTGCATGAGCTTGATTCGCATAGGGACTTTAGCATTCTCCTTGGAATTGTGCGGAAAACCGTAGAATTTCCAGATAATCGCAGTCTCCTTGGTGGTCCGATTCATCTTTGCGGATTACCGTCACAGTTCGGATTAACCACTTTTCTCAATTTCTATTGAAAGAAAGAGTATAAATAACCATTCATAGACTAGCGATTTCACTCAAATTCCCTATAGATACTCTGATCTCTGATTAAATTTAATTAACCGTACAGATCTAGTCTATCTACTAGCTTGAGTTAAACATCTGAATGCTGGGAAGAAGAATCACATGTTAATCAAAACATCACTTCACATGATACCAGTTAAGTGTCTTCTGCTGTTCCATCTTCACATATCCTGAGGTGATCTAGGATGACAATCATGCAATTGAACTTGGCAGTTTTATTTCTCCTAGAAATACATAACATAACTTTTTCCAATAACATTGTGACTGTCTCCGTCATTATCTAGATCTGTTATCCACTCATCTTGAGGATTTGGGTATCTGATCACTTCAGGGTCACTATGTCCATTTGGTTCTGTCTCCCTTTTGTGGAGGTGAATAATTAGCACGTAATTTTCCAGACATATATCTCGAATTCTCTTGGGGGGAACACATATGGTGTTATCCTCCTGCTCTCCTGGAGTCAGGGGCTTTGGCCTTAAGAAAGAGATATCAGGTGTCTGGCTATTTCTGAAGTGGAATTCAATAGAATCCGGCCTTTCCTCAATCACGTGGCAGTTACGCTGAGTGTGATGGGATTGGGATCTATCATAGCTGATTGAAACATTTACTTGGGACCAAATAACCTCATTGATAAAATCAATGATTGGATTTAACCTTTTGAGAAGGTCCATTCCAATAATTAGGCGATTTTGGGGCAGATCTACAACAAGCATTGGATGCCGATTTACTTTATACCCCAATTTAAAATCCAATTTAGCCATGCCCAGAACTTTCAGAGATGTGCCACTCACACTCACTAGATTAGCATTTGATTTATCTAATCTAGGCTTCCTGGAGGATAGTTCTTGGACCTGTTCAAAATAATGTGCTGATATTAACGTAACTTGGCTTCCACTGTCTAGCAAGGACGGAATATGTGGTAAATTATCTTGTAATTCTACATTCACATAATATCGGTCTTCAATGCTATGCAATTTACAGAGAAATTTAGAGTGAGATATGAAATTAGGTTTTGTACAGATTTTACCGACTGATTTTGCTCTCTCAAAGGTGCTTTTGGCAGCTGTGCTTTCCATTTCGGATCCAGTCTTCTCAGCTTGCTCGCACTTAGTCTGGGGAGATAAAATACATTTTCCTTCTCTTTGCAGGGAAGGGTTTAAATCATCGAACATACAAACATTTGTATTAATCATTTCATCATCACTTTCTGGTAAATTGTCATGGATACTGGTTACTTCATCAGAAACATCATCTAGTCACTGGTTGGGTGGGGCTGCAGGTGTTGCATCGCTTACAACCTGACCAGGGTTATTTCCAGTCATTAACTGAGTGATCTGATCCAGTTTTTCTGTCAGCACAAGGAAATTTTCCTGCATTTGACCAATACGCTGGCGTACATTATATCTCCGCTTTCTATTCGGCCTTGGGGACGAAGCTTGCGCATTATCAGACTCCTCAGATTCAGTCTTACCTGTGGTTGCTTCCTGTCTAGGTACATTTTCCCTTGATTTAACCCACTGACTTCTAGGTACCCATTGCTTCCTAGATTGAAATTTACTTCCTGAATTTTCTCTGGCAAACCCTCTTTCCTGATCTGACTTGGATTTTTCCCTTTGAGGTATGGAGTCACGCAATATTTCTGCATAACTCTTTTTGTGGGACTCAAATTTAATATCACCCTTTTTAACGTGAGTTTCCGCTATTTCCTCAGGTGAGTTTTTCACTCTTTTCCCCTGAGTTTCTTCACTATTTTCAAATACAGTAAATAGGATCATTCTTTTAGAACCCAATCCAAACCATTTCTCGGGTCATAATCTCTTTCCAAAATAACCTTTATTTTATTTGGCAATGCGTCATAAAATAATTGGATAAATTCAGGGTTTTCAAAATCTGGGTTTCTTTCAGCCAAGCTGTACGCATTTTTAAGGACTGAAAGAAATTCACGGGGGCTTTGATTAGGTCTGCATTTTAGAGTTAAAATTGCTCTTTTCGCAGCTAGACTGGTACGGTGAGGCCCAAATTCAAATTTGACCTCGGAGACTATTTTACTCCAGTTACGTATACCAGATTCTTTCAAAGACTGAAAAAAATACCTATGTTTGCCTTCAAAGACCCATGGGATCAACTCAATTTTCTGAGCATCTGAAATAATTCCTAATATTGCCAAAGCTTCTTCAAACATTTTTAAATGACTTATTATTTTTGGCGATCCCTTAAGGTCAAAAATACCTACTGAGTTTTTTAAGAAATTAACGATTTTCGTTAAATCCTGAACTCTATGAGATTTCTTAATAGGCTGTGGCTGGCTAGAGTGATGTGATTTGAAATACTCCTGTGTAAGAGGCTTCGCTCTTTTTTCATCATGAGATTTAGTTTCACTTTCGCTTTCGCTCTGCTCACTCTTCAGATAAATAGAGCTGTCAAGCCTAATCAGTGATGAGTTATGACTCAAAGCTTTCAAAGGGAACTTCTCTAACGAAGGATTTTTAACCCTTCGAACATCAGTTTCAACCTGACGTAACTCATCAGCGAATTTCTCATGTTCGCGTTTCATTCTCGCCAATTTTTTATTCAGCTCCTTATTTAATTTGGATAATTGAGCAATCTCATCTTGCAATCGATCTTTTTCTCTTGCACACACTTTCAACTCCATTATCATTCGTTCTGACTCATCTTTTAATTTATTTACGTATCATGCAAGTCACAATTTTTATTTTCTAAGCTGTCTCTGGTTTCTTTGTCATCATTCAATCTCTTGTTCATTTCTGCGATCAAGTATATGCATTCAGGCACAATTTTTAAAACAAAAATTTCTTTGTCTTTTTTATTTGTGGCTGCACTTATCTTTCGCAAACACTCAAGAAAATTTGATTGATCTGACCAGATTGAATCAACATAATTAGATACATTTGATTTCAATTCTTTTATCCAATCAAATAAATCGTCTGTGACGTGTAACTTGTCCTTTAGATAAGACATAACATCTATCAATACTATTTGATCTGCATGTATCTCTACATCTTCCTGAGTCTCAGATTCTGACTCTGACATTTTTACACTTTTTAGTAGACAACCATAAAACCACAAGTCAAAATACAACAAGGAGTCAAAATATATATATATATATTTTATCTCTGTCTAATCAGACAATACTGACAATTATATTCCAAACAAAAACTACAATCTCGGTACAGTGCCTCCAATTTGTCGGATATAATCTCTGTACGTGAATACAACACGTTATATATTGGACTCATCAGCCAAGCCTCCAATATGTCTATATTGGACTTACTGGACCTACCCCGGCAGTTGCCTCCAATATATCAGGGATTATTATTTCATAAGAAATCCATACGAGACACAAATATCAATCGTTTATATTTCTTAGAAATTCTCCTGAATTCTTTTAATTGTCTGTGTTTTGCTTTGAAAAATACAATAATCAATAATCGGATAAAAATATATATATATTTATTACGTATACAAAAAAGTTTCAAATCTCATATCATAAACAAAAATTTACAACCACAATCCATCAGCATATAAAAACTAGCTTCACAATATATGTATCTCTGGTTAGTAACTGCATATATGATTAATATCATTTACCTTATCAGTTAGTAACTAATACACAAATGGTTAATAAACATTTCTGCTTAATACAACATGCATTCCCAGCAAACAATGTTTAACCAGCCAGCTCTTATAGATATATATATATATCTCTATATTACATGGATCAACAAAAGATGAGATAATTTAATATAAGTAATAAAAACTTATTTAGTGAATCCTCCCCTAATCTCGAGAATTAAACTTCTAATCTTTTGCTTTTTATTTTGTAGTTATATAATTCTTTGCCTATTAATTATAATCACAGTAATTTCCAAATTCAATATATATATTGGTATCAATCTTACAACATTTCTTTAGAATAAATCCTTATATCCACTTCTTCACATCTTTATCTGCAGAATAAAGATATTTAGATTCTGGATCTAACAGTATCTGAGAAATCTCAGTCTACGTTGCAAGAATATCTACAAATATATATAATTACATTAATTCCTTAATTTCATACATTACCTGTCCAATTTGGATTTTGATAAGTCTGCCTTGGAATTCCTGATGTAATATTTTTGGAATGTGTGAAGATTATCGATATCAGATAATCAATGCATGTGAGTTAGAGATTTGGTGAGAGTCAGAGATTTGGTGAGAATCTTGATTGCCTCATATCTTGGGATCTGCTATGTGTACTGGACATCTGAATGAATTGCGGTGTGAGTCTGAATGCTGGAATCTCCGACTGACTTGCAACCAACACTGCCGCTTATTATAGCCAATTTGACGTCACTGGCAATATTATTGGTATATCAATTATAATATTTACTATCCTCTAGAGGGCAGTATTGCACTTCTTAATTAATTCCACCATTTCTTTTTAATATTTTTATCTCGGGTCAAAAGATCAATTTACACAAAGACCTTCTCTTCTCCCAGTGTATAGACACTGTCTCTAACTATCATCTCTGATTTATATCCTCACTCCCTTTTGGTTACTCAGAGTCCTATCAGCTGAATTCTTTTCTGGTTAACTCAACAGAATCTATTCTTTAGTAATTTTTATTATTTACCAATTATATACTTTCTACAATATTTATTGGAGTATATATTTCCTACTGTAAATATAATAAAATATACCTTGATTATAAACATATATTTTGTGAATATAAATCTATAATACAGAGATATTAACTCTTATTCCTATACCCAAAAGACAAAATATCTTTTGTTTTAAAAACTTAAGACAGACCAATAAATTTAATTATGACACGTCTTAGCACTTAACTCTAGCATTATCACACAAAAACATTCTAGATTCCTTCATGTCTGGCACTTCTTAAAAAAATATAAAAGACTTCACCCAGGAATGAACTCTGTAAAAAAAAATCTCGTTCATTTCTAAACCTAGAGGAAATTTGAAAGAAAAAAAACTGTCTTTAAAAACAAAATGGCTACAGACATCCATTTTAATTTTTCCTTTGTGTAATATACCCGACAGTTCCAAGACGAAAACCGCTGCTGAGCAAAACGAACATAAAGGCTCGTCTCAGTTTTGCTAGAAAACATCTTGATGATCCCCAAAACTTTTGGAAAAATACTCTGTGGACTGATGAGACAAAAGTTGAACTTTTTGGAAGGTGTGTGTCCCATTACATCTGGTGTAAAAGTAACACTGCATTTCAGAAAAAGAACATCATATCAACAGTAAAATATGGTGGTGGTAGTAGTGTGATGGTCTGGGGCTGTTTTGCTGATTCAGGATCTGGAAGACTTGCTGTGATAAATGGAACTATGAATTCTGCTGACTGCCAAAAAATCCTGAACGATAATGTGCGACCATCTGTTTGTGACCTTAAGCTGAAGCGAAATTGGGTTCTGCGGCAGGACAATGTTCCAAAACACACCAGCAAGTCCACCTCTGAATGGCTGAAGAAAAACAAAATGAAGACTCTGGAGTGGCCTAGTCAAAGTCTTGACCTGAATCCTATTGAGATGCTGTGGCATGACCTACAGGTGGTTCATGCTCGAAAAACTTCCGATGTGGCTGAATTACAACAATTCTGCAAGGATGAGTGGACCAAAATTCCTCCACGGCGCTTAAAGAGACTTATTGCAAGTTATCACAAACACTTGATTGCAGTTCTTGCTGCTAAGGGTGGCCCAACCAGTTATTACGTTTAGAGGGCAAGCACTTTTTCAGACAGGGCCATGTGGGTTTGGATTTTGTTTTCCCTTAATGATAAAAACCTTCATTTAAAAACTGCATGTTGGGTTTACGGGTGTTATCTTTGACTAATATTCAAATTTGTTTGATCTGAAACATTAAAGTGTGATAAACATGCAAAAAAATCAAAAATCAGGAAGGGGGCCAACACTTTTTCACACAACTGTATATACTCTTTAGACAATATCATTCACCAACCTGAGCAACATGGCTTTGATATATGATGAGGAGGGACATCCCTCTGGCAAATTTGATTAATATCTTCTGATTTTACACATGCAAACAAAACCCACGCAATTCAATTTGTTTGCAAAAACATTTCAGTCTTTTTTTTAATGCTTACCTATCATACTTCCCTACAATTTGTCTGTTGGCAGTTGCCCGAGTGCCCGACTGGTCAGTCCACCCCTGGTGAGCATTATATAGGCAGGTAAAGTGGAAATGCACCTCCCAAGTGTAGACCACCTCTTCAGAACTTCCCCCAGGAGATCCACCAGTCTAAGGTTTGCCACCGACTGAACACCAGTGAGCAGATAAAGAACCTGATGTGTGGTGAAGCAGGTACACAGACAAAGGGTAGAGGAGAATTTGCAGAATATCAATGTCCACTTGAATACAAAGGGTAGAACACGAGTAGGTACTGACCAGTCTGTTGTAGGAAATAGGGATAATAGAACAGGTAATATCAGTGTAGCGCTCACTCCCGGAGGAGCCGCTGAATAAACCTCGGGTTAGTCTCACCGCACTAGGGAATAAATATACACCAGCACTGTTGTGGAATTTATAGATTATATACTTTACTGATCCCAATAAAGTGACACATATAATGCAAATACGGTATATGAACGACAGGATTTCGTAATGTGGGAAAACACGCGGCGGCAAAAGAGAAAGGATTAACCCCCTCAGTTCTGGAGTGTAAGTCCCGTGAGTGTAAGGCCTCAAAAAGGTGTACGTGTATTGATTCGTGTACCCGGGTACCGTATTCAACTGGCCAGTGAATGTTATAAGCAAATCTTCGACTAGTCAAGTTGGGGCCCTGTAGAATTGAACAATAAGGCAGCGTGCTGGATTATACTTGGACGTGCGGCCTGTAAGGCTTCTCACCCATCCGTTAGACAGTCCGTCCCACTGCCCAATCAAGGATGTCTCTCCGCTTGTCCTCCGGAACTCTGTGCCACCGGATCCGTTCTCTTGCTCATCCGATCTCCAACTCGAGAACTTCGGCCTACCGCCTGCACTCCCTATGGATCATCGCGGTCTCCTTACAAGGGGTCCAACTGGAACTGAAGTTCTGCGCAAACCTCTCAGCTGTAATGGGTATGCCTCCGCAAGTTACTGTCCCGATCTCCAGCGCCCTTGAAGTAGCGTCTGCGCTCTGGCCTAGGTCTCGATCTCTGGCAGTCTCACTTGCGTCCTCTGTCTTTCGCCGCTCTGCCCAATCTGGCGCTCCTCCGCACGAGGCTGCTTACGTCTTTCCTCTCTGTCCCACCCACTTCCTGTGTCCACCGCAAAGCCTGATGGATATTGTAGTTCGTTTAGGTCCCGCATTGTCCATATGGCTTTTGTCCCCCTCTGCTGGCTAAAACTGAGTAATTGCAGCAACACAGTTTTAAACAGCGCTACATCAGCAATGCAATGTATATTAGGAGATACAAGGAGTCTTGAATAGCAGGGCACTGGAGACTTGAGAAGCAGGGCACAAGAAACTAGGAAACCGGAGATACAGGATAACTGTGGATGGAGACTAGAAGGTAATAGTGGCAGGTACGATGACTTGAGGACAACAGCGGTAGGTATAATAGGAAACTTGGTACGGTAGGCTGGGGATCCTGGGGGAAAATCACTGGTCAGAAGAGCAACAATATGCAGGTCTAGACTGTGTAAGGGCAAGGGCTACAATTAAAGAGCATTGGCTGAAAGGAGGCGTTGTCGCTTATTGGGACCAGCCACTGCTAATTAATCATTTGCTGTGGGAGAGCAGGAGTAGGGAAAAAAGCTTGAGGTATTTGCAGCAAGGCAGAATATAATGGACACAGCAAGAAAGGTGCTGCCACAAATATCATCGTGGGGCAGCACCAGTTTGAACCTTCTTGCGGTGCGACGGCGGCGTAAAACCTGACAACCAGGCAGGACCTCGGGACCTGCTAGGTGGAATCCCAGCAGCAAACCTACAGCACCAGGGGGCATGCCCCAGAACCCAGCTGTCACTCAAGCTGGGACAGGCAGGCAGCCCATGATGACATCAGATCTCGCCACCTGCTCTGCTCCTTAGGGGTGGGCTGAGTGAGCCTAATGCGATCGGAATCCCAGACCACCCAGGGAAGCCCCACTAGCAGCAGCGTCAGGAGCAGGGGCGTTCCCCCACCGGGAGGAAAGCCACAGTGATTGCTGACCTGGTTGCTAGCCAAGATTGTCAGAGCCCCGGGGTAAGTCTGTGGGTTGCAGTCGGCCCGCGGATGTACGTGACATGCTGTCCTGGACTTTAACCCCTTAATGAAAGGCAGGTGTTGCCCGCCGGGAGGGGGTTAATGCAGGCATGGCATACCAGTACGCCCTGCTGGTAGGTGCTGCTTTGGTCAACCTACACAGCTGAGGTGTGCCGGGCATCATTGGCTGCAGGGGGATGGCCTGAGTTCAGGCCGTCTCGCAGCAGCCAATGGCTCGCAGCTTTCGCCGGTCACAGGGAGGGGCCAATACAGCCCATAGAAATCAATGGGGCGCACTAGTACTAGTAGTAGGCAGAATTGCAGCCAAGATAGCCAATGATTTCAGTGATCAGGCCGAATTAAATTGAGCCCTTGTATTATTTTCCTTTTTCCTCAGTCTTAAAAAATTATTAATTCTAGTTTTAAATAGTTTTCGCTAACATTTATTTTCTTCTATTGCAAAAAAGCAAAAAAAAAGATATTTCTTTTATAGAATGAGTTTTAATTTTCTCTGATAGGGGCATATTGAAGCTCATGCTTTATATCAGCACCAGACTACCAATACATATATGGATGTTTTAATTTGTAATACATTTTTGTTATTATTATACATTTCTACATCTGTATTTTACATTTCATTTAATATTTTTTATGAAGTACATACTGTTCCAACTGTTTGAAAGTCGCTCTATATGTGTTTTTAATGAGGTAACACAATGAGCTGGAAATTATACCAGAGATTTATTTTGGGTCTTCCTGGTATAATGCTGAAGGTGCTTTAGAAAAAAAAGTAAAATCCCTTCAGGGAAGCCCTATTTTTACTTCTTCCGCACAGCTGTGGAAACTGTCAATGAAATCCCAGCTTGTTCCTGTATTTAACAAAACCTCCTCTGTTATTGCAAGCTTACCACTTCCTCCCGCACTGTGTGGTACGTCTTACAGGCCTTTCATTAAGGTACTGCAAAGGACCAGAAAGAACATAGGAATGGCTTGTATTGAATCTTCTCTGCATTAGTATTCTTGCTGTTCTACATTTGAATGAAATGGCATTAGACACTCTATTATATATTTCGGTGAGAATAAATGAGATAATGTGCTCTGGTCTGAACCGTGTGCAGGAAAACAATAGCGGAATCATACAAATGCTGTCAATGTCCAGGAAATGTCTTGCCCATCACATTAGAATGGCTGTTCTTTTACATGACTTGTAGCAGTTCATATTTAAATAGCCCTATTGGCACAGAAAAGTATAAATTGAGTATCTGGACAATGTGTACTGATCCAAATAGATGAACTGAATACTTGAATTGAAATTAAAAAATTTAAGAAGTATATAGATTTAGTTTATGGTTACCAAGAAGCAAGAGGAGTTTGCGCACTAAGGGCCAAATTACATTCTTCACGCAAAAACGCTCTCGCAACATGTGAATTTATGCGCCAAGCGTTAAACGTTAACGCGCGTAAATCACAGCTGGAATTACAATCCTCGCTCACTTTTTCATCTGTCAAGCATTAACGCGCGTAAAACGGACACGCACAAATGTTCGTGCAGTAACGTTGCGTGCAGAAATCTGTGCGCGGACTGTATTTTTCACACGATTCAGCCAATCAGAATTAAGAACCACAATTATTTCACGTTAAGTTTTTGCGCCTGTCAAAGTCAATCTGAGCATACATGCTGCAGCAATAGTAAATGCACATACAACTTCGCCATTTTATTGGTTTGGTATGAGTAGAATGTGTAACTATATTTTGCTGCTTTTTTTTTTTTGGGCTGGTGTATTTGGTTTCGGCCAGGTTGATAGAATTTGCCATTAACACCAGCTTTTAGGAGTTGCTAAAATTATCCGCGCAAAGGCTTTGCGTTAATTCCTGCGTATAGATTGTAATACCGTCCGCGTACCAGCGTTCATTCGCGTTTGCGCTCACAATGTTAAGTATAGGACACGCGCAGTACAGTACGCTCGCGCAGGTTCACCCAAGGTAGACGATTACGCGCGTTTGTTGCGCTGACAATGTAATATGACGTTCAGCGCAAAGGGTTTTCCCCCTCGCGTTAATGTTTTATTGCGCCGGCGCAAACATTTGCACGAAGATTGTAATTTGGCCCTAAATGTTTTTCCATGTACATATAGAGATGTATGTGGAATTATTAATCATTTCACTTTTATAAGTGTATGTAAACATATAAAACTGAAATTCTTTGTGTTCTAGATACAGTCCCATCTGTTCAAAATGTTTTAGCACCTTGGGTGTCATGTCCAAAATACTAAAACTTTTGGGAACATTCTGGATCCCATTTGCAAACAAATTTCATTAACAATAAACAAAGTTCCTTTTCATTGCTTCAGAATTTTACCAAATTGAGTATACTCAATATCAGTTCACTGGCAGGTGCATTGAAGATCGAATATACTTAATCCTGGTAGTGAAGGAGTGAGTTATTAACTGTTAGTACTAAGTCAGAACTTAAAACAGATCCCATTGGCTGCAATGTCAGCTGTGAATCTATACTGCTCTTTAATCATCTGGAACCTGTGACGTTTGGTTCTTCTTGGAAAACCTATTCAGATTAGTTGTTTAGTGTTGGTGAATGGTCCCACTATAGATTCTCAAAAGGATTGAGGTGAAGCTTTTGCTGCAGCTTAATTTTTTATTCTGTTGGAATCTGACCTTCCATGATTTATTACATTGTTTTATAGCCTGAATTTGGATTTATTTATTTATAAAGGATTTTACCAGGAAGGATACATTGAGATTTCTCTCGTTTTCAAGTATGTCCTGGGTTCAAGAACATTGAAGTGTTACAGTTACAGAAATACAAAGTAATACAATGCAAGATATTAAAAAAACCTTCAAATTTCAAGAAAAGCAACCTATAAAAAGTCAATACTTTCACCCTGCACTGTGGCAAGGTTTTTATGTTGGTGATGAGCAATGTTGTCTTTTCTCCACACAGAGATTTTTGCACCAAGCGTAAAAAAATCCAAATGCAACAGCATGAATAAACATGTACAACTTTTCAATAATATTAATATGGCAAAATCCAATCTTCTGGACATCTTTCACATAAAAAAACCTCAACTATAGAGAATACCTAAATTTCTTCCTTTCCGGGGAAATAAAGTCCATTTGTTATACGTGCTGTTCCACCTTCCAAAAAGGTCTTCTTCTAAAATATACCTCCAAGAAAAATATAAAGGATATAGCATAAAACCTGGGTTTAATGATGCCACACTAAAATATTTTAATCACATTTACACTTTTATGAATATATAAATCAATCAATTTTAATGGTCTTCAGTGCTCTCTGCTCAGGGGCACTTCTCCCTCTTTATTTTTCAGGTTTAGTCTGCAAATTCATGGTGAATAGATATGCAAGGAAAAGAAAAAACACAATTGAGCAGCACCTTCATATATTCCCAATTAGTGGTTGTAATGATATTTCCACCAAATGCCTGCGTACATTTAATGGAGCGCTTTTATTGGCTCCATTATAAAGGCATCAGGACAGGTGCTCATATGGGGGCACCTTTTACACCATAGATCTCTTCCTTATATTCACCAGCAATCTTGGGCCAATATATTTTAGGTCAACATCAGTTATTAACAGCTTAGACACACGATACGGTGGATATAATTAAAATGTAACTTTTAATAAATTGCCACTAAGAGAACCTGCTGCCTTAGCTCAGAGGACATATGACAAATAAAAAACTCAAAAGGTTCCCCTAAGGGTGGGAGACAACATATTATTGTATAACCGGATTCCGAAACTAGCGTAAAAATTCCTGACACAGTAGGAATGCGAACCTTCGTGGTAGGGACCTGCGACCAATCGCTGGTCGTATTCGATTCGAATTCGACTTTGCAGGTCGATTCAAATTTTTTTCGAATCGCAGCGTGCCTCCCAGACGTTCAGCACGCGGCTGGGAACGGCACACTGCTAGGCGCCGCCCCTCCATGCTTCACAGAGGAGATGCTGAGGAGGCGGCGACAGGAATGTTGGAAGGATTCTGCAGTGCGAAGAGGACCTGGAGTCTGGACGTGTTCGGAGGACAGAAGTTGGGATCGGATGGTGGTGAGTATATACCCGAGTGTCACGTTTATATTGTGCTTCTGTTGCAGGAAGCCATCACCAGAAGATGGCCGCCAGGTGGGGGTGTGATCCAGGCCCAGACCCACGTGGGCACTATGGGGCCTGCAGCCAAGTGGGGCCTGGTGGGGATGAGCAGGGGCGGACTGACCCGGGTTGAGGGGGGCCAGATTCCATGCAGGGGTGCCCAGTCTAGAATAGCTTAAGAGTCCGCGTTGAAGATAGAGGTGGCGGATGCGCGCGTGTGCAAGTCACACGGTCTGGCCAGTCAGGTGGTACTGAGACTCAGTACTACCTGACTGGCCAGACCACGTGACCTGCATGTATGCAGCCGCCACCTCTATCTTCAACGCTGACTCTCAAGCTATTCCGGACTGGGTTATAGGGTGCAGCGAGTGAGTGCCTGTCGGGTTATAGGGGCCAGTGCCTGTCAGGTTAGAGGGGGCAATGAGAGTCTCAGGTTGGAGGGGGCAGCGTCTGTCAGGTTGGAGGGGGCAGTGTCTGTCAGGTTGGAGGGGGCAGTGAGTTACAGATGCAGGAGATGAGTGGCTGCTCCATCCTCTCTCCCTGCCCAAATGCTCTATCTCTCCTCCTCCGGTAGATACCCATTGCAGTCCCCACACTCTCACTCAGCTCAGGCCATCCAGCACTGCAAGAGGTAAGTGTGTGTGTGTGTGTGTCATTATCCCGCAGAGCTTGCACTCTTTGTCCATCACTGACTCTGGTGGGGGGCGAGAAGGCTGTTGAAATTTATTTATAATCTGGGTGGGAGAAAATAAGAAAAGCACCAATTCGATTCGAGATTCGATTTGAATTCAAACCTTAACAGTGTATTCGATTCGTGATTCGATTCGAAGGAAAATTTTTGATTCGCAGGGTCCTACTTCGTGGGTTCATGATAAATAGGAAAGGAGGAAAAGTTATTGCACTAGTATAATCAGAGCGGTAGCATAGCGAGCATATCTTGCATACATAGTAGCTAGTCCATCTAACTGGACATATACAATAAAACAGAGAGTGACTAGAAGGGCTTCAGATTAGTCCTCTCTGAAAAGTAACACTGTTGCCATAGGAGACCAAAATCAAAAAAGGAGATTTAAAAATCACTCATCACTCTACGCGTTTCGCCTTCAGAGTGGCGTCTTCAGGAGTGTACTGGGAGTGATAATAAGTATAGTGTCTGTGAAGATACAGCCGATGTCATTTTGTGTGTTTGTTAATGTCTGAGTGCTTCTAAGCTGTTTCCTAGGACCAGGGTTACCCCCATGATATTTTGACCAAGATATTGGTTTATTTCTAGTAAGATGGGAATCTACGAGCTCTACCTATTGAACTAAAGTCACAGCTGTATTGTATTACTTTGTATCTAACATTATTTATTACTATAAAACAGTATTACATAAAATAAATTTATAAAATACGTAAGTGTCCCGTAGTGCCTAAAATTCCAAAATGCGCTTCACTGTCTCCACACAGTTTCCTCAGTCAGTGTATGTGGCACTTATAAAATGTTCCGGTTTTTATATCTTCTTAATTACCTGTTAAATTTAGACACCGCTGATAATCAACTTTTTCCATTTCTGTTGTTCTCCGAAGTCCGTGGATGTGTCTGGAGTCCCAAAATGGCGTTCGCCTAGCCCAACACGCATGCGTTATAGTTGTATCAATATGGTTTCCTGCTCCGTTTCTACGTATGCGTCTCAGTTGTACAGGAATTCCAATATGGTGTCCACGCATGCAGGATGTGAGGTTTACACTGGTTGAAATATACCATGTAATCATGCAGA
Source organism: Leptobrachium leishanense (assembly GCA_009667805.1). Taxonomy (NCBI): domain Eukaryota; kingdom Metazoa; phylum Chordata; class Amphibia; order Anura; family Megophryidae; genus Leptobrachium; species Leptobrachium leishanense. The sequence continues at coordinate 151,612,454 of CM019067.1, read as the reverse complement.
ATTTGGATAAAACAAACAGGCAATTCCGGGGCAGGCGCTACTTGCTTGCAAGATCGGCAGCAATCGCAGAGTCTTACTCTGCTCGTGACCAGGACAAGCTGTGGATCGTGCCACTGTTCTCGCCATGGAATAAGAGGTGAATAACATATTTATTGGGGGGGTTTAAGGGGTGCTAAATGATTCTGCAAAAGTGGAATCATTTAGCACCAGCTTTTAGGGGTTGCTAAAAAGTTTTTTAACACATCAGTGCAGTAATTAGCGCTAGGACTTTGTAATACCTTGACTATACTAACGCTAATTCCTGTTTGCGCTCCCTATGTTAAGTACAGGATGCGCAAAGTACAGTAAGCTCGTGGAAGCTAACATAATCACCGATGAAGTAACTGATTTTTAAAGGGTTTAGCATTAGGAAGGTAACATGGCGGCATGCGTTAATGTCACTTATCCTAGCGTTAACGCTTACATATCCAAACGCTACAGTTAACATTCAGTATGTAATCTAGCCCACAGTGTGCCTAATATTTAGCGTCTCTGGGTGTCTGTGAAGTACAGGGACCAAACTGAAATAGTACAAAATAGCTGAACATTTTTTTTAAGGCAACAAAGTAAAATCGATCCATAAAAGAGCAATACGTAATACAGAAAAAGAGTCTCAAGACACATTTCGCCCCTATTACGTGATGGGCTTCCTCCGTGGAAAAATTGTCTATGTAGCTATCCCTTAAAGGGTTTAAATACCGTCCTGCTTCAAAACAATCTTCTTACCTCTGCCGGCCATGTGAAAAAGGCAAAATTCTTCCGTCTCAAGATAATGGTATCACCGCGTTTCATGATGCGGGACGTCCGTTGTCACCTCTTGATGATGCGTCCTCCTTATGAGCGTACCCAGAAGTAGCAATACGTGCCAGGTCTCCAACGGCTTCCTAGTTTGCATTCCACACTTGGAGCACATCCATGCACACAGTGTCTTTATGGAAGGTTGATAATGACCTTAATATTTTCCATTGAGTAGGAGTTTGGGCTGATCCATCGGTGGACTCTAATGTCTCTCAATATTGCACGGAAAGCATGTAAACATAAATTAGCCATTATTAGCATATACTCTAGGTTATTTACAGGGAATCCCTTAAAAGGCATTGGCTAATACACGTGTGTTCCTAAGCATGCTGTCCAAGTGACAAACTAGCATGCCGATTCCACATGCAACACAATTATTGTGCAAATTCCAAAAAACGTCTATTATTTGTGAGATATAAAGTGGCTAATGCATAATATTAAAATATGACACAAAGAAGTCCTTATGTACTTCTGTAGACTGATTCTAAAAAATTAGAGCTCTAAAAAACCTTTTTATTTCAACTATATCATGCTTCCTTTATGTCCTCCCTATCTTTGAAGAAAACCAATAGGGGAGATAACAGGGAGAATTCCTACCTTCCTTGAAAAATTTGTATTCCAGAAGGTTTCATGGGGGGAGCCTACGTACCCTTGAGATCTTCCCCATTCTCAAACAGAAAAAAAACAATCAATAGGGGAGTGTATAAAACATTCCTATGGGACTACTCCTATAAAAATTCCTAAATAACTATTAAAAATTCTTGATGATAAGGTTTATTAAACCTGGGGATAATAAATTGTACTATAAAAAGATGACATAATTCAAAATCAGTATTGAGTCCTCTTGGTACTAATGTATCGAAGCGAAAGATGAGCTCCATTTCTTCTTTATTAAACCTGTTTTAAAAAGTCCTCTCCTCTCTAATTCCTTGTGCATTTCTTCAATGCTAAATAACAAAGTCCTATTGGGGCACTTCCATGTTTAGCTCTAAAATGTGCAGATACGGAGTGATTCATGAACCCTTTTCTAATGTTTCTTATATGTTCATTTATTTTTACATAGAGCGTCTCATTGTCCTCCCAATGTAAATCAAATCACAGGGACAAAAAAGTGTATATCACATTCTTATTGAGGCAAGTCGTAATTTGTCTTAATTTGAAGGTGCCTCGATGGACTACTTTATCAATATATCCCTTCCCTTATCCTCTACCTTTACAGACAGAACACATACCGCATCCATAGAACCCCTCTTTTAAATTAAAAGCATTATTCTGTATTTTCGTTTTGTGAGTTTGTACTATCATCTGTCTAATGTTTTTCGCTCTTCGATTTATTATTTTGGGTTTATTTTCAGACATTGCTTCAAATCCTTATCCTGTAGGAGAAGAGGCCATAATATTTTGATTATCTTATTGATATCATGGGTGCAATTATTAAAATCATAATTAAATGAACTTCTCCTTACTTTTCTTACTTTTTTGATTTGTATTGCAGCATCTGATGCCTGTCTTAGAAATACTTTCAATAACCTCATCCAGGGATACACTGTCATACCCCTTTTCCATGAAACCCTTTATAAGATTTTTCGCATGACTTTAAATCTCCTGGTCTGTACAGTTTCTTCTTAGTCTGGTGAATTGGCTCTTTGGCACGCTCTTCAACGAGACTCAGGAGTGACAGCTGGAGTATTCTACATAGTTGTTCACATCAACTGGGTTGAAGTATTTGAGGGATTTTAGCTTATCCTCCTCAACATATAGTGTGAGATCCAGAAAATTTATTTCATTCATAGTAGACTGAAAACATCTCAACGACCGTGATTGGGCTGTAACTTTGGAAAGTGGGTCTAGTGTGATTGAAATTAATTTTCTGGGTTTGTTTCACCATTCACACACTTTGACTTTCTGCACCATATATATTTTATACATTCCAGCCAAAATACCTGAGAAGATGTATTGGGAGGCTGTGGCGTAGGAGAGGTCCATACCTACCCAAACGCGCAATAGGAAAAGCCAGACAGGCTTTACAGTATGTGAAATGTGAATGTGCCATTCTTCAATACACATTTCTGTATCCCAAACGTTACTGTAATGCCTTATGTTCTGTACAATGTTTTCTGTTTACTGACCATCTAAGTAGCAAGTGTGACGTTTGGGGGCCCACAGAGCACGTACACAATGTCTTTCACAAGCAGAACAGCTTTATTCACCCTTTCAGGGCAGTCAAAAAGGCAACATAATAAGTACACGCTTGGGTTCAGCGAAAATAAAGCAAAGTCCTGATCTTCAGCACATCAGCACAAATAAACAGAAAAATAATGGTGGCTCACCAACGCTTTAAACAGTCCCAAACCTGGGGAATCCTTTCCCCAAAAATGTAGAAGCCTCTCCAGCAAGGCACAGCACGTCTCCTGCTTTTGGAACACACACCCAGCTTCCACTGATTACTTTCTTTTCTCCTTAACTCCCACAATCCTGTCTGGGAGTTGCTGGCTTTTAAACTTCTTCCTGGACAGGAAGATTAACCCTTTGGTTGCCCTTAAAGGGACCACAACCCATATAGGGGCAAAACATATTGTCCATCCAGGACCCAGCCCTGCCGACCTCTACATATCCCTCCCTTTGTGTCAACGCGGAGGTGTTTGAGGCAACAGTAGACAGCCCACAATGCATCCGGGACAGGGCATCAGCATTTTGGTGCTGTGTCCCAGGCCTGTGTTCCACCACAAAGTTAAACTCCTGGAGAGACAGGAACCACCTGGTTACCCTGGCATTAGCGTGACGGTGCTGCCTCATCCAGGTCAATGGGGCATGGTCAGACACTAAACGGAACGTCCTGCCCAACAGGAAGTATCTAAAAGAATCCAAGGCCCACTTTATGGCCAAGCCCTCTCTTTCCACCACAGCATAGTTTTTCTCCGCTGCCGTCTGTTTCCTACTAAGAAAAAACACGGGGTGCTCTTCCCCATTGACTTCTTGGGATAGCACAGCCCCCAAACCCTCACTCGAGGCATCTGTCTGCACAATGAACTCCCTCATGAAATCAGGGACTACCAGCACTGGGTGCTGATGCAACGCATTTTTAAGCTTCTCGAAGGCTTCTTCCGCATTTGCATTCCATTGAATCATCACTGACTTCCTACCTTTCTTTAGGTCAGTCAGTGGTGCAGCAATAGAGGCAAAATTGGGGACAAACCGCCGGTAATACCCCACTATACCCAGAAAAGCACGAACCTGCTTTTTTGTGAGGGGGCGTGGCCAGTTCTGGATAGCCTCTACTTTGTTAAATTGTGGCTTTACCAGACCCCTGCCTACGACATAGCTTCCTCCATCCCTACCGCACTTTTCTCAGGGTTAACAGTAAAGCCCGCCTTCCTCAAACCGTCCAAAACCGTCTGAACCCGGGGAAGATGGGACTCCCAATCTGGACTGAAGATGACAATGTCGTCCAGGTAGACAGAGGTATATCTCAGGTGGGGGCGGAGCACCCTATCCATCACTTGTTGGAAGGTGGCCGGGGCTGAGTGTAACCCAAAAGGCATCCGCTTATAATGAAAATGACCCTCTGGAGTGGAAAAGGCAGTCTTTTCCCTGGTTTCCTTAGTCAGGGGTATCTGCCAGTATCCCTTAGTAAGGTCCAGGGTGGTGATATAACGGGCCGGACCCAATTTCCCTATTAATTCATCCACCCTTGGCATGGGATACGCGTCAAATTTTGACACCTCGTTAAGTTTCCTGAAGTCATTGCAGAACCGCAGAGTGCCGTTGGGCTTCGGTACTAACACGATGGGGCTCGACCATTCACTCTGTGACTCCTCAATGACATCAAGCTGAAGCATTTTTTTAACCTCTTCAGAAACAGCCTTTCTATGGGCTTCTGGGATGCGGTACGGCTTTACCCGAACCTTTACATGGGGTTCCATCACAATATCATGTTTAATCCCGGACGCGTGTCCTGGTAGTCAGGGCCGGATTATCATAGGGGCGGATGGAGCGGCCGCTCCAGGCCCCGTTTTGAAAATAGGCCCACAGCCAGCCGCAGGCCGGCCTGCCCCACACTGAAGTCGAGGCCGGACAATGCGGGCAGCAGGGCCGCCGGCCTTTGATTGCTGTTTGGCGGCGGATGATTAATAAACAGGTCGGGAAGAGAATGCAGCTGCCTGCGGAGGAGCGGAAGGAGGACCAGTCACGTGCCCGCCTCGTATCACGTGCCCTCCTCACAAACAGCTCTCACATGTGCTGGCCCACGTGATATCGTGAAGGCAAGCACGAGCAGGAAGTGCAGAGTGCAGAGCCTGGGCACCGGGAGAGCAGAGCGGCGGCAGCGGCAGTGAGCGGGGTCTCATGCCTTTACCCTGGGCTTATTTCCATGGCCAGGCATTTCATCCTTCACCTGGAGGCGGGCATCCTCTATGACGTCTCATGGAGTTACTGCCGCAACTGTTGCAGAGAGAAGACGTAGCTCTGCAAAGTGTGACGTCAGAGGGCTTTAAATCAGTTGGGGACACGTGGTTCTGACATTGTGTGTAATTAAGCTATAATATTATGTACATCTCTATCCCCTTTTATTTCTCTCCTTTTGGCTGGTAGGGGGTTGGGAATGATATTTCCTGCCTGTGTTCCCCATCATACAGTCCCCCTCATCTCCACACAGGACTAGTGACAGGCTCCATCACCAAGGGGCCCCTATCTAAGCAGGATCTGGGAGGGGGATAAGCCACTCCTAGGTTTTGAAGATTGTATTTTTTTTGCCTAAAATTTTTATAACTTCATTATTTTTTACTCCCCCCCCCCCCATCCTACTGAAAATTCCAGACTTTCCCTTCTGACCTAAACTGGTCACACCACATGAACTGATTAGGAAAATGCTTGTTTAGTCACGCTGCAATTATTTATAGGAAGTTTTATAAAAATTATTTTTATAGTAAAATACATATAACTCATTTTAATTAAAAATAAATCTCCTGAGGGCTTTACGGCTCGTCGGGGTGGAGCTGCCGGGGTTCTATTATGGAATGTGATACGCAGCGAGAGCAGCATCACTTTATAATGCTAGGATGCCAACGTAATCCATAGCGCAGCATCGCAGATCATTTAAAATGCAGCAGGTGCAGAGGGCCTGGCTCTCGGGGCTTTAAATCCTCCAGGCTGATACTGAGGGGCAAATCAACCCCCTCCCACAAAAATGATCTAATTTAATATATAAAAAGCTTTATTCAGTGCAGTCAATTTTTTTAAAAAATATATTAATCTGGGGAATAAAATGAAGATTTGGGTAAAAGAACCTTACATTGGATGAGTCTACCACAACCTCAATAAATCCCATCTCAGCAGGTCCTCTCCCGCCTAACCATGCGACTGCTCTTATAAGGTGACCCCACTTACACGGGACATACAGGAGCTATATATAACCCTTGCACTGTAGAGAGCTCCACGAGGATGTGGGTGAATGTCAGCTTCACAATGTTCAATATTATCAGGTAGTGGCAGGGCCGAATTAACAGAGGGGCTGATGGAGCAGCAGCTCCAGGCCCATGCCCCATAATATGTCCAGAGGATGGATAACTATCAGGTCTATTCAAAGAAAGGTGAAACTCTAGAGAACCGTTTGAAGTGAAAATTCTAGGTCAAAATAGCCAAACCAGAAAAATTCTCCCATTTATCTCACTTTCCAAATCGGCTATTTGGTCTAGATTTTTCTCTTCTCCTGCCAGGTCTCCTGAGGTTCACCTTTCTTTGAATAGACCTGTATGTCTGCATTGATGGACGTTTGGACCCCTGTATCTCCGACTCCATAGTAGCTATAGGGTCTTGTGAGAGCATGACCTTTCCAATGATACCAAACCTGACCAGGATTTATGTAAATAAATTATATATATATATATATATATATATATATATAATAAAGCAATATTCACTTTACAATTATGAAGGGAACAATGACACTGCACTAACTCTCAATCTCATTTCACATGTCACCAACAAGTGTGGAGGCGATGGCACAATCCATTATTGCGCATTGTTCCATCAAAAACCTAAACCGCTGCACTGCAGTGACGAGCACTGGGGGGGACTTTAGAACCCTGCGTTTCTCTAGTTTTTACATCACACAAGGTCAAGCGAGGGGTCGTTGTAAAGGTCATAGTCGGTCATGTTTGGCATCAATGCAAAGGACAATGTAAAACCTAAGGGGGAAGGTTTTTTTAAAAAAATGTATTTACTTTTAGTTCCAAAGCGATGGTATTGTCCATTTGTTATATATAAAGTGAGCAATACCACTGCTATTACTCACCTTCACATTTCCCAGGGTGGGAGCAATTTCAGTATTTTATACATGGTCATATTATTTATAAAACACCATCCTCCAAAACTAGGGATGTACCGATAATTTTACACGCTGTAATTGATTGAAATCTGAAAGGATATTTCCTCACACAGTATCTGCCTGGTTAGATATACCCGTATCTGCACTATTAGATAACCTAAAATGTTTTAATTTCACTGAATTCCAAAAAAGCCCACCAAAATCTTCAGCTCCAGGCCCATAGAGATCTTAATCCAGCCCTGCTGGTAGTCCTGAAAACATGCCTTTATTTCTTTGCAGAAACTCCTTAACTTCTTGGGTTTGGGGTTTGGACAGGGTGGCAGCAATGTGTACTGCATCAACACCATCAGACTCTATACCCACCCCAACCATGGCGGACACCTCCTCTCGGTCTCTCCAGGGTTTTAACAAATTTATGTGGTAGATCTGGTATGGTTTTCTTTTCCCAGGCTGATGCACTCGGTAGTTTACTTCCCCTACTTTTTCAACCACCTCATATGGTCCCTGCCACTTGGCTAGGAACCGACTTTCCACCGTGGGTATAAGTACTGTTACCCGGTCCCCAACCTGAAATTGACGCAGCTTGGCTGACTGGTTGTACACCCTTTTCTGGGCCTCCTGAGCATTCTGCAAATGTTCCTGTACCAAAGGCATCACTTTAGAAATTCTCTCTCTCATCTGAGAGATATGTTCAATGAGCGATTTGTGTGGAGAGGACTCACTTTCCCATGTCTCCTTCACCAAATCTAGCAATCCCCGGGGTCTGCGACTATACACCAGCTCAAAGGTGAGAACCCTGTGGAGGCCTGAGGAACCTCTCGTAAAGCAAACAACAGTGCGGGAAGCAAATTATCCCAGTCTCTTCCATCTCTCTGCACAACCCTTTTAAGCATCATTTTCAGAGTTTTGTTGAATCTTTCTACCAGACCATCTGTCTGAGGGTGATAAACAGATGTTCGCAACTGCTTGATTTGGAACAACTTGCACACATCTGCCATCACCCGGGACATAAATGGGGTCCCCTGGTCCGTCAAAATTTCCCTTGGCAGGCCAGTTCTCGAAAACATAAAAAACAGTTCCCGCGTAATGGCCTTTGATGTAGGGTTTCTTAAAGGAACCGCCTCTGGATACCTTGTGGCATAATCAAGAACCACCAGGATATATCGGTGTCCCCGAGCAGACTTCTCTAAGGGACCCACTATATCTATAGCGATGCGCTCAAAGGGCACCTCAATTATCGGCAGAGGCACCAAGGGGCTCCTATAATGGGGTGCTGGGGCAGTTAACTGGCAAATGGGGCAGGATGAACAGTACCTCTTAACCGCGGCACTGATCCCCGGCCAGTAAAACCGGTCCGTTATCCGGGTCTCGGTTTTCTCAGCTCCCAGGTGACCACCTAGGGTATCATTGTGAGCCAGATCCAGCACCATTCTCTGGTAGGGCTGGGGTACTAGTAATTGTTCTACAATTTCTCTCCCAATTTCTGATACACGGTAGAACAGATCATTATTGACCGCAAAGTGAGGAAATCTTTTCTCTGCATCTGGTGCTTGAGGTACCCCACTGACAACAGTTACCTGTTCGCGAGTATTTATCAACATCGGGTCACCCATTTGAGCCCTGACAAATGCACCTCTGGACACATCTAAGTCAGGGTGTACTGGATAAGAAGAACCCTCTCCCTCATCCACCCCAAGTGTAATATCTACAGGGGATAATTCCACTTCATCCTCTCCTACCATAACCGGCACGGGAGAGGATTCCCCCTCCTTGGGTGTCACCTCAGGTTGAGAAGCTAGGACACTCACATCAGTTACAACATTCTCATTTTGAACACATTTGAGCAATTCATCATCAACAGTGTCCACGGTCATGTTTGGTGGGGGTGACCCTGAATTGTTCCCCAGTTCGATGGGCAGTTCAATTTGTGCCAAGCACCACAGTTCAGCAAACAAGGGGCAGTCCCGTCCCACAATCACATCATGTATCAGAGTACTCACCACCCCGACCTCTTGGGTGACCGAAGTATTCCTGGCGGAAATAGTGACAGGGATCAGCGGATACTCCCGAGTATCCCCATGGATACAGACAACCCGGAGGGTTCTTTGTACTGGACCGAGCCTTCCGACTACCAGGGCATGCATCAGGGTGACCATACTCCCAGAGTCCAGGAGAGCTTTGTCTGTGCGGTGATTCACCCACACAGTACATTCAAACTGACCCCCCTCTAGGTCAAGGTGGGTAGTGCACGTTGTGAGGGTGTAGAAGGACACTCTCCGAGCGGATCCACAACCCATGGGCTCCTCCTGTAGCAGACACTGCGCCCGGGTATGGCCCCAGGCTCGACACCTCCAACACTGTATTTCGCCAGCAGTTCGGGTAGCGACAGGCCTCTGCAGAACCGAGGAAGATGATTTTGGGGTGCTGGTTCCCGGGTCCAGTGACGCTTCCCTGTGAGGAACTGAAGCAGGCCTCACAGGCGGTGGCAAGACTGGTCCTCGACGACTGGCTGGTCTGAGCAGGTCCTCCACCACAGTGTATCTCTCCACCATCTCGACTACCAGTGCTGCAGTTTTGGGGTCCCCATGGCTGACCCAGCGCTGTAGATCCTTTGGTAGAGACCTCAGGTAGTGGTCCATCACAACCCTTTTGACCATTTGCGCTCTAGTCAGGGTCTCTGGCTGCAACCACTTTTTAACCAGCTGTCCTAAGTCGTGCATCTGGGACCGGGGTGGCTGGCAGGGCAGTACTTCCAGCAGTGAACACGTTGAGCCCGGACAGCAACAGTTACCCCAAGGCGGGCCAGAACCTCAGCTTTCAGCCGGTCATAATTCTTTGCATCTTCTATGGGCAGATCAAAATATGCCTTTTGAGGGTCTCCTGTCACAAACGGGCAATGAGACCGGCCCATTGGTCTTGGGGCCACCCCTCTCTCTCAGCAGTCTCGGCAGCAACTGCCAGGAGTAACAGCCCAGTTTTCCTTGTTATGTTTTATACATTAACTGGGCTGTTACTCCTGGCAGTTGCTGCCGCTCCGGTGAGTATGGGCGCAACGCCATTTTTTCTGTATTTATGTATATCATGCTTGTAACACCAGTCCGTCGTTCTGCAGCTGTTCCTCTTTCCATGTTTTTGTTTTTAATCCCAAATGGGAAGTGTTTGGTGCGTGTATAAATAAAACCCACCATATCTCTGCCTCTCCTTAGCTGAAAAGCAGCAGGAGGGGCTTGGAGTTGCTCAGTTACATTTGTTAGGTACTCACTCTGTAAAGAGGTGCCTTGAAGTGGCGAGTGAGCTTACGTTGCAATGGCCATTGAAACAAACAAAAACCTCATAGTGTTTTGTTGTACACGGAACACATAGAAATGAGCGCAGATGACACTTTTTTCCTTATGTTTTATACATTAACTGGGCTGTTACTCCTGGCAGTTGCTGCCGCTCCGGTGAGTATGGGCTCAACGCCATTTTTTCTGTATTTATGTTTATTGTCCATCCAGGACCCAGCCCTGCCGACCTCTACACAAGATTGTCTAAAGATTACCAACATCAATACAAGCATATGTTGTTTATTAGACCTAAATATCCACGTGTGCGCGACACTGTTTCTGCATGCTTTTTTAACATACTAGAAAAGTTGAAGGAAAGGCAATGGAAAAACCCTACTATATTTGACAGTTTCTCTAGTATTGCTTCTAGCCACAAAGGTTCGATTTTATTTTTAACAAGTCCACGGATGATGCTTTTAATGAATTGCTGCTGACCCCAGAAGCTTTATATGGGTCGAGCACTAAGGATAGTCTATGCCAAACCTGCAGCTACATGCACATCAAACAGAATGACATCTCAGAACAATCAATGTGCATGTGCAATACACACATACATTTACTATCAGGGTTATTCAAAGAGATCCGAATGGCTGGAGAAAGGTAACCGAACGCTGAAATTCAGCGTTCAGTTACCTTTCTTGGCCATTCAGCAACCAAAGAGCAGGCAATTCGCCAAATCCTGGCGAATTGCCTGCACATTCGGTGCCTGTTCGAGGGCAGTGAAATCCCCATAAAAAAGCACTGCTTCGGCTATTCAGAGGACACAAACCAGCAGTGAAAGGTTCCCGAAATGCCCTGCCATTCGGTGGTTTAATTTGACAGGTTTATTCAGGCGAATCCCATAGGCTTCAATGTTAAAAATATTCCCCTTTTAATTCAATATCTAATAAACCGTTCATTCTAAAAATCTGCAGTAGAGAGTCTCTTCATTTATAGATTTGTTGGGATATTTTAAGCATTTTTCTGATTTTTTTTTTTTAAAAAAAGTCAGATTTGTTTTTACGTTTTCTTATTTTTTCTGTAACATCCCTTTTTATTATCCTTCCCTGGACCTCATATGTAAATTTCAGACATTTTTGCTCAGTAGTTTCTTTGCAAACAGCGTTTCACTTTTCAAACATTCAAGCAAACTGTTTTTCTAATTTATTCATTTCACTCGTCTGCGGTGTCAGCTTTTTCCGGAGGCTTCACTGCGTGTGATCGGCTCCTGCTCTGGTTTTTCCGGTGTCTTCGGCGGGTTAATCCAGATGTTTTTGTGGGTTTCGGCGTGCATTCGCCGGGTTTTTGCTGTGACTTTTCGTTGGGTTTGCGGCAGCTTTTTTCTGCGCTCCGACGGCCCTGTGGTGCTTGCTGAATATACCGCAGGGTCGCCGAAATGGGATTGCCGAATCGGCCTGAATTGAAGAGAACGAAAAGTCTCGAACATGCAGTGACTTTTCGATTCTCTTTGAATAACCCTGTATATATACTTACATTTTTTTTATTGTTATCTTTTACTTTCCTAGCTATTTTTCTTCATCAGATAATGGTTTATTTCACTATTAGAAGTTTATCATAGCAAGCCACACAAGGGAAATATGGTTTACTATGAAGCGACCACCTATTTTACACTTATAGAAAATTATGTATTAAAAATCCCACAGACTTTTTTTTTTGAGAAAGTATTTTACCAGGAAGGACACATTGAGATTTCTCTCGTTTTCAAGTATGTCCTGGGTGGCGGGTATGTACCGTTAGGAGACTTGCCCAAGGACACTTACTGGAGAGGTGCTCTTGCCGGGATCGAACTCATGTCTCCACAGGCTCTCTCCACTCAGAGCAGTGATGTGTTACCTCTACTCCACCCAGCTGGTACACTCCACCCAGCCTGTACTTAAAAATGTTCTGTTACATTTAGATGCAAGGAAAAAAAAGTAATATTTAATGCAAAAAATTATGCACTTGTGTCTTTTTTGAGCAATTTATCACCATGCTTTCATAATTTTTCTGATAGGAGGACAGTGCAAACATAACGCTTGTGTTAGCTTTAGGGTTAGGGTTACTTTCAAGGTTATGGATAACACTAACCCTAGCCGACATATTCTGATCCATTTTTAGGAAACAGATTCTGCATCTTAAAGTCTGTTGTTTTATGTGTGAAATTTGACTTTTTTGCTGTTTTGTTAAAGTTTTGATTTTGCTAACACATTATCAAGGTGTCGACTTTCATATAGGATACCTGTGAAATATTCACTATATGAGATATCTTTGGAAACTTTCACATTGTTTCTGAAATTGTAGATGCAATCATTCTTGATGACTAGGTAGTTCAATAAGGACAGTAGTATATTCTGTTTGACCATGCGCAAGGTTTTACTGTTCTTGCTGAAACTGAATACAGCGTTGGGAACTGACATACACTATAGGGGTTATTCAGAAAGCACAGAAAGAAAGAAATTTCAGTGAAATTCCGCTGCTTTCTGGTTCGGCACAGTTCGTTGCGCTGTGATGATTCCATTTCACCGATAGTGAAATCACCGTAGGGTCCCCAAAGTACGCCAAGCATGGAGTCACCAAGACCGCCGAACACCACAGAACAGACCGCCGAACGCCACCGCTACAAAAATTAGCAATATCCTGCCAATAGGGAAGCACTTCTGCACACGACCCCATATGTGTAGAAAAAGAACCAACTGCATTCCAACATCTCTATGGGACAAAGTAATGTAAAGTCAGTTGATGTGTTTTCAGGTCCCCCGCCAGATTTTAAAGCTTAGAAAAGTGGTCCGCAAAGCAGTCAGCTATTTGTTGTGGATGATGCGTAGATCTTGCCTTACCTACCATGCCAAAAGTATACAGCCCTGCTGTGCCAGACAGAGTCCATTGAAAGTCCTTCTAAGAAATTCATCGTGCTCCTCATTGTGACAATAAATGTTGGCAAAGAATATAAACCACCCATTGGGGTCTATAATCTTTCTATGGGACTGGAACACAACCCTATTATCAATCAAGGCGGAAATCCCACGGAATTTGGAGGGGTAATGTAGCATGATTTTGCTCCTGATAAGCAGACAGGTAAATAGTGTGAGCCACAGTTTCGAAGTGTGTCTCCTGAATACACATCATAATGGAGTGCTGTGGAAGAGGTCCGCATATAACAAATGCCTTTTCTAAGGAACATTCAGTCCCATCACATTGTGAGAGATGATTATCATACCAGGATTAGAGGGGAGAAAGGATCCAGATTGGAAAGGTAAATGGGCCTGACAGCTAATACGCACGAATGTACCCCGTATACACACTGGTGATGGTGAGATAATGGAACAAGGGAGGCTGAGTGTACCTGTTTAGGATTCTTAAGTTTTAAATGCGCTGTTACGTGGTTTATTCATACAACACTGTCCAGACGGAAGTTTCCTAGTGAATCTAAAATGTAAACTGAGTTGTTACATGATGAGGTGTTATATGATTAAGATGTCATTTTAATTGATGGAATAAAAGTTATGTTTCCTATAGCCCTGGACTGCTGATGCAGCAAGGAAAGGAACTTGAAAAAAGTGACACACTGAACTTCACCGAATTGTATGAATGGAAAGAAATGGTCCTTAAAGTCATGTTTATAATACTAGTTCTATAGAGACGGTAAATTTATTTAATTTACGGCTAGTAATCTTAAATGTAGTTTCATCGACCTGTATTTAATGCTTACAAAATGGTCCCGATTGCATTTTTTAAGTACCAGTCCAAGTGGTTTAATGTTTTATTTACATTTTAGTGCCATCTATTTTAATTCTTTTCATCTGGAAATATAATAATAATTCTATCTGATAGGGAAAGTAAAACAGATGTCTGGGGAGCTAGGGAAATGGCTTAGTTCTTAGTTGATTAATCATAAATTGATTTTCCAACAGGGACATATTTTATAATGTGTTTTGCCTATGTCCTTTCAAAATTTGTAGATTCTCTGCAGCAATAACCTTTTCTGAGAGAAAATTTGCCAACTTGCTTCTACAGCTCATATTTGATGTATATTATAATGTCTGTCATCTACCGAAGGTGATCTGAAAGTCAAGATGTACACATAAACTTTTACGAAGGTTAATGTTAGGTTAATCCCATCATTATCTTTCATTGATTTTTGAACTACAATGAATATGTCCAACACACCCTTTGCTTTTGGAAACGTGAACCAATTTGCAGTTAATCTTGCTAATACTAATGTTTCCGAAGTGCATTTCCCAAGATGCTGAAGGCGAGGTAGCAGTATTGAAAAAGACATTTAGAGCTATATGTAATGCCAGATGTAGCCACCTTGAAGAGAGAGATCTGTAAACAAATGCTGAATGAATCAAAAGATAGATCCAAAAGCACAGTGATTTGTCCATTCAGACGTACCAATACGTTGCTGGCTAGTTTGCGTTAAAGGAACACTCTAATCAAAAATCCCCCCCGTTTTTTTACATTAAACTATACATATTCCCTCACTAACTAGGTAGGGATTTCTTTTTTTTTTTTAACTGTAATACTTACCCTAAAATCCACTTGTTTCCAACGGCGTCTTTTTTTTTTTATATATGCTCACCTCCCTCCTCTTCCGCTCCCATCCTTGTTAGTTTCACTTGGCTAATGGTTTACGTGAGAAGCGCGCATGCGCGCCTCTCACGTAAGCCAGACAATCAGCAGGCTTCGTCCCGGCTCCATCTTCTTAGATTAGTGTTGTGCGCAAGAGGATGTGCGCAACACTAATCTTCAGCCGCTGCCGCCAGCTACTGCGGCGAGTTGGAGACCTCATCACGCTGAAAGCGCGATGATGTCTCCTACTCGGCAATAGTCAGCAGAAGCGGGAAATATGAATCCCGCTCTGCTGACTGACAGCTGGGAGGGCGGAGTAAAGTCCTCCGCGTCTCTCAGCTGTTTTCACCTGGTTCAGACAATCGGTTGAGCAGAGGGAGGGGGACAGACAAGGGCATACTCAGGGCATCATGACCACCTAAAAAAGCTTAGTTGGTCATGTTGCCTAGAGTATCCCTTTAAGGACGGAGCATGTACTAATAGTTAGTTAGTTATTTTTCACTTATATTTCATTTCTATTTTTTTTTTTAGATTTATAATATTTAAGTTTATTTTGTGTTATTTACGCATCTACAAAGAAAAAAACTATCATTAAGGGTTTAGGTAATTACATTGTTTGGTATTGGTACCACAAAGAAACACATTTCCTTCCTCGCTTGAATTCCTCTTCAGATACAAGGGAAGTAGGCACTGTCATTTCCTAGTTGGATGCTAAAGTAGTTGAAAGGTCACATTTCTGGACCTTACACTTTCCATAGTTGTTTCCTTTGTTTATAAACTGACATTTGCTATTTTCCCTCCTAATAGACAGTCTCTTTGTACTTCTGATTCAACGTATATCATTAGGAAGGGAAATTTCTCTTTTTTTCTTTCTCTTCAACCATTAAAGACCACTCACAATGTACTTTCATTCAACAAGTTAGATTTAGGAGGAATGTAGAATCCTGTGCTTTAGAACCTGTGACGATTCCAGTTTTACAGGAAGTTCCCATTTTCAGATATTTAATCAAGTCGAACAAGCAACCCTGTGATCACAGTCTTAGATAATGATAGTAAACTTGAAAAAAGTGACATTTTTTAGAATCTCTATACCTAGCGATTCAGTCTGTATTTCTCCAACGTAAT
Source organism: Leptobrachium leishanense (assembly GCA_009667805.1). Lineage (NCBI taxonomy): Eukaryota > Metazoa > Chordata > Amphibia > Anura > Megophryidae > Leptobrachium > Leptobrachium leishanense. The sequence continues at coordinate 151,596,290 of CM019067.1, read as the reverse complement.
CCTTAAAATCTGGCCTGTTAGAGGTACTTGTGGACCAGGGTTTCCCACTGCCCTAGAAAGATGTGGTGACACTTGTGATTCTGTCATAGTGCTGTAACATAGCTATTCAGTGTGTTTGTATTAACTTATAATGCTAATAATTAATCTAGGCTTGCTTTAAAATGATAAATGCCACATGTCTAATATTCAGATATTCGGACAAAATCCACCACTCTAACTTGCTGAAATAGTAATATTATTATTGTTTTCATTTATATAGCGTTAACAGTTTCTGCAGCACTTTACAATAGCCAAAGGGAGCAAGATACAGATAAACGGACATATGATGGAAACAAGAGGTGTAGAGGGCCCTGCTCATAGGAGTTTACAGTCTAGAGGGATTGGGGTTGAGGAAGACAAGGGGAATTTTACTGGACGGCAGGATCATTAGTGCCAGTGGTTTGGGAATGGTGGGACCATATGCGTATAATGGATGGTGGGTGAGGGTCAGGATTCCCCAAACCTTGTGCCAAAATTAGAAATACCATGGATATATCTTGCTGTTTGGATTGGACTCCTTTCTATAGGAAAATTCAAGGGCCTAGAATGCATTCCTAAATATTATATTTTGTTTTGGTGTAAGGCCCACAAGTTCACTCAAAAAGACTAGGCAATACTGTCCTATGTTGCAACACTCATCATAATGTTGCAAGCTATGAAGAACATAAAACAACTGTGTACAGTAAGCAATTTTAATAAAATATAGGTGTCTTCTAAATGAAAACTGAAGACTGCCATAGGCTATGCCTTTGCTGAGCTGAAATGTAAATTCAGCCTTGGTCTCTTTTGATAAGTACAAGTGCTCTTCAGTAATGAATCCTATCATCCTCTGAATATCTACAGAACAAATTTCGGAATTGGTAAGCAACGGAAGAACTCTACAAGCTGACTCTGTGTTGACACCTGTAAACTTTTCTGAAGGAATAATAATGTTTTGGGTGCGTCTTTTGTTGTTTAGACACAATCACTAAATGCTGAGCAGGTGCTGACAAGCACAAGTTGGCTGAAATCAACCAGTTTTACTTGTATTCATCAGCTTGGCTAATTGCAAGGGGAAACATCTCATACTGTCCTAAATAAACTGATATTTCCCTATGCAGTTAGTCAAGCCAACACTAATTAGCGCAACTCTGTGATTTCAGACAATTTGCATTTTTCAGAACCTACATGTTTGTCCTACCTTGTGGACCATGCTTTACCAGCTTAACATGAAATCATCTTGACTTTTAAGGCCAGTGTCAGATGAGTGCACTAGGTGCGCCCGTACTGACGTGGCTTCCAGCATCCATCGCAGCATTGAGACGCTGTGACAGGTCCAGCCACGTGCTGTTGCGCGTGCACAAATTCCGCGTGCAACAGCGACTGTGCTGCGGACGTCAAGAAAGCCTCTCCGTCAAAGCGCTAGGAGGCACGTTGATGTAGCTGCAAAGCACGATCCTCCATAAGAGGATCGAGCCTTGCACCGCTGAGTGCACTAACTGCGCTCAGCGAGGTGGCCAGACGGGCGTCGAGTGGAAGGAACGTCCACTCTCACAGACGTTCCTTCCGCTCTACAATGACGCTCGTCTGACACCAGCCAAAAAAGTCTAAAAATGATGTCCTTCTTGAAATCATTCTGAGCTCATTGATGTCCTTAAAGGGATACGACCGCTTACATAAACTGTAACTAGATTACTTGTGCATTACACTTACAACCACCTTATTAAACACATGCTGCTGTTTTTTTCTTTGTCTAAAGTAATTGTCTGTAAAAAGGAACAATAAAGTTAGGTCTTTTATCTCCGTGTTCCAGTTTCTGGGTTTTTCCCATGATGCAACATTTACCAAAAGCTTTTCTTTGTGGCTTTTGTTTAATTTTTCTACAATATCTACCAGTTAATGAGGTGGAGGAGGGAATGTTTAGATAAGGCAGCAGGAGGCTATTGTTCTCCAGGCTACTTGAGATAAGCGAAGGCAGCTGAATGAGATATGTCAGGCATCTTAAAAATAGGCTGCCTGCCCCTTAGACTCTATTATATGGCCAAAACCACAAAGTGAGGACCAAGAAATGTAAAGAAACTGTGTGTGGGGAAGTTTACAGCACAATAGATCGCACAATGGATGAACCCAGTGACGCATATAGAGTTAAACATTTTCTTAACTAAACACACAAGAAAAAACAAAGCACATGTAAGATATCAGCAACATCAAATAAACACAATAAGGACATTTCATTTTTTGGTGGTAATGGCCCTTTAAGCTCTGATTCCATCCTGAAACGTGCTGGTTGGCTGAATTATTTAAATGAGATTACTCAATAGTAATTTCCTGTTTGTAAAATAATCCTCTAATTACTGCCTGCACATAGCCCAAATGCCATACAAAAAGAAAGTTTGGTATACCAACTGGTGGGTGCTCAATGGGTAACCAGAGTATCCTGCTCCTTAGTAAATCAGGCAGACTATAAAAGGAAAATGGCCACTATATAATGCTTCAAGGCAGTTTTATTTGGAAAGACTGTGCTTGCAGCCAAAACGTTGTTGTGATACACGACTGACTTCTTCAGTAATTCACTGATCATCTAATGACTCCAGGCCAGTTTCCAAAGTTATACTCTTCTCCCAGAACAGCATATACTAAACAGAAATGGCTTCCTGAGATGAATATGCAGAGCATTTGTATACTAAGGAGAATTTGCCCAATGATCATCCTACTACCACAATCCATGTACAGTCACTGATTGGTTCAAAATATAGACCAAAACCTTTGTCTTGCCAAATTAAAAACCCAGACTCCTGTGCCCCTCAGTGGTGTATTTAGGTTTTGTGCTGCCCTAGGCCTGACTAAACTCGTGCACCCCCTAATTTTAATTTGAGGCACCCCTTCCTGTCAAGGCCACACCTCTTCCTGGTTAATCCCCACCCTTCCTCTTTAAGCTCCACCTTTTCCTCTTAGAGCTCCGCCTTTTCCTCTCTTTATATTAAAAGTGGATACCAAGTGCCTACTTGTATATTTTGTATACCATTTCAAATGTATCTATTGAGATAAATGAAATTATGAAATGTTTAAATTCAAGCATTTTTACAAAGAACAGCCACGCATGTTAAGTATACTGGATCACAGCTGCTCTAATTGGTTGAACAATAAAATCCACAGAAACGTGCACTGCATATGAGCGTATCACAGAGCTGCACAGCAATAAAACCCACAGAAATGTGCACTGTGTATGAGCATATCACAGAACTGCACATCAATAAAACTCACAGTAATGTGCAATGTGTATGAGTGTATCCCAGAGCTCCAAGGCAATAAAACTCACAGTACTATGCAGTGTGTATCACAGAATGCACAGCAATAAAACTCCCAGCAATGCAATGTTTGGTGTGTGTCAGCGTATCAGAATCCACTGCAATAAAACTCCCAGCAATACAATGTGTGGTGTGTGTCAGCGTATCAGAATCCACGGCAATAAAACTCCCAGCAATGCAATGTGCAGTGTGTATGAGTGTATTAGAATTCACAGCAATAAAACTCCCAGCAATGCAATGTGTGGTGTGTATGAGTGCATCAGAATCCACTGCAATAAAACTCCCAGCAATACAATGTGTGGTGTGTGTCAGCGTATCAGAATCCACGGCAATAAAACTCCAGCAATGCAATGTGTGGTGTGTATGAGTGCATCAGAATCCACTGCAATAAAACTCCCAGCAAACCGAGTGTATATGAGCAGACAGCAATTATTTATTCTACATTTACCGGCCTCCGTCCGCGGTAGGGCTGTGTGCAGAGTCAGCAGAGACTGTGTACAGACTCAGAAGGAGGTCCCTCCAGGCCACGTTAGGATCGCGGCTGTGCCTGTGCGTGGAGCCATCTTGTCAGCAGTGGGGTGCCACTGCCAGAGGGTGCACCGTGGCTTTGATTCCCTTCCTGGTGGGTGTTCAGTCCAGAATAGAGTGACAGTCCATGTTAACGAAAGGGTGGGCAGCTGCGTGTGTGTCACGTGGTTCAGCCAGTCAGGTGGTACTGAGACTCAGTACCACCTGACTGGCCGGACCGAGTGTGACCTGCACGCACGCAGCCTCACCAGGAGCCAGGCAGCTCAATGACAAATTTCTATCACTGCAGTGCTGGTTAAGGAAAGGTCCACTTTAAACAGCAGTAAGCAGACAGGGCTTCATATTCTGCTGATACCCCCCCTTTACCTGCCGTTTACTGTCATCTTCTCTCTCTGGACACAAATCACATCCCCCTCCTAGAGCTGCTGCGGGGCAGGGGAGGAGCTATGGCGGGAGGAGAGGGGGATTTTTATTCTATTAGATTTTATTCCGTATGCAAACGCCATGCTCCGCTGCTCGTTGTTTGAGAACACAGCTCAAAGCTGACACACAGTGACAGTGGCACTTCCTAGTACCCCCTAATGACACCCCATTAATCACTGGTACCTGGGGCGGCCCGTCCTCCGCCACTCCTCTAAGTACACCACTGCTCTGGTGATATGCTCACACACAAGTTTGGCGAACTGCCAGCAAGTACGGTGCTGTTTGAAGGCAATGCAAATCCTCATAGAGAAGTAATGGTTAATCTATTCAGAGAACACCAAACAGCAGAGAAATGTCAGTGAAATACCCTGATGTTCGGTGGTTTCAATCAGCAGGTTCAGGTATTCAGGCGAACCCCATAGGTTTCAATGTTAAAAATATTCCCGTTTTTATGCAATATCTAATAAACCACTTATTATTTTAATCTGCAGTAAAAAGTCTGTTTTAATTGATTTTTTTTTGTACCATTTAGTAATTTTTCAGAATTTTTTGGGCAAAATCCCCCCTTTTTTTAATATCGGTTCTTCTTTTTCTGTAACAGAACTTTTTATTATCAATCATAGGATCTTATATGTAAATTCCAGACATTTTCGTTCAGTAGTTCTTTTGAAAACAGCAGGCCATGGGTTTGCGGTGGCAGCATACAGCGGCCAACTCCATGGACATACTTGAAAATTAGTGACATCTCAATGTTTCCTTCCTGGTAAAATAGTTTGCCAAAGTAAAAAAAAAAAAAAAAAAAATTTTTTTAGGGGTGGGGCCACCCCGCGGGCCGCCGCCCCCTGGAGAGTGCCGCCCTAGGCCTAGGCCTTGTTGGCCTAGGCCAAAATACACCAGTGGTGCCCCTTCCAGTTTTTAAAAACATTTAGGATTTTGGTATAAGCCTGTCCAATTTATGTTAATATTGAAATATATGGCCAGACACCCATTTACCCACTGCACAGACCTGTACACACACAGGCCCTGACCACACACACAAACCCCACACCTCATCTCAGATATATATGTATACCCACTCAGACCTCATATATATTATGAATACTCACTCAGATACATGTATACTCACAGATCTCAGACAGACGCTGGGGCAGCTGTCCAAATGCATTAAAAAGCATTTGGCCAGCATTCCCCTCTGACTGGCTGCAATCCACTGAGCGGCCGCTGGGCTTTTACAGCCCAGCGACCACTCTGTAACGCAGCCGGCCAGAGGGGAATGCTGGCCGAAAGCTTTTAATGCATTAGGACAGCTGCCACTGCCCCTCGGATACCGGCATGCCATCCCAGTGCTGGCTTCTGGGTATCAGGGCATTTGGACAAGTACAAGTACTCATGCAAATGGCGGTATCGGCACCGATACTAATAGTCACTAATATTTTTTACTCCATTTATCTATGTTAGGTAAATGAGTAGTGACATGAAATAAAATAGCAAACAATCAAGACTTAACTCTTTTAAGGCATACCAGTGGTATACCCAGCCTGCCACATACAGGTTATTCTTTTTTTCACATAAAACCCCACCCACCTGGTTACCAGGAGGGCCTGTGGAAAATCTGCCCTTATGGGGCCCTATTACAATCTTCTTGCAAACATTTGCTCCAGCGCAGTGGCGTAGCGTGGGTTGTCAGCGCCCGGGGCCAGCCAAAAATTGTGCGCCCCCCCCAACCTGTGGACACGTTATCGATATTACCCCAGCTCTCACATGGATATTGCCCCAGCTCTCACATGGATATTGCCCCAGCTCTCACATGGATATTGCCCCAGCTCTCACATGGATACTGCCCCAGCTCACACATGGATATGCCCCAGCTCACACATGGATATTGCCCCAGCTCACACATGGATTTGCCCCAGCTCACACATGGATTTGCCCCAGCTCACACATGGATTTGCCCCAGCTCTCACATGGATTTGCCCCAGCTCACACATGGATTTGCCCCAGCTCACACATGAATTTGCCCCAGCTCACACATGGATTTGCCCCAGCTCTCACATGGATTTGCCCCAGCTCTCACATGGATTTGCCCCTAGCACATGGATATGCCCCAGCTCTCACCTGGATACTCGGGCCAGCTCCGGCAGGGGTTGAGGAGGGGGCCCAGATGCCGGGCAGCGCGAGAGTGCCTGCCCGGTCCTGAACAGTCCGTCCTGTTGAAGTGGAGGCGGCTGCGTGCGTGCGCAGGTCACGTGGTTCGGCCAGTCAGGTGGTACAGAGACTCAGTACCACCTGATTAGCCGGACCACGTGACCGGCTGCGCCTGCACGCAGCCACCTCCCCTTTAACAGGACGGACTGTTTAGGACCGGGCAGGCACTCTCGCGCTGCCCGGCATCTGGGTCCCCTCAACCCCCGGGCCAGTTTCAGGCACAAATGCGCCCCTAACAAAACTGCACCCGGGGCCACGGCCCCCCAGCCCCCCCACGCTACACCACTGCTCCAGCGCAAAAACACATTAACGCGAGGGGTAAAACCCTTTGCGCTGAACGTCGTATTACATTGTCAGCGCAACAAACGCACGTAATCGTCTACCGTGGGGTGAACCTGCGTGAACCCTGCATGAGCGTACTTTACTGTGCGCGTCCTATACTTAACATTGTGAGCACAAATGCATTTGTGCGCTGGTACGCAGATGGTAATACAATCTATGCGCAGGAATCAACACATAGATGTTGCGCGCATAATTTTAGCAACTCCTAACAGCTGGTGTCAATGGCAAATTTTTTCAACCTGGCCAAACCCAAATACACCAGCCCAAAAAAATATATGCAGCAAAGTACTCATACCAAACCAATAAAATTGAGAAGTTTTCTGTGCATTTATTATTGCTGCAGCATAGATGCTCAGATTGACTTTGACAGGCGCAAAAATTTAACGTGAGATCAGTTTGGTTCTTAATTCTGATTGGCTGAATCGCGTGAAAAAAACAGTCCGCACACTGATTTCTGCTCGCAACGTCACTGCGCACGCATTTGTGCGCGTTCGTTTAACGTGTGTTATTGCTCGACGGATGAAAAAAGGTGCGAGGATTGTAATTCCAGCGTTGATTTACGTGTGTTAACGTTTAACGCTTGGTGCACAAATTCAAGCATTGCACGAGCGTTTTAACACGAAGATTGTAATAGGGCCCATTATTTCCTGACTGTTCTACATGTGTGTAGAAGGCATGAGGGGGCTTAATAAGGTAACGTCAAGTAGTCATGATAACCCAAAGGCAAAATACATTTTTCATCGCACCTTCTTTCCAGCTGAAATATTGCATGCTGTCAATTAGACTTGCAAAATATTCTTTAATTACAGCATTCCTTTGGCAATGCAGTAAATAAATAATGTAGCATTTATATTCTCTTGGCTTTATCATGGATTAAATGACATTCAGTATGTCTGGAATTAATGTAATGTATAAACAGGAAAATAAATCAGGGCCAAACCAAGACCGCATGGGGCCCTAGGCAAAAAGTAGTTGTAATACACTCCCAACTGACCTTAATCTGTCCAGTATGTTGGTGCTGTGAGGTGTGCCTTGAAATTTATATCCATTTCTCAAAACTGCAAGAAATTAAAGTATCTTTCCCTATGCACACATCTCGCTAAAAGTGTATGTAATGTGCGCTGCACGTTTCATTTCGTTCAGCTATCTGTTGGACCACTTCTCACAATTAGCACACAGCCCCTTTGGGATAGGTTGCTGGGCAGTAGCATTTCATTATGGTGGGCAACCTTAAAATATTTATTAGGCTTGTGCACCGATTTTTTTTTCGGTTCCATTCGGTTCGGTTCGTTCGGATTTTGTAAATTTTCGTTTCAACTCGTTTCGGACGATTTTCGTTTCGGTCCGGTTCATTTTGTTTTTCGTATCGAGTTTTTTTTCATGATTTCAGAAATTTTCATGTTTTTCGGAACGTCTGTTCTCCTCGTTTCAAAGTGTCTGTTCGTTTTGACGTAAACTAATGGTTTTTCGGATACGATAATTATAGGATACGATAATTCTGCCGATACGATAATTCTGCCATTGAGATTTCTCATGTTTTACAAGAAGGATACATTGAGATTTCTCTGGATTTCCAGGAAGGATACATTGAGATTTCTCATGTTTTACAAGAAGGATACATTGAGATTTCTCTGGTTTTCCAGGAAGGATACATTGAGATTTCTCTGGTTTCCCGGGAAGGATACATTGAGATTTCTCATGTTTTCCAGGAAGGATACATTGAGATGGGAATGATACAAAATTTAATTACAGAATTAGCGATATAAATACGATGTCCGAAATTACTGAAATGGAACCGAAATCAGGAATGGAGCCAAAATTACGAATGGAACGAAAATGGATTTCGATCTTACACATTTCTAGTCCATTCGAAAATTCCGAAAAGTTTTCTTTTCGGCACGAAAATTTGTTCGGATCTGTCGTTTTCGGATCTGAAAATTTTCGGAAAATCGTCCGAATCCGAATGCACGAATCGGGAAATTTCGTGAAAATTCCGAATTCCCGAAACGCACATCCCTAATATTTATTAATTATTACACTTTTTACACTTTGTAGCAAAGAAACTTTATTTTTATGCTCAACCTCTTCTTACTTCTGATACGCCAGTGTGACATGTCCTTATGTCAGGAGAGCAACAGCATCAATATGGCATGTGAGTTTTCCACTGACACTTTTCCAAAGGAAGGTTGATACGAGTTAGGCTAGGGTCAGACTAGCGCAGTTTTAACGTGCGTTTAGCCGCACGAAATCACGGCCGTACTAGCAGCAAATGACGTCCAATGCCGGGGAACATACGACGAACGGCCGCACGAAAGTTCGTCCGCGCAACGCAAGTGGCCAACGAACGCATTTTTTCGAGAACGTCAAACCGCTACTACTGACGTACAGAGTGCGCTGCGGCCGCATAGCGGCCTGTGTGTGTGATTAGGAGAAGTCAGACGCTGCTAATGTCCGGCTAACATAACGTCCAGACGCAAAAAGTGTTTTATTGATGATCCGTACAAAATCACGGACGAAAAGGCGCATCTTATGACCACTATCGCGTATTCAAGGAAAAAATACGTACGTTCGTTCGACCGCACTTTTTCACGGACAACGTGAAAAATGCGTTCGTCTGACCCTAGCCTCAACCATAATACTTTTCACTAACTAATGACACCTGCTATCCTGTAAACCTTGAGCAGGTATCAAAAATTGGTTTGTTTGGTACACATAGCCCTAATATTGCTTAAAAAATGAGTACAATCCTGAGTGCATAATTCAGGCCAGTGCTGGTTTTGAGATGTTGATGATGTGCAGGATTTAGCATTATCTGTAAAATAGCAAGGTTGGGATAAAAATAAGATCCCATGTGACCTGATGAATCTCTGTCAGAATGTCAGGTTTGTTGAATGGATTTAGTAAAGGTAGTGGACAGCTGTGGTGAATGTAAGTATAGATGGTTTCATATTTTTAGAGAGTATGGGAGAAGATTGTGGGTAGGTTTAGGTATAGGGGTATGGCTAACAAGTTAGATACAGTGTCAGAGTTTAAATATTTATTTCATTTTCATGTAATGCTGAGTGCACTATATAAATTAAAATCCTAACCCTAATCCAACTCTAATCTATACTCCTAAATTTTATTTTACTGCTAATCCTAATCCTAATTTAGGTTTTAGCATTGTCGTTGGTGTAAGGTTTGGAGTTAGGATTAGGTTTGGAGTTCATGTAAACTTGGTTAGGATAGGAGTTTAAGCGGTAGTGTTAGGTTTGTTTTTTGTTACCACCATAGCACCAAAAAATGAACTGATTTTATCCTATTTATTTTATGTTGCTGATATCTTACATATACTTTGATTTCCTCATGTATGTTTAGTTAAGAAAATATTTTACTCTATATGTCACTTGGTTCATCCATTTTATGATCTTATGTTTTGTAACACCCCCCCCCCCCAGTATCTTTACATCTTTTGCCCCTCACTGTGGGTGAGTCATGAAAACGGACTCACATCATTGTATTGTGTGGGATGTATTCAAAGGACATCACCATTGGGTAGATTAGAAGTCTTTTAAGGTCTCTGTTTTATGTCATTCAGCTGCCATCTCTTATCTTAGGTAGCCTGGATCACAATAAACCTCTTGCAGTCTTATCTAAACATATACTCCTTTACTGTATTGACTGTTAAATTCCGTAGAAGCTAAACTACAGCTGTAAAGTAAAACATTTGCACATATTTTGGTTAATGTTGCAACATGGGAACAATCCACAAAATGGAAACAGGAGACACAAACCTATCTTTAGTTTTACTTTTTACATGCAATTATTTCAAACAAAGAATAATACAACAGCACCATGTGTTTAATAAGGTGGCTTTTTATTTTTAATACAAAAGTAATCTAATTACAGTTTATGTAATGGTAGTGTCCCTTTAAGCAAAAAGGTTTGTGTTATGCTACCAAATGACCTTTAATGACCTGGTAAATAATTACTGCTTTAAACTCTGTCACCACTGAAATCTCTAGGATTAGTGGGAGTAGTTGCCCACTTGGTATGCAAACATTATTTAATGGGAATACAAAAGAGATCAGTATTTCATAAACACCAACCTGTCAATCAAGTGTTTCCAGCACATAAATCCTCTGTCAATACGCATTACTTTCTTTCAGCGAATTTGAGTTACTATGATTCAGTTACCTTTACTAGATCGGGGTTTGGTGAATAAACTCTGACATGTACAATGTGACTAATGAAGTCACCCGAAGCCTGTGTTTACAAAATAAGCAATATTCATGTATTCATAAATTGCCTACTGATGACTGGCCGTCTGCAAGGAGATAAAAACAAGACACAAAAAAGGACACAGATACAAAACGGTGGAATAATATATATATTTATAATATATATATAGGCCACAGCTAAAAAACTCCAAACATATACAAATACCATATAAAATTATAATAATAAATGGACAGTGCTGACCGGGAACTCCACACAACCATCACACCTCCTCCAAGCCAACCAACTAAAACTCTGCTCCATCTCCCATCCATCTGATCCATCCCATACCACCTAAATAAAGGAACCCCTACCCCAGCACTGCCTACAAGCCCCCACCGTGACAAAGGGGAATACCCAAACCCAACCCACAAAAACACAACCCTATAAATAAATAAAAAAGGGTAGGGAGGGTGGGGATTTCTTAACCGATCTACCTCAGGAGAAAAAGGAGTGCAGAGGAAGGCAGCAGGCGCCTTAAGTACCCTCCTACAACCCTGCCCCTACAAACCTCCGCTCAGGAAGCATTATTTTACTGAGAGGGTGGTGGATACATGGAACAGTCTTCCAGTAGAAGTGCTAGAGGCCAAAACAGTAATTGAATTTAAGCAAGCATGGGATAGGCATAAGGCTATCCTAAACAAAAGATAAATCCAGGTAAAGTATCCATGTAATTGGGCAGACTAGATGGGCCGAAAGGTTCTTATCTGCCGACATTTTTCTATGTTTCTATGTTTCTATGTTTCTCTAACACCTCGCGCGCTAAGCCTCACAGAGTGAGAAAAATTCCTCCTTGCTCCCTGGCATCAGAGACAACTTAAGGGCCCTACGCTTGAGTTGCTTCAGGCCTTCATTATCTATCAAATTATATTTGTAATAGGAACGTCACGAACAGGAGGAGACATCTACATGCGCATTCTTCTCTTTTTTGTTTTGGAAAGGTTTTCCATTATAACCTACACATTTCCACTCATCAGTTCCAACTTTAAAAGTACTTGTTTAACCCTTTCACTGCTGAGCCATTTCACCCCTGTGTGCTGAGCTCATTTGGACCGTTTTGTGCTCATCATGTTTAAATGCGATTTGAAGTCATGTTTTATTGTACGTTCCAGATAAATTATATATCCTTACTTTCAGCAGACTCGGCAGATTCATAATATATCATTATTATATGTATACGTCAAGTCCTGTCAGAATGCTACAACAGAAATTTAAAAAAATTTGAATATCAATTCAGGTTTCAATCATTTACAGTGTGTAAAATAATTTTTTCCACATTTTGTCATCCAAACCTTTGTGGTTATATATTCTATGGGGCAATTAGAAATGGGAACCTGTTACCGTATGTTTCTGAGAAAATATGTGATTTTAAGTAAAAATGTAAAAACGAAGGGCCCTATTACATTCTTAACGCTAACGTTAACGCTCAGCTGTGTGAGTGTTAATGTCAGGTTAAGTGGTCCTTCCGTTTTCAGCCCATATTACAATCCGAATGCTAATGGGTTGAAAAACCCGTTAGCGATTCGGAGCTTGCGCTTTTCAGTATGAGCTTACTGTACTTTGCGCTCCCTATGCTTAACATGAGGAGCGCAAAAGAGTTAATTAGCGTTAGGATTACAAAGTCCTAACGCTAACTAAGTCCTGCTGTGGTTAACTGAAAGTTAGCACCTGCTCCAAGATGTGGTTAACTGATTCCGCTTCTGCTTCTTCTTCCCAGTGGTGTAGCGTGGGTTGTCAGCGCCAGGGGCAAGGTAAGAATTGCGCCCTCCCCCAATTTGTGGACACATTAGCACGCCCTGATTCCCTTCCACCAGTAAAGTGTATGTATGTGAGGTGGTGTGCACTGACTGCAGGGTTATTCTCAGGGGTCAAGTCCTGGGGAAAAAAGTGAAGGAACTCACCCAAGAATTCCACAACCTCTATTACCTGAAGAAAATTTTATATATATATATATCTCACGAGTATAGCAGTACGTAGTGATGCCATTTTTATTGGATTAACGTTACAATTAAAAGACAAGCTTCCAAGAGTATAGCGCTCTTCTTCAGGCCTGGAAGCTTACTGATTAGTGAAAGGTATCACTATGTACAGGTATACTCATGATTTTGGGAACTGGACTAACACGGTATAAATATATATCACATACACATATATATATATATATATATCCAGGCACAGACCACCCAGAATTATATACACAGGCACTGGACCCCAGAATAATATACACAGAACCCCCAGAATAATATACCCAAGCGCTGGACCCCCAAGAATAATATACCCAGGCACTGGACCCCCAGAATAATATACCCAGGCACTAGACCCCAAGAATAATATACCCAGTTACTGGACCCAGGGGCGGATCCAGGGGGGCAACGGGGCAATCCCCCCCGAGAAAATCACTGCCGACGTTCTTATCTTCTCTCTAGGAGGCGAGCGGCCGCTGACATGCAGCTTGGCCGCTCACCTGGGATGAGAACCACGTGACCAGCACGCGATCTCGCGAGAAAGCGGCTGCGCGGCTGGTCAGGTGGTTCCCGGTGAGCGGCCGAACTGCATGTGAGTGGCCGCTCGCCTCCTAGTGAGAAGACAAGAACGCCGGCGGAGCCTGGGGCCTGGCAGAGGAGCAGGTGAGAGGCGAGCTGGTGGCAAATCTACCAATGCGAGCTGGGGGCAAATTACCCATGTGAGCTGGGGCAAATCTACCCAATGTGAGCTGGGGGCAAATCTACCCATGTGAGCTGGGGCAAATTACCCATGTGAGCTGGGGGCAAATCTACCCATGTGAGCTGCCTGGGGGCAACTTATATATATCCATGTGAGCAGAGGGCAATATATATATCCATGTGAGCTGGGGGGGGCAATATATACACTATATTGCCAAAAGTATTCGCTCACCCATCCAAATAATCAGAATCATGTGTTCCAGTCACTTCCATGGCCACAGGTAAATAAAATCAAGCACCTAGGCATGCAGACTGTTTTTACAAACATGTGTGAAAGAATGGGTCGCTCTCAGGAGCTCAGTGAATTCCAGCGTGGAACTGTGATAGGATGCCACCTGTGCAACAAATCCAGTCGTGAAATTTCCTCGCTCCTAAATATTCCACAGTCAACTGTCAGCTGTATTATAAGAACGTGGAAGTGTTTGGGAACGACAGCAACTCAGCCACGAAGTGGTAGGCCACGTAAACTGATGGAGCGGGGTCAGCGGATGCTGAGGTGCATAGTGCGAAGATGTTGCGAAGATGCACACTGATGTTGGACGAGAAGGCCTAGCTCTCAGTCTCCGCTCTAATTCATCTCAAAGGTGTTCTATCGGGTTGAGGTAAGTAGGACTCTGTGCAGGCCAGTCAAGTTCATCCACACCAGACTCTGTCATTCATGTCTTTATGGACCTTACTTTGTGCACTGGTGCACAGTCATGTTGGAAGAGGAAGGGGCCAGCTCCAAACTGTACCCACAAAGTTGGGAGAATGGAATTGTCCAAAATGTCTTGGTATGCTGAAGCATTCAGAGTTCCTTTCACTGGAACTAAGCCGCCAAGCCCAGCTCCTGAAAAACAACCCCCACACCATAATCCCCCCTCCACCAAACTTTACACTTGGCACAATGCAGTCAGACAAGTACCGTTCTCCTGGCAACTGCCAAACCCAGACTCGTCCATCAGATTGCCAGATGGAGAAGAGCGATTCGTCCCCCTTGCTCCTGCTTTTTAACGCCACATCACAATGCAGGCGCAAAATATGCTGCCTGCATTGTTTGCGGGCGGTAAAATGCTGGATGTGCGAGGTAGCGCTAAGCGCAGACGCCAGCATCCGCTCAATGGAGTCCATAGTACTCCATTGAGTTTCTCCTGGCCGGTCACCTCGCGAGATCCGGCCAGTCGGCATAGGGTTACGCAGGGAGAGACTGGGGGGACTTTTTCCCCCAGTCTTTCCCTGCTCCCGCCGTCCGGAGGAGGCAGTTGGAGCCACGGTCCTCGCCGCGGGACAGAGGGTGAGTATCTGTTCTTTATTCTTTTTTTTTTTAGCCTGGCGTTAACGGATTCGGCAGAAGCGGAATCCGTTTACACCAAGTCCTGGCTCTGGTTAACTTTTCGCTAACCAGAGCCAGGCGTTAATCAGCGCTGGGACTTTGTAATCCAGCGCTGATTAACACTTTGCGTTCTCCATGTTAAGTATAGGGAGCGCAAAGTACAGTAAGCGCAAAGTACCAAAAACAAACGGGTTTTTTAACCCATTTGCGGTTGGATTGTAATATGCGATAAATACCGCAGTTAACGGTAGTGCTCACGCAGGAGTATTACACGTTAAGAGTGTAATGGAGCCCGTAAAGTATAGCGTGCGCAAAGTACAGTAATCTCGCGCAAGCTCGCGCAATCACCGATGCGCTAACAGATTTTTTTCACTGTTTAGCATTAGGAAGGTAATATGGGTGGCATGCGTTAAAGTCACTAATCTTGATGTTAACTCTTAATCACCTGAACGATACAGTTGACTTTAACTATGTAATAGGGCCCTAAATGTCCATACAAATCTGAAAAACCTGTGGACGTTCCCGCCCCGGAGACTTCTTCACCATCAAGCCCGGACTGGCCATCGGGCGTAGGTAGGCCGATGGACTGAAGGCCAGTTGGGTGGCAGCCCTCGAGGTACACGACAGCCTCAGGGGCTCACGTTCCGACCTTATGACCAATGCCCTCAGACAATTGGTGCTGGCGTGGGGTGCAAAAATCTGACTCCTCAGTCACTGACTGGGGATTCAGATCTCTGCACTCCCTCATTCTTGGAGCAATGCAATCTTTGCTGCAATTGCATTTGCCCTGAGCTCTGGCTGCTCAGTGACTCTGAGCGCTGGCGCACTCCCATGACATATTAGAATGTGCTGGTGCTGGATTTGTCACCATCAGGAGGCCAGAGCGAGAGGAGACAGGACCCTTTCCACCCAGACCACCAGGGAGATGTGCACACTGGAGCATCAGTGGTCTGCCCCCCTGCACATAAGCTAAGCAGGTGAGGGGGCAATAATGCATTATAAATTGTTTATAATATATATATATATATATATATATAATATATTCTAATTTATTGTTAAAATTATTATTACTTTCATTTTTATTTCATAATATATGCAATTCAATTATTTTATTGTACTGAAAGATAATAAAATAGTTTTCTAATCTATAACTTAATATATTTTAATATACTTTTTAATGTTTATTTTAATATTTAAATATAATGTACTGTATTTATTAGGTAGGTGTGTGTATGTGTGTGTGTTTAGGTGTACTTGGGGGTTGTTAGGTTTGTGTGATTTTAGGTCTACAGGGGTGGTTAGGGGTGTGTGTTGTTAGGTGTATGGTGTGGTTATATAGGGGGGGGGTTAGGTGTACGAAGGTAGTTAGGTGTGTGTGTATACCCGCCTGTAAAGGTATATTATAGGGGTGTGTAGGCGCACGTATTTTTTTATTTTTCAAGAAGGTTGTAAATACCAATTTTTACACCTGTAACATCTTTGGTTTTTGAGATATAGGTATCCTGTTTAAAATATTTACCCCCTTTTTCACCCCTTGGGGCAGAATTTCCAAAAATCCTTCCTTAGTGGGTGCCTATGCCATAAAAACAATGCACCTTCAAAATTTCAGTTCCTAGGTTAAAAGGTTTGAGCTGGGTGTTGATGAGTCATTCAGTCAGTCAATCAGTCAGTCAGTACTTTTCCTTTTATATATAGAATGTGTGTGTGTGGAGTGTGCCTTAGCCTGGTGTGCACATGGAAAGACCCCCTCCTAAACCCACATGGACACCAAGATATAGGGGGTTATTCAGAGAGCACCGAGATGTCGCTGACATATTGGTGCTTTCTCATTCCCTGCACTTCCCTGCACTTCTGGGAATCAGAAGTGTAGGGAAAGCCCAACGTAAACCTGCTGATCAGTCGCTGAAAACTCACCGTAAACCCCCTGGAACCGCTGCAAAAAACACGTTGAACACGTCAGAAAAAGCCAACGAGCCACCGATCACAGCGCAGACCACCCGCTGGAAAAAGCCGACAATTTGCTGAGAAAATCCCAAAAAATTTCTAAAACATCCTAAAAAATATATAAATAAAGAGACTTTTTACTGCAGAATAAAATAATAGCAGTTTATTAGATATTGAATAAAAACGGGAATATATTTAACATTGAAACCTATGGGGTTCGCTTGAATATCCGTGCCATATGAAAGCACCGAACAGCAGGGCACTTCAGCAACTTTTCACTGCTGTTCGGTGTTCTCTGAATAGATTAACCATTGCCTCTCTGTGGGGGTTTTCACTGCCTTTAAACAGGCACCGTACTTGCTGGCAGTTTTCCAAAATCTGGCCAACTGCCTGCTCTCTGAATAGCCAAATGGCCCCGAAATGGCACCGTATGGGGAAATTCCCTGTTCGTTGACATTTCAGGGCCAGATCGTGACTCTCCGAATAACCCCTATAGTATTTGTATTTGTACAATAGAGCATCTGACCACGGTGGACCATGGCAGTTTGGAACAATTAGAGCAAGTGTGGCCTGCTTGGATGGCAGGGTCCCACTGCCTTTGCTGCCTTGGCTTTCTTTTGAACATCTATTTGTGGCTAAGATCATGTTCAAATGCAAGAGAAGGACATGGCATTGCTTTTCCTTCTGCCCTCCCCTCCCATTTTCCTTTTCTCTCACTGTCGATTCGCTACTCCTTCTCATATTATTTTCCCTTTTTTCGGTTCTTCTCCCCTTTTTTCTCCATCCATTTTGCTCATGCCCTAGTTCACCAGAAGTAATATGGGGCATGCTGTGCCCCTCCCTTGCCTGCACATTCATTCCCCCAATGTTATTTATTGTGCTCGATCTTGCTTTCTCTCCATCCTCCATCTTTTTTCTACCTGGTTACAGTTTTCTCATCTTGATTGTCTTTTGCATACAAAGTTGTTCTGATTCACTATTAACATTAAAATGTTTACTAGAAAAGCACAATTCTCATTGGCATTTGTCAGTGTTTCTAATGAACACTAAGGGGATTGCAGGACTTAAAAAATGGTCCAGACACTGAAGACCCTTGGCCCGTAGTTTAATAGGGTGAGCAATAAAACCTGTATTATACAGTTAGGTCCATATATATTTGGACACAGGCACAATTTTCATACTTTTGGCTCTGTATGCCACCACAATAAAATTAAAAGGAAACAATCAAAATGAATTTGAAGTGCAGACTTTCAGCTTTAATTCAAAGGGTTGAACATAAATATCAAGTACAAATCTTAGGAACTACAACCATTTTTATACACAGTCCCCCCATTTTCAGGGGCTCAAATGTAATTGGACAAATGAACATAATCATAAATAAAATGTTCATTTTTAATATTTTGTTCAGAATCTTTTACTGGCAATGATTACCTGAAATCTGGAACCCACTGACATTGCCAAATAATTGGTTTCCTCCTTTCTGATGCTTTGCAAGGCTCTAGCTGGAGCTGTCTTCAGTTGTTCTTTGTTTGTGGGTCGTTCTGCCTTTAGTTTTGCCTTCAGCAAGTGAAATGGATGCTCAATTGGGTTGAGATCAGGTGATTGACTCGGCCATTGGAGAATATTCCACTTCTTTTACTTCAAAAACTCCTGAGTTGCTTTTGCAGTGTGTTTTTGATCATTGTCCATCTGTACTGTGAAACGTCGTCCAATCAACTTTGCTGCATTTGGCTGATCTGGGCTGACAGTATATCTGCTGAACTCATCCGGCTGCATCTGTATTCTGTCACATCATCAATAAACACAAATGACCCAGTGCCACTGGAAGCCACACATGTCCATGCCCATGCTGTTACACTGTTTTTCAGATGACGTTATGCACTTTGGATCATAGAAACATAGAAACATAGAAAATGTCGGCAGATAAGAACCTTTCGGCCCATCTAGTCTGACCAATTACATGGATACTTTAGCTGGATTTATCTTTTGTTTAGGATAGCCTTATGCCTACCCCATGCCTGATTAAATTCAATTACTGTTTTGGCCTCTACCACTTCTACTGGAAGGCTGTTCCAAAACTCACGGTGCGAGACAGTTCACTCTGCAGTCCATAAACAATAGCCGGAGGAAAAAATCTAGTCCAAAAGCGAAAGAAAAATCGTCCACTCTATCCGTTCAGCGAACTTGCCAGTCTGATACTAGGCATTTTAATGTGCTCGGCCTACGAGCATCGACAGCGGTGAGCTGTTTGGCGTCCCTCATCCAGGGAGGATAGCACTGTCATTTCACCATTGTGGGTGATCAGTAACTTGGTGGGATATCCCCATCTTATGGCACATTAGCCGAGCGAAGAGCCTCAGTGATGTGACGGAAGCTGCGCCTTCGTTGCAGGGTGGCCTGTGAAAGGTCTGGATATACGGCCAGGTGATTATAATCCGGGTCCAACGCATCCGGTTTCCTTAGGGCCTTCAATATCTCATTGCGTGGCTTAAAATAATGGAGTCTCAAAAGCACATCGCGTGGTGCTTTCGAGGGTGCGGAAGGTGGTTTGGGGAGTCTGTGGATTCGGTCCATGAGGAGAGAATCTGGCGTAGCCTCAGGCAATAAATGTGAAAAAAATTCATGTACATACGTGTGTATGGTCCAGGGGGTTACAGATTCCGGCACCCCTCTGACCTTCAAATTGTGGCGTCGGGATCATGAGCTGTTCCAAGCCTTGTCCACACTCTTTTCTTCCTGTCATTCTGGTACAGATTAATCTTAGTTTCAGCTGTCCAAAGAATGCGTTTCCAGAACTGGTCTGGCTTTTTTAAATGTTTTTTGTCAAAATCTAATCTCGCTTTTCTATTCTTCAGGCTTATGAAGGGTTTCCACCTTGTGGTGAACCCTTTGTATTTGCTCTCATGCAGTCTTCTCTTGGACTTTGACAATGATACGCCCACCTCCTGAAGAGTGTCCTGCACTTGTCTGGATGTTGAGAATGGGGTTTTCTTTACCATAGAGAGGATCCTGTGTTCATCCACCACCGTTGTCTTCCATGGACGTCCAGGCCTTTTTATGTTGCTGAGCTCACCAGTGTGTTCTTCTTCCTCAAAATGTACCAAACTGTTGATTTGGTCACTCTTAATGTTGCTGCTATCTCTCTGATGGATTGTTTTGTTTTTGAAGCCTTACAATGGCCTGTTTCACTTGCATGGACAGCTCCTTTGAATGCATGATGTAGGTTCACAGCAATAGATTCTAAATGCAAATACCACAGTTAGAATCAACTTCAGACCTTTTACCTGCTTAATTGATGTAGAAATAGTGACGGAGTAGCCCACACCTGGCCATGAAACAGCTTTTGAATCAATTGTCCAATTACTCTTGGTCCCCTGAAAAGGGGGAGATAGCTACTCTTAAGAGCTGTAATTCCTAAACCCTTCCTCCAATTTGGATATACATACCCTCAAATTAAACCTGAGAGTGTGCACTTTAAGCCCATATCCATTATATAACTATAGCTTGAATATGTTTTGGTAAATACCTGAAAAAAATTGAATTGTGCCTGTGTCTAAATACATATGGACCTAGCTTTATGTGTCTGGGTGGAGTATTAAAATGTTGATTTTGTCAAGTTCAAAGGTCCAGCGCACACAACATTGAGGTTGATTTTCTCCCAAGGGTATTCTCATAATATATCTAGTAAAATAAATCTAGTAATGAAACTTTGAGGGCAATCCACGTAATTTGCTTTTAGCTTTCTTAGAAAGGTCTCATGAGATCTATATTGTTAAGTGTTACTTAGAATTTTGACTGCAAATTAACTTTGCTTAAAGGCTGATTGCTAGGATAGCAGTCAACGAAATCCTTGGAGAAATGTAGCCGCAGAAATATTTTATTTTCTACTGAGTGCTTAATTAAATGCTAATAACAAAATGCTGGGAGTATTGCCATAAATGAACTAATATGGTAAAATATAAGCTTTCCATCTGCAGAGCATCTGAAGTATAAATATGTAAATAAATGCAATGTACAAAATGTAATAATTGGCACTGATCCACAATATGCTCCAATACAGAGAATAAAATAAACTACTGGCATACAGTGTTCTTTCAAATTTACTACAGGTTCCTAATACCGTTTTTCAGTGGTTAAGGGTTTCATACTTAACCATGAAAACAGTTCAATAAAAATATGTGCATTGAATAGGTATTTATATCGTATACCATAAGATTATCAGGGTTATTCAAAGAGATCCGAATTGTGGCCAAAAGATAACCGAACAGTGAAATTCAGCGTACAGTTACCTTTCCTGGCCATTCGGCTATTCAGAGAGCAGGCAGTTTGTCAAATGTTCGCCAAATCTTGCAAATTGCCTGCACATACGGTGCCTGTTCGTTGCCTGTTCGAGGGCAGTGAAATCCCCATAGAGAAGCAATGCTTCGTCTATTCAGAGAACAAAAACCAGCAGTGAAAGTTGGTGAATTTCCCTGCTGTTCGGTGGTTTCATGCGGCAGATTTATTCAAGCGAATCCCATAGGCTTCAATTTTAAAAATATTCCCGTTTTAAAAGCAATATCTAACAAACCGTTGAATATAATATTCTGCAGTAAAAAGTCTCTTTATTAATATTTATTAATTAATTTATTAATTTAGGCATTTTTTGGGATTGTTTTGCGAAAATATTTTTTTTTTGTTGTTTTTTTTAATCGTTTTTTCTTTTTTCTGTAACTGCTCTTTTTATTATCATTCATTGGATCTTATATGTCAATTTCAGACATTTTCGTTCTATAGTTTCTTTGCAAACAGCATTTCACTTTTCAAACATTCAAGTGAACTGTTTTTTTTTTCTTCACTCCATTCGTCTGCGGTGTCGGGTTTTTCTGGCGACTGCTCTGCACTCTGATCGGTGGCTGCTCGGGTTTCTCCGGCGTGTTCAGCCGGGTTAATCCAGATGTTTTTGTGTGTTTCAGTGAGTGTTTACCGGGTTTTGTGGTGAGTGTTCGTCGGGTTTCCAGCGGCTTTTCCCTGCACTACGACGGCCCTGTGGTGCTTGCTGAATACACAGCAGGGTCGCTGAAATGGGACCAAATCACACCCAATTGAAGAGAACAAAAAGTCACCGAACGTGCAGTGACTTTTCGATTCTCTTTGAATAACCCTGTATGTCACAGAATAGTGCAACCAAAATGTAGGGCAAAGTGTGCAAAATCTTTCAAAACAAACCAAAGATCAGTGACTACAAGCAGGCAGAATATCCTCAAAGCCGCACACAGCGCATTATCACAAACAAATATCTGATGTCACAGTGTTCTTCAATCACAGCAAATCGCTGTTTCACCAAACCACCTTTTCTACGACTGCAGGTTTCCCCGTAGCGTCTCCATTTTTGCGTGAGATTCCTATGCAAGTGCTACTTTAGTACCTTGCCTGGTATGATGCACTACTCTTCCACGCTGCCGCGAGTACCACCTTTTCAAGTCCATTGGTCCATAGCGAGAGCAAGATCACGCAATGCAGCGGAGTGAGCTCAGAGGCAGACTGGGAACTATTTGTCCCCAGTTGCACTCTGCTTCAAGCGGCAAGAAGCAGCAGATCAGACCACCGTTCTCACTGCAGGATGAGAGGTGAGTATCAGATTTATTGGGGGGTTTTCAGATGGTGCTAAGTGATTCTCCAAAAGCAGAATCAGTTAGCATCAGCGACATGATGAGAGAAGGGGCAGGATCTGCATCCTGTAGATCCCTCCCACCTACCATTGCATCACTCTGCCGAGAGGCAGAGCTACAGAAGCCTTGTAACGCTGCTCGACTCTGACTGTCACAGTGGCTATTTCAAGGTCCGGTCTGAGGTCTGTGTGGGCATGATATGGGCTGGGCATGATATGGTCGGAGGTCTATTTAACTTTGCCCCATCTGCATTAATTAATCAATTAGCCAAGAGCAGTCCCGGGAGGCCGGTTGTCCCAGAGACGCATCTCGTCATTGTACACCATTCTTGCAATAAAAGCAAACATCTACCACGTGAGTTTATTTTCAGTGAGATTGCCCGTATATCTAGATTTTGGTCACCTCCACCAACTGGCAGACGACAAGATTCACTATCGCCAAAATTCAAAACACCGGGTACATGAGATAAACACAACAGAAGCCTGTATCTTGAATCCAGGTACCCCCAGTTCCAGATGACTAACGTCACAAGGGATTCTACATATTCCCTCTCCACTGCAATAATATACCCATTTCCTCTGGGTATATTGTGTATGGTGAACTCATTATGCTCCCCACAATGCTTCAGTGAGGGGCAGAACATTTCAGGCTGTGTCTCTGCGTTAGAAAATAGGCAATTGCTTGGGAAATCCAGAGGTAAGTGATTTCGCAGGTGTATGGCATGATGCCAATGTCTACTTTTTAAATTGAAAGCAACCAACATCACAATGACAGCCATTTTTATCAATATATCTTACTTTTATTTTACAACCATTATACCCCAAGGAGAACATTGTTAGAAAACAAGTGACCATTATCTTTCCGAGTGACATCTGTTCTAACGTTCTAGACCCTAATGAAGTGGAGATACTGAGGTGTAATGCCCTTGCCACCTCATAATGTGAACACACTTGGGAGAATCCCCCAGACAGGCTTGACATTGCACAGGTCAATCAGCTAGGGGTTTAAAAGGCAGATTTCTGTGTGAGTGATCAGGAGGTGAGTAGCATGGAGGAAGTCTGGACATGTCTTCTATACCATGAAATGCCAAACACCCTCTGCAGTGAATGGTTTAAAATATACAGGAGCTGAGAGTGCCCACGGGTAAATCTCTGCAGGTCAGTCACCAAGACCACAAAAAAAGATAGACCACCAAGGGAGTTGTAATTTCATTAACTGCTGTGGAACCAAAACTATAAATACCATATACAACACTAAACGAGATCGAGCAGCTCCTCATGGGTGGAGCAGCAATCTGGACAGGAGGGTTGACAACTGTATAGCTTGCATATAAACTTAAATGTAAATGGATGAGTTGTTCATTAAAGGTCACATACGAATAAAATGACATGGACACGAGTCATAAGTAACTCAAACTTATGTTTAGTATTTCTTAATGTATTACACATGAAGTGGATTATTAATATGGGGTTTATTCTCATCCAGGATGGCCCTGGACCATTTTACTTTTTGTAATTGTAAACAAACCACTGGAATTCAATGGTCTATTCTGAAATATTAAAGGTAATTTCAGTAACTGTCAAATACAATTACACTGAATTTGTTTAGTCTTCAACCAATTTCTAAGCTAATTTGCTAGATCGGAATGATTTTTTATTCTCCAATCTTTCAGTTTTTTCCTTCCCCCTAAATCTCTCCAAATGATCTAACAAATAAATGAGCTGTATAGAAAGTTTTATTCTCCCAGGATCAGAACACAGTATTTGGTGGCAACATATTAGCATACTTTTTATGGGAATGACATGGTTTTCAAAAGGCAGGAAAATATCTTATTTACATATCAATGTAAGGGGGAAAACAGTGAACTCAGAACACGCTAATCTTTATATTGGTACGTATTGTGGGATCAATGGAGAATTAGCAGTAGCTAGCACTTCCCATGCTTGCTGTGAAAGGTCTGCCGTCATTCTCATGAAATCACAGTAAAAAGAGTGTTTGAAATGTGACTGACGGAATTATTGTTTAAGTTCTTGTAGCTCCAAATGCAACCAGCATTCAGTTTATCAGTCTCCCCTAGGAAACCAGAATATAGTTTGACTTAGCTGCCCAAAAGGGAAGCTAGTTTCCCGCAGTATTAAAATTTAGTATTACTTCATTTTACACTATTCTGGGTCAGTTTGGGAAGAAAATGTCAAGTTCAGTTTTTTCACCAACGCTGCTATTTCAATCTAACATTGACAAGTCACTAGACATGAGTGATTTGGTTCAGACGATTTTGGAAATGGTGCAAAATATCGAAACAATTTGATAAAAATAACTCAAATTTTAAAAATAGATAATCCAATTCGAACGTTTCTGTATTTGACTGCTCGCGTCACTTTCGGAAGCATATTTCCAGAGCAAACTGAAAATTTTGGGACTAGACATTAATTTTCAATTCCTCTGGAAAAATGCTTCCAAAAATGACATGAGGCATCAAATTCAGAATCATCTTAATTGGAGCGTCTTTGTTCAACAAGCGATGCTTTTATCAGGCATGTACTGGCCATAGGAGATTCCCGTTGGGCGGCCCAACGGGAACCTCCAATGGCCAGTACATGCCTGATAAAAGCATCGCTTGTTGAACAAAGACGCTCCAATTAAGATGATTCTGAATTTGATGCCTCATGTCATTTTTGGAAGCATTTTTCCAGAGGAATTGAAAATTAATGTCTAGTCCCAAAATTTTCAGTTTGCTCAACTTGGGCCAATGGCTCAGTGGGCAAGTGTGAATGTTGGTTCCCCTGCAGGGCCCTTAATGGGGGAGGTGAGAACTTTCAACCATCTAGAAAACAGACGCAGTCTGCCACAGTCTCATATTGGGGCCATTGTGTCAGTGAGACCTGCTGCACATCTGCCTCACCTGAAGACATGGTCTGCATTCAACCTCAGTGCCTCTGCATTGCATTACCCAATCGCTGTGCAGCAACTCCGGTATCTGTAGAGCGATTGATCCGGTTGGTTTATAAACTATTTTTGTGCGTGTTTGCATAATTAAAATGGGCCGGTCTGGATGAAGTCCAGGGCTGAATTTTTGTCCCAGTCCAGCCCTGGCTTTTATCATATTGCATCTCAAAACAATCAGGAAGTCATGTCTTTCAATATTAAGCCACAGTTTACATGCATAACCTTATGGTGCGATATACATTAGCTAGAAGCAAGACATATACAAATTTTGATAACATATGCAGGGTTATTCAAAAAGATCCGAATTGTGGCTGAAAGGTAACTAAACAGTGAAATTCAGCATTTGGTTTCCTCTCCTGGCCATTCGGCTATTCAGAGAGCAGGCAGTTCGCCAAATCTTGGCGAATTGCCTGCACGTATATACGGTGCCTGTTCGGTGTCTGTTCGAGGGCAGGGAAATCCCCATAGAGAAACAATGCTTCATCTATTCAAAGAACAAAAACCAGCAGTGAAAAGCTGCCGAATTTCCCTGCTGTTCGGTGATTTCATTCGACAGGTTTATTCAGGCGAATCCCATAGGCTTCAATGTTAAAAATACTCCCGTTTTAATTTAATATCTAATAAACCGTTTATTATAATATTCTGCTGTAAAATGTCTCTTTATTTATAGATTTGTTTAGGATCTTTTAGGCATTTTTCAGGATTTTTTTGCGAAATCTTTTCTTCCGTTTGTTTTTTTAAAATCGTTTTTTCTTTTTTCAGTAACAGAATCATTGAATCATTCATTGGATCTTATATGTAAATTTCAGACATTTTCGTTCTGTAGTTTCTTTGCAAACAGCGTTTCAGTTTTCAAACATTCAAACGTACTGTCTTTTTTTTTCCCTCCATTCGTCTGCGGTGTCGACTTTTTCCGGCGGCTGCTCTGCACTGTGATCGGCGGCTGCTTGGGTTTCTCCGGCGTGTACAGCGGGGTTAATCCAGATGTTTTTGCGGGTTTTAGTATACGTTCGCCGGGTTTTGCGGTGAGTGTTCGGGGGTTTGCGGCGACTTTTCCCTGCACTACAACGGCCCTGTGGTGCTTGCTGAATACACCGCAGGGTCGCCAAAATGGGATCGTCAAAACGCACCGAATTGAAGAGAACGAAAAGGCACCGAACGTGCGGTGACTTTTCGATTCTCTTTGAATAACCCTGATAATGTTTTGAGAAAATGAAATATAACAATGGATAAATATACGGCACTGCTGATGGGAATCTGAATGGAGCCTGGTGACATTTCTGGAAATGTAGGTTGCTTAGACATTGCAAAAACAGCTACAGGGAGAACCAGGATTTCTCAACTTCAGTCTTCAGGACCCTCAACCAGGCCAGATTTTGCAGATCACCTTGGGGAAATGCAGACTGAATCCTGCAATCACTGAGCAGCAAATCATATCACCTGTGCTGTGCTTCAGATATCTGGCAGACCTGACCTGTTAGTGGATCCTGATGACCAGAGTTGAGAAACATACTAAACTACAAATCTTTGATATTTAGTGATTAAATGCTGTGTGCTGATACAGTTGGCATATAATCATGTAATCTTCCTTCTTCCCAGGCTGTAGACAGTAGGAGATAGGAGGACTGCATTATTAGAAAAATAGTGCCAAATTGTAGGTAGCCAACTGAGTCACACGTTATCATTTTTTTATGGCAGTACTTTGAAATACAAGAGAGTGTTTTTCTGCTCTGCACATTTTTAGGAGGGCAAGAGTTAATAATCCTTAATAACAAGAATTAACTTAAGGAAAGCTCTGAGTCATCTCTATGTAGGAGGCTGCACTTAGTTTAATATTCATGCTATAAGATAGTGAGCTATCCATAGGTGAGCAAAAGTCTCAAACTTTTATACTTCTAGAAGGTAGAAGGCACTTGGGAATACAACTGTATAAGTCAAGTGACAGCTTTCATATTTACCCCACAAATTGTCTCTTTTAACCCTTTCGCTGCTGAGGCATTTCCCGTCTGTTTGCTGAGGTCATTTTTACCGGTTTCGCTCATCAGGTTTAACCGCGTTTTGAAGCCTTATTTTATTATATGACCCAGACATATTATATATCGTTCTTTCCGGCAGACTCGGAAGATTCATAATATGTCATTATTATATGTATACGTTATGTCCTGTCTGTATTTTATAACAAAATATGCAATAAAATTTGGAATTTTCAAAAATTTACAACGTGTAAAGTGTTTTTTTTCACATTTTAACATGCGATCGTTTGCGGTTATATTTTGTATGGGGTGCGCTTGTTAAAAAAATTAGAAATGGGGTCTCGTTACATTTTTTTTGGGGGAAAAGTTCGCTATTTTTAACAAACGCACCCCATACAAAAATTGTTAGTACAGCATCATTGTTCACATTATAAATTAAATGGGAACAATATTGCTGCATTAACAGAACAAATAAAAAATAAAAAGCTTGTTTATTTTTTTATTATTATTTTATTATTTTTTTTTTAAAAAAAAAAAAAACTTTTTTCACGGTCATGTTTGATATCGTTGGAAAGGCCATGCTCTGGCCGATCCAACGATATCAAACATTAACCCCTAGCTGCCACAGATCGGGAGATAGGGGGTTCATTTTCAGCGCCGATTCGTGATCCGGCCCCCATAGGGTTAATGCCAGGTACCATTTGGAAGGGCAGGCTGTGCCCTTCCAAACGGTGCCTGGCATTAAGCTCAGGACCCCCGCGATCGGGAGGGAGAGAGGTCCGAAGGACCTCCCCCCCTCCCTTTCAGGTGCCTCCTCCGTACACGCGGGGGGGCGCCTGAAATAGATGTCATCGCACCACCGCGATGACATCTATTGTGCCCGAGGCGGTTCCGGATTGACGGGTTGACATCCAAGATGTCAGCCCGCACACAGGAGCACAACGATTGGCCGGAATCCGGCCGATCGCAGGCTGCTTCGGGAGGACGCGTCTTCTGCAGCCAACCCTTCCTGCGGCAGGACGCGCCGAGCGCGTCCTCCGCAGCGAAGTGGTTAAATAGTTTTGTCAATTTTATTTTGTGCCACGCTATTCAATACACCTTGGACCCTATTACATTCTTAATGCAAAAATGCTCGCGCAGCACGTGAATTTTTTGCGCACAACGTTAAACGTTAACGCGCGTAAATTAACGCTGGTATTACAATCCTCGCTCATTTTTCCATCCGTCAAAAAATAACGTGCGTAAAATGGACGCGCAAAAAACACGAGTGCAGTAATGTTGTGCGCAGAAATCAGTGTGTGGATTGTTTTTTCACTCGATTCAGCCAATCAGAATTAAGAACCACAATTGTCTCCCGTTTGACTTTGACAGGTGCAAAAACCTATCTGCCTATATATTCTGCAGCAGTAATAAAAAAACACACAACTTCTCAATTTTATAGTTTGGGTATGCGTTGAATGTGTAACTATACGTTGCTGCGTATTTTTTTCGGGCTGGTGTATTTGGGTTTGGCCAGGACGTTCAGATTTGCCGTTACCACCAGCTTTTAAAAGACGTTAAAATCATACGCGCAAATGCTGTGCGTTAAATTTTGCGCATAGATTGTAATACCATCCGCGTACCAGTGAACAAACGCATTTGCGCTCACAATGTTAAATATAGGACGCACGCAATACAGTACGCTCGCGCAGGGTTCGCGCAGATTCACCTACGGTAGACGTTAACGCGCATTCTTTGTGCGGACATTGTAATACGATGTTTTGTGCAAAGGGTTTTGCCCCTCGCGTTAATGCGTTTTTGCGCACGCGTTAACGTTTGCGCGAAGAATGTAATAGAGCCCCTTATGTTTCCGACTCCACATCCATGCAGAACTTCAGATGTATAGAAACATTCCTTAGAGATGTCATAGAGGTGCAGGGGCGTACCTAGAACATCTGGCACCCAGGGTGGAGCCTATATTTGGCACCCCCCCAACTTTGAAATGTAAAAAAAAATTAAGAAATCACACACACTTTTTTAATGTTTTCAAAAATACTTTTAGATATAGCATTCTGGCAGGACATGACGTATGCATATAAATATAATAATGATATATATTATGAATCTGCCGATGTTGGATCATGCATCCTCTGTGCTGTGCAATAAGAGGTGACTGTAGATTCTTTTCGAACAATTGTTATTTTTAAGTGATTTTACAAACTCAGAACATATCCATCCTCATGATATGAACAAAAGTGCACATGTGGCTGGTTTTGTTGATGGGAGCTGTGTGTGTGTTGGGATGGCTGGTTTTGTGTGATAGAAGTTGTGTGCTGGTGGCTGGGTTGTGTTTTGGTGTCTGGTTTTGTGTGATGGGAGTTGTGTGATGGGAGTTGTGTGTTGGTTGGTTTTGTGTGATGGAGTTGTATGGGTGACTGGTTTTGTGTGATGGGAGTTGTGTGTGTGTGTGTGTGGCTGGTTTTGTGTGATGGGAGTTGTGTGTATGTGGCTGGTTTTGTGTGATGGGAGTTGTGTTTGTGTGGCTGTTTTGTGTGATGGGAGTTGTGTGGGTGGCTGGATTTTTGTGATGGGAGTTGTGCATGGGTGGCTGGTTTTGTGTGATGAGAGTTGAGTGTGTGTGGGTGGCTGGGTTTGTGTGACGGGAGTTGTGTGTATGTGGGTGGCTGGTTTTGTGTGATGGAGTTGTGTGTGTGTGGCTGGTTTTGTATGATGGGAGTTGTGTGTATGCTGGCTGGCTGGTTTTGTGGATTGGAGTTGTGTGTGTGTGTGTGCTGGATGGCTGGTTTTGTGGATTGGAGTTGCTGAGCAGAGAATGGGTGTGTGTTTTGCAGGTATGAGATGCTGTTATGGTCTTTTTTCTTTACTATTCCGGTTTTTTTAAGACTCCCTCTTCCCTGTCCATGTTTACCCTTGGCTGCCTATTCCCTGGTGATGCAGTGAACGTAGCCTGGACCCTCTTTGCATGAGCTCACCAGGAGCCAGACAGCTCAGTGACAAATTTCTGATCACTGCAGTGCTGGTTAAGGAAAGGTCCACTTTAAACAGCAGTAAGCAGACAGGGCTTCATATTCTGCTGATACACCCCCTCCCCTTTACCTGCCGTTTACTGTCATCTTCTCTCTCTGCACACAAATCACATCCTCCCTCTCCTCTCCTAGAGCTGCTGTGGGGCAGGGGAGGAGCTATGGAGGGAGGAGAGGGGGATTTTTTTCTCCTGATGCAAACACCCTGCTCCACTGCTCATTGTTTGAGAACACAGCTCAAAGCTGACACACAATGACAGTGGCACCTCCTAGTACCCCCTAATGACACCTCAATAATCACTGGTACCTGCGGTACGCCACTGGAGCCCTGTGACATGCTCACGCAAAAATTTTGGCGAAGTGCCAGCAAATACGGTGCTGTTCAAAGGCAGTGCAAATCCCCATAGAGAAGTAATGGTTAATCTATTCAGAGAACACCAAACAGCAGAGAAATGTCAGTGAAATGCCCTGATGTTCCGTGGCTTCATTCAGCAGGTTTATTCAGTCGAATCCCACAGGTTTCAATGTTAAAAATATTCCCGTTTTTATGCAATATCTAATAAACCATTTATTATTTTAATCTGCAGTAAAAAGTCTCTTTTTTTTATTGATTATTTTTTGTATCTTTTAGTAATTTTTCAGAATTTTTTGGCGACATTTTTTTCCTTTTTTATTTTTAATAGCGTTTTTTCTTTTTTCTGTAACAGATCTTTTTATTATCAATCATAGGACCTTATATGTAAATTCCAGATATATTTGTTCAGTATTTTTTTTGAAAACAGCAAGCGATGGGTTTGTGGCGGCGGCAGCATTCGGCGGCCGACTCCCTGCACTTCAGGGACCCTGCGGTGAATGGTGAATTCACTGCAGGGTGGGGAAATTTGATTCCCCAAAGTACAGAGAACAACAGAACACTAAAATGTTGGCGTCATTTCGGTGCTTTGTGAGTAACCCCTTTAGTGGTGTTTTTTTTTTTGCCACCCCCTGGAAAGTGCCAGCCTAGGCCTTGCCTACCCAGGACATACTTGAAAATGAGAGAAATCTCAATGTATCCTTCCTGGTAAAATACTTTGTAAAAGTAAAAATAAATAAAATATTTTTAGGGTGTCACCCTGGTTGCGGGTCGCCCCACCCCCTCGGGACGCCACTGTAGAGGTGGCATGATGGATGCGGGAGAAAGCAAGCACAGCCTGAACATGTCCCTTAGACTTTCCGTAGGAAGCAACATGCAATAAAACCTCTCGATCAGGAGAATGTATTCTGTTTCCTTGACAATCCTGTTAATATCATGTGTACATATAGCAGGGATAACTAACACATATAAATGCAATAATACTTAAATGTGCTGCTCGACTTCATGGAGGCTAGTTTATTGGGCGATATGGGCAGTGCCCCACCACTTTTTTGACAAAAAAATTAATTTAAAAAATGAAATTATAAGGAGTCAGGGTTTTTTGTTCCTGAGAGAGACTGTGGTTAGCACAAAATAATACTAAACATAGTGGGGTTTATTTCCCCACCTCTGATTTATGGCAGTGTAGAGAGCTAGTTGCAGCTCTATAAGCTCTATACGGATGTTTTTGAAATCTGCCCTGTCTGAAGGCACTTTACGTGTGCTCAGTATGAACATTTAAGGGATTCTGGAAGTGTCTGAGCTAAACATCTTGTTTGCAATCTTGGGGATCTCATTGGTCCATGGCTGCATGGGGCCAGGGGCATGGCTCCCTGTTAGAGCACAGGGAACCATGGAGGTGTACAGAGATCGGGAACTCTTCAGTGCAGAAGCTGTGCCTGTAAGGAAAATATTTTTAGGTCTTTCCACCTACATGGTATGTAAATGATTTTTATCTGGGCATTGCGAGAGAACTGTTAATGCATTGCAGGTGCTGCCTATGTAACAGATACTGTTCAGGTTTCAGGCAGTGGCCATCACATGGATCAGCAGCTGCTGCGATTAAACATGATGGTAGTCCTAGCCCTTATACGTGAGACAGAACTGAAATGCCAAGGATGCCTCTTTTGCACAAGAAGTGTAATAACTCCTGGCCTAATAAGGCCTCATTAGGAGGGTATAGCTGGCACTCAACTAGGCACCTCGACCAAGAAGTGCTCATAGGGATTACCCTCTCGCTCATCGAGAGTAATAACAGGTCTATGATAACAATGAGAACAGCCAATGGCAAAATTATAAACTTGTTTTTGTTCAAACTATTTAAATTTGAAAACAGGTCAAAACAAGTTTTAACACACGGTAAAGTAGCAAGCACCATGTGTAGAGGGATTGAGTCTCTTCCAGTGGAGTGAAAATTATGTTTTTGAAGCACCACAGAGGGAGCTTCACTACATTTCCATTAGGAATACAGGTTGTGAGACAATAAAGAACATTTCAAGGGAGGTTGGAAAAATGGTGTGAGTAGAATACACTGATCTGTGTAATGTTCTCACATTCTGTGTAAAAATAAAGTCCTCTCTGTATTTCATACTGTGCTTGTTTTTTATGTGTTTATTTCCCAGCCTCTGAAGGGCATGTTTGTTGTTCTTCCAGTTCCAAGCTCCTAATCCAAATCCAAGGAGAGTAAACTCATTTTCATTTTCAGATGAGAAAACCCTGACATATCTCTCCTTGTTGTCAAGGCTACGAGCTCTAAATGTAACCCAAAGCTACTGATATATTTTTATATGAAGTTTTCTATTTTTGGCGCTCTCTCACCAACGAACACCCGCCTACGCACTTACTATACTATTTCAGATAAGGAAATTCAACGTCAGATTTATGTATATGCTTGAGTAAGCAAACATGGCAGATAGGGGCTCAACAATAATTTGTGGAACACTGATTTTTCATCATGGGCCCTATTCCACTTTTGTTGGTAACATAGAGCCACTAAGGGGGAAGAGAATGGCAAAAGCCGATACCTCTTGTTACGAGGTGTATTCCAAACTAGTCACTGTATTAGTGTCTAAGTCTGGATATTTGGGTGCCACAAACAGAGACCAGCAGTGGTGATGCACATTGCTATCAACTGTTTTGAGTCCATGGAACCAAGCAGGGATGGCAGAACAATTGGGAAGAATGAAAACTACCTGCAAAATTGGAATAGGGCCCATGACTCTCTTGGAGACATACTGTATCACTTTCAAATTTTACTATGGATGCAAGCTGAGCATGAGGGGGCATTGTAGATGCCATATGAATGTATTTATTCAAAATGGAAAAGACAGGCAAGGCACAACAGTGGTTATGAAGTGACTAACTAGAGGGACAACACAGAAACCCAATGATGGTATAAACAAAGAACGGTGATGATGGCAGACACAAGGCAGGACAATGAGAACAGAAACACAGCAGGGTGATGAAGGCAGAAACACAGCAGGGTGATGCAGGCGTTCTAGGGTACCCAGCCAGGAGTTGAGGCACTGCAAGGTACACAGCAGAGTTGCGGCATTCGCTTGTACACAGAAGGAGTTCATGTTCAAGGTTTACCTTTCAGATACTAACAGTCTGTTAGTTGCAGAAGCCTTGGACTTCTCTTAAATAAGGAGGTCTTCCACTCGCACAACTAATTAATGATCCAATAGAGTTAATGTAGCAGCTGATCTTCTAGAACAGGGCTGTCAAACTCCGGCCCTCCAGGGACCCTATTCTCTTCTTTTAGTGCTAAAATGAAGATGCTAATGGGGAAAACCAGTGCCCGCATGTTTCCCCGTAGTGTCCCCATTTTAGCGTGATATTCTGGGGCAGGCGCTACCTTGGCACCTTGCCACAGAATGCATTGCTAACTGCAGTGATACTCGCGGAAACCCTTCCACGCTGCCGCGAGTATTCATAGGACTTCCGCAAGATCGTGCAACGCCGCGCATTGATCGTAAAGAGAGACTGGGACCTATTTGTTGGGATGAGAGGTGAGTATCTGGATTAATTGGGGGCGGTTTAGGCGTTGCTGAATGATTTTGCAAAAGCGGAATCAGTCAGCACTAGCTTTTACCTGTAGGTATCACAAAAATTTTGGCTTGCGCATCGCTACTGTAATTAGCGCTAGCACAAGGTGACCGTGACGGTATCAATGGCGTGGGAAAAAAAGAAAACACGGTTTATTGAAAGTGCATAATGCAAATGGGGGAAAAAAAAAGTGGTAGTAGAATTGTCTAGGAATACTCATAAGTTGGGGGATCCGCCTCCCTCAACGTCTCTCAAAGAGAACAGGAACAAAGAATAGACCAGTAGTGCAGAATAATAAACAATTCAGTTTCCCTCCTCCTGAGTAAAGGCAGAAACTCACATTTAATAGAGCCACACTTGGTCCTGGCTCTAGGATTATGGGCCTCTGGCCAAATAGAGGGTGGCGCTGCCCTTCATTTTCGGTGTAGGTCACTTAGCGCTCCGATAGTATAACACCGTATATCACAGGGTGGAGACAGAAGGAGCAACACTCACCAATTATAGGAGCTCTATATCTTTAAGGGCATCAGGTTCTTCTGTAGTGAATATTCTGACCCTTTGGATCGCCGATCCTCAGCTCCTGGGTAGCTGCAAAGTGCAATGCGCAGGAAGTGGAAGCACAGCCAGCCAGTAAAGGGTTAAAATGTGAATTTATTAATAAAGAATAAAAGGTTGGACGTATATATTGCTGAGACGCGTTTCGGCCACCAAGGCCTTCATCAGAAATTCTGCATATTTGCACACTATTTTATGGACATTTAAGACTGACTGATAAAGGCCTTGGTGGCCGAAACGCATCTCAGCGATATATACTGTATGTCCAACCTTTTATTCTTTATTAATAAATTCACATTTTAACCCTTTACTGGCCAGCTGTACTTCCACTCCCTGCACATTGCACTTTGCAGCTACCCAGGAACCGTGGATTGACGATCCAATGGGTCAGAATATTCACTACATAAGAACCTTGATGCCCTTAAAGATACAGAGCTCCTATAATTGGTGAGTGTTGCTCCTACTTTCTCCACCCTGTGATATACGTTGTTATACTATGGGAGCGCCGTCTCCGTGTTCCTTTTATCTCTCCTAAGTGACCTACACTGAAAAAGAAGGATAGCGCCACCCTCTATTTGGCAAGAGGCCCATAATCCTAGAGCCAGGACCAAGTGTGGCTCTATTAAATGTGAGTTTCTGCCTTTACTCAGGACAGGAGGAGGGAAACTGAATTGTTTATTATTCTGCACTATTGGTCTATTTTTTGTTTCTGTTCTCTTTGAGAGATGTCGAGGGATGTAACCGCAAGCACTTTCCGCCCTCAGGAGGATCCCCCAACTTATGAGTATTCCTAGACAACTCTACTACCACTTATTTTTTTTCCCCATTTGCATTCTGCACTTTCAATAAACTGTGTTTTTTTCCCCACGCCATTGATACCATCACTGTCACAGAGAGATGGGTATGCCTACCTGTGTCTAGCTATCGGTATATCTTCCGCAATATGTATTATATAGGCATATTTATAAATATGCCTATCTTTAGATACCAGGCCATTTGGCGCAGCTGGCCTCAGAAATCAATGGCTGCGTTTCCAGTCTGCTGGAGGAAACAATTAAGCAGGTTCGAGACAATTTTCTCTGGAGTCATCAAAGGTGTGTATTAAAGATAACACCTCTTTGGGGTCTACCCAGTAGGCAGGAAGAGCAATTACTCCTGGCAGGGAGAAGACGCAGACAGAGCGGCACCCCAACCGCATATCAAAGAAGCAATCACATTTTCTGATCACAGAAGGTGGTCTTTGGGAGATGATTGATAGACCAGGGAAATTAAGAGTAATGACAAGCATACGGAGCGTGCTCTGGAGAGGGGAACTCTGGGATATGTAGTGCAGGAGGCCGGGCCATTTGTGGGTGGGTTTTGGAAGGACCAGGAAGTGTATAAATTCTGAAAACTGGCCATGTGCTATGGCTGATCACTTGGGGTACATTCGAAAGATGACTGATCTGTCCATGCTTCTATCTCCAGGCTCCAGGAGTCACCGATGCTAGCTTACTGATTAGTTTGTCGTAAGTAATGCTCTGTGGTTAACCCTTTTCTTTTATTTGCTGTGTAATTGATTTATTCTAGCTATAATTTTTCCTGTAACAAATGCACTGTGATTATATATATCTTTGTTCTATATCATAAATAAACCTAACCTATTTAAGTTCTGCTTCTGGCTGATGAGATCCACGCTAACTAAGAGATTGGAGTAATTGCTGATTTTTTTAAGCTCGGGTAGATACGAAAGTGTGCGTTGCGGTTGCCGGGGGATGGTAGGGATAGGGACAGTGTGGTTGCCTAACCCCCTTGTCTCTCACTGCGACGCGCGTAGTGTCCATAAGGACTGGTGGCAGCGTAACTAATAGAATAGGGAAGTGAGCCCAGGGATTGTGGGAGACGTAGTCATTACCCTCGTCAAGAGAAGACTTGTACTGCGTTGCAATCCTGGGATCATTGTATCGCGCTCTGCGTCCCTGTTGCATGAGAGAAGTATGCAGAGACAGATAGTGGGTGGCTTAACCCGGCGTCTTTCGCAGCATCGCGTGTAGAGGTTGTGACAATCTCGGTCACCTTATTGACTATTTCTGGCACAGACTATCTTATAGCCATTGTTTGACAATGCCACTTTTTATGTGTTTGAGGCTTTTAAATTGCCTCTAGGAGGACCATTATTTTATTTTCACCACTGTGTATTATTATCAGATACATTGATTCTGTCACTACTTTATTATTGGCACACAGCAAATTTACAGCCTTCATTTGCTAATTTTACTGATTACTGCACTGTTGAGGGCGCTTTATGGATTCTTTTTCTGATTCAGGGGGACCCTGTTCCTAAGGGAATTTACAATCTATGAGATGTACAAGTATTTTGTGAGGTAGGCGCATCCATATTGTTAAGTGTCTTGCCCAAGGACACTTGCTGGTGGTGTCTTCTGAGTGGGATTGGGTCGTCTTTCCATGATTGTAGAGCAGGGACCTGGTGGTTAAGTTAAACCCGCTTCTCGTAATGTCGAGACTTGCTTCTCCACAGTTGTACTGGAGGGATGTGCCGAATGGTGTTTTGACTTGCTTCTCCATGGTCGAAGGGTAGAAACGTTACCACTGGACTCCACAGCCGATATTGTGTGGTAGGCAAGTATGTACTGTTAGGTGTCTTGCCCAAGGACACTTACTGGAGCAGAGGCGTAACTAGAAACCTCTGGGCAAGGTGCAGGAATCCATGACGGGCCCTGCCACCACCCTACACAAAAACATATCCCCCCCGTCGCCACACACTAGACCCCTCAAGGTCCACAATGTCGACTCCACAGCAACAAAACTCACAGTAATATGTGGTGTGGATTAGGTTATCATAGAGCTCCACAGCAATAAAACTCAAAGTAATGTGCGCTGTGTATGAGCATATCACAGAGTAATGAGCGGTGTATATGAGTGTATCACAGAGTAATGTGCGGTGTGTATGAGCGTATCACAGTAATGTGCGGTGTGTATGAGCCTATCACAGAGTAATGAGCGGTGTATATGAGTGTATCACAGAGTAATGTGCGGTGTGTATGAACGTATCACAGTAATGTGCGATGTGTATGAGCCTATCACATAAGTGTATAAAATAAATTATTATTAAAATAATATTTATTCAAATACAATTAAAATTATATTAACATCATTTATATTATAAAAAAATACATATGTACCAAACATTTTCTGCAGAGAGGAGGCTGAAGCCGTCTTCATCTAGGACCAGACCCTAAGACCCAGATCAGGGCCCAGACTGGAGAGGTGCTCCGGCTGGGATTTGAACCCAGGTCTCCACAGTTGTAGAGCAGTGATGTTACCTCTACTCCATTCAGCAACGAAACACTGTTTTTATTTAGAAATAGACAAATAGGCTACAAACAGAAATAGAGTTTTGGTATAACATGTAAAATCTACAGAGTTTGAGCTAAAAGAAGAACAAAACAACCCAAAAAGTCACAATGTCAGAAAACATGAATATTAAATATCTTTAATGTGAGTAATACTCCCGGTTTCAATAAAATAGATTTAAAAATGTATGGTATAAGAATTAGGCTCTTCAATAATTTACTGTTATTTACATTAGCCTGTAGTTCCTGTTAGTACATAGAACTGAGGTTATTAAGCCAAATTGGGATCAAATCAAAAGTAAAGCACCCACCCCCAGTAGAAAATATTTTACAAAATCAATGGTAATAATGTCTTCATGGTTAATATTGCACTGTTGATGGGCTAAGAGTTTAATCTGAGATGTAGACCATTTAAATGAAGTTGGAAAGACTTAAAATATCCTTCGGGTCTTTTCTTCTCCACAACATACTTTTGGCATGTCTTTAGACATAAAGATGTCCACAAACACACATATACGTACTGTCACAAACAAAAATACACACGTTGCTTGAGTCCGATGCAACTCTTCATTACACATTCATAGTGCAGGCAAAGGATTGATACGTGTAAAAACATCCAGGTGCGACTCGAGTATTGCTCCTTTGATTGCATTGGCTTTTTTTCCACATTTCAAAAAACTTTCCTACTGTGTTTACATTTCCCAACATGTTTCTCTCTTCTGATTAGAAAAAAATATATATGATTACTGAATGAACTTGCTGTTTTTTGAATAATGAAAGCTCCGATGATTTATTTCTCCATCATAATCATGCACTAAATCTGCATGAGTCTATTTGCATGCGGCAAAACACCAACTTGATGAGACGATGTGAATCTTCTTGCTTAGGTATTTGTATGCTGTATGCATCTGCAGCGCAACTTGCAATCAGTGTGCTAGTTATAAATCGGCATTGTGTTTTTAGTCTTAAAGGCCACAAGGACAGCAGCACTCAAGAGAATTCACCAAGAAGGCAAAGTGTTATCCATTCTGTGATGGCTTCAGTCCAAGATATCTGTTTCAAATGGAACCAGGTGGTAATAAGACAAGTTTGTAACATAAGCTGATGGATCATCCACGTCCTCTGGCTCTGAAGAGAAAGCCGTCCCATTTCCAAATCTGCAAACAAAAGGTTTAACAAGTTGAACAGTGACGCCTTACTAATTACAAAGTGTTTGATATGTTCCCTTTATGTATATTAAACACTGAAAAGTTTTTAAAAACAAACAAAAAGGAGAAGGAATGTATATATAATGTAAGACCTATATAGACATATAGGGTTATTCAAAGAGATTTGAAAAGTCACCGCACGTTTGGTGACTTTTCATGCCCTGCACTTCGGGGCGAGTCGGCGATTCCTAGTTCGCCGACCCTGCGGTGTATTCAGCAAGCACCGCAGAGCCCCTGTAGTGCAGGGAATACTCGCCGCAAACCCGCCAAACACTCGCCAAAAACCCACAGAAACCGCTCCAAAAACCAAGCCGAACACGCCTGGAAAAATCCGAGCAGCCGCCAATCACAGCACAGAGCAGCCGCTGGAAAAAGCCGACACGCAGACGAACGGGGTGAAAAAAAACCCAAACAGTTCGCTTGGAAGTTTGAAATTTGAAACACTGTTTGCAGAAAAATGAAAAAACCATTTAAAAAAAAGCGGAAACAAAAGGTTACCGAAAAAATCCCCAAAAATGCCTAAAAGATCCTAAAAAAAAATCAATAAATAAAGAGACTGTTTACAGCAGAATAAAAGAATAAACGTTTATTAGATATTGAATTAAAACAGGAATATTTTTTACATTGAAGCCTATGGGATTTGACTGAATGAACCTGCCGAATGAAAACACCGAACAGCAGGGCATTTCAGTAACGTTTCACTGCTGTTTGGGGTCTCTGAATAGACAAACCATTGCTTCTCTATTTCACTGTAGCAGCAATTGCCTGCTCTCTGAATAGCCGAATGGCCCCGAAATATCCGTTTGCTGAATTTCAGTGTCCGTTACATTTCGGATCTCTCTGAATAACCCCCATAGATTTTGGCAAATTTTTAACAGGTACGGAAAAGATTGTAGATCATAATAAAAAGTGTATTTCCTAGGTACTCTAGTTTAGATTCATAACTCGATAATATTATGTAGCATTATCATAAAGTCCATTTTCTATATCGTTACAGATTTATAAGGAAAAAAAGAGCAACAGCAGTAAAACAGAGTAAAAGATTTGGGGAAGCTGTATCGGAATAGAGAAAGCGGAGAAGGATACAAAGTGCGCTAGCAAAGGGAATGGGGCAACATCACTAAGCTTTGGATAAATAAAAAAGCAGAAAATGTTGGGAGAATTGCAAGTAATACAACAGTTAAGGAGTCAAAACTATAAACCAGATCTCTGCAGCTAGAACATTATGAACCTCACTGTAGTTTAGGACGAATGTAAAAAAATCTTCCATAATGTCCACCCCATTACAATCCCCTTGAAATTGAACATTATAGGGGTTATTCAAAGACAGTCGATCTGGCCCCGAAATGGCACCGAACAGAGAATTTACCCATACAGTGCTATTTCGGGGCCATTCAGCTATTTGGACAGCAGGCAGTTTGCCAAATGTTGGCGAACTACCAGCAAGTACGGTGCCTGTTCAATGGCAGGGAAATCCGTCATAGAGAAGCAATGGTTCATCTATTCAGAGAACACCGAACAGCAGTGCAAAGTTGCTGAATTGCCCTGCTGTTCGGTGTGTTCATTCGGCAGGTTTATTCAGGCGAATCCCATAGGCTTCAATGTTAAAAATACTCCCGTTTTTATTTAATATTCAATATTTCATCATTTTTATTATCTATCTTTATCACATTTACAGTATTTGACACAATGACCATTTCTGCCTCCTATGCTAATAATGCAGATCCCATGTGGCATTGTGTTAGATAAGGGAATGAATCTTGAATTCAGAATCTTTCACTGCAAATATATTTCTGTAAAGGATAAACAAATGCATGACAAATTAACCTCTTAATTACCAAGCAATTTTTGTTGAAACTTGTTATTATAAATACGGGATGCAATGTTAACAATTAAATATAGGGTAAAATAGCAATGTTGCATGTAGATTGTTGTTCTGAGATAGGTAAAACATTTAAATATATAAATTTTGCACATTTTAAATTTTTCATATAGTCGTTTATCCTTTACAGAAATATTGCTGGGATGAAAGGTGCTGAACTGAAGATGGTGTCCCTTATCTCGCACATTTTCACACGGAGTCTGCATTACATTATCAGCATACAAGCAGAAAAGGCCTCTGTGTCCGATACCGACGTTGTGATAAAGATAAGTAATAAAATTGGCCAGAGATACAGTCAGGTCCAGAAATATTGGGACATCGACACAATTCTAACATCTTTGGCTCTATACACCACCACAATGGAGTTGGAATGAAACAAACACAATGAGCTTTAACTGCAGACTGTCAGCTTTAATTTGAGGGTATGTACATCCAACTCAGGTGAACGGTGTAGGACTTACAGCAGTTTGCAGATGTGCCTCCCACTTGTTAAGGGACCAAAAGTAATGGGACACTTGGCTTCTCAGCTGTTCCATGGCCAGGTGTGTGATATTCCCTCATTACCCCAATTACAATGTGTAGATAAAAGGCCCAGAGTTCATTTCAAGTGTGCTATTTGCATTTGGAATCTGTTGCTGTCAACTCTCAAGAGGAGATCCAAAGACCTGTCACTATCAGTGAAGCAAGCCATCATTAGGATGTATAAACAAAACAAACCCATCAGAGAGATAGCAAGAACATTAGGCGTGGCCAAAACAACTGTTTGGAACATTCTCAAAAAGAAGGAACGCACCGATGAGCTCAGCAACACCAAAAGACCTGGGAGACCACGGAAAACAATTGTGGTGGATGACCGAAGAATTCTTTCTCTGGTGAAGAAAACACCCTTCACAACAGTTGGCCAGATCAAGAACACTCCAGGAGGTAGGTGTATGTGTGTCAAAGTCAACAATCAAGAGAAGACTTCACCAGAGTGAATACAGCCGGTTCACCACAAGATGTAAACCATTGGTGAGCCTCAAAAACAGGAAGGCTAGATTAGAGTTTGCCAAACAACACCTAACAAAGCCTTCACAGTCCTGGAACAAGATCCTATGGACAGATGAGACTAAGATCAACTTGTACCATAGTGATGGGAAGAGAAGAGTATGGAGAAGAAAAGGAACTGCTCATGATCCTAAGCATACCACCTCATCAGTGACGCATGATGGTGGTAGTGTCATGGCATGGGCATGTATGGCTGCCAATGGAACTGGTTCTCTTGTATTTATTGGTGATGTGACTGCTGACAAAAGCAGCAGGATGAATTCTGAAGTGTTTCGGGCAATATTATCTGCTCACATTCAGCCAAATGCTGCAGAACTCATTGGATGGCGTGTCACAGTGCAGATGGACAATGACCCAAAGCATACTGCAAAAGCAACCAATGAGTTTTTGAATGGACAGAAGTGGAATGTTATGCAATGGCCAAGTCAATCACCTGACCTGAATCCCATTGAGCATGCATTTCACTTGCTGAAGACAAAACTGAAGGGAAAATGCCCCAAGAACAAGCAGGAACTGAAGACAGTTGCAGTAGAGGCCTGGCAGAGCATCACCAGGGATGAAACCCAGCATCTGGTGATGTCTATGCGTTCCAGACTTCAGGCTGTGATTGACTGCAAAGGATTTGCAACCAAGTATTAAGAAGGGAAAGTTTGATTTATGATTATTATTCTGTCCCATTACTTTTGGTCCCTTAACAAGTGGGAGGCACATCTGCAAACTGCTGTAAGTCCTACACCGTTCACCTGAGTTGGATGTACATACCCTCAAATTAAAGCTGACAGTCTGCAGTTAAAACACATTGTGTTTGTTTCATTCCAACTCCATTGTGGTGGTGTATAGAGCCAAAGATGTTAGAATTGTGTCGATGTACCAATATTTCTGGACCTGACTGTATGTAGTGATCAGAATGATTTTATTAGCATTGCGGCTTACAAAAATACCAATAGAATATAAAAATGGTGTCTGTATGTCACATAATGTCTGTGTATGGAAATTTCAGTACCACTTTGTATCTGTACTGTACAGGGATTTTCACTCATTATAAACACATGAATCTTATCACTGTCCAGCAGTGAGTGACCCAGAGCTCTCCCTGTATTCTGCCCCTTTGCTGGCTGATGTATTGCAGTAGTATAGTTTTCTGAGTTATTTTGTTACAATGGGTTTTAAAGCTGCTCTTGTAGAATGCTTACAGTAAAGCTGGCGGCACACGAGCGTTTTGAGAGAATGGAAAAAACATCCGTGAAAGTGGGCGTTCCTTCCACTCTCTGCGCTCCGCGTACAAAGCGCGATCCTCCTATGGAGAATCGCGCTTTGTATCCTGTCAGCGTCTGTTTAGCTTTTTGACGGGGAGGGCTTTTTCACGTACGGTGGATGGCCTTCCTCGTCAAAAAACGCACGGACGCAGGGAAGTGCGGGCGCGCATGAGCCGTTAATATGCTCGTGTGCCGGGGGCCTTAGATAGGGTAAAAAAACGGCAGTTAAACAAATAAGATTAGAGAAACTACATGAAGTTAAGTAACATTTAAGATTTGTTAAAAAAATGTATAATACGTTTATTCCTGCCAATCATTGAATTAGATTTAGTTGTGAATGTATTCAGCAGTCAACGGAATTACAGTCAAATTAAATCATATGCTCACAGACTGAAATGACCGAGAGAATCACACCGGAATACATGCCATGTGCAGAATATGGAGCATTCACATCTTTATCTTCAATTATAGCTTAATAAAAAAGTGACAGGCAGATGTTGAGAAGCAGGAGAGTGAATAAAGTACCCGAGTATATAAATCATACGTCAAATAATTTGATTAATATGTTTTCATTAACAAATGGATATTGACAAGAATTTTTGTCTTTACGATATGCAACACATAAAGCATAGGGGTGAATGAATGGGACTTGACGTTACAATTAATTCATATAATTGGGATGGAATAAACTGCAGAACAAGATAAATTAACAGAGGTCTGGGCACCATGAAGTCTGTCCACGTATTGCTGAGTTCTGGTAAGTTGAAAAAGAGCTTGCAAAAT
This sequence comes from Leptobrachium leishanense, assembly GCA_009667805.1. Taxonomy (NCBI): domain Eukaryota; kingdom Metazoa; phylum Chordata; class Amphibia; order Anura; family Megophryidae; genus Leptobrachium; species Leptobrachium leishanense. The sequence continues at coordinate 151,551,613 of CM019067.1, read as the reverse complement.
TTAAGCAAAATTAAATTAACTCAGTTTAATGCTTCATTTTCTTAGTAGCCAGTCCTCAAGTATTCTTAATGGACTGGATATTGACTAGATGCCTTAATCATAGAAATAAAAAAAAATATATCCAATCCATTAGTCACTCTATGGAATGAGAGTGACAAGACTAAAAAGAATAGAAATGTACTTCGCATTGAACCTACTTATTGTGATGTTGTTGTCTTTTTCTGCACCATTTATTCCGAGTTCTTGAGGAATACAATTTGGTGGGGTGTTGGCTATGTATTTATGAATGTGGCTATGCTTTCATGACCTAATAATAAAAACAGGGCTCAGATTAGGCACGGAATAATGCCAAAATATATGATGTATGATACACTCTTTAAACCCTTCACTATCGTGGTCGTGTACACCAGTGTATGGCAGACGCAGCAGTACGTGATCGTGTTAACACTATCTGGGGCTGTGTTCTATGATTGAAAATTAAATTAGTTTGTTGAAAATGAACTTTGTTAGCTAGCTCGTCTCCAGAATGTGCCCCCATGTTTTAGAAACAGGTGTGTATAGACAACACGGTGGGAGTTCAAGACAGGGAACGCAACCAAAAGTAAAAAAGAAACAAGGAGAATCATATATAAGTTGTCACAGCCATCACGAATGGGCGGAGGGTAACCCCTATAGTTGATGTATAATGTAAATGGAGGCCTGAGAGAAGAGTACCAAGAAAATAAAAATAAAACGTAACTTTTACTTCAAGCAATCAGAATAAAAAGTGCGTCAAAGGAAGCACAATACAGATGATAACAACAAATAGCTTAACAACGGATATAAACATAAACAAAAAAGAAAATACACAAAAAGTCAAAAAACTAAACTACCAATAGGTGGTTCAGGAAAATGTCCTGATAAGAACACCAAATAGTAGTAGTTTGCAGGATGTGCTAAACTACAGGCACACTAATAGAGGGAACATGCCCTATGGCTCCTAGAGGATAGTACAGCACCACAACGAATGTCTAGTCTTGCTAAATAATTGCCAGACAGTGTATATGTCACGTTCCATGTTTCAAGCCCTGTCCCCTGTATATGTGATATCCTGTTCAGGTCTTGCTTTGTGTTGCCATTCCTGGGTTGCAGCCCAGGGGTTATTTCTTCTGCTCTCTCAGCTCACCTGTCTGCCATGTTTTTTCCACTCCCTATTTAAGAGCACTGCTCCCACAGTGCATTGCTCCATTATTTTGAGTTTTCCTGTATCATTCTGAGTTTTGCTTTCATTGTGCTTCCTGCTTCAAGTTCCTGTCCTCGTTGTATATTTTGTTCATATATACTATTGGTCCTGTTTGTCTGTCTGTTACTCCTGTCACTGTGTTCCTTGTTTTATTCTGGATATTCCTGTGTATTATTTTTCATACTGTTTCCTGTTTCTTGTTATTCAGTTTGTGGTTTTCTGTTTATTATTTCATGCTGATTCCTGTGTGCCGAGTTGGATTGTGTGACTACCCTCCCGGCTCTAGAACCCTGGCATCTGGCTAACATCCTCTCTCAGGCTTTCTGACTCCTGGCTTCCCTCATGACTATGATTATGTATTTTCCAAGACTGTATTCATTCCTGGTCTCTGTGTATATCCCAAGACTCTGCAAGGCTCTGTGGTATTTTCCATTTAGCGTAGATCTGGTTACCCTAAAGACCGGCCTATCAGTTTAGGGTTTCTTTGGTATTGCCGTGTAGGAGTTTCTGTTTAACCCTGTGTTGCTCTTACTACCTGTTTGCAGTAGTATTTCCTACAATTTGGGCTTTCCTCTTGAACAAGGGCCCCACCATGGCTCAGGCCTCGTGCCCCCATGACAGTATATCAGTGGTAGTTAAAGGAGGGAATCAGGCCTTTGAAGGTCTGTGTCAGTAGGAAAGCTAAGAAGATACAGATACAAAACTTAGCTACAGTGGTGCTGGACCAAGAAACTACAGAAAAAAGCATGCTGGAAGCTAGTGCGTATGGGATCCCAAGTTACCATATGTCTGCATATGATCCTGCCGGTCATGTGACCCGGCAGTCGAAGCCTCGAATATCCTCTAGCGCTAATTATGGGGCAGGATGCTGAATTAGCATCTGCCCCATAATATGGAGCTAAAACGGGGACGCTAAGGAGAAACCCGCAGGCGCAGGTTTTCCTCCTTAGTGCCCCCGTTTTAGCTGGTAGTATGTAATTCTTCCCTCTTTTGTTATAATTTACTTTTTGGTCCAATGAGGACTATCTGAAAGTCTCGAAACAACTCAAGGGTGCATTGAACTCATCTAGAAATATACATCTATATATATATATATATATATAGTTATAGTTAAAGGCACAGATTTTCCCGTTAGCATTCCCATATTAGCAAGAAATTGGGAATAGTGCCCTGAGAGAGAAACAGGGGTGAAGAGACATCAGAGAAAGGAGACACTGAAAGAGCAAAGGGAGAAATAGAAAGAGAACCAGGAAAGAGCGGTGTTAGTGAGGCCTAGTTGACGCAGCGTGAGGAGCAGAAGAGGGTGGTTAACAGTGTCAAATGCATGCAGAAAGATCAAGAAGAATAAACAGGGAGAAGTGGATTTAGCAGCAACGAAATCATTAGTCACCTTGGTCAGAGCAGTCTCTCTAGAGTTCTGGGAGCGAAAGCCAGACTGGTGCAGATCAAGTTGTGAGTTATTAGATAGAAAACCAGTGAGCAGATTATAGACCAGACGTTCTAAGATTTTGGAGGTAAAGGGGAGCAAAGAGTTGGGACGGTAGTTTGAAAGGGAGGTATAATCAAGAGTAGGGTTGCACCGATACCGATACTAGTATCGGTATTGGGGCCGATACTGGGTACTGCAGGAGTACTTGGTACTCGTGCAGTACCCCCCGATATTTTTTCCAATACCGGAAGCCGGCATTGAGCCGGCTTGCCGGCATCCGAGGGGCTGCGGCGGCTGTCCGAATGCTCTATCGGCATTCAGACAGCCGCCCCTGGAGCTCTGCGATACTTACCTTCCTGGGCGCTGCCGGGAATGTCTCCGCGCGCGCACTCGTTGGAAGGACCCCAGCCGCGACCACGTGATTGCGGCTGGGGTCCTTCCAAGGAGCGCGCGCACGGAAACTTTCCCAGCGGCGCCCAGGAAGGTAAGTATAGACACACTGAGCAGCTGCAGGGCCTGTCTGAATGCAGATAGAGCATTCAGACAGGCCCTGCAGCTGCTCTCCGCGATGATACTCACCTTCCTGGGCGCCGCCGGGAAAGTTTCCGTGCGCACGCTCCTTGGAAGGACCCCAGCCGCGACCACGTGGGACCATGTGATCACGGCTGGGGTCCTTCCAACGAGCGCGCGCGCGGAGACATTCCCGGCGGCGCCCAGGAAGGTAAGTATGGGGGGGGATCCATGAGCTGGGGGGGCATATCCATGAGCTGGGGGGGCATATCCATGTGTGAGCTGGGGGGCATATCCATGAGTGAGCTGGGGGGCATATCCATGAGTGAGCTGGGGGGCATATCCATGAGCTGGGGGGCATAACCATGAGCTGGGGGGCATATCCATGAGCTGGGGGGCATATCCATGAATGAGCTGGGGGGCATATCCATGTGTAAGCTGGGGGGGCATAACCATGAGCTGGAGGACATAACCATGAGCTGGGGAACATAACCATGAGCTGGGGGACATAACCATGTGTGAGCTGGGGGGGGGGCAAATCCATAAGCTGGGGGGGCATATCCATGTGTGAGCTGGGGCAGTAGGAATATATATATATATATATATATAATTGGGGGGGATATATACATGTGAGCTGGGGGCATTTTTATATGGTCTGTTCTTATTGGAAAGCGTCACATGACATTAAAGAAAAGTATCGGTACTCGGTATCGGTGAGTACTTTTAAAAAGTATCGGTACTCGTACTCGGTCTTAAAAAAGTGGTATCGGTGCATCCCTAGAGACAACTTCTTTTAGAATGTGCGGTGATCAGAGCATGTTTGACTTCAGAGGGGAAGACTCCAGAGGAGAGGGAGATGTTGAAAATAAGGGTTAAAGGAGGGACAATAACTGGTAGGACAGACCGAATAAGGTGCGAGGGGATGAGGTCAAGCAGACAGGTGGATGGGCAGGAGGACATGAAAAATGTCAAGACATCCTTCTCTGAGACTGGGGAAAATGAAGACCTAGTAGAAGAGGGGGCAGGGAGTGAAGGAGTGAGTGAGGTTGAATGGTTAGGGGACGAGGGCAATGAAGAGATTTCTAGTCGAAGTTTATTAATATTATTGGTGAAGTAGCCAGCAAAGCTGACAGCAGTGAGGTCTGTGGAAGGTTGAGTGGAAGCGGGACATATTAGCAGATTGAAAGTATGAAAGAGATGTCTGGAATCATGAGAAACGGTGGAGATGATGGATGTGAAATACGGTTGTTTAGTGAGGGATAAAGCAAGACTGTAGAAACGAAGCATGACTTTGTAATGCGGGAAGTCTTGCAGATGTGTGAGACTTCCTCCAGCCATGTTCAGCCATCCTGGAGACTTGGTCATGTTGGACTTGTAATAAGCCTTTGTGCTTCACACCAATTCAAGCAGATATCAGTCAGCATAGAGACTATTGTTGCCGACATTTCTGTGCTCTCTCGTTCCCTGCACTTCGGGGAATCAAATTTCCCAGCCCTGCGGTGAATTCAGTATTCACCGCAGTGTCCTCGAAGTTTATAGAATCGGCCGCCAAATCCCGGCACCTACCTGCCACAAACTCGCCGGCTGCCGCCGCAAACCCATCGCCTGCTGTCAACCCGCCGAACATCCGACGCAAACACACCGGAGGGCCACCAAATGCGGCCACCGAGCACAACGCCGACCAGCCACAGGAGAAAAACAACAAGCCACCGGACGAGAAAAATATATATATATAATTGAAAGTGTCAAAATTGAAACGCTATTTGCAAAAAAAAAAAAGCTGAACAAAAATGCCTGGAATTTACATATTAGATCCTATGAATGATAATAAAAAGTTCTGTTACAGAAAAATAGAAAATCCGCTATTAAAAAGAAGACAAAAAAATGTAGCTGAAAAAATCCCGAAAAATGCCTAAAAGATCCTAAAAAAAAAAATCAATAGACTTTTGGCTGCAGATTAAAATAATAAACGGTTTATTAGATATTGGATATAAACGGGAATATTTTTAACATTGAAGCCTATGAGATTCGCCTGAATAAACCTGCCGAATGAAAGCACCGAACAGCAGGGCAATTTGGCAACTTTTCTCTGCTGTTCGGTGGTCTCTGAATAGACAAAGCATTGCTTCTCTATGGGGAATTTCACTTCCTTCGAACAGGCACCATACTGGGTAGCAGTTCGCTAAAATTTGGCAAACTGCCTGCTCTCTGAATAGCCGAAAGGCCCCGAAATGTCACCATACGGGGAAATTCCCTGTTCGGTGCCATTTCAGGGCTAGATCGGCTCCCTCTGAATAACCCCTTATGTGAAGAAAAACAAGGTTATATGAAGGAAACTTAGCATCTACGATTAGCAAATCAGGTAAACTAAAATTATAAGAGGCAATTTTATTAAAAAGTAAAAAAGGTAAGAAGAATGTAAGATCTAAATAAAGCAAGCAAAAAAAGCAAACAAACAACCATAGAAATTATACATCAAGTGATAAAAACAGTATATCATTAAAAAATGATTATGCGCCAAAGAAAGCTAAAAATTTAAGTAAAGGATTATCCAAAGTATACAGATATAATCCTGTCCTTATACATTAGGGCAACTAAAATATTGACTGTAATAAGGAATTTACTAAAGTCTTGGCACAAGTATAGACATCTGCCGATTAAAGCAGTAAAATTAAATAAAATACCAAATACAGATAAGGAAGTAGAAAGTCAATATAGTGAAACAAACACACACTAACAAACTCAAACAAATAAAGATTATCTTTTAGAAACAACATAGCAAGGTCTTCTCATAGGGACCTGTAGATGATACATTGTTAAGAGTAAATATACTTAGTAAATATTTTCCACCCTACTAAGGGATTAATGTGTGCTCAGAAACATCTCGGGGATAAAATGAATTAGAAACATAGAAACATAGAAACATAGAAAAATGTCGGCAGATAAGAACCTTTCAGCCCATCTAGTCTGCCCAATTACATGGATACTTTACCTGGATTTATCTTTTGTTTAGGATAGCCTTATGCCTATCCCATGCTTGCTTAAATTCAATTACTGTTTTGGCCTCTACCACTTCTACTGGAAGACTGTTCCATGTATCCACCACCCTCTCAGTAAAATAATGCTTCCTGATGTTACTTTTAAACCTTTGCCCCTCTAATCTAAGACTATGTCCTCTTGTTTTGCTATTTTGTTTCCTTTTAAATATACTCCCTTCCTCTACCTTGTGGATTCCCTTTACGTATTTAAATGTTTTGTATCATATCTCCTCTGTCTCGTCTTTTTTCCAAGCTGTACATGTTAAGATCATTAAGCCTTTCCTGGTAACCTTTCTCCTTCAAGCCGTACACCATTTTAGTAGCCCTTCTCTGAACTCTCTCTAAGATGTCTATATCCTTTTGGAGATACGGTCTCCAGTACTGCACACAGTACTCCAAGTGAGGTCTCACCAGTGCTCTGTACAGTGGCATGAGCACTTCCCTTTTCCTACTGCTAATACCTCTCCCTACACAACCAAGCATTCTGCTAGCATTTCCTGCTGCTCTATTACATTGACTACTTACCCTTAGATCCTCTGAAATAATGACCCCTAAATCCCTTTCCTCAGATGTTGAGGTTAGGACTGTATCAAATATTCTATATTCAGCCCTTGGGTTTTTACGTCCCAGGTGCATTATCTTGCACTTATCCACATTAAAACTCAATTGCCACAACTCCGACCATTTTTTTAGTTTACCTAAATCATTTGTCATTTGGCTGATGCCTCCAGGAACGTCAACACTGTTGCAAATCTTTGTGTCATCAGCAAAAAGACATACTTTTCCATTAATACCTTCTGCAATATCACTAATAAAAATATTAAAGAGAATGGGTCCAAGTACTGACCCCTGAGGTACCCCACTGGTAACAAGACCTTGCGCCGAATAAACTCCATTTACCACAACCCTCTGTTGTCTGTCACTCAGCCACTGCCTAATCCAGTCAACAATATTGGAATCCAAGCTCAAAGATTGCAATTTATTGATAAGCCTTCTATGCGGAACAGTATCAAAAGCCTTACTGAAATCTAAATAAGCAATGTCTACTGCACCACCTGTGTCTATTATTTTTGTTACCCAATCAAAAAAATCAATAAGATTAGTTTGGCATGATCTCCCTGAGGTAAACCCATGTTGTTTCTGATCCTGTAATCTATGTGTTTTTAGATGTTCAACAATCCTTTCCTTTAACATGGTTTCCATTAATTTCCCCACTACTGATGTAAGACTAACTGGCCTATAGTTCCCCGATTCCTCCCTACTACCCTTCTTGTAAATGGGCACAACATTTGCTAATTTCCAGTCTTCTGGGACGACTCCCGTTAACAAGGATTGGTTAAATAAATCTGTTAATGGTTTTGCTATTACATCACTGAGCTCTTTTAATAATTTAGGGTGGATCCCATCAGGCCCCATTGACTTATTTGTCTTTACTTTAGACAGCTGCTGTTGAAGAATTGAAGTAAAACAAACAGAAACATAGAAAAAAGATGAGAAAGGGTAACATGAAAAAGAGGGATGTGAATTTCAGCACAACAAAAATGTTCATTAGAACGACCTGCCTTCAGTGAGCCCTGCTCATTCCTCAAAAGGTTTTTGGTTGATGGTGCCAATACAGAGAAGACTTTAGTACACGCAAATTAGAATGCTTTCACTAAAAAGGATGGTCAGTACTGAAATGCCAAAAAAGACTCCTCTACACAAAAGATACAGCAACCTCAAGGCAGGGCCGGATTATCATAGGGGCGGATGGAGCGGCCGCTCCAGGCCCCGTTTCTAAAATAGGCCCACAGCAGCCGCAGGCCGGCCTGCCACACACACTAAAGCAGAGACCGCTGGACTCAACGGCCGGCCCGTTTTCTCCGGATCCAGCGGCTGAGTGCTGTGTGGCTGCAGGTGTATAATAGGGGTCCGTAGGCGCACGTAAAGGTGTATATTATAATAGGGGTCTGTAGGCGCACGTATAGGTGTATAATAGGGGTGCGTAGGTGCACATGTAGGTGTAAAATAGGGGTGTGCAGGGATACGTTTGGTGTATAATAGGGGTGCATAGGCGCACTTTTGGTGTATAATAGGGGTGCGCAGGTGCACATGTAGGTGTAAAATAGGGGTTTGTATATATAAAAAGGCCCACCATAATACTCAGCACCAGGCCCATGATACCCTCAATCCGGCCCTGCCTCAAGGATCATTTTGACCTTGTTAGGCTTTGTCAGGAGGGCATAGTGAATACCTTTCTAGGCAGCTATAAACTGCTGTTAAGGCCTAACTAGGCTGAACTAGGCTCGTGTAGTGGAGATTTCCTTGGCAGTTGTGGCTGCGTTTTCTAGGTGATAGTAGTCTGATTTGCTTAGGTAATAAATTCTCTGTTATCATGGCACATCAAGCTAAAACCTGATGAGACCTCATTGGGCAAACACCAAAGGGCAGGCCACTTATGCTATTGCCAACTCACCGTATGCTCATAATTTATTTTTGCGCGCATTAACACTCAGTTAATATAGTTCTGTACCATCACTGAAACACTACATTCTGGGATGGTGAAGGCGAGTATGCGTCATGCAAGAAACCTGTATATTTTTTATGTTTCAAATACAATTGCAATATTCCTCTATTTGTGACCAATGGAATTCATATATGATACTGCACCAGAAGTAAACTTTTTTTTTGTGAGAAAGTATGTTACCAGGAAGGATATATTGAGATTTCTCTCGTTTTCAAGTATGTCTTGGATGGCGAGTATGTACCGTTAGGTGTCTTGCACTTGGACACTTACTAGAGAGGTGCTCTTGCTGGGATTCAAACCTGTGTCTCACAGAGTTCTAAATGTTTACATTGTTAATTTTTATAGCAGATATATTCAGGCTGGCAAAATAAAATACTTAGGCTGTCACAATCTAGATTTCCAATCTCCTGTTAGGATATTTAAGCAGCAATATTTTCCTGCAATCCGTGCTGATCGTAGCCTTGACATTTACAGCTAAACGCTAAAGATATTTCTATATTTCTCTGAATATTTCCTTTCCATTTGAAGGGATTTGCATCAAAACTTTGCAAGCCAAACGCTGAACACAACTAAGATTTCTGACTGTAAATAAGATTGCATTGTTAAAGTTGGACTGTGGCAATCTGCAGCGATCCCCTCTCCAGCCCTTGGAAGTCCATTATATGATTTGTCTCATTAAATTGCATTCTGTTAACCCGTCTTTCCTTTCCCTTTTGTCATCTTTCAGTTATTTTCCTTTGGCTTCCTGTCCTCTAATCATCTGTGTTCCTGTAAGATTGTAAACAGTACACAAGACATGAGTAAATAATCTGTACTAAAATTAGTATCCTGGCATAAAATTGACCTTTATCTTTTCAAGTGGTAATGGCACAGGATGCCATGCTTATCTCCATTGAAAATGTTTCTATTTTGACCTGAATTCTGCAAATTCTACTGTGCATTCAAAACATGTAATTCTTGATTGAGTCAGTATAAGCTTATTAAGTAATGTGAAAATAAACTACCTGGCAAAAAAAGTCACCACCTGTATTTAACTAAGCAAATAGGTAAAAGTCTTCCACTGGATAATTACGGCAGTGATAAATATGATTCAGCTGGTAAAAAGTGAAGTCCGCTGACTCTGGGAATATACTGAATGACCAGGATTTTCCATCAATGGAATTTCATTCTATCCTGATGGCATAGGTATATTCCAAGATGACAGGCATGGGATAGGCATAAGGCTATCCTAAATAAAAGATAAATGCAGGGAAAGTATCCATGTAATTAGGCAGACTAGATGGGCTGAACGGTTCTTATCTGCCGACATATTGTATGTTTCTATGACAGTATTAATGGGGCTCGAATTGTGCAAGAGTGGTCTAGGGAGCATGAGGCATGATCTTCACTCATGAATTGGCAACCACAGAGTCCAGACCTTAACCCCACTAGAATCTTTGAGATGTGCTAGAGAAGACTTTACACCAGTGTTTCCCAAACCTGTCCTCAGTAACCTCTAACAGGCCAGGTTTTGCAGATCACCTTGGGGAAATACAGACTGAAACCTGCAATCACTGAGCAGCAAATCATATCACCTGTGCTGTGCTTCAGATATCTGGCAAACCTGGCCTTTTAGTTGGTCCTGAGGACAGGTTTGGGAAACACTGCTTTACACAGTGGTCCGACTCTACCATCATCAATTCAAGATCTTGCCAACAAATTATTGCAACTCTGAACAGAAATAAATGTTTTTACCTTGTGTGTGGGATGAATTGTGTATTGTAGCTGTTAATTGGATAATTTCTTTGTTTTGTTTTTTAAGTAACTGGTAAAAGGGAATTTAAAGTGAAGCTCTGGAAATTATAGACTGACTTCTTTTACTACCCCATCAAGACTGTTGCTTGTGGGGGACTATGCTCCTCTGGGTAAAGAGAAATTGTTCTTTGGTCTAGCATTTGGAAAGTTAATTATTTTAGAGTTAAGTTATTTGCATTGATAACATGCACGGTGGCCAATGCTTATGTGATCATGAGACCAATAAAAGCCTGGTCCAGGAGAAGGATCCCAATAAATAGGGGGTGGCATCCAGAGGTTTTGAGAATAAGCGCAGTAGTACAATTTGTATGATTGTGCCATCACATTTGTAAGTGGGCAATTTTAAATATGGTTTCTAAGCGTGTAAACTGTATTACTCAATGGTTTTTTCTTATATTTTAGAGAACTGGGATGAAGCTGCATATTTCTATGTCAATAGAGGATACATGAGTTACCTCTTGGAGTGCTTAATATATATTTTATTTCTCATCTTTGGAGGATTCCACTTTTTGGGGTCTTTCTGGGTCTGTGAATGGACGGCTCTGCTGGGGGGGCGCCTGAAAATGATGACATTGTGCCGGGAGGGGTCCCATGGAACGGTCTGACTTCAAGGAAGTCAGACCCCGCAGGACCCCGACTGGAGAGGTGAGTATTCCCTGGGCTGAGGAATCCCCATGACGTGTGAAGGGTGTCCTCCGCATGTTGCAGGGAAACCCCATGAAGCTCTCCACATGTCTTTTGCATCTAAGAGGTTAAATTGGGGTTGGTGGGGACAGTTTACTAAACTGTATTTTGATAGTTTAATTTAAATGAACAGGGAGTTTCAAGTCACCTCCTTTTAAATATTTGGCTAGAGACATTGTGGCAGCTTAGAATTATTGTTATGGATATTGTGATAAAGTCCTCATTTTTGGTTCTTTCACGGACAGTGATTATTAAACCTTTTTGCCACTGAGTCAACTCACATGCTCATCAAGGCAGTACTTAACATGATTTTTGTTTTGTTTTGTTTTTTTCTTTAGATATAAGATATAACAGTACGATTAATAGAAAAGGAGAAATGTATAAACATTCAGATATGCAGTTTTTGCCCGGCGGGAGGGCTTTAACGCCGGCTGGGGCATACTAGTATGCTCTGCTAGCCTGCTGCTGCGACGGGCCCTCCTCCGGCCCACTCCAAACAGTGGACAAGCGTCATGCATCATTGCTTGCTAGAGGACGGCCTGAACCAGGCCGTCCTGCAGCAGTGAAGGGCATGCGACGCGCACCAGCTAGTGAGCGGGGCCAGAGGAGGCCCACTGAAGTACTAGTACACTCCACGGCTTCAAGGCCCACCCCGCAGAGACGGCATAGAACGCCCTGCGGTGTAAAATGGGTTAATAAGAACAGTGTTTTTTAAATTCAGCTGGTATGAGCGATCACGTCCTGCAAGCGGTAACGGTGACGAGCTGGCGAGAATAAATGGGTATCAGCTGCAGCTGCCTAGAGAGAGATAGAGCGCTGCTATGTGTTTATCGTTCAAAGGATGCAGGCGTCACTCGAGGAAGACTCAGTGCTCACGTACACGTCACTCACGAGAGCGTCAGCCCACACAAGTCACAGAAGTGCCAGCCCTCATACACGTCACTCGCAGGATCTCCGCGAGAAAGAAAAGAAAAAAGAAAAAAGAAAAAGAAAATACTATTTTTTTCTTGCTCACGTAGCTTCCACGAGCAACGTTTATAGAGGGCTGGCGGGCACTTATGAGACATGTGGGCCAGTGCTCTCGAGAGTGATGCGTATGGGAGCACTGTACTCCACATACAAGAAAAAAAAAAAGTGTTGAGACCTGCCGGTACTCTGTACCGGCGCATACCGGCTGAGAAAAAGCACTGCATACACCATTGGAGAGTGTCATTCTTTTCTGTTTGGTAATGATGTTGTTATGTACTCAACTCAGAAACACAAGTAATGAAGTATTTTTACACTATGCTAGTCATTAGTTTTCTTGATCTGAGCCTTTCAGGTGAGTCTATAGGAATTAAAACATTGCAGAGGCTTCAGAAGGGACCCATCAAAGTCTAACTTGTAGTTTATAGTTTGATTGCTCTCTGAATACATAAAGTGACAAATATGACCTTTAGGTCAATGGGATGTTTCTTTTGTCCACTTAAGATAAACCAGGATGCTTTCATTAAACACATTAAAATATAGGACGAATAACATAGCCAATATCAGTCTATTGGAAATATATGGTAAACCTGGACTGAGGAGGTTCCGTGGTTATGAAATCGGACAAAATAGAATTCCATTATAAACTGTTGTTGAATTGGCAAACACAATTTGGCATTTAGAATTACTGGTTCCCTTTGTAATGTGTTGATAACATGATTCTTAGATATGAGTTTCAAAGAGGTCAGAAAGTGAAGGGGGTCATACAGCGTTCTGGGAAGAGGATAGACTGGAAAGAACACAGAGTGAAATACTTTATAGTGCAATGAAATTTGATATGCTTACAAGTGATCGGTTGAATCTACATCCAAATCCGGGTCTTTTACATGAGGAAGACTGTGGTCGATGACTATCGTCTCTGTGTTTGCTAAGCAAAAGCCATTGGAACGCATAATTTCTGAATGGAAAAACATAAGAAAGTTTACATTTCATTTAAAACACTATACAATATAAAACTAATGAAATAAAAGCAAGAGAAGAAACAGCAGAATATTATGTATAATATATTACGTATACTGTATACATTTTTTTTCCACGTTTAACGCTATACTCTTTACTCCTAATATATATTTTTAAAATACTGTACATTGTATAAGTATATACAAAATCAGATTTTATACTTCCTTTTATCACACTATCAACTTTAATAATGTAAATCAGAGATATATACTGTATTTTGCACATATAGGTAAAGGAGAATTAAAAAATGTCACCGATGAAAAAACAAGTAAAATACTTTGGTGTCATGAATAGGAATGATCCCTCAGGCAAAACCTAAACTAACAGGACTAAGCCCTACAAAGATCCTTGGAATGGTCAGTAAAAAACAAAAACTATCCTATGACCTTTACTCCTCACATTCAGTCACCAACCAAATCTTGCTGCTTCCTCCTAAAAAACATTGCGCGCATCTGTCCCTTTCTTAATTAGGACCCTACTAAAATGCTCATCCAAACTCTTATTATCTCCCGCCTTGACTACTGTAACCTCCTTTTCTCTCTGGCCTTAAAAAAAACAGATTCTACCTCTACAGTCTATAATGAATGCTGGCGCCAGACTCATACGTCTCACCTCCCGCACCTCGCACACCTCACCCCTTTGTCAATCTCTACAGTGGCTCCCGGTTTCCTTTAGAATCCATTTCAAAATACTGGTGCTCACGTACAAAGCTCTCCATAACTGCGCCCCTGCCTACATCTCTTCCCTTATTAGCAGGTATACCACTTCCCGACCACTTCGCTCTGCCAATGATCTGATGCCATCAGTTCCTCATACCCGCAGCCCCAACTCCCGCCTTCAGGACTTCTCCCGAGCTGCACCCTTTCTGCGGATCTCTCTCCACTTGTAACAGTAACTAAACTAGAGAGAAGCCATAAAAATGCCATGGGTCAAGGATACGGCGTTACACAGAATGCGAAAACAAAGCCAAGGATTCCAAAAATCAGCAGAGTCAATAAACAGATCCGGGTCAGAAACAGAAATCAGCAAGGAGTATAGATCATGCACTACTGGATCTGCACAGCAAGAACCACAACAGAGCACTGGGGAAAAGGGTTGTAAGCTATTTAAAGGAAAGGAGTCTAACATCATTATTGTGAGATGCAGGCTGCTCCTTATGGTTGAGATGTCAATCAAAATGATGCAGGGAGGAGGAGTTAGTATAAGTCACAGTGGGGAAGCAGCGACTTGCTATAAAATGACTGTCAATTGAAGGGAGGATGGTGCATGGTAGCTGGCTACCGTCAATCTGGCTTTGAGCTGAGGAGACAGTGACGCGTGGTATACAATCAGCGCTGTCAGAGTGACGCGAGGTGGTGCAGGAGGCAAGATAGCACTGAGGGCCATCCACAGGGCATGAGAAACCAGCACCAGTTTGGTCATCAACCCTGACATTCAGACAGACAATAGGACCATTAGCCTCTTCAGTAACAAACCAGTGTAGACATAATTTACAAGTTATGTTTCGAAATCCAGAAATAAGTTATATACTATTTGCAAAGTAAATGGGTTGGTGATAAACATGTTATTTCCGATTTTGCAAAGTAGGCCATGTAGATGACATTGTACAAAACAGCAGTACAAAGATCCAGAGTGCTTCAAGCCACTGCCATTTGGATCTTTAGCATCTTTCTGGGCGTCATCTAGGCTAATGCAGACGCAGAACATCCTACTGGTATTAGCGAATTGTGAGTATAATCTGTGACCAGGCCGCTAGCCATATGGACAATACCATGGTATAAGACAAATAAAAGGTGAGGAAATGCAGCTATGTATGAGAAAATACATACATAGGAATATTGAGAGAGTTAAGCCCAGGTTGCAATAAAAAGAAATATAGTTGGTCTCTACAAAATAAAAAGTAATCACAGAGTTTCTATATCAACTACTACTAGATTTGTCCAGATGTAGAAGATGAAATGAAAAGACAGCATCACTTGCCTATGGCCCTGGGAGCTTCCTAACTGGCTGTTGCAGGAAGCTGCTGGTGCATAGGAATATGTCGCACAACAAGATTAGAATCTGACATCAAATGGAGAAACCCATCCACTGAGTCATCCATTCCTCATTCTGTGTGTTTTGAAATGGCACAAGGATGTCTGTCACAGACTAACAATGCTGGGAGTTGTCAGCTTGTGCTGCCTAATGGTTTGTTCCCACCAGCAACCATGTTAAAGTTTTTTTTTTTATATATTCCTACAATTAGATGCAATGCAAAGATCCAAGACCATATAAAGTGAGGGGAAAAATATTTGAGGCCCTGCTGATTTTGTACGTTTGCCCACTGACAAAGAAATGATCAGTCTATAATTTTAATGGTAGGTTTATTCTAACAGTGAGAGACAGAATAAAAAAACCAAAAATCCAGAAAAACGCATTTCAAAAAAGTTAAACTGATTTGCATTTTAATGAGTGAAATAAGTATTTGACCCCTTCGCAAAACATGATTTAGTACTTGGTGGCAAAACCCTTGATGGCAATCAAGGTCAGACATTTCATGTAGTTGGCCACCAGGTTTGCACACATCTCAGGAGGGATTCTGTCCCACTCCTCTTTGCAGATCCTCTTCAAGTCATTAAGGTTTTGAGGCTGACGTTCGGCAACTTGAACCTTCAGTTCCCTCCACAGATTTTCTATGAGATTAAGGTCTGGAGACTGGCTAGGCCACTCCAGGAACTTTTACAGTGAAAGACAGTATAACAACAAAAACATTTCGAAAAATGCATTTCCAAAAAGTTATAAATTGATTTGCACAAATACGGATTTCATTCATTAAAATGCAAATCAATTTATAACTTTTTTTGAAATGTGTTTTTCTGGATGTTTTTGTTGTTATTCTGTCTATCACTGTTGGAATAAACCTACCATTAAAATTATAGACTGATCATTTCTTTGTCAGTGTACAAATGTACAAAATCAGCAGGGGATCAAATACATTCTTTCCCTCACTGTAGCATTGCTCCTTAGCTAAACTGACATTTTGGGATTCAGTATCCCCAGAAATTTTACTTTGGCTCTAATACTATTTCTGTTAGATAACACACATTTCATTAGTGTTTTCCTCTATTTGTGGGCCTTCTAATTGGCTAGTGATTCACAAATATTTGTAAGAAAGTTTCACTGGCACAGAATCAGGGTTAATGAAACAGCAAGATTAGCAAGTAGTGACCACAATTGAACAGAATTGAATCACTCACGTATACCATACGAGTCACATAAAAATGACAGCTTCAATGGTGATAAATGGAGATACTACAATAAAAAATACAGAAAGAGCAACATAGCGTAAAACTGTACACCTTTAATAAATGGATAAAATCACAAATGGAACCACTCACAAGAGTAGTGGCACTACATATAAACTTTATGAGTGCAAACACGCATAGTACATTGCCCGGCGTTCACCAAAAACATTCCAGCATTCACTGTCTACGACCCCATTACCCTCTGTCCTCCGATGGGAACTTCACCACTTCACAGGTTGGACCTCGGGATCCCTGGATAGATGATAAGTAGACAGGGTGACGCTTCTGGTGATGAATTCGCCCCGGCAGAGAAACGAAGCTAGTACAACTTGACGCGTTTCATCTGGTGTAATACTTTGACTTTCTCAAGAGCTAAAGATCCTATCCATGAGCTCTCCTAAAATGGTCCCCGCTCACCATACTGGGGAACACGTGGCGTGCCGGAATATCCATGGCACACCAGAAGTGACAGATCGCCGCGTCACACCAGAAGTGACGAATCGCCTCACAGTGCTGGTGTCACCTTTCGTCAATCACCATTGAAGCTGTCATTTTTATGTGACTCATGGTATACGTGAGCGTTTCTGTCCAAGTGGTTGTTTTTCTGTTTTTTTTTACAGAATCAGGATACCTAAGTCTATAAGGAATGGAAAAGTGAGTTACAGCCATAATTAACTATTTCACTACCAAGTGCTTTTTGTTAAATTTTATAATATTTATTTTTCAACTGAAGTGTGAGATGCTTAGCTAACACTTAAAAGTAGGATAAAATATGCGTTTTTCACATATTCTTATTCTGACATAGTTAAAAGAATAAAATAATGTAAATTTGAACTTTTGAAATTTTTCTTGTATTCGTTTTTCTTTTACAGAAATATTGTGGGAATGAAAGATTCTGAACACTAGATGGCATCCCTTATGTTACACAATTCAAACAGTCTGCCTTTCAGAATATCTGCAGAAATGGCCTTTGTGGTAGATACTGTAAAATAGATAAAAATGGTCAGATATCCTGCTTACGGAGACTTGTACTGATCACAGTGAGATTATTAGCAACACAGCTTCCAAAAAATAGAATGTAAAAATAAAAATCTCTGTGTGTGTTATAATACCTGCATATGTAAACCACAGTAACACCCCTGATTTGTGCTGTACAAGGAGTTTCAGTCATTATAAACCCCTGAATCTTATCATTCTACAGTAGTGAGTGATCCCAGAGCTCTGATAGTATATCCCAGGCTGTTATAATGCCCTTTCCCAGGCTGTTATAATGTAACAGTAAAGTTTGTTGAACCTTTTGCTGCAGTGAGGGGGAGAGGGGGCGGAGCTGCTCATTGAAGCTTTTTTGCAGTAAAACACAATGACAAGAGTAAAATCTCAGAGAATTTGTTTCTCCAGGAGGATAATACTACATTAGAAAGGTATGCATATTTGGTTTTAAAGGATGGTTTTAGTTTTTACCCCTTTACTAAAGAAACCATCCCTCGATCCCAACTCTCCATCCAACTACCGTCCTGTATCCCTAGTTCCCTTCACATCTAAGCTCTTAGAAAAATTAGTTTTCAACCGCCTCTCCCTCTTCCTGTCCTCCAATTCCCTACTCGACCCACTGCAATCAGGTTTCCGTCCCCTACACTCAACTGAAACTGCCCTCACTAAAGTCACCAATGACCTCCTAACTGCTAAAAAAACACGGACACTATGCTATCCTCATCCTGCTTGACCTCTCGGCTGCTTTTGACACTGTTGACCACCCCCTCCTTCTGCAGACCCTCAGCTCTCTTGGTCTCTGTGACACTGCACTCGCTTGGGTTGACTCCTATTTATCCAACAGGTCCTTCTCTGTGTCCTTTGCTGGTAACTTCTCCTCTTCATTGCCTCTATCTGTTAGTGTACCTCAAGGCTCTGTCCTTGGTCCTCTGCTCTTTTCCATCTACACCTCCTCCCTGGGCAAAATCATTAATAGCTTTGCCTTCAATTACCACCTCTATGCTGATGATGACACTCAGATCTACCTCTCTACCCCTGATCTCTCTCCCCCTGTCCTTTCCAAAGTCAGCGACGGTTTATCTGGCATCTCCTCCTGGATGGCCTCCCACCACCTAAAGATCAACATGTCTAAGACTGAGCTCCTAATAATTCCTCCCTCTAATGCCTCTCCACCTCCTGACTTTTCCATCACGGTGGAGGGTATCACGATCTCCCCATCGAACCAGGTTCGCTGTCTCGGAGTTACACTTGACTCTGCTCTTTCCTTCATCACCCACATCCAGTCTCTTTCCTCCTCCTGCCGCTACCAACTACATAATATTTCCATAATTCTGACATTTCTTACCGCTGTCACCACAAAACAACTAATCCATGCCCTGGTAATCTCCCGACTAGACTATTGCAATAATCTCTTATCCGGTCTCCCTCTCTCCCGCCTTTCCCCCCTACAATCCATCCTGAATGCCTCCGCCAGGCTAATCCACCTCACCCGCCGCTCTGTCTCTGCTGCTCCCCTCTGCAAGTCCCTTCACTGGCTCCCCATCCACTGCAGAATTAAATTTAAAATCCTTACCCTGACCTACAAAACCCTCACTAACTCAGCTCCCCACTACCTGTCCTCACTAATCACCAAATACACCCCAGCCCGCTCCCTAAGGTCAAACAGCGACCTGCGCCTAGCGTCTCCCTGCATCACCTCTTCCCATGGTAGACTGCAGGACTTCTCACGTGCAGCCCCCATTCTCTGGAACGCTCTCCCTCATACGGCCAGACTTTCAACTAATTTCTCTTCCTTCAAACGCTCCCTTAAGGCTGGGGTCAGACCAGCGCATTTTTAACGTGCGTTCTGGCGCACTTAATCACGGCCGCACTAGCAGCAAATGACGGGCAATGATGGCCAATATACGAAGTACGGTCGCACGAAAGTCCGGCCGCGCAACGCAAGTGGAAAATGAACGCATTTTTTCGAGAACGCAGAACCTCTAGTACGGACGTACAGAGTGCGCTGCGCCCGCTAGCGGTGTGTGTGTGTGTGATTTGGAGACGTCAGACCCTGCTCATGTCCGGCCAACATAACGTCCAGACGCAAAAAGTTTCCTGGTTTGGATTCGTAAAACATCACGCACGAACATGCGCATCGTATGACCGTTTTCGCATATTCCGTGAAAAAATACATCAATCCGTTCGGACGCACTTTTTTACGTTCGCGTGTAAAAATGCTTTCGTTTGACCCTAGCCTAAAACGTTCCTATTTAGGGAAGCCTACCACCCGACTCACTGATACAACCATCAATCACTCTCACCTTGCAGTCCTCTCCTCCTGTTTCCAACCCCAACCCTTCTAGATTGTGAGTTCCTACGGGAATAGGTCTCTCATCTCCTCCTGTACTGTTTGTCAAATGTTGTTCAATGTATTGTAACCCTGTCTACACTGTGCCTATTGTACAGCACTGCGGAATATGCTGGCGCTTTATAAATAAAGAATAATAATAATAATAATAGAATGCAAAATCGGTATATGCATTTTTGGCAGCCAAAGGGTTAAACTGCGGCACAGATAAGTGTATAGTAGTTTTTAATGCATGCATTCAACAATTTCACTTCACATAATATGATTTACAGAAATAAACCATGTAACCTACGTTGACCAAAACATAATAAACATTGTTTTTCATCAAGATCAATGCAAGTTAGGAAGAGAATCTAGAATCTCTTGTGTTAGCTGTTCCCTTGCTTTGAAATACATAAAAGCCAGCCTACTGGATCTATTCAAAGCTTTGATCGTTTAAACTCTAGCACCTACCAGTACTTCAAAACAAAATGACTGAGTGATGAGGCTAACAAAATAACAAAGAAAAGACTCTCTCTCTCTGCAGATGCAATTAATAAACAGGACCACGAAAAAAGGTTTACAGATGAAACTTTTGGCATCCCCTGATGTCGCATACTATTTGCTACACATGCTGAGGTAAATATGTATTTTTTTTGTTTGAAATTAATATTTTTTTTCAAATTGTATTTTTCCTGCTCTATGTTTATTGTTTATGCATACATGGTTTTATTATTTTTTTTACAATGTTTTGATATGTTATTACTTTTGGATTATATTTATTGTTATTAAAGAGTTTTTTGTTTTATATTTATATTGTTGTGGCAATTCTTTTTTGGGAATACAATTTTAATCAGTGTTTCAAATAATACAGCTACAAAGCACAAAGCTAAACATCGAGAAATGAATCACAACCGGTTGGCGGTCATCTAAAGAACATCAATACATAAAAACACGAAAAGGGTGAGAGTAGCATCAGTACCAATGTGAGCCTGGGTGCGGTACATGAGAGCTTCGGAGTACATAAAATATATGCGGATCGTTATCTGAAAAAACAGGATCTATGGTCGTGGTGCCAATTGAGAAGTAATCCACGGATCCCAAATCTTACAGCAGTGAGGAACAGTGTCGTGCAGTTGGGCGGTCAGGTACTCCATCCGGTAGATGTACCAAACCTTAGCCAAGATTTCTGGACGGTGGGCCAATTTTTACAGTATTATTTTGAATTAATTATAGACGTGCAGGTCTGAGCTTGGTAATCAATATATATAACCATTCTGGTACATATGTACATGTTATGTCTGGTTTAGATCAAGGACATTGTAGCATTTGAAAGTGTGATTACTACTCTGACTTTAAAGGTTAATGGCAGACTATATGGACAGTTGAAGATTTAGATAGATATATAGACCTATGTGTGTGCAATCTGAACCATAGAAATAACTCACGACAGACAACAAGTGCACGGCCAGATGATAGACAAACTGACAGATGTAAAGATATACAGATAGGCAAAAATATATATATTTAGAGAGATCTTGAAACACACAACTGCATATATATATATACTGTAGAATTATATATATATATACATATATATATATATACACACATCCATAATCATACATACTCACACATACTCGAATACCCATAGTTATCAAACCATCCACAGAGGGATAGGCAATGTACTGCATTCTTATTGCTGACAACATACAGCAGTGGATAGTAAAAGACGAATCAGTAATATTTTGGGCTTTTTCGTCTTTACCTAGTCTAATATTTCACTGAACAATTGAACACCTCATCATCAGTGTAATGGGGTCTACTCTAATTTAAAAAAATACACATTTCTGCAATTTTCAATAAATGTATCTGTACTTTTCCGTACAGTTATTTTCATTCACTCGTGCGTTACAGTGATCTCACAAAGATTTCTTCTTGCAAATTACTTGATGCCAGAAAACTTTAAAATTGCTATGATTTTCTATCATAGATGTGATGGGTGTCTGAATTAATGTTCATATCATGAATAATAATCAGAAGGGAAAAGCCAGGAGACAACAAAAATCCAGAACAGATAGTTGGAAAAAAGAATGTGTCAAACCCTCAGAGTAATTAACCAGTTTTTACGTATGCCTTCCCAATTTTAAAACAACATAGTTACAGAACTTTCCCAAAACTCACAGTAATGTGTGTGTATGAGTTTTATTGCTGTGGAGCTTTGTGATACGCGCATACACGCCATACAATATGTGTATTTTATAGCTCTGGAGCTCTGTGAAATGCATAGGTACCTCATCACCTCGGTGAGGTGGATGGTTGAACTGCATTTTTGCCTTTTTATCCTGGGGGGGTGTAAAAGGGAGCATCTGCCCCGGGTGCCAAATGCCCTAAGTACGCCTCTGAGTG
This sequence comes from Leptobrachium leishanense, assembly GCA_009667805.1. NCBI lineage: Eukaryota > Metazoa > Chordata > Amphibia > Anura > Megophryidae > Leptobrachium > Leptobrachium leishanense. The sequence continues at coordinate 151,529,432 of CM019067.1, read as the reverse complement.
TATCAGAATGTATGTGATATTTTCTTTAGTTGTGGCTCAATTTAAAATTTAAATCAACTGAATCTATGAATGATTCAGATCACATGAGTTCTTTAAAAGAAAAAATCTTATTTACTGTCGATTCATCTATCATACTGGTAATGACCACAACTAAGTTCCTGCTTATTATTAAAATAGAACAAGAGGTACACCGTATACCGTAGCATTGCCTCTTACCCAATAGTTTGATATTAAAGACATACTTGAAAACGAGAGAAATCTCAATGTATCTTTCCTAGTAAAATAAATAAATAAATAAATTACACTGAAGTCGTATGACCTTTGTACTCTGATGAATAGATTCCATGAATGAATGAAGCCTATCAGCTCACTCCATAATCCCTCTATTGCACCTTTCTCATCTATCTCTCCAGACCCCCCGTGCATCCCATTAAATCTCATACTCAGCTATTTAACCTCACCGCTGTGTGTCACCCCTCTCCTGCTAGATTTTTAGCTCTTGAGCATGGTCTTCTTTTCCCATAGTTCTCAGGATGTTTTATACATTGTATATTTGGTTGATTTGACCTATTTTACATGGCTATGGAATTTGTTGACACTTTATAAATACTTGTAACTGTAAGTGGATGCTATTGATGTTTCCGTCTTCTTGATTTCACAAAGACTGATACAGATCAGTTGAAACTCTATGTCATGCAATATAATAAGCTTGACTTTTATTGTAGAGTGCTGAACCTGCTTTATTGTCACTTTCTGAAGACTGAATTTAGTGGGATCTGAGGTCATGGCGCACCCACATTAGCAGTTGATGATGTAATTTATAACTTGCAGTTATCCATCACTATGCAAACCTATAGAATCAATCTACTGATAAGCTACACGAAGAACACCTGCAAAACTTGCAAGTAATGGTAATAACCAGAAGATGATCCTAAAATGCCATGGGGTGTTATCATGCCAAATATTATTACCTATTACATTTATTTTCTGACTTACAAGAAATCATGAGATTTATTACTGTTCTCTATATGTGCTGCCACCTAGTGGACACTAATAAATCCAGCTTGAATAGCTATACAATACATTATGAAGGTTATTCAAATAGAATCGAAAAGTCACCGCACGTTCGGCGACTTTTCGTTCTCTTCAATTCGGTGCGATTCGGAGATCCTATTTCAGCGACCCTGAGGTGTATTCAGTAAGCACCACAGGGCCGTCATAGTGCAGGGAAAAGCCGCCGCAAACCCGACGAACACTCACCGCAAAACCCGGCGAACGCTCACTGAAACACACAAAAACATCTGGATTAACCTCGCTGAACACGCCGCAGAAACCCGACTAGCCGCCGATCGCAGCGCAGAGCAGCCGCCTGAAATACCCGACATGAAGACGAAGGAGGTGATAAAAAAAACAGTACGCTTGAAAGTTGGAAAATTGAAACGCTGTTTGCAAAACAATAACTTAGCGAAAATGTCTAGAATTTACATATAAGATCCAATGAATGATAATAAAAAGGTCTGTTACAGAAAAAATAAAAAACAATTAAAAAAAAAACAGAAAAAAGTTTGCAAAAAAAATCCCAAAAAATGCATAAAGAATCCTAAAAAATCTATGAATAAAGAGACTTTTTACTGCAGAATATAATAATAAACGGTTTATTATTTAATTTATCTAATTTATTGCATTAAATCGGGAATATTTTTAACATTGAAGCCTATGGGAATCGCCTGAATGAATCTGTCGAATGAAAGCACGGAACAGCAGGGCATTTCGGCAACTTTTCCCTGCTGTTTTGTGTTCTCTGAATAGCTGAAGCATTGCTTCTCTATGGGGATTTCACTGCCCTCGAACAGGCACCGAACAGGCACCGTATGTGCAGGCAATTCGCCAAGATTTGGCGAACTGCCTGCTCTCTGAATAGCCGACTGGCCAGGAAAGGTAACCGTACGCTGAATTTCACTATTCGGTTACCTTTCGGCCACAATTCGGATCTCTTTGAATAACCCTGTATGTACCAGATTTCAGGTTCCCTATACTGGCTGAGCTGGTAATAGGGAGCTACTACTACAAAAAATTGGCACGAGCCGTTCTGCATAAGTGACTCTAAATTATGGCCCTCTGTGTCAGTGGCTCTCAATTTTTGCGAGTACAGCTGCTAACAGTTACCTGTAGTGGAACTGCCCGTCACTGCTAGTGGCATATCCTGGAGTCCATGGGACTCCATGAATACCAGAGAAATCGGGTTACGAGATTTGACGCAGCTGGTGGAAATAATTATTTGTTTTCAGTGTCCTTCTGTCTGGAGCATGAGGCAGCGATATATCTCGTCCTCTGCACTGAAGGACTGGAGGTGAGTGTAGCTTATTTTTAGCATAACCAGCTATCATTTGTTTTTGATGGCCAGTAATTTTTTTGCCTTACCAGCTGCCAGCTAGAATAACGGGTGACATTGGAGTTGCATGTCATTCTCTGTCTGGCTACTCAAAGCATAGAAAATGTTAATTTCCAGTAACCTGTTGCAGCAGCAGAGCCACAGGAGAGGTTTGTGGATCAGATGGAACAGGAGGTGGGATATTATCATAAACATGTGGCACCATTTATACTTAATGGCTCACTAGTTAATTATTATGGCTTGGTTGGAATAGGGTCCCAAGTCAGGTATAAATGTAACCAGAGATGTTGTTAACCTATAAATTCCACAGACATTAAGGCCAGTGTCAAACAAGCGTTTTTCACAGCGAAAGGAACGTCCGTGAGAGTAGTCGTTCCTTCCACTCTGTCGCCTGAATGCCCACCTTGCTGAGCGTAGTTAGTGCGCTCAGCGCTGCAAGGCTCGATCCTCCTTTGGAGGATTGTGCTTTGCAGCCTTGTCGAACGCAAGTCGTAGCATTTCAACAGAGAGGCTTTCAGCAAGTCCGCTTTAGCGTGTGCAATTCGTGTGTGGCTGGCCCCGTGGAAACGTCACAATGCTGAGACTGGCGTCGGAAGTCACGTCAGTACGGGCGCACATAGTGACACTGGCTTAATGGTTTCTGTAAATTTTCAAAAGCTCTGATTACGTTTATACCTGACTCGTAATCTAGCCCTATACAGTTAAAGCTTTAGATTTCATTTTATTCTCCTCTATTTATTGTATAAAGTCTAAACAAGTCAAAACCTGGAAGTTGCTCAAAGTGAGGTCTATGAAATATCCACTATCTTGTCTTCCAATTACAAAGCAAACATACAGACCAGCTCTGATACCCGTTGTACTTTGTATAAAATATAAATTGTTGCCTTTTGTGTCTTTGACTTGATATACTAGTTGTTAAAGAGAGTTAGAGTTCAAAATAAGACGTAACATTCATGCTGTTTATTGATCTTTACCATTTATCTTATTATTTATCTTCCTACCATTTGTTTTGTCCTGAAATAAATACCAGGTTAAAGTGACACAAGACAAATCACTGCAGAAGCTGCAAAGTACAAAAGAAAAACATCGCTATAGACATAAGCACTTCCAAATCATAGAAAAATAAAACAGAACACATAAGAGATCCACAAGACCCAGTCAAGCTGATCTTACCCCTGTCTGATACAAAGTGTAGGGTGGATTAATAAACTATATGGGAAATGGTAGGATCAGGGCTGGATTTGCATCTCAGGAGCCTGTAGGCACAGAAATGTGGAGTGCCCCCCCAAAAAAAAAATAAACATGCCAAAATGATTTTTTAAATTCGCGCTTTGGGACAAACTAAAATAATTTATAATAAAAACGATTAAAAGAACCAAAACCATTTCACTCTGCACTCAAATAAAAAGAAGGGACAGAATCTGTTGCCTTAGTTGAGTTAGTGCAGTGGCATTGTTTGTTTTATATGTAAAAGCATATGTTGCCACTGCTGTAGAATAGAGAATTGAAATAAATTTTGCATTTAGTTTTTTCAATTTTTTATTTTTACAAATTACATGGTCATGTTTGGTATCCTTGTAAAGAACAGACTCTGACCTTTCCAATGACATCTCCCTTAACCTTGTGCAGTGTACAATTCAGAGATGCAGGTTCCAAAATCCTCCTGTCTCTCCTCACTGCAGTGCAGCAGTCTAGGTTGTCAATGAAATAATGTGTTGCATCATCAGCTCCTCACTTGTTGGAAGTGTAGGAAATGAGAGGGTGAGTTAGTGCAGCACCACTGTTCACTTTATAATTGTAAACTGAATAATAGTGCTGCGTTAGAAAATAAAAGAAATAAATATTTTTTTGCCATATTTTTACACAAATCTAACCTGGTTATATTTGGTATCACTGGATAGGCCATAATCTGGCATTTACAACGATGGATCATATGTCCCTCTAGCTCTCAGGGCTCCAGAGATACAGTGGTCTAAATTATTGTAATGTAATGTATGTGAATTTAAAAAAAAACTGTTTTCTTTCTACAGATCAAGGAGCGCCTTTGTGGCAGGCGCCTGTAGGCACGTGCCTACTCTGTCTAGCTATAAATCCGGCCCTGAGCAGGATCTCAAAGACAACCAGGATTGGGTGTCAGACATGCTTGTTGTGATCTGTTCAGGGGATCCTAAAACTGCCTCTTGGTACTGATGTGCTAAGATACAAGGGAGGGTTTGTGCTACCTGTCCATCATTTAGGTCTCTACCTACAATTTATGGGTGCTCTATACATGGTTGACGATACTGAGATCAGGATTTGTATTTCTGTATACAAATTGTTTTTGCTAAGAAAAATATATATTTTGTGCCTCATAAGCTTATGTTATATTTAAATTATGTAATAAAAGTAATTGCATTCTTTTGTGTAATTAATAAATGTTCCATGGACACAAACCTTAATAGAACATACAGAGCATGTTTATGTACGTTACGATTTTGTGATGTTGGAGAAAGCACTGGTTCAAAATAATTTTATTGTATTTCCTACGTATCATCCCTGATGCCCTAATACTGCATTATTCACAGTGTGCTTAGCAATTAGCCAAAGGAAGAAAGTTGGCTAAGCGCCCATTGAGTGGATGGCTCTGCCTCGGCTCCAGGAAGAACAATAGGATTGCCAAGTTTCACTAGCAGACGGTCAGTTCAAGAATGCCAAGCAGGAGCTTTAAAATACATATATTAATAGAATTTAAAGAGTCGTCCTAGTGTTTTTGTTAATTATTTATTTAGGTCTTCATTCTGTTTAATTAAGCCTTAATAATAATAAAATATTTTGTTTTCAATTGACAGTATTTAGAATTTTCTGACTACAAACAGTTAAAGAGACAGTCTAGCAGTTTTTTTTCCACTTTTCTTCAATCAGCTTAGGCTAGGGTCAGACTAATGCATTTTTCGCGTTGTCCGTGAAAAAGTGCGTTTGAACAAATGGACGTATTTTTTCACGGAATATGCGATAGCGGTCATACGATGCGCATTTGCGTCCGTGATTTTGTACGGATCATCAATAAAACCCTTTTTGCGTCTGGACGTTATGTTGGCCGGACATTAGCAGCGTCTGACGTCTCCGAATCACGCACACATGCCGCTAGCGGACGCAGCGCACTCTGTACGTCAGTACTAGCGGTATCACGTTCTCGAAAAAAAATGCGTTTGAGTGCCGCTTGCGTTGCACGGCCACACTTTTGTGCGGCCATACTTCGTACATGGCCCGTCATTGGCCGTCATTTGCTGCTACTACGGCCGTTCGCACTGCGTTCGTCTCACCCTAGCCTTAGCGTGCTATAATAATTTTCCTAATTCACATCCATTATTTATTTTTCACTGTCAACAACGTATTCCTTTCAAAAGAAGGGTCTGCAGACCTCTCCTGATCTAAGCACCTGGGGCAATATTACAAAGTTGGTGCTAACTTAACCAGAGCTGTTGTAAACTTACCAGAGCCATATTACATAGTTAACGCTAACGTTAGCGCTCAGCTTTGTGAGCATTAACGTCAGCTTTGGTAGCCCTAGTGCGGGCGGACCATATTACATTCCGAAAGCTAACGGGTTAAAAAACCCGTTAGCAATTCGGAGCTTGCGCTTTTCTGCGCGAGCTTACTGTACTTTGTGCTCCCTATGCTTAACATGGGGAGTGCAAAGTGTTAATTAGCGTTAGGATTACAAAGTCCTAAAACTAACTACTCACCGCTGAGGTTAACTGAAAGTTAACCACAGCTAGGAGCTGGTGCTAACTGATACCTAGTCTGCAGAATCATTTCTCACCAGCCGCCGCGTTACTATCCTTCTACGAGGCGAGCGGCCGCTGCATGAAGCTTGGCTGCTCGCCTGGGATCCAACAGCCAGCCACGATCTCGCGAGATCGCGGCTGGCTGGTGGATAGATCCCAGGCAAATGGCAGAGCTTTATGCTTGCGCATATGACTCGGAGGGGCTTGGCAGAGCAGACCAGATGGCAGAGGAGAGGTGAGCTGGGGCAATATATCCATGTGAGCTGGCCTGGGGCAATATATCCATGTGAGCTGGGGCAAATATATCCATATGAGCTGGGGGCAAATATATCCATGTGAGCTGGGGGCAAATATATCCATGTGAGCTGGGGGCAAATATATCCATGTGAGCTGGGGGCAAATTGATATCCATGTGAGCTGGGGGCAAATTGATATCCATGTGAGCTGGGGGCAAATTGATATCCATGTGAGCTGGGGCAAATTGATATCCATGTGAGCTGGGGCAAATATATCCAGGTGAGCTGGGGCAATATAGCCATGTGAGCTGGGGCAATATAGCCATGTGAGCTGCCTGGGGCAATATATCCATATGAGCTGGGGCAAATATATTCATATGAGCTGGCCTGGGGCAATATATCCATATGAGCTGGGGGCAAATATATTCATATGAGCTGGGGCAATATATCCATGTGAGCTGGGGCAATATATCCATGTGAGCTGGGGGCAATATATCTTCATGTGAGCTGGGGCAATATATCTTCATGTGAGCTGGGGCAATATATATCTTTGTGATATACATAAATACAGAAAAAATGGCGTCGCGCCCATACTCACTTATTTTCGGAGCGGCAGCAACTGCCAGGAGTAACAGCCCAGTCAATGTATAAAACATAACAAGGAAAAAGAGTGTCATCTGCGCTCGTTTCTATGTGTTCCATGCACAACAAAAATGGAGGTTTTTGTTTGTTTCAATGGCCATTGCAACGTAAGCCCACTCGCCACTTCAAGGCACCTCTTTAGAGTGGGTACCCAACAATTGTAACCAAAAGGCCGCTCTACTGAGCAGCTCCAAGCCCCTCCAGCTGCTTTTTGGTTACAATTGTTGGGTACCCACTCTAAAGAGGTGCCTTGAAGTGGCGAGTGGGCTTACGTTGCAATGGCCATTGAAACAAACAAAAACCTCCATTTTTGTTGTACATGGAACACATAGAAACGAGCGCAGATGACACTCTTTTTCCTTGTTATGTTTTATACATTGACTGGGCTGTTACTCCTGGCAGTTGCTGCCGCTCCGAAAATAAGGGAGTATGGGCGCGACGCCATTTTTTCTGTATTTATGTATATCATGCTTGTAACACCAGTCCGTCGTTCTGCAGCTGTTCCTCTTTCCATGTTTTTGTTTTTGATCCCAAATGGGAAGTGCTTGGTGCGTGTATAAATAAAACCCACCATCTTTGTCTCTCCTTGCTGAAAAGCAGCTGGAGGGGCTTGGAGCTGCTCAGTAGAGCGGCCTTTTGGTTACAATTGTTGGGTACCCACTCTAAAGAGGTGCCTTGAAGTGGCGAGTGGGCTTACGTTGCAATGGCCATTGAAACAAACAAAAACCTCAATTTTTGTTGTACATGGAACACATAGAAACGAGCGCAGATTGTAAGGATATAGGGTCACCCAGCACGCAGACAAAACCCAGAAAGGCAAGAAAGGACCCTAAACTGAGAAGCTGGTCCTTAGAATGGCCAGGTACTAATCTAGAATACACAGAAGTACAGATCAGGGACAGGAGAGATATCATAGTATAAACAAGCCAGAGGTCGGTACACGAGGTAAACATATGCCAAGGGATAAAGCAGAAAACACAGTCAAAATACAAGCCAGAAGTCAAACCAGAAAATCAATAATCATAAGCTGTAGAAACGCGCTGAAGGCTAGAAATAACCACGTCAGGGCTCAGAGCACAGACTGGAACTGATATTTAAAGGCCTAGATCCCTGGCCAGGTGTGGCATACAAAGTGGCCTGATTCAAAGACTGGCGCCCTCTCTGTTGGGAAGGCCGTACTGCAGGAGCAGTAGCAGGCATGACAGTACCCCCCCCTCCACGAGCGCCCTCTGGGCGCCGAGATCCCGGAGCAGTGGGATGAGAACGGTGAAAGGCACGGACCAGACGGGGGGCATGGAGATCAGAAGTAGGAACCCATGAGCGTTCCTCCGGGCCATATCCTCTCCAGTGCACCAAATATTGAAGACCACCACGGGAATGACGGGAATCAACAATGGACTGGACCTCAAATTCTTCTTGTCCCTGGACCAGAACAGGACGTGGTCGAGGAATAACAGTGGTGAACCGATTGCACAGAAGGGGCTTCAACAAGGAGGTGTGAAAGGTATTCGGTATACGGAGGGTATGAGGTAGGTCCAGCGCATAACTGACTTCGTTGATACGTCTTAGGACTTTGAATGGACCAATGTACCGCGGAGCAAATTTCATTGATGGCACACGTAACTTAATGTTACGGGTAGACAACCAGACTCTCTGGCCTGGAACATAGGAAGGACCCATCCGCCTATGCCTATCTGCATAGGTCTTCTGTTGGACTGCAGCGTGACAGAGGTTGGAACGTACCAAAGTCCACACTTTATGAAGAGACTGAACATAGGAGTCCAAGTCAGGAAGACCAGTGTCAGCACTAGGGGATGGCAAAAAAAGTAGGCTGGAAACCATGGGCAAACAAAAACGGGGAGTGACCAGACGAGGCATTAACATTACTGTTCAGAGCAAATTCAGCCCAAGGAAGCAAAGATACCCAATCATCTTGCCCTTGAGAAGAGAAGCTACGAATGTAGTTCTCACTAGACTGATTGGCACGTTCGGCAGCTCCATTGGACTGTGGGTGATAAGCAGAAGAAAATGATACTTTAATACCCAACTGTGAACAGAAATTTCTCCAAAATCTAGAAATGAACTGTGGACCCCGATCAGAGACAATTTCATGAGGCAAACCATGTAATCTGAATACCTCTTTGGCAAATATGTTGGCTAGACCTTTAGATGTTGGTAATTTCTTGAGAGGAACCAGATGAACCATTTTAGTAAAGCGATCAACAATGGTCAAAATCACTGTATGCCCTTCAGAAGGTAGCAAATCTACTATGAAATCCATAGAACTATGTGACCATGGTTTGTCAGGGATGGCTAGTGGTTGCAATAGCCCTGCAGGACATTGAGTAGAGGCTTTGGATTGTGCACATACCACACATGCCTGTACATATTCTCTCACATCCTTGGCAATGTCTGGCCACCAGTACATCGGTGTAAGGGCTGACAATGTCCTTTTTATACCAGGATGACCGGCTGGCCTGGAGGCATGATAACAAGAGAGTAGTTCCTTTCTTTCTGCGTCAGGAACAAACAACTTGTCAGGAGTCTCAGGAGGAGCTGTACTTTGCATAGCTTGGATACGAGTAAGGAGTGTAGAAGTAAGGGTGAGGCGGGGCGTGTCCACGGCGCCGACCAAGATGGCCGCGTAGGCAGAGAGCTCCTTCCGAACCCGCCGCACTCGCGCTTACCGTGACCCGATAGCACCTTCAATGGGGAAAACGCACCGTGCCTCGAGTGCCCAACGCCCCCAGGCACCTACCAGCCAAAAACCGGCCGTTTCCCTGCGGGCATTTTTGGTGCCGCTGACGCCAGCCGCGACCATGCGGTCTGAGGGCCCGCACGCCGCACAGGAGCTATCACCACGCTCCCCTGAGTCCCCCATACCGGACACTGAAGGAGCCATGGGACAGATGCAGGCTGCGGACGGACCAGACTGGGCCACAATACTGGCCAGGCTGCCCACAAAGGAGGATCTGAGGGAGGCAAACGCTGCTATCATGGCAGAGCTACAGCAGGTCAGAGGAGATTTACAGGGCCTACACACGAAGATCCATGCTGTGGAAGCTACCTGTGACGCTCTGAATTTACAACAATCCGCTACTTCCACCAAACTAGACTCACAGACCGAACAACTCAGAGGTATGGCACTCCACATGGAAGATCTAGACAATCGTGGCAGACGTAATAATTTGCGGATTCGTGGCCTACCTGACACAGAAGAATCCCCCACCCACCTTATTCCTACCCTCACATCCATCTTTAACACCCTCCTCGACAGGCCGAATTCTACCCCTATCGCCTTCGTACGCGCCCATCGCGCCTTGCGCCCACGTGGGACTGGACCTCCAAGAGATGTCATCTGTTGTCTCGAAAGTTTTCCCATCAAAGAAGAACTACTGCGGGCTGCTCGTACCCCCACTCAAATTTCCCATGATGGAGTGGAACTACAGCTTTTCCCAGATCTCTCCCCTGCAACCCTGGCTTTCCGCAGAGCACTGCGCCCCCTCACGAGGAATCTTCAGGCGCAGAAAATCAGGTACCGCTGGCATTTCCCTACTGGGCTTCTGGTTTCTACACCCCAGGGACCATTCCTGGTTCGGTCTTCCGCTGACATAGACACACTGGTCTCTGACCTCCAGCTTCCTCCGGTGGGGCTGTTGTGGCCGGATCCTGTCCAATTTTATTCTTCTAATCGCCCTGGCGTGGCTGCAGACGCCTTACCGCAAAGGCCCACCAAAAACCGTCTAACAGCTGGACGACACCGGGGTTCAATGGCCTGAAACACAAAGCTCCCCTAACGGGGCTGCCGGTTTGCACATACGATTTTTTGAACTAAGCTTATGCCCACAGCCCACAGGTTGATCACATCAGCCTCGAGGCGGTTCCCGTTGTGTACACCTGGACTACAGACGGATGAGTGTGACATACCCTCCGACCTACCCCCATGAAGCAAGATGACCTTTAAGAAGAAGAATCTGGACGGATGACTACTCTTGTTGACTGGGACACGGAGACACAAACGCTTTACAGGTCCGTGGAGCCCCTGCAGCATTGCGGGGAGAGACCCCATGGATCCTCACCTACGGTTTATCTGACTCTCCGCCGGGACTTATATCCTGAAATTTAAGCACTCCACCCATACAAGAGGCCGCATCAGCTATCACACTTGCACCTGTCCTGTTTCAATGGACCCCTGGCAGGGGACCACGAATCGCTGGCAGTTCTCACGTTCTGATGGTGCAGGATCAGCTTCGAACAGCAGAAACAAGACGGGTAACTATGTCTCCGATTTTTTCATGCCGGGGGCACCGGGACTTTCACTATCTACGTATATATACACGCACGAAAGACTTTGCTCGGTTACGGAGTTATCCGTTCTCCTCATACCGGATTTCCCCCCACCCCTTTTTTTTTTTTTTTTTTTCTCTTTTTCACCATAGAAATGTTTTTCTTAACCTTCTCTTCTAGGGTTCACAACATTAGCACTGTTTAAAGTTTCCACTTTTATGCGCTTTTCCTTAAGCATTTTTAAGTTAAATTACGTGGGGTCGGAGAGGCTTCTTCTCTGCTGGAGCGATACCATCTGGTTTGCGGAGTAGTGGTTGACACCTCCCGCGTGGTGCCTTCCGGACTACCCCCACACTCGGAGGACAGGGCGACGCGACGGTTGGGAGGGACTCTGGGAACTAATTTTGGGCCCCGGAGCTCATACCCAACCTAGCCCATACCTCATACTCTTAGGCCCGAGGGTTCTTTCCCCTCGTTTTCCCTTTCTGGGCCTCCCCTCCTTTGACGTTCCCTTTATTCTTTCCTCTGTCCCCCAATACCTACCACCCACATTTTGGAGACCTTTACCGCTGCCACACACCACACTCCACCTCCCCTGCGGGTGAGATATGGCATCCGCCCAGCCAACCCACCTGACCCTGTTCTCTATTAATGCCAGAGGTCTCAATACCCCGGAGAAACGTTCCTACGCTTTGAGGGACTTTCATAGGGCCAAAGCCTCAGTTGTGTTTCTCCAGGAAACCCACTTTCGAGAGGGGTCTGCCCCTAAACTAACTAACTCAAGGTTCCCCTTAGGTTTCTCCAGTAACAACACCCTAGCTAAATCTAAAGGTACAACAATTCTGTTTGCCAAATCGGTCCCCTTCCAACATAGGGCCACACTTGCAGACGGAGAGGGAAGATACGTTGTGGTGAAGGGTACGATTGCGGATCGCATATACACATTCGCTAACGTTTATGCCCCAAACAAAAGCCAACACAAATTCTTAGCCAAATTCCTCACGACACTAAATGACTTTACAGAGGGTTGTCTGGTTCTGGGCGGGGACTTCAACCTCCCACTGGATCCTCTGCGGGATACGTCATCGGGACGCTCTGCTGTCCCCGGGCGTGTCTTGCGCAGGATCAACTCACTTCTCCACTCGAACCGACTGGTGGACTGCTGGAGGGCACTCCACCCCGATGACCGAGACTATACCTTTTTCTCTCACCCGGCCCAGACTTACTCCAGACTGGACTACTTTTTCCTCTCCCATTACCACCTACAGGACCTGTGCTCTGCGACAATTGGCAACCTAACCTGGTCGGATCACGCACCTATCGTGATGACCTTGACCTCCCCGCTTTACCGGACCACAGCCCCTGCCTGGCGTCTTAACGATTTTCTTCTCTCCGACCAGACCGTAATACAGGACTGCACACAGGCTCTAGAGCTTTACTTTACTGAAAACGCTAACCCAGATCTGTCACCATTGACGATATGGGAAGCACACAAATGCGTTGTGAGGGGCTTCTACATTCAGAAAGCCGCTGAGTTTAAGAGACGGAAGTCGACCGCCATAACCGAAGCATTGGCACGTATAGGGACGTTGGAGACCTTACATAAGGGTTCCTTAGACGCAGACGGCCTGACTGAGCTGACCGCAGCGAGACGGGACTTGACCACCCTTTTGAACTCCTCCTATCACCGACAGTGCCAGCGCTCAAAAATGTTTTTTTTCGCCCACGGCGACAAAAGCGGACGCCTTCTAGCACGCATGCTAAAGAAACAGAGAGCCGCTTCCTACATAGCTAAGATTAGAGACTCACGTAAAAAGTTACATTATCTGCCCGGCAAAATTCAGTCTACCATCCGATCGTATTACGAATCTCTTTACAACCTACCGGGCCCCACGCCTGACCGGGACGGGGCGACCGACAAGTCTGACATCCGGGACTACCTGACAACACACCTGAAATGTCGGCTCTCACAGCCGACTGCACAACTCCTGGAGTCACCCCTCTCCGGGGAGGAACTGGCCGGAGCTTTGAAAGCATCAAAAACCGGTAAATGCCCAGGCCCTGACGGTCTCCCCCTAAACTATTACAAATGCTTCCTAAAGACGCTCACCCCACACTTCTTACTAGCCTTCAACTCGGTCCCGGAGGGGCGACTTATCCCCCCTCAGACTTTAGCCGCCAACATCACCTTGATACCAAAAGACGGGAAGGACACCGAACAGTGCGAAAGTTACCGACCAATCTCACTACTAAACTGCGACCTCAAATTATTCGCCAAAATACTTGCGTCAAGACTACTACCCACATCCATGATCTCATTCACCCCGACCAGACGGGCTTTATCCCAGGCCGGGAAGCCAGGGACAATACTATTAGGGCTTTAACCCTCACGCACAGGGCCCGGCGGGGGGAAGAACTATTGCTGCTGTCCACAGACGCCGAAAAGGCGTTCGACCGGGTCAACTGGGATTTCTTATTTACTACACTTGAACACATAGGCCTCGGCCCACATCTGCGCGCGTGGATCCGAGCGCTATATATTAACCCAACGGCCCGCGTCTGCGTTAATGGCATGTACTCGGCCCCTTTTAAGATTCGGAACGGGACCCGACAGGGATGCCCCCTATCCCCTCTACTGTTCACACTGGCCCTAGAGCCCTTCCTTGCAGCGGTGCGGGGTTCCCCAGATATCCAGGGTCTGAGAGTGGGCCCTACCGAACATAAAATCGCTGCCTATGCAGACGATTTATTATTTTTTATCTCCCGACCGGAGACCACACTGCCCAATGTCTTACAGGCATTCCATCGCTACGGTCTACTCTCAAATCTAAAAATTAATTACGCTAAATCGTTTATACTAAACGTATCTCTGCCCAAGAGCCGGGCCACAGCACTCACTCCGCACTTCCCCTTTCAATGGGCCGCGTCTCGTATTAAATATTTGGGTATATGGGTCACTCAAACCCCATCCCACATGTTTCGTGATAACTTTCTCCCCATTCTGGACACCTTCGCCAATGACCTTGGACAATGGGATTACCCACACATATCCTGGTTGGGGAGGGTCCAAGTACTTAAAATGAACCTACTGCCACGCCTTCTATATTTATTCCAGACAATCCCTACACACATCCCCAGTACCTATTTCCGCGCATTACGCTCCCTAGCAACCACATATATATGGCGGGGTTCCCGCCCTCGACAAAGCTTTACTTGTTTAACTTTACCTAAATTGGAGGGGGGGCTGGCGGTCCCGGACTTTTTTCTCTATTATAAATCATGCCATATGGTTAGAGTGGTGGAATGGGCGAGACTCGGCCCAGCGAAAGCCTGGGGGGAGATTGAGGGGATCGAGGCGGGAGTTTCGATCTCGGCTCTACCATGGTTACCTAGACGGCACGGGCTACACATTACACGCCCGCTACTGTACACCGCGACATCCTTACGGGTCTGGTACCAGATGAGACAACCCTTGGGTCTTTCCTCAGACCCATCTCCCCTGACACCTTTGATATGCCACCCCGACTTCCCTCCCGGCCACAACCCACGGGCCTTTCGAGACTTAATCGACACACCTACGCCACGCATTCATCACTTTTTTCCGACTGGCCGCTTTGTCACCCTAGGGGAGTTGGTGGGGGGGAGGTTGTTCCGCTCGTCGCCTACCTCCCGTTTCAACAAATACTGAGCTTTATCAGATCCATCCCACAACAACCCCACCTGATAAGACCCCTCACCGAGTTTGAAGTACTGTGTTCACGCCAGGGCGCACTGCCACATGGGGTATCCCGTCTCTACTCCCTACTCCTTCATGCCTCTAAGATTCAGCCACCCAGATACATAGGGAAATGGGAGACGCTATTGGGGATATGTTTGTCGGAGGAGGACTGGAGCCGCATTTGCGACCTCACGCATCACTGTTCGGTTTCCACGCGAATACAAGAGTCAGCTTATAAGCTGCTTTCTATGTGGTACAGAACCCCACAGGTCCTTCACCGGATGTACCCAGCGGTTGAGGATAGGTGTTGGCGCTGCGGTGACTCTCCAGGTTCACTTATACATTTATGGTGGGAGTGTCCCTTAATACGTCCATACTGGATAAAGATACACAGACTGCTAGGACTATTCCTTGACCCACCCCCCGACCTTTTACCAGCACCCATGCTTTTACACCATGTCCCATACTCCAGGTACGCCTACAAGAACTCTATTGGCTTACGTATCCTTAACATAGCCAAAGGCCTGATTCCATTGTTCTGGCGACGCCACGACTGCCCCCCTCTCACACTATGGCTGTCCAGAATGGAAGAATTACATGACACGGAGCATTTATATCTCACGGCTAACCATATGCTCTCTCGTTATCTGACCATCTGGTCCAGATGGATCTTGCTCTCCTCGGGACCCGAGTTTAGGGCTATAATGGCCGCTGATCCTACCGACGAACCCCTGTAAAGGAGGACGTGCGGAAGTGGTGTTACCCATTTCTGAGACGGCTCAACATTGATTTCTCAGACGGTCACGGCGCACTCATTTCTACCATGAGGGGTGCGGCATGTACTGCGTCTCCTACCCTCACTAATTCACGCTGAGTGTCATAACCTCCTACCCAACCCCCCTCACCCCACCCTACTCTCTTTCGCCCCCCCCCCGACTCTCTTCCGCCCCCCACCTTTCTTTATACATAGTACTGCAAGTATGTTATTTGTCTGGCCTGCGTGCCGAGTCATGTGATGTTTTACAAACGTTTATATTCTTATTGTTGCCTTATTGAAACGAAATAAACATATATTCACAAAAAAAAAAAGAAGTAAGGGTGAGATGAGTAGCTGCCACTAACTCTCTCCAGAGGAACAATCGACTCCACTGGTCTATCTTGATGTTCTGTGACCTCAAACTGCTGGAA
The DNA here is from genome assembly GCA_009667805.1 of Leptobrachium leishanense. Lineage (NCBI taxonomy): Eukaryota > Metazoa > Chordata > Amphibia > Anura > Megophryidae > Leptobrachium > Leptobrachium leishanense. Next base: position 151,513,202 of record CM019067.1, on the reverse strand, counting down.
AGCGCGTCTGCCTTCGCATTTCTGTTACCGGGCCTATAGGTGATTATGTAATGAAATGAGTCAAAAACATCGACCACCGGGCTTGACGGGATGACAGTCTTTTGGCATCGGCAATAAAGGTCAGGTTTTTTATGGTCAGTCAGAATCATAGTGGGAGTAGGAGCTCCTTCAAGTAGGTGTCTCCACTCCTTCAAAGCAGAAATGATAGCCAGGAGTTCTCGGTTACCGATATCATAGTTCCTTTCAGCACTAGATAATTTCTTGGAAAAGAAGCCACAAGGCTTGAGTGGTTGGTCAGGGGATTCTCTTTGGGAAAGAACAGCTCCTACTCCTGTCTCAGAGGCATCAACCTCTAGGATGAAAGGCTTCCTTGGATCAGGGTGGACAAGTATAGGGGCCGTAGAAAAAGCCTCTTTAAGAGTCTCAAAGGCTTTAACGGCTTCAGGGGACCAAATACGGGTATTGGCTCCCTTCTTGGTCATATTGGTAATGGGTGCCAGTATTGTGGAGAAATTGAGTATGAACCTGCGGTAGTAGTTGGCGAACCCTATGAATCTCTGAATAGCTTTTAGCCCTATAGGACATTGCCAGTCAGTAACAGCAGTAAGTTTAGCCGGGTCCATGGAAAATCCCTCTTTGGAAATGACATAACCTAGAAATGCTAACTTAGGTTGGTCAAAGAGACACTTCTCCAATTTGCAGTAAAGGCCATTGTTCAACAACGTCTGAAGAACCTTTTTTAACCTGCAAGTGGTGAGTAGCGAGATCAGGTGAGTAAATAAGTATATCATCCAAATACACGATGACACAGTCGTGTATGAAATCACGCAAAACATCATTTATAAAATCCTGGAACACAGCTGGAGCGTTACATAGCCCAAAGGGCATTACAAGGTACTCATAGTGACCAGATCTGGTATTGAAAGCGGTTTTCCATTCATCACCATCCTTAATGCGCACTAAATTGTACGCGCTTCTTAAATCAAGCTTAGAAAAAATCTGGGAACCTTTTAACCTGTCAAAGAGTTCAGCAATCAATGGAATGGGATAGGCATTTTTCACAGTTATTTTATTTAAACCCCTATAATCTATGCAAGGTCTTAAGTCCCCCTCTTTCTTAGAGACAAAAAAGAACCCAGCACCAGCAGGAGATGTGGATTTCCTTATGAAGCCCTTAGCAAGGGAATCCTTTATGTACTCCTCTAATATGAGGTTTTCATGTTGAGACAGAGGATACACTCGTCCCTTGGGAGGAAAAGTGCCAGGAAGGAGAGTAATAGCACAATCATAGGGTCTATGCTCAGGTAAAGTCTCAGCCCCTCCTTTGTTGAAAACTTCCCTGACCTCCTCATACTGTATAGGAACCAATACAGATAAAGGAGCAGCAGTGGGTACATTTATAGTGTGCACAGACTTGACAGGAATCATGCATGAATCAAAACAAGACTTGCTCCATGACAGAACAGTGTTTCTTCTCCAGTCTATGACTGGATTGTGTTTTTGTAACCAGGGATACCCCAAAACAACAGGACATGAAGGAGATGATAGGAGTTGGCATACCACAGTCTCTTTATGGAGAACTCCTACAGACATGGAAATAGGACTGGTCTCCTTAGAAATATATGGGTTGGAAAGGGGTCTGCCATCTATAGCACGAATAGCTATAGGTGGGTTTTTTTCCCCACAGGGAATCCCTTTCTCCAATGCAAAAGTAGTGTCCATAAAATTTTCCTCTGCCCCTGAATCAAGAAGTGCATCTACCTGAATAATGGAGGAACCCACCTCAATCCCAATAGTAAAGTAACAACGCTTTCTATAAACAGAAGGAGATAATGTCATGACCTCTGATACCAGTCCCCTCTCCTCTGACGGTTTAATCTCTCCAGACTGCATTGGTTGAGGTACAGAGTTGTCAGATGCAGCAGGGTTAAGCTCTGGAGACACATACGGCATTAACCTATTAGGTTGCGCTTTTGTTTTACACATGTTCCTGATTTGATCCTCCATCTCCATACAGAATGGAATTAGATCATTCAGATTCCCAGGAAGATCTCTTGCTGTAATAGCAAGGGTTAAAGAGTCAGATAAACCTTCAGAAAACAGGACACCAGAGTTTCATTATCCCAATTAACCTCGGCAGCAAGTGTCTGAAATTCAACAGCGTATTCCAACACAGGTCTGTCTCCCTGACTTAACCTCATTAACCGTTTCATAGCAGGATTTGTTCCTCTGGAAGGGTTAAACACACTTTTTAAGTGGAAACAAATTCCTCGTAGTTATTTATTATGTGATCATTAGACTCCCAAAATGCAGTAGCCCAGTCTAAGGCCTTGTCTCTGAGATGGTTAAAAAGAAAACATACTTTAGCTCTGTCAGTTATACACATAAGAGGATTTAACTCAAAACATAAATCAATTTGCTTCAGAAATCCTCTGCATGCAGCAGCCTCACCACTGAAAGTAACAGAGGGCAACATTTGCACTGGAACAGCAGAGTTAACCATCGAAGTGTCAGAATGGGTTATAGGAGCAGGTGAAGGAGACTGCATGCATTCTGTATTCTCCAAGAGCGTTTCCAGCAACATTGCAAAACGATACATCTTGGCATCAGCCTCCCTTATATGGGTACAGCAAGCAGTAAACTGCTGAGCAATGTCTGCAGGGTCCATGGCCCTGACGTAATGTAAGGATATAGGGTCACCCAGCACGCAGACAAAACCCAGAAAGGCAAGAAAGGACCCTAAACTGAGAAGCTGGTCCTTAGAATGGCCAGGTACTAATCTAGAATACACAGAAGTACAGATCAGGGACAGGAGAGATATCGTAGTATAAACAAGCCAGAGGTCGGTACACGAGGTAAACATATGCCAAGGGATAAAGCAGAAAACACAGTCAAAATACAAGCCAGAAGTCAAACCAGAAAATCAATAATCATAAGCTGTAGAAACGCGCTGAAGGCTAGAAATAACACGTCAGGGCTCAGAGCACAGACTGGAACTGATATTTAAAGGCCTAGATCCCTGGCCAGGTGTGGCATACAAAGTGGCCTGATTCAAAGACTGGCGCCCTCTCTGTTGGGAAGGCCGTACTGCAGGAGCAGTAGCAGGCATGACACAGATGGGCTTACGTTGCAATGGCCATTGAAACAAACAAAAACCTCAATTTTTGTTGTACATGGAACACATAGAAACGAGCGCAGATGACACTCTTTTTCCTTGTTATGTTTTATACATTGACTGGGCTGTTACTCCTGGCAGTTGCTGCCGCTCCGAAAATAAGTGAGTATGGGCGCGACGCCATTTTTTCTGTATTTATGTATATCATGCTTGTAACACCAGTCCGTCGTTCTGCAGCTGTTCCTCTTTCCATGTTTTTGTTTTTGATCCCAAATGGGAAGTGTTTGGTGCGTGTATAAATAAAACCCACCATCTTTGTCTCTCCTTGGCTGAAAAGCAGCTGGAGGGGCTTGGAGCTGCTCAGTAGAGCGGCCTTTTGGTTACAATTGTTGGGTACCCACTCTAAAGAGGTGCCTTGAAGTGGCGAGTGGGCTTACGTTGCAATGGCCATTGAAACAAACAAAAACCTCAATTTTTGTTGTACATGGAACACATAGAAACGAGCGCAGATGACACTCTTTTTCCTTGTTATGTTTTATACATTGACTGGGCTGTTACTCCTGGCAGTTGCTGCCGCTCCGAAAATAAGTGAGTATGGGCGCGACGCCATTTTTTCTGTATTTATGTATATCATGCTTGTAACACCAGTCCGTCGTTCTGCAGCTGTTCCTCTTTCCATGTTTTTGTTTTTGATCCCAAATGGGAAGTGTTTGGTGCGTGTATAAATAAAACCCACCATCTTTGTCTCTCCTTGGCTGAAAAGCAGCTGGAGGGGCTTGGAGCTGCACAGTAGAGCGGCCTTTTGGTTACAATTGTTGGGTACCCACTCTAAAGAGGTGCCTTGAAGTGGCGAGTGGGCTTACGTTGCAATGGCCATTGAAACAAACAAAAACCTCCATTTTTGTTGTACATGGAACACATAGAAACGAGCGCATATATCTTTGTGAGTTGGGGCAATATATCCATGTGTGAGCTGGGGCAATATATCCATATGTGAGCTGGGGCAATATATTACATGTGAGCTGGGAGGGGGGTACCCTGGGCCCATGGTATGGAAAGGGTTCGCAGGGCTGCGCAGATGGGGTGCCACGTGTGTTCTGGCAGCATGGAAAGGGTGCACTGGGCAGCCCACGCCTGGGTAACCCTACACTGCATAGCTGCAAGGGGTATGTGCTGGGAGAGGGGTACCCTGGGCCCCACGCATGGAAAGGGTTCGCAGGGCTCATGAGCCACATGAGGACAGACCCTGTGCAATGTTCCGGGGAGAGTGAGGGTAACAAGCACAGCTTGCAATTAGGCGCGTCTCTGCCTGTCACTGCGAACCCAACACCAACTATTAGCCAAAACTGGTAGAATGCCCCCCCGAAACCTGTGTCTGGATCCGCCCCTGCCGCATGCACAGCTCTCATCCCACGACGAGACCGGCAGCTTGATCCGATTCTTCTTGCCACCGGGAGCACAGGGAGACTAGTCACTCTCCGCGAGCATTCCGCCTACCTGCCGGATCTCGCGAGAGGAGAGATCTTGCAGGTCATGTAACCAGCAGTGGAAGCCTCAGTGGAGTCCTATGGACTCCAGGAGGGGATGCTTGCAGTGGCGCTTAGCGCTGCCTCGAGCATCCCAAGGCTTAGCGCTGCATTGCAGGGCAAGCTGTTGGATTAGTGCCTGCCACGTAATATCGTTCTAAATGGGGGACGTTAAGGAGAAACCTGCAGGCATAGGTTTTCCTCCTTAGGATGGCGTCAGAAGAGCGTATTTGAAGAGCGGAAGGAACGTACGTGAGAGTGGTCGTTCCTTCCACTCAACACCTCTCTAGCCACTCCTTCTATGGAAGATCACAATTTGTAGCTCCATCAACACGCGTCCTGGCGCTGTAACGGAGGGCTGCTGCACAGACGCAGCACGGTCGCTGTTGCGCGCAATTCATGCGCGCGCAACAGCGTGTGGCTGGCCCCATTGCAGCGTCTCAATGCTGCGACGGACGCCAGAAGGCATGTCAGAAGGGGCGCACATGGTGCGCTCGTCTGACACCAGCCTTAGCCTCCCTGTTTTCGTGTGATGAACGTAATATGGCCCTTAGTCTATGGAGTTGTTAAGTTTACAACAGCTCTGGTTAAGTTAACACCAACTTTGCAATATAGCCCTATGGTCTCTACTGAACCACCAAGTTCGGCACTAACACGTGATTCTGCACAACACTGTTATGGGAATAATGTGTGTGACTGATTCACATTGTAATACACTGAAGAAACAAGATTTGGAACATGGACCCATAGGGTAAGAAAAGGACACGTGTCTAGTCCGTAGGGAGCAGTGCACAGACTCAGCTTACAAAAAGGAATTACACGCAAAAGGTATTATTAAAGGGATACTCTAGTGAAAATTAGAGTCCCTTTTTTGCTGTTAAATAATTGGACAGAAGCTGGTGACTTTTTTTTATTTTTTGTGATTTTACTCTCCTTTACTCCCTCACCACTCACAGATCCTCCTCTTCAGCTCAGGGAGTCCTGAACCCGGAAGACCCTAAAGCTTTTATGCATAATTGTACTTCTACACAACCTGCGTAGTATAGGACCTGCAAGTTGCGCACCAATACGAGACTTGCACACTTTACGTATGTGGAATGATGGGTTGGAGCTGCACACTTGCACAGATTTGATCCATTGGCTGCCTCTGAGGCCACTCACTGCAGCGGGCGGTCTTAGAGAATGTGACGTCTGCATCCTCTCTTCGTGCTGATGTCACTAGTAACTGATCTTGTGCCAGGAAGCTGGGAAATTAAAAAATCCTGGCTGCTGGTGACATTGGGTGGGGTGGAGGAAACTCCTCCACTTCATATGGCAAGTTCCCCAGATTGGGGGAGCTGGGATGAGGCCAGGGCACTACGCACAGATTCCTGACCACTTTAAAAAGAAAAAGTGGTCAAGATGAATAGGGTGTCTTTTTAAATCATTAATAGATGTAAATTAGATATACGCTTGTTTCAAATGCTAAATTGATTTAGGAACAGTTTAAAAACCACTAGATGTCCTTTTAATCACATTTCTTTTGCAGCTCCTTGTAGCCTTCTATCTCAACCATTTAATTCTTATCTTCCTGGTTCACAGCAGGGCATGGGAGCTTCTTCTGTGTGTTTAGGAGGGGAGAAAGCGGGTTGTGTTTGGCTTACAAAGGGATAAAGGAAGAAAGCAGCAGAAAAGAGGCATTCAGCTTTGGGTTATTCAATAAAAACGTGAAAAAGTCATTATTCAGCAAGCCTTTTAACAGACTTAACAGACTCATTCATTGTACAATTGGTGGAAGACAGAAAATTTTGAGGGTATAACTGAGTACTATCGGAATTTAACCACAGCAACAATGTGTCGTAACTAGAAATACAAACTAGAGCCCATCTTGTATTAGTATGTACAGTATTAAAATTTATCCTTTATTATAGAGAAATATGTTTTGTTTTGGGAGGTCGGTTTGAGCTACGAGGTATACTTTGCTGTGAGGAGGTCTGTGTGAAGACGGGTTCATTTGGAGGACAGGCATGTACTTGAGATTGTATCTCACATCTGATAAGGTGGATGTATGTATATGTAGCGCTCAGTCCCGGAGGAGCCGCTGAATTTAAACCTCGGGTCAGTCTCCCCGCACTAGGGAATAAATATACACCAGCACTGTTGTGGATTTTATAAGTTATATAGTTTACTGATCTCAAATAAACTGGCATATATAGAGCAGCACGGTATACATATATATTTACAGAAGTTCGTAATGCGAGAAACGCGCAGCGGAAAAGAAAAAGGAACTTTAACCCCTTCATTGCTGAAATGTGAGTCCCGTACAGGTTGTGTCCCAAGAAGGTGTACGTGTATGCGTGTGTTGGTACCCGGGTACTCGATTCAACTGGCCAGTGAATGATTTCAATGTATCTTCGACTAGTCACATTGGGGCCCTGTAGGTTTAGACAAACTGCAGCGTGCTTTATTATTTTACTGTGGCCGGGAAGGCCTCTCACCCATCCGCCAGATACTCTGCGCTCTGCTCGACCCAGGACGTCTTTCCGCTTGACTTGACTGGGACTCTGTGCCACCGGATCCGCTTGTCTTGCTTGTCCGTTTCTGCCACAAGATGCTCAGCTTACCGCCTGCACTCCCATTAGATCATTGCGGTCTCCTAACTCGGGCTCCTTCTGCAGCTCTGTATCTGTATAAACTTCTCACTGATGGATTACTAGGTCTCTGGCAAGTGATTTAAGCCGATCTCCAGCTCCGCAAGGCAGCCCCTGCCTGGTCACAATCGCTCCTTGTCTCACGTGCGTCTTGCTCTCTTCACCCCTTGGCGTGCACTGGCTCTCCTCTCCACGAGGATGGGGATGTCTTCCGGTTCTCCCCACCCACGTACTGTCCCTGCCCCAAAGCATGCTGGAAAACGTAGTCCGAAAGTGTCCAGTATTGGTTTACATTGCGTTCGTCTCCCCCTGGTGGCCAGAAACAAGTAATTACAGCGGCAGGATTTAAACCAGAGCTACACTCTCCCCCTCCTAGAACTCTTGGGTCTCTCCAAGGAGGTGTAACAGTTACATTACATTTCAACATTACATCAGTCGATATATATAGGCTCAGCAGTGGTCGAAACTCTGGGCCTTCTCGCCCTTTCAGTCCTGGTTGGATTTCTGGAGAGGTCTTTAACTATTGGGCACCTAGTTTGCTCCTCCACTTGGGCCCTCTGGCGTTTCCCGCCAGTGAGGTAGATAGCAGCACTTCCAAGGCTTTTAAAAACTCTTCTACCCTGTTTTTCTCAGGCTTTCGGCTCTTGCACTGCACTCGGAAATGACCCATTTCTCCACAACTGAAACATCTCTTATTTGAAGACGGAGACGCACTTGCTTGTGGTGATTCGCTTGAAAGGCCCTGGCCAGAAACGACAGCAACTCCAGTTGTCCGCATATCAGTAAGGAACTTCTGCATATCAGTCTGTGTCTCTGCCACCTTCAAAAGCACTCGGCACAGGTCCGTGTGTGCCTGTTGCAATTCAGCTTGAGCTTCTTGCACTTTCTTAACAGTTTTGTGGATTTCACTGTATGTAGGAAGAATTTGCTCTCTTGCAGCACTCTCCGTGGACTTAAGAATAACCAGATGCTCCTGTTCGTCCACTTCGGATCCATAGGTGTCTAGCGAATCATCTTCCGCTCGCATACACTCGTTATGCCTCACGGGTTGTGCGCAAACTCTTTCTCCTCTCCTAAGGGATTTCTCTTCGAGTAGAGCCTCTTCCTCTCTGACAGCTCAGATCAGTTCCAGGTATTTCAATTCTCGTTTACCTTCTCTGGTTCTCAGCTGTAGCATCACAGGATCTAGAGGTTGAGCGCCCCTCAGGATCTGCTGTATTCGGATTTTATCTATTTTGGCCGGTTCGGCCCCTTTCTTAAGAAGTATCTGGTGCAGAATCTTATCTAGGCGCCTCATGTATTCAGTCATTTTCTCACCTTTCCATAGGTAAGTATGTTCATACTGGTACACGAGCTCCGCAGCCTTTTCCGTTCGCCCAAAAACTTCCTGTAGTACGTTTAAGTAATCTAAAGCAGTGCAGTCTTGTTTACTAAATTTTAGGTTTCTTACAGCCTCTGACGCAGGTCCCTTTAAGCTCTCAGTAATTCTTTGCTTCTTCTGTGCTTCGGGGACGTCCCACTCATCCAGAGCCTGCATCGCCTGTTCTACCCATTCTTCGAAGGTTTCTTCTCCCGCTGGGGTTGGCACGTTTCCTGTAAAATTTCTCAACCATCGATAACCAAAGTTAGTGTGCAGAGGGCTTGTTTTTTGACATTTAGCCAGCAAATCTCCAATAGCCATTATAAATTCAGGCCCGATCATGGCCAGCGGACTGGGCGCGGGAACATTTGCGGGATCGCCACGTGGCGCACTTGGCTGAATCAGTTGAACGTCCACCTCACCGGTCAGCTTCACGCTTGCGCCCTGAAAACACACTGGAACACCCTTTGTCCATTCAAAAAGAACATACGTGTGAGAGGTATCTGGGTTCGCTTAATGTCCAAGATTAACCCCCAATGATCTGGTGTCAGCTCGGCCACGGCCCGGCGAATCTGACCTTCGGCCCAAGTGTCTGCAGGAATATCCATGACTATACATAATTCTATCTGACTACTTTGCTCCTCACACCATTTGGCAGCAGTGTCTGGATCCATATTTAACCCTTTAAATGCGTTTTTTCCAGAGACTGGATCCCGGACGAGCCCCCACGTGTAGCGCTCACTCCCGGAGGAGCCACTGAATTTAAACCTCGGGTCAGTCTCCCTGCACTAGGGAATAAATATACACCAGCACTGTTGTGGATTTTATAAGTTATATAGTTTACTGATCTCAAATAAACTGGCATATATAGAGCAGCACGGTATACATATATATTTACAGAAGTTCGTAATGCGAGAAATGCGCAGCGGAAAAGAAAAAGGAACTTTAACCCCTTTGTTGCTGAAATGTGAGTCCCGTACAGGTTGTGTCCCAAGAAGGTGTACGTGTATGCGTGTGTTGGTACCCGGGTACTAGATTCAACTGGCCAGTGAATGATTTCAATGTGTCTTCGACTAGTCACATTGGGGCCCTGTAGGTTTAGACAAACTGCAGCGTGCTTTATTATTTTAGTGTGGCCGGGAAGGCCTCTCACCCATCCGCCAGATACTCTGCGCTCTGCTCGACCCAGGACGTCTTTCTGCTCAACTTGACTGGGACTCTATGCCACCGGATCCGCTTGTCTTGCTTGTCCGTTTCTGCCACAAGATGCTCAGCTTACCGCCTGCACTCCCATTAGATCATTGCGGTCTCCTAACTCGGGATCCTTCTGCAGCTCTGTATCTGTATAAACTTCTCACTGATGGATTTCTAGGTCTCTGGCAAGTGATTTAAGCCAATCTCCAGCTCCGCAAGGCAGCCCCTGCGCTCCGGCCTGCTCACAATCGCTCCTTGTCTCACGTGCGTCTTGCTCTCTTCACCCCTTGGCGCGCACTGGCTCTCCTCTCCACGAGGTTGCGGATGTCTCCCGGTTCTCCCCACCCACTTCCTGTCCCTGCCCCAAAGCATGCTGGAAAACGTAGTCCATAAGTGTCCAGTATTGGTTTACATTGCGTTCGTCTCCCCCTGGTGGCCAGAAACAAGTAATTACAGCGGCAGGATTTAAACCAGCGCTACATATATATGGTGTGATTAGATGTGGTATAGGAACATTTGTAGATAGAGGTATTGTGACTTAGAGTGTTTAGGGTGACAATAAACATACCATATGTAAGGAGATTTGCACAAATGATCAGGGGCATTGTAATATGTATATTACCCTACAGTGTTTCCAAAACCTGTCATCCGGATGCGCTAACACGCCAGGTTTGACAGATATCTGAAGCACAGCACGGGTGATATAATTTGCTATTCAGTTACAGTTACAAGTACTTATACAGCACCAACAGAAGCACGAACAGGTGACATAATACATTCTAAACATAAGGAACAGGTGGCCCTGCTTGTAGGATAATTGTCCTGCTAATGCAGCACTTTATACAAGTGCTCAGCCAGACATCCCGTGAGCTTACAATCTAAGGGACCAAGGCAAGTGAAGTACAAGGGAACAGGGGAGTGTGGAGATAATTAACAGAGAGAATATAGCAGACACTGCATAATGATAGACCAAGAGCTTGGGCATGATGAGGTTAAACCGAGCAAGGATTGAAGCAGCTGAGAAAAGGAGGCTATATAATTAGGATAGGAACTGGGTGGGAGGGTAGATGGGACGGGCGGATGGATGGGACAGCAGAGGGAAAAACAGTGGTGAAGTGTGACTGTAAGAATATTGTTTCTCTTTTTTCCTCATTAATTGGTTATTATTTGAACTACCTGCAGATAACCCAACCCCCAATAATGACCAAGTAAATGTGCTCATCATGTTTAAAGGCGATTTGAAGTCATGCTACATTATAGGACCAGACAAATTGTATATCATTATTTTCAGCAGACTTGACAGATACAAATATATCATTATTATGTGTAAACGTTATGTTATCAGAATGCAGGAACAAAAAATTAAAAATAAAATGTGAATTTACATTGACATTTCTGTCATTTACAGCATGTAAAATTATTTTTTCCCATCTTATCATCCAAACCTTTGTGGTTATAAATTCTATGAGGCATTCTTGTTTAAAAAATTGAAATTGAAACTTGTTACTGCATTTTTCTGCCAAAATATGCAATTTTAACCAAAACTGAAAAAAACCCTCTTTTTTTTAACCCTTTCACTGCTGACGACGTGTGGGACACGTCCTCATTGATGCACGTTACATGCTGAGGACGTGCCCCACACGTCATCAGCTGTGCGGGACCCCCGGCGGAGATACTTACCTCTCTGTCCGGGGTCCCGCGGCGTTCTGACTTCAGCGTCCTCAGACGCTGAAGTCAAGCTCCTCCCGGCGTAAATGACGTCATCGCACCATGCGCGATGACGTCATTTCCAGGCGACCCCCGGCAATGCCGGGTGATAGCCTGGAAGGGAGGGGGGGATACGTTCGGATCCCTCTCCCTCCCGATCGGGAAGGAGCAGCGCTAAAAGCCAGGCACCGCTTAAAAGGGGAGAGTCTCCCCTTTTAAGCGGTGCCTGGCTTTAACCCCTCAAGCGCCGGGTTGCACTTCAGCGCCTTGCGGCGCCGAAGTGCAGCCTATCTCCGGTGGGGGCCACCATCTTGGATGGCGGCTCCACCCCCGGGTCTCCCCTCAGTGCCTGACGTCATCACGCATAGCGCACCCATAGAAAACATAACCACAAACGCTCATGTGATAAAATGTGAAAAAAAACACTTTACACACTGCAGATGATTAAAAATTCAATTTTTATTGTATTTTTTGTTATAATATACAGGCAGGACATGACAAATACATATAAAAATTATATATTATGAATCTGCGGAGTCTGCCGGAAAGAACGATATATAATATGTCTGGGTCATTTATTAAAATGTGGCTTTAAATCGCATTTAAACATGATGAGCGAAAGCGGTAAAAATGAGCTCAGCACACAGTGGTGAAATGCCTCAGCAGTGAAGGGGTTAAATCTAAACTTTATCATCAACTATTGTGGTTATGTGTTGATACAAAAATTATTAATAAATTGTTAAAGGCAGGGTTGATATTTATTAAATGGGGGGTTGGGGGCTCTAGACAGTTTTGATTTTTAAAACTGCCATTAGAGACCACTTGTGTGGTGTGTGTGTTTTAACGTTTTAATTTTTTTGGGGGGTCTACACCATCACGGGGGGCATTGTTGAAAAGGTCAGTGATCCCTCTCGAGTGTCTAGCTCCTCTGGATGAGGAGATAGAGGGGTCAAAAGGACCCCAACCTTCCCCTTCAGGCATTCACCTGGCTCTGCTGGGTGTCGCCTGGAAATGACATCATTGAGCACCGACCCAAAGATGAATGTGCACTGGGAGGGATCCCACTGAACAGTCTGACTTCAAGTGTCACAGTCTCTCCCTGGGCTGTGGAAACCTCGTGACGTGTGGAGGACTTCCATAACCAAGGGGTTAATAAAGGTTACATTTTAATACATACTAGCATACAAGATGGGCTTTACTCTGTATTTCCAGTTAGGGCACATTGTTACTGTGGTCTAATTCCAATAGTGAGAGAACGGCTAATGACCTATAATGTTGTCTGGTAGTACGTCCAGATAGAGAGGACATTACAGTTGGGGGGGGGGGGGGCGGGTCACTAATAATATAACACATAAGTACAACTGAGTACTACAAGAATATCCTTTCAAAGAGTGTTCATTCTGTTTTGCAGCATATTGTTTTTTTCTAATATTATTTTTTCCCCTTATATGTCTAATTTGAATTCCTTCAAAAGCAATTTAGGCAAATCCCAGTAATGTCAAGGATATCATCTCATAGCAAGTTTGGCATGTCAGAATTTTACATGTGTATAGATTATTTATTTGCTCAAGTTTACCAATAATAAATAATAAAAAACAAGAACAAAAGCTTTACATGAAAACATAGAAAGTGTTTCATCCTTTTATAGTATTGATAGCTCCAAAACAAATGTCAAAAATAATCTTTTTGTTTCTTCATCCATAATTGCAACAGTACTACTAAGAAAGAGATTAGTAATTGAATTAAATAAAACTCCCTGCACCTAAAGCTAGCTGAAACTATTCAGAAAAATAAATAATATGAGTATCTTTTAATAATTTTTACAATTCTTAGAGTTTTAAGACCAGTTAGAAATTAACCATACATACTGTATATTCCAAGGTCCTTTTTCAAAAATTCAAACAATTCTCATCGATGTGACCAGTAGGTGGCACAATTACGCCGAAATAACGTTCAATATGTTTTCTAAGTCTACATGGTATCGTTCTTTTAGGTGTTATCATCCTGTATTGTTAATAAAGTTGGCTATTTTCCAGACGAACTTCATATAGGCCAAAAATGTCAATTATGATTTTAGCAGATGAGACAATCTATTCTACAAAATTGCTGCTTCTCCCAGATTCTTTCTGGCAAACTACAATTATATTAAGAATGTGTTTCTCCATGTTCAATGTTCACAGCAACAGGGGAGGAGGTGAGTAGGTATGCAACTATAATATGAGATATGTATATAGGATTGGAAGAATGCAGGTTGCAAGTAAAGTGTACTAGGATGAATTTGGCCCTAATAATGGCTAACATGATATGTATAATGATATGATATGTATATATAATGCTGGGCTGTCAAATTCCAGCCCCCCCCATGTTTCTGAACTACAACTCCCATGATTCTCTGGTCATCTATTACATTGAAGGAATTCTGGGAATTTTAAGCATCACCATCTGAGGACCGTTAGCTTGGCAACCCTGATCTAATCGTTTCTTAGCATGAGTAAAACACTGGACTAAGTGGGCATCGTTTAGGAACCCCAAACGATCTGGGAGGGGAATAGCATTGTCAGTGTAAAGCATATTATAATTAAGTCAATACAGACTAGCATGGTCAGTTTATTAGTTTACTACCCTTAGGCTAGGGTCAGACGAGCGCATTTTGTACGGACTGTGCGTCCGTGCAGTACGGACGTACTTTCTGACTGACGACAAGGTAGTGGCCACACAGTCTGTTTTTTTCACTGATGTATTTTTTGACGGATGTAGGAGGGGCTCCATTGGTCAGAATGCAATGCTGCCATAGACGTACAAATGTGCGGCAACACGGACGTGATAACTGCGCTCGTCTGACCCCATCCTGACCCTTCCTGGCAAGTTAATTGAGGGAAATCATCAGCTTTAGCATTGGTAAATAAATCTTAAACTCCATCAAAACATTAAATTCTTAATCCTAAACAAGTAGTGGACCCACTACTACTACCATAGAAGGAATACTGGGGGAGGGAGAATATATTCCCCTCATCCCCCCCAGTTCCTACATACAACCTTGCAAGAGGGTTCATACAGTCACCAAACAGTTAACAGTTAAAACAGTTAAAACAGTTAAAACTGCACCGATGCAAGCAAAAAGGGGAGTGTCCAGTAATTATGACACAACAGTAGGTTCTATTATATATCCTCCAATCCTCCTTTGTTGGAGCAGTTGTTTTGGCCCAGACACTACCAAAATGTCCAGCAAAAGGACTGGCTCTAGAAAGAAGTCCCATAAAAGAAAAAAGAAAATTGAAGGATACGAGTTACAGATGTTGGAGGAAAACGAGAAGTTATACCAACACCAGGTAAAGATCTTAGAAAGCAAGATGAAGACATACAAAACAGAGCTAAGGAGGATGCAGGCAAAAGAAGGTTTGCTGGAAAAGAAGCTTGCTCAAGGAGCCGAAGACAGAAGTGACATCCTGTCTCACCTGAACCTTACAATAAGACAGGTCAATGAAGAGGTCACAGGATTTAAACAACAGTTTTTTTGTGAACAGATGGACAAAAAATGTCAGGCAGAGGCATATGAGCATCAGCTAGAAACGCTAATACAAGAAAAGCAGAAGATTGTTTTTGAAAATGTACATTTAGCCAAATATCTCACCATCTTGGAGAAATGTAAAGTTCAAAAAGAGGAAATGGCGGCCAACATTGCTGCATTTGAAGAAGAAGTGGAGCAGCAATTGCAAAATCACCACAGGATAATCTCGCAAAAGGAGCTTAAGGCAATGAAAATTCAGAAAGGGGTTGACCAAGTGATATCTGAGATACAATCCAAGCGTGTGGAAATGATGGAAAAGAACCAGATCCTTAAAAATCAACTCACACTGTTGATGCAGAAAATACAGTTTCTGGGGAGAAAAAAGGGAGGTGGATGGACAACTAATGGATGCTGAGGTCATCAGAAACGGAACGTCTCTAGTAATACAATACATCAACAACCTGACGATTTAATGCCAGAGAAACGAAAAATGAAGAGTCCAAAACCCACCAGGCTTAAGTTATTAATGAAGATTCCCGTGATAGATAATAATATGCCACCTCTGAGGTCAGCTCCATTACCAGGAATGTAACCAGCACCTTCTACCTAAATCCTGATGTAGGAGTGTCTTCACGACCTAACAACTCAATAAATTGTGTCATGCTTCGTAATGTAAAATTTGTTAACATCCTATTCATTTTCTCCACATGTGTTTATTATGCATCCTATACTGATACTAGACATGTGCAGCAGACAAAAATTTGAGTTCGGTTCAGATTATTTAAAAATCGGAAAATATCGGATTCCAAAATAATAAGAATGAGCAGATTCAGAATATCAATATGGTAAATAGAGTTTATTCGGCGCAAGGTCTTGTTACCAGTGGGGCACCTCAGGGGTCAGTACTTGGACCCATTCTATTTAATATTTTTATTAGTGATATTGCAGAAGGTATTAATGGAAAAGTATGTCTTTTTGCTGATGACACAAATATTTGCAACAGGGTTGACGTTCCTGGATGGATCAGCCAAATGACAAATGATTTAGGTAAACTAAAAAAATGGTCGGAACTGTGGCAATTGAGTTTTAACGTGGATAAGTGCAAGATAATACACCTGGGACATAAAAACCCAAGGGCTGAATATAGAATATTTGATACAGCCCTAACCTCAACATCTGAGGAAAGGGATTTAGGGGTTATTATTGCAGAGGATCTAAGGGTAAGTAGTCAATGTAATAGAGCAGCAGGAAATGCTGGCAGAATGCTTGGTTGTGTAGGGAGAGGTATTAGCAGTAGGAAAAGGGAAGTGCTCATGCCACTGTACAGAGCACTGGTGAGACCTCACTTGGAGTACTGTGTGCAGTACTGGAGACCGTATCTCCAGAAGGATATAGACAACTTAGAGAGAGTTCAGAGAAGGGCTACTAAAATGGTGTACGGCTTGAAGGAGAAAAGTTACCAGGAAAGGCTTAATGATCTTAACATGTACAGCTTGGAAAAAAGACGAGACAGAGGAGATATGATAGAAACATTTAAATACGTAAAGGGAATCCACAAGGTAGAGGAAGGGAGTATATTTAAAAGGAAACAAAGTAGCAAAACAAGAGGACATAGTCTTAGATTAGAGGGGCAAAGGTTTAAAAGTAACATCAGAAAGCATTATTTTACTGAGAGGGTGGTGGATACATGGAACAGTCTTCCAGTTGAAGTGGTAGAGGCCAAAACAGTAATTGAATTTAAGCAGGCATGGGATAGGCATAAGGCTATCCTAAACAAAAGATAAATCCAGGTAAAGTATCCATGTAATTGGGCAGACTAGATGGGCCGAAAAGTTCTTATCTGCCGACATTTTTCTATTTTTCTATGTTTCTATCAGAAGCTTATGATCTTTCAGTATTGGACCGATTTGGAGTATTGAAAACATCCAATATAGCCAGCCTAGTTCTTATATTCGGAACCTTTAAGTATAATAGATAAAAAATGGTTACAGGGGCTAGGATTAGGTTAGGTCTTGGGTTACTGTTTGTGTTTTATATGATTCGGATTAAGCCTAGGATTAGGACTGGTTTAAGATTGGGTTATGGATACAGTTTCTGCGTTTTACAGTTGTGTTCAAAATTATTCAACCCCCACTGAAACTGAGTGTTTTGGCCAGTTTGACATTGATTTTGATCATTCAGTCATCTTGCTTACAATTAAATCAAAGAGGCACGTGTAGGTCAGACAAATATAACATAACATTTATAATGAAATAACCACAAATGTCTTTTCTGTGCTCACATCAATATCAGTTTTATTCAACCCCCAAGTGACATTCAATCTTAGTACTTAGTACAACATCCTTTTACAGTTATAACAGCTTTTAAACGTGAAGCATAGCTTGACACAAGTGTCTTGCAGCGATCTACGGGTATCTTCGCCCATTCGTCATGGGCAAAAGCCTCCAGTTCAGTCACATTCTTAGGCTTGCGCACTGCAACTGCTTTCTTTAAGTCCCACCAGAGTTCTCAATCGGATTTAAGTCTGGTGACTGCGATGGCCACTCCAAAATGTTCCAGCCTTTAATCTGCAACCATGCTCTAGTGGACTTGGAGGTATGCTTGGGATCATTGTCCTGTTGAAAAGGTCCAACGTCTCCCAAGCCTCAGGTTTGTGACGGACTGCATCACATAGTCATCCAATATCTCCTGGTACTGAAGAGAATTCATGGTACCTTGCACACGCTGAAGCTTCCCTGTACCTGCAGAAGCAAAACAGCCCCAAAGCATTCTTGACCCCCCCCCCCGCCATGCTTCACAGTAGGCAAGGTGTTCTTTTCTTCATAGGCCTTGTTCTTCCTCCTCCAAACATAGCGTTGATCCATGGGCCCAAACAGTTCTAATTTTGTTTCATCAGTCCACAGAACACTATCCCAAAACTTCTGTGGTTTGTCCACATGACTTTTGGCATACTGCAGTCGACTCTTCTTATTCTTTGGAGACAGCAAGGGGGTGCGCCTGGGAGTTCTGGCACGGAGGCCTTCATTACGCAGTGTGCGCCGTATTGTCTGAGCTGAAACTTCAGTACCCACATCTGACAAATCTTTTCTCAGTTCCTCAGCAGTCACACGGGACTTTTCTCCACTCTACGCTTCAGGTAGCGCACAGCAGTCGAAGTCAGCATCTTCTTTCTGCCATGACCAGGTAGCGTTTCAACAGTGCCCTTTGCCTTGAATTTGCGAATGATGCTTCCTATGGTCTCTCTTGGTATGTTTAACATCTTTGCAATCTTCTTATAGCCATTGCCCTTCCTGTGAAGAGTAATCACCTCTTCTCTTGTCTTCCTGGACCATTCTCTTGACTTCACCATGTTTGTAACCACACCAGTAAATGTCTAGAAGGAGCTGAGTATCACAGTCATTTTAAAGCTGCCTAATTGGTGCTTATTATGCTTTATTGCTGCTCCGTGACATCCACAGGTGTTTTCAATACCTGATTGAAAACACTTGAATGAACCTCTGTTCTTCAGAGTGGTAGTCTTTAAGGGGTTGAATAATTGGGTCAATGAAGAATTCACAAAAGAAACATTTACTACTGTATTACAAAACCAATTGATGTCATTTTAGTTGCATATGGTTCTTTAAAAAGTCCTTTAAGGATTTCATTCTGAATACAATTACAAATGTACACTAAATTCCCTAAAACCCTTTACAGCATTGGGGGTTGAATAATTTTGAACACAACTGTATATGACGAGGGTTAGGAATAGGGTTATGGTTACTGGTTTTTTTTAGCTTTGAAATTTTTTATTAGGAAGTCGGCATAGATACACAAAGGTGTCAAACAGCAATAAGTGGCCTCGCAGGGCCAAAGAAGGCCATCCACGTAATCATACAAAAGAAAAGAAAAATAAACAAAAAAGATAACAGTACAGAACGGGAAACCGTCGTATTTTAGGAGAAACAATAGGCATTTTACATAGGAACATAAAAAATATGGACAGTATATCTGCAAGATGGTGGCAAAATAAAAAGGGGGGGGGGAAGGCACATGCCAGTATTGTGTCTTTCCTGGCTCACTCCCTAGGATCCAATGGACAAAAGGAGGCCATGGAAAGGGGGGGTGAGGGCCACTGTCTGTATGATAATACATGCCCCAAGAAGGCGGCATGGTGCCATACGAAAGTCAGCGTAATAACTAAAAAATAAAGCAATACATAAAGATCAAAGACCAGCATAAAAGGTCAAACGTCCACATAGCACCGCATGGGGGGTGGGGGATAGGTGAAAAATACATGCCCAAAAAAGACAGCATATTGTCGTAGGAAAGTCAACATAATAACCAAAAAAATATAAAGATTAGGGATCAGCAAAAAGAGTCTAACGTCCACAGGGAACCTCATGGGGGTGTGGGATAGGTGAAAATGGGTGAGAGAACCAAAGGGTAGGCACAGAGGAAACAGAACTTGAGGCGACGTCCACAAGAAAGACAAAGCGCCTGTATCAACCTGGATCACCCGAGGCGGGGGTTGGGGAGAACCCAAGCGGAGCCAGCAATAACAATGTTTCGTCAGGCGTTGAGGCTACCTGCACCACCCCATTAAACGTCAGGCAATGTGTACCAGCAGCTCCCCACCTGTAGCGAACCCCCTCAGCTCTCAAACGAGTTGTCACCTCCTTAAAATGTCGTCAAGCCATCAATGTAGCAAAAGGGAGGTCAGCAAAGAGGGACAATGTCAGTGTCTCATAAAGAAGGGATAAACGTGCAGCTGGGACCGCCATAAGCCGAAGCCTCACAGCCACATCCCTTGCCACCGCCAGGACATCCCGGGAAGCTGCAGTCAGGGCCATTGGGGACTTTCTGAGGCACAGCACAGAGCTGAAAACTCCAGGTCTGGTCGGTTCCAATCGGAGTAGGTGGGTCGCGAGCCGGTTCACCAGCTCTAAGACCGCCTGGGGCGATAGAGTATCTGGGATCCCTCTGACCCTAATGTTCTGCTGGCAGTGACGGGTTTCCACTTGTGTCTTCAATTGACCTTGGGCCACCTCCACCCCAGTCGTACGCTCCCGGACCTGCTCCCAAACTCCGGTCATCTCAGTCTTCACTCCAGCTATGTTGGCACGCCATGTCGCTTTTAGATCCGCCAGCATAGCCCGAAGATCACCCTTGGTGGGGAGCATGTGATCGTCCTGCACCTCTTCTTCACTCTCAATCACTGCAGGGGGCAACACAGCTGGATCAACCACTAGACCCGCGGTCAATGTACCGCCCGCCATCATCTCTGTGGTAATACCATCTCTAAGCAGGGGGGTGTCTCCCTGGTCCGGGGTCCCCCTTTCTCCCCCTGGGTGCCCTGTACATGCGGTGCTGGAGTTTCCAAAGCCTCCCGGCCGCGCCGAGCGTCATCACCCAGAGATTCTCTGATGTCCCGCTGGCGTCCATCTGCAGCCGGCCGGGGCTTCAATTGCTGCTTTTTCCCCATCCAACCGTTCCAGGGTATGAGTCTGCAACTCGGTCTTCCCAAATCCCCGCGATGGTTACTGTTTTTATGTGTTTTTTTTTACTATTACTATTAAATCTGAATTTTTCCAAATGCATTCAGACCTGGCTGATTATAAATCGGAAAAACTCAGATTGATTTGTTTTTTTAAATTTCATATATTAATAATTTTTTTATTTGAAAGGCATGTCATAGCTCGAGCATACAACCACTGAAGTGGGAAACATCATAAACACATCAATGAAAATACAGAGCGAAGGGGAAAAAATGGGAGGGTAATCATAATGGATCCGGGTATCAGTACAAGAAAGTTGAAGGAGGTCACAGGAGAGCATCAGGAGGTGTATGGGAAGGGGAGAGCAAAAAAAAGAAAGACAAGGGGAGCGGGGAACTGCCCAGAATACATGGCATTCCTGGCTCGCCCTACCGTCCCAGGGGCCACAGAAGAGGCCACAAATGCCGGGAGACCTGGCGCCAAAGTAGACAGTCAGAGCCATGGTGGGTGTTCAGGCGGCTGGCCCAGATCAGCCCAGTGTCCTACGAGGAAACCAGAAAAATAGGGGTGGTATGGAGATCCTGAAGCCCCACTATCCACTCAAAAGCAAGGTGAACAAGCCATCCATAAGATTTGCAGGTAACACATCAGTTTAGTCCACTCAAGTACAGAACAAAAGAAAAATTTGTCAGCCAGGTGATAAAAGGGAAAACAAAAAAATGGTAAAAGGGGGGGGTACATAGACCCAGCCAAGGCCAGTCCCAGCAAGAGTCCTCCATACAACTTGTCAAAGTCTCTGTGAAACAGCCTACAGAACGGAACACCAAAAAAAACCTGTCCAATAGTAAGAGCCTGCACGCAAAAACCACAGGGCGCGATAAGTCTCAAACAGAAAAACAGGAGAATACGTAAGAATCATGTGAAACATGAGGAGGGGTAGGACAATGAAAATTTGGGATGCAAGCAGGTAAAGTGGGTCATCAGTCAGTGTCCAAACAGCCCTGGCACCCACCCTCCAATCCCAGAGAGAAGCCTGCTCCAGAGATCACTGACCAGGCTTCAGCAGGGTCAGAGATGGTAAGAGGTACGTTCTGATAAGTGATCATGAGGGAACCTGCCATCCCCCAGCGATAACGGACCCCTCCGGGACTGAAGGAAAGCTGTCACCTCCCGATATCTGCGACGCACGAACAGGGTCACAAAGGGCAGATCACTGTAGAGCACCAATGTCACCTCCTCAAAGCTCACAGCCTCCCAGGATCCCAGGGTCGACAAATTCTTCATCGGCATGGAGTAGGGTAATCACAAGGCCTCTTGGGGCCTCTAATGGCGCAGTCGCAGTCTTCCGGATTCGGAACACCGAACCAAACACTCCTGGCATGTCGGGCGGCTTTGAGTATACTATGGGGAACTTCGCTTCAAACAACTGTTCTATTGCTGTTCTTCAAACAACTGTTCTATTCCAACCCTTTTACCAAAAAAAGTTTCAAAAAATGCAGGATGCAGTTTTTAAATCAAGCAAAAGGCTTTTATAAATGCAATAATTGTAAAGCCTGTACCTTTTTAGAGAAAAAATTGACTTCTTTTAAATGCACACGCACGGGTGAATGTTTTCAAATTAAGGATTTCATGACATGTAAAACTAAAGGTGTGATATACTTATTGGAGTGTCCGTGTTGAGCCCAATATGTTGGACGTACCACAAGAGAGGTTAAAGTACGTATTTTTGAACATTTAAACAATATTAGAAAAACGATTGATCATAGCGTACCTGATCACTGTACAAACTGCCCGAAATTCAATATACAAAGTTTCAGATGGTTAGCGATCGAATTAGTTACCCCTAACTGGCGTGGGGGAAATTTTATTAATTTATTGGCAAATAAAGAAGGCAAATGGATTTATAAAATACAGACATGGAAGAAAGTGGGCCTTAATATTGATTTAGATATTGCAAACTGTATTACGTGCAGAAGATTCCGATTTACGAACCCCTTAGGAAGTTTAATCTTATATACACAGTTTGAACACCATTAGGTAGACATACATAGAAACGAGCGCAGATGACACTTTTTTCCCTTGTTATGTTTTATACATTAACTGGGCTGTTACTCCTGGTTGTTGGAGCCGCTCCGATGAGTATGGGCGCAACGCCATTTTTTCTGTATGTATATTATGCTTGTGACTCCAGTTCGTTGTTTTGCTGCTGTCCCTCTTTCCATGTTTTTGTTTTTAATCCCAAATGGGAAGTGTTTGGTGCGTGTATAAATAAAACCCACCATTTCTCTGCCTCTCCTTAGCTGAAAAGCAGCAGGAGGGGCTTGGAGCTGCTCAGTAGAGTGGCTTTTTGGGTACATTGGTTAGGTACTCACTCTATAAAGAGATGCCGTGAAGTGGTGAGTGAGCTTACGTTGCAATGGCCATTGAAACAAACAAAAACCTCAGTGTTTTGTTGCACATGGAATACATAGAAACGAGCACAGATGACACTTTTTTCCCTTGTTATGTTTTATACATTAACTGGGCTGTTACTCCTGGTTGTTGCAGCCGCTCCGGTGAGTATGGGCGCGACGCCATTTTTTCTGTATGTATATTAGGTAGACATTTGCTCAGTATAGGATGTTTCTTCCCCTTTTTCTCTTTTTAGGAATATTAGGTTTTCTTTACATTCACACATCTTTTTAAATAAAGTTTTTTAATAAAGTTTTCAATGTGTGACTAGTTTCTAGGTTAAATATTTATTGTTAATTCATTGTTTCTTTCCCTGATAAATTATCATGTTTTTTACAGGTTCAATAGCCTTGCAATATTCTGGCACAGACAATATAGATATTTATTCATTAATTTGATCCTATTGGGAATATCCATTGTTGTGGACTCCAAAGGGTTAATGTGGAGAAGTTCGTATTATTACGGGACTCAGGAGGTTGGTTCTGTATCGGGGAACTTGTAAGACGGCGCCTAATCACGTGGAAGCATGCAGCTGGCCGACGTGTTTTTTGAAAAACTGCAGAGAAAATAAGACCTGACGATGTGCAGTTGCGTTCCAATTGTGGAACACGGAAGTAATTAGAGACTGATTCAAGTCATTTCATTATTGTGAGATTGAGAGTATAAATTAAATGAGATTCATAACGCTTTTACATCTCTGAGGAAGTGGAAGTGTATTCCACGAAACGCGTTAGATGTGTTAGCACTGTTTGTTTTGGATGGCAATAAAAACCCTTTTTTAATACCGAAATCGAGTAGGAGGTTCCAGTCTCTTGGCGGCAATTTGATCCCGAGACCGGTGGTACAAAGTCCGTAGGACGAAATCGATCCATGGTTGAGCCAGCTGGAGATATCCTGCCAAGGATGAAAGACCACATCGGGGAGCCAAAGAAAATAGATGAGTGATCATACCTCCACTTATTACGTGCCTACATTATTCATTGATCTTGTGAGTGCGGTTTTTAAAGGGGCCAATAGCATCCAGGATTTTAAACATTGTTGCGCTATGATTTTGTGTTGGTTTTATGGTTTTATACAGTTGTTTCCCAATCTTGTTGTATCTCAACTGTTCTATTGCTGCCTGAAGCAATTCTCAACTTTTACATACTCAACATTAAATAGTCTACTTTTGAAATCCAGCGATGTTTTCAAGTCTTTGTTAAAACTGGACTATGAGGTGGTGAGTGACCTATACATAGTAAATCTTCAAAGTGCACCAAATAAAATGTTTAGTTTGGCTGATACCAAGCAGTTCCAGCCTATATATATATATATATAATTAAATGTGTACATCTCATATGTATAGATGGTTCTGAACGACTAAAGTATATATTTACGTATCGATCCAAGCCTAAATTAATAATGAGGGTAACCCTGATGTTAGTATTCAAAGGGAAAATGATGTACTCAGATCTATTATTTGTACATTTAGCCAAAAATAAATTTACAAGCAAGAATTTTACCAAAAAAAGAAAAGTGTCAATAAGCCTACATAATATAAACCAAACAAAATGGTAAGGAGAAGTAAAAGATAATACTAAGTGAAGAAGGCTAGCATTCAGTAACATTTAATTACCTGACATACATTGTTGTCAGCATAATTATCATATGGAGAGTGATTTGTTGCCACCTAGTGTACAACTTTAATTATGATAACCAGACCACTAGAGGTAACTAATTGACAACGGTAGAGTAATGGCATGAAGCAGAAATGTACTGGTCTGTTTGATTGACAGGTTTGGACTGGATATTGGCTTGGTAGTGGGTCGCAATGACCATGGTCCACGGCTGTCAATATGTTCTGTGATGATTTAAACTAAAATTTTTTGGTTTTAACATCTCATGGAAAACAAACCTATCTAATTGTACCGGCTGGGTGGAGTAGAGGCAATATCACTGCTCTATGACTGTGGAGACACAGGTTCAAATCCTGACAAGAGCACCTCTCCAGTAAGTATCCTTGGGCAAGACACCTCACAGTACATACTCGCCACCCAGGACATAGTTGAAAATGAGAGAAATCTCAATATATCCTTCCTGGTAGAATACTTTCTCAAAAAACTAAATTTCACTTTCATAAATGGTCATGGTATGTTATGAACTGGAAGTATATCACAGGAAGCTGTCAGGCAGACACACGTATCCGAGGGTAGGTACGGTCAGCCCAATAAGGAAAGAGGAGACTCAGAACTAATTGCGATACCAGTCCTTAAGGTGGCTGGGTTACGCAGTAGCTATAGGTGAACCTATAAGGCAGGGAAAGGAAGGATGACAGAAACCAGTCCTTAGTATGGCTGGTAAAAGGACAGGCAAGTAAAGAAATACGAGGCGGTCTCCTGAAGCAATAGAGGTACCAGGTAAGATACTACTAGCCCAGGTAATAGGGAGAAGCCAAAAGCAAGGTCAATTTCCAAAAGCCGGGTCAGAGGATAATAGAGGTACTCAGGTCAGTAGCCAAAAGCCAAGTCATACACTAATAAATCAATCAGGAATATCAGAATACAGCACCAAGGGTCAAGCAAGCTAAAACCACGAAAGGGCAAAGAAAAAGGCAAAAAGCAGGTTTAAATCTCACGCCCTGCCTCCTGATTGGCCAACACGATCACATGGTGCAAAAAGGTCCGCGGTGGAGACGTGATGACGTCACGCCGCTGGGAGACATCAACCCCGGAAGAGACGACGGCATGCGCGCATAGGGCGCAAGGAAGGGCTGCGAGGGAGACGCAGCCCTCGAGAGCGCAAAGATGGACGCTGGAGCAGTGCCAGCCGCCGGTTCATAACAGAAGCTCCAAAATCTATTTTGTGATGTTTTATTTTAAGATAAATAATAATTAACAGATCATTTGCTGCTAACCAATATTTGTAAAAAGCAAACAATAACCCACTTAAAATGTAACTATATTTTAGTAAAAAAGCAACAACTTTAACACACATTTTGAGGTGATCAGATAGAGGTTTATTTCATATATCTGAGTTATTTTTGCATGCAATTTCCTACTTTAGAATGCTATTATTGCATATATGTTTTATTCTCTATAGGTCACTCTCTCTCTTGTTCTACATATAACGGTCAACTGCTGATTAACTGTAGCAGCCTTTTGGTTTCTCTAAGGTTACTGAGCAGACAGAAAAGGCAAGAAAGTCAAGGTATGATCTAGATCAGGGATCACAAACTCTAGGCCCTAGTTGTAGATGACCTACAGTTCCATGAGTTCTTTGTATGCTATAAAATAGCCAGAAAACGAAAGGCGTTGACGTTTAGGAACATCTGGGGGGACAGAGTTCGAACTCCCTGATTTATATACATATCTGCTATCAAAACATTTATCTGACAGTAACCAAGGGAACGAAGCTGTATTATTAAAGAAGCATTATAACTACCATGACCAGCCAGGGACTATTGAAGGCCAAGCCAGAATAGAATCCACAGTGTCTTCTTGAGGTTGTACACATCACAAATCAGAGACTTGGGTAATTTACACAGAAGCTTTGAGAGAAAAAAAAATGCTTACCAGATATTTTGATGGGGCTTTGGAAGCTTGGTTGAATCTTATGAATATTATCATTTTTTAACACTTGGTCCAAAGGAGATCTCTCAAAAAATGTCAGGACAACCTCTGACCTTGAATACTGCAATAAAAAAAATCAAGACGGTTATATGGCAGTAAGAAAGCATCAACATAAAATCAGAGAAATACCAAGCATGTGATAAAATAGAGATGTGTAAGAAACAATCAGACGAATTCTAAGAGGAAAAATTGAGCTTCTGTCCATTCGCCCATCAAGTGACGTGGGCATATTCCAGCTCTTATCTAATTAAAGGGGCTTGCTGTAACCCAAGCCAGTCATAAATGCTGACTTGCGCATGGCTCTCTGGTGAGATATGAAATGTGCTATCTTATTGGCTCATTAAATCATACCCAGCCATCTATGTTCTGAAGACCTGACAGGTTGTGCAATAGCTCTTAAATCCCATGGGACTAATAAAACACAATGGCTTATTATTTCCGAAAAGGTTACAAGATTTTGTTACTTTAAAAGTTAATTAGGTGTGCTATATCTTGTGGTCAGCTATCAGAATGATAGATATGCAAGCTTCCTGCCTGCAGAAGAAAAGAATCTCACATTTGTTAAAATGGAACAATATCTGCCTAAAAACAGGAGATGGATAGATAGATAGATAGATAGATAGATAGAATTTCAAAGAAACACACATTGCTGTCTCCTGCACTTACTTTGCAGGGCATATTTATTATAGTCTTCAAAAATTTCTCAACTTCATTGAGTCTTCCTTCGATTTCATGAGCATCTTTAATTGTGATAAGCCCTAAAAGAAAGAAAATTATAAAAAAAATATATAAAAATATATTTATGAGTACATCTCATTATGTGACAGTGGTTGGCAGAACGTATTATACCGTCACTTATACTTAAAAAACAATGGGCACTATTACACTCTTCGCGCACAATTTTGCGCGTGCGCAAAAACGCATTAACGCAAGGGCAAAACCCTTTGCGTAGAACGTCGTATTACAATGTCCACGCAGAAAAATGCGCGTTAACGTCTACTGCTGGTGAACCTGCGCGAACCCTTTGCGAATGTAATGTACGTTGCGCATCCTATACTTAACATTGTGAGCGCAAATGCGTTCGTTCGCTGGTAAATGTATTACAATCTATGTGCAAATTTTAACAGACTACATTTGCGCGCATAATTTTAACGTCTTTGAAAAGCTGGTGGTAACGGCAAATCTGAATGTCCTGGCCAAAACCAAATACACCAGCACGAGAAAAAAAATACAGCAAAGTATAGTTACACATTCTACGCATACCCAAACAATAAAATTGAGAGGTCGTTCGTGTTTTTATTATTGCTACAGTATATATGCTCAGATTGATTTTGACAGGTGCAAAAACTGAACGGGAGACAATTGTGGTTCTTAATTCAGATTGGCTGAATCGCGTGAAAAAACAGTCCGCCCACCGATTTCTGCGCGCAGCTTTAATACGCATCTTTTTTTTTACGCGCTTTATTTTTTTGACGGATGAAAAATGCGCTCGGATTGTAATACCAGCATTAATTTACACGCGTTAACGTTTAACGCTGCGCTTTTGCTCGAAGCTGTTAATAGAGCCCTATGTGAGTTATTCCATGCCTAAAAAAATAACATGACATCATGTGATACTGCACAGCTACAGTTGTGTTCAAAATTATTCAACCCCCAATGCTGTAAAGGGTTTTAGGGAATTTAGTGTACATTTGTAATTGTATTCAGAATGAAATCCTACAAGGACTTTTTAAAGAACCATATGCAACTAAAATGACATCAATTGGTTTTGTAATACAGTAGTAAATGTTTCTTTTGTGAATTCTTCATTGACACAATTATTCAACCCCTTAAAAACTACCACTCTGAAGAACAGAGGTTCATTCAAGTGTTTTCAATCAGGTATTGAAAACACCTGTGGATGTCACGGAGCAGCAATAAAGCATAATAAGCAACAATTAGGCAGCTTTAAAACGACTGTGATACTCAGCTCCTTCTAGACATTTACTGGTGTGGTTACAAACATGGTGAAATCAAGAGAATGGTCCAGGAAGACAAAAGAAGAGGTGATTACTCTTCACAGGAAGGGCAATGGCTATAAGAAGATTGCAAAGATGTTAAACATACCAAGAGAGACCATAGGAAGCATCATTCGCAAATTCAAGGCAAAGGGCACTGTTGAAACGCTACCTGGTCGTGGCAGAAAGAAGATGCTGACTTCGACTGCTGTGCGCTACCTGAAGCGTAGAGTGGAGAAAAGTCCCTGTGTGACTGCTGAGGAACTGAGAAAAGATTTGTCAGATGTGGGTACTGAAGTTTCAGCTCAGACAATACGGCGCACACTGCGTAATGAAGGCCTCCATGCCAGAACTCCCAGGCGCACCCCCTTGCTGTCTCCAAAGAATAAGAAGAGTCGACTGCAGTATGCCAAAAGTCATGTGGACAAACCACAGAAGTTTTGGGATAGTGTTCTGTGGACTGATGAAACAAAATTAGAACTGTGTGGGCCCATGGATCAACGCTATGTTTGGAGGAGGAAGAACAAGGCCTATGAAGAAAAGAACACCTTGCCTACTGTGAAGCATGGCAGGGGGTCAATCATGCTTTGGGGCTGTTTTGCTTCTGCAGGTACAGGGAAGCTTCAGCGTGTGCAAGGTACCATGAATTCTCTTCAGTACCAGGAAATATTGGATGACAATGTGATGCAGTCCGTCACAAACCTGAGGCTTGGGAGACGTTGGACCTTTCAACAGGACAATGATCCCAAGCATACCTCCAAGTCCACTAGAGCATGGTTGCAGATTAAAGGCTGGAACATTTTGGAGTGGCCATCACAGTCACCTGACTTAAATCCGATTGAGAACCTCTGGTGGGACTTAAAGAAAGCAGTTGCAGTGCGCAAGCCTAAGAATGTGACTGAACTGGAGGCTTTTGCCCATGACGAATGGGCGAAGATACCCGTAGATCGCTGCAAGACACTTGTGTCAAGCTATGCTTCACGTTTAAAAGCTGTTATAACTGTAAAAGGATGTTGTACTAAGTACTAAGATTGAATGTCACTTGGGGGTTGAATAAAACTGATAATGATGTGAGCACAGAAAAGACATTTGTGGTTATTTCATTATAAATGTTATGTTATATTTGTCTGACCTACACGTGCCTCTTTGATTTAATTGTAAGCAAGATGACTGAATGATCAAAATCAATGTCAAACTGGCCAAAACACTCAATTTCAGTGGGGGTTGAATAATTTTGAACACAACTGTAGATTATTTTAATACATCATCTTCCTAATGACTTGAAATACAGCGATGGAAAAGTTTAAGCTGCTTTCCTCTGAATTTTCCCAATGGGGATGAGTAAGTTTGTGCATATTTATGGATGTGGTACACAAGTAATTTGTTGTAGTTTGTGTAGCATATAGATAAACAAATGCAGAAATTGTTGTGTTGCGTATCAGGGGCCCATTGTAACAGTAACGGCTGTGTGTTGCTCAACAGCTGGCTGGGGTCATCTATGTAAGGGACATGAAAGGAAATTAATCTTGAACCTTTCAGGTCCTGAATCGATACGCTTTTTTTATGAGTCACAAAAGGCTATGAACAGATTTGACATCCTGGGAGAGTTGATAGCTACAATATGCCATGTTTCCTACTGCAACACCTGGGAATGCTTACTGTAATCCTCACCAGATGCATCTCATTCCAGGCCTCTGTATGCTTATTTATATGATGCTTTGACTTTTAGTTCTACTCATTCTGGTGTTGTGGTTTCTGTTTATATCACTTAACATGCATCATCTATTTCCATTTTCAAAGGTAATCCGAAATATAAAGGGGTTATTCAGTAAGGTGCGAACTTGCCACCGAATTGCACCGATCGGTGAATTTCACCATACGATGCAATTTCATGACAGTTCGTCTATTCCCTAAACTGTCAGTTCGCCAAATACAATCGCAGTTCAGATTGCCACAATTCGGTGATCTGGCAGTGAAATTGTCCCATAGAGAAGAAATCTATTCAGAGAACGCCAAACAGCACCAAAAGGTCAGTGGAATGCCCTGGTTTTCAGTGGTTCAGTTCTACAGGTTTAACAGGCGAATCCCATAGGATCCAATATAAAAAAATTATCAATCTAATTTTTATTCATTCAACAGTTTATTCTTTTCATTTTCAGCAAACCGTCTTTTTAATTTATTTTTTTGGAACACCTTAATGTATTTGTTATATTTTTAAGAGAAAATTTTTGATTCCCAATTTCTTTTAAAAGGAGATTTTTTTTATTTTGTAACAGACCTTTTTATTATTTTTTACAGAACTTTTTTATTATTTAGACACATTTTCATGCATTTTTATTGGTTTAAACATCTACTAGAAGAATAGCAGAGTTCTCTTTTTTTTTTTCTTTCTTTTTTTTTTTTGCTGTTCGGAAACTCCATGTTCAGTGCACTTGTAGGATAATGAATTCACCGCAGGGTCGGCCAAATGGAAACGACAAAGTGCACCGAACGAGAAAGCACTGAAAATAAGTGATTTCTGAATAACCCCTTAACTGTTCTGAATTAAAATATTTTATTATTAGGTATTCAATGATTCCATGTCATTTTTGTAGGTTTTTGGTATTATATTAATATTATTATATATCTATGTGAATTATACCTGAAATAAGAATGTCTTCACTTACAGCCTCGTACCTCCACTACCTTTTATAAAGGGAATCTACTTGTTTCATGTAATACAATGTTTTGTAAGTCAGGGATCTCAAACTCTGACCCTCCAGATGTTTATTTTTTTTTTCTGAGAAAGGATTTAACCAGGAAGGATACATTGAGATTTCTCTCGTTTTCAAGTATGTCCTGGTTGGCGAGTATGTACCGTTAGGTGTCTTGCCCAAGGACACTTACTGGAGATGTGCTGTGGCTGGGATAGCCTACGTAATTCTTTGATTGCAATACTGTCCAGAGAATCAAGGGAGTTTCAGTTGAGAAAAATCTATGGGTCAGTTTTTCACATATCCAGGTATCCTAAATCTCCAGGAAGTACCAGGAGTCTCCCTGAAGTGAATGTGGGCTTCCTTGATGCCCGTAAACGTTTCTGAAACTCGCAGATTCGGTGGGTTCCCTAAAATAGTAGGGCACTGAGATGGAGGTTCCGTCAATAGGAGTGCAGAGAAGGTGGTCCAAAGCGGTGAATGACAGTGCAGTTCAAACAATAGAAAGTCTGGCTGCCTGAGTGGCTGCCTGTTATCATGTGCCGCATGAACTCGGTGAAGCGGAGCATACCGGGAACTGTAGTCCACAGAGCTGCACCCTGCCAAGTATGACTCTACCATCTGCAGAAACTGGGGTGAACCCTGCCAAACATGACTGGCATATACCATGAGCAGATGCAGGGGTGAACCCTGCCAAGCAAGACCCTAATGAGATCCTGCAGGTCGGTGGCGTGATCACAGAGGGACACTCAGGACTTTTTTCTCCAGTCTCACTCTGCTCATGGCGGCCAAAAGCGGCGGATCGGGCTGCCATTCTTGCCACGGGATGAGAAGTGAGTATGTAATATTTTTGGGGGGTTCCAGCGTCTGCTAACTGATTCCGCCGAAGTGGAATTAGTTAGCTACAGCATAGAGCTGGTGCTAACTTTTAAGTTAGCCGCAGCGGTTAGTAACTAAAGTTAGGACTTTGTGATCCTAACAAAAATTACTCTTTGCTTATACTTTGCTCTCCCTATACTTAACATGGGGAGTGCAAGGTACAGTAAGCTTGTGCTAAAAAGCATTAATACCGAGCGCTAACAAAATTTTTTTCCACACACAAGTGGACCAATTGAAACCAGCACTGGTGTATCTAGCTTTATTTTTGGTGAATTTTCAGTTTTTGCTCCATGCTTGAGGTGCACTGGAGGAATCAGTTACTCCAGCAGCAGCTGATTCTGGATGACACAGACATCCAACCACAGGGTTATATTTATTTTTATGAAAGAGAGGACACAACTACACCCTGCTGCTTTTCCTCTTATAGCTGTAGGTGGGAGTCATAATTTAGTGAAAGTTCTGTGGCTACTGCACTTCTTGTCCAGAGAAAAAGAATTCAAAGGATTTTGCCCAAGATCAAGTAGCACCACTGTCAGCTGGAACAATTACGAGTTTGGTCATTACTGTAGTGACTGACTCATCATTGAGAAATTATTAAGGAGCCACAAAGCCATTTCTTACCGCTGTCACCACAAAACAACTCATCCACGCCCTGGTAATCTCCCGATTTGACTATTGCAATAATCTCTTATCCGGCCTCCCCCTCTCCCGCCTCTCCCCCCTACAATCCATCCTGAACGCCTCTGCCAGGCTAATCCACCTCACCTGTCTCTGCCGCTCCTCTCTGCGAGTCGCTTCACTGGCTCCCCATCCACTGCAGAATTAAATTCAAAATCCTTACCCTGACCTACAAAGCTCTCACTAACTCAGCTCCCCACTATCTGTCCTCACTAATCACCAAATACACCCCAGCCCGCTCCTTAAGGTCAAACAGTGACCGGCGCCTAGCTTCTCCCTGCGTCGCCTCTTACCATGACAGACTGCAGGATTTCCAACGCGCAGCCCCCATCCTCTGGAACACTCTCCCTCGTACAGTCAGACTTTCCCCTAATTTCTCTTCCTTACATAGTTACATAGTTATATAGGCTGAAAAAAGACATGCGTCATTCGGGTTCAGCCTCTCCCACATAACCTACTGCTGTTGATCCAAAAGAAGGCAAAGAACCCAGTCTGAAATGCTTGCCTTCAAACGCTCCCTTAAAACATTCCTATTTAGGGAAGGCTACCACCCGACTCAATGACGCAACCATCAATTACTCTCACCTTGCAGTCCATCACACTCACCTTGCAGTCCTCTCCTCCTGTTTCCAACCCCAACCCTTCTAGATTGTGAGTTCCTTTGGGAATAGGGCCCTCATCTCCTCCTGTACTGTTTGTCAAATGTTGTTCAATGTATTGTAACCACGTCTATACTGTGCCTATTGTACAGTGCTGCGGAATATGCCTGCGCTTTATAAGTAAAGAATAATAATAATAAAGGCCTAATGACTCGTCCTTAGTTTATGTCTTTTGTGGCTCCAAATAAAGTGACTTCTGTTGTCAATGCCGATGGAGCAGTGATTGTAGAAAGTGGGAAAGCCACCCTGCAGGTGGCTCTCCAACTCATCTCAGCCATGCTTTTGACTCATTAGTCAGTGCTTCAATAGTATTGCAGAGGACCAATCATATGAGAGTTGCGGGGTTGCCCTCATTGCGCAATTCCCAAGAACTAGCATGATGGAGGAATCAATCGGAGATGGGGTTTGCAACAGTTATAAGCTATCACATTGATCTCTGTGACCAATGCAATATCCAATGATTGATGGGACAATGCAGGAAAAGTAAACCTGTTGATAAAAGGTCCATGTAAAAGCAACGTAACAAAGTAAACTTTTCATTAATAAGGACATGGAAAGAAAAAAGACTTCATGATGTTTTTTTCCGGTGACGATCTTATTCCAGAATAGTATGAGACCTATAAAATAAATACAGTAATGCGTCACCAGCAGCTGGGATTTTGAATTTCCCAGCTGCCAGTCACCAGATCGCTCACTAGTAATAGCGAGCGAGGGGTCTCTGAGAGGCAGCGCTGGATCAGATCGGTGCAAGTGCAGCCTTGATCCATCTCTCTGTGCAGCTGCGAAGGAATTTGCGCACATAAAGTGTGCAACTCTGTAGCAGTGCACAATTTGCGGTTCCTACGGTATGCAGGTTGCGTAGGAGTACAAATTGGGTTACATAGCTCCAGGGACTTCCGGGTTCGGGAGTCCCTGAGCCAAAGAGGAGTAGCTCCACATGGTGAGAGTTAAAAAGTGTATATTCACAAAGAAAATATAATTGGGCAGAGACTGTCAGCAGGATCTGCCTAATTGTTTAAGGGCAACAAAACACCTTTGTTTTTCAATAGAGTATCGCTTTAACATTATAATTATAGATTTTTTAACAAAAAGAGCAAGTCATTGAAAGGATTCAACTACAAAAATAAGTAAAAGTGGTAGGAGACCATGAAATTGCATAACCAGTCATTCTGCGAAAGATACAAATCAAATTAAAGAATTTACAATGTAATAAATTTTCACTTCTCCATAATGAATCCAGCAATAAGCCAAAAATACACACTAAACTCAAGATTCTCAAAGGTTGATTCACCAACGTGTCATAAATTGACATGGGAAGAGTTTAGCTAAACTAGAAGGGTTTAAACAAAAATCCTCTTTATTTATTTGATCTAATGTAGGCCTGTTGGCCAGGGCTGCATTAACATAGGGGCAGATGGAGCAGCAGCTCCAGGCCCATGCCTCAGAATAGACCCAGAGAAAGGATAACTATCAGGGTTATTCAAAGAGATCCAAATTGTGGCCGAAAGGTAACCGAACAGTGAAATTCAGCGTACGGTTACCTTTCCTGGCAATTCGGCTATTCAGAGAGCAGGCAGTTCGCCAAATCCTGGCGAATTGGCTGCACATACGGTGCCTGTTCGAGGGCAGTGAAATCCCCATAGAGAAGCAGTGCTTTGTCTATTCAAAGAACAAAAACCAGCAGTGAAAAGTTGCCGAATTGCCCTGCTGTTCGGTGGTTTCATGCGGCAGATTTATTCAGGCGAATCCCATAGGCTTCAATGTTAAAAATATTCCCGTTTTAATCCAATATCTATTAAACCGTTGATTATAATATTCTGCAGTAAAAAGTCTCTTTATTTATAGATATTTTTAGGATCTTTTAGCCATTTTTCGCGATTTTTTTGCGAAAAAAAATTCTGTTTGATTTTTTAAATCGTTTTTTCTTTTTTTGTAACAGCCTTTTTATTATCCATTGGACCATATATGTAAATTTCAGACATTTTCGTTCTATAGTTTCTTTGCAAACAGCGTTTCACTTTTCAAACATTCAAGCGTACTGTTTTTTTTTTTTCACTCCATTCATCTGCGGTGTTGGGTTTTTCCGGTGACTGCTCTGCGACATGATCGGCGGCTGCTCGGGTTTCTCCGGCGGGGTTAATCCACATATTTTTGCGGGTTTCGATTTTCTTTCAGTAACTCTGTATGCCTGCATTTGGACCCTTGTATCTCCAACGCCATAGCAGCTACAGGGTCAAGTGAAGTATCACTGGAAAGGCCAGAACATGGCCTTGCCAATGATACCAAACAGGACCAGGATTTAAGTAAAACAAAATATAATAATAAATATTTACTTTTTCTTTCCAACAGTAATATTTTTCACTTTTCAATTATCAAGTAAACAATGATGCTGCATTAACTAACAATCACATTTCTTATGTCAACAACAAGTGTGGAGGTGATGGGTGATGGTACAATCCATTGTTACGAATTGTTACATCAAAAACCTAAACAGCCGCACTGCAGCGAAGAGGGGAACTTTGGACCCCTGCGACACTAATCTTTACACCTCACAAGGTCAAGTGAGGTGTCATTGGACAGGGCAGAGTCTGGCCTTTGCATTAATACCAAACCAGACCATGTAAAATCTAAAAGAAAAGAAAACAATTTTTTATTTATTTATTTTTAGTTCCAAAGTGATGACATTGTCCATTTGTCACGTATAAAATTAGCAATACCACTGCCATTACTCACCTTCTCATTTCCCACGCTAGGAGCAAGGTCAGTGTTTTATATATAGTCATATTATTCGTAAAAAAAATATATTCCAAAACACAAGGGAAATATTTCATTTTTTGGTTAAAATTGTATATTTTCTCAGAAAAATGCAGTAACGGAATCCCATTTCACATTTTTTAACAAGAATGCCCTATAGACTACATAACCACAAAGGTTTGGATGATAAAATGGGAAAACATTTTTTTACACTCTTTAAATGATTGAAATTAATCACATAGTATCTGCCTCGTTAGATATACCCATATCCGCACTGTTAAATAACCCAAAATATGTTTTCATTTCACTAAATTACAAAAAAGCCACCAAAATATTCAGCTCCAGGCCCATAGAGTTCTTAATCCAGGCCTGATGTTGGCAATGAATACATTACAACTGTTTACAGTGAATTGACCTAAAAAGCAAACAGTAGACAAGAATGAGCAATTCTTTTGTGTTTACTCTCAACTGATAGAATATCTTACTAACAGCTGCTAAACTGAGTTGAAACAGGATATGGAAAAACACTTTCAATAGATAATGAAAGGTAAGTTCAAAGATACATTCGTAGAGAAAGTCTTTTCCTATATCATGAATCCACAACACTCCTAAGCAGAATCTATTAAACTAATAGATAACAGAGAAGAGTATATGGTAATTCAAATTATGTGCCATCATTTCAGTTACATAGGCTGAAAAAAGGCATCCATCCATCGGGTTCAGCCGTTCACACATTACCTACTGTTGTTGATCCAAAAGAAGGCAAAAAAAACCAACTCACAGGTCTATTCAAAGAAAGGTGAAGCTCAGGAGAATGACTGGAGAAGTGAAAATTCTAGGTCAAAATAGCCAAACAAGAAAAATTCTCCCATTTATCTCACTTTCCAAATCAGCTATTTGGTCTATATTGCTCTCTTCTCCTGTCAGTTCTCCTGATTTTCACCTTTCTCTGAATAACCCTGTCAGTCTGAAGTTCACGCCACTATGCAACAAACAGGGAAAAAATTCCTTCTTGACCGCAGCATGGCAGTCAGATTTCTCCGTGGATCAAGCAGTCATTGTCACCAAATAAATTCTATAACTCTTAATAGTCTGTTTTTGCAGGATGTCATCCAGTCGTTGTTTAACCCTTTCCGGTCCAATGTCCTAATATATCTGACACAACCTTTTGCAGGTTGCGGTCCAATGTCAGATATATTCCAACATGACCATGACGACCCCCTTGGTTCCCAGATACTTACCTCTCTCCAAGGTCCCATAAGGTCTGGGAAGGCAGACCTCTGGTTTTATACCCCTCCCAGCGCTGGCGCAATGTCGTCAATATCAGGCTTCCCCCCCCGCCAGACAAGGGGAAGGGTGGAGGGTGGGGTGGAGGGTACCTGAAGGGTGGAGTTATTTGGACCCCTCTTTCTCCCCATTGCCAAGGGGCACCAGGTCAAGAGAGGCATTGCTGGAAAGGTCACACTGACCTTTCCAGCGATGCCTCTCTTTAACCACTTAGTTCCTGGTCCTCGATCCGGCGCAGATCAGCAACAGATTGTGGACTGCTCCTGGTCATGCCTCCAAGGGAGGGTGGTCCTTTGGACCCCACTCCCTCCCAATCAGGATGCAATAGCACATAAATAGAGGCATCACTGAAACGGTCACAGTGTGACCTTTCCAGGGATGCCTCTCCTTAGCCCTTTTGGTGCTGGTGTGCAATTTGCACAAATTGGCGCCGAATCGCGGACTGCTCCTGGAAGTGGATGACATCACCCTCATCACTGACGTCATTGCGCATCAGTGTGATGATGTCAATTAGAGAATTAACGCCCAGCTGCCAAGCGGTTTCCCTATGGAAACCCTATGGTGGAAATAGTGGGGTACTTTGGACACCCTATCTCCCAATCGGTGGCAGCTAGAGGGATGTGTTTGGTATCGTCAAAAAGGCCAGAGCATGGCCTTTCCAATGATCCCTACCATGACCAGCTTAAATGTAAATTTAAATAAAAATGGAATTTTTCTTTTTTTATATTTATTGATGCAATTATAATGTGAACAATGAAGCTGCACTAACGAAATATTTTGTTTTTTCAATTGTAACTAAAATAGGTATTCTCTCAGAAAAATACAGGGTTCCTATTTCAATTTTTTTTTGCAAGCATACCCCATAGAACACATAACTGCAAAAGCTTGGATAATAAAATGAGAAAAAAATATTTTACACGCTGTAGATGATTGAAATTTTAATGTAAATTCACTTTTTTCACATTTTTTGTTATAGCATTCTAGCAGGACATGATGTATACATATAATAATAATATATTTTGACTCTGCCGACTCTGCCATAAAAAAGAATATATAATTTGTCTGGGTTGCACAATAAAACATGACTTCAAAGAGCGTTTAAATATGTTGAGCACAAAATAGTAAAAATTAGCAATATGAAATGACACAGCAGTCATTAAAAAGGTTAAAAAGTTTAATACAATGAGAAAATATAAAGACTAACATAATATAAGGTTTAAATATAGTTATTGTAACTGTTATATAAAACTTAAAGGGATACTCTAGGCCAGTGTTTCTCAACTTGTATCCTCAGGACCCACTAACAGGCCTGGTTTGTGGGATATCCGAAGCACAGCACAGGTGATCTAATTAGCTGCTCAGTGATTGCAGTATTCAGTCTGCATTTCCCCAAGGTGATCTGCAAAATCTGGCCTGTAGTGGGTCCTGAGGACTGGAGTCGAGAAACCCTGCTCTAGGCAACATGACCACCTAAGGCTACGCCAGGGAGGGATTTCCCATTGGCCGCTAGACCCCTCATGGCACTGTATATATTTAGCTCATTAAAGGCTGAGTTCCATTTGGTCTGTTCTAAACACAAGATCTGCGTGCTGCCTCATACAGTGGAATGCTATCACCCTGCTTTCAGTGTATCCGTCTTTAAGATTCAGCTAAGGGCTAGAGAAAGGCACAAAAGATTGCTGGTGGGAAAATAGAGTTCCGGCAAGGTAGCGGCATTAACAGATGTGACCCAGTCGGGGTACGGAGATTTGTTACGATGTAAATAGCACCAAAACTGTCCATCCATCTGACCAAAGGTCATTGACTGCCCCTCAAGGATGACTCATGTTAGCAAAGATAACTGTCCAAGCTTTCCCATACCTAGTGATGGCAAGGCAGATGGTCATACGCCATTAATATATCCTTGCAACAGAAACACTATTGTATTACATAATTTATTGTAAAGAAACCATAGGCCATGTAGGAGGAGATAGTGGGATGTATGAATGAAAACTAGTGTGATAGATCCTGCACATACCTTGCTTTTCCCCTCTTCTTCTTACAATAAGAAAGTAGAAGGATGGAGAAACCGCATGACAGCAGCTAATGTATGTCTAATTGACTCAGATCTAAATAGAAAGAATAAGCAGCTCTTATACATTAGTGCCTGCAAATTAGAAACCACCAGACATCAGCCATTAGGAACTTTAGAAATGGTTACAAAGTTCCAAAAGCAAATCCCATTATACGCAGAATTACTGTGAAAAGAGTCACATGAGCATAGTGCAGTGTACTATCAAATGTAAATATATGGCAAGTTAACGATGAATAAATCACAATAATTAAAAATAAAAATGAAAGTGATCTTGCGGTTCATGACTGTGTGCTAGACCTTGTAATATTCACTTTCCGCTTCTGCAAATGAGTCTCTTAGTGTATGTTATTAATCGCCAAGTGTTTGTAGGCACTTGCATACTTTCCAGTAACCTGATTTCTGATGGACAACCTTGATTTCCAGGCCTTGGCTTAGGTTTCTCCCCTGATGTCACATTTCTGAGACAACTGAGGAAAATTGTAATGGAATGCAGTTCCTCAATAGTATTATCATGGCTGTATTGTACTGTCCTAAATTGCAGTGTAGGAGGTTAGTTGATGTGTCATTGAAAAGTCCAGATTGAGAGATTCTGTCCTTTCCAATAATGCCAAACATGACCAGTAAATGAGCAAAAATATAAAGTGTTAATAAAGGATACGAGTGCCAAAGGATAAAGTATTTAAACTTAGTAACTCAAAAAGTAAAAATGATTATTGGGAAAACCATTTTAATAAGATAAAGTGGTCAGGAGGATGAGTAGAGTGTTCCTTTAAGTATTAATGAAATACTAAATCTTATTTTCTTCCCTTCCATCTCATATGTTTATTAAGGAAAATTTTTTAAGTAAATAAAAAACAGGCATTATACTGAAAACTATACTTATATAAATTTGACACATAAAGAGATACATTCAGTGACAGTGACAGCAAAAACGACATTTTTATTTTAGGTTTTCTGTAGTTCTAGGGGAGATTAGTACAGAATAAATTATTCATTGCAGTTGAAATCAGTCATAAAACAGGTTCAATTATCATTCATTTGGCAACAACAGAAAATAAGAATGTATTAAATCATGCATAAGCCTGCTGAATACAACAAACCGAGGACTTAATTGTGACTAAATATAGAACATACACTTAACTGCAGTAAACATGTACCAGATCAAAAGAAATCTCTATACATTTCTTTACTGTGAGGTATATTCATTAAGCAGTGAACTGTGGTGAAAAGAAAAAAAATGAATTTTAGATAAAAGGAGTGGAGTTAAAAAAAATCCTCAGTTTGGTTTCATCATAAGTTTTCAATATATGTTTTCAATTAATCAGAGTTTAGAAAAAAAACATTGATTATTATTTCCAACCAGCGATTAACATTATTTGATTTGATGATCGTATACAATGTGGTATACAGAAGTGCACAGAAAA
Source organism: Leptobrachium leishanense (assembly GCA_009667805.1). Classification (NCBI taxonomy): domain Eukaryota; kingdom Metazoa; phylum Chordata; class Amphibia; order Anura; family Megophryidae; genus Leptobrachium; species Leptobrachium leishanense. The sequence goes on along the minus strand of CM019067.1, from coordinate 151,472,184 downwards.
AAACACATACATGTCCTTCTTGTTATTTCTGTGTTAAATATACTTTGTTGTTGACTCACCAGGGCTCAACATTCCCCTTAGCAAAAACGCAACAATGAAAACTGTGCTACGAGATTGTCATTATGTGATTTATTTGACTCAGAATTGAGACTTTACTTTCATGGTATCCTTTGGGCATTATGCCACCTTGTGGCCACATATATTATAACTGTGTAGAAAAAATTGCTTTTTAAGAAATATAGTGTAAACCAAGCCACGTTAAAAAAAAAAACCTTTATGTGGTCCAAAAAAGCAGCAAACTCACCACACGGTGGAGATTTAGTGATAGATTTAATTATAGTAAACCAGCTGTCATAGGCCCAAATGAGAAGATTTTGACTGCTTGAGCCACTTCCTATCACTGCAACTCCAGTGATTCCTAGAAATTCATAGTAACTATTTTCATTGTGGTCCTTTTGAAGCAAATACATACTTTTTGGATGTATCATCTTCAAGCCTTCAGTGAGAATGCAGCATTTGCCACTCATTCTTAGTTCCTGTCTATTGTATTACAACCACGTAAACTTTTACTCATTCAGCAGAACACTGCATTGATTCGACAGGAAACAGGCCTGTTTTATCTCTTGCCAGCTTTACATGGAAATTAAATCAGCATACTGTACATTGTCATGTCTTGGGACTGCAGCCATGGAATTCAGAACTGTGAAAAATATCACCATCTCTAAAACATTTTGCAGAGTGTTTTATAGCTTTTACTAACTTTGGCTCTGGGTGTTGATCCATCCACTGCAAGCGTTTGCAGTAAACCACTTGCTGAATCTTTGGTATAGACTAAGCAGCTTTGTAATGCAACCAGCTATGCAACATTTAACTCCACATGAACACAGCTGCTAAATAAAACATTATATGCTCTTCCCCTACACACCCTCTAGACCAGTGGTTCTCATCCTGTGGACGCTCAGGACCCACAATTGTCCTTGGTCATTAAGTCGCGACCCAAAAATAATTGAATTTCTGAAACATTATAATTTATTCCACAAAACAACGTGTGCAATATTCTACAATGTATGCACTTTTTAAACAATTTTGTGAACAAACAGGCATTCTTTCCAAAATGCATAGTGCAGCAATCACAGCACTAGTGAAAACTAAAGGGTTTGCTGTAAAAAATACTTAAACTACTTGAAACATACGAAATTAACCCTTTCGCTGCTGAGGCATTTCACGCCTCTGTGCTGAGCTAATTTTTACTGGTTTCATTCATCATGTTTAACTACATTTTGAAGCCTTATTTTAATATGTGACCCAGACATATTATATATCGTTCTTTACGGTAGACTCGGCAGATTCATAATATATCATTATTATATGTATACGTTATGTCCTGTCTGTATGTATATTAAAACAAAAAATGCAATAAAATTAGAATTTTCAATAATTTCCATAGCACAGGAGGAGCACTTGGCAGGCCGCGCTGAGCGCGTCCTTAGCAGCCAAGTGGTTATTGCAGCATATGAATCCGCACACTGCGGGGAAGCGCCTCACTGTGGTATAATTAATGCAGCATATGAATCCGCACACTGCGGGGAAGCGCCTCTCTGCGGTATAATTAATGCAGAATATGAATCCACACAATGCTGGGAAGCGCCTCTCTGCGGGCCCCAGGTAAGATGCATCAGCGGGTCCCAGGCATTAGGGAGGCCTTGGTGCACTTGCCCCGCGACCCAGTCTGCCCCTGGTCACGACCCACTTTTGGGTCACGGCCCACCACTTGAGAAACACAGCTCTAGACTACATCCCCTCCCCTAGAAATCCTAATAATATAGGGCAGAATTCCCCTTGAGTCATTAAAATTAACAGTTCACTCATTAATGCTAACAACCCCACATGTTAATGGTACTTGCTGATACTTCAGTCGCGCTACAAACTTATGTTGTGACTAGGGATGAGCTGTTCGATCAGTTCGGAGTTCGATTCGAACTTTGGCCGTTTGCAAGTTCGCGAACATCGAACTTTTTGGCGTGTTCGGTTCGAGTTTGCAAAAAAAAATAATTTGAAAAAAGTATAAAAAAGGCTTAAAAAATACTAAAAAAATCTAGAAATAAAGAGACTCTTTACTGCAGAATATTATAAGCAACGGTTTATTAGATATTGAATTAAAAACTAATGTGTACGTGCAAAGACTCTCACCTCTAAATGACCTGTGTTCTCAAACGGTAAACAACAGGTGTTTTTAGTCTGGTCTAATGAATTTGATACATTGTATGTATGTAGACTATACTGAGGGTGTGGCGTCTGCTTCTGAGAAGTGTTAATTTCTCTACTAAATCTTCCTCTAATATGCTGCATTTCACTGCTGTGTGCTCAGCTCATTTTTACCGCTTTCGCTCATCATGTTTAAACGCGATTTGTTAAGCCACATTTTATAAAATGACCCAGACATATTAGATATCGTTCTTTCCGGCAGACTCCGCAGATTCATAATATATCATTTTTATATGTATACGTCATGTCCTGCCTGTATATTATGACAAAAAAATGCAATAAAAATTGAATTTTTAATCATCTGCAGTGTATAAAGTGTTTGTTTTTCACATTTTAGCACGAGCGGTTGCGGTTTTGTTTTCTATGGGGTGCGCTTGCACAAAAATTAGAAATGGGGACTTGTTACATTTTGTGCTGGGAATTACGTGATTTAAAGCAAATGCACCCCATAGAAAAAAATCATTAGTGCATCATCGTTCACATTATAATTGAAATGTGAACAATATTGCTGCATTAATAAAAATAACACACAAAAAATACATGTTTTTCTTTTCTTTTTTTTACTTTATACCTGGTCATGTTGGGTATCATTCGAAAGGCAATGCTCAGGCCTTTCGATTGACACCCTCCATGATCCCCTGGCTGCCTGGAGATATTGGGGTTCAAATGAACCACCTATCTCCACCAGGGGATTGGCCTGAGCAATATATATACGCACGATGTGGGCTGGCCTGGGCCTGGGCAATATATATATACACATGATGTGAGCTGACCTGGGCCTGGGCAATATATATACGCATGATGTGAGCGGGCCTGGGCAATATATATATATATGCATGATGTGAGCTGGCCTGGGCAATATACATATGCATGATGTGAGCTGGCCTGGGCCTGGGCAATATATATATGTATGATGTGAGCTGGCCTGGGCCTGGGCAGTATACGCATGATGTGAGCTGGCCTGGGCAATATATATATACGCATGATGTGAGCTGGCCTGGGCCTGGTCAATATATATACATTGATGTGGGCAGGCCTGGGCAATATATATATATGCATGATGGCGCATCTGTGACTGTCTGTGAGCATGATGTGGGCAGGCCTGGGCAATATATATATATGCATGATGTGAGCTAGCCTGGGTAATATATATATACGCATGATGTGAGCTGGCCTGGGCAATATATATATATACGCATGATGTGAGCTAGCCTGGGCAATATATACATACGCATGATGTGAGCTGGGCTGGGCAATATATATATACGCATGATGTGGGCTGGCCTGGGCAATATATATATACGCATGATGTGGGCTGTCCTGGGCAATATATATATACGCATGATATTGGCTGGCCTGGGCAATATATATATATGCATGATGAGAGCTGGCCTGGCAATATATATACACACATGATGTGAGCTGGCCTGGGCCTGGGCAATATATACGCTTGATGTGAGCTGGCCTGGGCCTGGGCAATATATATACGTATGATGTGAGCTGGCCTGGGCAATATATATATACGCATGATGTGAGCTGGCCTGGGCAATATATATATACGCATGATGTGAACTGGCCTGGGCAATATATATACGCAAGATGTGGGCTGGCCTGGGCAATATATATACGCATGATGGCGCATCTGTGACTGTCTGTGAGCATGATGTGAGCTGGCCTGGGCAATATATATATACGCATGATGTGGGCTGGCCTGGGCAATATATATATACGCATGATGTGAGCTAGCCTGGGCAATATATATATAGCATGATGTGAGCTGGCCTGGGCAATATATATATATACGCATGATGTGAGCTAGCCTGGGCAATATATAAATACGCATTATGTGAGCTGGCCTGGGCAATATATATATACGCATGATGTGAGCTGGCCTGGGCAATATATATACGCATGATGTGGGCTGGCCTGGGCAATATATATACGCATGATGGCGCATCTGTGACTGTAAGCATGATGTGGGCAGGCCTGGGCAATATATATATATGCATGATGTGAGCTGGCCTGGGCAATATATATATATATATGCATGATATGAGCTGGCCTGGGCCTGGGCAATATATATACGCATGATGTGGGCTGGCCTGGGCAATATATATTATATGCATGATGTGAGCTGGCCTGGGCAATATACATATGCATGATGTGAGCTGGCCTGGGCCTGGGCAATATATATATGTATGATGTGAGCTGGCCTGGGCCTGGGCAGTATACGCATGATGTGAGCTGGCCTGGGCAATATATATATACGCATGATGTGAGCTGGCCTGGGCCTGGTCAATATATATACATTGATGTGGGCAGGCCTGGGCAATATATATATATGCATGATGGCGCATCTGTGACTGTCTGTGAGCATGATGTGGGCAGGCCTGGGCAATATATATATGCATGATGTGAGCTAGCCTGGGTAATATATATATACGCATGATGTGAGCTGGCCTGGGCAATATATATATATACGCATGATGTGAGCTAGCCTGGGCAATATATACATACGCATGATGTGAGCTGGGCTGGGCAATATATATATACGCATGATGTGGGCTGGCCTGGGCAATATATATATACGCATGATGTGGGCTGTCCTGGGCAATATATATATACGCATGATATTGGCTGGCCTGGGCAATATATATATATGCATGATGAGAGCTGGCCTGGCAATATATATACACACATGATGTGAGCTGGCCTGGGCCTGGGCAATATATACGCTTGATGTGAGCTGGCCTGGGCCTGGGCAATATATATACGTATGATGTGAGCTGGCCTGGGCAATATATATATACGCATGATGTGAGCTGGCCTGGGCAATATATATATATACGCATGATGTGAACTGGCCTGGGCAATATATATACGCAAGATGTGGGCTGGCCTGGGCAATATATATACGCATGATGGCGCATCTGTGACTGTCTGTGAGCATGATGTGAGCTGGCCTGGGCAATATATATATACGCATGATGTGGGCTGGCCTGGGCAATATATATATACGCATGATGTGAGCTAGCCTGGGCAATATATATATAGCATGATGTGAGCTGGCCTGGGCAATATATATATATATACGCATGATGTGAGCTAGCCTGGGCAATATATAAATACGCATTATGTGAGCTGGCCTGGGCAATATATATATACGCATGATGTGAGCTGGCCTGGGCAATATATATACGCATGATGTGGGCTGGCCTGGGCAATATATATACGCATGATGGCGCATCTGTGACTGTAAGCATGATGTGGGCAGGCCTGGGCAATATATATATATGCATGATGTGAGCTGGCCTGGGCAATATATATATATATATGCATGATATGAGCTGGCCTGGGCCTGGGCAATATATATACGCATGATGTGGGCTGGCCTGGGCAATATATATATACACATGATGGCGCATCTGTGACTGTCTGTGAGCATGATGTGGGCAGGCCTGGGCAATATATATATATACGCATGATGTGGGCAGGCCTGGGCAATATATATATATATGCATGTTGTGGTCCCCTACACAGGAAGCCACATCCTCTTCTGAAATGCAGAGGCTTCAGAGAGAAACCCATAAAGGACCGCAAGACTTTCCTCAGGGAGAACAATATCTGCTACAAGTGTTGCTCCTCAACGTCTCACTTTGCTAGAGACTGTAAGGTCAGTGCAAAATGCACAGAATGTGACAGTACAAGTCATAACACAGCCCTACTCCCTGGGCCACCCCCACGTACTTTAATTCAAGCCGACAATACCCAAGATCATAGTGAAGAAGGAATAAACACCGAAATAGGTACACCAGCAGTTACCGCACAATGTACCGAAGTCTGCAAAGGAGTCATAGGCAGTAGGTCTTGTTCAAAAATCTGTCTAGTCAAAGTGTACCCAACAGGTTGCAAGGATAAAGCTGTATGTGCCTACGCAATCCTAGACGACCAAAGTAACAAATCTCTAGCGAGATCCACCTTCTTTGACATCTTCAACATTAAAGGTCCTATCTCTCCTTACTCCTTAATAGGGATGAGCTGTTCGGGTTCGGACGGTTCGGAGTTCGACCCGAACTTTGTCAGTTCGAAAGTTCATGAATTTCGAACTTTTTGGGTGTGTTCGGTTCGAGTTCGAAAAAAAAAAGAAATTTTGAAAAAAGTATAGAAAATGCTTAAAAAAATACTAAAAAATCTAGAAATAAAGAGACTCTTTACTGCAGAATATTATAAGCAACGGTTTATTAGATATTGAATTAAAAACTAATGTGTACGTGGAAAGATTATCAACTCTAAATGACCTCTGTTCACAAACGGGCATAACACCAGGTGTTTTTAGTCTGTAATCAATTTGATACATTGTACACCATACTGAGGGTGGGGTGGTGTCTGCTTCTGATTGAGATTTGAGAATTAATTTCCCTAAAACATCCTAATATGCTGCATTTAACCCTTTCGCTACTGAGGCTTTTCACACCTCTGTGCTGAGGTCATTTTTACCGCTTACGCTCATCATGTTTAACCGCGTTTTGTAGCCATATTTTGATATATGACCCAGACATATTATATATCATTCTTTCCGGCAGACTTGGCAGATTCATAATATGTCATTATTATATGTATACGTTATGTCATGTCTGTATATTATAACAAAAATGCAATAAAATTTGAATTTTCAATAATTTATTATGTGTAAAGTGTTTTTTTCACATTTTAACATGCGATCGTTTGCGGTTATATTTTGTATGGGGTGCGCTTGTTAAAAAAATTAGAAATGGGGTCTCGTTACATTTTGTTTTGGGGAAAATTTCGCTTTTTTTAACAAACGCACTGCATACAAAAATCGTTAGTGCAGCATTATTGTTCACATTATAATTGAAATGGGAACAATATTGCTGCATTAACAAAACAAAAACAAAAACAAAACTTGTTTATTTTTTTTTAGAATTTTTTTAAAAATATATATATATTTTTTAAAAAACATTTTTCATGCTCATATTTGGTATCCTTGGAAAGGCCATGCTCTGGCCGATCCAACGATATCAAACATTAACCCCCAGCTGCCACGGATCGGGAGATAGGGGGTTCCAATGAACCCCCTATCTCCACCATTGGTGGCAGCTAGGGGTTAACTCCAGGACTGGCGTCATCGTGCTATGCACGATGAGGCCAGTCCTCAGGGGGAGTTCCTGGAGGCTTGGCCGACATCCAAGATGTCGGCCAGCTCCAGGAGAGGATCACGATCCGGCGCTTTTCAGCGCCGATTCGTGATCCGGCTCCCCAGGGGTTAATCACAGCCACCGTTTGGAAGGGCAGGCTGTGCCCTTCCAAATGTTGCCTGGATTAACCCTCTGCCCCCCGGCGATCGACCTCACGCCCTCCCTTTCAGGCACTTCCTCCGCACATGCGGGGGGGGTGCCTGAATTAGATGTCATCGCGCCGCCGCGATGACATCTAATTGCTCCGCCGGGGTCCCGGAGTGCTGGGCTGATATCCAAGATGTCAGCCCGCACCGGGGGGAGCAGCAATCCGCCAGAATCCGGCGGATTGCTGCCTCCTGTGCATGGACGTGCTCAGCGCGTCCAAAGCACAGGAGAACCACTTGGCTGGACGCGTCCATAGCAGCCAAATGGTTAACTGGTGTTTGAAAAAAATTCAAAATAACATCTAAGGCTAGGGTCAGATGAGCGCATTTTGTACGGACTGTGCGTCAAAAATGCTGGACGTATAAATGCAGTCCATCTGACCTCGTTTCATCACTCACATACAAAGCTACACGGACGTTGCGGACGTGGCGCACTCCGCACGTCCGTTCTAGCAGTATTACGTTCTTGCCTAACCTGCGTCCGTTTGCTGCGTCCGCCATGCATCCGCACGGAAGTGTGTGGGGCTCCATTGGTCAGAATGCTATGCTGCCACGGACGTACAAATGTGCGGCAACACGGACGTGATAACTGCGCTCGTCTGACCCCAGCCTTAAGCAATGTTATTTTTCCCCTCGGGATAAACATTCACAGGGTTATTCAGAGAGCGGTGAAAAGCAGGAGAATAACTGGAGAAGTGAAAATTCTAGGTCAAAATAGCCAAACCAGAAAAATTCTCCCATTTAACTCACTTTCCAAATTGGCTATTTGGTCTAGATTGTTCTCTTCTCCTGCCAGTTCTCCTGGCTTTCACCTCTCTCTCAGAGTTGTTCAGAGAAAGGTGAAAACCAGGAAAATGGCAGGAAAAGAGAACAATCTGGACCAAATAGCCGATTTGGAACGTGAGATAAGGCTAGGGTCAGACTAACGCATTTTTCACAGCGACCGAAAGTGCGTCCGAACGCATTGCCGTATTTTTTCACGGAATGCGCGAAAACGGTCATACGATGCGCATTTTTGTGCGTGATTTTTTACGGATCCAAACCAGGAAACTTTGGGTGTCTGGACGTTATGTTGACCGGACATGAGCAGGGTCTGACGTCTCCAAATCACGCCGCTAGTGGACGCAGCGCACTCTGTACGTCCGTACTAGCGGTTCTGCGTTCTCGAAAAAATGCGTTCATTTTCCACTTGCGTTGCGCAGCCGGACTTTCATGCGACCGTACTTCGTATATTGGCTGTCATTGCCCGTCATTTGCTGCTAGTGCGGCCGTGATTAAGTGCGCCTAAACGCATGTTAAAGATTCGCTAGTCTGACCCTAGCCTAAATGGAGAATTTTTCTGGTTTGGCTATTTTGACCTAGAATTTTCCATTCTCCAGTCATTCTCCTGCTCTACACTGCTCTCTGAATAACCCTGACAGGGTTATTCAGAGAAAGGTGAAACTCAGGAGAATGACTGAAGAGAAAATTCTAGGTCAAAATAGCCAAACCAGAAAAATTCTCTCATTTTTCTCACTTTCCAAATCGGCTATTTGGTCTAGAATTTTCTATTCTCCAGTCATTCTCCTGCTTTTCACCGCCAAAAAATCAGTAAACTTTTTCTGCGTGTCCGAAAATGTCTCCTCTTTTCATACAGACTGCCGCCCCAAGCAGTTGTTTATGGATAGATTAAAGGAAAAGCATTTACCGTCATTTGAAATGTCATTTTTTGGTTTTTACATATTTCTATACATCCTAGAAATCCGCCACTTCACGGGCAGGTTATGGGGACCTCCTAGGCACGATATTTGAAGGAATTTGTCGTTTTTATTTTTAACCCTTATTTCATGGAAAACTCACTGTCCTTTTAAAAACGTTTTTTTTTTTAACTTTTTGTCCTTGTTTCCTGTCCCTCAGGGCACTACCCAGACCCCCATACACTTTTTATGGCAAATATCTAGCATATATGCCCTCTTGGAGGGCACTCTATAAACCGAATTTTCAGCCCCATTGACTGGTATGGAGTTCGAGTTCGGGTTCGGGTTCGGATCCGAACACTTGGAAAGTTCGGGTTCGGCTTCGAACCGAACTCGGGGAGTGTTCGGCTCATCCCTACAGTCCTTAAAGACTTGTGCAGGTACAGTCGACACAGCGGGGAGAAGTGCTACAGGTTTCCAAGTCGAGTCTATAGATGGCCAGACACGCCTTCTGCTACCTACTGTAATCGAATGTAAACAGATTCCAGATAATAGAGCCGAGATTCCCACCCCCGATGCCGCAGTACATCACTCTCATCTAAAACGCATAGCTCACCTTATACCAGTACTAGACCCCCAAGCTCAGATAGTCCTACTCCTTGGGAGAGATATCTTACGAGTTCACAAAGTTAGAGATCAGATTAATGGCCCTCACAATGCTCCCTACGCCCAAAGACTTGATTTAGGATGGGTTATTATAGGAGATGTTTGTTTGGGAAGTGTACACAAACCCACCTCAGTCAGCAACATGTTAACTAAGACTCTAGAGAACGGGTGCCCCTCCCTTTTTCAACCATGCCAAAATCGATTCCTTGTAAAAGAACTACCACATAACACCTATCTGCCCAAATCTACCGTAGACCCTTACTGTGACAGCGACCAAGGTCACCTAGGGTCCTCAATATTTCTCAGCACTAAAACAGATTACCAGGTAGCTACGTCCTTTGAAGATAGGTTGTTCTTAGAGATCATGGAACAGGGAATAGTTAAGGATGACTTTAACAGTTGGGTCGCGCCTCTACCCTTTAAACCCCAAAGACAACGCTTGCCTAACAACAGAGAACAAGTCTATAAACGCTTTGTGTCTCTTAGGGGCAGTTTTCAAAGAAAGCCAGAAATGAAAAAACACTTTTTCAGCTTCATGGAGAAAATACTTGAACGGTCATGCAGAAGTAGCACCTACCTTAACTGACGGTGAAGAGTGCTGGTACCTACCCATATTTGGAGTATACCATCCAAAGAAACCAGGCCAGATTAGAGCAGTGTTCGACTCTAGTGCCAAACATGAGGGTGTCTCCTTAAACAATGTCTTACTGTCAGGTCCCGACCTTAATAACAGACTCATAGGAGTACTCCTCCGTTTTCGTAAAGATTCAGTTGCATTTATGGCCGACATTCAACAGATGTTTCACTGCTTCTTTGTTAAAGAAGAACACAGAAATTTCCTGAGATTCTTTTGGTTTAAAGATAACGAACCCTCCAAAGATATCATAGAGTACCATTTGCGGGTACACATCTTTGGTAACAGCCCCTCTCCTGCAGTTGCTATTTATGGACTCAGACAGTCCGCTAAGGAAGGAGAAGCGAAATACGGGGCAGACGTTAGACACTTTGTAGATAAGGACTTCTATGTAGACGACTGTTTAAAATCACTGCCCACAGATGAGGCTGCTATCAGTCTCCTAAAAAGAACTCAAAGTATGCTCTCCCACTCAAACTTGAGACTTCACAAAATTGCTTCTAACAGCAAAAGGGTAATTAAAGCCTTCCCTTCCCAAGACCATTCTAATGATCTGAAAGATTTAGACCTAGGTAGGTGAGTCCTCCCTACTCAACGGAGCCTTGGTCTGCTTTGGGACTTAAATAGTGATACCTTTACCTTTCAAGTCAGTCCAGAAGAAAAACCATACACCCGCAGGGGTACCCTGTCCGTTATAAACAGCCTTTACGATGCCCTAGGATTTGCAGCTCCCGTCACCATTCAAGGTAAAGCAATACTCAGAGATCTTACCTGGGAGACAAAAGACTGGGATGACCCGCTCCCCACTGAGAAAAAGGGTTTGTGGATGGAGTGGAAAAACTCTCTAACAGCTTTGGCCACGGTTCACATGTGCCATATGCCCCCGTGCCCTCTTCAGAATTTCGAACACAAAACCTCTGTGTTTTCTCAGACGCATCTGTCAAAGAACTTGCTGCAGTAGCTTATCTAAAGACTGTAGACATCGAAGAACAATGTCATATAGGATTCATCATGGGAAAAGCGAAACTTGCACCACTCTCAGAACATACAATACCTAGACTGGAACTCTGTGCTGCCGTACTGGCAGTGGAACTAGCTGAACTGATCACCACAGAAATGAACATAAGAGATTAAAGACACTGAGTTCTACACAGACAGCAAAGTAGTCTTGGGTTACATCAGCAATGAATCCAGACGTTTCTATGTTTACGTCAGTAACAGGGTACATAGAATCAGAAGATCCACTTACCCAAAACAATGGCATTTCGTACCTACCGACCACAACCCTGCAGACCATGCAACCAGATCCGTTGCTGATAACAATCTAAAAGACTCAACATGGCTTACAGGTCCTGCATTCTTATATAATTCTCAGAATATCACTTCTGACTGTCACACATTTCAACTGGTAAATATAGATACGGATGAAGAAGTCCACCCTCAGGTGTCTACACTACACACAGTGACTTCAAGCAACCAGCTCGGATCTCTCAGATTCAACAAGTTCTCTACCTGGAGGTCACTTGTTAGGGGCATCGCTTGCTTAATTCACGTAGTTTGTTCTTCCAGGAACACTACGCCCGCAGAATTAAAGGACTGTAAAGGTTGGCACCGTTGTAACAGTGCCTACAAAGCAACTGAATTGGAACAGTCAAGAAATATAATTATCCGTACAGTACAACAAGAAATCTACACTAACGAAATTGACTGTATCACTAATCAGAGATCTCTTCCTAAAGACAGTGGTTTCAAGAAACTCGATCCATTCATCGATGAAGACGGCTTGCTAAGAGTAGGAGGTCGTCTTAAGGAAGCTAGCATAGACTTTTCAGAGAAGCATCCTGTATTGATCCCTGGTTGTCATCACATCTCTTCTTTGCTCGTACAACACTATCACGATCAGGTAAAACATCAGGGACGACTATTTACAGAAGGGGCTTTACGAGCTGCTGGACTGTGGATAGTTGGAGCAAAAAGATGTGTGAGCAGATTTATTTTTAAATGTGTTACTTGTCGCAAACTACGTGGTATTTTTCAAACACAAAAGATGGCCAATCTTCCTTCCGACAGGTTTAGCACAGCTCCTCCTTTCACCAACATCGGCCTTGATGTATTTGGTCCATGGTCTGTCTCTGCCCCACACACAAGAGGAGGTAGCGCCAGCAGTAAACGCTGGGCAGTAATATTCACCTGTATGGCCATCCGAGCTGTCCACATAGAGGTGATCGAATCAATGGACACCTCTAGTTTCATAAACGCTCTCAGGCGTTTCATCGCTATAAGAGGCCCTGTTAAACACATTCGCTCTGACAGAGGTACAAACTTTGTAGGAGCAGCTAAAGAACTACAGATTTCTTCAAATGTGGATGTCATCCGCGTAGAGAGATATTTGAGCGAACAAGGCTGCACTTGGACCTTTAACCCACCGCATTCTTCTCACATGGGAGGAACCTGGGAGAGGATGATTGGCATAGCACGAAGGATCCTAGATTCCATTTTCTTACAAGTAAGTACTGGAAGACTTACTCATGAGTGCCTAGTTACTTTCATGGCAGAAGTCTCCGCTATTATAAACGCTAGACCTCTGACTCCAATCTCCACTGATTCTGAAGATCCAGCAATCCTCACCCCAACTATGCTGCTTACTCAGAAGACTAGCACCACTGCTGCTCCAACTGGTGACTTCAGTACTAAAGACCTCTATAAATGGCAATGGAGACAAGTACAAAGCCTTGCCAATACCTTTTGGGACAGGTGGAAGAAACAGTACATCTCAACCTTACAACCAAGAAGAAAATGGCAAACCACCAAACCTAATCTTAAACCTGGCAACATTGTGCTTATGAAAGATCACCAGTTGCACAGGAACGAGTGGCCTTTAGCTCTGATTACGAAAACACTCCCGAGTGATGATGGAAAGGTCCGTAAAGCCGAAGTCAAGATATACAAGCAGAATGAGACCAAGTTATTTCTCAGACCAGTAACTGAACTCATTTTATTGTTTTCTTCAGAAGACTCCGATGGTGGTGTCTACAGACACCAAGCGGGGAGTGTGCTGCCTTCAGAGCAGAAATGTAAAATGTAATGTGTTTAGAGACGCCATCTAGTGGCCGTTTATTTTTACAGCACCCTGGTATTCAGCCTTCCCAGAATTCCTATAGGCTAAGTCATGTGCTTCCCTCACTATTACAGGGGATTGTGGGAGACAGGCCACCACTTCCTTCACCACAGGAGCTGGAAGGAACACCTCATTACAATCTCTTCCCCTATTGAAAGCATCGTCGGTAAGGTTATGGTCTAAATTCCTCCCAGTCACCTTACAGTTTCCCTCAGCTTTAGAAGCACCTTATGTGCTGTAAATTTGTAAACCCTTTCATTGCAGCCAGCTGCTTTTCATGTAGTTTTAGTCCGGCCTAGTTATAAAACCCCCACGTTTTATATGGACACATCCTGTCTTGTATTATTATCTATGTAAAACACGTATATATTCTGTATCTTTATATCGTATATTTCTGTTTTCCTATAGTTTTACCACATTCCTACAACGGGTTAATAAAACCTCCAGACTGCAAACCGGTCCCGTTTATTGACTCGTAGGAGAGGTTTACCTGCCTGTTAAGCTGCACATAGACCCCGGGGGTACGTGGAGTGGGGACTGGACACTCGTCTTCCCCCGACAAAATCAACAAGCAGGCCTCCAGGCCTGAAGCCACAGCTCCTCCACCTCTGGGAAGGGGGGGGGGAGTCACCGACCCATCTCCCCGCAGGTCCATCCGTCGCCCCCAGGGGACATTCAGCAGCATTGGCCGGGAGACGTGGGCCCACCATCTCCCCAGCCCTCAACACAGCCTGGGACGGGGCGGTCAGATCCGCAACCGGGTCGGGAAACCATCCGACGCCGGGAAGCAGGTCCCAAGATGGCTGCCGGCGCTTAGTAACAGGCAGATTCCTCAGTTAGCAATGAAATCTCTGGTCCGGAGGGGAGGCCAAACGGGCTCCGGACGGGTCGACACCAGTGGCCAGCTACACAGGCACCCTTAATAATAAAATCGGTGCAGTTAAACTCAGCTGGAGGTCCTTAAGCAGGGAAGACATGAGGAGCTCCACAATACACGTCCATTCCCGCTCGCAGCTGGCCACGCCCCCTCATTTTTATTTTTAACCCTTATTTCATGGAAAAGTCACTGACCCTTTAAAAATGTTTTTTTAAAACTTTTTGTCCTTGTTTCCTGTCCCCCAGGCCACTACCCGGACCCCCATACACGTTTTATGGCAAATTTCTAGCATATATGCCCTCTTGGAGGGCACTCTAAAAATCGAATTTTGAGTCCCATTGACTTGTATTGAGTTCGAGTTTGAGTTCGAGTTCGAATTCGAACATTTGGAATGTTCGAGTTCGAATGCGAACCGAACTCGTGGGTGTTTGGCTCATCCCTAGTTGTGACTTATCTGTTATGGAAGGTTACTGTAGATTAACATTTTCTATACTTTGTACAAGAAGTATAAATGTATTGGAGAATAATGAGCAATTCTAATGTTGCTTGTTATTCTCACTTGCAGCTAAAAGAAATACCACCTGTCAATGCTGGTATTGATGAATTGATTTTGCATTTACAAAAAAATTAAAATTAGATGAAACAACAATACTTACCTCTGGTCTCGCAGTGCAGAGGATAGTGTGTTCCTCTGCCTCCACTCACCACTAGCAGAAGGACATTAAGAAGAACAAGTTTTTCCCAGCATCCTTGCACTGGCCCTGCGATGATATCTTTGGAGGTGAACAGTGCCACTGCTGTTATCTGTTAGTGTCTCCCAATTATTACGAGTCCAGCTACTAACAGAAGAGCTCACTCATAATATAACTTGTGATCGGAAGCAACCAGTTTATAATGGCTCACTCCATATTCTGTCATTAGAGGCTCCCTATTACTAGCTCCACTGGAAAACAAGCCCCTGCTGAACAGAACAAGAAGGAATCTGCAAGTGCACTATATGATGATCTTTTCACTAAACAGTAAGTCATGTTGGGATGCAACTGACACATGCACCAGTTGTCAAAAAATATGATGAAAATACATGAGCTTGAAATAATGTGCATCGGAACTGTCAGTTATCTTTTTCAGATTTTTTTTCCATTTGCTGCAACTCACGGGGCTTGATTCAATATGGTCCAACTAGTGCAACTCAGCTGTTATAGCCAATTTGCACTTTTTGGATTGCGTAATCACTTAAAGGAATTTTGGATAAGTCCAAAGGGTTATCTCCCTTATGTGACCTGACACTAAAAGTTCAGTGAAGCCATCCTAGCAAATTTTCACTAACTGGTAGAAATTTGGATCTTAGTGACTTGAATCCACTGTTTAGTGCAGAATAAATCTGGAAGATGCCTTGGATGTTGCTGCCATTACTATGGTGAATTATAATATTGCTGTGAGTAAAGCAGTGAATCTCAATTATTTTGTTTATTGTAATATAAGATTTTGGTCCAACTCCGTAACATATTTCAACCTAAACTCTGAAGGGCAGTTGCAAACTGTCCCCAAATGACTATTCAGTGAATGGGTCCAATTGTATATAGAACATACAGTACACATTAAGAACCTTGACCTTGAACTGTAGCATCCCTTAAAACGTATGCTCTTAACATTTCTTAGTGAGATACTACTGGACTGTCCTCAAGGTAATTTGACAGCTTGTGATAATTTCCCTATCAGTGATGTCCTTTCTGTGCTCCCTCCATGCTCTTTAGTTCTTCCAGGTGGTATCCCTCCCAGCCATTCAGGAAGACCTTTAAAAGGATTGAAGTAATGGTTCTTAAAACATATCTGTCATGAACAAAGTCACGTTGCCTCTGAAGATAGCCCTTACACTATGATGTTAAAGGCTTTGGCAATTATTCTGTTATTAACCAGGTACATTGAATTAACATGCCTTCTGATTCATCTGGTATCCTGGCATCCTCTCCTGGCAGCTCATCAACACCTATAGATAAGGTTACAGCTTCACTAGTCGATGCAAGTTTCCCTAAAATACTTACCCCTCAGATAAATGATTTACATACTACATCATAGATGGGAGTGTCAGCTATTGCCAAATGATACATTTTGTGTTAAATATGTATATATAAATATGTATATCAGGGCTCACAATTTCAAGTCCCGAGCTACTAGCCAGGCCTTTAAGAGTTACTTGCCACCAGTTGCCCCACCTAACCCCTACCATGCCCTTAACTCCGCCACCAAACACACCCTCTTAAAAGGAAAATAAGTGCTTTACATCAACGGGGATGCAAACAAAATGTTAAGTGTAACTGCTCAACTTTTGATATACTTAATGCATTTTTTCATCTCCACAATCACTCCAGATACATGTATACCCAGACACATCAGACCCCAGATACATGTATACCCAGACACAGACTCCAGATATATGTATGCCCAGACACATCTGACCCCAGATACATGTATACCCTGAGAAATCAGACTCCAGATACATGTATACCGAGACACATCAGACCCCAGATACATGTATACCCAGCCCCATCAGACCCCAGATACATGTATACCTAAACCCCATCAGACCCCAGATACATGTGTTATGGACAAGAATATGTATCTGCTTTAACTATATTCAAAGGCCTAGAAAAATGCTCATTTGAGTTTGAAATGTCTTTAAGAGATGATTAATATAACTGTCTTTTCAGATAAAACCAAAATGTATCTTGCGTAACTCCGCTGTTTCGACAAAATAAGCTAACCGCAAAGTCATGAGGATCTTATTTCGGTATTTTGTTCTTATATACTTAATAAAATAATCTGTATGTGTACAATGTTATGCTGAAGTTGACTAAAATGTTAAGTTGACTTCCTCTCGCTTACACGGCAAACTACTATAAAACATGTATCGAAATCTATTATTAAACGGAGAACTCGCTGGATCTTGTCCAGAGAGGCTGCATAGACCCATTCGTTGTCTCTGTGATTTCTTTAAGTGCGCACCTTAACTTACCTGATTTCTCCACCGATTAGAACAGAGACTGGCATCCGAAGAAAGGATTCTTATCCATCTCACATGTAGAACTAGACCCCATCATACCACAGTGTGAGCAGAGTGAGGGACCAGATGAGAACCATCAGGACAGGACAGGCATGGGCGGCAGACATTCGGCCGCCGGCCATCATCTTAGATTCCCCAGCCGGCGGCCAGACATAAAAATAACATGGCCGCTGCCAGAATATTCAACGCAGGCAGCACAAAATAATTTATTGTGCTGCCTGCGTCTGCAATCCCACTCGCCCTCACGGAATTTCCACTCGCCAAATGCTAGCAGGCGAGAGGAAATTTTGAGATATGTGTATATATTAGAGTAAAAAAAGTATCACTGGATTCTGGAGTGCTCTAATTGTGTGTATATATATATAATACAACCATTGCAGGTCGATGGCTGCTCACTGGAACGCCGTCAGCCCAAGGGGCCTGGTAGAATGTTGTCAGAGCATTCTGCCAGCCGCCCCAGCCCCTTGGATACCGCCTGGCAAGCCAGCCCAGTGCTGGCTTCCAGTATTGGCATAAGTATCAGGACATTTGTATGTACTTGTGCAAATGTCCGGTATCGGCACCAATACTAGTATCGGCGCATAACTAATATATACATAGACAAGAGAGATAAAGAGACACAAATATTAGAAAGTCACAAAGTCACAAAAATTGACCTAAGAACATGTGTTGGGAAGAAAGTCATGAAGGAAATTGAAGGAAATGTAAGGCAGAGAAATTAAAGAAATCCTCTACATAGAACTAACATTTCTTTAGTTCTTATAATATAAAAATGTTAAACAGCAAAAATTACAAATTTATTGATGACAAGAACTAAGGTTACAGAGGGCAAAGCGCAAACAAACTTACAATCTAAAGAACTTGGGATGTGGAAGAACAAACTATGGAAGGGGACAGAGATCATAAGTAATGGTGTCTGTTTCTAGATAAACGTATGAAAAAAGGAAGAAGAGTTTAGAAGTTAACAGAGTGGAAATACAGTCATGGTCGAAATTGTTGGCACCCCAGAAATGTTTCCAGAAAATCAAGTATTTCTCACAGAAAAGTATTGCAGTAACACATGTTTTTCTATACACATTTTTATTCCCTTTGTGCGTATTGGAACAAAACAAAAAAAGGGAGGAAAAAAACTAATTGGACATAATGTCACACAAAACTCCAAAAATGGGCTGGACAAAATTCTTGGCATCCTTTCAAAATTGTGGATAAATAAGATTATTTCAAGCATGTGATGCTCCTGTAAACTCACCTTGGGCAAGTAACAGGTGTGGGCAATAGAAAAATCACACCTGAAAGCAGATAAAAAGGAGAGAGGTTCACTTAGTCTTTGCATTGTGTGTCTGTGTGTGCCACACTAAGCATGGACAACAGAAAGAGGAGAAGAGAACTGTCTGAGGACTTGAGAACCAAAATTGTGGAAAATTATCAACAATCTCAAGGTTATAAATCCATCTCCAGAGATCTAGATTTGCCTTTGTCCACAGTGCGCAACATTATCAAGAAGTTTGCAACCCATGGCACTGTAGCTAATCTCTCTGGGCGTAGATGGAAGAGAAAAATTGATGAAAGTTTGCAATGCAGGATAATCCGGATGGTGTATAAGCTGCCCCAAACAAGTTCCAAAGAAATTCAAGCTGTCCTGCAGGCTCAGGGAGCATCAGTGTCAGCGCAAACTATCCATCGACATTTAAATGAAATGAAACGCTATGGCAGTAGACCGAGGAGAACCCCACTGTTGACACAGACACATAAAAAAGCAAGACTACAGTTTGCCAAAATGTACTTGAGTAA
This sequence comes from Leptobrachium leishanense, assembly GCA_009667805.1. Taxonomy (NCBI): domain Eukaryota; kingdom Metazoa; phylum Chordata; class Amphibia; order Anura; family Megophryidae; genus Leptobrachium; species Leptobrachium leishanense. The sequence continues at coordinate 151,452,734 of CM019067.1, read as the reverse complement.
GCCAAAATCCTTCTGGGAAAACGTCTTGTGGACAGATGAGACCAAGATAGAGCTTTTTGGTAAAGCACATCATTCTACTGTTTACCGAAAATGGAATGAGGCCTACAAAGAAAAGAACACAGTACCTACAGTCAGTGGCGTAGCGTGGGTTGTCAGCGCCCGGGGCCAGCCAAGAATTGTGCGCCCCCCCCCAACCTGTGGACACGTTAGCATGCCCTGATTCCCTTCCACCATTAACCCCTTAACTGTGATACAACAACCACTCGGGATACTTGGTTCCAGCAAAACAACATGGTACTCTAGGGTATAAACAGCCGCAGACCTGAAGTTGTGAAAATTAAAGGTCTTTTTATTCCAGCATAAACAAACACCACACTTGCCTTTGAATCACTATTGCAGGTGATTAAACAAAAAACTACAAATGAAAACCTAACATACAGGGTTATTCAGAGAACGGTGAAAACCAGGAGAATTGCCAGGAGAATAAACAATCTAGACCAAATAGCCGATTTGAAAAGTGAGATAATTGGGAGAATTTTTCTGGTTTGGATATTTTGACCTAGAATTTTCACTTCTCCAGCCATTCTCCTGGTATTCACTTCTCTCTGAGTAACCCTGTAAATCCTAAATATCTTTCCTACCAGACATCCTGTTACCCAAGCCATGCACTCTGTCACATAACAAAATACTGATATGATAAACAAAACCAGAATTTACTGCTAGTATACTCAAATGTATTTAAAATCGCCTGCTTTTAACTTGTGCAAATTTTTCAACAACAGAATTGAAATCTACATTGAAATCCCTCTCAATTGACAGTATTGCTAGATTACTCAGTCTTTCTTGGCTCATTGTAGATCTCTGATATGTTTTGATTAATTTAAGTTTTGAGAAACTTCTTTCACAACTGGCAGTTGAAACGGTGATGGTTAAAAATATTCTTAATGTCACAACAAGATTGGTTAAACTCTCTTGCAGCTTCCAATTGTACACCCACTGAAGTAAATCCAAAGAAGTCCAGCTAGCAATCTGCTCTTCAGGCTTGACTTCCTTATACAAGACCACGTGGTGTCGAAGGCGATTTATTTCAGTGACCATAGCTGCAGCATTCAACTCTGTGTATTTAGCACATGTGTGCTGAATTTGTTCACTGATAAAATCATCTTTTTCAGTATCCAACAATGTCTGGATTTGAAGAAAAGCAAATCGCTGGTGAAGCGTATTCATTTGTATTGTACGTTTAGTAATTTCTGCCTTAAGACGATCAATTGCTTCCAGTTGTTCTCTGCGTATTTCTTGTATTAAGGTCAAGCCAGCATCACAACTCTGCTCACCAGGCATCATCTTACGTCTTCCTACTCTTCTCTCTGTACAAATGTTGTAGGTTTTGCACTCCTCCACAGCTTTCTTAGTTGCCTCAGACACTAGACAGTCTCGTTTTTCCTGGCAAAATAAAACCAATGTTTTTAACTTTTGTACACATTGATCAAGTGCAAGCCCTTCTTGCTGCATGTAGATCTGCGCATCATTCACTTCAGATAGTACTGGGCTCCAAAAATGTAAAAATGAGAAAAATGGATATGTCATTATGCAAACCAACACACTTCCTGCATCACCCTTGGTGTCAGAGGTTTCTTCAGGTCCATCTTGCAACTCTTCCAAAGCTTCTATTATTTGCTCAATGTGTTCAGCAAGTACATGTACAGCTTCATGCTTTGAACTCCATCTTGTATCACATGATCGCTTGACGTGAATTGGTACATGTTCCTTAAGAACATCCCACCTATGGGTGGAGCTCGAGAAGAACGTGTACACCTTTTGCACAACGTCAAAGAAAGTTGTAGACTTATTCCCAACACCAACTGCATGCACACCAGCAAGATTGAGCGAATGATTGTTGCATGGCACAAACACTGCTTTGGGATTTATATCCAAAATACGTTTCTGTACACCACTAATGCGTCCAGCCATAGTTGCGGCATTGTCATATCCTTGGCCGTAGCAGTGCTCCAGTTTAAGGCCATCTGCTTGCAACTTCTCACAAATCAGTTTCGTAATGGCATCAGCTGTTTTCCCACGTAACTGAATGAAGTCAATAAATGACTCTACCACACTGACTTCTGTATCCTCAATGTGCACGTATCGAATCACTTGGGACATTTGGTCAGTGTGAGAAATATCCGGTGTGCTGTCAAATAGGATAGCAAAGTACTTTGCCTTCGTGATTTTTTGAAAGATGGCTGCTCTAATGTGATCCCCGAGCAAGCCGATGAACTCATTCTGGCTCTGAGGAGAGAGATAGGACACAACATAGCCACCTGTCTTCTGAACTTTGTGAAGATGTCGTTTGGCGACTGGGTCATACTTGGCAAGAAACTTGAAACTTTCAAGGAAATTTCCACAATTATCACTTGTACTTAGATCTTCTGAGTGACCGCGTAAGGGTAAGGTTTGCCTGGCTAGATACAGCACACAATCAAGTATTCGGAATAATATTGCCCTCCATTTCTCAAAAGAGTGCTTTTGTGCAAGCTGGATAGCAGCATCGATAGTCTCTTCTTTCTGTAGCCGCATATCAAATTCTTTCCACATTGTAAATGCATTGAGGTGATATGAACTGCGCTCGTGCTCTAGTAGTCTGGGGTTTAGCTTTCTCCATGCACTAAATCCACTTGATTTTCCAAAAGAACTTTTCCCTTTGGCCTTCTGAAAAATCATGCAAGGAAAGCAATATGCAGCACTTTTTAGAGGAGAAAACGCCAACCATGTCCTTAACATAGTCTCACCATTATCCAAATTGATGTAGAACCAATCCTTGGAGAATGACCTGCCATCACTGTCCTTTGGAAAACATGCATCCTTATTCTGCAGTTCCACTGTCCCTCTCTTGACAAGCTCAGTTTTCAAAGTTTCACCCACAGTTTCAGGCCAATAGCCAATATCAGTGAACACTTTGAGGTCAATACTCTCTGGCAGAATATTTGACTGCGCAGATATAGACGCATCCTCAGGCAAATCCAATTCTGCTTCTAAAGCAAGAACAGGAACGTCCACAGACACTGGATCAGGAACGTCCACAGACACTGGATCAGGAACGTCCACAGACACTGGATCAGGAACGTCCACAGACACTGGATCAGGAACTTCCACAGACAATGGATCAGGAACGTCCACAGACAATGGATCAGGAACGTCCACAGACACTGGATCAGGAACATGAGGTCCCTGTGGTGCTGCTGACGAGCCTGGTGTACTTTCAGCAGTGTTCACAAGAAACCTGTTAAGACTTCCAGCTAGTTTAGCTTGTTGCTCCTGCTCTATCTTCCTCCTTTTCCTGCCTTGTGCACCTGATTCTTTTTTATTTGACATCACGCTGACATGGCATGTGTAGCGTATAGTATTCTGTGTTTAAAAAAAAAAATTATTCACTTTTATGTTTTGCTCCATTTTTACCACTCAGCCCTTCATTGAATAACCAATTCTTCCCTTTTGGTAATGTTGCTAATGCATATTACAGTCCAAACGCTAACGGGTTAAATAACCCGTTACCATTTGGTATCTTGCGCTTTTCAGCGCAAGGTTACTGTACTTTGCGCTCCCCATGTTAAGTATAGGGAACGCAAAGTGTTAAGATTACAAAGTCCTAACGCGGATTACTGTTTGGCTGCGGTTATCAAAAAGTTAACCAGAGCCAGGACTTGGTGTAAACGGATTCCACTTCTAATCTTTTAAGAACTCTCAGTTAAAGACCAAATGCTTGTTTGTCAATGTGGACTTATGGAACAAAAAAAATACTGCAGTTGCTTGAGGTTTAGTGAATAAATCCCTAAAAATGACTTAGGCTAGGGTCAGACTAACGCAGTATCAATGTGCATTTAGCCACACTAAATCACGGCCATGCTAGCAGCGAATGACGTCCAATGCCGGGCAGCATGCGCAAACGAACGCATTTTTTAGAGAACGTCAAACCGCTAGTACTGACGTACAGAGTGCGCTGCGTCCGCTAGCGGCGTGTGTGCGTGATTAGGAGATGTCAGACGCTGCTAATGTCCGGCCAACATAACGTCCAGACACAAAAAGTGTTTTATTGATGATCCATACAAAATCACGGACGAAAATCGCATCATATGACCGCTATCGCGTATTCCGTGAAAAAATACGTCCATTCGTTCAAATGCACTTTTTCACGGACAACGCAAAAAATGTGTTAGTCTGACCCTAGCCTTATTGTGTGATTATATTTAAAATATCTGGCAGCACACACACTAGAAAACAGAAGAATGGAATTGGAATGACAATGCTTTTTGTAAAGATGGTGACACTGAATTAGTTAAACTGCTTTTTATAAATTAACATTGGTCTGCAGAGTGCAGAACAAGATTAGCAATGCCCCAGGGGGTTTGGCTGAACAATTAGGCCACATTTCTATCCTTGTGATTTTATCTTGGCAAAGCAATATACATTTACATACAATAGACAGGCTGAGCTGCCTTTGTCACACTAACAGGGAGCAGCCAGAAATTAACGGCTACATAGCAGATTGATAATCTATGGGGGAGCCGCCCGGGAGCTGCAGAATCAGATATACCACTCCAGAATCCAGTAGTATAGAAGGTAACACTGAAGATATAATAGGTCGGGTCGGGTCCTATATGGTTAATTGATCATACAGAGTCTGCAGTGGGTGGGGATTTTAAATTTTTAAACTCTCAAATCTTTTCTTAAAGGTGAACGTCCTTAGAGAATCAATGATGGTCGTGGTGGATGTAAGGACTCTCCAAATCCAGTGTATATTATGGTATTCTTTATATGGATTCCATAGCAGGAAAAAAAAAAATGGCCAGACTGTCAAAAAATAAATAAAATTAAAATTTTGTATATGATTAAAATCGCTATGAAAAGCACATAAGCCCAACCGGTTTCGTCTGATTGATATATTTCCCCTGAGGAAGTCTTTATTTCTATCAGACGAAACCGGTTGGTTATGTGCTTTTCAGATCGATTTTATTCAGATATATACAAACTAAAATTTTAATTTATTTTTTGACACTGTCTGGCGATTTTTTTTTTGTCCTGCTATGGAATCCTGTGCCTGCCTGTGTGCCTGTCACTCACACTTGACGTTGGCGTTGGGAGCAGCTAGGCCCAGGCCAGCAGCAGCCAGGTACCCCCGCCTGACTGGGTACCTTGGCTCAGGCTGGGCTCGGCTGTTGGGCCTGGGGAATGGTGGACCGGACTGGGTCTGGAAGCAAGCAGCCAAGCATAATGCATTAACAATTTACAAATACACAGTTAGGCAGCCGCATCCACGGTCGGAATCCGGATCCGGATGATTTAAATTTCAGAAAAATTTCAGTAAAGACACAGTAGAGTAGTCCTCCTCACTCACCGACCACCAGGCAGCTCGTGACACGTCCGACCAGTCCAGGCTCGGCTCCTCGTCTCCCTGCGGCTGTGCCTGCCTGTGCTGTGTGTGCCTGTGCCGTCTCCAGTCCGAACTCGCCAATTGGTACTGAGGTACTGTCTGCTCAGCCTCCGCGCGCCTCTCAGCAAAGCGGCGCCGCCCTCGTCGTCAGTGACAGCAGGCCGGCCGCTCAGCTCGTGCCGCCACTCCCTGTCCATCCATCTGCGCACTCGTAGATACGCACGCGCACGGCACTGCCCCTCGCTCCGGCTGCGCCGGCGGCGTCACGTGACACAGTGCTTTCACAGCACTTCCGGATTTCCTCCCTTCATTCGCGCGCGCCGCGGCCGATCGGCTGAAAAATATTAGGGGCGCAAATTTTTAAATTTGCGCCCCTAAAAGCTTGTAAAAAATCGCGCCCGGGGCCACCGCCCCGTTGGCCCCCCCCACGCTACGCCACTGCCTACAGTGAAATATGGTGGAGGTTCAATGATGTTTTGGGGTTGTTTTGCTGCCTCTGGCACTGGGTGCCTTGAATGTGTGCAAGGCATCATGAAATCTGAGGATTACCAAAGGAATTTTGGTCGCACTGTAGAGCCCAGTGTCAGAAAGCTGGGTTTGCGTCCGAGATCTTGGGTCTTCCAGCAGGACAATGACCCCAAACATACGTCAAAAAGCACCCAGAAATGGATGGCAACAAAGCGCTGGAGAGTTCTGAAGTGGCCAGCAATGAGTCCAGATCTAAATCCCATTGAACACCTGTGGAGAGATCTTAAAATTGCTGTTGGGAAAAGGCGCCCTTCCAATAAGAGAGACCTGGAGCAGTTTGCAAAGGAAGAGTGATCCAAAACTCTGGGTGAGAGGTGTAAGAAGCTTATTGATGGTTATAGGAAGCGACTGATTTCAGTTATTTTTTCCAAGGGGTGTGCAATCAAATATTAAGTTAAGGGTGCCAAGAATTTTGTCCAGCCCATTTTTGGAGTTTTGTGTGACATTATGTCCAATTTGCTTTTTTCCCTCCCTTTTTTTGTTTTGTTCCAATACAAATGCTGTGGGCTTCAAGGGAGGAGGAATTGTAACGTGTGCACTCAGAAAGATTGCTCAGGAAGATCATAAGGTCATCAATGTGAATTATTACATTCAGTAAAATGGGTGCTGCACTCCTAAAGTTCTAAAGGTGTGATTTACAGGGATGTGTGTGAATAATAACAATTAAAGGTCACTGGCTGAACAGAGTGATGAAAACAGGTGTACTCTGCACTTTGTAGGGAAGGAGGTAAAGAGAAGTAGATTTCTTTAGATCTTTGTTCCAGCTACAAGTAGCAAGAAATGAACAGTGGGGCATTATTGAGTAAGCTGATAGGCTTCTCTAGAGTAATGTGTTTTCAGTGACTTCTTGAAGGACTGGAGCGATGGGAAGAGTCTAATGTTGTAGGAGTTCCATAAAAAAGGGGCAGCTCGGGAAAAGTCCTGAAGGTGGGAGTTGGGGGTGCGGGTAGGTGAAGCTGATAGCATCACAACATTGGCAGAGCGAAATGGACAGGATAGGATATACCTGCTAATAAGGGAGGAGATGTAGGCAGGGGAGCAGTTATGGAGAGCTTTGTAAGTAGATATGGACTGTAGTTGTGTCACTTTATTGCTGTCCAGGAAGTTTCTTAATTTGACATACAAACAATGTAAGTATTGAGCAATGTTTGCATGGGGTGGTTTTGATATAGATAAACATATGATTGTAGTTAACTCTCTTTTTAAAAAAATGTTTCATTCAAATAATTACGGTAGCTTTATTTTTATGATTCATACTAAATATCTTATTAAAGGAGAAGGGGGGGGTTCCTAGTGGCGCAACAATTGTGTACAACAAATCACAAAGTCGTACTTGGAACCAATAGATGCATATAAATCTTTACGGTTCGTATGAGAGCAACTTCACTGGTGCAGATTTAAGTAAAGTGCTATTGCCACAGTAAGTGTGATATAAAGTGCGACAATTTATGCAGTATAAAGTGCAACAGTTTTATAGTGCAACAATATATACATTGTTAAAGTGCATCAGTGACAACTTGAGTGCATGAAAAAACCAGCATAGCACATTAAAAAGTGCAAATGTGCGTATCGGCGTTATAGAGACTGGTACAGTCTGGGTATATACACTGGCCGTCTATTAGTGAGTATACACAAGGTGACCTTACACTGATTTCCTGTGTGTATTGGAGGTCTATTGTCCTTAATGTCCTTGCTTTCCAGAGGTCCTAGGATGGCAGAATATGCACTAAACGCGCTCTGCTTTATATTCGATATGGCGGCTCCTCCTATATCGTTGATTAACTCCACTCAAATCGGGAGATAAGGAACGGGGGAGAGAGAAAAAATAACAATAGTGCAGCAACGTTTGGATATTGGTACACGCTTTGGTGTTCAGTGATTGTGCACTTACAGGAATTAGAGCCGTTTAAATCCGGGCTCTGGAGTGAAGCGCCTGGTGTCAACTATAGGGTGACTACTGCCCTTCTTTAATACAGCATCTTCACCTCAGGTGGAGAGACATAAAGGGAAAGAGAGGGAAAGTGCTCTCATGGCACAACATCAGTGATTACTGACTTGCTATAGTGAGGGGGTAGTTGGTTACACTCACCAATTCGGGAGCCTTATCATTCCAGGCTCAACCGTTACGCGTATGGTACTGCTTGATGGTGAGTACCTGGACCCCTCTCAGCTGTTCCTTTTGGTGCAGGTTGCAGTGTCCGTGGTAGGTTCTGGAGGGCTGGCCTGGTCAGGTTGGTTTAGATTTACCAGTTTAGGTTCAGTAACCAGATACTCCTAAATACTTGGATAAGGATTTATTCAAAAAAATTACATGGATTACAAATGCAATCAATAATACTCAATTAAAAAGGGGGGGGGGAAAGGTGGTATCTCGAGACGCGTTTCGGCGCTATCTGCGCCTTCCTCAGTCGATAAAATGAATAAAATGGGGGATCTGAGGCTTTCCAGGGGTCTCCTTTTTATTTGGAGTTCATTTCCTGTAGTTCTCCCATTGAAAGTGTCCAATTTCCGGGTTTGCGTTGTATTGCGGTCACATGGTGTGATTCGCGTCATCAATCTGCGTCACGGCCATTTTGGATCTGCGTTCCACCGTTTGTTTGCGTTCCATTCGGTGGATCGCGATGCTGGCCATGCTTTAAGACGGAAGTTAAAATCCGGAACTCCATGCTGACTCGAAAAAAATGTCTGGACTAGGACCTTACATGCACACAAGCAGGGCGATCGTGCTACATGGGGGTCAATTGTTCAAGTCTTCCACACAGTATAGGCTGTGGGAACTAGTTTCCATTGATTAATTAATACCTAAGTCAATGTATACAGACACTGTGAATTGCGCACATTGAAAAACATTCTGTGAAGCCTACATTCATGGAGGGTTCCACAGTGGCTAAATTGACTGGAAGGGGGGAAATAGCATACAGCTTAAATATACATACCAATCAGTTGGTTAGATAAAAGTTACTGTACTGATAAACAGACATAATAAATACGGCATTTATATAACACAGTTGATAAAAAACGATGAGTGCAGTATGCGATTATGAATAATACGAGGTCTAAAATGGCGATAAGAAATGATCAGAAAGTGGCAAGTGACAAGTTCATTGTTAAAACCTTGTGTTGGTATAGTACCCAATTTAAGAATCCGACTCACTTTGTCTATCCTGATGGGAGCATATACTGTTAATCTGGCCAGTTCCTATCTAAAATTTGTTGGCTTTAGTTATCAGTAAAAAGTCCTATGGATAATAATTAAAAAAGGGGGAAAGGGAGAGGAGAGAATGGAACTAAACCGAATAAGAGAAGAGTAACTCTAACACATAGATTGTTGAATTATTGAGGACTTCAAGGGGGGGGGGCGATTAAATGGAAAATTGCTCCAGTTAATAGGGGTTAAAATGGATTAATATAAAATATAAAAAAAAAAAAAAAAAAAAAAAAATTTATTATTAAAATCCACTAAAACGATGGGAAATAATTCGGAGTGGTCTCGAAATGGGTATAGAGTGAATGGAAAAGATAGGGACCGGTCCATGGGCTAACAATTAAGAAAATGGCAGAGTTCGAAATCTGCATTGAGTCCTCGTGGTTGCATCGTATCTAGTCTAAAAATCCAGCTCATTTCTGTCTGTCCAATTAATTTGTCAATATTACCGCCTCTCCATGGTGTTTCAATTTTCTTTACACCAACGAAGGAAAGTCCTTCTGGGTTCTGGGCGTGCTTCAGTTTGAAATGCAATGGGACACTGTGTTTTTCATATCCATTCCTAATGTTTCTAATATGTTCTTGAATACGGACGTTGAGCGGTCTCGTAGTTCTGCCTATATATTTCAAACCGCATGGACAGGTTAATAAATAGATGACATTTTTTGTAAAGCAGGTGATAACTTCTTTGATAGCGATTGGTCCTGTAGTTCCGTTTACTTGTGCAATAATCTGTTTTTTACTTTTTGTGTTACGGCAATTTAGACAGTTGCCGCACTGATGGAATCCCTTCTTGATATTAAAGTGGTTCGGTCGTGCAAGGGTATTCTGTGTGTGTCGGTGTGTTAGCTTCATTTTTAGATTATTGACACCTCGACAGATCAGTCTGGGGTTTTCAGGTAATATATCCTTCAGTAGCGGGTCTCCTTTCAATATTGGCCAGTATTTTCTTATTGTTCTTCTGATGGTCCTATTCTGTGCGTTATAAGAAAATATAAAGGGTACGTTTTCATTGGTGTTTGATATTCTAATGTTCTTTTTCAATATTCCTGCACGTTCCCGGTTCCTGATCTCTGACCTTACGTTTTCTAAAACGGCCGGATCATACCCTTTCTCTATAAAATCGCTTTTGAGTTTCTCTGATTGTATATCGTAAGTACTCAGATTCGTACAGTTCCTTCTTATCCTGAGAAATTGTCCCTTCGGGACATTATCGAGCCATTGTGGCAGGTGGCAGCTGGTTTTTTCTATAAAGCTATTGACGTCTACTTTCTTAAAATATGTCTTTGTCTGGATTTCGTTCTCATGGATAAAGATGTTAAGATCTAAAAAATTAATGCATTCATGGCTCCAGGTCGTAGTAAGTTTTATCCCTTTGTTATTTTGATCTAGGTTTGCCAGAAAATCTTTTAGGTTGTTTACATCTCCTCTCCAAATGAAAAAAATGTCGTCTATGTATCTTTTATAGACGACGAGGTGGTCGCGATACAATGATAAAAAAGTGTCTTCCCAGGAGGACATAAAAAGATTGGCATAGGATGGGGCGAAACGTGTTCCCATTGCCGTGCCATTGAGCTGTAGATAAAAGTCATCCTTAAAATAAAAATAATTATTTTCTAAAATCAATCGGATGCCTTCTAAAATAAAATCAATTTGGTCCGGCTGCAAAGTGCCTGCTCTTATTAGGGGATTCTCAACAGCCTTGATTCCTTCATTATGCGGAATGATGGTGTACAATGATTGTACATCACAAGTAACCAGCAATAAGCCTTCTTCCCATTTGACGTCTTTTAAAATTTGCAAAATTTCTGTAGTATCTTTTAGGTGCGCTATGGTGTTGACAACATATGGTTGTAACTGATGGTCTAAGTACTCTGATACTCGACTTGATACTGAGCCTACACCCGAAATGATTGGTCTTCCCGGGGGATTAGTTGGGTTTTTGTGGATCTTTGGTAGAAAATAAAAGACAGGAGTCCTGGGGTGTTCTACCTTAAGATATTTATATTCATGATTATTTAGAATGCCCAAGACGTGCCCACGTTCCAGGTATTCATCAAATTTTGTTTGGATGTCTTTAGTTGGATTTTTATTGAGTTTCCTGTATGTTGTTGCATCTCCCAGGATCCTCTCAGCCTCTTCTTTATAATAATCTGCGGTCATAATTACCGTACCTCCACCTTTGTCGGCAGGTTTGATCTCAATTTGTTCATTAGAGACTAATTCTTTGAGGGCTTTCTTTTCGTTCTTCGTGAGGTTGTCTGATTTAGTGGATGTTTTAACCTTCCCCAGGTCTGTCATCACCATTTGCTCAAAGGTGCTTATTTCTTGTGAAATTAGGGATTTGGGGAAAAAAGTGGATTTTTCCTTAAGGGTAGTATGTTGATAAAAGTGGACAGGATACTCTCTTGCCATCGTTTTAGTGGATTTTAATAATAAATTTTTTTTTTTATTTTTTTTTTTTTATATATTTTATATTAATCCATTTTAACCCCTATTAACTGGAGCAATTTTCCATTTAATCGCCCCCCCCCTTGAAGTCCTCAATAATTCAACAATCTATGTGTTAGAGTTACTCTTCTCTTATTCGGTTTAGTTCCATTCTCTCCTCTCCCTTTCCCCCTTTTTTTAATTATTATCCATAGGACTTTTTACTGATAACTAAAGCCAACAAATTTTAGATAGGAACTGGCCAGATTAACAGTATATGCTCCCATCAGGATAGACAAAGTGAGTCGGATTCTTAAGTTGGGTACTATACCAACACAAGGTTTTAACAATGAACTTGTCACTTGCCACTTTCTGATCATTTCTTATCGCCATTTTAGACCTCGTATTATTCATAATCGCATACTGCACTCATCGTTTTTTATCAACTGTGTTATATAAATGCCGTATTTATTATGTCTGTTTATCAGTACAGTAACTTTTATCTAACCAACTGATTGGTATGTATATTTAAGCTGTATGCTATTTCCCCCCCTTCCAGTCAATTTAGCCACTGTGGAACCCTCCATGAATGTAGGCTTCACAGAATGTTTTTCAATGTGCGCAATTCACAGTGTCTGTATACATTGACTTAGGTATTAATTAATCAATGGAAACTAGTTCCCACAGCCTATACTGTGTGGAAGACTTGAACAATTGACCCCCATGTAGCACGATCGCCCTGCTTGTGTGCATGTAAGGTCCTAGTCCAGACATTTTTTTCGAGTCAGCATGGAGTTCCGGATTTTAACTTCCGTCTTAAAGCATGGCCAGCATCGCGATCCACCGAATGGAACGCAAACAAACGGTGGAACGCAGATCCAAAATGGCCGCGACGCAGATTGATGACGCGAATCACACCATGTGACCGCAATACAACGCAAACCCGGAAATTGGACACTTTCAATGGGAGAACTACAGGAAATGAACTCCAAATAAAAAGGAGACCCCTGGAAAGCCTCAGATCCCCCATTTTATTCATTTTATCGACTGAGGAAGGCGCAGATAGCGCCGAAACGCGTCTCGAGATACCACCTTTTCCCCCCCCCCTTTTTAATTGAGTATTATTGATTGCATTTGTAATCCATGTAATTTTTTTGAATAAATCCTTATCCAAGTATTTAGGAGTATCTGGTTACTGAACCTAAACTGGTAAATCTAAACCAACCTGACCAGGCCAGCCCTCCAGAACCTACCACGGACACTGCAACCTGCACCAAAAGGAACAGCTGAGAGGGGTCCAGGTACTCACCATCAAGCAGTACCATACGCGTAACGGTTGAGCCTGGAATGATAAGGCTCCCGAATTGGTGAGTGTAACCAACTACCCCCTCACTATAGCAAGTCAGTAATCACTGATGTTGTGCCATGAGAGCACTTTCCCTCTCTTTCCCTTTATGTCTCTCCACCTGAGGTGAAGATGCTGTATTAAAGAAGGGCAGTAGTCACCCTATAGTTGACACCAGGCGCTTCACTCCAGAGCCCGGATTTAAACGGCTCTAATTCCTGTAAGTGCACAATCACTGAACACCAAAGCGTGTACCAATATCCAAACGTTGCTGCACTATTGTTATTTTTTCTCTCTCCCCCGTTCCTTATCTCCCGATTTGAGTGGAGTTAATCAACGATATAGGAGGAGCCGCCATATCGAATATAAAGCAGAGCGCGTTTAGTGCATATTCTGCCATCCTAGGACCTCTGGAAAGCAAGGACATTAAGGACAATAGACCTCCAATACACACAGGAAATCAGTGTAAGGTCACCTTGTGTATACTCACTAATAGACGCCCAGTGTATATACCCAGACTGTACCAGTCTCTATAACGCCGATACGCACATTTGCACTTTTTAATGTGCTATGCTGTTTTTTCATGCACTCAAGTTGTCACTGATGCACTTTAACAATGTATATATTGTTGCACTATAAAACTGTTGCACTTTATACTGCATAAATTGTCGCACTTTATATCACACTTACTGTGGCAATAGCACTTTACTTAAATCTGCACCAGTGAAGTTGCTCTCATACGAACCGTAAAGATTTATATGCATCTATTGGTTCCAAGTACGACTTTGTGATTTGTTGTACACAATTGTTGCGCCACTAGGAACCCCCCCCTTCTCCTTTATCGATATCTGCACACCCATTCGAGAGTCTGTGCTATTTCCTAGACGGCAGCAAACCAAAATAAGCACCCATACCTAGACAAGAGCGCCCATACCGACCCTTCTCTCTTAAATATCTTATTAAACCTGTGACTGAGAAGTGATGAAACCCAAATATATACAATAAAATAAGTTCAGTGTAAAGTATTATTTTTTTTGATGGTTCAGCAGGATACCCAACCTAAAGTGCAAAATGCTGTCAAATAGGGATTCATTTAGTTGTGTACAAATTCAATTTTTATTATCTCTGGCTTGTGAATTCCATAGAATGTTTCCTACATTTGTTTTTTTTTATCTCCCCTATCATCAAATTCACAGTCTCGTCCATTTTTGGTGAGAAGTAATTCTGGTGTAAAATTAAAGATCAAGCAGTAATTTGTAAAAGTTCCAGTCCCCTTTGCAGCCTAACGAGGGGAAGGCGGTACTCTTCATGTCAGGTGTGGTACTGAGGTTGCACCGCGGTTTGGGGCTTTGAGCCCAGTGTGCAGGGAACTAATCACATAGGATTGTTGGAGGAGATTGAGAAAGCTGCGACTGACCGGTAATTGGGGTAAGAGATAGAGTTGCTGAAATAGGGACTAACGGTATGGTAGGTGGTAGGAATCCGGTGAATATCCGGAACTGGAAATTGGACAAGGTTCAGAGCAGCAAAGTAAAGGTCTTCACTCTCTGAGGGTTTGAGCATCAATGATGAGGCAAGGTGAGGAGGGGGTCGTAGCCCTATATTCAGGACTGGTCATGTGGTATGTGTGTGTGTCAGGTGGTTAACTGGTTGTGTGCTGGATTCCAGTACTGGTGATGGGCAACATCTGAAAAGCAGTGCCAGGGGTTTAGCGGAAGGTTCCTGACACTTCACATTGTGACCACTTCAAAACTATAAAGTGGTCAAGATGAGTAGAGTGTCCCTTTTAACCACTTGAATGCTAAGGACGCGCTGAGCGCGTCCTCAGCATTCCCGCTGGTGTGCTGAGGACGCGCTGAGCGCGTCCTCACTTTGGGGTCAGCGTTCGGCCGGGTTCCGGCCGATCGCTGGCCCTTCCGGTGCGGGCTGACATCCTGGATGTCAGCCCGGCATCCGGACCAGCAGCCGCCATTATTAGGTGTCATCGCGGGGGCGCGATGACACCTAATTCAGGCGCCCCCCCCGCATGTGCGGAGGAGGCGCCTGAAAGGGAGGGGGGACCTCTCTCCCTCCCGATCGGTGGCTCTGCGGGGCTTAACCCAGGCATCATTTGGAAGGGCACAGCCTGCCCTTCCAAATGATGCCTGGCATTAACCCCTGGGGAGCTGGATCGCGAATCGGCGCTGAAAAGCGCCGGTTCGCGATCCTTTCCCGGAGCTGGCCGACATCTTGGATGTCGGCCAAGCTTCCGGGAACTCCCCCAGAGGACTGGCGTCATCGTGCGTAGCACGATGACGCCAGTCCTACAGTTAACCCCTAACTGCCACCAAGTGTGGAGATAGGGAGTTCCAATGAACTCCCTATCTCCCGATCCGTGGCAGTTAGGGGTTAAATTTTGATATGGTTGGATCGGCCAGAGCATGGCCGTTCCAACGATACCAAACATGAAAGTTAAAAATTTTGTAAAAAAAAAAAAGAAAAGAAAAATAAAAATAAAAAAAAATTAAAAAAAAAAATTAAAAAAAAAAAAAAACTTTTTTTTTATTTTTTTGGTTTGTTAGTGTAGCAATATTGTTCCCATTTCAATTATAATGTGAACAATGATGCTGCACTAACGATTTTTGTATGCGGTGCGTTTGTTAAAAATAGTGTCATTTTCCCCAAAAAAAAATGTAACGAGACCCCATCTCTAATTTTTTTAACAAGCGCACCCCATACAAAATATAACCGCAATTGCTCGCATGTTAAAATGTGGAAAAAAACACTTTACACATTGTAAATTATTGAAAATACATATTTTATTGCATTTTTTGTTATAATATACAGACATGACATAACGTATACATATAATAATGACATATTATGAATCTACCGAGTCTGACGGAAAGAACGATATATAATATGTCGGTGTCATATACTAAAATAAGCCTTAAAAACACGTTTAAACATGATGCGCAAAACAGGTAAAAAATGACCTCAGCACAGGGGCGGGAAAAGCCTCAGCAGCGAAAGGGTTAAAGAGATAAAGTTGTGAGAGTGAGTAGAGTGTCCCTTTTAGAATAAGGAGCCCCATGGAGAGTGTGGTGTAGTTATTTATAGGAAATAATAGGAACAAGGAGAAGTGCATTACTTTAGAAAGTGGAGCATGTGAACAACATTAAGGTGAAGATCGCTGAAATCCACAAATGGAACATCTGGAGCAGAAACAAGACCAGATTCAGAAATTACACTTAGATTGCTGGGTAAGGTTTACAAGAGTCCTGTAGTCCTTGAGAGAGTGAGGGTTGCTATTAAAATAAACAGACAGATAAGAATATCTGTTTTTGGATGATTTCCAAAAACAATAAGACATCCATTAGAAGTGAAATACACAGTATTATGATCCAGGTCTTCAATATACACGCACTGGCCACTTTATTACACAAATTGCTAGTCGGCCAATCATATGGCAGAAACTCAATGCATTTAGGCATCTAGACGTGGTGAAGACAACTTGCCAAAGTTCAAATCAAGCATCAGAATGGGGAAGAAAGGGGACTTAAGTCTCTTTGAACATAGCAGGGTTGTTGGTACCAGACGGGCTGGTCTTAGTATTTCAAAAACTGCTAATCTACTGGGATTTCCACGCACAACCATCTCTAGGGTTAACAGAGGATGCTCCAAAAAGTAGAAAATATCCAGTGAGCGGCAGTTGTGTGGACTAAAATGCCTTGTTGATGTTAGAGGAGAAAGGGCAAACTGGTTCTAGTCGATAGAAAGGCTACAGTACCTCAAATAACCACTCGTTACAACTAAGGTATACAGAATACCATCTCTGAACGCGCATCACGGTGCCTCACCGGGCGATACTCCTGTTATGTAAGAACAGGAAACTGAGGCTACAATTGCACAGGCTCACCAAAATCGGACAATAGAAGATTGGAAAAATGTTGCCTGGTCTGTTGAGTCGTGATTTCAGCTGCAACATTCAGATGGTAGAGTCAGAATTTGGTGTAAACAACATGAGAGCATGGAGTCATCCAACCTTGTATCAAAGGTTCAGGCTGGTGGTGGTGGAGGTGCAATGGTGTGGGGGATATTTTCACACTTTGGGTCCCTTACTACCAATTGAGCATTGTTTAAATGCCATGGCCTACCTGAGTATTGTTTCTGACCATGTCCATCCCATTATAACCACAGTGTACCCATCTTCTTATGGCTACTTCCAGCAGGATATTGCAGAATGACACAAAGCTTAAATCATCTCAAACTAGTTTCTTGAACACAACAATGAGTTCACTGTACTCCAATGGCCTCCATTCCAGTCACCAGATTTCAATACAATAGAGCACCTTTGGGATGTGGTGGAATGGGAGATTTGCATCATGGATGTACAGCCGATTAAATCTATAGCAACTGTGTGATGTTATTATGTCAATATGGACCAAATTCTCAGAGGAATGTTTCCAACACCTTGTTGAATCTATGCCACGAAGAATTACGGCAATTCTGAAGGCAGAAGGGGGGGTCCAACCTGGTACTAAAAAGGTGTACCCAATAATAAAGTGGCCGGTGAGTGTTTGTGACAGGATTATAAGTATACTTTTGCGATCTTTTCTGGTAAATTGACCTCCCATTTCACATGTTTACTACCTCACACTCCAGGACATACTTGAAAACGAGAGAAATCTCAATGTATCCTTCCTGGTAAAATACTTTATAAATAAATAAATCCCCAGCCAAACATCCTGTCATGCCAGCTGGGGGTGCTGCAGTAAGGTCTCCTCAACAGAGAGGGCGCCATTCTGGTAATTTGACTGCTGCACCTGGTCAGAGACCTAGGAGGTCTTTAAATACAAGTCACTGACAGAGCTCTGAGCCCTATTGTGATTTATTGTACCCTACAGTTTGTTCCTGATTGTCTATAATTATTAGTATTATACTTTATTTATATAGCGCCAGCATATTCTGCAGTGCTTGCACTATGTTTATGATCTTCTGGTATGACCTCTGGCTAGTGTTCTTGACTGTGATTTCTACATTTATCCCTTCTTGGCGTATGTTTATTCCGTGTACCGACCTCTGGCTTGTATTGTACTACAACTTCTCTCCTGCTCCTGCTCTGTACTCGTATGTTTTGTTTATATACTTTCTTCAGTTTAGTACCTGGCCATTAGAGTTTTGACTAGCACAGCTGAAATTATGGAGTAGATGGAGGCTGTAGGGCAGATGTTTGGGCTGGCACAGTAGGGGTTAATGGAGCAGGAGGAGGCCGCGGGACAGGTTTGCTGGCACAGTAGAGGTTATGGAGCAGATGGAGGCCGTAGGTTCAGTTTTGGACTGGCACAGTAGGTGTTAATGGTGCAGATGGAGGCTGTATGGCAGAGGTTTAGGCTGGCTGTTAAATGGAGCAGGTAGAGGTTGTAGGTAGTTTTTCTTTTTCTCTCCCCCCCCCCCCGCTCCATTAATCCCTTGTAATGCCAGAAATTTGCACAGCAGCCTTAGCTTCATTACACCCCTGCATTGCCAGAATTTATGGCACTGCAGGAGGTTAATGGCGCAGATGGAGGCTGTGGGACTGTTTCAGGCTGGCACAGCTTGGGTTAATCCAGCTGCACAGCGGTTTGGACTGGCACTGCAGGGGGTTAATTGCTAGACTGTAAGCTCCTATGAGCAGGGCCCTCTACACCTCTTGTTTCCATCTTATGTCCGTTTATATGTATTTCGTTCCCTTTGGTTATTGTAAAGAGCTGCGGAAACTGTTAGCGCTATATAAACGATGACAATAATAATAATAATACAAGGACCAGCTTCTCAGATTAGGGGTTTCTTCTCTTAACTGGGTTTTGTCTGCATGCTGGGTGACTCTCTAGCCTGACACTGAGCACTTCTGCTTCCATGTTGGATTTTACTAAACCATGATGGATTTCTGTGTATTCAAAACCTTGATCAGGGATTGCATTATTAGGGAAGAAAAAGAAATCATTTACATAAAAGAGTTTAACTCTCACCAAAAACATAATCCCATCAATACATACTCACAAGTCTCATCACACAGAGCACCCATAAACTACCCTGGGATCATTGACAGCCCTTGCATATATTATAAATTATTCTGCTTCCCTAAGCAAAACTGTGAGGCGTGGATGCTTTAGACTAACGAAGTCTGTATTTGACCAGTACTCACACGATGAAGTTAGGCAGATAGCTTCAACTCAGCAAAACTGACACATAGAAAGATGAATCCAGGTGAAGAGTTTAATGATCAGACTGACAATCTTTGTAATAGTGTACAGCAATGCAGGTAAAAGACATTAGTTTTCTCCAGCAGTGAGCACAGAATGGCTGCTATGTAACCAGGAAGTCCCTTAGAACAAGACACTGAGCAAAGGGTGGAAACTAGCTGGATACAGCAAGCTATGGAAACCCAGCAGGGACAAAATAGCTATGAAAGATAGCTGTTAGCAGCAAAAAGCAGATTCAACACATAACAGTAAAATATACAAATAAATCCTAAATCATGGGGCATGACATAAATCATCAAGTAAACCCCAAGTAAATATATTGTATATTAGCAATTATTACCATATTAAATGCTAAACTGCTTCCTATAAATTCACTTAATAGGGAAATATTTAGTATTGACAGTATACTATAAAAAATCATTTCAAAATCGTCAGGTCTGTAAAGGTGATTTTTAGATATTGATTCATAAAAAATGAAGAACTAAATTGCAAACGCTGTGGATGATCAGCCTCTGATTTAGCTACCTCATGTTTAATGAACAGTAAATACTGTCTGTACTCAAGGGGCTTGTTCTGTAAGATGAGATTTGCTGATTATTGGGAAAACACTTGCAAATATTAGGCTAACATAGCTGAGATGGAAAAATAATTCAGATAGATAATATTCGAGCTTTTGCTCTAAATTTGAAAATTTCGTTCTCAATTGTCAACAATTCCTGGTTTAGATAAAAAATATATTTCTTCACATATAACAAAGTATGGAAATAATTTTATATTTGGTAAGGCTGATAGGCACAAAGATTGATTAGAAGACAGAGTATCTTCAGGCCAATTGCAGGCCATAGACACAGTTTCTCTGTCTCCAGTTGGCATGACACAGAAGTTTCCCTGCCAAAGGATACAGGATCCATTTCATGGCTGTGGAACAAAACAGCGAAATTAGCAAGTTCAAGTTACAAGAAATGAAAACAAGTGACCACCCTCAAAGACAGAAAGACGAAAGACAAACTGTATCAAGTTTACAGTATAACGGTAAGGAGGAAGTTACAGTAAGCAGCAAGGTCATCATTTAGAATTAATTATTATATACTATGTTCTAAAAGAAATCAAACTACACAGGGATTGAGTAATTGTTGTAACACCAACAATTAAACTTCACAAATAATATTTTATATCCTTCCGTATAGAAATCAATTGTAAATTGAGTTCCACTGCATAGGTATAACATATGCTGACTTTATTATTGTGCTGTATTACTGTAGATACTCGAGTATACTGCTAGATTTTGGTGACAAAAATAAACCTTAAAAATTGGAGGGGTTGCGATTTATTCTAAACATCTGCATCGCGTGTAAAAACTTGCCTTGCTCTGGATCCAGAGTCTCCCGGAAGTTCCAGTAGTCTCGCTGAAGTGAATGCAGACTCCTGGGTGTTTGCAAACACTTCAGGAACTCCCGTATTCGGGAGAGGTGGGATCCATCATGGCCAGAGGGCACGCTCGGTTTAGGCCAATCATTCACCTCGCTCGCCTCCACCAGCCATCTAATCGCAAGTAAAGAAGACGGTTGGTCAGCGGTTTCATACTTAGTAACAACTGCAATCATTCTAGAGCAGAGCACCCTGGCCTGAGGGATAGCCTGACTGTGTTAAGAAAACCTGGAAGGATTTTAATTGTTTACCAGTAAGGGAAAATTTTGTTCCTCGCGTTATATTCGAGTCTTGAGTATTCTCTCATTTCCATAATAAATCTCTATCCATCACGTTATATTCGGGTCGCTCTATACTGGAGTTTCTACGGTAACTGACAGATGAAATGCCTATTTGAGAAAAACTGACAAAGGAAAGTACCCATTTTCTTCTGTTTCAAGTGAGAACTGTGCAAATTAAAAAAAAGAAGCGTGAACAAAACCCACAGTCCTCCCAGCAGACAATGAATTTAAACAGAAAACTTGTGACGGGGAAAAAAGATTTGAATCCTTTTTCTACCAAATCATTTGTTTGATAAAAAATATTATTACATTATTTATTTGAAAAATAAAGAGACGTAGGTAACGCCTAATTACAGGGTGAAAGAATAATTTGATATAAAGATTGTTATCTTGAGATAGATATAAGTCTAAAATAATGTTGTGACGGACCCCAGATATTCCGAGTGGATATCTCCGCCAAACAGTGCTTCCCTCACTCCAGGACCACAGAAGAGGATCACAATTTACAGCAAAATACCCCAAACACGAGACAGGACCCAGACTGAAGTAAACCAAAGATCAACTGAGTATTTCAAACCAGCACTCACAGGTATACATTTTACAGGGACAATACCCCTTCAACACAACCAACAGATAAGGACAAGGAATAAACCAAACAATGAAGAAGGGGCAGGGAAATACAAACTAGGAGATTCCCAGAAATTACTCACTCAGGCACATGGACACATTTTATCAGTAATCTGCAGTTAGCTGGGGGATGGTCAAACAGTGAACAGATGTGCAGTGAAAAAACTAATATATTTATAAGATCCACCAGCTCTCCAATAGTCTAGAGCTGTTAGAAAAAGTCTCCTTTTAATATAAAAACGTCAGTTTGCACTTAGCTGGGCGAGATGGCAAATGTATCCGTATAGGGCTCCACAGACGCGGTTACAAAAGGTGCCTCTGCTGGGCACTTGCAAACCGATCTCAAGTCCTGGCTCCCTTACAGGCCAAATAGGGCAAATCCCCTGGTTTCTTCCACGGGCCATAGTCGTTGGGCAGGAGGCTAGCCTACAGCCCCCTCCAGATGCCCCAGTGATGGTAGGTTCCATCACAAATGTAAATTTGTTCAAAGTTTTATTTTTATTCTTTTATCCTTTACAGAATTATTGTTGGTATGAAAGGGTCGAAACTGTAGATGGTGTATCTTATCTTGCACAATTTCAAATTGGATCTTCATTATTAGTATAAAGTTTGTGTCAAATATAATAAATGTGATGCAGACAGATAATAAACTGGTCAGATACCATGTTTATGACTATTTGAAGCGATCATAATAAGATTATTAGCAATACAGCATCCAAAAAATACCAATAGAATGTAAACATAACATCTGCATGTGGGTATAATGCCTGTGTATGGAAATTACAGCAAAAACCGTGTGTTTCTACTGTATAGGGATTTTCAGTAATTGTAACCCCCTGAATTATTTTTGTACAGTAGTGAAAGCCTCCAGAGCTCTCCTTGTATTCTGCCCAGGGGTGTAACTACAAGGGGTGCAGTGGGTGCTACCCTCAAGTCCAGGGGGCCCACCATAGGCCATCGGGGCCTGGGCCTCTCTTGAGGCCTGGGCTGGGGCCTCGCCTGAGGTCGGGGCTTCGACTGGGGTCGGGATCTCACATAGGGCATGGGGCCAAGGCTGGAGCCTGGGCCTCGTCTATGCCGCACGGCTGCCAGGGCCTTGCCTAGGCTCTTCCAATGGATGAAGAGGAATTCAGCCCCCTCCCTGCAAAAAAGTTAGGAAAAGTAACAAGTATATATATATATTTTTTTTTTATTTAAAGTTTTTTATTTTGGAAAGAAGTCATCTTACAAACAGAGAGTAAGGGCCGCGCAGGGCCACCTGTTATGCCATCAACAAAAGCACTACATAAGGAAATAACATAAGAGGGGTTGGGGGGGGGGGTCATATGAAAAATCATCAGAATTTTGAAAAGTGGGGGGAGGTTCTAAACATAAAAATAATAATAATAAAAAAATAAAAAAAAGACTTCTAGATGTAATCAGTCGGCTGAGGACCATCAACAGAAAAATCAGCATTGCAAAATACACAGCTAGTGATCCCTCAGGAGACAGTGAGTCCTCAGCAATTGTCAGCAGAATAAAGGTGTAAAAACAAAAAATAAAAACACAAAGTCTCAGCTTGAATAAAGACATGTCAAAAACTCAACGGAAGAAGCTCAGCGAGAGAGAAAAGTCATCCAGTGTCCAACAAAGGAGGCCGCGGTGTCGCAGGCAGGACCATGCGGTCTCCATGTCCTCCTCCATCAGATGCTCGTGGTATAGCCTCACGCGTCTTCGGTAAATACCTCGGCGCCATCTTAACGGCCATCGGCAGAGGATCCGTCCCTGCAGGCTTATGGCAGGGGCTTGGCATCACCGGGCTCAGCGAAACCAGTGCCACTCGGGCATCGCAAGGCACCAGCTCGCCTCCTCCAGACATCACCGGGGTCAGTGCCCCAGTCAGGTCGCCGGTCCCGACGTACCTCTCCATAGTAGCAGCCTCCGTCAGACAGGGTTCAGCAGGGCATGAGGGCAGAGCTTCCCCGGGGACATCCACCTCCTGGTACTCTGTCTCCCGGCAGCCACGTAGAGCAGCCATCATCTGGCGCCAGACACCGTGGGTGAGGGGACCATCAACATCCCCCTCCGATAGTATCTTCAGGCAGGCCTCGAGGCCCAAAACGAAAGCTCCCTCTCCTCCAGCAGAGGGAGGGGGTCCTCCCCGCTGTCGACTCGCAGGTCCAACCACCTCGACCGCATAAATGTTATGTAAAGCGGCTGGGGGACGTGGGCCCACCATCCCCACAGCCGGCAGTGCGGATTCCAGAAAGAAGCAGTCAGTCCAGCAAGTCTATGAGGCGTGCAGAGCCAGACGTTAGGCCTCAAAATGGCCACCTGCACCGAGTCCGGGCCACACACCAGCAGCCGCTGGGATAGTCTCTCGTCCGGAGGAGGGGGCCGAGCGGCTCCGGACAGCACAAGACCGGCAGCCGACAACTCAGGTACCAAGGGTAAAAACAAAACTGCGGATAAAGTCTTCTAGAGGGCCCATAGGGGAGAGGACATGTGGAGCTCCACCATTACACGTCCGTCTCCCTATATATTTTTTTAATAATATAAATTTTGTTAATAATTTTCTTATTTATCTGAATTGGAATTAAATATTATTTTAACCCTTTTGCTGTGGATGATGTGTGGGGGGCGTCCTGGCGATTGCATATTGAGTTCAGAGGACATCCCCACACTTCATAGGGTCTCCACAGCGAAAAGGGGAGAACCTATCTTCTCAGGACCGAGTCTCGAAGTGGTCTGACTTCCTTGAATTCAGACCGTACCATATGACCGATCCCGGAGCAATGATGTCATCGTGCCGGCAGGCGATGATGTCAGTTTCTGCGTCGGATTACAGACTTCTCCTGGTGGTGGCTGACATCTTGGATACAGAAATGTGCAGTGTGTATGAACGTGAGTTTTATTGCTGTGGAGCTCTGTGATTCGCTCAAACACAGTGCAAATTACTGTGAGTTTTATTGCTGTGGAGCTCTTTGAGATATACATAGTGCACATCACATTAAAAATGGGATGGACTGAAGTGGTCATAGTGAACCTGGAAAAAAAATGTGACACTGATTGTCTGAAGTCAACATTGTGGACTTGGAGGGGTCCAGTGAATGGTGACAGGGGGGGGGGATATGTTTTTGCCTAGGGTGGGGATTCCTGCACCTGGACCCAAAGGTTTCTAGTTACGCCTCTGATTCTGCCCTATAGCTGGTGTGATGCAACAGTAAAGTTTGTTGAGCTTTTTGTTACAGTGAAGTAGGGCCAGCTTCATGTCACTTCTTTGTAGTAATACAGGTGACAAGTGTAAGATGTCGTATAAAATTTTGTTTCAACTCAGGGGGGCTCACTGATCTGGCATTTAGGCTAATGTCAGACGAACGCAGTCTGAGCGCACTCTGCGTGTGTGCATAACGGACAGACGTACTGACGGAAGATACTGTAGACACCACACGGTCCGTTTTTGTTGATGGACGTAGAAAATAAAAGGGAATTATGGGAAACAAAATTAATATGAAAAATGATAAAAATTTGAAAAGGATATGAAAAGACATTGTGTGTGTCAAGGTGCTGGACGTTGCAAATTTTTAATTTTCATTGTATTTCAATGAAAATTCGTGTAAGTTATTTTTTGAAGCAAAAGGAATAACAGCAAATTGCTACTTTCAGCAATATATTGTAGTCACAGATATTTGTGCTTGCTCATAACATGTTGCAAAAGCAAGCTGCTAGACAAAATAAAAACATGCAAACAAGAAAACAATTCAATATGCTTGCTAAAACACGGGGCTTAGAAAAGATCTTGCACAACTAATTGCCAATCCTCTGAGACTTCACAAAAGGTTTTACCTATAACAGCAAATAATTACCTTGCATTTACAGTGCGAATAAAAATTTAAAAGCTAACTGCCACAATGGGAATCATTATAATCAATGGATATTTTAAAAAAAGAGAGAAAAAAAAAGAAAGAACGATTCTGTGCTATGTTTTTTGCACATGGATGTGTATGACCAGGGCCGGCCCGACAATGGTGCAGAGCGGAGCAGCGGCGCCAGGAGGCAGAAATTCGGGGGCGGCAAATTTCAGCCAGCGGCGCCGCTGCTGCTCTCTGCACTATTTTTTTAACGGCGGCGACGGCAGATCGTGTGGCCGCCACGTTCATTCCTTCAACGAGCGGCAGCCTGCATGAGTATCTGCCGCTTGCCTGAGATCCATCCTCCAGCCTGCCGCGATCGAGATCACGTGCCTGGGGCAAATATATCCATGTGTGAGCCTGAGGCAAATATATCCATGAGTGAGCCTGGGGGCAAATATATCCATGAGTGAGCCTTGGGGGCAAATATATCCATGAATGAGCCTGGGGCAAATATATCCATGAGTGAGCCTGGGGCAAATATATCCATGAGGGCAAATATATCCATGTGTGAGCTGGGGCAATATACCCATGTGTGAGCACTGCTGGGTATGTGACACTGGGCACTGCTGGGTATGTGATGCTGGGCTCAGTTATATACACCTCACATTACTGTATCACAGAGCTCCACAGCAAGAAAATTCTAATGTACGGTGTGTATGAGTGTTTGAATTTTATTGCTGTGGCGCACTGTGATACGCTCATGCACGCTGCGTGTGTGTTTTTTTTTTTTGGGGGGGGCAGCATTTCATCCTTCGCTCCAGGCAGCACAATGTCTTGGGCCGGCCCTGTGTATGACCCAAACCATATTTTTAAAGTTTTGGGTTTTATACACAAATGCAGAATAAAACAGCAACAGTTAAGTTATACATTTAAAATGATAAGATTACAGCAGACCCCCTCATTGAGGAGGGAACTTGATATTTCCAGTCCTTGAGACAACTTAGAAAACTTTTTTCACCTTGTTGTAGCACTTGTGTCCACAGGCACAGTCTATTACACCTCCATCGTGGAACCATTGGGAATGTGGTGACCTATAGGTAAATTGAATTAGCTTACAAGAAGAGGGAGACACTTTTCTGGGTAGAAACATAGAAAAATGTCGGCAGATAAGAACCTTTCGGCCCATCTAGTCTGCCCAATTACATGGATACTTTACTTGGATTTATCTTTTGTTTAGGATAGCCTTATGCCTATCCCATGCTTGCTTAAATTCAATTACTGTTTTGGCCTCTACCACTTCAACTGGAAAGGCTGTTCCATGTATCCACCACCCTCTCAGTAAAATAATGCTTCCTGATGTTACTTTTAAACCTTTGCCCCTCTAATCTAAGACTATGTCCTCTTGTTTTGCTACTTTGTTTCCTTTTAAATATACTCCCTTCCTCTACCTTGTGGATTCCCTTTACGTATTTAAATGTTTCTATCATATCTCCTCTGTCTCGTCTTTTTTCCAAGCTGTACATGTTAAGATCATTAAGCCTTTCCTGGTAACTTTTCTCCTTCAAGCCGTACACCATTTTAGTAGCCCTTCTCTGAACTCTCTCTAAGATGTCTATATCCTTCTGGAGATACGGTCTCCAGTACTGCACACAGTACTCCAAGTGAGGTCTCACCAGTGCTCTGTACAGTGGCATGAGCACTTCCCTTTTCCTACTGCTAATACCTCTCCCTACACAACCAAGCATTCTGCTAGCATTTTCTGCTGTTCTATTACATTGACTACTTACCCTTAGGCTGGGGTCAGACCAGCACATTTTTAACGTGCGTTCTGGCGCACTTAATCACGGCCACACTAGCAGCAAATGACGGGCAAGGACAGCCAATATACGAAGTACGGTCGCACGAAAATCCGGCTGCGCAACGCAAGTGGAAAATGAACGCATTTTCTCGAGAACGCTGAACCGCTAGTACGGACGTACAGAGTGCGCTGCGCCCGCTAGCGGTGTGTGTGTGTGATTTGGAGACGTCAGACCCTGCTCGTGTCCGGCCAACATAACGTCCAGACGCAAAAAGTTTCCTGGTTTGGATCCGTAAAACATCACGCACGAAAATGCGCATCGTATGACCGTTTTCGCCTATTCCGTGAAAAAATACGTCAATGCGTTCGGACGCACTTTTTTACGTTCGCGTGTAAAAATGCTTTCGTTTGAGCCTAGCCTAAGATCCTCTGAAATAATAAACCCTAAATCCCTTTCCTCAGATGTTGAGGTTAGGACTGTATCAAATATTCTATATTCAGCCCTTGGGTTTTTACGTCCCAGGTGCATTATCTTGCACTTATCCACATTAAAACTCAATTTCTACAGCTCCAACCATTTTTTTAGCTTACCTAAATCATTTGTCATTTGGCTGATCCCTCCAGGAACGTCAACCCTGTTGCAAATCTTTGTGTCATCAGCAAAAAGACATACTTTTCCATTAATACCTTCTGCAATATCACTAATAAAAATATTAAAGAGAATGGGTCCAAGTACTGACCCCTGAGGTACCCCACTGGTAACAAGACCTTGCGCCGAATAAACTCCATTTACCACAACCCTCTGTTGCCTGTCACTCAGCCACTGCCTAATCCATTCAACAGTATTGGAATCCAAGCTCAAAGATTGCAATTTATTGATAAGCCTTCTATGCGGAACAGTATCAAAAGCCTTACTGAAATCTAAATAAGCAATGTCTACTGCACCACCTGTGTCTATTATTTTTGTTACCCAATCAAAAAAAATCAATAAGATTAGTTTGGCATGATCTCCTTGAGGTAAACCCATGTTGTTTCTGATCCTGTAATCTATGTGTTTTTAGATGTTCAACAATCCTTTCCTTTAACATGGTTTCCATTAATTTCCCCACTACTGATGTAAGACTAACTGGCCTATAGTTCCCAGATTCCTCCCTACTACCCTTCTTGTAAATGGGCACAACATTTGCTATTTTCCAGTCTTCTGGGACGACTCCCGTTAACAAGGATTGGTTAAATAAATCTGTTAACGGTTTTGCTATTACATCACTGAGCTCTTTTGCGCAGACGATGTAATACGACGTTCAGCGCAAAGGGATTTGCTCCTCGCGTTAACGCGTCTTTGCGCCCGCGCAAAATTGTGCACGAGGAATGTAATAGGGCTTTTCTTTTGTATAAGCCAGTAGCAATTATTAGTAAGGTTAGTGTAACAGATCTGTGCCCGGACCGGGTCACATCTGCCAAATGCTGCTGACATAACATCATTTTATATACTATCTATGTTGAAGACTGCATAGCAGCTGAATGTACAGCGCGTCAATGGATAAAACTTGCTTTCATGTTATTATTTTGAGTCCAGTTTCCAAAAACCCTATGTCATGCAAAAGTCTTCGGGCCCTATTACATTCCTAACGCAAAAACACTCGCGCAGTGCAGGATTTTTTGCGCACAGCATTAAGCGTTAACACGCGAAAATTAACGGTAGTATTACAATTCTTGCACATTTTTTCGTCCGTCAAAAAATAACGTTCGTAAAGTACCGTTGCGCGCAGAAATCTGTGAGCGCAATGTAATTTATTACTCTAGTCCGTCAGAGTCCGGCATTTTTGACGCAAGTCCGTAAATTTTTGACGCGAGTTCGTCATTTTTTGACGCGAGTCCGTCATTTTTTTGCAGACTGCGCACAACAGACGTACGTTTTGACGGAAGACAAGGTAGTGGTCGTTATTTTTGACGAATCTAGTAAAAAAAACGTGCGCATCGACGTTCTCCGTTGTGAATCCGCAGTTTGGTACGGTCGGGTAGTTTCAATTTGCCGTTACCACCAGCTTTTCAAAGACGTTAAAATTATGCGCGCAAATGTTGCCCGTTAAATTTTGCGCTAAGATTGTAATACCATGCGCGCACCAGCGCACAAACGTATTTGCGCTCACAATGTTAAGTATAGGACGCGCACAGTTCATTATGCTCGTGGAGGTCCATCCGCGTTAAACGTTAACACACATTTTTTGCGCGGACGTTGTAATACGACGTTCAGCGCAAAGGGTTTTGCTCCTCGCATTAACTCGTCTTTGCGCCCGCGCAAAATTGTGCGCGAGGAATGTAATAGGGCCTTTATTTTGTATAAGCCAGTAGCAATTATTAGTAAGGTTAATGTAACAGATCTCTGTGCCCGGACAGGGTCACATCTGCCAAATGCTGCTTCATCGCTGGACTCCCAGGTTCTTTTTGTGACTCTCCCACCTTTCTCTTGTACCTTAGCCACAGCTCAAGGCCCGGTGTATGTAGAGAGCCTGGCTAGCACCCCCAGAAATAAGCCGAAGCTGTAGACCTGGAGCCTTTCCTTGGTACAGCGGGCAGAAGATTCCTGGTACCCCAAATCATGAGTCTTGACTTCAAGCTTGATCAGAAAAGAATTGACTGTTTATTCACAAAGAGGACAGATAGAGTCAAGGACCAATTACATTTGCATACAATCAAACAGACAACCTCACAGATCAGATGTCACACAGGACCTTCAAACAATGGAGAATGGGGGAAGGAGAAAGCCAGGGTAAACAAAAGGAATTTCTCACAGAGAGAATTTACATAGCAGGTACTAATACAGAGATCACACTATACAGGGAATAACACAGACATCAGAAATCTTTAGTTAACTGGCAGATATATAAAATAGTGAAAACCAAATATATTTAAAAGGTCCACCAGTTCCCCCAATAGTCTCTTTCACGGGCCATAGTCTCTGGGTAGGAGGCTAGCGCACAGCCCTCTCCAAATCGCATCGTGACATTGTGTTCTGTCACAGTTAGTATCTGTTAATACAGCTGCACATGATGAGATTAAATTAGGGCATTCATAAAGGGGCACAATGACCATTAAGCATATTTTAAAGGGCCAAGGCTTCGTTCCCCCTGTCAGGTTAGCAAGAGAAATTTATAAGCTTTCCCTTACCTGGAAGGCTGTCCTTCAGCTGGTGCTGGATGGAATTCTTGGGTTTTGGACATCAATACACATCGATGCGCTTCAGCGATTCCATTTCGCCAATCCTGCTGTGAATTCACTATTCACCGCAGGGTCCCCTGAAGTGCGGCGAACCTAGAGTCGCTGAAGACCACCGAACAGCCTGTGGAGCACCGCCGAAGACCAACGAAAACACTGCCTAACGCCACCGAGGGCAACCAAATTGCAAAAAAAACCAAAAAGAACGGAACTCTGCTTTCTTCTAAATAGGTGTTTAAACCAATAGAAATGCATTAATGTGTTTAAATAATAAAAAGTCCTATATCAATAATAAAAAGGTCTGTTACAGAATTTTAAAAAACATTGGGAATCAAAAATTTTGCCTAAAAAAATTACAAGAAATATAAAAAGAATGTTCCAAAAAATAAATAAATAAAAAGACGGTTTGCTGAAAATGAAAAGAATAAACGGTTTAATAAAACCAAAGATTTTTTTTTTTTACATTGAATCCTACGGGATTCGCCAGTTTAAATTCGTCTAACTGAATCACTGAAAATCAGGGCATTTCACTGACACTTCGGTGCAGTTCAGCGTTCTCTGAATAGATTAACGGTTAGTTCTCTATGGTACAATTTCGTGTCGCTAAAGATTGCTGATCTGTGGTGAAGTGCACTGTATTTCGCTGTCAAGTTACCAGTATTCTGCCAGTTGACAGTTTAGTAAATAGTTGAACTGCGACGAAACCACCGTTTGGTGAAATTCAGTGGCAAGTTCGGCCCTTGCTGAATAACCCTTTATGCTTTGCTGTCCAGATAACATATTTGTGGTGCGGAAGAGTCGGATCTGTTCGGATTAATATTTAACCCTCTGTTTCTCCCACCCCCTTTTGTTTTAGTGGTTATGGTTGGATTGTACTACATGACCCACCATTGTGACATGTTAAAAGAGCTAAACTGGCCATCACTGGAATCCAGACGCACCCTTCACCTTTCCAGCCTGGTGTTTAAGAGCATCTCTGGGAAGCTGCCACCCTACCTGAATAGACTGCTTCCCCCAGCAGCTCCCTCATCCTATAACCTCCGATCCAGGACCAGCACCTTACTTGCTATACCACAATACAAAAAGACAGTGGCTCGGTCCTCATTTTCCTACAGAGCACCACAATTATGGAATAACCTCCCAGACACCATCAAATCTTCCCCCAGTCTTAAGTCACTCAAAAGCTCCTTACTAACATACCTCAATACAGAATGCACCTGTAAACATGTAACCTAGTGACTATATTTCCTACATATTTTTCTGTTAATCTGTATATTTGTGTTGTTTTTTTTAATATCTTGCATTGTATTACTTTGTATTTCTGTAACTGTAACACTTCAATGTTCTTGAACCCAGGACATACTTGAAAACGAGAGAAATCTCAATGTATCCTTCCTGGTAAAATCCTTTATAAATAAATAAATAAATAAAATAAATAGATACAGAAAGTTTTAGTTGGAAGTTAATATTTAGTGGTTCAGTTTTGGTCTCGCTGTCATTAAGGATAAAATTGATGTCTATACAAACAGAATAGAATGACACTGAAGGGTTTCTGGATCCAAGGCTGGACCTTGTGCTGAATTCACTGCTGTAGAGACATGGAAGGTGATATATGGATTCAGGACTAGCTCAGGGTGATTTCAGCTTCTGAACTCTTTGTACTCGATCATCCATGCCTGAGATAAAATGCCATATAATATAAATTGAATCTGGATTGTAAACTCCTCCGAGCAGCATCCTCTATACCTCATGTCACTTGTTCTCAAATTTGTAAATTTTGTTAGTTTACTTCCAAATTTCTTATTGTAAAGCGCTGCGTAAACTCTTGGCACTGTATAGATAATGTTAAAAAAACATAAGTACATACATATATGGAGAATAGTCTGCTTGTGCAACAGTTCATATGTAGATGGTATAAGAATCATCCATAGAATGTTCCTAGGAAAATAAAAATATATGCACAATAGTGAAGTCCAGCAAGAAAAAGTAGATGTATAGAAAATGGGCAAGACCCACTCACGCTTTTCCGAGCCTCTCTTGGCTCAATGACTTCGCCTGCGGGTGTAGTCGTTGAGCCAAGAGAGGCTCGGAAAAGCGTGAGTGGGTCTTGCCCATTATCTCTACATCTACTTTTGCTTGCTGGACTTCACTATTGTGCATATCTTTTTGTTTTCCTAGGAACATTCTATGGACGATTCTTCTACCATCTACATATGAACTGTTGCACAAGCAGACTATTCTCCATATATGTATGTACTTATGGTTTTTAACATCATATGCATATATGCATATACATTCCTTAACAGCACATGAGCGCTGAGTATCCCTTTTTTTCTGTTGACATTTGGTGTATTTGGGAATTACATCGGGATGCTTTGAGCAACGGTGTTGTCTATCGTCTGTTTTTTGTTTTGCCTGTTCCAATACCTTTCTTTTTTTTCTTACTATATAGACAATAGATATGAATGGTAATAATAGTTGTATCAATAAAACAAAATCATACGATTTAGCATAGATATTGAAACTGAATATTGTATCTCTTATTTCCTATTTCTGTTGTTATCTCAATTGTTATCATTATTATTATTATTATTGTCATCAGTACAAATTATTAAATTCTCTACTTGTGTACTAGGTTAGAAGTAAAAACAAAACCTTAAAATTTAATAGTACAAACGTCACAATTCAAAGAATTTATATTAACATTCACTCTGTTGAATGTGCAACCTAATACTACACAGCAGAGTGTGAGGAAACACCAGGACACTGCCTTAACAAGCCATCAAAACCAGTGAATTTAGAATTATGCACGTATGAGCTAGTGAGGCACCTGGTCTTTTCATGTGAAAAAAAAATGAAATCATGGTCTGGCGCAGACTAAATACTGGCTGGGAACTGCAGTTCAGTGAATCAGTAACTCCTTTTCCCATTGTATTAGTAAAAACATAGAAACACAGAAAAATGTTGGCAGATAAGAACCTTTCGGCCCATCTAGTCTGCCCAATTACATGGATACTTTACCTGGATTTATCTTTTGTTTAGGATAGCCTTATGCCTATCCCATGCCTGCTTAAATACAATTACTGTTTTGGCCTCTACCACTTCAACTGGAAGACTGCTCCATGTATCCACCACCCTAGTACCACATGGCTGTTACCAAGTTATTCACAAAAGACTAGCAGGTCTATTCACTAAAGGTGAGACTCAGGAGAATTGGCAGGAGAAGAGAACAATCTACACCAAATAGCCGATTTGGAAAGTGAGATAAATGGGAGAATTTTTCTGGTTTGGCTATTTTGACCTAGAATCTCCACTTCCCCAGTCATTCTCCTGAGTTTCTCATTTAGTGAATAGACCTGTAGAAAAAATGGCAAGTATATTGCCAGCCAATAAGTGTATATTGCAAGGATGCACGAGTTAGTTACAAGCATTTATAAAGCACCAACAAATTGCGTAGCACTGTACAATGGGACAGATTAACAAATATGCATACACATTACACACACAGAACAGTAGGAGAGAGGACCCTGCTTGAGAGTTTACAATCTAAGAGGAGAGGGGTGACACACTAGGGGAGGGTGTATAGAGTACAAGAAGTATCGGGGTGCATGTGGGCTGTGTGAGAAGATGGAGCAAGAAATGAATAATGGGGGATTATGGAGTGAGCTGATAGGCCTCTCTAAAGTAATGTTTTTTCAGAGACTTCTTGAAGGACTGGAGAGACAAGGAGAGTCTAATGTTGCAGTGGAGGTCGTTCCATAGGAAGGGGGCAGCTCAGGAGAAGTCTTGAAGGCGGGAGTTGGAGGTGCGGGTACGAGGAACCGATAGCATCAGATCATTGTCAGAGTGAAGTGATCGGGACAAGACGTACCTGATAATAAGGGAGGAGATGTAGGCAGGGGTGCGGTTATGGAGAGCTTTGTACGTGAGCACCAGTATTTTGAAATGGATTCTAAAGGACACCAGGAGCCAGCATAGAGATTAACAAAGGGGTGAGGTGTCAGAGGTGCGGGATGTGAGGTGCATGAGCCTGGCACAGGTGTTCAGAACAGACTGCAGAGGCAGAATCTGGGATCTCTTAAGGCCAGAGAGAAGTAGGTTACACTAGTCAAGACGGGATATAATAAGAGCTTGGATGAGCATTTTAGTAGAGTCTTGATTAAGAAAGGGAAGGATGTGCGCAATGTTTTTTAGGAGGTAATAGCAAAATTTGGTTAGTGACTGAATGTGAGGGGTAAAGGATAGATTGGAGTCAAAGAGGACACCTAGGCAACGAGCCAGAGAGGTAGAAGCAATGGTGGCACCATTCACCTGAAGGGAAATGGGCACAAGAATGGAGGATTTGGAGAGATTGTGGCCGGTGTACCTACCAAAGCCGATTGCTGGATGACTTGTTAGTTCAAGTCCTCATTTCAATATACTTTTAGATTATCCTTATTTGGGGCTTGAATTAATTATTTTGGCAGGTTTTTAGAAAAAAAATCTTATAGTTCTGACATATATATACAGTATATATATATATATATATATATACACTTTTTTTAAATATCAGCTTTTGCCTCAAGTGCCCAGGAGTTACCATATTTTTCGCTCCATAAAACGCACTTTTCTCCCCCCAAAAAGTGGGGGGAAAAGTGGGTGCGTCTTATGGAGCGAATGCCCCATGATATGCCTCAGCTCACCTGCCGCTGCCGCCGCCGCGTTAGGCTCCCTCTGAGCGTGCGTCCGGCGGCAAGGAGCTTGGGCACTCGCCTGGGGGAGCCACGTGACCGCGATCTCGCGAGATCGCGGTCACGTGGCTCCCCCAGGCGAGTGCCCAAGCTTCCTGCCGCCGGACGCACGCTCAGAGGGAGCCTAACGCGGCGGCGGTAGGTGAGCTGAGGCATATCCATGAGCGAGCTGGGGCATATCCATGAGCGAGCTGAGGCATATCCATGAGCGAGCTTGGGCATATCCATGAGTGTGCTGGGGCATATCCATGAGTGAGCTGGGGCATATCCATGAGTGTGCTGGGGCATATCCATGAATGTGCTGGGGCATATCCATGAGTGTGCTGGGGCATATCCATGTGTGAGCTGGGGCAAATCCATGAGTGAGCTGGGGCATATCCATGAGTGTGCTGGGGCATATCCATGAGTGAGCTGGGGCATATCCATGAGTGTGCTGGGGCAATATCCATGTGCTGGGGCAATATCCATGTGCTGGGGCATATCCATGTGCTGGGGCATATCCATAAATTGAGGGGCATATCCATGAGCTGGGGGGCATATCCATAAACTGGGGGGCATATCCATGAGCTGGGGGACAGTATCCATGAGCTGGGGGCATATCCATGAGCTGGGGGACAGTATCCATGAGCTGGGGCAGTATATCCATGAGAGGAGCTGGGGCAATATCTATTATTACACTATTTGATTTCAGAATATTTATTTTCCTGTTTTCCTCCTCTAAAAACTAGGTGCGTCTTATGGTCAGGTGCGTCTTATGGAGCAAAAAATACGGTAATTAGAGCGAACACAGACTGGAGAGCGGTACGTGAGGGGAGAGACATGTTGATGGCTGCCCTGGAAAATTGGACATTTAAACGAGTATCCCTGCTTTGCACAGAACATTAAGCCCACACTAATAATAAAAATAAGGGTGTCAGTGTGATTTTCCCTGTTTACCTGCCTGAAGAGCTATTTATCAAATACTTTTAGTACTTGATATTTGCATATGTTTCAATTGAATCGAAAAAGTCTAAATTTCCATTAGCGAATATAGGCGCAAGAGCTGATACATTTTTACCGGGAATCAAAATACCAGTATGCAGTTATTTAAGTCACCTGAACTGAAAGATGGCTGATTGAGGTTGAAGAAGCAGCAGATTTTGGCGATACAGCATTTGGCTAGCAATGGAGACCATGAAAATTGACTTTAACCTTCAATGCACTATGATTTTATTTTGTGTTGATTTTTTTAAGCATATATTTTTAAATAATAAATGATACATACATGCATACTCCAGTGAAATGAACTGTGCACATGTGAAAAACAGGCTACATTAATATTCTCGCAAGAAACATAACAGTATTGTTTTTGTGGCAGGAGCATGAGAAAGTCAACAGAACATTTCTCCTCTGAAAAACAAAGTGACATATACAGAGACATAAGAAAACCTGGGAACTGTTCTCCTTGTCCAAAATTCTCCTCCTGCAGGCAAAGAAACAAGAGCAACCAGTTTCTGTGAATCTTTTCTCTCTTTACTTTCTTGTCTTTCTGCTTTAGTTCTTTTTCAGATTTCACAGCAAGTGGTAACTGTTCTGCTCAGCAGTTGTTTTGTAAAGTAT
Organism: Leptobrachium leishanense; assembly: GCA_009667805.1. Lineage (NCBI taxonomy): Eukaryota > Metazoa > Chordata > Amphibia > Anura > Megophryidae > Leptobrachium > Leptobrachium leishanense. The sequence continues at coordinate 151,416,065 of CM019067.1, read as the reverse complement.
TGGCAGCTTTACAATAGTTTGACTTTCGGGGGTGACCTGCTGAGACTGAAACTAAGTCAGGTCACACACAGGGTTATTCAAAGAGATCCGAATGGCTGTCGAAAGGGAACCGAACGCTGAAAATCAGCGTTCGGTTACCTTTCTTGGTCATTCGGCTATTTAGAGAGCAGGCAATTCGCCAAATCTTGGCGAATTGCCTGCACATACAGTGCCTGTTTGGTGCCTGTTCAAGGGCAGTGAATCCACATTAAAAAGCAATGCTTCGGGTATTCAGAGAGCACAAATCAGCAGTGAAAGTTTCCCGAAATGCCCTGCCATTCGGAGGTTTCATTCGGCAGGTTTATTCAGGCGAATCCCATAGGCGTCAATGTTAAAAATATTCCCGTTTTAATTCAAAATCTAATAAACCGTTCATTATAATATTCTGCTGTAAATTCTGCTCTTTATTTATAGATTTTTTTAGGATATTGTAAGCATTTTTTGGGGGGGTTTCTGATTATTTTTTTTACTTTATTTTTTCTGTAACAGCCCTTTTTATTATCATTCATTGGACCTCATATGTAAATTTCAGACATTTTCGCTCAGTAGTTTCTTTGCAAACAGCGTTTCACTTTTCAAACATTCAAGCAAATTGTTTTCCTAATCTATTCACTGCATTCTTCTGCGGTGTCGACTTTTTCCGGCGGCTGCTTTGCGTGTGATCGGCTCCTGCTCGGGTTTTTCCGGTGTTTTCGGCGGGTTAATCCAGATGTTTTTGCAGGTTTCGGTGTGCGATCGCCCTCGTTTTGCGATGAGTTTCCATCAGGTTTGCGGCGGCTTTTCCCTGCATTTCAGCGGCCCTGTGGTGCTTGCTGAATACACCGCAGGGTTGCCGAAATGGGATCGCCAAATCGTACCGAATTGAAGAGAACGAAAAGTCCCCGAACGTGCGGTGGCTTTTCGATTCTCTTTGAATAACCCTGTCAGTGTTTGGCTGATAAATATATATCCATAATGTTCTTTATCTATTTAAGATAATTACCATGATTATGATTGAATACATAAGCGTGAGCAGCCCATATCATAGAGTGTGCATGAGCAGTTATTGCATAGGCCAACTAACCGTGGACCCAGGGCAGGAGATTGGAGACAACTATTATCCTAATATCCTTTCTTTTAGAGGTTAAATATATTTGAGGTGAGCAGGTGTATAACTGAGCTGCAAAGCTATAAACCTCCCAGCAATGAGTCTCTAAGGCCGGCTGCACACTAGACGTTAATTTTTGCGCACTAACGCGCGTTAAAAACGACGGACCCGTGCGTTAAAAATGACGGAAGAGATGGTAGATGTCAGACGATGCGTTAATTTTGACGCACGTCTTAAAAACTTGAATTTTGTGAGCTGGAGGAAAAAAAAGCTGGCCATAAAATTAATTTAATAAAGTGCGTTCATTTGACGTTCCCACGCGGCCAACGTTGTGCGTTGTGCGCATTCGCGATGAATTTGACGCGCCAACGTCGCGTCGATCCTAGCACACAAGCTAGGTGTTTCTGTAAACGCACGTCCCACAGCGCGCGTTATGCGCAGCGCGCGGTAGCGTGTGTTCTGCTCTATCGCCGTTAACTGTAGGCAGTAACGCACGCCGGTAACGCGCGTTAGAGCGCAGAATTTAACGTCTAGTGTGCACCCGGCCTAAACTGTAAAATATGTTATTGCATAAAATCTATACTTTGCATATATTCTAAATGATGTTTTTACTGCACTAAATAGCTCTTAGCATGTTTTAATTTCATGCTTATGTTCATATTTATGTACTATCTGGTAGGTGTGCATGAAGTGCCAGGGGCAGCGCCAAGCATAAATATATCCCTGGTGTGCATATATTGAAACAGTTATTACTTACACAAATGATAAATAATCACAAAGTGTTAATTTTCATGCTCTTCTTTATCAAATATGAAAAACCCAACATGGGTCCATAAACATGGGATCCAAAAACATGAGGTCCAAAAACGTAGAGATGCCGGACCATTTCCCCCAGCACATGCCTTTAATTGTATATTTATTAAATAAATTATGCCTTTTCCAAATGTTATTTGTTCCCTTTTGAATGGTGAATTGGCAATGGTACTGATCTGCTAAAATATGCATTTCAGCAAAATGTTTCTAAATTAGTATTAACGAACTTCCAAATTAGAACCAGATCATGTCTACCGACATAGGGCCCTATTACAATCTTCACGTTAAAACGCTCGCGCAACGCATGATTTTCTGCGCCCAACGTTAAACGTTAACGCGTGTAAACCAACGCTGGAATTACAATCCTCGCGCATTTTTTCATCGGTCGATCAATAACGTGCGTAACACGGAAGCGCACAAACGCACACGGAGCAACGTTGCACGTAGAAATCAGTGTGCGGACTGTTTTTTACGCGATTCAGCCAATCAGAATTAAGAACCACAATTGTCTCACGTTAAGTTTTTGCGCCTGTTAAAGTCAATCTGCGCATACATGCTGCAGCAATAAAAAATGCAGACACAACTTCTCAATTTTATTGGTTTGGTATGTGTAGAATGTGTAATTATACTTTGCTGCATTTTTTTTGGGCTGGTGTATTTGGTTTCGGCCAGGTTGAAAGAATTTGCCATTAACACCAGCTTTTAGGAGTTGCTAAAATTATGCGCGGAAAGACTGTGCGTTACAAACTGCACATAGATTGTAATACCATCCATGTACCAGCGCACAAACACATTTGTGCTCACAATGTTAAGTATAGGGTGCGCGACGTACAGTAAGCTCGGGCAGCGTTCGCGCAAGTTCACCCACAGTAGATGTATACACGCGTTTGTTGCGCTGACATTGTAATAGGTCGTTCAGCGCAAAGGGTTTTGCCCCTTGCGGTAATGCGTTTTTGTGCTGGTGCAACGTATGCGCGAAGATTGTAATAGGGCTCTTGGTATCCTAGTTTGTAAAGTATCTAATATAAACACACTTCAACAGAGCCCATGAGTGCTGTCACTTTTTGGTTTATTAGAATTCATTCTGGATGCGGCAAAATCTGAGTATCAATTGCACCGTGGAGCATATCTGCACTTATGTAAGCGCTGTCTAAACTCTTATTTATTATTTTCCCCAACCCCACTGCCATTAGACACTTATGGGACCTTCTATCCACAAGGAGCAGACCCCTGTGATGATAACACATCCAACAGGAAACATCTGGTTGACAGACATGCTGCGCTGGTGAACTTTGCAGGTCTATGACTATAAGACATATTGTCCTTCAAATAATAGCATTTTGGAAGAAAACTGTTATTGTTGATTTATATTTCCTTTTGTTATTTTGCTTGTATTTAGTTTTTTGGCGGCTTAGACATAAGAGAAACTATGAATTAAAGCTTTTTTGTTACATGAGCAAAAGCACAAAAAAAGTTAATTGACAACTTGTCATAGGACATACTTGAAAACGAAAGAAATCTCAATGTATCCTTCCTGGTAAAATACTTTATAAATAAATAGATAGTTTAAAGAAGTTTGTAAATACTGTCACAGCATAGACAGAGCTTTTTTTTCTCAGCATCCTGTATAGTTTTACATACTGCTTCTGTCTACATTAACATTGACATGCTGATAGCTGAAACCTTGCTCTTTGGCCTTAATCGTTAAACAATGGAGGTCAGTCAGGTTACTCTGGCCCTGACTGGTTTCTGGTTGACCCACATAACCTGGTTTGTTTAGTCTGTTCTATTCTAGTGGTCATCAACCTCCTTCTCTCGGTGGAAACATATGCAATCAAAGACCACACTGTTTTTTCATTCCTTATTTTAGGTGTATTTCATTAAAGATAATTAAACGTCCATCAATCACCAGTTACAGTATTGGGACATTTACATTTACAGAACACAGTGACAGTGATAGTATATTTAAAATAAGTACATATAATAAAATGATGTGCTTTGACTTATGATGTATTCATTCATTGCTCAAGTTCTATTTCACTGTTCATTTAAAATAACTTTAAGAATACAGAGCAGAGAAATGTGCTTTTTTCCATGCAGCATTATCTAAAATATACTAGTAAAGAAAATTGTAACGTTTTAAAGAAATTTTGTTGAAATGTTAGGTTACTTTTTGATTCCCGTCCAATATCACTTAAAGAGACACTCTATGCACTGTGATCATTCAGTGTAATTGATCGTGGTGACCTAAGGCCAGTGTCAGACGAGCGTTTTTCAGAGCGGAAGGAACATTCGTGAGAGTGGACGTTCCTTCCACTCTGACGCCCATCTGGCCACCTCGCTGAGCGCAGTTAGTGTGCTTAGCGTTGCGAGGCTTGATCCTCTCATGGAGGCCCACCCCGCAGCCGACGAATTCAGGCCGTCTCTCTGTACCTAGCGGCACGCGTTGGCTGCGAGGAAGGGCTGAGATGGCCCACTGAAGACAGCAGGGTGTACCTGTACGCCCTATGTCTTCTAAGGCCCATCTGCCGCGAGGATGGCATAGAACGTCCTGCGACAGGAAAAGGTTAACCTAATTAAAAGTGTTACTTGAAAAAAAATTGTGCAGATGCTGTTAGCAGCTTCTGCACAATTATTAATGGGAAACATGGGGGCAGGGTGCCTCGAGGGAGTTAGGTTAATAATAATCCCTTTACTACTGGCTAGACAGAGTATCCATTTAATGATTTTTCTGACAAAATAAATCGGCAGATCTGTTATCATAGCTATAATCAATTCGTAGAAGTTTAGAAGAAATATACAAACAAAAAACAATGAAAAAATATATGTAATGCATTTTTTCTGGTTAAGTTTACACCAACCTTGGAATAAGGCCCTATGTTTACAAAAATAATTTGAATATTGAGTTTGCCTTCTCCTGCAGGGCCAGATTAACATAGGAGCTATTGGAGTTGCCACTCCAAAACAATTTCCCACAATAAGCTCAGTGAAACTATGACCAGTTTGAAACACCAAATATATACCTCACCAGGTGGCAGATATACCATGGGGATGAGGGTTCAGGCCAGAGGTGCAACGGGGGCTAAGATGGATGTGTCAAAGGCAGGCCTGGCTCTCAGTGGGTGCAAGAGTTACCTTACGCCTGACTCTGCTCTTCCACCGGCCCCGGAATTTTAATGAAATCTGCATATGGTCGACAAAAACTAATGTTGGTCCTGGCCAGATGCACAATGGGGATGTGATGGAAGGGACAGATGCAGAATGAGGGGGAGAGGGATGTAAGTGAGGCACAGTGGGGGTGACAGAATAGGGCAGAGGCCCACCAAAATTATCAGCTCCAACATGGAACTTTAGCAGATATAATATTATATATGTTTGCCAAGTACTTGGCTGGCACTGAACAGCCAGATCATTGGGAGCACCTGAGCAGCCAGATCCGGGGAGCACTTGAGCAGCCAGATCCCGGGGAGCACCTGAGCAGTCAGATCCTGGGGAGCACCTGGGCAGACAGATCCTGGGGAGCACCTGGGCAGCCACATCCTGGGGAGCATGTGAGCAGCCAGATCCTGGGGAGTACCTGAGCAGCCAGATCTTCTACAACAATAGACTGCCCTACGGGCAGGCTTGATACCTAGTATGAAATAAACATAAAATTAAGATATTCATGACCTACTGGGCCATTTGTGTAAATGAAAAAGTGATTTAGAACAAATGCAGAGTACCTTAATTACACCAAGTGATTTCTAACTATGTATAGAATATTTTAGAGACTCATTGCTGTGAGTTTTCCTGCTTTGCAACTCTATTATACACCCTCAAATATACTGGAACTTTAACCCCTTAACGACGGGTGGGTGTCGACCTCGGGAGGGGGTTAACGTCCGCAAGGCGTACTGGTATGCCTCGCTGCCAGATGGCGTTGTGGGCCTCTGATTTGGGGTCATTGGCTTCAGGCTGAGTTCAGGCCGTGTCTATGCAGCCTACAGTGCACCCTGACTGCAGGGAGGGACCGAGGTGCAGTGGCGTCCTGAGGGGGGGGCGAGGGTGACCCGCACCGGGTGACACCACCCCCTAGGGTGACACCCTAAAAAAAAAATTTTTTTTTTACTTTTACAAAGTATTTTTACCAGGAAGGATACATTGAGATTTCACAAATTTTCAAGGCAAGGCCTAGGCTGGCACTTTCCAGGGGGCGGCAAAAAAAAACACCACTAAAGGGTTTACTTACAGAGCACTGAAATGACGCCAACAATTTGGTGTTCTGTTGTTCTCTGTACTCGGAATTAAATTTCCCCACCCTGCAGTGAATTCACCATTCACCGCAGGGTCCCCGAAGTGCAGGGAGTCGGCCGCTGAATGCCGCAAACCTGTGGCCTGCTGTTTTCAAAAAAAGTACTGAACAAAATATCTGGAATTTACATATTAGTTCCTATGATTGATAATAAAAAGGTCTGTTACAGAAAAAAATGCTATTTAAGAAAAAATAGGAAAAAGAATTTTGCCGAAAAAATTCTGAAAAATGACTAAACCCCCAATAAATAAATAGACTTTTTACTGCAGATTAAAATAATAAACGGTTTATTAGATATTGCATAAAAACAGGAATATTTTTAACATTGAAACCTATGGGATTCGCCTGAATATATCTGCTGAATGAAACCACTGAACATCAGGGCATTTCACTGACATTTCTCTGCTGTTCGTGTGTTCTCGGAATAGATTAACCATTACTTCTCTATGGGGATTTGCACTGCCTTCGAACAGCACCAGACTTGCTGGCATTTCACCAAAATTTGTGTGTGAGCATATCACAGAGCTCCAGTGGTGTACTTGGGGGAGGGGAGGGGGAAGGGCCGCCCCAGATACCAGTGATTATTGGGGTGTCATTAGGGGGTACTAGGAGGTGCCACTGTCACTGTGTGTCAGCTTTGAGCTGTGTTCTCAAACAACAAGCAGTGGAGCAGGGTGTTTGCATTAGGAGAATAAACCTCCCCCTCTCCTCCCTCCATAACTCCTCCCCTGCCCGCAGCAGCTCTAGGAGAGGGGAGGGGGATGTGATTTGTGTGCAGAGAGAGAAGATGCCAGTAAACGGCAGGTAAAGGGGGGGGGGTATGAGCAGAATATGAAGCCCTGCCTGCTTACTTCTATTTAAAGTGGACCTTTCCTTAACCAGCTTGCTGCAGTGATCAGAAATTTATCACTGAGCTGCCTGGCTCCTGGTGAGGTCCTGCATAGAGGGGGCCAGGCTGCATTCACTGCATCACCAGGGAATAGGCAGCCCAGGGTAAACAGGGACAGGGAAGAGGGAATGTTAAAAAACTGGAATAGTAAAGTAAAAAGACCCTAGCAGCATCTCATACCTGCAAAACACACACCCATTCTCTGCTCAGCAACTGCAATCTACAAAACCAGCCACCCAGCAAACACACACACACAACTCCAATCCACAAAACCAGCCACCCACACAACTCCCATCACACAAAACTAGCCACACACACACAACTCCCATCACACAAAACCAGCCACCACATTCAACTCCCATCACACAAAACCAGCCACCCACACACAACTCCCATCACAAAACCAGCCACCCAAACACAACTCCCATCACCCAAAACCAACCACCCACACACAACTCCCATCGCACAAAACCAATACACAACTCCCATCACACAACACACACAACTCCTATCACACAAAACCAGCCACCCCAACACACAACTCCCATCAACAAAACCAGCCACATTTGTACTTTTGTTCATAGCATGAGGATGGATATGTTCTGAGTTTGCAAAATCACTTAAAAATAACAATTATTCAAAAAGAATCTACAATCACCTCTTATTGCACAGCACAGAGGACGCATGATCCACCATCGGCATATTCATTATTATATGTATACGTCATGTCCTGGCAGAATGCTAGAACTAAAAATATTTTTGAAAACATTAAAAAAAGTGCGTGTGATTTTATTTTTTTTAATTTACATTTTAACTACTTGGCTGCTAAGGACACGCTCAGTGCATCCAGCCAAGTGGTTCTCCTGTGCTATGGATGCGCTGAGCGCGTCCTAGCACAGGAGGCAGCGATTGGCTGGGATTCCGGCCGATCGTTGTGGCCACCCTGTGCGGGCTGACATCTTGCATCCGGTACCCTGGCGGGGACAATAGACGTCATCACGCTAGTGCGATGACATCTATTACAGGCAGACCCCCCCGGTGCCTGAAGGGGATGGGGAAGGTCCTTTGGACCTCTCTCCCTACCCATCCGTGCGGGGCAGCCAAAAAAGGCAGGCACCGTTTGGTAGGGCACAGCCTGCCTTTCCAAGCAGTGGCTGTCTTTAACCCCTAGGGGGCTGGATCGCGATTCGGTGCCAACAGGCGCCGTATCGCGGTCCCCTCCCGGAGCTGGCCAACATCTTGGATGTCGGCCGACTACGCACGATGACGTCAGTTTTGGAGTTAACCCCTAGCTGCCACCTATGTGGAGATAGGGGGTTCATTGGAGCCCCCTATCTCCCGATCCATGGCAGCTACAAAGATACATTGATATGACTACAAAAGTATACTACCTGTAAGTGTATTGGAAACTAATCCGCACTTTCCTATTGGGAGATAATTAGTTACCCTATGTATATATGTACAGCTAGGGGTTAATGTTTGGTAACATTGGAATGGCCAGAGCATGGCCTTTTCAATGATACCAAACATGACCATGTGAAAAGTACAATTTTTTTAAAAATAAAATTTATTGTTTTATTAATGCAGCAATATTGTTCCCATTTAAACTATAATGTGAAGAATGACGCTGCACAAACAATTTTTTTCTATGGGGGGGCGTTTGCTAAAAAACACGTAATTTATCCCCAAAAAATGTAACGAGTCCCCATTTCCAATTTTTTTAACAAGCGCAACCCATAACAAATATAATCACAAATGCTCACATGATAGAAAGAGAAAAACACTTTACACGCTGTAAATTATTGAAAATTCTAATTTTATTGCATTTTTTTGTTATAATATTCAGGCAGGACATGACGTATACATATAATAATGATATATTATGAATCTGCCGAGTCTGCCGGAAAGTGTATAATATGTCTGGGTGGTATAATAAAACGTGGCTTCAAAACACGTTTAAACATGATGAGCAAAAGCGGTAAAAATGAGCTCAGCACACAGGCGTGAAATGACTCAGCAGCGAAAGGGTTAAAGTTAGGGGGTGCCAAATGTTCTAGGTACGCCCCTGCCGAGGTGGCCCATTGAAGTCAGCGGGGCATACTAGTACACCGGACGGCTTTAAGGCCCTCCCACCACATTAAGAGGTTAAAATAAAGGACATTAGGAAAAATACTGTTCGAACCGCTGCCCTAGGCCCAAGCCTAAATTGCAAGAATACACACCTGCAATACAAAAAAGAATTGAAAAAGGGAAAACCTTGTAAGACAAAAAATCCAAGGTAAACTATTTAGAGGAGTTTTTAAATTCCTGATTAGTACTGACCAACATTTAAAACGAGCAGAATACAACATGGCATATGAAAGAGTGATTCAGCTATACCATGTTAAATATATAAACAATCCTCCGACAGTCTCCTGATAAGTACCCATGCCTGTTAGAGGAACAGTCCTACATTGTCCACTTAACACAGAGCAGTGACATGACTGCAATATAACTGTATTCATGATGACTAAATGTCATGGTCCAATGACTTCATTGTCCACATGGAGTTATATCATCAGCCTTATATATTAGTTCTAATTTAATGTATCTTGCAAGTTAAAAATATTTGATGTCAACATCCTGCTGGAAAACAACCATAATCATACGATGCTAAATACGCCTCACTCTCAGCAACTACTTACACCTAGACAAATAAAATGCTGACAAATCAAATGCAAAATTTTGCACCACAAAACAAAAAGTTGACAAATTAAAGCAGTAATATTGTTTTATATTAAATTTTGCAATTGTTTTTGCTTGTAGATAAATAATCATTTAAGAATGACAGCACGATGGCTGGGAGGGACAGGACAATTTCTAAATAAATTGCAGCATGGAAGCAATAGTGTGACTTTACAAGTTCGACAGTGAAAAGTTATATTCCTTTACATGTATAGCAGATAGTGTTATAATTATCTTGTACATTCAGGATTATTCACAAAATAATACATATAGAAAAATTCAATGGAATTTTGTGTCTGTTCTCTAATAGTTTTTCTTTTTCTGGAGTCTGATTTTTTTTAAGGGGTTATTCAGAAAGCACCGAAATTTCAGTTCGGTGCTCTCCGGCGATTTCCATTTCAATGACCCTCCGGGGGAATTCACTATTCACTGCATGGTCCCTGAAGTGCGCTGAACATGGAGCCGCCGAAAACTGCTGAACAGACCACCGAACACTGCCAAAGACTGCCGAACTGACTGCCTACGCCACTGAACTGCAGAAAAAAAACCTGCAGTTTGTAGCTTATTGAATAACCCCTTTATTGTTGCTCTTTATTGTTCAGAGTTTATATACACCACTCGATTATCGACACAGACTACACTCCTGGGGCTTGAGTTGCCCCCCTAAAATTATAAGTCCTGGTTCACATCTAATTTTGCTATTTCAGTTGTGTTTCCCTTGGTTTTGTATAACTCAAAACTAACAAAACAATACTACAAATTTATGACATTTTGAAATTCCCCTGAAATGCTCCTTGAATTTCAGGTTTACTAATTACCTCCTGTTACTGGACAAAAGTAGAGGCTATTGAAATCACTACGTTTGTGAACCATATCTCCTGCATTCCATAGAGACCAGCTGGTTATCACTGGAGAACTAATTGTTAACAGCTCTACGATAGCATGGCACACCTGCAGCACACCTGGCCTGTCTGGAGAAGGAGGACTGGGATGTCTGTCAATGCAAAATGATGTTAAGGCACTATCTTATTTTTGGTAGTAGATATCAGACTTGCGATTACTCACGTTACGCATAGCAGTCAGTGGTCTTACAGATGTGTTCAGTACAAAAGGCTAGCGGAGAGCAACTATTTAACAGAAGCCCTCACAACATTCCAGGGCACATATTAGAGATCATGGTGGTATTTCAAGTCCAGTAGTAACAATTGTGTGCGGCTCAGTAATTGCTGTGGGGCCTCATACATACATTACCACTCCACATAGTATTACTTACAGGTCAATTGGCCACTTGGGTAACTGCTCAGTTGTTTTGTGAGTATGCCATGCTTTTGAGCCTCTGTACTTTATAACTCGCAACAGTTGTCCTAGTGTGATCCCAGACATTACTTACCCATTAGACTTCCCACACTTTTCAAATGGATTTGATGCTACCAGAAAGAGACACCAAGGTCAAACTGGTCCTCTATGTTCTTCCAGAAAATCACTAATACTCAATGGAGTCCTAAGGATTCCAGAATGACTACCACCAGCATTTATTGGCATCGCTTGAGAAATTAGTTCCAGACTTCTAATGCTCAGCACCACATCTGGAATAGCAGTAATAGCAACTTACTGCTTGTAATTTGATTGTTATTATTATACCCTTGTGGGAGAAAATAAAGTTTGGAAATTATTTAACTCTGAAGCCTTTATTGATACTGACATCATCTCCCCCGTTTGCACTTCACATATGTTTTCCACAAGGGCTGATGGACGGACAATCCCATGAGACACTGCAGGGTGAGTTTGCATTCACCTTGTAATTAGTTGGACTCCAACATACATGGTCATCAAGAACACCATACAATATGTTGTCCTTGGCGGTCTGTCAACTCGCTACCCCCTGGTAAGAGTTGTACCGGTTTTGGTCTCCTTGCAAAATGCTCCACAAGTCTCTGGGTAAAATATTTTCCCTGAGATTCAGAATGCAAGCAATAAGATCTTCACCCTCACAAACTGAACTCCATTTTTCCACTCTGCAACCAGAAATAAGTAACAAGGTATCCAGGATTCAACATGTTGCCCACGACTATACTTCAGACTGTTTTAATCTTGTGATTCTATTTCATGTCTACATTGATTAATTTCTGGCTGATTAGTTGTCTTTTAATTTTCTATCGCTTCTTGTTAGAATATTCTCCTCTGCTTCTCCTGCCCCCTCTTCCAATGTCGTAAATACCTCCAATTCAACCAGGCCTCTCTTGCTAAATCTCACGGTGTTACTTTCTCCATACAGCAATCAGATATTCCTCTCCCTCACAGAATGAACGCCATTTTTCCACTCTTCTGCCCCTCCCCACCCTCGCACCCAGGCCCGGTCTTAAATTTAACCCAGGACATACTTGAAAACGAGAGAAATCTCAACATATCCTTCCTGGTAAAATACTTTGCAAATAAATACATTTCTGCTCCCCTTTTCACTCTGATTCCCCCTTACTAATCCCAAACTTGTGGTCCTTCCCATGCAATCCCTGCTATATTCTTTCTCCACACTCCCTCTGCTCCCATTTGTTTCACACACCCCTGTCCCTTAGATTGTAAATTCATGAGATCTCTGTCTGAGTGTCATGCCAGCTGGTGGTTCTGCAGTAAGGTCTCCTCAACAGAGAGGGCGCCATTCTGGCAATTTCACTGCTGCAACTGGTTAGAGACCTAGGAGGCCTTTAAATATCAGTCACTGACAGAGCTCTGAGCCCTGTCGTGATTTATGACACCCTTCAGCGTTTTCCTGATTGTCTATGTTTATGATCTTCTAGTATGACCTCTGGCTAGTGTTCTCGACTGCGATTTCTATCTTTTCCCTTCTTTCCGTATGTTTATTCCGTGTACCGACCCCTGGTTTGTATTGTGCTACGATACCTCTCCTGCTCTGTACTCGTATGTATTGTTTATATACTTTCTTTAGTTTAGTTACTGGCCATTATAAGGACCAGCTTCTCAGATTAGGGGTTTCCTTGCTAAACTGGGTTTTTTCTGTGTGCTGGGTGACTATACTGACATTGAGCACTTAGTAAAGTGCTGTATTAACAGGACAGTTATCGTAAGTGCAGGGTCGTCTCTTCCTCGTGTATTATTATTATGTCTCATGTTTGTGCTCCCCCATTGTAAAGCGCTACAGAATCTGATGGCGCTATATAAATTACTGTAACTAGTAAAGAATCTAACACTTCCCCTTTGATTACATAAGAAAAAATAGGGGTTAGTCATTTTACTAATGTCACTTCTGCAGCTCATTGGTTCAAAAAACATCACACCCTTTCAATGACCAATGAGAAATGTCCTGATCAGCTGACAAAAACAATACAGATCTGCTTTATATTCCCCCGACATTAAATTCCAAGTCCATATTGAAACCAGTGTACACATCACTACAAAAAGATTTCAAGAATCCACATTTTTCTTGGATACTGAATTCTTCGCCTGTGCTGCCTGTCACTATTTAAAAAGTGCTGCCTTGCTCTATGAATATTTTATGAGCTGGAGGAAGAAAATTAATTCATTAATCAAATGGGGAGTTCGAAGGACCTAACTAATTTTTCACCTGCAACAAATATTGCAACTTATTGCACTGCAGCACTTTTAGGCTGGTGTCAGACGAGCGCACTATGTGTGCCCATACTGACGTGCTTACGGTGTCCGTCGCAGCGTTGTGACGCTCCAACAGGGCCAGTCACACGCTTGTGCACGTGTACAAAATGCGCGCGCAACAAGCGTCTGTTATCAAAGCCTCCCTGTCGATGCGCTAGGACACGCGTTGACAGGGTTGCAAAGTGCGATCCTCCTTAGGAGGATCACCCTTTGCAGCGCTGAGCGCATTGAGTGCGCTCAGCAAGGTGGCCAGACAGGAGTCGAGTGGAAGGAACGTCCACTCTCAAGGACGTTCCTTCCGCTCCCCAAAGATGCTCGTCTGACACTAGCCTTACTGTCTACATGTCCATGGAAAACAAAGCAGACCTGGCAATTCTACTATCGTACTTAGGACGAGATTCCATTGGCCCTACTCCAACTGAGCTGGTAAGGTTAACAAGTGGTCTGTTAAGGCTGGCGTCAGATGAGCGCAGTATGTGCGCCCATACTGATGTGCCTTCTAGCATCCATCGCAGCATTGAGACACTGCGACGGGGCCAGCCACACGCTGTTGCGCATGCCCAAATTGCACGCGCAACAGCGGCCGTGCTGCGTCTGTGCACCAGCCCTCTCCGTCAAAGCGCTATGACATGCGTTGACGGAGCTGCAAAGTGTGATCCTCCATAGGAGGATCGAGCCTTGAAACGCTGAGCGCACTAAGTGCGCTCAGCGAGGTGGCCAGACGGGCATCGAGTGGAAGGAATGTCCACTCTCGCGGACGTTCCTTCTGCTTTTCAAATACGCTCGTCTGACGCCAGCCTTAGCACCACTGGAGCTGCAAACGTCCCTGGCAACTTGGCTGTTGTGCCAGGTTACTGGAAATTAACACTGACTATACTTTGCATAGGAAGCACTAATTTTAGTGAAGACTGAGAATAATGAGCAATTCCAAGGTCGCTAATTATTTTCATTTTGTAACAGATGGTATTTAGAGAAATACCATCTGTCTCCATGAATAATGTTTGCTTGACTATCAATATATGTGTATAACGTGATTGGAGTTGAACCATAGTTCTTCTGTTTCCCTTGTGTCTGGGAGGAATTGTTTACTGTAACTGTCCGTTAATTTGATTATTTTCGTGTTAGGGTTTGAGTTTCAAGTAACTGGTGAAAGGAAAAATAAGTGAAACCCTGGAATTAATAAAGAGTTTTATATTCATACACCATGAAGCGTGTGTCTGGCTGTTTGTGGGGACTCTGCTGATAGAGGTCACCTCTCTGTTATGCCAGGGCTACCAGTCAGGCAGTCTGGAAGATGAAAGCTGGTCCTTGTGTGGTTTTGGCTCTGAGAAAGGAAGGACAGTATAACAAGCTGGTTCTGACCCTGAAGTTTTAGGACTGATCCACAGAGTGTTCCTGTCACAGCCGGCTCTCTCAGAAACTGGTTTTAACACAAAACATTCAAAAATCTGAAAAAAAAACCAATTTCACCTCTGACCCAATGATGCAGTGGATGACACAATGCACAACCTCCTCCCCCTGCTAGCAGAACGAAACTGGGAACAAATCATTCCCAGTGTCCTTCTGCTGACCCTGCGCGTCCCTGATTGCACAAGGTCACACAAATCTCCATGAAGTACTATAGACTCCAGGAGACAGTACCAGTGGTAGCGCACTGTGTCACTAAGTACTAGTAATGTGGATATTTGACTAAAATGCGAACCATGATTACTTTAAAAAAAATACAAAACATGTTACCATATAGGGACAATCTTCCTTTCTAGCTGATTGGCTAATATATTGCATTTTATTTCTACTTCACAAGAGTTGATTTAGCTAATAAACCTTTATAACTCAGTTTATATGAACAGACCCCTCTCGGTCTGTCTGGGAATGGGCGTCATAGATTAGCACTGGAGAATCTGCTAAAATATCACTTACAACTTCACAATGTATCACTGGACTGTTATTATTTCCAAGATTCCAAGAATTCTGAATGGAACCTCCAGACATGTGGAACGACTTACTTCACCCTAACAAACTCTCCCCTAATTTTGGGGCTTTCAAGAAATCCCTCAAAACCCATCTCTTCAGATTAGCGTACCACATTACAGATGCAACTCTTCCCTCTCCACACCTATCCTCAAATCATGATTGAGACTGCTTCCATGACCCCACCAATCCTGAACCACTGGCGCTAGTGATCCTGACAACCAATAACACTCCTCTTGTTTTCCTCCACCCCAATCCCTCTAGATCAGTGGTTCCCAACTGCGGTCCTCAAGTACCCCAAACAGGCCAGGTTTTAAGGATTGCCTTGGGGAAATGCAGACTGAATCCTGCAATCACTGAGCAGCAAATCATATCACCTATCTGGAAAACCTGACCTGTTGGGGGTACTTGAGGACCGCGGTTGGGAACCACTGCTCTAGATTGTAAGCTCCTATGAGCAGGGCCCTCTTCACCACTTGTCTCATCCTATGTTTGTTTTTATTTTTGTCTTGTTCCCTTTGATTATTGTAAAGCGCTGTGGAAACTGTTGGCACTATATAAATGATGATGATGATGATAACAATAATAAAAAGAACACTGTATACAAACAGAAGCAATGTGGACATTTGCATTATTTTAAGATTTGCATTAAAGAAACCAAAAATAAAGTCACAGGCCATCAGAGTGTAGCTGTATGGAAGATTTACACATCACAGGAATGCTAAGAAAGCAGGATGTTAGAGGAACTTCAGAAGATAAACCTACAGTCTTTAAATAGGAAGAGGAAGAAAGTCATGTGGGAACACAGATTACTGTTTCTGAAATTAGCTGACATTCAAAATGTAATAATAATAATAAAAAGAGTCAATATAGAATCTCTAAAGCAGGATTGACAAACCCACAGCCCCCAGATAGTGTTGCCTACAATTCCCAGACTTCTTTCAATGCAATAGATGACATGGAATCATGGGAGATGTGGTTCAGAAACATCTGGGGCCTGAGTTTGACAGCCCTGCTCTAAACTGTCTGCCTAAATGGGTCATGCAAATGAAACTATTTTACAAGTTTAATGTTGACTTTTTGTAGATGGGTCTATTGAAAAACAAATTAATATATTTAGGCAAAAATAATAAAAAAAATAAGACTTTTTTTCTCCAACTCTAACTCTGCCTTTAAGTTTTATTATACAGTTTTCAGCTCGTAACACATTATATGCCCCCTTTGACGTGTACGCATGGTATAATAGAAAAACTGACTTTCACACAATATTCTCAGAATATGGTTTTTTTTTTTAATAAGAACTATATGGCTGGAGCTATAAACAAAAATAAGAATTTTGTTCACTGCTGATGGCTGATAAATTACATTTTCTTTGGTATTCAGGACAAAACAACTTATCTGAAAAGAAGCAGCTCAGACATAAAACTTTTCCAGTTCTTCTATTTTGGCCTTACATATTAAAAAATCCCCTCCTCGCTTTTCCAGACATTCTGGTTAAGTGGATAATTCCAAATATTTAACTGGATGCATCCCAGAGTTTAGTTGTGATTCGAAAATGTATTTGCAGATTCCTTGGCAAGCGAAGTGTTAAACCGCCAGCTGTGTTGAAATATTAGAATCATATGATGTGCAGCAGCTTCTATGACACATTCTGACTTATACAGTGACTATACGTATATATTAACGCCTTGCAAACATGTATCTTAAAGGCATAGTGCTGTACCACTGCAGCTGCTATAGACTACAACTCCTATCATCCATTCTTAAATGAAGGATGTTAAAATTGTTTAAAATCTGAACTAGGATTTAATTAAGGGCTAAAATGTATTTTTTAAAGTTGGACATTTAGCAAAGGCATACCAGCAACACATCAACAGTACAAGGACAAAGTATGACAATGTATACATATATATATATGTGTGTAAGCATTTGCCAAAAGACCTTCCAGTGTCAATAGAGAAAAGAGGGTGATTTGTGTGTTTTGTGACAGAAGTGGCTTCTCCTGTAATAGAGGGCCAGTGTACAAACCTTTGAGCAGAGACGATTGTGACAGCTCTCCATGGTCCTCTGGGAAGGACTCCAGCAACCTCTTGAAGAGTCTCCCAAGGTCCGAATAACTCCTGTGTAAATATAATACATTCCTGTCCGACCACTCAGTCCGGATCTCAAAGAACTCCTCCTCGTCTCCTCTCCGGTTGATGATGAGTCTCCTGATACCGTTAACCCAGCAGCACTTCACAAACATGTTCACCAGGGAGGTGCCCTCAAAAACCGCCGATGCCATCCTCAGCCCTCGCAGGACCCTGCCACCCTCATCCCAGAAGAAGCCACACGAGGATCCCCTGTAATGCGTGGCAGCTCCTCGGTACCTGAAATCCGGACGCTCTCCAGTGACGCCCAAATGGGAGAGATGTGGAGCAGCAGCAGCAGATCGCCCCGCTCCCTGAGCCCTGACACACTTTCAGCTCTTATCTGATTGTCCTGTAACTAGATCTGGACTCAGACAACCCTCCTGACGTGTGGCAGTGCCAATCGTGCCATGGGAGAAGATGGAGCTCAATTAATGCTCTCCCTCCACTCACTTATCTTCTGAGAACTTACAGTCTGCAGACCCATAGGGCTCCTGGAGTGCAGACAGTGCACCCCCCCCCCCTACACCGCCCAGCATTCCGTTATCCTGCTATGGGACAACACAGACCGCCTGCAGAGAGGAGCCTGCATTCCAGCATCCAGGCGATCTCTGTGTCTCCTCTACACCCGGTGACAGTGGAACTTGTGGGGAAAGTTTGCGGCAGTCCCTGTCAAGCCGCTGCTGATACACTGGGTGCTGCCTGGGTCAGGATGAGGGCTGTGGCAGGCTCAGCTACGTGTCCGCTTAACTTCTTGCTTCTTCCCACCCCCCTGTTTGCCTGTGGACGGCTTGTGTTACTGCACTGCACCTCCCTCTCTCCCACATGCTGCTGCTCTCTGCAGAGCCCTGGCAGGAACACGGAGGCCGGGCACACACCGAGGAATGCAGATGCTGCCGAGCACACTCAGGGCACTGTGCTGCCACATGACCCGTCTACAGTCACACTGCATGCAGCCACGGATCACACAGCATCCAGGCTGTACTACAGAGAACATGTGTACCGGAGAGAGAGAGAAAGAGACAAACAGAAAGATAGATTAGAGACAAAAAGACATAAAAATAGATAAAATGACATATACAGACAGACAAGAAAGATAGATGAAAAGACAGATAAAATATAAAGAGATCAATAAAAAGATAAATAGATATACATGGATAAATAGAAGAAAGATAGTGGGATAGATAAAATGACAGAGAGTAGGGAAAAGATGGATAGAGAAAATAGGCACTGTAGACCCCTTTTTTTTTTTGGAGAAAGGATTTTACCAGGAAGGATACATTGAGATTTCTCTCGTTTTCAAGTATGTCCTGGGTGGCGAGTATGTACCGTTAGGTGTCTTGCCCAAGGACACTTACTGGAGAGGTGCTCTTGCCGGGATCGAACCTGTGTCTCTATAGTTATAGAGCCGTGATGTTACCTCTACTTCACCCAGCCAGTTAAATACCCCTGAATACAGATAGCTACTAATAGCAAGACAGATCAACAGGCGGATAATAGATACATATTAAACAGGCATGTACACAAAACACAGGTATAAGAACCCCCGCTATAACACTGATATAGATCAGGGTTTAATGAAATGAAAAGAAATTGCTTACCTGAAATACTGAATTCAACATTTTATCAAAGTACAGTTGTATGTGTGGTCATGTGGTATCCCTTTGGTACTAAGGCACTAAGGGGATGAATAGTGCGTATATGTCTAAAGAACTCTTTTGAACGATATGGGATATTTAAAGTGGAACACATTTAATGGAACAATGGAATTTAATGGAACACATTTAAAGTGCATTTCAGATTTGGTCTGATGTAATATGTCTAAAAGCTATACACTATAGATGGCATTAACATGTTTAAAGCTATAAAGCAGTGTTTCCCAGGTAGAACCCCCTGGTGGGAGGTGGGAAGAGGGGGGGGGCGGTCGTTCAGACGCAAGGAGGCGGAGGGGGGTCAAGGGGTGATAAATCCATTTTCAGATATTGAGGTAGTTGTAGTATGGGATGAAGAACTGAACTCCAAAATGACTTTGAACCAAAGCCTAAGTTTAAGGAATTGTACTGAGGAGTTTTGGTTTTAGAAGAAAATTTCTCAGCACCATCCTGCGTTATGGGGAGTGGATAAGAAGTTCCGAGTTGCATTTTCAACATCATATTTGGAGGACCATGGTTTTATTGTGGTCAGCCTACTTCACTCCAAGCAAAGAAATCGACTACAGATTTCTAAATTAGGTGATTTAACCCTTTCGCTGCTGAGGCTTTTCACACCTCTGTGCTGAGGTCATTTTTACCGGTTTTGCTCATCATGTTTAAACGTGTTTTGAAGGCTTATTTTAGTATATTACCCAGACATATTATATATCGTTCTTTCCATCAGACTCGGTAGATTCATAATAGGTCATTATTATATGTATACGTTATGTCATGTCTGTATATTATAACAAAAATGCAATAAAATATGTATTTTCAATAATTTACAAAGTGTAAAGTGTTTTTTTTCACATTTTAACATGCGAGCAATTGCGGTTATATTTTGTATGGGTGCGCTTGTTAAAAAAATTAGAGATGGGGTCTCATTACATTTTTTTTGGGGAAAATTACGCGATTTTTAACAAACGCACCGTATACAAAAATCGTTAGTGCAGCATCATTGTTCACATTATAATTGAAATGGGAACAATATTGCTGCATTAGCAAACCAAAAAAAAGAAAAAAAAATTGTTTATTTTTTTTTTTATAATTTTTTTTTAATTATTTTTTATTTGTATTTTTCATATTTTTTTATTTACAAAATTTTTCACAGTAGTGTTTGGTATCGTTGGAACGGCCATGCTCTGGCCGATCCAACCATACCAAACTTTAACCCCTAGCCACCACGGATCGGGAGATAGGGAGTTCATTGGAACTCCCTATCTCCACCGTTGGTGGCAGTTAGGGGTTAACTCTAGGACTGGCGTCATCGTGCTACGCACGATGACGCCAGTCCTCAGGGGGAGTTCCCGGAGGCTTGGCCGACATCCAAGATGTCGGCCAGCTCCGGGAAAGGATCGCCAACCGGCGCTTTTCAGCGCCGATTCGCGATCCAGCTCCCCAGGAGTTAATGCCAGGCACCATTTGGAAGGGCAGGCTGTGCCCTTCCAAATGGTGCCTGGGTTAACCCCCGCAACGCCGCCGATCGGGAGGGAGAGAGGTCCGAAGGACCTCCCCCCCTCCCTTTCAGGCGCCTCCTCCGCACATGCGGGGGGCGCCTGAATTAGGTGTCATCGCGCTGCCGCGATGACACCTAATTTCAGCGGCTGCGGTTCCGGATGCTGGGCTGACATCGAGGATGTCAGCCCGCACCGGGGGGGCCAGCGATCGGCCGGAACCTGGCCGAACGCTGACCCCAATGGGAGGACACGCTCAGCGCGTCCTCCGCATACCAGCAGTAATGCGGAGGACGCGCTGAGCGCGTCCTCCGCATTGAAGTGGTTAAGACTCATGTTAAAGGGATATGCATGTCTAGAATTTTTTTTTTATAAATTGACCGTTACACACTTTTATGCCTATATGCAGAGTAGTCTAAATCAATGAAAGTTTTAAAAATATATTAAAAAAATTATTTTCTTGCTTTAAACTCTGTTATTTCATCTTTTATGGCCACGCCCCTCAGCTAGGGGTGTTTCTTCAGCTTCCTGTATATTCCCCACCTCCTCCCCTCCCACTGCTCCACCCATCAAAGCTTCACATGAACTAGCACAAGCTGTGCACGTGAAACCCTGTGCACACTCTGGACCTCAGACTGGGAAACTGAGGAACTGAATATTAGCATCTCTGCAACTGTGTGAGCAAGACTCACTCACCAGCTGACTCGCTCACCCACTAATGCACTCTCGCTCACACAGACTTATTCCCTCACCCACCGACACGCTCATTGCACTCTATTATGGTTTACGTACTCACTGTCTCACTCAAGCTCCAGATAGAATAATATGGGCTTAATCTGCTATTTTATATAGTTAAAAGGACAATTTTAGTATCAATTACATATTCTTATATATCACCTTTTATTATTTTATACCCAGGACAAACTTGAAAACTAGAGAAATCTCAATGTATCCTTCCTGGTAAAATACTTTATAAATAAATAATTTTATATACAAAAATTTAAATATTATTATTATTATTAGGTATTCTTGTGAAAAAAAACAAGACACAGTAATACTGTAATATAATTTATAGTAAGAATATTAGATACAAACCCAGTTCTTATAACTACAGTGGCTAGAACTGCCTCTCTTGCTGGCCATCCTCTGAGAAATATATATTATTATTATTTATTAAGCGCCAACAAATTCCGCAGCACTGTACAAGGCGCAATGGGTAAAGACAAGACAATTCTACAATCAGTATTCCTGCCAACAGATACAGGAGGACGAGGGCCCTATTCCCATGGGAATTTACAATCTAGATATATCTATATTGTACTGGGCTTTTATAGCAACTTGTATCCTATCAGTGGCGTATCGTGGGTTGTCAGCACCCGGGGCCAGCCAAGAATTGTGCACCCCCCCCAACCTGTGGACACGTTAGCATGCCCTGATTCCTTTCCACCATTAGGGCATTGAACCCCTTAACTGTGATACAACAACCACTCTGGATACTTGGTTCCAGCCAAACAACATGGTACTCTAGGGCAGGGCTCAAACTTTCATGTCCCAAGCTACTAACCAGGCCATAAGAGTTACTCGCCACCAGTTGCTCCACCTAACCCCTACCCAGCCCTTAACTCCGCCCCTAAACATACCCACTTTAATTATCTTATGAAATTACACTGTTAAAGGTTTTATTTAGAATAAAGTTACACAAATAACATTAATACCCAGTTATCAGCCCCCAGCTACATGTATACCTAGTTATCAGACCCGAGATACATGTATACTCAGTCATCAGACCCCAGTGTGAGCAGAGCAAGGAGGCAGGGAAGCTCCTCTCCACCCCCTGCCAGTGACAGAGATGAGCTGGGTCAGGTTAGGCTGCTGTTTCCTGCCACCGTGCCGTCTGGGGAAGGGGGGCTGCACGGTGGCACTGCCGGAATACGCAGCACAAAATAATTTGAGCTGCCTGAGTGTGCATTTCCACTCGCCCTCACTTAATTTCTACTCGCCAAATGCGAGTAGGCGAGTGGAAATTTTGAGCCCTGCTCTAGGGTATAAACAGCCGCAGACTTGAAGTTGTGATGAAAATGAAAGGTCTTTTTATTCCAGCATAAACAAACACCACACTTGCCTTTGAATCACTATTGCAGGTGATTAAACAAAAAACTACAAATGAAAACTAGGGATGCACCAATACCACTTTTTTTTAACACTGAGTACGAGTACCGATATTTTTTTAAAAGTACTCACCGATACCGAGTACCGATACTTTTATTTTATGTCATGTGAACGCATTCCAATAAGAACAGACCTCATATAAAAATGTCCCCAGCTCACAAGTATATATCCCCCCAGATACATATACACAGAATGTCCCCAGCTCACATGTAGATTGCCCCCAGCTCACATGTATATTGCTCCAAGCCACACATGGATATTACCCCAGCTCATATGGATATTGCCCCAGCTCACCTGGATATTGCCCCAGCTCCTATGGATATTGCCCCAGCTCATATGGATATGCCCCAGCTCTCATGGATATTGCCCCAGCTCATATGGATATTGCCCCAGCTCATATGAATATGCCCCAGCTCTCATGGATATTGCCCCAGCTCATATGGATATTGTCCCAGCATATATGGATATTGCCCCAGCTCCTATGGATATGCCCCAGCTCACATGGATATTGCCCCAGCTCACCTGGATATTGCCCCAGCTGTCATGGATTTGCCCCCAGCTCTCATTGATATTGCCCAAGCTCACCTGGCTATGCCCCCAGCTCATATGGATATTGCTCCAGCTCATATGGATATTGCCCCAGCTCATATGGATATTGCACCAGCTCATATGGATATTGCCCCAGCTCATACGGATATTGCCCCAGCTCCTATGGATATGCCCCAGCTCACATGGATTTTGCCCCAGCTCACCTGGATATTGCCCCAGTTCTCATGGATTTGCCCCCAGCTCTCATGGATATTGCCCCAGCTCACCTGGATATGCCCCCAGCTCATATGGATATTGCCCCAGCTCACCTGGATATTGCCCCAGCTCATATGGATATTGCCCCAGCTCACCTGGATATTGCCCCAGCTCACCTGGATATTGCCCCATCTCATATGGATATTTCCCCAGCTCACCTGGATATTGCCCCAGCTCACCTGGATATTGCCCAAGCTCCGGATGCCTTGCAGGGGTTGGATTCCATGCAGCGGGTGGGGGCCGGATGCCATGCAGCGGGTGGGGGCCGGATGCCATGCAGTGGGTGTGCCTGGTCCTGAACAGCGTGAGAGTCTGTGTTGAAGGGAAGGCGGCTGCGTGCGTGTGTGCGCAGGTCACGCGGTCCGGCCAGTCAGGTGGTACAGAGACTCAGTACCACCTGACTGGCCGGACTGCGTGACCTGCGCACGCACGCGGCCGCCTCCCCTTCAACATGGACTCACGCTGTTCAGGACCGGGCACTCCCGCTACATGGAATCCGGGCTCCCTCAACCCGCAGGCCCTTGGGCGGCGCCCGGGGGCCCGGTGGATCTGTCCGGGCCTGAACTTTTAGGGGTGCAAATTTCTTTTGAGATTATGCGCCCCTAGGAAAACTGCGCCTGGGGCCACCGCCCCCCAGCCCCCCCCACGCTACACCACTGCATCCTATCCCTGTAATAGTCTGAGTGATGTAAGACTAATAATTGCTTCTTCCTACTTCCCACTGTTAGAAAGCAGAAACCCTTTTTTTCTTTAAGATTCCTCGACGGTGAGGCAGTGAGGGAGGAGGAGGGGTGTACATCCTTTCCAGTCTTTCTGCTGCTTTACAGAGGGACTGAATGTGTAGGAGCCATATTCCTCCCTTGGTTCGCGAATCATCCCTTGAACCACAGGCATGCGCAAGGTGTGATAAGACATTAGGCATACAGTAATGGTGGGTGAAGAGGTCCTTCTTCACCTCTTACATTGACATTTTAGATTTCCCTTATCAAATTCATGACGAATAGTCTAAAAACTGACTTTATCTCTATTTACAGACTAGTTACATCTAATGAAAAATGTGCATTTTGTGAAAAAATTTCTGAACCTAAGGGTTCACTTAATAAATGTTGGGTGCACATCCTATTGTACCGGGCTGCGCATGCCAGTGCCTTGAACATAACGGAAGTGAGTCTGTATGTGATACATTTTGGCTTGTATTGCTCTGCATAGTACTAATGTGTGATTTGGGTCGTGACAGGGTTAACCTTTACAAATATCTTCAAGATACGATAAAAAGAAAACATTGTGATAAATCCAGCATCTCACAACTACGAGAAATCAAATTATGTTCCAATCAAATAGACTGAATAGTTTTCAACAGAACAATGAATTTATTATTATCCAGATGACTCTGGGAGTGAGACACTGAGGTCACGGAATAATGAGAGAATGTGTGGATTGCAGGGGGGAATTTCAGAGAGCGAAAGGACTATACGAATTACTAAGCAGCGATTTAATGGACAATTGTAAAGAAATTAAAATTTTAGGCCAAAATAGCTGTATTCAAAACAGTCTCCATCTAGAGTATTTTGTCATGTCAACAGTTGTGTCCTAAAATATGCGCTGTCTTTGCATTACTACTTAAATTCTCCAACAATATTTTATTTTTAGTATTATCTTTTAACATGACCCTTGTACTGAGCTGGTCACACTGGCGCTGGCATATATTGCAACATTGCTAGTAACACAAAAAGTGACATTCCTGTAACAATTTATCAAAGTGTAACATATATTAGACATTTTACTGGAGAGAACAGAGCCACAGAAAACTTGAGTTATTAGACTCACTCAGAATTTAAATGACAGCCAGAGAGGTTAAAGTGAACCAGCAGCAGACAGGTCCCCTTTCAATTTCAAATAAATATGACTATTTCTAAAATATTTGGTAGCAATAAATGAACAGCAACATCTCAGGTAATGTAAGGTCAGTTCAATACAAATTCTGCCAAGGGTATAGTGAAAAAAATGCACTTTTCTTCCTGCACAGCTTGTTTAAATATATTTCATTATAAAACTATTATGAAAGGAGAGCTTTAGATACACAGGGCACTATCAGACGCTCCTCGCTAAAACTGGGACGCAAAGGGGAAAAATGTACTTCCCCTTTGCGTCCTGGTTTCCCCAGCAGTTTGCGTGACAGGCACTGAGTCTGGCAGCCTGCCCTTTAGCGATTGCTAAGCTCACGGATGCTGGGGGCAGCGCTAAAGCATCGTCCCCAGAATCCCCTCCATGGCGTCTGTAACAGATCTCTGTGCCCGGACAGGGTCACATCTGCCAAATGCTGCTTCCTCGCTGGACACCCAGTTTCTCCTTGTGACTCTCACACCTTTCTCTAGTACCTTAGTCGCAGCTTAAGGCCTGGTGCATGTAGAGAGCCTGGCTAGCACCCCCAGAAATAAGCCGAAGCTGTAGACCTGGAGTCTTTCCTTGGCACAGCAGGCAGAAGATTCCTGGTACCCCAAATCATGAGCCGTGACTTCCAGTTTGGTCAGAATAGAACTGGTTTATTATTACACAGGCACAGAGATACACTCAACCACCAACCAATTTGCATACAATCAAGCAGATAGCTGCACAGATCAGATAACTACACAGGACCGTCAAACAATGGAGAATGGGGGAAGGAGAAAGCAGGGTAAACAAAAGGAATTTCTTACAAAGAGAACTTACACAATAGGGAGAGCAGGTACTAATACAGAGATCTACACTATACAGGGAAGGGTTAGATAATTGAGGGAATGTACTCAAAATACACAACAAGAGACTATACAATAAATACACAAGGGAATAGCACACAGACATCAAAAATCTTTAGTTAACTGGCAGATATATAAAATAGTGAAAACCAAATACAGTTGTGTTCAAAATTATTCAACCCCCAATGCTGTAAAGGGTTTTAGGGAATTTAGTGTACATTTGTAATTGTATTCAGAATGAAATCCTACAAGGACGTTTTAAATAACCATATGCAACTAAAATGACATCAATTGGTTTTGTAACACAGTAGTAAATGTTTCTTTTGTGAATTCTTCATTGACACAATTATTCAACCCTTAAAGACTACCACTCTGAAGAACAGAGGTTCATTCAAGTGTTTTCAATCAGGTATTGAAAACACCTGTGGATGTCACGGAGCAGCAATAAAGCATAATAAGCACCAATTAGGCAGCTTTAAATGACTGTGATACTCAGCTCCTTCTAGACATTTACTGGTGTGGTTATAAACATGGTGAAGTCAAGAGAATGGTCCAGGAAGACAAGAGAAGAGGTGATTACTCTTCACAGGAAGGGCAATGGCTATAAGAAGATTGCAAAGATGTTAAACATACCAAGAGAGACCATAGGAAGCATCATTCGCAAATTCAAGGCAAAGGGCACTGTTGAAACGCTACCTGGTCGTGGCAGAAAGAAGATGCTGACTTCGACTGCTGTGCGCTACCTGAAGCGTAGAGTGGAGAAAAGTCCCCGTGTGACTGCTGAGGAACTGAGAAAAGATTTGTCAGATGTGGGTACTGAAGTTTCAGCTCAGACAATACAGCGCACACTGCATAATGAAGGCCTCCATGTCAGAACTCCCAGGCACACCCCTTGCTGTCTCCAAAGAATAAGAAGAGTCGACTGCAGTATGCCAAAAGTCATGTGGACAAACCACAGAAGTTTTGGGATAGTGTTCTGTGGACTGATGAAACAAAATTAGAACTGTTTGGGCGCATGGATCAACGCTATGTTTGGAGGAGGAAGAACAAGGCCTATGAAGA
The DNA here is from genome assembly GCA_009667805.1 of Leptobrachium leishanense. Lineage (NCBI taxonomy): Eukaryota > Metazoa > Chordata > Amphibia > Anura > Megophryidae > Leptobrachium > Leptobrachium leishanense. The sequence continues at coordinate 151,388,580 of CM019067.1, read as the reverse complement.
AAAGAACACCTTGCCTACTGTGAAGCATGGCGGGGGGTCAATCATGCTTTGGGGCTTTTTTGCTTCTGCAGGTACAGGGAAGCGTCAGCGTGTGCAAGGTACCATGAATTCTCTTCAGTACCAGGAGATATTGGATGACAATGTGATGCAGTCTGCCACAAACCTGAGGCTTGGGAGACGTTGGACCTTTCAACAGGACAATGATCCCAAGCATACCTCCAAGTCCACTAGAGCATGGTTGCAGATTAAAGGCTGGAACATTTTGGAGTGGCCATCGCAGTCACCTGACTTAAATCCGATTGAGAACCTCTGGTGGGACTTAAAGAAAGCAGTTGCAGTGCGCAAGCCTAAGAATGTGAGTGAACTGGAGGCTTTTGCCCATGACGAATGGGCGAAGATACCCGTAGATCGCTGCAAGACACTTGTGTCAAGCTATGCTTCACGTTTAAAAGCTGTTATAACTGTAAAAGGATGTTGTACTAAGTACTAAGATTGAATGTCACTTGGGGGTTGAATAAAACTGATAATGATGTGAGCACAGAAAAGACATTTGTGGTTATTTCATTATAAATGTTATGTTATATTTGTCTGACCTACACGTGCCTCTTTGATTTAATTGTAAGCAAGATGACTGAATGATTAAAATCAATGTCAAACTGGCCAAAACACTCAATTTCAGTGGGGGTTGAATAATTTTGAACACAACTGTATATTTAAAAGGTCCACCAGTTCCCCCAATGGTCTCTTTCATGGGCCATAGTCTGTGGGCAGGAGGCCAGCGCACAGCCCCCTCCAAGTCCCACAGTGACAGCGTATTCTCTCACAGTGTCCATAGGACGCCATGGAGGATTGTACTTCACATAACTGGCAGGATCTCACCTCTCATGAGATCCTGCTGGTCGGCGGAGTGATCGCAGAGGGAGACAGGGGACTTTCTTCCCTCAGTCTCCCTCTGCTCCCGGCAGCCAGAAGCAGCGGATAGGGCTGCCATTCTCGCCGCAGGATGAGAGTTATGCAATTTTTGGGAGGTTTTGAGCTGCAGTAACAGATTCTGCAGCAGTGCCATCCTTTACCTACACCTCTGAGCGGGTGGTAACGTTTTCATTAGCGCCAGCTCTTATTAACTAGCGTTAGCATCAAGTGATCCTAATGCTAATTATTTTGTGCTTTCACTTTGCGATCCCCATGTTAGGTATAGGGAGCGCAAAGTACAGTAAACTAGTGCTACAAATCGCAAATTAGCAATCACTAAGGTTTTTTTTAACCGGTTAGCAATTCAAAGGTGATGTGGGCGCAGCACTATGACCTCCATTAAGCCAACGCTGACGCTGATGCTAGTGTTAGCTTTAAGGAGGTGATAGAGCTCACAGTGTGGCTAAATAACAAAACACCACATAAACGTGACAGTTGCAATACACACAAAAGTGTCTGTAACCATACAGGTTATGTTCTATATTGTGGTGCAATCAAAAATAATTGTGGCAAACGTACTGTGCAAAAATGAAAAGTTACTTACATGGAATCTGTTTTCAGCATTCTTGGGGGTATTTATTCAGTTGGACACCTCAATATTGTATCCTCTTGTCCATTCAGAATTGCAGTTGACACTCCTGTTTGGCAACTGGCACCTGGAACATTTGAGAGGATAAAGCGCTGCAGCACCAGATGTAGAGATGTGCACGGCTGAAGATTTTGTTTTGTTTAATTTCGGATGGAGAAATTCCATCCGAAATGAAATTTGTTGCACTATCGTTTAGTTTTGTTTCTATTCGTTTCAATTCAGACGCTAATAAAACCCAATAAATGCTGCTCAATTAGTCTTAGATTAGGGTTTGAAATGAGGGTTAAATAATTAGGGATAGAAATTAGGGTTAGACATTAGGGTTAGAAATTCGTGTTAGGTTCGATAAGGGTTAGAAGCTATAGTTAGAAATTTGTGTTAGGCTCAGATTCTGTTTAAAAATCAGGGTTAGGAATTACGCTTAGAATAGAGAGATTAGTTCCAATGAGCAGGGCCCTCTACATATCTTGTTTCAATCCTATGTCCATTTATCTGTATCTCATTCCTTTTGGTTATTGTAAAGCGCTGTGTAAACTGTTGGCGCCATATAAATGACGTTAATAATAATAATAACTAGGGTTAGAAATTAAAGTTAGAAATTAGGGCTAGAAACTAGCTTTAGCCATAAGAGTGAGGAAATAGGTTTAGGAATTTAGTGTAAGAAGCTAGACTTAGAAATTAGGATTTGAAATTCGGGTTAGAATAGAAACTAGGCTTGATTTACGGTTAGGAATCGGGTTTAGAATTTAGGGTTAGAAGATAGGAATAGGAATTAGGGATTAGACTAGGATTAAGAATTTAGGAATAGACTTGTTGAAGCTGTAAACATTCTCAATGCTTCTTTTTGTTTTGGACGAAAATGTTTTCGTCAAAATGCATCCCATGTACTGGTACAGTGATTATTATCATATTGTCACATCCATGTAGGTGTACATACACTAGTACACACATCAGAGTGACATATCTTTATATTGTACACACAAACTGATATTAAATGATAGTAATATACTTTTATTACTATTAATATATATATATGTATATATATATATATATATATACTTACCTTCCTTTTGGATTCCTGCAGGTGTTGATTGATGTTGATGATGTATTGTGAATTATATGTGTTGTATACTATTTTTTAAAATATGAAATATATATACATACCTCTTTCTCCTTATTTCTTCTGATAATATATGAAGACGTGTTGTGTGACTTTTGTTCTGTTTTAGTACATCTACTAACTAAACAAAATATAACAATGTGAAGTGAGTTAAAATAGTAGTGTTATCTGGTAAGATAATGAAGGAAACAGTAATTAAAAAGATAATGATGATGACACTACACAATGTTGTACTATAAAATATTTTATTGCCCAGGATCAGCAGATGTTCAAGCTCTTCGCCACCTTGGAGGTTGGACTTTGGCCCAGATGATTTTCGACTTGAGTTTTACTTAAAATAATTGACTTATTCAAGTGCTTGAGTCGCTGATGATCTTCATCACTTAAAGGGACATGCGTGCTTTGCTAGTGTGCTTTTAAAAATGTGCATTGCCTTTTGAATGAGTCAGTAGTATCATTTGGCAGGCATAAAAAACAAGTAAATAAGATATTTTTTCATATTTACCTACTTTTCTTTCTTGGAGTTTTCCATGCCCACCTCAGGAGGCAGTTTGAGCTAACCAATCAGTGCCTATACCTAGGGAGAGCTAATAAAACGCACTGAGCATGTGCATCTGAGTTGCTCCTCCGCCCTCCTGCACTGTGAGCTGAGGGGAGGGCGGGGCTGAACATTCACCCCCAGCTACTGCAGAGACAGGGAAGGAAAGAAATCCATACACATGGAGAAAAAGAGACAGCAGAGAGAGGGACAACAAAGAAAAGCACAGAGACACAGCGAGAAACGGTACAGAGAGAAAGACAGCAAGATAAATCAGAGAGAGCACAAGAAAAGGTGCAGTGCGAGAGAGCGCGCACAAGAGACAGACAGCACAAAGAGTGAGAGGCAGGGACTTTGTGAGGGAGTTTGAGAGAGACAGTGAGTACGTAAATCTTGAAAGAGTGCAAGGGAGCGTGTCAGTGGGTGAGTGAGTGTGTGAGCGAACGAGTCAGTGGCTGAGTGTGTTTTGCTTTCAGTTGCAGAGATGCTAATAATCAGTTCCTTGGTTCCCCAGTCTGAGGTCCTGAGCTGCACAGCTTGTGTTAGTTCATACAGTCACAGGTATTTAAAATGCGCTAGCAAGTTCCATAGCTCTGTACAATGGGAGAGGCAGAATAACAAATGTCCATACAAGTTAAATACACAGAACAGTAGATGAGAGGACCCTGCCCAAGAGCTTACAATCTAAGAGCAGAGGGGTGACATGCTAGGTGAAGGTAATAGCTGACTATGTGACGTAGTGGGGTCGGTGCATGGAGGCTGTAGGCAAGATGGAGCAAAAAATGTAGTTCGTGTGAAGCTTTGATGGGTGCAATAGTGGGTGGAGTAGTGGGTGGGGAGGAGGCAGGAATATTCAGGAAGTATGAGCTGAAGAAACACCCCTAGCTGAGGGGCGTCACCAGAGAAGATGAAATGACAGAGATTAAAGCAAGAAAAGAAAAAATTTTTTACACATTTTTAAAAGTTTTATTGATTTATTCTAGTTTGTCTATAGGTATAAAAGTGTTTAAATGTCAATTTAAAAAAACTTTTTCTAGACATGCATGTCCCTTTAAGGGGTTATTCAGAAATCACTGAAATTACGCCGAAATTTCGGTGCCTTCTAGTTCTGCGTACTTCGGTGTGCTCCAGCGACTCCATTTCATAGGCCCTGGGGTAAATTTGGTATTCACCGTAGGGTCACTGAAGTGTTTCGCTAACATATAGTCGCGGAAGACCATCAAACTGGCTACCGAACTGACCGCTGAATGACAATGAACTTCTCTATGGGACAATTTCGCTACCACCGGAGATCACCAAAGATCTGCAGCAAACTGCACCATATTTTGCTGTCACTTCACCAGTATTTGGCAAATTGACAGCTTAATGAATAGACAAACTATCACAAAATTGCATCGTATGGTGAAATTTACCGTTCGATTCAATTCAACGGCAAGTTCGACGCTTATTGATTCAATACACCCTTTAGTGTGACACAATACGGTTCAGATTGGGAGGAACATCTTCGCTTATTGATTCAATACACCCTTTAGTGTGACACAATACGGTTCAGATTGGGAGGAACATCTTTGAAGAAGATTTGTTATATATCGTTTTAGTTTCCAATGCGACTCGGTCAAAATCGATTTGTTACTTTGGAAGTACTTCCAAAATACGAATCAACGGCATTTTGGACAAATTGTGATTTGTTACAAAATGCACACCTCTAGAAGACATCTCATGGGCCTTGGCACACTATGCAGAGTCAAGCCGTGGTGCTTATGCCCTACTGCAAAAAACCATGATGAACTTTGGAATCTTACACCATGTTCCCCTTCCATGGTTCTTCAGACAATACCTAAAACTGCCTTAAACAACTGCCGAAATATGTTTAATTAATGATGAATTAAATCACTCTCAGTTTATACATAGCTGTATTTATGTGTGCATCTTTCAGTATCAGTGCTTGTGTTATTGTGTGTGTATATATCTGTGTAACAGTATAACTGCATATATGTATTTGTCAGTTATTGCCTGTGTATTTCTTTAAATCTCTACATGGGTTCATCTGTGTGTGTGTATGTTGCTACCTGCTTCTGCATCTGTATATCTACATCCATTCATATGAGTGTCTCTTTATGTGTCTGTAGCACGGCTTTAAAGACTGTGTTCTGCTGCAGTTAATTATTATGGCCACCAGAGGGAGACAGAGACATAATGGACTATGCTGGACAAACACTGAACTACATTTTCCATCATGCTTTGCGTGAGAACAGGAAGGGGGTGGAGGAGAAAGCAGAAGGAGATCAGCAGCCTCGTGGAAAGCATGTTCAGAGTGAGCTGAGCGGTGAAAGGTGGAGGACGCACGTGAAGACTGTCGAGGACCGCGACCAGGTCGGAGTACAGGCACTGCCTCACTGGTGCTGGAGATCAGGACAATGACCAGGCTGAGACCTACCTAGGCAGTGCTGAGAGATCTGGATGATAATCTGGTTCCGGTTGGACCCCGAGTTAGGAGACCACGCTGATCGATTGGGAGTGCAGGCGGTGGATCGTTGTTCCAGTTGCGGAGATTTGACAAGCAGGGAGCGGATCCAGTGGCACAGAGTCCCAGTACACAGCGGGGAAGATCCTTGATCGGGTGCTGGACAGCTTGCATATCGGATGGGTGAGAGGCCTCCCAGGCCGCAGTTCCAAAATAAGAACCGCACGCCGCAGTATTGTTTAAATCCACAGGGCCCCAACGTGACTAGTCGAAGATTGTTTTATTTCATTCACTGGCCAGTTGAATACAGTACCCGGGTACCTGAGACAATACACATACACGTTTTTGAGCTATTATTCACAGGATTTACACTCCAGAACTGAGGGGGTTAACCGTTACTTTTGCCGCCGCGTGTTTTTCCCGCGTTACGAATCCTTGTCATTTAAATACCGTATATACGTAATATTTGTTGATTTATTGGGATCAGTAAATTATATAATATAAGAAAATCCACAACAGTGCTGGTGTATAGTTATTTCCTAGTGCAGTGAGACTAACCCGAGGTTTATTCAGCGGCTCCTCCGGGGGTGAGCGCTACATGTGGTTTTATCTCAACACTTGTATGTATCTGTCAGTGTATGCATGTGCGTGTCTCTGTCCTTCTGTGCCTGTGTTTGCTTGTGTGTGTCCCAATGTATGCCTCTGTGGGTCTTTTGCAGTGTCTTTGCGGGAAAATGAGTGTGTGCCTTTATGCCTGTGCTTGAGTGTGAAAGTGTGTGTTTGTACGATTATTTCTGATGGCTGGCCGGCCGCCATCTTGGATCCGCTCTGGGCTTAGGTATGCCGCATTGCAGCTGAAAATCGGTACGGAGATGATCAACATCATAATGGTAGACATTCCTGGTGTCACCCCCAGAGGGTATTACCCGGGTGCAGCCCGCACCCCCCTTGTGGCACCACTGCTTGGGACTTCCTCATTAATCTGCAATCCGATCAACATGTACTGCTCTAGTGACATATTCCTATTAAGTAGATTTTCTTTACCAGTTATCCAGTAGTATTACTTCATGTATTCCTGCAGATCTCAGAATAACTTAGTCAAAATATTTGCCACATGTATGTTAACAGAATAACTTCCTGATTTGTACATTATCTCATGTTATTCTTTCTGTCACATTTTCCCCAGTTTTGGCCACACCCCCTGGTGGTAAAAGGCTTTAATGTCTGTTTTCCCTTGTTGTGTGTTTGGCTGTGCTGTCTGGGGCTGATCTGGGGTTCTGTTGTGATCTCCTGGTCTGGGGTCACATGGCCCAATCACACAGACCCACTCCCTATATATATCCCAGCAGCACAGAGCCTCATTGACCGTTTGTAGAGTTCCATGGTGGTTCTGATTCGTGTGTTCTGTTCATGGTTCCTGGTTCCTGATTCACGCATTGCTGAAAAGCTTCAAGTCTCGTATTTTCTGGTTTTGACTCTTGGCTTTTGTTTCTGGACTTTCTCTTTCTGGTTCCTAGTACTCTGTATTCTGATATCTTGTTACTGACCTGGCCTGGCTGAGAACCATTCCTGTGTATGACCTTAGCGTGTTCTCTGGATCTCTCTATTGCCCTGAATCATTGTATGCCAGTTCAGTTGCCAACCTCTGCTTGTTATGACCATTCCTATGTTTCATGTTTTATGTATCTTGTTTGTCTTAGTTTAGTATCTTCAGAGGCCAACATACTGTACAAGGACCTCTTCAGTATAGGATTTCTGTTTGTCTTGTTAACCCTTGCCCTTCTTGCCCACCTTGCTCTGTTATTCTTTGTGCGGGTTTCTTAGATAGAAATCATTCCCAGCATCATTCCCAGAATCATTCCCTTTAGTTTTCTTCCTGACCCTCCTGTCCCTTGTGTCTCAGTCTGGTTCCTGCATAGCCCTGGAATCTGTATTATTGATGTGTTCTGTATCAAGTCAGCAGCTCACCTGCCTAAAGGGCTACGCTCCTTGTTCCTCACTACCACGATGGCCCAAGTGGGTGCCAATTGTTACGCTTTCCTTGGTTTACTCAATACCCATACTGCCTTACTTGTTGCTTTCATCTGATCATCTTTTCAATTCATATTCTTTTATTATCCCAACATGGACATGAGAGGAGTTATGTTACCTGGTGCCTTAATAGTCGTGTAAAAAAGTTAATAAATCCATTTAAACTTGAATAAACATGGATGAGACGTCAGTATGTATATGATCAATAATTGGGAGAATGTGATCTGTGCTCTAATGACTGTATGTACTGAAAACCTTTCAAAATTATTCTGTACGCAAGAAGAAGATTGATTCCATAACCGCACAGGAAATTTCCCTTCCTGCCCTGCCGTTCCTTATTTTCCCTTTCTCAGGGTCCCATTGTGTTCTATGGTGTGTTTGAGGATTAAAAACACCAAAATATTCTTCAATTCTAGAAAAACAACTGGATTTTCCCATGCTTAGGCAAAAGAAAGTGCAACTAACATAGTGATGTGTCTGGAATGTTATTCCGGAGGCTGGGTGTGCACTGTAAAGTGTTGATATTATTTGGATTTCCAAGGAGACTGTTCGTCATTCATTATTCATAGGTCATTCGAAAGGCATTCCATGCTTAGAGTGTTCCTACGATGTCAAGATCCACTGATACTTAGTAAACACATGTAGTATTTCCCTTCTGTTTGCTACAGCAAACATCATCTGTTGTTCACGCTGTACTATCACCAAAACCTGCTACGTCATTAGCAAACCTGGTACATTGCCAGAAAATGTCTTGAACTATTATAAATTAATAATGTATGACAATTTTGGGTTATTATGAACCAACGTCTACAGAAGAGGAAAGATTCAGAATTAAAACATTTGCATTATGCTATGATGCGTATTATAATGAAGCTCCGCTGCAGAATTCATAAGGCTTGTAACATTTACAGGAAACCGATTACTCATTATTTTATTACAGTCAATACCTTATGTAAAATTCTTTCTTTTTTTTTTTTAATTTAAAGTTTTTTATTTTGTACGAAAGGTCACAGACTGACCAGCATAAATGGTCTCGCAGGACCTAAAGGTAAAACAGACTTAAATAACGTCGTAGAAAATAAAGGGGGGAAGGGCGTCTCAAGGGAAGACTGTAAGATACACAGAATCAGGGGGGGAGGGGTATGGCACCAATAAATCAATATATCTCAGCAGGTGGGGGAAAATAAAATATATCACATATTACGGCTCAATGAAGTCATAAGTTCAGCAAATAAGGAAAAAAAAAGTCCTCAGAAAATGTCTCAAAATTCAAAATGAAAATAGGGGGGTGAGGGGGGATAGAAAAGAGTCCTCAGAAAACGGAGCTGAATAAAAGGTAAATAAAGTAAAAAAAAAAAGAGGGGGCTGTCGACGGGCGATCAGAAAAAGGAACGTAAAATTACAAAAGAAACGACTTCACAAGAATCCATTCAGCCTGCGTCCCGGAATGTTACCTCTCATAATACAGGCAATGCAAGGGCCCCGCCATTCACGTGAATGGCGCATCGGGAAGGACACGGATCACGGTGTGTGCTCTGCCTCCCGGGCTCTCCCGGAGCCGTACAAACCAACCACCGGGACCCAGGCCAACACATCCACCCGTCGACTTCTAGGCCTCCACATCCCGTTGCCACCAGCACAGACACGGCCACCGCCGCTCTCTCGGCGACCGCCACCTCCACAGGGTACCCGCAGGCATGTCTCACAATGTCTCCTCGTGAGTCAGGGATCTCCTCAGTAATCTGGCATCTCGAGCCCTACTCAGAAGCCGGCCGGTCCGGATCAGCTCCGCGCGGTACGTTCTCCCCGATATCCTCCTTATGCGCCGAACGCCCGACAAACATCCCGGCCCTCTCCTCTTCACCCTCCAGGTCTGCAGTCACCAGGCCAGCTGTCAGTGTGGTCAGAAGCCGATGCCAAGAGCCACACAGAAGCGGTTCTCCCTCCTCCTCAGGTGTCCACAGCAAGCACTGCTCCATGGCTGCAAACATAGCCTCCATTCCGCTCACCGGGGGGGAGGGGCGCTGCCGTTCCAGCCATGCCGTACACTCCTTTGTCCCTTCCATCAAGGGGATCCCGGGCGCATCCTGAAGATGGGGGCCCTCCATCCTCACTGCTCGCAGCCAGCAAGTACACACCACAGGGGGAAGCTGGAGACCCGACAGGCAATTCAGGGGAGGCTGCAAAAGGGCCGACAGCTGACCAGGCCTTAAAGAACAAAACCACAAAGATTCTCAGATGTGCACCGGGGGGGGGGCAGAAACGGGCCTCGGTGCAATCCACGTAGTAGCCAGCCCCACAGGAACTCCAATAGTGGGTTTTCTAGGTGGAGACTACAGTAAAAATCGCTGGTTTCAGAAAAGTCCTGCGGATCTCCACCAAAGCACGTCTGCTTCCATGCGGTGCCGGCCACGCCCCCCCTCGTAAAATTCTTTCTATTGTGTGATGAAACTGCTGACGTTGAGAGACAGCATAGACAGCACTAACAATAGCTCCAAGTTATATTAATTAAGGGTTTTTTTAGAGAGTACCAAAATTTTACTGACATTTCGGTGCTCTCCTGTTCGCGCACTTCGGTGAGATAAATTCGCCGACCCTGCCGTGAATTCATCATTCACTGCAGGGTCAACAAAGTGTGGCAGGTTGATTCAACCCAACAAATTGATCAGCTAAACTGCCGAATTGATTAAAAAAAGTCCGTAAAACCGCCAATTCGATTTTAAAAAATTCTAAGCGCAGCCGCAAACACATTTAACCCCATCACTCCCGAGATTGAAATATCTCAGACTTCAAAGGCATCATCTGGTGCCCTGATAGAGATATCACGATCTGCTGTTGTGCAGCCCAAAAGCAAATTAATTAGCAATTAGTTTGCTGTAAACGAGTTTCGTTTGCATTTGGGCTGCAGAAGGTGCCCCCAAAGTTTTAGCCCTGTGGGCATAATGCTCAAAGAGCCAACTGTGTAAAGTCAGCCAACTGGATGTCCTGACATAGGACATTCAGCAAGTCGATACATTTGTTGCAGTGAACCACTGCAGTGAGTTGTGCAGTGAGTTGCAGTGAGCAACGGTAACTCAATTTGGCAGTAGAGATGGCACGATCTAGTACAGTAAAATAGTATTCATTGGGAGAATTTCTAAATATGTCTTACAGTATAATTAATTCAAAATAATTTTTCAAAAACCCATTGGTTGCTGACAATGTATTTTTGGAAAAAATCCCTTGGTAGTGAAGGGTTTAAAAAAAAGAAAAAAAAAGAACTAGTGCCTGAAAATCCCTTGAAATAATTTATAAGGTCCTATGAATAACGGTAAAAAGATCTGTTACAGAATAAAAAAAGTATCAGAATAAAAAAATTGACCGATAAAATTCTGAAAAATGTCTGAAAAGTTCTAAAAAATAGAGACTTTTGCTGCAAATGAAATGAATAAACAGTTTAATAAATATTTAATAAAAACAGAGCATTTTCTTAACATTGAAACCTATGGGGTTCGCCTGCTTAAACCTGTCGAATGAAACCACCGAAAATCAGGGCATTTCACTGACATTTCGGTGTTGTTTGGCGTTCGTAGATTAACCATTATTTCTCTAATCTCTATGGGGATTTCACTGCCTCCAAAAGGTCACTGTATTTTCCTGTCAGGTAAAGTAAACCAACACCTCTGATTGTGTTTTGTTTCACATGGAGCCATAGGGACAAGCGCAGATAACATCTTTCTTTTCTTTTTATGTCTTATACATGTTACTGGGCTGGATACTTCTGGTAGTTGCAGCCACCCTGCTAGGGATTGTGCGCGACACCGTTTTTTTTTTGTATGTATTTCGCTGGGAACAAATAGTTCCCAGTCTCCCTCTGCGATTAATCTGCAGTGCTTCACGATCTTGGGAATTAGGATTACATTAAGTACATAATACATATACATTTTAGATGTACTGTGCTGCCCTTTTCCGCTCAATTGGTCAGGTGCCATGCAACAAAATCACCCTTCACTGTCTGTCCCCTAAACATCAATCATCTGGTTTCTACCTGAGGACTGAACAGGGGATATACACATAACCCTGTACAGACCCCTTGTACATCATGGCAATGCGAGGGGCTGACCTGACAGAAGAATTAAGCAACATCTCTTTACCCTTCCCACTTTCTTGTGCCAGAGTCATAGGAACAAAAATGAACCGATGGCTGAAAGATCTTTCATGGCCTGGTTCATTATCCCTTTTTTTTCATTGTGATTCAGAAGAAATGATGGCCTGCCCAAAATCTGGACGAATTGCAGGTGATGCAAAAATGAAAGCACAAGTCTAGTAAAGATGTTACCTTGTTTATTGTGATTTGTTTATTTGCTTCAGTTCCATCACAATTATTTACTAAATCAAATCAAATCAAAATAAGCTTTATTGGCAGGACCAAATACATTTTAGCATTGCCAAAGCATATGAGGTGGAGGGGGGGTAGTGGGACATATATGGGGGGAATGGGCAGTGGCGTCACTAGGGTTGGTGTCACCCGGTGCGGTAACTTATGGTGTCACCCCCCCCCCCGAGTTTTACAGATTTTATTTTAACTACTCTTACTCCTAAATCAGTACTCCCATATAACACTGAATGGTCATACACACAGCGCGCATTACTGTGAGGTTTATTGCTGTGGAGCTCTCTCATATGCTCACACAACTTTTTGCCAACTGCCAGCAAGTACGATGCCTGTTCGAAGGCAGTGAAAGCACACATGGATATATATTGCCCCCAGCAGCTCTGGATATATTGCCCCCAGCAGCTCATCCATGGATATATATTGCCCCAGCTCACATATGGATATATTGCCCCAGTTCACAATTATATATTGCCCCCAGCAGCTCACCCATGGATATATATTGCCCCAGCTCACATATGGATATATTGCGCCTCAGCTCACATATGGATATATTGCGCCTCAGCTCACACATGGATATATTGCCCCAGACCAGCTCACACATGGATATTGCCCCAGCTCTCATGGATATGCCCCCAACACACATGGATACTGCCCCAAGCACACATGGATACTGCCCCCAGCACACATGGATAATGCCCCAGCTCACATGGATATGCCCCAGCAGCTCTCATGGATATTGCCCCAGCTCCTCTCAAGAATTTTGCCCCAGCTCCTCTCATGGATATACTGCCCCAGCTCCTCTCATGGATATACTGCCCCAGCTCCTCGCTCCTCTCATGGATATACTGCCCCAGCTCCTCTCATTGGATATACTGCCCCAGCTCCTCTCATGGATTTTGCCCCAGCTCCTCTCATGGCTATGCCCCCAGCTCCTCTCATTGATATTGCCCCAGCTCATGTATAATGCCCCAGCTCATGGATAATGCCCCAGCACATGGAAAATGCCCCAGCTCATGGATAATGCCCCAGCTCATGGATATGCCCCAGCAGCTCATGGATTTGCCCCCCAGCTCATGGATTTGCCCCCCAGCTCATGGATACTGCCCCAGCTCATGGATTTGCCCCAGCTCATGGATATGCCCCAGCTCAAACATGCATTTGCCCCAGCTCATGGATTTGCCCCCCAGCTCATGGATATGCCCCAGCTCATGGATTTGCCCCAGCTCATGGATACTGCCCCAGCTCATGGATTTGCCCCAGCTCATGGATATATCCCCCAGCTCATGGATATGCCCCAGCTCATGGATATGCCCCAGCTCATGGATTTGCCCCCCAGCTCATGGATACTGCCCCAGCACATGGATTTGCCCCAGCTCATGGATATGCCCCAGCTCATGGATTTGCCCCAGCTCATGGATATGCCCCAGCTCAAGCTTGGATTTGCCCCAGCTCATGGATTTGCCCCCCAGCTCATGGATTTGCCCCCCAACTCATGGATACTGCCCCAGTTCATGGATACTGCCCCAGCTCATGGATATACCCCAGCTCATGGATTTGCCCCAGCTCATGGATATGCCCCAGCTCAAACATGGATTTGCCCCAGCTCATGGATTTGCCCCCCAGCTCATGGATACTGCCCCAGCTCATGGATACTGCCCCAGCTCATGGATATGCCCCAGCTCGTGGATTTGCCCCAGCTCATGGATATGCCCCAGCTCATGGATTTGCCCCAGCTCATGGATATGCCCCAGCTCAAACATGGATTTGCCCCAGCTCATGGATTTGCCCCCCAGCTCATGGATACTGCCCCAGCTCATGGATACTGCCCCCAGCTCATGGATACTGCCCCAGCTCATGGATACTGCCCCAGCTCATGGATTTGCCCCAGCTCATGGATACTGACCCAGCTCATGGATATGCCCCAGCTCATGGATTTGCCCCAGCAGCTCATGGATACTGCCCCTGCTCACCTCCGCCGTGTGTTCGCTCCCTCTGAGCGTCCGGCGGCGTGCAGCTTGGGCTCTCACCTGGGGGAGCCACGTGACCAGCCGCGATTGGCTGGTGACGTGTTTCCTCCAGGCGAGCGCCGAAGCTGCATGCTTCGGATGCTCGCAGGGAGCGAATACGCGGCGGAGGGTGAGACAGCCGCCCTTAGGGTGACGGTGTCACCCTGAGGGGTGGGTGTCACTTGGTGCGGGCCGCACCCCCTGCCCCCACGTTACGACGCCACTGGGAATGGGCAAGTCCATGGACATTATCAGGGGTAAGGGATAATGTGAGGTCGGATGGGGGGCGAGTCCGTGTTGGGGATTTATAAGTCTGGGATCTCATGTTTCTCTCAGTCTGTGACATTCTGTGGTGTATTGTGTAGATATTTTCACCGCCAGCTCCTCTTCTCCCAGTAGGATGTGGAGTTTCCTCGTCTCTTCTATAGAGGTGAAGTCCGGGATGAGAGCGGAGAGTCTCTGGAAGTAAGTTTCCCTCAGTGCTGAGTTACTATAAAAAGATCAGTTTGACAGCAGGGTCTAGTAGTACGGTTGGCATGAAGTTGCTCTACTTTCCACTTGTGCAGACCACTGACTAAACTATTTTATTGGAGGAAAAAAAAGGATTGCAAAATCCTAAAGTTCTTCACACTGCAGTCTAAGTAGTCTGTCTTCAGCCCCATATTTTAACAATAGGGAACTCTTCCTTTGTCTGGCAGGAGTTTTTGCTGCTTGGCTGTTTTCCCAGACTGATCGTGAAACAAATGTACATAAATCGAGGAAGATTTCTTTGCTATTAAGTGTTTCTCAGAGAATATATATAATGCATGATTTTTCAACTGGTATTAAAAGAAACCACTGCACATTTAGATCAACAGAATAAATAGGAAGCAGATGGAATGACAGTGGGCTCTATTCCATAGTTGGTGCTAACTTACAACAGATCTGTTGTAAACTTACCTGAGACGTTAGGGCACTATTACCAACAGGGTTATCCAAAGAGATCCGAATTGCTGGCGAAAGGTAACCGAACAGTGAAATTCAACGTACGGTTACCTTTTCTGGCCATTCGGCTATCCAGAGAGCAGGCAGTTCGCCAAATGTTGGCGAATTGCCTGCTCATACGGTGCCTGTTCGTTGCCTGTTTGAGGGCAGTGAAATCCCCATAGAGAAGCAATGCTTTGTCTATTCAGAGAACAAAAACCGGCAGTGAAAAGTTGCCGAAATGCCCTGCTGTTCGGTGGTTTCATTCGACAGGTTTATTCAGGCGAAGCCCATAGGCTTCAATATTAAAAATATTCTCATTTTAATTCAATATCTAATAAACCGTTGATTATAATATTCTGCAGTAAAAAGTCTCTTTATAGATTTTTAAGGATCTTTTAGGCATTTTTTGACAAAAAAAATTTCCGTTTGTTTTTTTAAATAGTTTTTTCTTTTTTCTGTAACAGCCCTTTTTATTATCATTCATTGGATCTTATATGTATGTTTCAAACAGGGTTTCACGTTTCAAACATTCAAGTGTACGTTTTTTTTTTGTTCACTCCATTCGTCTGCGGTGTCGGGTTTTTCCGACGGCTGCTCTACACTGTATTTTGGCATTTCTCGGGATTTGTTTTGTGAAATTTTATGTTAGTGAAATGCCCTGATTTTCTGTGCTTCAGTTTGCCATGGTGCAGTCCAGTGCATTGTAGCTGCAGTGAAATTCCCCATAGAGAAGTAATGGCTAATCTATTCAGAGAACATCGAACACCACTGCTTTGTCAGTGACATGCCCTGATTTTCTGTGCTTCAGTTCGCCAGGTTAAAACAGGAGAATCCCATAGGTTTCAATGTAAAAAATATTCTGCTTTTTATTAAATATTTATTGTATTCAAAGGCTTTTATTAAGGTTTGGAACAGATAACAATCCAATGAGCAATAAAATAGATTTCATCAGATATATAAAGAAGAAGCAAAATGCAGTCGCAATAACAAATAACATGGTTCAGTACAGTCTATATTTTGTAAGCCAAATGAGTAGTAAGTGTCGTTATTCTAGTGTGAATATACACTAGAAAGAGTAAGTAAATGGAGTGTATCTCCGCATAAATTCGGTGAAAACAATCCCAGTGTAAGGGGGAGTGAGTGTGTAGATCATCGGAGAAGAGAAGGTCAAGAAAGAAGGTGAAGAGCAGAGTGAAACTGAAAGTAGGGGAGAAAGAGGACAGGAGAGATCTAAGAGAGAGAAAAGAGAGGGGAGAAGAAAGAAGGAAAAAGAGGGGTGGGAAAAAAAGGGGGGAGGGGATTATGTGCCCACGAGAGGAGAGAGCGGTATATCTTCTTTCATGTTCCTGGTCACGTGGGAGTCGCGTCTGGGCTCGTTTGATTCAGAAGCGGTTGTTCCCTGGAGGGGTTTCTCCACATGGAGACTGAAGGCAGGGTTCTAGTCTGCGTTGTCTCTTGGTGTAAGACGTTGGCGGAACGCAGATGAAGTGCGGAACCTGTCCCAGTAGTACCATTTCAATAGGTGATCTGGGCTCTGATTCTCAGACTGTCGTGCTGCTAGGTCATCGACTGTCCTCAAGTGTTCTATTGCTTCCGCCCAGTCCCTAAGGGAGGGAATCTCTAAAGATCGCCAGCAGGCTGGTATGAGGCGTCTTGCGGCTAGAATAAGGTGGAGCGCCACCGAGTTGCGTAGAGTATGTTGCGTGCCAGGTAGATGCAAAAGAAGGTATACTTCTGGTGTAAAGGATAGGGTTAGGTCTGTGATCTCTGCCACCACCTCTTCCACCATGCGCCAGTAAGGAGCAATTTTTGTGCAGGACCACCAGATGTGTAAGTAAGTTCCAGTTTGCAATCCGCAGCGCCAACAAATTGAGTCACATGTAAGCGAAAAATGTGCAGTTTGATGGGGAGTGTAGTACCAAAATGTCAGTAGTTTATATGAGGTCTCGATCACTTTAAACGCTCGGGAGCCGTACAGTGTAAGGTAAAAAGTCTTGTGCCACGCCTCAGGGGTAAACTCAAGCCCCAGGATCGTTTCCCATCGTCCACACAAAGGCGGTAGGGAAGCATCAGTTTTTAATGAGTAGGGGATAGATGGTTGAAATGCTCCTAGAAAGTGGTAAGGCCAGTCTACAGAAGTTTTCGAAGGGCGTAAGTTGATGTAGAGGGCGAAAACCTCTCGGGAGTGAGTTCACGAAGTGGCGTAATCTGTGGAGAGCAAAGGTTTTTCCGAAGGATAGTTCACTCCTGCCATCACCAGGACCTGGTATCCCCACCACATCGTCCTGTAGTATTTGAAACAAGAATAATCTAGATCCTTCCGCGAAACGTCTCCGTAGTGTGGCTCCCAGTCCTGGAGAAAATTCTGGGTGGTGTTGAAGAGGCAAGAGTGGCGATAAGGAGGGAGAAAGGCCAAAAAGGCCTCTGATCCTACACCACACCGAAAGGGTGTCCCTATACAAACTAGAGGGAGGTAATTCAAGTCTCATTAGGTGTGCGGGTAGCCATGGCGCAGTCCAGAGAGGTCTGTTTGCCTGTTGTTCTTCCAAGTCTAGCCATAGCTTATCCGGTTTCTCGGTCATCCAGTCTAACAAGCGTGTCAGTTGTGTTGCGTAGAAGTAGAGTTTTGCATCTGGAAGTGCCAATCCGCCCTCTAGTCGAGGGCGACGAAGAAGGTGTATTCAGACCCTCGGGCGACCTCTAGGCCATGTAAAGGTGAGGAAGATAGAGTCAAGTTCCTTAAAAAATGAGTGTGACAGTAGTATAGGTACATAGTTACATAGTTACATAGTTATATAGGCTGAATAAAGACATGCGTCCATCGGGTTCAGCCTCTCCCACATAACCTACTGCTGTTGATCCAAAAGAAGGCAAAAAACCCAGTCTGAAATATGCAACATACCGGGAAAAAATTCCGTCTTGACCCCAGAATGGCAGTCAGATTTCTCCTTGGATCAAGAAGCTTTTACCCACATATTAAATATTATAACCCTTAATATTCTGTGTCTGCAGGAAGTCATCCAGTCGTTTTTTAAAAGTCTGTACAGACTCTGACCCAACCACCTCAACAGGCAGAGAATTCCACAGCTTTATTGTTCTCACTGTAAAATAACCCTTCCTATGCTTTAAGCTAAATTTTCTTTCTTCCAGTCTAAATGGATGACCCCTTGTCCTATGTATAGACCTGTTAATGAATAGGTTATCAGACAATGGTTGATAATGGCCCCGTATATATTTATATAAGGTTATCAGATCCCCTCTAAGGCGCTGTTTCTCTAAACTAAACAGGTTTAAGCTTGTTAGTCTTTCCTCATAACTTAACCCTTCCATTCCCCTTATTAATTTAGTTGCCCGTCTCTGCACTTTTTCTAACGCTATAATATCTTTTTTTAAGACAGGTGCCCAAAATTGCACGGCATATTCGAGGTGCGGCCTGACCATTGATTTATACAGAGGCAAAATTATGTTTTCATCCCGTGAGTGAACTCCCCTTTTAATGCATGCCAATACTTTGCTAGCCTTGGCGGCTGCTGTTTGACATTGCACATTGTTACTTAGTTTGAAGTCTATGATTATTCCCAAATCCTTCTCCTGCTTGGATTTCCCTAACTCCGTACCATTTAGGGTATAAATTACTTGCGTGTTCTTCACTCCAAAGTGCATAACTTTGCATTTATCTAGATTAAATCTCATCTGCCATTTAGGTAGTGCCTGTAATGTATACAGAAGAGGGGGAATCACATTCATCTTGAGTACGCTGACTCTACCTAACCACGAGATGGGGAGGTGAGTCCATGAAGACAAGTTTAAGTGGAAGTCCTGCAATAATTGTCCATAATTGTGTTTATATGTTCCTTCCTGAGTGTGCGAGATCCAAATACCTAAGTATTTTAGCCGAGATGTGCACCATTGGAAAGGAAAATGAGATCAGGCATAGGAGACATCCGTTGGAGACATATTAAGGCTCAGCATGTTAGATTTGTCGTTATTGATCTTATAGCCGGATAAGTCCCCAAAGATCTTAATGTGTTCTAAAAGATGTGGCATTGATGTTCGTGGTTGCGGGAGAAAGAACAGCAGCTCGTCTGCGTTTGCTGACACTTTGTGGGTATGTTTCGCGCCCCGGATGCCCTGAATTCTACTGTCTCGACGGATAGCTTCTAGAAAGGGTTCCAGGAATAGGGCAAAAGGAGGGGAGATAGGGGACAGCCCTGCCTAGTTCCGTTAGAAATGGGGAAGGAGGGTGATAAGGCTCCATTGACCCTAACCCGTGCCGTGGAGGAATCGTATAGGGAACGTATCCAGTGCAAAAAGTGTGTGGGGAGACCGAAAGCCTCCAATGTCTGGAAGAGGAAAGGCCAGCCAACCCTATCGAAGGCCTTCTCTGCGTCCGTAGACAGCAGGAGAAGGCCCTGCCCGGCTCTGGAGGACAGTGCAATAGCGTCCAGGACTCTCATCGTCGCATCTCTCGCCTCTCTTCCTGGGACAAATCCCACTTGGTCAGCTCTAACCAAGATCGGTAAAAATTTCTTAAGTCGGTCAGCAAGAATCCTGGCCAAGATCTTAACATCACCGTTCAAGAGTCAGATGGGTCTAAAATGTTTGCATTCCGTTAGATCTTTGTCCAGCTTAGGAATCACTGCAATGGTGGCTGCCAGTGTGTGATGGGAAAATTTTGAGCCTTCTCGTGTCGTGTTGAACATTGTGAGCATAGGGGAGGAAAGAGTTTTTGCAAAAGCTTTATAATATTCAGCCGGAAGGCCATCCGGACCAGGGCATTTATTATTCTTAATGTGCTTAAGTGTTGCCGCGAGTTCCTCCTGGAGGATAGGGTCCTCTAAGGATGCTGCCTGGGCCTTCGAGAGGCGACGGGCCACATTGTCCTTTAAATAATCAGCAATGCGAGGCAAAAGATCCGGGGGTTGTGTCTCATCTCTACTGTTATATAGGTCTGTATAGTAGCGGACAAATTCCTGCAGTATTTCGTCAGGTCTGGTAGTCAGGGTGTTAGCTCTAAGCTTAATGTGTGGTACATAGGATTGTTCTTGGCGTTTGCATAGGAGTCTAGCCAGTAACCTGCCTGTTTTATTTTCCTGAAGAGCGAAAAAAGCTCGGGACTTGACTGCCATGAATTGGATGTCTGCCTGTAGCATGTCATTAAGTCGTTTTCTGCTGTCGAGAAGTTATTGGTATATCATTGCTGATTGATCAGTCTTGTGAGACGTTTCCAGGGTTCGTATCTCATCCAGTAGAGAGGTGAGTTCAGCCTTTCTTTCCCGCTTTCGGGCTGTCGCTTTCGCAATGAGCAGGCCCCTTATCGTGGCTTTGTGGGCTTCCCAGATCGTGTGAGGAGAGACTTCAGGGGTGGTGTTGATCTCAAAATACTGTTTGAGTGCCTCGTCAATTTCTGCTCGGAGCATTGGGTCTGTGAAGAGAGATGTGTTAAGGCACCATGTGTGTTCCGCGATCCGTATAGAGGGGAAGTCAGGGTCATGACTACTGGTGCGTGATCTGACCATGTTTGTGTAGCGATATATGTGTTGGTTACCATGTGCAATTGATGTTGGGGAAGAAAAAAAGATCGAGTCTGGATTAGCTTTGGTGGACCCCTGAGAAAAACGAGTAGTCCCTTTCCCCTGCATGATATGCTCGCCAAACATCTACCAATCTATATGAGTGAAGGGATCTTTTAATATGTCAGAGAATGTTAGGGGGGATCGAGGAGGATCCCTTTGATGTATCTATCCGAGGATCTAAGGATACATCAAAGTCCCCAGCGAGGATCAGGACCCCCTCCTGAAATGCGTCGAGCTGGCGTAGAATAGTGGCTATACATTTATGTTGGCGCGTGTTAGAAACATAGAAAATGTCGGCAGATAAGAACCTTTCGGCCCATCTAGTCTGCCCAATTACATGGATACTTTACCTGGATTTATCTTTTCTTTAGGATAGCCTTATGCCTATCCCATGCCTGCTTAAATTCAATTACTGTTTTTGCCTCTACCACTTCTACTGGAAGGCTGTTCCATGTATCCACCACCCTCTCAGTAAAATAATGCTTCCTGATGTTACTTTTAAACCTTTGCCCCTCTAATCTAAGACTATGTCCTCTTGTTTTGCTACTTTGTTTCCTTTTAAACAGAGATGTAGACTGATGCAAAGGAGTATGTCGTACCCGCTATGGTGCCCTCAGGGCTCGAGTCGAGCGGGAACGCGGGGGAACGGCGTCCCTGCACTTCTCCCACAGCGGGAACGCTGCGGGAAAGCAGCGTTCCCGCTGTGGCCCGAGCCCGAACGCTTTAGCAGGCGGCCGCCGCACATTGCCGGCGGCCGCGTGCTTCCTATTAGAACGGCCGGTGACCGGAAGTGGAGCCGCTCGCCTGGCTGTTTCATAGATCCCTGGCGAGCGGCTGCACTTCCTGTCAGCGGCCGCTGAAGCAGGAAGCACGCGGCCGCCAGCAATGTGCGGCAGGAGCATCAGAGGAGCAGCAGAGGTGAGCTGGGCTGGGGGCAGTATCCATGAGACCTGGGGCATATCCATGAGACCTGGGGCATATCTATGAGACCTGGGGGCATATCCATGAGACCTGGGGGCAGTATCCATGAGACCTGGGGGCAGTATCCATGAGACCTGGGGCATATCCATGAGACCTGGGGGCAGTATCCATGAGACCTGGGGGCAGTATCCATGAGACCTGGGGCATATCCATGAGACCTGGGGGCAGTATCCATGAGACCTGGGGGCAGTATCCATGAGACCTGGGGCATATCCATGTGACCTGGGGCATATCCATGTGACCTGGGGGCAGTATCCATGAGACCTGGGGGCAATATCCATGAGACCTGGGGGCAATTTCCATGAGACCTGGGGGCAGTATCCATGAGACCTGGGGGCAATATCCATGAGACCTGGGGCATATCCATGAGACCTGGGGGCAATATCCATGAGACCTGGGGCATATCCATGAGACCTGGGGCATATCCATGAGACCTTGGGGCAGTATTCATGAGACCTGGGGGCAATATCCATGAGACCTGGGGGCAGTATCCATGAGACCTGGGGCATATCCATGAGACCTGGGGGCAATATCCATGAGACCTGGGGCACATCCATGAGACCTGGGGGCAGTATCCATGAGACCTGGGGCATATCCATGAGAGCTGGGGGCATTATCCATGAGAGCTGGGGGCATTATCCATGAGAGCTGGGGGCAGTATCCATGAGAGCCGGGGGCATTATCCATGAGACCTGGGGGCATTATCCATGAGACCTGGGGGCATATCCATGAGACCTGGGGGCATTATCCATGAGAGCTGGGGGGCATTATCCATGAGAGCTGGGGCAATATATACCCATATGAGCTGGGGCAATTATATCCAAGTGAACTGGGGGCAATTATATCCATGTGAACTGGGGAAAATATATCCATATAACCAGTGCTGTGTATATTATTCTTGGGGTTCAGTGCTGTGTATGTTATTCTGAGGGCTCAGTGCTGTGTATATTATTCTGGGGGCTCAGTGCTGTGTATATTATCCTGGAGGCTCAGTGCTGTGTATATTATTCTGGGGGCTCAGTGTTGTGTATGTTATTCTGGGGGTTGGTTCAGTGTTGTGTATATTATTCTGGGGGTTCAGTGTTGTGTATATTATTCTGGGGGCTCAGTGCTGGGTATGTTATTCTGGGGGTTCAGCGCTGTGTATATTATTCTGGGGGCTCAGCGCTGTGTATATTATTCTGGGGGCTCAGTGCTGTGTATGTTATTCTGGGGGTCCAGTGCTGTGTATATTATTCTGGGGGCACAGTGTTGTGTATATTATTCTGGGGGTCTGTGCCTGGATATATATATATATATATAATATATAAAATGCGTTAGTCCAGTTGCCACAATCACGAGTATACCTGTACGTAGTGATACCTTTCACTGATCAGTATAGTTTCCAGTTTACACTCTTGAAAGCTTGTCGTCTTTTAAATGTAAAGTTAACCCAATAAAAATGGTATCACCGGCACGTACTGCTATACTCGTGATATATATATATATATTTTCTTCAGGTAATGGGGGTTGTGGAATTCGTGGGTGAGTTCCCTCACTTTTTTTCCCAGGACTTGACCCCTGGGTGCCCTTCAGGAAAAGGAAGCGGCCTTGGGGATCGGTAATCAGTCCCATTTGTGTAAAGGGGATATTTCGTGCTATGATGATGGCTACACCCCTGGACTTTGATTCGGTGCAATTACTAAAGTACCCTACGGGGAAGTGTTTGTCTTGGAGGATAGGTCCATCTCGGTCCGAAAATGTGTTTCTTGGATAAATGCAATAGAGGTATGGTGGGCATAGAGTTCTCTAAGTAATCTTGAGAGCTGGGGCAATATATACCCATATGAGCTGGGGCAATTATATCCAAGTGAACTGGGGGCAATTATATCCATGTGAACTGGGGAAAATATATCCATATAACCAGTGCTGTGTATATTATTCTTGGGGTTCAGTGCTGTGTATGTTATTCTGAGGGCTCAGTGCTGTGTATATTATTCTGGGGGCTCAGTGCTGTGTATATTATCCTGGAGGCTCAGTGCTGTGTATATTATTCTGGGGGCTCAGTGTTGTGTATGTTATTCTGGGGGTTCAGTGTTGTGTATATTATTCTGGGGGTTCAGTGTTGTGTATATTATTCTGGGGGCTCAGTGCTGGGTATGTTATTCTGGGGGTTCAGCGCTGTGTATATTATTCTGGGGGCTCAGCGCTGTGTATATTATTCTGGGGGCTCAGTGCTGTGTATGTTATTCTGGGGGTCCAGTGCTGTGTATATTATTCTGGGGGCACAGTGTTGTGTATATTATTCTGGGGGTCTGTGCCTGGATATATATATATATATTATATATATATATATAAATAATAAAATGCGTTAGTCCAGTTGCCACAATCACGAGTATACCTGTACGTAGTGATACCTTTCACTGATCAGTATAGTTTCCAGTTTACACTCTTGAAAGCTTGTCGTCTTTTAAATGTAAAGTTAACCCAATAAAAATGGTATCACCGGCACGTACTGCTATACTCGTGATATATATATATATTTTCTTCAGGTAATGGGGGTTGTGGAATTCGTGGGTGAGTTCCCTCACTTTTTTTCCCAGGACTTGACCCCTGGGTGCCCTTCAGGAAAAGGAAGCGGCCTTGGGGATCGGTAATCAGTCCCATTTGTGTAAAGGGGATATTTCGTGCTATGATGATGGCTACACCCCTGGACTTTGATTCGGTGCAATTACTAAAGTACCCTACGGGGAAGTGTTTGTCTCGGAGGATAGGTCCATCTCGGTCCGAAAATGTGTTTCTTGGATAAATGCAATAGAGGTATGGTGGGCATAGAGTTCTCTAAGTAATCTTGAGCACTTTTCAGGGACGTTGAGGCCCCTAGCATTATAAGAGACCATGTGGAGCTGTTTAGCGGAAAACATCTCTATATCCCCCGCAGGCTGCCAATAAGGGAGAGCAGGGAAGAGGGGAGAGAAAGAGAAAGAAAAAAAAAAGGGGGGGGAAAGGAGGTAAGGTGCAGAAGGAGAAATAGATAGATACAGAAAGATAGTACAAGTGCAATAGGTGCAAGAGGAAAGAGATAAGAGCTGTAGAAGAGGGTGTGAATGAGTGTGATCGAAGAAATGAGACTGAAGACGTCAGAGGGAGGAGAGTAAACACCTCTGCCCCCCGCTCAGGAACAGCGACGTCAGAATCTCAAGGGGGGTGAAAAGAAGTAATAGTCTGGAAATAAGTAGAAATATATATGTCATAGGGAGTCCCCGACCAGTACCACCCGCGGGTGGTATCGTAGAGTGTATTGAGCCATGAGGAAGTATCGAACATAGAAGGTAAACATTTTCATAGAAGGAGAAGATATAAAGATAACCGGGTTGATAAAACAGTGTTATAAAAAAGATACAGTAACTAGTTTGAAGATCAGTACTATCCCAGAATCCACCGTAGATGTTAAGATCTGTTCATAACCATATATCTTTCTTGTCGAAAACTATATATACAAGTGTGAATCAGTATGAGAGAAGCCATGTAAATTAAACAGATTAAATTAAACAGATTAAACAGGGCCTCTACCTTTGGGCCCTGCCCCTCCTTCGCCTGCCCCCTCCCCTTATTCCCTTTTTTCGTCTACGTCCGTCCTTCATGTTCCTTTCCCTTATATTTGTGTAAATATATGTATATATATACATACAGGTATATTATAAATTTTTTTTATTATTTTCCCCCCCTTCCCTTCTCCCCATCCCTTTTATATTCCGTTGTCGTTATCCTCCTTTCCTTTCCATATCGATGTTCCGGGTTGAATATATCGTTGTTCAATTTGGGTACATGTATATACATATATTTTTTTATTGTTTTCTATTTTTTTTCCCCCTTTCCTCTCCCCCTCCCCCCTGTCCCCCCTCTCCCCTCCCTCCTATTTTCCTCCCCTTCTCCCCACCCCTCCCCGCCCCCTCCCTCCCTGTCCCCCCTCTCCCCTCCCTCCTATTTTCCTCCCCTTCTCCCCACCCCTCCCCGCCCCCTCCCTCCCACCTCTCCTTCCCTCCTTACTATGGCCCAGCTCATCCTCTCTCCTCCTTGTGAACCCGGCGACCAAACCTCTCAATCAGCCGGTCCCTTCGACATATAGTTATTATCTACTTTGTGCGATGGTGGGATGTGAACATAATATCGTCTATGCGTATCCCTTCGCCGTATGTAGCGCAAAAGGCAAAAACAAAAACAAAGCGCTGTACCGTTCTGGCGTGGGCAGGTATAGCAGTATGTTAGCCATCCAGAGAGGTTTCTGTATGAGGGGAGAATGAGGTCGGTATCCTACAGAGGGGGCAATAACAGTGGTTCTCTCATGTTCGCGAAAACAAGGCACGATTATGGTCGTAGGTACACGTCCCGACAATAGAGCCCTAGTATCATGTAAGGCCACCAAAGGCCAGAAGGCATTTTAGTAAAGTGTGTCATAGGGCAGTGGAAGAACAGCGTCGTGGTAAACAGAGGATGAGATGATAACTCAAAACAGGTGGTGAACTCCGAAAAGCCCGGTCCCAAAAGTCAGGGAAATAGTTACTGTTCAGGTGTGGCTCCGAGTTCCATCTCTACTCGGGAGCGTCTTCGGTTGCCTTGTCGCTGTAGTAAGGGGGCGGGGTCGCCGTCCGGAAATCCCCAGGATTGCAGTAGCATAGGCTCCCAGTTATCCAAATGAAGTGTGGGGAGGCCCACTGCCTCCAGGAATTTGGGGAGATCATTGTAGCCTCGTAAAGTAATGGGTCGGTTTTGTATCGATACAATGAGAGCCATTGGGAATCCCCATCGGTAGGGGATCTGGGCGTCCCTGAGAGCTGTTGTGATAGGTTTAAGTGCGCGTCTAGCTTGTAGAGTGAAACGGGATAGGTTCTGGAATAAGGAGATCTCTGATCCCTCAAAGAGCCAAACACGAGAGGAGCGTGCCGATAGCAAAAGTTCCTCTTTTAATGTAAAGTCAGTAAGATGGCACAGCACATCTCTCGGAGGGTCGTTTGGTTTTCTTGTAATCCGGCCACGGTCTCTGTGTGCTCTCTCCACGTGTTGGAGAGTGATTCGTGGGCCACGCAGAATATGGTTAAATAAACGTACAAGAAAGCTACGAAGGTCTAGGGTAGAGTCCGCCACCCCTCTGATGTGTATGTTTTGTCTCCTGGATCTATTCTCGAGATCATCGATCATGCGCGCCACTGTGTATAGTTGGTCCGGGGCTCCGGCCTGAGAGGTGTGAACTGGGGCGGCTGGTCTCGCTGCGGCCTCCTCCAGCTGCACCACGCGGGCCGACATTGCCGCCATATCCGCACGTACCTCTGTGATGTCCTTGCGGAGGTCTTCCCGGACTGCTCCGATGAGGTGCTGGATGTCATCTCTCGTGGGGAAGGCTACCATCTCCTCGATCCGACGTGTTCTAGCGTCGCTGTCCAGCCAGGATTCCTCCGAGTCGGCCTGAGAAGGTGGGGCCGCCATTTCTGGTTCCACAGCTCTATCCCGCGGTGCGCGTAAATAATGGTCCAAAGTCCCCGATGAAAGCTGTCTCGGGGTGTCCGGGGTGTCTCCGTTTAATCTTCCCCATGGCTCAAAAAGCAGTTAATCAGAGAGTATTTCGGGCGGTCTGGTCGGGAGCTACAGAGCTATGTGGCCATCTTCTTCCAGCGCTAGACCACACCCCCCTTATTAAATATTTATTAAACCGTTTATCTTTTTCACTGACATCTAGAAGTCTCTACATTTATTTTTTTAGGATTATTTTGGCATTTATCGTGATTTTTTTGGGTGAATTTTTATTAGGGATGAGCCGAATACTCCCCGAGTTCGGTTCGAAGCCGAACCCGAACTTTCCAACTGTTCTGGTCCGAACCCGAACCTGAACTCGGACCCCATACAAGTCAATGGGGCTGAAAATTCCGTTTTTAGAGTGCCCTCCAAGAGTGCATATATGCTAGATATTTGCCATAAAAAGTGTATGGGGGTCTGGGTAGTGCCCTGGGGGACAGGAAACAAGGACAAAAAGTTAAAAAAGAACGTTTTTAAAGGGACAGTGAGTTTTCCATGAAATAAGGGTTAAAAATAAAAACGAAAAATTCCTTCAAATATCGTGCCTAGGAGGTCCCCATAACCTGCCTGTGAAGTGGAGGATTTCTAGGATGTATAGAAATATGTAAAAACCAAAAAATGACATTTCAAATGACGGTAAATGCTTTTCCTTTAATCTATCCATAAACAACTGCTTGGGGCGGCAGTCTGTATGAAAAGAGGAGACATTTTCGGACACGCAGAAAAAGTTTACTGATTTTTTGGTGGTGAAATGCAGGAGAATGACTGGAGAATGGAAAATTCTAGGTCAAAATAGCCAAACCAGAAAAAATCTCCCATTTAGGCTAAGAATTTTTAACATGCGTTTAGGCTCACTTAATCACGGCCGCACTAGCAGCAAATGACGGGCAATGACAGCCAATATACGAAGTACGGTCACACGAAAGTCCGGCTGCGCAACGCAAGTGGAAAATGAACGCATTTTTTCGAGAGCGCAGAACCGCTAGTACGGACGTACAGAGTGCGCTGCGTCCACTAGCGGCGTGTGTGTGTGATTTGGAGACGTCAGACCCTGCTCATGTCCGGCCAACATAACGTCCAGACACCCAAAGTTTCCTGGTTTGGATCCGTAAAAAATCACGCACAAAAATGCGCATCGTATGACCGTTTTCGCGCATTCCGTGAAAAAATAAGGCAATGCGTTCGGACGCACTTTTTGACGGTCGCTGTGAAAAATCCGTTCGTCTGACCCTAGCCTTATCTCACTTTCCAAATCGGCTATTTGGTCCAGATTGTTCTCTTTTCCTGCCATTCTCCTGGTTTTCACCTTTCTCTGAACAACCCTGAGAGAGGTGAAAGCCAGGAGAACTGTCAGTAGAAGAGAACAATCTAGACCAAATAGCTAATTTGGAAAGCGAGTTAAATGGGAGAATTTTTCTGGTTTGGCTATTTTGACCTAGAATTTTCACTTCTCCAGTTATTCTCCTGCTCTTCACCGCTCTCTGAATAACCCTGTGAATGTTTAATCCCGAGGTGAAAAATAACATTGCTTAAGGCTGGGGTCAGACGAGCGCGGTTATCACGTCCGTGTTGCCGCACATTTGTACGTCCGTGGCAGCATAGCATTCTGACCAATGGAGCCCCACACACGAAGTACGTCCGCACGGAAGTGCGGATGCGTAGTGGACGCAGCAAACGGACGCAGGTTAGGCAAGAACGTAATACTGCTAGAACGGACGTGCGGAGTACGCCACGTCCGCAACGTCCTTGTAGCTTTGTATGTGAGTGATGAAACAAGGTCAGATGGACTGCATTTATAGGTCCAGCATTTTTGACGGACAGAATGTTTTTTCATTTTAATTTATTTTCCCTGCTACATCAGTCAAAAAATACATCAGTGAAAAAAACGGACTGTTTGGCCACTACCTTGTTGTCAGTCAGTAAGTACGTCCGTACTGCACGGACGCACAGTCCGTACAAAATGCGCTCATCTGACCCTAGCCTTAGATGTTTTTTCAAACACAAGTTAACCACTTGGCTGCTATGGGCGCGATGACATCTAATTCAGGCGCCCCCCCCCCCGCATGTGCGGAGGAAGCGCCTGAAAGGGAGGGGGGAGGTCCTTCGGACCTCTCTCCCTCCCGATCGCTGGGGGGCAGGGGGTTAATCCAGGCACCGTTTGGAAGGGCACAGCCTGCCCTTCCAAACGGTGGCTGTGATTAACCCCTGGGGAGCCGGATCACGAATCGGCGCTGAAAAGCGCCGGATCGTGATCCTCTCCTGGAGCTGGCCGACATCTTGGATGTCGGCCAAGCCTCCAGGAACTCCCCCTGAGGACTGGCGTCATCGTGCATAGCACGATGACGCCAGTCCTGGAGTTAACCCCTAGCTGCCACCAATGGTGGAGATAGGGGGTTCCAATGAACCCCCTATCTCCTGATCTGTGGCAGCTAGGGGTTAATGTTTGATATCGTTGGATCGGCCAGAGCATGGCCTTTCCAAGGATACCAAACATGAGCATGAAAAATGTTTTAAAAAAAATAATAAAAAAAAATAAAAAATAAAAAAAATATTTAAAAAAAAAATAATAATATTGTTTTTGTTTTTGTTTTGTTAATGCAGCAATATTGTTCCCATTTCAATTATAATGTGAACAATAATGCTGCACTAACGATTTTTGTATGCGGTGCGTTTGTTAAAAAAAGCTAAATTTTCCCCAAAAAAAAATGTAACGAGACCCCATTTCTAATTTTTTTAACAAGCGCACCCCATACAAAATATAACCGCAAACGATCGCATGTTAAAATGTGAAAAAAACCACTTTACACATAATAAATTATTGAACATTCAAATTTTATTGCATTTTTGTTATAATATATAGACATGACATAACGTATACATATAATAATGACATATTATGAATCTGCCAAGTCTGCCGGAAAGAACGATATATAATATGTCTGGGTCATATATCAAAATATGGCTACAAAACGCGGTTAATCATGATGAGCGAAAGCGGTAAAAATGACCTCAGCATTTTGTGAAAAGCCTCAGCAGCGAAAGGGTTAAATGCAGCATATTAGGATGTTTTAGGGAAATTAATTCTCAAATCTCAATCAGACACCACCCCACCTTCAGTATGTTGTACAATGTATCAAATTGATTACCAGACTAAAAACACCTGGTGTTATGCCCGTTTGTGAACAGAGGTCATTTAGAGTTGATAATCTTTCCACGTACACATTAGTTTTTAATTCAATATCTAATAAACCGTTGCTTATAATATTCTGCAGTAAAGAGTCTCTTTATTTCTAGATTTTTTTGTATTTTTTTAAGCATTTTCTATACTTTTTTCAAAGTTTCTTTTTTTTTTCAACTCGAACCGAACAGACCCAAAAAGTTCGAAATTCACGAACTTTCGAACTGCCAAAGTTCGGGTCGAACTCCGAACCGTCCGAACCCGAACAGCTCATCCCTAATTTTTATGTCAGTGAAATTACAGAAATTTGATTGTCTGTGCTGCAGTTCGCCATGGTGCCGATCAGTGCTTTGTAGCTGCAGTGAAATTCCCCATAGAGAAGTAATGGTTAATCTATTCAAAGAACAACGAACAATACCTCATTGTCGGTGAAATGCCCTGATGTTCGGTGCTGCAGTTCGCCAGGTTTAAACAGGAGAATCCCATTCTCCCATCCCATATACGTGTTCGATTTTGCGTACTTCGGGGACTCTGTAGACTGTAGTGAATGCTTTATTCACAGTAGAGTCGGTAAATTGAACTCGCCCAAGTGCGCCGAACGAGAGAGCACCAAAATGTCAGTGACATTTCGGTGCTCTCTGAATAACCCCTTATGTTTGATGATCACTGAGTGACTACTGTTGTAGATCAATAATATAAAATGACTACTGGATGGCCTCCAAAGTAATCCTGTTTCTCTTCGGCTTTCAGCCACGTAGAATAGGTCAGTGTGAACACTTATGAAGTGATTGTTAAATATCTAAGGCTAGGGTCAGACGAACGCATTTTTCGCGTTGTCCGTGAAAAAGTGCGTTCGAACGAATGGATGTATTTTTTCACAGAATACGCGATAGCGGTCATACGATGCGCATTGTCGTACGTGATTTTGTACGGATCATCAATAAAACACTTTTTGCGTCTGCACGTTATGTTGGCCGAACATTAGCAGCGTCTGACGTCTCCTAATCACGCACACATGCCGCTAGCGGACGCAGCGCACTCTGTACGTCAGTACTAGCGGTTTGACGTTCTCAAAAAAATGCGTTTGTTTGCCACTTGCGTTGCGCGGCGCCGTTCTTCGTATGCTGCCCGGCATTGGGTGTCATTTGCTGCTAGCACGGCCGTGATTAAGTGCGGCTAAACGCATGTTAATACTGCGTTCGTCTGACCCCAGCCTTAGGTATAACAGATTCCACTTACAACCCCCTTTAAAAATAAAAAAATCAGTGGGATAGAAAACCATTTTATATTACTAACTAAAAATGCTACAATCCACATGAACTTTGGGTGTAGAATATTTTTTTAAACAAAAAAAATAGCACTAAGCAATATGTGGGCATTGTTGAGGGGGACATTTGGATTGTCTGTGGTGGCTAGGTCACAAGCAGGAAGACAGAATATTTAGGCTTGTTTTGTGTCAGTTTAGTTGGTAGGATGTGGTTGATATTTCAGTGGGCAGTCAGCAATTTATTTTTGCAGACAAGTCATTTTGTGTCACTGGCTTACAGTCAAGTATGACTATGCGTTTAAAAATAAAACACCCTGGGGGGCGTGGCTGGCTCTGAAAGGGACAAGACGTGTCGTGAGGGAGCTCTGCAGGATTCGCCTGATATTGTTTTTTTTTAGCTGGAACCCCTCATCAATTTGCCCATTATTAGGGTCCCTGGACGGCTAGCCATAACGGGGATTGCTCCGGTGACCGTTTTTGCCCTCCACCCGGAGCACAGCAGAGTTTTAGCCCGGCGGGTCTGATTCCCTGGCGGCCATCTTGCGGCCTACCCATCTGCCTCCGGGTGCTCGTTGCTCCTCCTGCTCCGCTTGTAGAGAGCCCGACCCGGTGCTTGGTGGATGCAGACTGAGAGGATGGAGGGCCCCTGTCTTCCGGCTGTGTCTGTGATGCCTGGGGACCTGATATTGACGGAACGAGTGGGATGGAGCGGCCCCCCCCCCACCGGTGGCATGGAGGCTGCGTTTGCGGCCCTTGAGGCCTGCTTGGAGCAGCTGGGGAGGAGGAAGAGAGCCCGATTTCCCGGGGCTCGTGGGGGCGACTGATGGCCGCGTGGAGGACTGGCCGGGTGACCGCAGACCAGAGAGTGGATGCAGAGATCCAGGAGGTGGACGCTCTCGGAGAGGATCCAACCTTGTGCCCCGCTGGACCCTGCTGGATCGTGCCTGATGCTATGGAGAGGTACGTCGGGATCGGCGACCTGACTGAGACGCTGACCCCGGGGCTGTCTGGAGGGGGCGAGCTGGAGTCTTGCGACGTCCAGGTGGCGCTGGATTCACCGGACCCGGAGATACCGTACTCCAGACGTAAGCCTGCGGAGACTGACCCCCTGCCGATGGCCGTTCAGACGGCACCGCGGTACCCACTGACACGTGCAGCTGTACCCCGAGCATCTGACGGAGGAGGGTATGGAGAGTATCAGGTCCAGAGGCGACTTGGAGGTCAGCTTTATGACTGCAGGCTCGCTGTGCTTGGAAGCCCCGGTCTCGCATGCAGTGTACTACCTGTCTTACGTAAGCTACCATTTCGGGATACGGGGTGATGAATCCTTTATTTTCTGGATGACCTGTTGTTTTAACTCCTGCGACCATTTTCTTTCACACCGATGACTCTTATTTGGATTCTCCTCTTGCTGTTTAATCTTCATCCTGCTGGTCCAGAGACGCTTCGGCCACTATTTTATTTTGTTTTATTTTTTCTTGATGACATTCCCCGGCCGGGGATAACTTTTGAGACTTTAGTTTTGCGAACCAAAGTTTTTTTTTTCGCTGACTTTTGCTTTGACCCCTCCCCCCCCCTATTTTTCGACTTCTTGCTGATTTTTCCTGTGAACGCCCCCCCCTTCCCATGTTATAAGTGAGTTTTATGAGAGTACAATATTTGGCCCTGCGAGGCCAACTATGCTGGTAGGTTTGTGACCTCTTTTTGCTTTACAAAATAAAAATCTTAAATATAAAAAAAACAAAAAAAAAAAAAACACCCTAAACAAAGTTAATAATGTAGCTAATGATTTGGAATGAATGAATAGGGAAAAAAAATATTTGAAAAAGACCAGAAGATGATAAAACATGCAGGGTCCTATTACAATCTTCACGCAAACGTTTGCACGTGCGCAAAAATGCATTAACGCGAGGGGAAAAACCCTTTGCGCAGAACATTGTGAGCGCAAATGTGTTTGTAATACCATCCGCGTACCAGCGCACAATCTATACACAGTTTTTAACGCACAGCTTTCGCGCGCATAATTTTAACAACTCCGTTTAACTCCGTCAATGCGCGTAAATTAACGTTGGCATTACAATCCTCGTGGATTTTTTCATCTGTCAAAAAATAACGTGCGTAAAACTGACGCGCAAAAATGCGCGCGCATTAACGTTGCGTGCAGAAATCGGTGTGCAAACTGTTTTTCACGCGATTCAGCCAATCAGAATTAAAAAACACAATTGTCTCCCGTTAAGTTTTTGCGCCTGTCAAAATCCATCTGAGTATATATATACTGTATGCTGCAGCAATAATAAAAACACACACAACTTCTCAATTTTATTGTTTGGGTATGCGTAGAATGTTTAACTATTCTTTGCTGCATTTTTTTTTTGGGCTTGTGCATTTGGTTTCGGCCAGGACGTTCAGATTTGCCATTAACACCAGCTTTTAGGAGTTGTTAAAATTATGCGCGCAAACGCTGTGCGTTAAAAACTACGCATATATTGTAATACCATCCGCATACCAGCGCACAGACGCATTTGCATTCACAATGTTAAGTATAGGACGCACGCAGTACAGTAAGATGACAAGGGATTTGCGCAGGTTCACCCGCGTTGACGACTGCGCGCGTTTGTTGCGCTGACATTGTAATACGATGTTCTGCACAAAGGGTTTTGCCCCTCCCGTTAATGCATTTTTGCACGCGCGCAAACGTTGGTGAAGATTGCAATAGGGCCCGATATATTTCATCTCCAGAATCATGTTTTTGTCTATAACTTTTTTCCCAAGTATTGATTGGATCCCTGAAGGATCTTGCAGGTTTAGTGAGATGGATCCTAACTAATTACCATGCTGAATGCTACAGACTAGATGCCACAGTCTTCTGTAGTCAAAAAATAGTTTTATGTTCATATTAGAATGCCATGTAACTGAGCAAAGAGTTTTACTTTGCTACTTTTGGGTTAAATTTGCCTTCAAAACCATTCAATATTAATAGACAGCAGAGGGGAGAAACATTTAAAAGTGAAATCACCCCACAAGATGATATCTTTTCAATTTGATTGGTGAATACCTTTTTCGCTAGAAATTGACATGCTATAATACAAAAAAACTGGTCAATACTAGCCAATAAGTGTGAGAACTCCCCAACATTTCTGTCCTCCCATAATTCCTGTCACATATACGAAAATACCCGAAGTTGTAACAGCTGCAGCGTTTCTTTATGTTGCTTAAGAGAATTCCATTCCTCTGGTAAACACAAAGAAATTGTAATTTTCATGCATTCTCAATGCAAGCAAGCAACTTTAAATGGAAACATTTTTGTAAAATTGTGTCTGAATAAAAGGGTATTGCAGCTTTCCAGTATGTCAGACAAATGGGAAGTTTCCCTGCTTAAATGATGAGGGGACTGTGTTTTTCACGAATACCTGATCCCAAAACAAAGTACACATCACAACTTGAACTGCTGGTCTTTAGAGTAGCTGATAAATAGCTAACTAATAGATGAACACACAGGAACAGTGGCGACTCTAGGAACAATATTTAGGGGGGGCACAGAAGATACCGCAGTCAAAACTGGGGGGGCACTAATAATTTTCACCACTAAATCACACCACTGAATAAAACTAAGGGCCCTATCACCTGGTGTGAGCTAAAACGCATTCACTAAAGGAAAAATTTAGCGCGAGTCGCTAAAACTTACAGGGTTATTCAGAGAGAGGTGAAAAGCAGGAGAATGACTGGAGAATGGAAAATTCTTGGTCAAAATAGCCAAACCAGAAAAATTCTCCCATTCATCTCACCCTCCAAATCGGCTATTTTAACCTAGAATTTTCTATTCTCCAGTCATTCTCCTGCTTTTCACCGCTTTCTGAATAACCCTGTTAGTGCCTGACGACCTACTAACAGATCACCTTGTCCGGGGTAGTCCATGAACAAGGTCGTTTGGCGCACGCTAGGGAAACTCTAAGACCCGGGCTGAGACCCACCGCTAATGCGGTTGTGTACAGGATAGAACTGTTTTTCTTTTCCATACCTATCCCCCGCCCTCACAAGCTTGAATATGAATACATCCAGTGAATATCCTCACACCCCTGCATTATTAAAATCCTCCACGGTGGCCATATCATCCATGTTTATATGCACACATATATTAAGGCTGATGGACATTGCATGATAAATGCCACCTAACAGCATGTAGAATCATTACAATGCATTTAATAGATCCAAAAGGAAGGCCAGGTGAGCGACAAAAGTTTCCCTGCTACAGCATATAAATAATACATGTTTCAGGGCAAAACTTATCCATGTGTCCCTTTAAACATGGTCCACGCAGTCACCCTAATAATCAACTGCTTACATACTATGAATAACCCCCAGCTTAAAATGTTTAAAATTAGGCAATATATTAGAATTAGGATATATGTGGATAAAGGATACATTTATAATAGAGCCGACTGCAACAGCAGCGAGATTGCTGGCCAGATCCATTACTATGGTGTATGGGGCCAAGAGAACACCTGTGCTGCATATTAATTTTGGACGAGGACCTGGCTTTTCTGTTTTTTTGGAGTTAGCACCATGGTTGAGCAGCAGGTAAAATGTTGCAAATAGTGCACCTCAATTGATTTAGCGCTGGCACCAAGTTAGGCTAGGGTCAGACGAACGCATTTTCACGTTGTCTGTGAAAAAGTGCGTTCGAACGAATGGACGCATTTTTTCACGGAGTACGCGATAGCGGTCATACTATGCGCATTTGCGTTCGTGATTTTGTACGGATCATCAATAAAACACTTTGTGCATCTGGACGTTATGTTGGCCGGACATTAGCAGTGTCTGACATCTCCAATTCACGCACACACGCCGCTAGCGGACGCAGCGCACTCTGTACAACCGTACTAGCCTGCTACTACGGCCGTGATTAAGTGCGCCTGCACGCGCGTTCGCACTGCCTCAGTCTGACCCTAGCCTGATCTGTTAGCTGCAAAAGCGCTAGAGATCTCTAGTGCTCCCCATGTTAAGTAAAGGACGCGGAAAGTACAGTAAGTTTGTGGTACAAATCGCTAATAGCAACGCGCTAAGTGATTTTTCCCATTTGTAGCGGGAGGCAAATGATCTGTTGGTCAGGCGCTAGACTCCATTAACCTGGCGCTAACGCAAAATCACGCCGACGCAAGGGTTAGCTCACACCAGGTAATAGTGCCATAAATAAGTATATATAAATAAGATTCCAAAACCCCAGAGTAGTGTGATGCGGTGAGTAATGTGATGCAATGATGCCTTTTGGTTGTACTAACCTGATACTTAAATTCAATATTTTATTTGCCGCAATTCGGCAGTTTTCGCTGAATGTCTGCTGCTTCAGCGACTCCACTTTTAGCAAATTACAGTGACCATTCGCTAAATAGGGAATTCACCTTATTTTCGGCAAAATAAATTCCCCGAAATGTGACGAAAAGCAGAGCATCTAAAGATCATTAGACCCTTTAGATTCTAACTTCCATAATAACCCCGAAAATGCCATAAACCCAGGGAAATACAATAAAAATAATAAACAATGTGGCATTTAGCCTACCCATCAACCCGTAAAATGCCACTCATCAAGGGAAAACCTGAAATGAATACACTGAGGCATGTAGCTACCCATCAACCCGTAAAATGCCATTAATCAAGGAAAAAACAAATGTATACTGTAAGGGATGAAGCCTACCCATTAACCCTTAATATACAACGAAAACCAAGGCAAAAACTAACGTAATACACAATGTAGTGTATAGTCTGAACATTAACCATTTCACTGCTGAGCCATTTCAACCCTGCGAAAATGTTTAAGTACACGTTTTTATTCAATGTTTTATGACATTTACTTCGCACTGAAGATGGTCATGTTGGGTATCATTGGAAAGGCCAGAATCTGCCCTTTCAAATGACACCTAGTTCGTCCATATACGAATCATTGCGACGGAGATACGTTGGTCCGAAGAAGTGTGGGAAGCTGGATGCTGATTTTTGGTGGGGGGGCACATGGGGGTGCAAGGAATATCCTAGGGGGGGAAATTGCCCCCCCTTGCCCCCTGTAGAGTCGCCTATGCACAGGAAGCACACAGGGTTATTCAAAGAGATCCGAATTGCTTGTGAAAGGTAACCGAACGCTGAAAATCAGCGTTGGTTACCTTTCTTGGCCATTCGGCTATCCAGAGAGCAGGCAATACGCCAAATCCTGGCGAATTGCCTGCACATACGGTGCCTGTTCGGTGCCTGTTTGAGGGCAGTGAAATCCCCATAGAGAAGCACTGCTTCGGCTATTCAGAGAACACAAACCAGCAGTGAAAGGTTCCCCTAATGTCCTGCCATTCGGTGGTTTAATTCAGCAAGTTTGTTCAGGAGAATCCCATAGGCTTCAATGTTAAAAATATTCCCGTTTTAATTCAATATCTAATAAACCATTCATTATAAAATTCTGCAGCAAAAAGTCTCTTTATTTATAGATTTTTTAGCATACCTTAACCCTTTCGCTGCTGAGGCATTTCCCGCCTCTGTGCTGAGCTAATTTTTACTGATTTTGCTCATCATGTTTAAACGTGTTTTGAAGGCTTATTTTAGTATATGACCCAGACATATCATATATCGTTCTTTCCGTCAGACTCGGCAGATTCATAATATGTCATTATTATATGTATACCTCATGACCTGTCTGTATATTATAACAAAAAATGCAATAAAATATGAATTTTCAATAATTTACAACGTGTAAAGTGTTTTTTTTTCACATTTTAACATGCGAGCAATTGCGGTTATATTTTGTATGGGGTGCGCTTGTTAAAAAATTAGAGATGGGGTCTCGTTACTTTTTTTTGGGGGAAAATTATGCGATTTTTAACAAACGCACCGCATACAAAAATCGTTAGTGCAGCATCATTGTTCCCATTATAATTGAAATGGGAACAATATTGCTGCATTAACGAACCAAAAAAAAAAAACAATTTTTTTTAAAATACTTTTTTATTTTAAATTTTGTTTAAAAAAACCTTTCATTTTCATGTTTGGTATCGTTGGAACGGCCATGCTCTGGCCGATCCAACAATACCAAACATGAACCCCTAACTGCCACGGATCGGGAGATAGGGGGTTCATTGGAACCCCCTATCTCCACCATTGGTGGCAGTTAGGGGTTAACTCCAGGACTGGCGTCATCGTGCTATGCACGATGATGCCAGTCCTCAGGGGGCATTCCCGGAAACTTGGCCGACATCCAAGATGTCAGCCAGCTCCGGGAAAGGATCACGAACTGGCGCTTTTCGGCGCCGATTCGTGATCCAGCCCCCATGGGGTTAATTCCAGGTACCGTTAGGAAGGGCAGGCTGTGCCCTTCCAAACAGTGCCTGTATTAACCCCCTGCACGCCGGCGATCGGGAGGGAGAGAGGTCCGAAGGACCTCACCCCTTCCTTTTCAGGCGCCTCCTACGCACTTGCGGGGGGGGCGTCTGAATTAGGTGTCATTGCGCCGCCGCGATGACACCTAATTAGGCTGGCGGCGGTTCCGGGTGCTGGGCTGACATTGAGGATGTCAGCCCGGACCGGGGGGCCCAGCAATCGGCCGGAACCCGGCCGATCGCTGGCCCCAAAGGGAGGACGCGCTCAGCACGTCCACCGCAAGGAACGTTACCTGCGGGTGGACGCGCTGAGCGCGTCCTCCGCAGCGAAGGGGTTAAGCATTTTTCAGATTTTTTTTTTTTTTTTAAAAGTCCGATTTTTTTAAATTTATTTTTAAGTTTACCTATTTTTTCTGTAACAGCCCTCTTTATTATCATTCCCTGGACCTCCTGTGAAAATTTCAGACATTTTCGCTCAGTAGTTTCTTTGCAAACAGTGTTTCATTTTCCCAGATTCATACAAATGGTTTTGCTAATTTATTCACTGCCTCCTCTACGTCACAGCTGCTTCGGCTCTGTGTGATTCGGGCTCCTGTTCGGGTTTTTCGAAGGTTAATCCAGATGTTTTTGCTTGTTTTCAGCGTGCATTCGATTAGTTTTCGTCAGGTTTGCGGCAGCTTTTCCCTGCAATTCGGGGACCCTGTGCTGTTTGCTGAATACACCGCAGGGTCACCGAAATGCAATCG
This sequence comes from Leptobrachium leishanense, assembly GCA_009667805.1. Lineage (NCBI taxonomy): Eukaryota > Metazoa > Chordata > Amphibia > Anura > Megophryidae > Leptobrachium > Leptobrachium leishanense. The sequence goes on along the minus strand of CM019067.1, from coordinate 151,348,866 downwards.
GCAAAAGGAACCGAATTGAAGAGAACGAAAAGTCACCGTACGTGCGGTGACTTTTCGAATCTCTTTGGATACCCCGGACAGAGTCACAGAAAAAGTCAGAGTCATAGACCAGCCAGTTATTCAAGCCAGAGGTTGGTACACGGGGTTAATAATACACAGCAGGGGATAAGGCTCAGAGAATACTCAAGGTCGGTACACGGGGTTACATATACACAGGAGCAAAAACACACTATCTGGTAACTGGAAACCATGACAGGAAACCTTGGCAAAGGGAATCCCGGCATTTAAACCAGCGGGCGCTGCTGATTGGTCTGTCACAAAGCAGTGTCCATGGTCAACATACCGCATCACTCCTCTACACCCAAGAGCCCACAATAAAACCGGCCATTGGCAGGTGTCCAACGAGAGTGATGCTTCCAGCAGCCGGAGGGAGCCGGAGGCAGGGCTGGTGCACCCACTAGACAAGCTAGGGAAATGCCTAGGGCCACCTAGGGGCACAGCTGAGCCCAACCTGTGTTCCATTATTATACCCTTTCCTCATTGTGCGGCTCGTGTAGCCGGCAGTGGTGGCTCGCAAAACCGACATTGTCGGCTCACGGACCCCTGGTAGCGGCATAGAAGTTGGGCGTCTTATGGTGATGCACAGGCACCACCAGATGACGTGTGGGCGTCACCAGAGGCAGATATAAGGGAAAAAAAAGGAAAGAGAAACGCACAGAAGAAAGAGAGAAAGGCACAAAAGAAAGAGAAAGAAAGAAAAAGGCAGAGGAAAGAAAGAGGCACAGACTAATCCTGTGCCCGACCAGTACAGGAGTAAGATGGGCACCGAATGACTGTTTGCGGTCCCCGTGCACAGTGTGTGTGTGTGTGTGTGTGTCCCTGCAGCGTGTTTTTTGTGTCCCAGTGCACAGTGTGTGTCCCCCCACGCAGTGGTGTATTTAGGTTTTGTGCTGCCCTAGGCCTGACTAAACTCATGCACCCCCTAATTTAAATTTGAGGCACCCCTTCCTGTCAAGGACACACCTCTTCCTGGTTAATCTTCACCCTTCCTCTTTAAGCTCCACCTTTTCCTCTTAGAGCTCCGCCTTTTCCTCTCTTTATATTAAAGGTGGATACCAAGTGCCTACTTGTATATTTTGTATACCATTTCAAATGTATCTACTTGAGATAAATAAAACTATGAAATGTTTAAATTCAAGCATTTTTACAAAGAACAGCCACGCATGTCAAGTATACTGGATCACAGCCGCTCTAATTGGTTGAACAATAAAATCCACAGAAACGTGCACTGCATATGAGCGTATCACAGAACTGCACAGCAATAAATCTCACAGTAATGTGCAGTGTGTATGAGCATATCCCAGAGCTCCAGGGCAATAAAACTCACAGTACTATGCAGTGTGTATCACAGAATCCACAGCAATAAAAGTCCCAGCAATGCAATGTTTGGTGTGTGTGTCAGCGTATCAGAATCCACAGCAATAAAAATTCCAGCAATGCAATGTGCAGTGTGTATGAGTGTATCAGAATCCACAGCAATAAAACTCCCAGTAATGCAATGTGCGGGTCAGCGTATCAGAAGAATCCACAGCAATAAAACTCCCAGCAATGCAATGTGCGGTGTGTGTGAGTGCATCAGAATCCACTGCAATAAAACTCCCAGCAAACAGAGTGTATATGAGCACACAGCAATTATTTATTCTACATTTACCGGCCTCCGTCCGCAGTAGGGCTGTGTGCAGAGTCAGCAGGGACTGTGTACAGACTCAGCAGGAGGTCCCTCCAGGCCACGTTAGGATCGCGGCTGTGCCTGTGCGTGGAGCCATCTTGTCAGCAGTGGGGTGCCACTGCCAGAGGGTGCACAGTGGCTTTGATTCCCTTCCCGGTGGGTGTTCAGTCCAAAATAGAGTGACAGTCCATGTTAACGAAAGGGCGGGCAGCTGAGTGCGTGCGTGTCACGTGGTTCAGTTAGTCAGGTGGTACTGAGACTCAGTACCACTTGACTGACCGGACCGAGTGTGACCTGCACGCACGCAGCCTCACCAGGAGCCAGGCAGCTCAATGACAAATTTCTATCACTGCAGTGCTGGTTAAGGAAAGGTCCACTTTAAACAGCAGTAAGCAGACAGGGCTTCATATACTGCTGATACCCCTCCTTTACCTGCCGTTTACGGTCATCTTCTCTCTCTGCACACAAATCACATCCCCCTCCCCTCTCCTAGAGCTGCTGTGGGGCAGGGGAGGAGCTATGGAGGGAGGAGAGGGGGATTTTTATTCTATTCGATTTTATTCCATATGCAAACGCCCTGCTCCGCTGCTCGTTGTTTGAGAACACAGCTCAAAGCTGACACACAGTGACAGTGACACCTCCTAGTATCCCCTAATGACACCCCAATAATCACTGGTACCTGGGGCGGCCCGCCCTCCGCCACTCCTAAGTACACCACTGCTCTGGTGATATGCTCACACACAAGTTTGGCAAACTGCCAGCAAGTACGGTGCTGTTTGAAGGCATTGCAAATCCCCATAGAGAAGTAATGGTTAATCTATTCAGAGAACACCAATCAGCAGAGAAATGGCAGTGAAATGCCCTGATGTTCGGTGGTTTCAATCAGCAGGTTTATTCAGGCGAACCCCATAGGTTTCAATGTTAAAAATATTCCCGTTTTTATGCAATATCTAATAAACCATTTATTATTTTAATCTGCAGTAAAAAGTCTTTATTTATTTATCAAATTTTTTTTAGTACCTTTTAGTAATTTTTCAGAATTTTTTGGACAAAATTCCCCCCCCGCTTTTTTTTAATAGCGGTTTTTCTTTTTTCTGTAACAGAACTTTTTATTAACAATCATAGGATCTTATATGTAAATTCCAGACATTTTCGTTCAGTAGTTCTTTTGAAAACAACAGGCCGTGGGTTTGCGGTGGCAGCATACAACAGCGGCCGACTCCATGCACTTTGGGGACCCTGCGGTCACTGGTGTATTTTGGCCTAGGCCAAGGCCAACAAGGCCTAGGCCTAGGGCGGCACTTTGCAGGGGGCGGCGGCCCGCTGGGTGGCCCCACCCCTAAAAAAAAAAAAATTTTTTTTTTTACTTTTGCAAACTATTTTACCAGGAAGAAAACATTGAGATGTCACTAATTTTCAAGTATGTCCTGGGTAGGCAAGGCCTAGGCTTTCACTTTCCAGGGGGCAACAAAAAACCTCACCACTAATTGGGTTACTCACAGAGCACCGAAATGACGCCAACATCTTGGTGTTCTGTAGTTCCCTGCACTTCGGGGAATAAAATTTCCCCACCCTGCAGTGAATTCACCATTCACCACAGGGTCCCCAAAGTGCATGGAGTCGGCCGCTGTATGCTGCCACCGCAAACCCATGACCTGCTGTTTTCAAAAGAACTACTGAATGAAAATGTCTGGAATTTACATATAAGATCCTATAATTGATAATAAAAAGCTCTGTTACAGAAAAAGAAGAACCGCTATTAAAAAAAAGGGGGGGTTTTGCCAAAAAAATTATGAAAAATTACTAAAAGATACTAAAAAAAAAAATCAATAAATAAATAAAGACTTTTTACTGCAGATTAAAATAATAAATGGTTTATTAGATATTGCATAAAAACAGAATATTTTTAACATTGAAACCTATGGAGTTCGCCTGAATAAACCTGCTGATTGAAACCACCGAACATCAGGGCATTTCACTGACATTTCTCTGCTGTTTGGGGTTCTCTGAATAGATTAACCATTACTTCTCTATGGGGATTTGCACTGCCTTCAAACAGCACCGTACTTGCTGGCAGTTCACCAAACTTGCGTGTGAGCATATCACCAGATCAGTGGTGTACTTAGAGGAGTGGCGGAGGTCAGGCCGCCCCAGGTACCAGTGATTATGGGGGTGTCATTAGGGGGTACTAGTTGGTGCCACTGTCACTGTGTCAGCTTTGAGCAGTGTTCTCAAACAATGAGCGTTTGCATACGGAATAAAATCGAATAGAATAAAAATCCCCCTCTCCTCCCTCCATAGCTCCTCCCCTGCCCCGCAGCAGCTCTAGGAGAGGGGAGGGGGATGTGATTTGTGTCCAGAGAGAGAAGATGACAGTAAATGGCAGTTAAAGGGGGGGTATCAGCAGAATATGAAGCCCTGTCTGCTTACTGCTGTTTAAAGTGGACCTTTCCTTAACCAGCACTGCAGTGATAGAAATTTGTCATTGAGCTGCCTGGCTCCTGGTGAGGCTGCGTGCGTGCAGGTCACACTCGGTCCAGCCAGTGAGGTGGTACTGAGTCTCAGTACCACCTGACTGGCTGTACCACGTGACACGCACGCAGCTGCCCGCCCTTTCATTTACATGGACTGTCACTCTATTCTGGACTGAACACCCACTGGGAAGGGAATCAAAGCCACGGTGCACCCTCTGGTAGTGGCACCCCACTGCTGACAAGATGGCTCCACGCACAGGCACAGCCGCGATCCTAACGTGGCCTGGAGGGACCTCCTGCTGAGTCTGTACACAGTCCCTGCTGACTCTGCACACAGCCCTATCGCGGAGGCCAGTAAATGTAGAATAAATAATTGCTGTGTGCTCATATACACTCGGTTTTCTGGGAGTTTTATTGCAGTGGATTCTGATGCACTCATACACACCACACATTGCATTGCTGGGAGTTTTATTGCTGTGGATTCTGATACGCTGACCCGCACATTGCATTACTGGGAGTTTTATTGCTGTGGATTCTGTGATACACACTGCATAGTACTGTGAGTTTTATTGCCCTGGAGCTCTGGGATACACTCATACACACTGCACATTACTGTGAGTTTTATTGCTGTGCAGATCTGTGATACGCTCATATGCAGTGCACGTTTCTGTGGATTTTATTGTTCAACCAATTAGAGCGGCTGTGAGTCACTGTCTGAGCTTGGCATCAGTGTTCACTGGCAGACTTGATGCTCTGATCTGGATGCAGGTTTGGTAGCATGGCACAGGAAGAAAGCTGCCCTTCTGATATGAGGCTGGTACTTTGCTCCCTTTGCAATGGGTACCCTGCGTAAAACTACCACTGCTGAGCACAAACCTGGCATTGCCCAGCAAAGCCCATGTCTTCCTGTCTTTACACACAGTAGATAATCTGTGGTTTTCTCAGGGGAATTCTCAGGGGAATAAAGTGAGGGGGGCTGACTGCTGGCAGCAGGCAGCCCCCCACTTTATTCTCCCCCCCTCCCCTCACAGCACACACATTTCTGTGAGTTTTATTGCTGTGGTGCTCTGTGATATGCTTATACACACTGCACATTTCTATGGGTTTTATTGCTGTGGAGCTCTGTGATACGCTTATACACACTGCACATTACTGTGAATTTAATTGCTGTGGTGCTCTGTGATATGCTTATACACACTGCACATTACCGTGAGTTTTATTGCTGTGGAGCTCTGTGATTCGCTCATACACACTGCACATTACTGTGAGTTTCATTTCCTCTAAAGAGGAAAAGGTGGAGCCTAAAGAGGAAAAGGTGGGGCCTATAGAGGAAGGGATGTGCTTTAAACAGGAAGAGGTGTGGTCTTGACAGGAAGGGGCGTGCCAAATTTAAATTAGGGGGTGCACGAGTTTAGTCAGGCCTAGGGCAGCACAAAACCTAAATACACCACTGCCTGCGGTGAATGGTGAATTCACTTCAGGGTGGGGAAATTTTATTCCCCGAAATGCAGGGAACTACAGAACACCAAAATGTTGGCGTCATTTCGGTGCTCTGTGAGTAACCCATTTAGGCTAGGGTCAGACGAGCGCAGTGCGAACGCGCGTGCAGGCGCACTTAATCACGGCCGTAGTAGCAGCAAGTGCCAGGCAATGACGGCCAATATACGAAGTACGGTCGCACAAAAGTCCGGCTGCGCAACGCAAGTGGAAAACGAACGCATTTTGTCGAGAACGTAAAACCTCTAGTACGGTTGTACAGAGTGCGCTGCGTCCGCTAGCGGCGTGTGTGCGTGAATTGGAGATGTCAGACACTGCTAATGTCCGGCCAACATAACGTCCAGATGCACAAAGTGTTTTATTGATGATCCGTACAAAATCACGGATGCAAATGCGCATCGTATGACCGCTATCGCGTACTCCGTGAAAAAATGCGTCCATTCGTTCGAACGCACTTTTTCACAGACAACGCGAAAATGCGTTCGTCTGACCCTAGCCTTAGTGGTGAGGTTTTTTGTTGCCCCCTGGAAAGTGAAAGCCTAGGCCTTGCCTACCCAGGACATACTTGAAAATTAGTGACATCTCAATGTATCCTTCCTGGTAAAATAATTTGCAAAAGTAAAAAAAAAAAGAAAAAATTATTTTTTTTATTTTTTTTATTTTGGGGTGGAGCCACCCGGCGGGCCGCCGCCCCCTGGAAAGTGCCGCCCTAGGCCTAGGCCTTGTTGGCCTAGGCCAAAATACACCAGTGCCCCCACGCGCACAGTGCGTGCGTTCCCCCTGCGTTTTGACCGTTAACAATTTTTCCGGAGGGGGGGGGGGGGTAAAAAATAGCTGATCTTGCCTAGGGTGCAAAATAGTCTAGCACTGACACTGGCCAGAGGGGCGTGCAGCCCCCGATGTAACGACCCCATCACTCATCTTTTGTTTAACAGCTTTTAACTGCATAATACTTCCAGTTCATTTCATTTATTTGTAGATCAATAGTCATTTTATAGAATTTGCTAATATATGGGAGTATAGAAAAGTTCAATAAACATTATCACAGCTTATCATGCAATATGTGGATATGCCACCCAGTTGACTTTCACAACTTGGCCCAAGAAGCTGTTGGTCTCCAAAACTACCAACGTTTACTTTTCAGTGGGGATGTTGAGATCATGAATAATTTTGGCGAAGGTTCTGTTAGGAAGGTTTGACTATTCATTAAGGAAGAAGTTCTATATGAAATTTCCCTACACAAAGAAACGCTTCAGTGGAAGTGTTTGACGAAGGCTATAATAATCACCTAATACCATCTCTGAAACTTTCAACTTCGCAATCACTCAGGGTTATTCAGAGAGAGGTGAAAAGCCGGAGAATGGCTCGAGAATTGAAAATTCTACGTCAAAATAGCCAATTTGGAAAGTGAGAAAAATGGGAGAATTTTTCTGGTTTGGCTATTTTGACCTAGAATTTTCAATTCTCCAGCCATTCTCTTGCTTTTCACCTCTCTCTGAATAACCCTGTCAGTGTTCACGCGTACAAGCAGAAATACCACTTGACCGATTCCTTAAGGATAAAGCAAATGTGAGCTTTTGGCAAAGTGACAAAATAAATTTATACAAATCAGCTTGATCACAAGAATACAAACTGGTTTGAGTGGTCAAAATTATATGCATTTTTGTTAAATCCTAATTATCAGCGTATTCATATAACACATTCATCATCGCGATATTATTTTTTTTTATAATTCTTTATTTTAGAATTTGCACATGTAAAAAGAAAACATATTCAGCATTAGGTGGTCACGCAAGGCCACAGTAAGTCATCAATAGAGTCTCAAACGGAAAATACAACAAGAGTCTGCTGCGAGGAGTATCTCAGATAAAACAAAAAAGGGGGAAGGGGGTGACGGGTAAGTCAAAGGTGTCTCAAAAGTACATCAAAAGTCTGCTGTGAGGAAAAATCTCAAAAAAGGTGGGGGTGAGGGGGCTGTCCGGGTGGTGCACAAAAAGAGGTAGGGAAGGACTGCCAGTGGACGTCAGGAAAAAAAAAAACTGGGCAGGGAAAAGGGGTGAGGGATGGGTGGGGGACTGCCCAAGTAAGGGGGGACATTCCCGGCTCACCCCGACGGAAAGTTGGGGGCCATGGAAGGGGTCCCAAGGCCGGGAGACCTGGGGCCAAAAGCAGGCCAAAGCCATGGTTGCCGCACTGGTGGCTCACCCAAGGCAACCCAGTATCCCGCACGCCAAAAAAAAAAAAGGGGGTAATGGAGGGAAGGGAGTCCCGACGTCCCTACAGGTCTACAGAAAACAAAGGCCCCAGAGACCTCAAGGGAAGGTCCTCGACAAAAGGTATCGCCCGGACATAAAGAAAAAAGGGGACAAACACCACAACACTGCATATCTCTTTAAATGGGGAGGGGGAATCACTGCTCAGGTAAACCCGGCAAGGTAAAATAGGGACGGCAGGGGTCATCTCAACATGGGTAGAAGGAATGCCAATTCCGTAGTGGGGTCGCCAAAACAGTCAGCGAGGGACATCCGATCTATAGGAGCCCCCTCAGCCGGTTACACAGCAGCGGGGCCAGCCATCTCAGCCAGAGTCAATATGTGGCACAGAGCCTATAGTCCCCACGAGGACAGACCGAGGAAGAAGGGTCTGCCATCTAGAAAGCTTCCCAACCGCATCTCCAGTTTCAGGCACCGCACCACAGCCCAGATCCAATCTCCGCCGCACCCCAGGAAACAGCCAGGCCGATGACAGCAGCTCACAAGGGGGATCCACCACCGTCCCGAAGTCTGCAGGAACAACCAGGAGTCTGCAATCCATTCGTAAATTCTCAGCTAGGGGCCGACAGACAGCGGGTAAGTAGATCTTCCGTGACAAAGGGATCGCTTGCAGAGAAGAGGCTGGCCTGGGCACTTCAAGCAGGTCATCACTGTCAGCCCTCAGGAGATCACGACCAGGGACACCACCTCCGGTACTCCACCTCTCCTCGCCCAACTCATCCGAGCCAGCGACCGAGCCGGGCAGGGGATCCACCGGCACAGCACCAAACGGAGCGGCCGTCTCCTGGCATGCCCGCAATGCATTCACGAGGCGCCGTACATCTCCCCGTGTAATCGGCTGATCCTCTTCCTCAGACAGCCATCCATCTAAGTCCGCCATCTCAGCCCCGCTGCTCCCAAAGGGAGGCCGGATCATCATCCTGCCGCAGGAAAGGATCCAAAAATGGCCGCCCGAGGTAGGCCGCAATCTCAGGCCTGAGTCTGGAAAGTGCCCCAAAGTGAGTTAAAGGGCCGCGTTAACGTCCGGTTGCAGGGCAGCAGGTCACCCAACGTATTCCCCTCCACACCAGTCACTTGAGCCGACGGTAGGTCGCGATAATCAGCAGGTAACACTGCAAGTCATCAGGAGCTCAGCAAAGTGCGACCATCTCCACCGGCAGTCAGCTCCGCCCTCCTCTCGCCATATTATTTTAGTTTTACAGTGATGAATGTAAGGATTAAATGCCAACAGTTTGCACATGTTAAAGTAGATTATTAATATATATCCAGGAAATGCAATAATCAGTTTGGCATTTTAAATAAAGTGTTTTCTATTCAGTGCAGCGAGTACTAGCACTAGGCAGGGCCAGGACTGGATTTATAATTAGGCAAAGTAGGCATATGTCAAAAATAAAATTACAAATAATTAGACTCCTGTATCTCTGAACTCATAAAGGCTAGAGGGTAATGTCAGGTTATGGCCTTTCCAGCGATACCAAACATGATCAGGTTTATGAAAAGATAAAAGATAAAAATAAAGATAAGAGGATTGCACTCACATGGTGTGGTGTCTTAGTATCAGACACCAGATGTTTATAGCGGCTGGCAGAATTATGGAAGGAACGCCAGACTTCCCTTGGTGGTGCTCCAACGTCTGTCAGACGTTGGAGCACCACCAAGGGAAGTCTGGCGTTCCTTCCATAATTCTGCCAGCCGCTATAAACATCTGGTGTCTGATACTAAGACACCACACCATGTGAGTGCAATCCTCTTATCTTTATTTTAATAGTATACTGCCTTGACATACTGCACCATTATTTTTGTTTTCTGTTCTGTTTGAGGTTTACACTCATCCAACAGAGGGGAGAACTGTCATTTAAGTGAGGACATCCCTGTCATTGTGAAGGAAGCGCCTGTCCCGCCACATTTTTTCTCTATTTATGCTTCTAACTGGGTTCTAGGGATAAGCCCGAGTGAACGGACAAGCTGCTGATTTACTGTGAGAAACATTCACAATTTACGGTTTTATTGCTGCTTTTTTTTTTTTCCTCTGCTCTTAAAGGTCTTGAGGGGTTAATTAACCCTCAACACATGAACAATTGTGAAAGGAACCACTAGGTGGCGCCCAGAACACAGATTCTTCTGTTTTAAAGTAACGATACACTAACTCACTGTCACAGCCAACGCCGCCGGTGGTGCAAAAAAACACATACTGGCGCTCGCCCATCATGAACTCCAGGGCAGCACCTTTTTATACATGGCTCTGCACCATCTAGCATCCTTGCAGGAACCGCAGGTGCTTCTCATCAAGTCAGGATTTACCTACTTAACCAAACGACACCCTTCCTTGGATGCTTCTGCAACATTCAATGCTCTGTATTCCTGAGAGGAAGTACAGAAATCTGTGCTCTACCTAATCTGTCTAGCCAAGCTTTGCCACCGAGACTACCAGAACCTTGCCGATTCTCGTGACCCCCACCTTCCTACCATTGCCCTGCATTTCCTGAAGTCTGCCCTCTTCCTGTCATACCTTTGTCTGTTGTCTCGTGTCTCCTGGTAAGGCTAGGGTCAAACGAAAGCATTTTTACACGCGAACGTAAAAAAGTGCGTCCAAACGCATTGATGTATTTTTTCACGGAATATGCGAAAACGGTCATACGATGCGCATTTTCGTGTGTGATGTTTTACGAATCCAAACCAGGAAACTTTTTGCGTCTGGACGTTATGTTGGCCGGACACGAGCAGGGTCTGAGGTCTCCAAATCACACACACACACCGCTAGCGGGCGCAGCGCACTCTGTACGTCCGTACTAGAGGTTCTGCGTTCTCGAAAAAATGTGTTCATTTTCCACTTGCGTTGCGCGGCCGGACTTTCGTGCGACCGTACTTCGTATATTGGCTGTCATTGCCCGCCATTTGCTGCTAGTGCGGCCGTGATTAAGTGCGCCAGAATGCACGTTAAAAGTGTGCTGGTCTGACCCCAGCCTTAGTCTCCTAGTGTTTCCCTGTCTATGTTCCTGTCGTTAGTTTGTCTTAGCCTTTGTTTCTCACCCCTGCCTCTTCCTAGTCAGTCCCATTCCTGGGTCGCCCCTCCACTGGTTTATTGCTGTATCTCTGGAGCCCTACAGGCTAGAAGGACATGTAAGGTATTGTGAGAAAGGTCTTTCCAATGATATAAAACATGACCAGCTTTATATAAAAAACTAACAACAAATGATTAAAATGATAAAAGTTTTTTCATTGATCCATCTAAAACACAAGCTCTGCTACGAAGACAGCGGGGTTCCTTTGGATTGCTGTATCTCTATTTACACCCACAAGGTCGAGTTAGGGATAATTGGAAAGGTCAGAGACTGGCCTTTCTAATGATACCAAACATGACCCTGTAAAATCTAAAAAACCAAATGACGCCACCCCCATTTTTGTTAGGATAGTATTGGAGCTTGATTTAGAGTCACGCAGAGCCCTAACATTCTGCTGCATTTTTGCTTCACTTTGTTGTGAATGCAGTGAGAAAATGTTTCAGTTTTTAAAATGTTAATTATTTTTTTGTTTCCCCAAAACAAAAATTGACTATTAAGGGACCTTTTTGGGGGGGGGGGGGTCGCTCCAGATTTCTGTGTCAAGAGGTTCCTGAGATGTAAAGTCAGCCCTGGATGTATTGTGCAACCACATCTCCTCCTTTGTCTTTTGCTGGTCATTTATAAATTTTATCCCTTTGCAGTAGAATAAAATGAAATAAAGAATTCCACATTTCAGGGAAATAACCAAAATAACGATTTTAATTCCTTGCTGTCATTTCAAATATAAATAGAAAATAATTCATGGAAAATATGATACACAAACGCAGCACTGCGTAAAATTTACACTATCCTAGCAGACCAAAGAGATTATCCACTAAGCACGGGGGGTTGCTGGTGTTGCATATATATGCTGTGGAGAAGCAGGTACTGCGGGCACAGCAACGTGGGTTTTCTAAGCGTTTTTTATTTGCAGCAGCAAAGGGGTTTTCCACCAACAGAGAAAATAAACAACAAAAAAAAGAAAATCCTATTTCCTATTGGGAGGCTAACTGACAACAGACAAACCTGTCTACTCCTGGGCCCACTAAACGGGTCCCCCAGTAAAACAAAACACACTTTCCAATATAACAGATTCCTTACTTTTTCACCACAGTCTCCAACTCTTCCTCCTTCTGTCTCCAAACCCCTCAATGAACTGGAAGGAACTGAGACTTCTTATAGGGAAGGGTGGGGCAGCTGTGGTGAATGAGCAATCACTCAGTTAACCCTGAACTGGGAAGGTGGCTACTTCCAGCCTTCTACTCAGGTACCGCCCTCACATAGCCTGCCCCGAGTGAACCCGTCACACATCCCCCTCCCCAGTGCAACACCAGGGTGAGAAGCGACCACAGCGGAGAGCCCATGGGCCCGAGACAGCGCATCGGCGTAGCCGTGGAGAAGGCCCGCCGTTGCTGCACCACAAACTTGAAGGCTGCAAGGAGAGGAACCACCGAAGGATCCGGGAATTGCGGTCCCCGTTACTGTGCATCCACCTCAGAGGGGCGTGGTCGGTGACCAGGGTAAACTGCCTGCCCAGTAAATAGTACGGTAGCATCTCTGTGGCCCATTTAAGCGCTAGACACTCCTTCTCGATCACGGCATAGCGTTGTTCCGGGGCAGCAGTTTCCTGCTCAGGTAAAATACCGGATGCTCCTCACCATCCACATACTGCGAGAGCACAGCCCAAACCAACCTCTGAGGCATCCGTCTGCAGGAAGAACTCAGTCCCGAAGTCCGGTGCCACGAGGATGGCCGGTCACATAACGCAGAGCGCAGATCGCCAAAGGCCTCCTCAGCCTTACCGTCCCATCTCACCATATCGGGGCCTTTGCCTTTAATAAGGTCGGTTAGCGGCGCCGCCCTAGTCGCAAAATGGGGTATGAATCGGCGGTAGTAGCCGACAATCCCAGGAAGGCCCTCACCTGTTTTTTTCTAAGAGGTTGAGGCCAATTCCATATTGCCTCCACCTTATGGACTTGGGGTTTCACCGATCCCCTCCCAACCACATAGCCCAAGTACTTGGCCTCCGCCAGCCCAATAAAACACTTGGGGGGTTGGCTGTTAGACCGGACCTTCTGAACGTGTCGAGCACAGCCTCAACCTTCGGCAGATGGGACTCCCAATCCGTGCTATGGATGACGACGTCATCCAGGTATGCCGCAGCGTACTGGACGTGAGGCCTGAGCAGCTTGTCCATGAGCCGCTGGAAGGTGGCTGGGGCTCCATGAAGGCCAAAGGGCAATAATTCTGTAATGAAATAACCCGTCTGGGGTGGCAAAGGCGGTTTTCTCCTGGCCCTTCCGGTTAGGGGTATCTGCCAATACCCTTCGTCAGATCAAGAGTCGAGAGAGGTATCTGGCCTTTGCCAATCTCTCCACCAGCTCATCCACACGGGGCATGGGATAGGCATCGAACTTGCTGATTTCATTCAACTTCCTGAAGTCGTTACAAAAATCTGTAGAGCCGTCTGCTTTGGCACCAAAACGATGGGGCTGGACAATTACTGTGGGATGGCTCAATGACCCCAAGCTCTAGCATTTTCTTGACTTCTAGTCTGACTGCCTCTCTTTTGGCTTCCGGTATCCGGTAGGGTTTCAGTCTGATCGCTACACCGGGTTCGGTCACAATGTCGTGGAACACGTCATGTGTTCTACCCGGTACCGGTGAGAACACATCCCTATTCCTCTCGACCATTCGGTTGACTTCCTCTACCTGGCAAGGAGTCAGCTCAGGGGAAATAGCCACCCCCGGCTCTGGGGCCGAGGACCGGACTGGGCATGGCCGGTCTGGGACACGCAGGCCTCTCTGTCTTGCCATGGCTTCAGGAGATTGACATGGTAGATCTGCTCCTTCTTCCGGCGGTCAGGCTGCCTAATCCTGTAGTTAACAGGGCCTGTCTGTTCCAGGACCTCATATGGTCCTTGCCAATGAGCCAGAAGTTTGCTTTCTGCAGTCGGGACCAGTATCATCACCCTGTCCCCTTGCGAGAACCGTCTTCGTGGCCTTCTGGTTATAGATATGGGATTGGGTCTCCTGTGCCCTTTCCATATGCTGGCGTACCAGGGGATAACCCGAGCCATCCGCTCGCGTATGCCTACAACATATTGTTATCGGGTTGGTTCCGGTCACTCCCTGCCCCTCCCAGGTTTCCCCTGAGTATATCCAGCAGACCACGTGGGTGCCTGCCATATAGGAGTTCGAACGGAGAGAAGCGGGTCGAGCTCTGGGGAATCTCACGTATAGCAAACAACAAGTACGGCAATAACATGTCCCAGTCCTTTCCTTCCCTGTTAACAACCTTCCTCAGCATCCCCTTTAGGGTGCGGTTGAACCGCTCGACAAGCCCATCCGTCTGCGGGTGATACACGGAGGTTTTTAGCGCCTGTATCTTTAACAAGTGACACAGCTCTTTCATCAGACGGGGAAACAAAGGAGTACCCTGATCGGTCAGGATCTCTTTCGGGATGCCCACTCGTGCGAATACCTGAATCAACTCTCGGGCAATGTTCCTTGCATTTGCTTTGCGCAAGGGAACGGCTTCAGGATACCGAGTGGCATAATCCAGGATCACCAATATGTACTGGTGTCGCGTGCGGATTTTTCTAACGGACCCACAATGTCCATTGCGATCCTTTCAAAGGGGACATCAATGACCGGGAGGGGTATGAGAGGGGCTCTCAAGTGGGCTTAGGAGATGCCAACTGACATTCGGGGCATGAGGCACAGTACCGTTTCACCGCCTCATAAACCCCCGCCAGAAGAACCTGCGCAGGACCCGCTCCTGGGTCTCTCAACCCTAAGTGCCCTCCTAGCACATGGGAATGAGCGAAGTCGAGTACCTTTCTGGTCTGGAGGACGGAACCACCAACTGTTCAATTTCCTGACCTCCCTCCATGATGACCCGGTACAACAGATCACTCTTCAAAATAAAGTACGGATAACTCTTTATTGCCCCTTCCACGGCCCCACCCGTTTCACTCAATCACCCTGCTTCTCGCAGTCTGTAACAAAGGATCACTAGCTTGGTCGTTCAAAAACAGTGTTCCCGGAAACCCCTCCCCCTGAGTCATTCCCATCAGAGGTAGAGCCCGAGTTAGGAGCCTCATCACCTCCTCACTCGTATGTGTTAACAGGGACCCCCAATTCTGTCTCTGTCACCTGGGTGGCCACCCCCTTTTGAGATCTTTTGGCCGGGGTGTTCACCAGAGCCTCAGCCCGAGCTCTGGTAAAGCCGTGTTTGGCTTCTCGCCTCTCTCTGCGTGTTTTCGGGGTTTAGGAGGTTTCTGACAAAAAGACGTATCGTGGAATGGGAACACCTCAGTGATGTCGTTAGTACCCTCATCAAGGTCGGCAGTGGCCGTACCAACAGATAACCCCTGCAATATGGTCTGAAAGTCCGGGAAATCCCTCCTAAGACAAGGGAATAGGGTAAGTTGGGTACCACCACAGCTGGGACAGACCGTACCTTGCCCCACAGAGACAGCGACTAACGCCGTGGGATAACGAACGGTACTACCATGTACGCACAACACTCCCACAGTCTTATCTTTCTGTATATTGGCCCGGCCCACCAGTTTGCCTGACACCAATGTTATGGCACTACCGGAGTCCGCAAGTGCCACTGCCTGTAGTCCGTTCAGCAGGACGGGCACTCGAAAAGTCTGAGTCCCTTCCACCAGGCCAGTCATACATATCAGTCCGCAGAAATTCCGGGGGTCCTCACCCAGTCCACACTGCATGGGCTCGGACGTGTTAGGACACCTGGCTCGAATATGTCCCAGTTCGCCACACTCAAAGCACTGTATCGAGTTCCTTTGGGGCTCATTCCCTCTTCGAAAAGTGTGCTGTGGTCTGAGTAACGCACTGGTCCCCCAGGTGCTGGCAGGATTGCCGACCCGTTCGACCTAGTTGTGGAGCCGAAGACTTTTTGAGGCTGCTCCTTTCTATGGGTGGGATGCTCCCCACAACGACCTTTGGCGACCTCCTGGGCGAGTCCTCGAAGTCTTTTGCAGCCAGGTAGCGCTCTACTTGGGCCACCATGTCATCATAGGTACCCGGGTTCCTGTCCACCCATTCACGGAGGCTGCGTGGGAGTCCGCGTAGGAACTTATCCAACACCAGGGTTTCCACTATCTGCGTGGGGCTTTGGTGCTCAGGCTGGAGCCACTTCCGAGCCAAATGCATTAGGTCGAACATCTGCGTCCGGGTGGTGTCTTCTCATACGTCCAGTTAGAGAAGCGTCGCGCTCTCACAGCTTTTGTCCTCCGAACCGGGCCAGGATTTCAGCCTTTAAGAGTTTTATAGTCCGTAGCCTGGACTTCCTCCAGGTCATAGTAGGCCTTTTGGGCCTCTCCAATCAGGAAGGGTGCGATAATCCCCGCCCACTTGTCTGTAGGCCAGGCCTCCCGAGTAGCAGTGCGCTCAAAGGCACGGAGGTATGCTTCCACGTCATCCTCAGGCAACATCTTCTGAAGGTAGCAACTAGCTCCAATCCTGGTCTCCTGGCTAGGGGGTGCTTGCGTCGCCAAACCTCGTACCGTTGCTTGAAGCAGTTCGTGGTCAGCTTTCTGGGCCTCCATCACGGCCCCAATCTGTGCCTGTATTAGGCGGTTGCTCTCCTGCGCGTTGCCGTGCATATACCAGTGCTTTTAATAAGTCCTCCATTGTAACTGTGGGTTCTGTACCCTTGTTGCTACTGCCGCGCACAGCAGGTACAAAATCCCACCGCTGCCACCACTTGTGGAGAAGCAGGTACTGCGGGCACAGCAACGTGGTTTTCTAAGCATTTTTATTTGCAGCAGCAAAGGGGTTTTCCACCAACAGAGAAAATAAACAACAAAAAAAAGAAATCCTATTCCCTATTGGGAGGCTAACTGACAACAGACAAACCTGTCTACTCCTGGGCCCACTAAACGGGTTCCCCCAGTAAAACAAAACACACTTTCCAATATAACAGATTCCTTACTTTTTCACCACAGTCTCCAACTCCTTCCTCCTTCTGTCTCCAAACCCCTCAATGAACTGGAAGGAACTGAGACTTCTTATAGGGAAGGGTGGGGCAGCTGTGGTGAATGAGCAATCACTCAGTTAACCCTGAACTGGGAAGGTGGCTACTTCCAGCCTTCTACTCAGGTACCGGCCCTCACATAGCCTGCCCCGAGTGAACCCGTCACAATGCAAAAAGTTCCGGTATTGCAGTGCTGACAAACGCAGGCATTTTACAAAACTAAAATCCAAACAGCAACAGGAGAAGTTTTGGATTTTAGTTTTGTGAAATAATGGTGCCGGTGCTTAACCTCTTCACTACCGATATCGAGATATCTCAGGCTTCAAAGGCGCCATAATTTACACGGATTATAATCTAGGTATAGAACAGTGTTTTTGATTATGGCTGGACATTTTGATATGAGTTGATTGTCCTACTTTATTCATTTTTTACAATACTGTCTTATTGAACGTTCAGTGTCGTCATCCTCTGCGGTTATGATGTGAAGATAGTTCTAATTTCTACTCTCAACAATGTAGCTCCCTTTCTCCTTCTCACCCGATTCCTTTGTTTGTTTTTAATGGTGCGTTCCCATAGCAGCAGAAGCTGTGGCACGCACACGGCTCATACCTATGAGGTCACTAAAAGAGACGCCTACCGGAACTGCACGCCCACTCCACGTGGATTGGCGGTTCCCAGGACAGCGCCTTATGGTTGGATGAGTCTTTTATTTTTTACTGTATAAATATGACATATGTATGCTGACCCTGTAACCTTGATAAAGGCTCTAAAAGGGCCAAAACATTGGTCTTGTATACAGGAACTTTTTAATGGATATTCAATAAAACTTTTTTGTTTTAACTTCGGAAGTCCTCATGCGTATCCCTTCTTCTGATTGTGGACTATATTATAATAATAATAATAGTTATTTGGAAACAAAAGCATTTACAAATAAGGGTTGGATCAAGGTGGCTTATCGTAATTGCAATTTACAGACTATTCAAGTACACCCCTCTACTATTTACATGGTTTTTAATGGAAAATAAGCAGAAAGGTAACAGACAAACATGACATGGAAAAATATTAAACCAGGGTTATTCAGAGAGCACCAAAATGTCACCGCCATTTTGGTGCTCTAATGTTCCCTGCACTTCGTCTAGTACAATACACTGACCCTGCTGTGTATTCAGAATTCACCACAGGTTCCCCAAAGTGCAGGGAACAAGCCGCCGAATCGATCAGAAAAAAACACCGAAAACCCGCTGAAAAAACACAGAATCGATTAAAAAAATGACTGAACCGATCTGAAAAAAGCTGATGCGCCAACCAGCCACTGGAAAAAGCCGTACGGGTAAAAAAAATAAAAAATAAATCACAACTTTAAATTGGTGTTTTTGAAAAAAAAACTACTGCACCAAAATACCTAAACATAACATATAAGATCCTATGAATAATAGTAAAAAGGTCTGTCACAGAAAAATAACCGCCATTTAAAAAAAAAAGAGAATTTTTTTTTGCCGAAAAATGCTTAAAAATATCCTAAAAAATAGACTCTTTGCTGCAAGTGAAAAAAATAAACGGTTGAATAAATATTTTATATAAACGGGGATTTTTTTTTACATTGAAACCTATGGGATTCACCTGTTTAAACGTGCCGAATGAAACTACTGAAAATCAGGGCATTTCACTGACATTTTGGCACTGCCGTGTTCTCTGAATAGATTAACCATTTCTTCTCTATGGAGAGTTCACTGCCCTTGAAGATCACCGTATTTTGCTGGCAATTCGCCAAACATTTGGCGAACTGACAGCTTTTTGAATAGCCGAATGGCCAGGAAATTGCACCATATGGGGAAATTCACCGTTCAGTACAATTTCGGAGCCAATTCAGCTCTCTTGGAATAACCCTGTAAACATTTGGGTCCCTGTGGCTGACATATTTGGTGACAAAAGTCTGGAAACTACAACTCCTGTTGTCAAAACAAACAGAAAAATGCAGAAACCTCTTTACACCAAAAATTTGAGGATCATGCTGGGATTAATGAATTAACTAGTATTAAATTAAAGATGGAATTATCACAGGAAAACAAATGGCATCACGATTCATAATGAAGTGAAAAGTGATTTTCTAATGCTGCATCTAAAAGTATTTAACAGATGTTATATTTTGCTGGGAATTTCTTTTTTTCATCATTTGTGAAAATGAAGCGGGTGATCGTGTTCTGTAACATTCTCACAGCCTCAGTTTATGACATTATGTTAGAACACCCTCAAATATGGACATGTTAAACAGAGATCTCGTGTGCCTGAGATAAACAGTGTGAAAAATCCATAAAAGATTTTGCCAAAGAGGAACAGTAATGTTCTAGTCTTTTTTTCTTTCCTTACTATTTGCGTGTTAGAGAATAGCTTTACCTGAAGAGTAAGAAATCCACTTTGGGCTCTAAGGACAGAGAATATCCTGTGAGTGTGTAAAGGAGCCATAGAGAAATATAAATGACGCTCAATGGAATCTGACATGCTGGAAAATTGGCTTAAATCCAGGGCTCCTTCTCTGTGTCATATCAACAGTAATGTGATGGCCAGGGCCAGATTTGCATCTCGGAAGACTGCAGGCACTGAAATGTGGAGTCGCCCCCCCCCAACAGAAAGAAAGAAAAGAAACATGCCAAAATAATTATTTTAATTTTCATTTTGGGGCAAACTAAAAAATAATAAAAAAAAACTGAAAAACAGATTCTGTCTGTGCTCAAATCAAAAGAAAGGTCTGAATCTGTAGCCTTAGTTGAGTTAGTGCAGCAACATTGCTTTTTTATATGTAAAAGCATATATTGCCTCTGCCATAGAACAGAGAAAAAAAATAATTTTGCATTTTCTTTTTTCAATTTTCTATTTTTACTCATTACAATGATACTAAACATGACCATGTAAAGATCAGACTCTGACCTTTCCAATGACACCTCACTTGACCTTGTGCAGCGTTCAATTTAGAGATGCAGTTTTCCATCGTCCCCCTGTCTCTCCTCACTGCAGTGCCAATTGTCGTTGAAACAATGCGTTGCACCATCACCTCCACTCTTCCTGGCAGTGTGGGAAATGAGAAGGTGAGTTAGTACAGCATCACTGTTCACTTTATAATTGTAAAGTGAATAATAGTGCTCCATTAGAAGAAAAAAAAAGAAAAATATTTTATTTGTACATAAAAATCTAACCTGGTTATGGGAAGGCCATAATCTGACTTTTCCAATGATGCCTCATATGTCCTTAGAGCTCCAGAGATACAGTGGTCTAAATGATTGCAAATATATATATATAATTATGATTATTTTTTTTACAGACAGAGCAAGGTGCCTCCTCTTAGAAGGTGCCTGTAGGCACTTGCCTACTCTGACTAGTTATAAATCCGGCCCTGGTGATAGCAACTAGGAAGCAGTCTTTAGAGAAGCAGCTGTTGGATTGGATCGCGAATGCGCTGTGTGTGTGGAACTTGCATACGTAAAGCGTGCCAGTGCGTAGCAGTGCACAATTTAAGTTTCCTTCCCTATGCAAGTTGCATACGAGCACAATTTGTGCAATAAAGCTTCAGGGACTTCCAGGTTCAGCGGTCCTTGAGCTGTAGAGGAGAATGGGAGAATATGTGAGCAAAATTACCTACACTGTAGATAAAAATAATTGGGCAGAGGCATCTGCCCAATTATTAAAGGGCAAAAAAAGGGATTTTTTTTGATACACCATGGTGGGACCCAAGGTTCAGGTGAAATATCAGTATCGCAAGTGCTGGGGATGAGCAAGCAAATAGAAAAAAATACATTTTCCAGAAAAAATGCCTAAAAGATCCTAAAAAATCTATACATAAAGAGACTTTTACTGCAGAATATTATAATCAACGGTTTATTAGATATTGGATTAAAACGGGAATATTTTTAACATTGAAGCCTATGTGAGTCGCCTGAATGAATCTGCTGCATGAAACCACCGAACAGCAGGGCAGTTTCACTGCTGGATTTTGTTCTCTGAATAGACGAAGCATTGCTTCACTATGGGGTTTCACTGCCCTCGAACAGACACCGTATGTGCAGGCAATTCGCCAGGATTTGGCGAACTGCCTGCTCTCTGGATAGCTGAATGGCCAGGAAAGGTAACCGTACGCTGAATTTCACTGTTCGGTTACCTTTCGGCCACAATTCGGATCTCTTTGAATAACCCTGTAAGGTTTAAGCCCACCCCCTAACAGAAATAACAGAACAAGCAGGGGTTTTTCAAATATAGGTGCAGATCGCCAGCTTTAAGCTTGTGAGCCTCGACTGTGAGGAAAACCCTTTTCTGCAAACATGCAGACTAATGATTTTCCGAGTTCCCGCATCACACAGGGTAATGCAAAGAGATTCGAAAAGTCACCGCACATTCGGTGACTTTTCGTTGTCTTCAATTTGGTTCCTTTTGCCGATCCCATTTTGGTGACCCTGCGGTGTATTCAGCAAACACCACAGGGCCCCCGAATTGCAGGGAAAAGCTGCCGCAAACCTGATGAAAACTAACCGTAAAACCCGGCAAATGCACGCCGAAAACCTGCAAAAACATCTGGATTAACCTGCCGAAAACCACGGAAAAACCCGAGCAGGAGCCGATCACACGCAGCGCAGCCGCCAGAAAAAGCCAAGACCGTAGAAGAAGGCAGTGAATAAATTAAAAAAACTGTTTGCTTGAATGTTTGAAAGTGAAGTGAAACGCTGTTTGCAAAGAAACTACTGAGCGAAAATGTCTGAAATTTACATATGAGGTCCAGGGAATGATAATAAAAAGGGCTGTTACAGAAAAAATAAGTAAACTTGGAAAAAAATCAAAAAAAATCAGACTTTAAAAAAAATCCAGAAAAATGCTTAAAATATCCTAAAAAATCTATAAATAAAGAGACTCTTTACTGCAGAATTTTATAATGAACGGTTTATTAGATATTTAATTAAAAGGGGAATATTTTTTAACATTGAAGCCTATGGGATTCTCCTGAATAAACTTGCCGAATTAAACCACTGAATGGCAGGGCATTAGGGGAACCTTTCACTGCTGGTTTTTGTTCTCTGAATAGCCGAAGCAGTGCTTTTTCATGGGGATTTCACTGCCCTTGAACAGGCACCGAACAGGCACCATATGTGCAGGCAATTCGCCAGGATTTGGCGAATTGCCTGCTCTCTGGATAGCTGAATGGCCAAGAAAGGTAACCGGACGCTGATTTTCAGCGTTCAGTTACCTTTCTCAAGCAATTCGGATCTCTTTGAATTACCCTGACAGTCAAGGCTTTCCCCCAGAAATGTCCCTTGGAATGCTCATCCCCGGACCTGCGAGTTAAATGCTCATCAAATGCGATGTCCCCAGTTGAATACCTGTTAGCAAAAAAAGCAGACTTGCGTCTAATAATAATCCGCACATAAGTGTCACCTCTTTAAATGAAAAATACAGGGCCATATTACAAAGTTAACGTTAATGTTAGCGCTCAGCTGTGTGATCGTTAGTGTTCGGAATGTAATATGGTCGGCCTGCACTAGGTCACCTAAGCTAACGTTAACGGGTTAAGAAATCCATTAGCGATTCGGATCTTGCGCTTCTCGGCGCGAGGTTACTGTACTTTGCGCTCCCTATACTTAACATGGGGAACGCAAAGAGTTAATTAGCGTCAGGATTAGGGATAGACCGATATGGTTTTTTCCAGGCCGATACCGATACCGATTATCGGCCGTCTCTCTGGCCGATAACCGATATCAGGGGCCGATATTCTTTGTGCTTAAATTTTTGAAAAATAACACAATTTCATACAAATCTGGTATAAACTGAACATGTTTAATCATATTTTAAACATTAAATTAGGGGGTCGACCGACCCTGCATGCAGATCTCGGAGAGAGCAGGGTAAGACCCGGTCACCGGCCTGAAAAAAAAGGTTCACTGTATGTTTAACTGTAGATCCCTAGCTGGCTGTCTGTTCCTTTAAGTAATTACAACCAGGGTGTGCTGCTGAGTGCTCTGCTCCCTTCACTAGCCCCACACAGTCAGGCACTAACCAACCCCACTAGCTGCAGCAGCTCCCCCTCCTTCCTCAGCTCCATCCATCTTTAAAGCCCCGTTGCTCCGTCCACTGACTCCATCCATAATGAGCAGTTACAGCCCGGGACACAGCACTGCAACCCAGAGCTCAGCTGACCTGAAGCCCCCTTAAACACAGCCCTGCCTAAAGTTCAACCTGCAGCAGGTGAATAAAAAATGGCCCACAGCTGTGTGTGTGCAGACTGAGAGTGCACACACACAGCTGCGGGCCAATGTAATTTTTTTTTTTTTTTTTAACATTTCAAACTTTTATTCTGAACAAAGTGCAGCATTGGGGAGCCTGGCAGTTACAAGAACGGTGAGAACTAAAGCATTAAACTGCAACAACCAGCTTTCTAAGCACTTCCATGGAGCTTCTGACAAGGCATTAGTGCAAGTAAGACAACAGGTGACTTGAGCATCACTGCGAACAAGTGTAGACTGAAGCATTTATGTGTCTAGGAAGACTTGCAGAGTGCCACTGCTGAAAAGCGAACTTCTCCCTTCTCTCGTTCAGTGAACTGCCTGCAGATTCCAGCTGCATCCTTCAATAAGGAGTCTTCAGATGTTGGTCCATGGTCTACTGGAACTGACATTCTTCCATCAAGCTCATAGAGGTGTCCGTCAACTTGAGTTAGCAGTATGACATGAAAGCTTACATCATCTTGTACCCTGCATTGTCCTTCAGCTGCAACAGCATTGTGAACAGCTTGTATGACCTCATTCTCCTCCAGGAGTTTAGCCCGCTCCTCAGGAGAAAGCGAAGCAGATTCATCCAGAAACTCCTTCAGAGCAGATTTCTCAGCCAAAGTCAGTTTGTCCCTGTTATTTGCCACTGCATGGATAAGCCCGATCATGCCACAAGAGTTACCGATTGTCTGCTTCAGAAAATACACTTTGGGATTGTACTCCTCCTTTATCTCTGCCTTCTGTTTCTCCCTGAAAGCTTCAAGCTGCTCTGAGAGGGGAAAAGCCAGCATCAGCGCACAGACAGGCTTTGGCACGGCGCTAAGAGATGACTCTTCAAAGCCGATGACATCCTCAAATTTCCAGTCACCAGAAACCCCCAGCTGGGAGAAGACTTCGTTCAGCATCTCGGGGTTGTTCTCCATGCCTGCTGCTGACGCGATGACCATGTGGTGGGCGGCGTAAGCTCCTCATTGGTCGGCTTCCCCTGCAAAGGAACAAGAACACAGCGCATGCGCCGCAGTGACCGAGCGCGCTGGGGAGCGGCGGCAAGCAGGAAAAAAATAATAAAAAATATCGGTAATATCGGGGGCCTGAACACCGATACCGATATACTTGAAAAATCCCAAAATCGGCCCAAAATATCGGTAGAACCGATAATCGGTCGATCCCTAGTCAGGATTACAAAGTCCTAACGCTAATTATGCCCCGCTGCGGTTAGTGAAAAGGTAACCACAGCTAGGACCTGGTGCTAACGGATTCCGCTTCTGCAGAATCAATCAGCACCAGCTGAAAACCCCCCAAAAAAATCACATACTCACCTTTCATCCCGTGGGGAGAACGGCGGCTCGATCCGCTTCTTCTGACTGGCAGGAGAAGAGGGAGACTGGTGGAAAAAAGTCCTGCAGTCTCCCTCCGCATTCACTCCACCGACCTACTGGATCTTGCGAGAGGCAAGATCCTGCAGGTCATGAGACCGGCAGTGGAAGTCTCAATGGAGTCCTATGGACTTCATGGAGGGGATGCTCGCGGCGGCGCTTAGCGCTGCCTCGAGCATCCTGAGGCTTACTGCTAGCGTTACGAGGAAGGCTGCTGGATTGGCGCCTGCCCCGTAATATCACGTTAAAATGGGGATGCTAAGGAGAAACCTACAGGCGCAGGTTTTCCTCCTTTTGCATCCATGTTTTAGCGTGAACATTGTAATATGACCCACGGCTTTTGCATTACAGAATTTGAAGTGGGAAGCAGAACAGGCAATGACTGCTTTGTAGCACTTGAACTGGACACGCAGAAACCGAACCACCAGCCGCTGCAACAAGTTCCTCTGCAATCTGTGCCAACATATATGTGACAGCAGCACTACCCGGCACAATAACGCCGTACATGATCCAGTACAAGGCCTGTAAAAAGAGCTGCTATATTGGTGAACCTGGCGTTAAACTGAATCCCAGGATGAACCTGCACAGACACTCCATCAAGACCCATCAGGAAAATAAATATTGTACTCGGTGGAACATCACTTTAATCTGACAGGCCACTCCATCCACAACCTCATGATTAAAGTCCTCAAAGAAAAATTTATAGACTCATGAATGTAGGGACCTCCTCCCTGGGCAAAATCATCAACAGCTTTGGCTTTAATTACCACCTCTATGCTGATGACACTCAGATCTACCTCTCTACCCCTGATCTCTCTCCCCCTGTCCTTTCAAAAGTCAGTGACTGTTTATCTGGCATCTCCTCCTGGATGGCCTCCCACCACCTAAAGATCAACATGTCAAAGACTGAGCTCCTACTTATTCCTCCCTCCAATGCCTCCCCACCTCCTGACTTCTCTATCACGGTGGAGGGTATCACCACCTCCCCATCAAACCAAGTTCGCTGTCTTGGAGTTACACTTGACTCTGCTCTTTCCTTCATCCCCCACATCCAGTCTCTTTCCTCCTCCTGCCGATACCAACTGCGTAATATTTCCAGAATTCGGCCATTTCTTACCGCTGTCACCACAAAACAACTCATACACGCCCTGGTAAGCTCCCGACTTGACTATTGCAATAATCTCTTATCTGGCCTTCCTCTGTCCCGCCTCTCCCCCCTACAATCCATCCTGAACGCCTCCGCCAGGCTAATTCACCTCACCCGCCGCTCTGTCTCTGCCGCTCCCCTCTGCGAGTCCCTTCACTGGCTCCCCATCCACTGCAGAATTAAGTTCAAAATCCTTATCCTTACCTACAAAACCCTCACTAACTCAGCGCCCCACTACCTGTCCTCACTAATCACCAAATACACCCCAGCCCGCTCCCTAAGGTCAAACAGTGACCTGCGCCTAGCTTCTCCCCGTATCACCTCTTCCCATGATAGACTGCAGGATTTCTCACGCGCAGCCCCCACTCTCTGGAACGCTCTCCCTCGTACTGTCAGACTTTCCCCTAACTTCTCTTCCTTCAAACGCTCCCTTAAAACATTCTTATTTAGGGAAGCCTACCACCCAACTCACTGACACAACCATCAATCACTCTCACCTTACAGTCCTCTCCTCCTGTTTCCAACCCCAACCCTCCTAGATTGTGAGTTCCTACGGGAATAGGGCCCTCATCTCCTCCTGTACTGTTTGTCAAATGTTGTTCAATGTATTGTAACCCTGTCTATACTGTGTTTATTGTACAGCGCTGCGGAATATGCTGGCGCTTTATAAATAAAGAATAATAAATAATAAAATAATAAAAATGTTTTTTAACACTATGAAGGACTCAATGCAGACTCTGGCTTTTTAACGCACTACCATAATGTCACGTAACATTTAGCATTGTACCTTGTTTATGTGGGGGGTTTTTTGTTTCTTTTTTTGAAGTTCTCTCATTGACGTCGTTCTCTTCAGGCACAATCATTGAATACACATCATGCTGATGATCTCTCCTCTGTTTGTCTACCTTTCTGGACCATACTATTCCACTATTCAGTTTTTATGACTACCCATCCTAACTCCATACCCTTCTGCTTTGCTCTTTATCATTCATTCTATGATTTTGCTCAATATACTGTAGCTTCCAGATCTGAAGAAGAAAGTTATACTCTCGAAAGCTTGTCTTTTAAACGCAACGTAGTCCAATCAAAAAGGTATCACTACGTACCGCTATACTCTAGTGATTTTTATATATATATTTATAATATAGTATTATTTAATAAAAAATAAATATTATTTAACCACAGCAAATTATTTAAAATTACGCACTACACACAATACATTACAAAAGGCAGCATTTTTACTTTTAAAACAATTGTGAGAAATAAAAGTTAAACAGCCTGCAAAAACATACAGCATACATTCCCACGTGAAGAAAAACAACAGTTCAGGCAGAATCACATAGAATTGTGGCGGATGTGATGTTCGTACGTGATCCTGGCCTCATGCTGAGGAACGCCACGTAACAAGATTTAGGATTATGAAGAGCAGTGAGGGCTTTGCATTGTGATCCCGCCTTTAGTAACTACGGAAGGATGGCTTGCATCGATAGCAGTTGCTACGCACCCCGATTGATGATTTAGTACACCCGCACTTTGGTTTACACCTTTAAAGCTGGGATCTGAAATTGTGGTACCCCAGATGGTTCTGAACTTCTACTATAATTCTCTGGTCATCCATTTCATTTATTGAATTCTGGGAGTTGTACACCACCAACATTTGTGGTGATGGATTTTGCGATCCCTGCCCCACACCATAACCTGCAATACATAGAGCAGTGCTTCCCAAACCTGTCCTCGGGACCCTCAACCAGGCCAGATTTTGCAGATCACCTTGGGGAAATGCAGACTGAATCCTGCAATCACTGAGCAGCAAATCATATCACCTGTGCTGTGCTTCACATATCTGTCAAATCTGGCGAGGCAGAGGGTCCTGACTGAGGACAGGTTTGGGAAACACTGACATAGAGGAAGCATATGACAGGGTGAATTTGTCCCAGTATACAATTGGATATTAATTAAGCACTCTCTATATCAGCCAGATCAAAACAGGATCATCCATATCTTTCCACCATTGGTACAAATCTAATATTCTTTCCCACCCTCTACAATACTACTTGTGTTTATATGTAGACTTAGAGCACAAAGAAGCATGAAGTGCTCACTTTAATGCTCTATTTACAGCCACATCAGTTTCAAGTTGCTATTGGCACTAAAAGCTTCTGGAAAGTGAGGTTGTTAAACCATAAGCCACGTTGGCAACTTCTCCTTTGGAATATATCTTCTCCCCTTTGCATAAACAAACCCAACTGGAATACATTACTGCAAGGCATATACATTAAACTTCCTTTGTTCATCAGTTTCAAAAAGAAAATTACAATAAGTCAGGTTTCCTGTGCTTAAAAATGAGCTAAATAGCTATAAAAATACATCTGCAAAGACTGGAACTAATCCAATGCTGATTAATGCTTAAACCAAAAACTGGTTGACAGTCAAAGCAACTGAATTAAAGGTGTAATTAAATGTGGAATACACTCTGGGCCCTATTACAATCTTTGCGCATACGTTTGCGCCCGCGGAAAAACGCATTAACGCGAGGATCAAAACCCTTTGCACAAAACGTTGTATTACAATGTCAGCGCAACAAACGCGCGTATACGTCTATCGCGGGTGAACAAGTGCGAACGCTATGCGAGCTTACTGTACTTCGCGCGTCCTATACTTAACATTGTGAGCGCAAATGCGTTTGTGCACTGGTACGCGGAAGGTATTACAGTCTATGCGCAGTTTGTAACGCACAGCCTTTGCGCGCATAATTTTAGTAGCTCCTAAAAGCTGATGTTAATGGCAAATTCTATCAACCTGGCCGAAACCAAATACACCAGCCAAAAAAAAATACTCAGCAAAGTATAGTTACACATTCTACACATACCAAACCAATAAAATGGAGAAGTTGTGTGTGTTTTTTTTATTGATGCAGCATATATGCGCAGAGTGATTTTGACAGGCGCAAAAACTTAACGTGAGACAGTTGTGGTTCTTAATTCTGATTGGCTGAATCGCGTTAAAAAACAGTCTGCTGCGCACACTGATTTCTGCACGCAACGTTGCTGTGCGCGCGTTTGTGCGCGTCCGTTTTACGCGCGACGGATGAAAAAAATGAGCAAGGATTGTAATACCAGCGCTGTTTTACACGCGTTAACGTTTAACGCTTAGCGCAAAAACTTCACACGTTGCGCGTGCGTTTTTGCGTGAAGAACGTAATAGGGCCCTCTATTTTTGAAGCTTATTGTTTTATACCATACTAGTTGGAAAGCCTGCCCAGATGGCAGTCTATTATTAATACTGCCCCAGCTCATGGATACTGCCCCAGCACGTGGATATACTGCCCCAGCTCGTGGATATTGCCACAGCTCGTGGATATTGCCACAGCTCGTGGATATACTGCCCCAGCTTGTGGATATTGCCCCAGCTCGTGGATATATTGCCCCAGCTCGTGGATATTGCCCCAGCTCGTGGATATTGCCCCAGCTCGTGGATATTACCCCAGCTCGTGGATATTGCCCCAGCTCGTGGATATATTGCCCCAGCTCGTGGATACTGCCCCAGCTCGTGGATATTGCCCCAGCTCGTGGATATACTGCCCCAGCACATGGATATTTGCCCCCAAGCTCTCATGGATATTTGTCCCCAAGCTCTCATGGATATTTGCCCCCACGCTCTCATGGATATTTGCCCCCAAGCTCAGACCCCAGACCAGACATGGGGCGGCTGTTTGAATGCTCTATCGGCATTCGGACAGCCGCCCCTGGAGCTCTCAGCCGCATACTTACCTTCCCGAGCAGCAAAGGGAAAGTTTCCCTGCTTCCGCTCGTTGAAGGACCCAAGCCGCGGTCACGTGGGACTCCCACGTGACCGCGGCTTGGGTCCTTCAAAGAGCGGAAGCGAGGGAACTTTCCCTTCGCTGCTCAGGGGTTGGATGCGCACGGCAGCCGGGTAGAGGCTGCGAGCGCAGCCTCTACCCGGCTGCTGTGTGCATCTTGTAACCGCCGCGGCGAGCGCACAGCCGGCTCGTGCCGCGGCGGTTGCATGTGCGCGCAGCCAACCGCCGCTGGTTGCGCGTGCATGCGCAGAGTAGGCTTGGCGACGGACGGACGCCAAGCCTTACTCTTTTATAGTATAGGATATTGCGCTCTCCACTGCAATATTTCCTTTTTAATCTATAAAGGTTAATAAATGACTAATAAATGGCTATGTAACATGCACATAATATGTACATTACAATCTTTAACAAGTTAGCAATGCTGCAGTATGAAAGCTTTATGTTATATGAAATAGTGCAGTAATGCAAGTCATTACAATAAAAAGTATTATAAAAAGCCATCAAATTCCAAAGTGTTGTACAGTGGGTAGGACAAAACAAACCTATTTATCAAGTTAGACACACTGAGAACGATGGGAAAAGAGGAACCTGTTCAAGAGCTTACAAGAAGTCAATTTGCAATTAAACATGTTATGATTATTGGCCTGCTGAATTCTAAAGAATCTGCTGTTGGGTGATGAAGTACCCAAATGTGTGTGTTTATTGTTTTTTTTTTTACTCCTTCAGTACTTCACACCATTAGACCATATCTGTTTTTTAATCACCATTTGCAGATAGCTTTATTCAGAAGGTGCTCTTCTTTCAGACAGTAACATTATTTTTAACACTTAAAATTAAAAGTAAGCAAACTTTCACCAAATTATAGGAAAAAGTGAACAATTTGGATCATTTTGACAGTGTTCATCCTAAACAACATCCTAGTAATGCTTCTGTGACGAACGTCACTTTGAACGTGGGGTACATGGACCTAGAGATGCTATTGGGTGGTTCAGGTCTGATGTTTTATACAGGGTAATTCAAAGAGATCCGAATTGCTGGAGAAAGGTAACCGAATGCTGAAATTCAGCGTTCGGTTACCTTTCCTGGCCATTCGGCTATTCAGAGAGCAGGCAATTCGCCAAATCTTGGCCAATTGCTTGCACATATGGTGCCTGTTCGGGACCTCTTCGAGGGCAGTGAAATCCCCATAGAGAAGCAAAGCTTCGGCTACTCAGAGAACAAAAACCAGCAGTGAAAGGTTCCCGAAATGCCCTGCCATTCGGTGGTTTAATTCGGCAGGTTTATTCAGGTGAATCCCATAGGCTTCAATGTTAAAAATATTCCCGTTTTAATTCAATATCTAATAAACCGTTCATTATGATATTCTACAGTAAAGAGTCTCTTTATTGATAGATTTTTTAGGATATTTTAAGCATTTTTTGGGCTTTTTTTTTACTTTACTTATTTTTTTCTGTAACAGCCCTTTTTATTATCATTCATTGGACCTCATATGTAAATTTCAGACATTTTCGCTCAGTAGTTTCTTTGCAAATAGGGTTTCATTTTTCAAACATTCAAGCGAACTGTTTTTTTAATTCACTCCATTCGTCTGCGGTGTCGGCTTTTTCCCTGCTCGGGTTTTTCTGGCATTTTCGGCGGGTTAATCCAGATGTTTTTGCGGGTTTCGGCGTGCGTTCGCCCTCGTTTTGCGGTGAGTTTTCGGCGGGTTTGCGGCAACCTTTCCCTGCAATTCGGGGACCCTGTGGTGCTTGCCGAATACACCGCAGGGTTGACGAAATAGGATCGCCATATCGAACTGAACGTGCGGTGACTTTTCGAATCTCTTTGAATTACCCTGATACTGTTTCCCTTCCCTCTCTTATGTGTTTGTGTCGACTGTACTACGCATGAATACTGTTATTGTTGTTATTATTATTATGGTCTATGCTTATCAGTTACTATGGTTTATATCAATGTTTCTCAAGTGGTGGGTCGCGACCAGGAGTGGACTGGGTCGTGGGGCAAGTGCCCCCAGGTCTCTATAATGCCTGGGACCCGTTGATGCATTATATCTGCAGCAGCGGAACCCAGGCGGCGCGGCTATCTCTGAATGTTCCCAGGTGCCACCTGGGGCCTGCTGCATCAGGTAAAATACTCTGTAATTGCACGGTGGGGGGAGTCTGCAATGGTAAGGTGTGGGGGTAAGACTCAGTGACTGGCAGCAGCTGTGTAATCCCAACACCATGAGCCACTGTGCACAATGCACATCTCAGTGACGCAAAAGGCTTTTGGGTACGGCGGGGCTCCCTATGTATATTTGACTGTGTTTTTATCTGTCCTTTTGTTAATCTGTCCTTTTACCTATTTATGCAGCCTTCTTTCTGAATATTTGTCATTCTGTCTGTCAATCTATATCTGTATGTCCTGTGTATTTTTCCATCTGTCCTTGTAGCTACGTCTTACTCTCCATTTTTCCTCATCTCTCTCCTTTCTCCCTCTATCTGTCACGTTTTCCCAGTGCAGCCGGGCCCCCTGGTGCTGAGAGCTCTTCTCAGCCCTCATGGTTTTCGGGGTTAATCTGTTTTGGCTCCCCGCCCCTGGAGTCTCAGTATCTGATTAGACCTGTGGTCACATGACCTGCACTGCCCTTTATATATGGCCAGCAGTGCATTAGTTCTTTGGTCCAGTATAGATCTTCTCTGCTGTGTGCCGGCACTCTGTATTTTGATTATTCTGGTATCTGACTCCTGGCTTTGTATCCTGACGTTTCTTGTAAATAACCACTGGTACTGTATATTGATATCCTGGTTCCTGACTCCTGGCTTTGTATCCTGACGCTTCTTGTAAATAACCCCTGGTACTGTGTATTGATATCCTTCCTGGTTCCTGACTCCTGGCTTTGTATCCTGACGCTTCTTGCAAATAACCCCTGGTACTATGTATTGATATCCTTCCTGGTTCCTGACTCCTGGCTTTTTATCCTGATGTTTCTTGCAATTAACCCCTGGTACTGTATATTGATATCTTGGTTCATGACTCTTGGCTTCGCGCAGGTTCACTCGCGGTAGATGTTAATGCTCATTTTTTGCGCGGACATTGTTATACGACGTTCAGCGCAAAGGGTTTTGCCCCTCGCGTTAATGCGTTTTTGCGCACGCGTTAACGTTTGCGCAAAGAATGTAATAGGGGCCCATAGTCTTTTTAAACTGCAGGTTATCTGCTCCTGTAGGTTTGTTTGCCACTCTATAAAAATTTTCTGCATTCTATGTGAACAAGTGACATCTCATTAGAAATAGCAAACTCTTAACTTTCTAAAGTGGGGTTTCTTTACCTGTACATCATAAGGGGCATGGAATATTACATTTAGAATATAAGGCGCTTACCGTATAACATGAACAGGAAAAAGAATTATACTGTCTCATGCCTTGCTGGCCCTAAATTTTAATTACATTTAGTCACATTATGTGCATACAGACTAAGTAAATAACATATCTGACAAGAGTTGTCTGCATAATTAGCCACATTCCTCATGTTCATGGGTGTGCAGAAAAGAATGTACAAGACATGTCCCAGATGTCCTTTGGAGTGGATAGGTTAATGTACTTGCCCATTGGACCACACTGAGAGGTGAGGAGTGAATTCTCTAGTGTGGGCACATACTTCTCCTATTGCCATGTTCTAAGACCACCAAAATAAAAGGTAGGTTGGATAGATGTGATAGCAAAAGAGTATTCCCATTGCTACAAAAATGGGATTCATGTCATGGTTAGTGACAATGAAATTCAGGTGCAAGAAAAAAAATGAATGAAGGTGTCCATTCTGCAGAAAAGTACAGTCATTCGAGAACAAAAATATTTAAAAAAATTATGTGTGGCTTTCATGCTTAGGATAAAATGTTTCTTGTCTGTTAGCTGAATATAAATATATTAGTTCCTTAAAAGTAACCAATCATTACCCCTTACTCATAAAACATACGAGAAATACAATAACCCAGCGATAGGTAAGTAGAAGTGGAAACAGTAAGTTCAAAGAGGTTAAGTGCCAGGAAAATTGGTCTTTAGATTTAAATAGTATTTTTTAACGACAAGAGGAAAAAGCCACTGACAGAATTGGAGGTCTATTTTCTAACAACTAATTTGATCTGTGTTTTAACTGGCATATAAAAAAAAAAGCCTTTGGAAAACTCTTTGATAATGTATAAGTTTGTCTTGGCAGAGAAACAGAGGTTCTCTACAGCCAGTCATAAAATCTCCATGTAGGAGTACGAAAGGCTCTACTTTGAAATTGGAAGAGACAATCATTAGTGATGACATAATCACTGACTTGACATTAATCAGGAATTCAAACCTGTTATTTAATATTATGTCATGAACTTAGCAATGACTTTTTGGCAAGAATATTTTTGTGTAACTCGTAATAGCAGTGACACTGCAGCTGAGAGCTGACTTTATATATATTACTATTTTTTCCTTTTTTTTGTAAATGTATAATTTGATAAAATTTCTAAACTTCAACAGTTCTTTGAGAAACAATGTTAAGTGTTTAAATACCAGATGGATTTGTGGAGGCAAAATATAGACCTGTGTGATATGCAAAGTTATAAAAAAAATCTATACACAAAACCTCCATAAAATTCAAAACATAATTGGACTAAATATATGCAGGAGTATTATGCAGTATGATAAAAAATTTGATATTATTATACACATAATGCTTGTAAAATAGCAATAATGCCAGAGGAAACGAGTGGTACACGGATTAAATAAAATCCATTCAGACCAAACACTTCAAAAAAAGTAAGGGCAAAATTAATTAATTGCAATACTACTAGGGCTAGTGCAAGAATTTTTGCCAACAGAGGTTAAGAGGCAACTATTTCTTCCCAGTCTCACTCTGTGCACAGCCAGGAGAAGCAGCAGATCGGGCCATCATTCTTGCCACAGGAGAAGAGGTGAGTATCGGATTTATCGGGAGTTTATAGGGAGTGTTTGATGATTCTGCAAAAGCATTTAGCACCAACTTTTAGGTGTAGCTAAAATTTTGACTTCTGTGTCCCTACGTTAATTAGCGCTAGGATCTTGTAATACCTTACTTATCGAAACGCTAATTAATGATTTCGCTCCCCGAGTTAATTATAGGATGCACAAAGTACAGTAAGCTTGCGGAAGCTAGCACAAAGTGATTTTTTACTGGTTTAATGTCAGGAAGGTAATATGGGGCATGCATTAAAATCACTTATCCTGGCGGTATCACTTCCACATCTGAACATACACATAACACAGCCCTCAAAATTTCCACTCGCCCACTTACGTTCGGCGAGTGGAAATTAAATGCGGGCGAGTGGGGCAGACTGACCGGTCGGGTGCCGTCGCCGCCATCTTACTCAACTTGTCAATCGGCTATCGGAGCTGTGCAGCGCCTGCGCACCTCCCACACTCGGAACATGAGTATGGGAAGGGACGCTGCTTTGGCGCCACCCCCTCTCAGCAGCAGCTCCTCCGTCAAAGGCAAAATGAATGCGTGCGGACGGCGGCTCGCAACCGACACCCGGGCATCCTGTGGACAGACACAGAGACCCAGGCCCTGCTGGGTATCTGGGGGGAGGCGGATGTGCAGTCCGCTCTGGACGGCACTTTCCATAATGCCATGTGTACCGGAACGGGGGCTGGGCTTCGAGCGTAGCCCGAGCAGTGCCGCATCCACATTAAGGGCCTGAAGCGCCAGTGCTACCAGGCCCGGGAGGCCTTCAGCAAGAAAAGCGGGCACACCTGCAAGATCTGCCGCTACTACACCGACATGGACCGCATCCTCTGTGCGCAGCCTGGGCCCCTGGCAATGCAGGAGCCCCCCGGGTGCCTGAGGCTGCTTTTCCCCGAGCTCCCCCCCCGCCAAGATCAGGAGGAGGAGGAGGAAGCCGCCAGGGGAGGAGGACCAGAGTCACTGCAGGGGGACCTGATCGAGGACTCCGGGGAGGGGGGCTCCGCCTGCTACACCCAGCGCCCCATCAAGTCAGAGGAAATCGGTGACTTCACCATCCCAATGCCTCCGAGGCGAATGCAAACCTAGTAACCCCAGTGCTGTACTGATACGGTCATCTTACATAGAGGAACGTTTATTTTTCATTGTACAAAAGAATTTTACTGCAGATGAACCTGTCAGGTTAAAACAATAAAAGGCTGACCACAAAAAAAACAGTCCGCACACTGATTTCTGCGTGCAATGTTACTGCACGCGTATTTTTCTACGTTTTGCGCGTCCGTTTTACTTGCGCATTTTTTCATCCATCAAAAAATAACGCGAGGATTGTAATACCACTGTTAATTTTTGCCCGTTAACGCTAAATGCTGTGTGCAAAATTTAATGCGCTGCGCATGCGTTTTGCGGTGAGAATGTAATAGGGCCCTAAGTTTATTAAAAGTTGAGAAGTAACACTTAATATTTTGTTGCATCCCATTTGATGTAAAGCACTTTTTTTCCTAGGTTTACATTGCTTTATTATTATAATATTGTTAATGTTGTTTATTTTTGTAACTTTATTCTGAATAAAACATTTAACAGTGTCATTTTGTAGATAATTTAAGAGGGTGTGTTTAGGGGCGGAGTTAAGGGCAGATAGGTGGGGCAACTGGTGGCGAGTAACTCTTAAGGCCTGGCTAGTAGCTCAGGACTTGAAATTTTGAGCCCTGACATAACATATACATAAAACAAATAGAATAAATACTTTCCTCTACATGAACTTCTGGGTCATAGATGCGTGTTTCACCAGTGTTGGTCCAACTTCCCCAGTGAATACACTGCAGGCAGCTGGAGAATTATGAGCAAATTCCATTTTCGCTAAATATTCTCACCTCGAGTCAGTAGATAATACTAGGCTTTGACAGCTCATACGTTTTTTAAGTTATTCTGCATCAGTAAATTTAGCTAACAATAAAGTAAAATTAGTTTAAAAAAATCATCTCACATCCTACAGCACAGAAGATTGCATGATTCCATTTGCAGAAGGTAACTGGATATTCTTCTGCTGGACTCATAGAGATAATATCAGCAGTGGCACATGCCATCACTGCCGGTACCTGTTAACAGCTCCTTCCTAGTACAAGTTGAGCTACTAATATAGCGGTTCACTCGTAATAGAGTAGTTAGATGTGAGTTGCAAAGGCTTAACAGCTCAATAAATATTTGCTCTTTAATGGCCTCCTATCATTGAGTTGGAAATCAGCCCAAAATGTGAAATACATTTTCTATTTTGTGATGTAGAATCAAATTAAGAACAAAATTAAGATAAAAAAGAAAAAATAATATAAAAAAAAAATACAAATGAAGATCCTTGGTTGGTACACCCTCCAGTTTGCAATGTGATAAACTGCACATAAATGCTGACCATCTCTATGATTACGCAAAATAGGCAGTTGTCTAATGACTCATACAGAGGCATTGCATTATGGAATTTATGAGGAATGCTAGTTTTCAAATGCCATTCATGTGCCTACTGATTCCCTCAACAAATACACTCCTGTATTCATATACTCCTATCTACCAAAAGAGTATGAGTTAAATGTTTTACATTTGAGTCTTACTTGAGGCTTCACAAACTCTATAGCTGCCACTGCTTGCCTGTTATTCTGATTGTGTTAAGATTAAAACTCTTAAAGAGGCATGCTGAATATTGTACAGTATTATAGAAAAATATATGGTCATCTCATTTAAAATAAGTCTATTAAATATATCTAATCAGTTTGTAATAAAGTTTACTCAATACTAACTGATAAAAAATACAGATCAGGCACCCCTTATTTAGAGTTTTAAAATCCAGAAGACTCCAAAAAATTGAATTTTCGAACCTTCCACATTTTAGTGATTCCGGACTAGTTGTGCTCTGTACAGTTGCTCCTGCCTGGGAAAAAACTGGCTCCTGAGCACTGTAGCAGACCATGGCACATGCAGGGAGCCTCTGGCCAGCCCCAGCATGTGACATGCTGCTGGGATTCATACTGAGTCTGGGAAACATGTCCGCGAAGAAACGTTGCAGAGCGCTGCCAATGTGTGTACACACTGGGAGTAGCAGCAGGAAGGAGATTTCAGTCCACCCATCGCAATCTCCTTCCACTAAAACACAGATTCTCCTGTAATCCGGAAGAAGCCAAAATCTGGAATGCTTGGGCTCCTGAGCATTCTGGAGAACAGGTGCTCAACCTGTATACCTAAAGTTTGCTGTTCTGCCACGCTAAAAAGGAAAAAGCCGAAAACAAATTACAGATAACAATGCTACTAATATCTAGTCGTTCTTCTAATAATTATTTACTAGCAGTATTTGTTAGTAAATAACCAAATAAGTAGTATTACAAAGAAATATTTTACCATCGTTTTGTTACAAAATGTGGATTCTCCGATCTCCCCGACTTAGCTATGTTTAATGAGAGACATATTTCCTCACTTGTCACAGTCATAGCATAAAATGTTTGCTGCAGTCGGTGGTTTAGAAATTATATATCAAAAAAATACAAACGTATTCTTGGGGAGCGCAGAAAGAAGTAAATAAATGGAGGTTCTTGCACAGACCAGGTTGCAGAGAATGGGATGGATCCAATATTTACACTATAGTAAAAGAAAAAAGACAATCGTGCAATACTGCATGTACATGAATATAAACAAGTAGAAGGTTGGAAAAGGCCACTCACAAACGGGGAACCAATAGGTTCGTGTAGGGCGCAGGTAAGCCTCTATGGGGGGCTTCTCCCATCAGATGATTCTTGATATATACAGATGATGTTATACTCCAGGTTACACGGATGTAGTACCCTCAAAGAGAGATGTATATGGCGTAATACCATTAACACATATGTGTATATATATCCCAAGTTAGTTCTACTCACGTGCTGCTGAGCCTCCCAGCGGATGGCTCAGTATTCAGGCAGAGGACCTCTTTCACCATGGGGGGTCCTACCCTTTGGTCGATAGCAATGCGTACGGTCTACTGGAGGAAGTCGGTTATTTCCAAAAATATAAAAGGTTGACTCCCAAATAAAATTAAAAGGGGATTTATTGTTAAAAACAAGATTAACAAATGAAGACAGATATAAAATGACAAGGGGTAAAATAAACAGAAATATAAACAAAAGCCAAACCAAATAAAAAATCTGAAAATCCAAAAGTAAATAAATTAAGATCCAAAAGTAAATAAAATAGAATCCGAGACGCGTTTCCCTCGCTAGTCTGCGAGTTTCATCAGTCGGTAGTTTCATAGCTGTAAACGGAAGTTATTTATAATCCTTTCAGTCCGAAAACGGAATGCTTCTCAGGTGGCGTGCGTGTCAGACGCGCAGTGTGCGTTCCAAAAGGTTCTCAGAGCCCTCTGATGACGTATGTCCTCTTCCGAACGTTGTGTTAAAGCCAGATGTATCGCCTTTCATTGCGCATGCGTGAGTCTTTCATTCGGATAGAGACAAAAAACTTGCTTAGCGAATTTCATTGACCGCAAAGACCTATAGAAGCCTAGCTGCAAAAACAGATATAAATCACCTTAAATTTGAGCTAAATGGAATAGCAAGGTCTCTTTATTTAATAGAAAGGAAGAAAGAGTTTCCACTTGTCTTAAACAATATAAAGGGAAAAGTAGGGTATGATGACAGTAAAAACACTCATGTATATAAAAAGTGGCAGAGCTCAAAATCTGTATTTAACCCGTTAGGGGCCAAAGTATCCAAATTATAGATCCACCTCATTTCAGTTTGGATACGTTTTAAATCTATGTTAGTACCTCTCCAATCACGCTTAATTTTTTCAATACCCATAAATTCCAAGCCTCTAGGGCTGCAATTATGAGTATCTCCAAAATGAGCGGAAACACTATGTTTTATGTATCCTCTGGTAATATTACAGAGGTGCTCGTTGATTCTAATGTATAAAGGTCGCGATGTTTGTCCTATATATTTTTTTCCGCATGGACATTTAAGTAAATAGATTAGATTTTTAGTGTGGCAAGTAATTGTATCCTTTATTCTATAATTAGACCCTTTAATGCCTGCATCAAAATTAGTTATTGTTCTTTTTCTACTTATGGTCTTTCGACACGATATACATTGACCGCAGCGATAAAAGCCCGGAGTTATTCCAAAGAAGCGTTCTGGTGCCTGTACATCATTGGTTCTGATATAGCTATGAACCAAATCGCTACTCAGGTTATTGCCTCCTCTGAAGATAATTTTAGGTTTTTCAGGTAGGATACTATTGAGAATTGGATCATTGGTTAAAACTGGCCAATATTTTTCTATCGACTTTTTAATTAATTTGTTATTTATATTATAATCCATAATAAATGGAATTTCTTTATATTCTTCATCTTCCCGATGTTTATACTGTAACAGTGAGTCTCTGCTCAATTTAAGAACTTCTTTTTTCATTTCGTCTAAAAATATATTATTATAACCTTTCTCCTCAAATTGGTCAATAAGTTTCTCAGCCTGGTGAAGATATTGCTCTACATCTGTGCAATTTCTGCGAATACGCAGAAGTTGGCCCTTTGGAATCGCTTTTAACCACGGACGATAATGTCCGCTACCTATGGGAATGTAATTGTTGGTCTGCACTGCTTTAAAGAAAGTGCGGGTTTTTATTTCATTATCTTCCACATATATAGTTAAATCAAGGAAATTAACCTGAGTTGGACTAATATTTGAATCCAACTTAATTCCTAGCTCGTTATTATTTAGGTGGGAAATAAAACTTTCTAGTTCTTGCCTTTCACCCTGCCAGATGATCAGGACATCATCTATGTACCTCCTATAGAGGACGAGGTTAGGCCCCCAGTCATGCCCAGTCCATACCACACTGGATTCCCAGTGGGCCATGAACAAATTGGCATAGCTGGGGGCGAACCTCGTCCCCATAGCTGTTCCATTAGTTTGGAGATAAAAGTCTCCTCCGTACCAAAAATAATTATTTTTAAGAATCAGATTAATTCCCTCAATTATGTATTGGATTTGATCCAACTTAAAAACCTTCGATTCCAGAAGAAAAAATTCTGTCGCCTTACACCCTGCCTCGTGTGGAATTATCGTGTAGAGTGAATTTACATCACATGTTGCAAAAATGAAATTTGGTTCCCATTTAATCTCCTTCAACAGTTTTAAAACTGAGATTGTATCTTTCAAGTACGCTGGAGTTGTTTGTACTAGTGGTTGCAGGAGATGGTCTATATGTTCAGAGACTCTACATGAAATGGAGTCTATGCCAGACACTATGGGGCGGCCTGGTGGATGTTGACAATTTTTATGTATTTTTGGCAGATGATAGAAAACTGGTATACGTGGATAGTTGATTTTAAGATATTGGTATTCATGTTCATTTAAAATACCACTGTCCTTTCCTCGTTGTAGATATTCCAAAAACATTTGTTTAATCTGTTCAGTTGGGTCATTTCCCAATTTTAAATAGGTTTTAACATCATTCAATAACCTGCATGATTCCAAATGATATTGTTCCTGGTTAAGTATAACTAAACCTCCCCCCTTATCTGCAGGCTTTATAATTAAATTGGTGTCTTTATTTAATTGCTTCAAACCTTCATTTTCTTCCTTAGTTAGATTAGTAGGTCTATTGGTATATCTCCTCTTTTTTTCTAACTTTCTTATATCTCTTTGGACCATTTGGTCGAAAGTATCGATCTCTTTAGAGATCATATGTCTTGGATAAAATCTAGACTTTTCTTTCAAAGTGGTATGGACATATTTGTTGTCGTATATTATTTCTCTTTCTATTGGGGTTTTGGCAAAAAATCTTTTTAGACACAATTTTCGTTTAAATTTTTGTAGGTCAACAAAGGTACTGAAACTATCTCCTTTTCGATTTGGTATATATTTCAGACCCTTCTTTAAAACTCCTATTTGTCCCTGCGTAAGGGTTTGGCCACTAAGATTGAATATGCCTACTGTTCCCTCAGTCTTCCTCTTTTTTCTTCCCTGTGCCAGATATCCTCCTCGGCATCCTCTTCTCTTGTCATCCTTTTCCCTGAATTTCTGATGCCCATATTGATTCCTGGATTCCCTTTCGGTTTCTCCTTGTACTTCTCTCTGTATGGTGTCTCTTGTGTCCATTCTCCCTCCTCTCTCTCGTGAAAAACCTCATCTTGTTCATCATCCACAAGTGGTTGGTACCTATTATAGGTGGTAAGTGGTCGTGTTATTAATCTATTGGAATCCCAGGCGTTTCGATTCGAAGGCCCAGATCCCTTTCTCACTGTATTGAATCCCACATGTTGATCTCGTCTCATATGAAAAGGGATCTGTGTATGTTTCCTGTCTCTTGTAGGTGAATTGGTTAGATATAAACTACTTCTGCGTCGTTGATAATAATTGTGTCCTTGCTGTGGAATTTTCTTTCTGACTATTACATCTTCTTTCCTAATAGGTGTTCTATTTAGAGGTTTGGACGAATATCTATATCCTAAATTGGATTGTTTCATAGATATGTCTTCCTCTTCTTGAGTAATTTTAACTCCCTTTACACCTCTAAAATGTTTGTTAATTGTATGATTATTGAATATCCAGATTTTGTTTTGTTTGTAGTCTCTTGTATCTCGTATATATTTGCTCCTTTTTTTAAATTT
The DNA here is from genome assembly GCA_009667805.1 of Leptobrachium leishanense. Taxonomy (NCBI): domain Eukaryota; kingdom Metazoa; phylum Chordata; class Amphibia; order Anura; family Megophryidae; genus Leptobrachium; species Leptobrachium leishanense. The sequence goes on along the minus strand of CM019067.1, from coordinate 151,306,674 downwards.
AACTTCTCTTTCTACTTTCTCTAGGCTTCCTTCAATGTTCCGCATTAGGAGTTCCTTTTCCTGCAAATCTATAATGCTGCATAGTTGATTGTATATGGTTTCTATTTCTATGCTCAAATCTTCTAATAGAGTTTTTCTTCTAGCTATAATTACTCTCATGGTTGTATGTGAAAACTCTTCAAGCATATCACACCATATCTCCATGAATGAATCATTTATCATTTCTGGTGAGGGGTCTTTAAGCCATCTCAAACCTCGAGGGACTATCTTATCTTTAAGGTATTGATCCAAAGTATTAATATCCCATTTGAGTCGTATTTCTTTCTTTAAAAGATATTCTAGCTTATTACTCATTTTTTTCTTATCAAATGTGATGTTGTTAGGACCTTCCTCACCTCTATTAAACTCCGTATTGCCAAATACTTCTCCTATATCTTTGCCAAACTTGGCTCTAAAATCCATATTTATTACAAGCAGTCCACACCACGAGACCCAAACAAAATTGTATATAACACCTAAAATGTTACAGTGCTCGGCGCTATGCAGTTATATATCAGAGATTGTGTGAGAAGAGGGTTTATATAATTACGCAGCTCACCATAAGGTGTGTCCCTCACCCTTATAGACCATATATCAAAAAAATACAAACGTATTCTTGGGGAGCGCAGAAAGAAGTAAATAAATGGAGGTTCTTGCACAGACCAGGTTGCAGAGAATGGGATGGATCCAATATTTACACTATAGTAAAAGAAAAAAGACAATCGTGCAATACTGCATGTACATGAATATAAACAAGTAGAAGGTTGGAAAAGGCCACTCACAAACGGGGAACCAATAGGTTCGTGTAGGGCGCAGGTAAGCCTCTATGGGGGGCTTCTCCCATCAGATGATTCTTGATATATACAGATGATGTTATACTCCAGGTTACACGGATGTAGTACCCTCAAAGAGAGATGTATATGGCGTAATACCATTAACACATATGTGTATATATATCCCAAGTTAGTTCTACTCACGTGCTGCTGAGCCTCCCAGCGGATGGCTCAGTATTCAGGCAGAGGACCTCTTTCACCATGGGGGGTCCTACCCTTTGGTCGATAGCAATGCGTTCGGTCTACTGGAGGAAGTCGGTTATTTCCAAAAATATAAAAGGTTGACTCCCAAATAAAATTAAAAGGGGATTTATTGTTAAAAACAAGATTAACAAATGAAGACAGATATAAAATGACAAGGGGTAAAATAAACAGAAATATAAACAAAAGCCAAACCAAGTAAAAAATATGAAAATCCAAAAGTAAATAAATTAAGATCCAAAAGTAAATAAAGTAAAATCCGAGACGCGTTTCCCTCGCTAGTCTGCGAGTTTCATCAGTCGGTAGTTTCATAGCTGTAAACGGAAGTTATTTATAATCCTTTCAGTCCGAAAACGGAATGCTTCTCTTTTCGGACTGAAAGGATTATAAATAACTTTATAATCTTTTGGATCTTAATTTATTTACTTTTGGATTTTCATATTTTTTACTTGGTTTGGCTTTTGTTTATATTTCTGTTTATTTTACCCCTTGTCATTTTATATCTGTCTTCATTTGTTAATCTTGTTTTTAACAATAAATCCCCTTTTAATTTTATTTGGGAGTCAACCTTTTATATTTTTGGAAATAACCGACTTCCTCCAGTAGACCGAACGCATTGCTATCGACCAAAGGGTAGGACCCCCCATGGTGAAAGAGGTCCTCTGCCTGAATACTGAGCCATCCGCTGGGAGGCTCAGCAGCACGTGAGTAGAACTAACTTGGGATATATATACACATATGTGTTAATGGTATTACGCCATATACATCTCTCTTTGAGGGTACTACATCCGTGTAACCTGGAGTATAACATCATCTGTATATATCAAGAATCATCTGATGGGAGAAGCCCCCCATAGAGGCTTACCTGCGCCCTACACGAACCTATTGGTTCCCCGTTTGTGAGTGGCCTTTTCCAACCTTCTACTTGTTTATATTCATGTACATGCAGTATTGCACGATTGTCTTTTTTCTTTTACTATAGTGTAAATATTGGATCCATCCCATTCTCTGCAACCTGGTCTGTGCAAGAACCTCCATTTATTTACTTCTTTCTGCGCTCCCCAAGAATACGTTTGTATTTTTTTGATATATGGTCTATAAGGGTGAGGGACACACCTTATGGTGAGCTGCGTAATTATATAAACCCTCTTCTCACACAATCTCTGATATATAACTGCATAGCGCCGAGCACTGTAACATTTTAGGTGTTATATACAATTTGGTTTAGAAATTAGTCAGGTTATAAGACTCATTTTCCTTTTACAACTCCGTAAGGACAAAAGAGCAGTAAAGACCCAGGCAAAGTATTATTTTTTTTATGACACTATAAGTTTCCCGTTGCTATCGAAGAAAAACAAAAACCAGCATAAATACTGTCACTAGCAGGGCCATCCCTGGCATGTGGATATTTAGGCATTACACTTCAGCAGTGCAAGGATTAAAAAAAATCCCAATCGTCATGATAACAAAAAAACTTGCTCTGTCAACAACACCATCTGTACTGAGTCTACTGTAAAAGCTGCCCCTACCAGGATCATTTTCCGATTTCTGAGTCTTCCAGAGTTTCAGAATGCTGGATAAGAGGATTGAAAGAGTTAAAAATTGCATAGAGAATTAGAATGTTGTTAGAATGTTTAAACTACCAAGATATATTTCATTATATGATTTAAGTGCTGTTATGCTAATTGTTTATTTTATTTAGAAATGCTGAAAACACGGTTTTAGGCTAGGGTCAGACGAGCGTGATTTCTACGGACTGTACGTCCGTGCAGTACGGACATCGTCAGTACGGATGACGCAGTAGTGGTCACACAGTCCGTTTTTTCACTGAAGTTATTTTTGACGGATGTAGGAGGGAAAAATAAATTACAATGAAAAAACATTCTGTCCGTCAAAAATGCTGGACGTATAAATGCAGTACGTCTGACCATGCTCCATCACTCACACACAAAGCTATGCAGACGTTGTGGACGTGGCGCACTCCGCACGTCCGTTCTAGCAGTATTACGTTCTTGCCTAACCTGCGTCCGTTTGCAGCGTCCGTCATGCGTCCGCAGTTCAGTGCGGACGTACTTCATGTGTCAGGCTCCAATGGACTTTCTTTCATGCTATCACGGACGTACTTTTAGGCGCAATCACGGACGTGAACACTACGCTCGTCTGACAGCAGCCTAAAAATATGTAATGTAGGTTGCTTTAAATTGGTTCACTGTTTTTACCTCTTAGTCTCTGAAAAACATATAATCAAGAATAAAGACACTTATTTTTCAGAAGGGTTGCCTTGCCCCAGATCAGGGTTTCCTTGCGTGTGTGTTTGTGTGCTATTGTGGCGCTCCAGTTCTGTCATTCGTGTCCAGTATCTGTGTTATATTCGGTGTGCTGTGATCTGCATCAATGCAGCCAGCAACAAATCTGCCTCAAGGGCTTAACTCCCAGTATAAAGGGCCCACCTTGGCTCACGCCGGGTGCCACCGTGACAGTAGTAAGGGATTGACTAACATTCCAATCATCTCAACAATAGTAATATGCACAGCACAGTATAAAATGTATTTGAAAATAACCTTCCTCAACAATTCTTTGTTTCAGTTGATCTCACAGGACATTAATCCCTAGTCAGTTTAGAAGAATACATCACAATACCTGATTGGTTTCAGTTCAAGTGACTTAAAGACTTAAAATATATGCCTTTTAACTATGTGGTAAATCAAAGATAAAAATAAAAGCTTCCATTGATCTGTATAGAATGAAATGGATTAGTTGAATAGATAGTTTCCTGGTAGCTTAGAACATCAAACTTAATAAGAATTCCATCTCGACCTGTCACGAGTACGGTACCGCCATTCCCGCCAGTTCCAAGAGAAACTTTCACTCCTTCCATGATATACTGACTCGTAGTTTAATGGCTATAACATGGATTGAGATTTCTTCGTATTGCCTCTGCTGGTGGAAAATCAATATCTCCATTATCAAGAAAATCTCTGAGGAACAAAGCTTTTTAAAAGGCCCCATTTGTAGCATTATCTGATCTGCATTTTGAATATGAAATGCAATATTGGCAGGATATCAAGAAGTTTATCTCCCTCTGTTTTACTTGTGTAACACATAAAGATTAGGATTATAACTCATAAACCCACACATTCTTTCCATTTATAATGAAAGGAAAACTATTTGTTCTGGAAAATGTAAGGTCGAGTAAGCAGTTTATGCGTTGCTGAATGTATTGCCTTTGAACACAATTATACAAAAATTAAAGTAAACATTTATGTGACTTCTGAACAATATGGAGCTATGGACATATTGCAGGATTTTGTAGGTTTAATTTGTTATTCCTAACCCCCTCCTTGTGGAAGATAGGTCACCAGTCTAGGAATGACAGACTATGTCACGCTCATTCAAGGGGTGGCTGGAACCCGGTGTGCAAGTGGTCACAGGAGTTGTAAATATATATCGCAGTACAAGAGGATAATCCGTAGACAGTGGTCAATGAAAGCAAAAGGTCAGGCCGGCAGCAGACTTCGAAAATGTGGCGGAGAGCAAAGGGTCAAAACACAGATAAGGGAGAATAGAAATAAGCACTTGCTCAATGGACTAACAGCACAATACTGAAGCAATGCCAGAGAGCAGTCTCTGGTCTTTCATAGGAGGTGGACACGCCTCCAGCTCAGCATCCACCCCTCCTTCCTCCATTGGGTTGGAAGTAGGTAACTCCGCCCTGGGCCATGCTGGGTTTGGGCCTGCTCTGCTCCCGTCCATCAGACCTATCAAAAGGTCATCCAGCCCCCGGGCGACATCTTGGCCAGATCCCAGTGTGCGGAGTCCGGCACGGCAGCGGACAGCGGCACCAGCCGCCGGTCGCCGCACCAGGCAGGAGACCATATGTCGCCGGGAGGGTCGGCCACCCAGGACGCGGGGTTCAGAGGACCGGAGGCCCTGACGGCGCGGAGCGAGAGGACCCCGACGACACGGCAGCACCAGGGGGAGAGCCGGCAAGGGACGAGGATGGACGCGGCCGGGGGTAAGGCGTGACAGACTAATTTTAGTTTTTTCCTTCAAAATCATAAGCATTTTTTTAGCAGTCTAATAATTTCATTTATTTTGTGTCACATTTAAAATGAAATACCTACTCTTCAAGACCATTAATTAATATAACTTAATAACTCTGAAGTTAAGTACAAGTGTATTATAGCAACTAAAATAATGTACGCAGCATTTTATTACCTCAACATATCCCTTCTCCTGAAAAAACACACTGTCAAGGTATCCATAAAACAAACTGTGTGTGCCTGTGTGTAATAGTGTAATATGCAAACAGTTTGTTTTGCCTTATGGATACCTTGACAGTGTGTCCTCAAGAGGAGTAATATGCCATCAACTCTTATACAAATTGTGTATCTTTATAGACCACAATTGGGTTGGCAGAACAGCTGATCCAGAGTTCCAGACACAGGTTTCAAGAGGGGCGGATCACATGGTCAGGGTTGGGATCATTGTAAAGACCAGACTCTGACCTTTCCAATGACACCTCACTTAACCTTGTGCGGTATACAATTCAGAGATGCAGGTTCCAAAGTCCCCCTGTGTCTCCTTATTGCAGGGCCACAGACTAGGTTGTCTATGAAACAATGTATTGCATCATCAGCTCCACACTTGCTGGCAGTGTGGGAAATGAGAAGGTGAGTTAGCGCAGCATCACTGTTCATTTTATAATTGTAAATTGTATAATAGTGCTGCATTAGAAAAAAAAGAGAAAAATTATCAGGGTTATTCAGAGAGCGTGAAAAGCAGGAGAATGACTGGAGAATGAAAAATTCTAGGTCAAAATAGCCGATTTGGAAAGTGAGATGAAAGGGAGAATTTTTCTGGTTTGGCTATTTTGACCTAGAACTTTTCATTCTCCAGTCATTCTCCTGCTTTTCACGCTCTCTGAATAACCCTGTATATTTTATTTGTTATTTTATTTTTACATAAATCCAACCTGGTTAGATTTCGTATCGCTTTAAAGGCCTTAATCTGGCCTTTTCAATTATATCTCAGAAGTTTTCTATCCCTTAAGGCAGTGTTTCCCAACCGCATTCCTCAAGTACCCCCACAGGTCAGGTTTTCCAGATATCTGAAGCACAGCACAGGTGAGATGATTTGCTGCTCAGTGATTTATTATTTATTTATTTATAAAGGATTTTACCAGGAAGGATACATTCAGGGTTATCCAAAGAGATCCGAATTGCTTGAGAAAGGTAACCGAACGCTGAAAATCAGCGTTCGGTTACCTTTCCTGGCCATTCGGCTATCCAGAGAGCAGGCAATTCGCCAAATCCTGGCGAATTGCCTGCACATACGGTGCCTGTTCGGTGCCTGTTCGAGGGCAGAGAAATCCCCATGAAAAAGCACTGCTTCGGCTATTCAGAGAACACAAACCAGCAGTGAAAGGTTCCCCTAATGCCCTGCCATTCGGTGGTTTAATTCGGCAGGTTTATTCAGGAGAATCCCATAGACTTCAATGTTAAAAATATTCCCGTTTTAATTCAATATCTAATAAACCGTTCATTATAAAATTATGCAGCAAAAAGTCTCTTTATTTATAGATTTTTTAGGATACTTTAAGCATTTTTCTGATTTTTTTTTATTTTTATTAAAAGTCCGATTTTTTTTTTTTTTTTTTTTCAGTTTACTTATTTTTTTTGTAACAGCCCTCTTTATTATCATTCCCTGGACCTCCTGTGAAAATTTCAGACATTTTCGCTCAGTAGTTTCTTTGCAAACAGCGTTTATTTTTCCCAGATTCATACAAATGGTTTTTCTAATTTATTCACTGCCTCCTCTACGTCACAGCTGCTTCGGCTCTGTGTGATTCGGCTCCTGTTCGGCTCCATTTCGGCTCCTGTTCGGCTTTTTCAAAGGTTAATCCAGATGTTTTTGCTTGTTTTCAGCGTGCATTCGGTTAGTTTTCGGTGGGTTTTCGGCAGCTTTTCCCTGCAATTCGGGGACCCTGTGGTGCTTGCTGAATACACCGCAGGGTCACCGAAATGCAATCGGCAAAAGGAACCGAATTGAAGAGAACGAAAAGTCACCGAACGTGCGGTGACTTTTCGAATCTCTTTGGATAACCCTGATTGAGATTTCTCTCATTTTCAAGTACATCCTGGGTTCAAGAACATTAAAATGTTACAGTTGTTACATTGCAAGATATTAAAAAAAACCCACAAATATACAGATTAACAGAAAATAAATATGTAGGAAATAAAGTCATTATGTTACGTGTTTACAGGTGTATTCCATATTGAGGTATGTTAATAGGGAGCTCTTAAGGGACTTTAGACTGGGGGAAGATTTGATGGCGTCTGGGAGGTAATTCCATAACTGTGGTGCTCTGTAGGATAATGAGGATCGAGCCACTGTCTTTTTGTATTGCGGTATTGCAAGTAAGGTGCTGGTCCTGGATCATAGGTTATAGGTTGAGGGAACTGCTGGAGGAAGCAGTCTATTCAGATAGGGTGGCAGCTTCCCAGAAAAGCTCTTAAACACCAGGTTGGAAAGGTGAAGGGTGCGTTTAGACTCCAGCGACGGCCAGTTTAGCTCTTTTAACATGTCACAATGGTGGGTCATGTAGTTACATTGTAGCATAAAGCGGCAGAAGGAGTTATACAATGTAGTAAGTTTCTGGAGGTGTGTTTGAGGGGCGGCTGCATACACTACATCTCCGTATTCAATAGCTGGCATAAGCAATTGTTGTACAATTTGCTTTCTTACCGCAGGGTTCAGGCAGGATTTGTTTCTGTACAGGGCACCTAGTTTGGGGTAAATTTTAGATGAGAGTATTTCGATGTGGGGGCCAAAGGATAGATTTGGGTCTAACCACATACCTAGATATTTGAGAGCAGTGACTGTGGTCAGCGTGCCATTTGATTTTGTCCCCATACATAGATGGGGATTCTGCAATTTATGTACTTTAGGTGCTGTTCCAAAGAGCATCGTGATTGCAGGATTCAGTCTGCATTTCCACAAGACAATCCTTAAAACCTGACTTGTTGGGGGTACTTGAGGACCGCGGTTGGGAACCACTGCCTTAGGGCTACAGAGATACCGTGGTCTGAATGACTGTAAAATTATATATATATGTGACATTATATATATATATATATATATATATATATATATATATATATAACACATGGGGGGGTTGCACTCAGCCTAAACTAAGCATTCAGTGCGGGTGCGTCTCAAAAATAAAATACAAACAAAACCCAGGGAGAGAGCACTCCAGTCAAACACATTCAAAAACCTGCAACAACAGCTCCATGCATGGGTGCATAATGCCAGCTTTTACCACATGGTGAAAATTTCTTAACTCTGAGCTTTGTTGAATAAAATGGTGGAAATTTGGTTCACAATGAGCAGGAGCTCCATGAAGGGACCTTTTCATCAGTAAGTGAGTTTATCCCATGATGGACAGTCATTAGGTTTGCAGAGTAGGACCTGCCAGAGGGTGGATTACATTGACGCTGTTGGCAGGCTTAAGCAATTCACGGCCGTTCATTGCGAACCAAATTTCCACCATTTTATTCAACAAAGCTCAGAGTTAAGAAATTTTCACCATGTGGTAAAAGCTGGTATTATGCACCCATGCATGGAGCTGTTGTTGCAGTGTTTTTGAATGTGTTTGACTGGAGTGCTCTCTCCCTGTTTTTTTTTTGTATATACAAAGTGAGGCGCACTCAAGGACTTCTAATAAAAATAACAAACTTTATTAAGAAAATATAAAAAATTACATAGGTCCCACGTTCCAGCTCTGACTCAGCCTTTATCAAGGTCAGACCTTGATAAAGGCTCAGACAGAGCTGAAACGTGGGACCTATGTAATTTTTTCTTTTTTCTTAATAAAGTTTGTTATTTTTATTAGAAGTCCTCGAGTGCGCCTCACTTCGTATACTTGTACATAATCCTCCTAGACGGTTGCACCGGGCAAGGAAGTTGAGAAATTGGAGAGTTATTTTTTTATATATTTTTTTTTTTTTTTTTTACAGAGCAAGGTGCCCCCTTGTGGCAGGTGCCGTAGGCACATGCCTAATCTGCCTAGTTATAAATCCAGCCCTGATGTAACCAGATACAGGGATCCAATGGACTCCTATATCACCTATAATGGGATTGCAGGTAAGGGGGGAACATGTCCACTGTGGCCCCCTTCCCCCAGGATCCACCAGTGGGTTGGCACCATAAGGTCTAGAACTATTTCACCATAGGAGGGTGTCTTAGGCTAGGGTCAGACGAAAGCAGTTTTAACGTGCGTTTAGACGCACGAAATCGCGGCCGTGCTAGCAGCAAATGACGTCCAATGCCGGGGAACACACGAAGTACGGCCGCACGAAAGGTCGCCCGCGCAACGCAAGTGGCAAACGAACGCATTTTTTCTAGAACGTCAAACCTCTAGTACAGACGTACAGAGTGCGCTGCGTCCGCTAGAGGCGTGTGTGTGTAATTAGGAGACGTCAGACGCTGCTAATGTCCGGCCAACATAACGTCCAGATACAAAAAGTGTTTTATTGATGATCCGTACAAAATCACGGACGAAATGGCGCATCGTATGACCGCTGTCGCGTATTCCGGGAAAAAATGCGTCCATTCGTTCGACCGCACTTTTTCACAGACAACGCGAAAATGCGTTCGTCTGACCCTAGCCTAAGACCTGATTTCTTATATCTGGACTTAAGCACTTAAAGCATACTTAAATAAGCATGGAAGTGCTGGCAGGATTGCAATTATAAAGTTGTTTTCAAAGTACTCCCTGTGAGCATGATGTTACTGTCACACTAGCAATTTTATTTAATATAGAACTCCACATTTAGCCTTCTTGCCAGAAATGTCAAGTAAGCACAAAGCTGCTCAAGGACTTTAAATATAGGCATGAAAATAACTGTTTTAGCATATTTTATCTGCCTGAGTGTAGCTTGAACTGAAATTATAGCTATTATAGATTTTGTCGTTATGTTAAGTGGCTGAATCAAAAAAAGACAAGACTGGTAAATAAGGGTTTGTCATAATAATGGAGGTACAAGTTTCTGCAACATGATATTGGCTTGAAAATAGTGTAATTTCTGCAAAAATATAGGTTGAAACTAACATTTTAAAAATTGCATATTTAACAACATTTTTTATTTAATTACAGTAAATACATTATATATTTGATATTTTCTGTGAAAAGACATACGGGTTATCCAAAGAGATCCGAATTGCTTGAGAAAGGTAACCGAACGCTGAAAATCAGCGTTCGGTTGCCTTTCCTGTTTCCTGGCCATTCGGCTATCCCGAGAGCAGGCAATTCGCCAAATCCTGGCGAATTTCCTGCACATACGGTGCCTGTTCGAGGGCAGTGAAATCCCCATAAAAAAAGCACTGCTTCGGCTATTCAGAGAACACAAACCAGCAGTGAAAGTTTCCCCTAATGCCCTGCCATTCGGTGGTTTAATTTGGCAAATTTATTCAGGAGAATCCCATAGACTTCAATGTTAAAAATATTCCCATTTTAATTCAATATCTAATAAACCATTCATTATAAAATTCTGCAGCAAAAAGTCTCTTTACTTATAGATTTTTTAGGATACTTTAAGCATTTTTCTTCATTTTTTTTTTTTTTTTTTAACCCTTTCGCTGCTGAGGCTTTTCCCGCCCCTATGCTGAGGTCATTTTTACCTGTTTTGCGCATCATGTTTAAACGTGTTTTGAAGGCTTATTTTAGTATATGACCCAGACATATTATATATCGTTCTTTCCGTCAGACTCAGTAGATTCATAATATGTCATTATTATATGTATACGTTATGTCATGTCTGTATATTATAAAAAAAATGCAATAAAATATGTATTTTCAATAATTTACAATGTGTAAAGTGTTTTTTTCCACATTTTAACATGCGAGCAATTGCGGTTATATTTGTATGGGGTGCGCTTGTTAAAAAAATTAGAGATGGGGTCTCGTTACATTTTTTTTGGGGAAAATGACACTATTTTTAACAAACGCACCGCATACAAAAATCGTTAGTGCAGCATCATTGTTCACATTATAATTGAAATGGGAACAATATTGCTGCATTAACAAACCAAAAAAAAAAAAATAAAAGTGTTAATTTTTTTTTTTTTAATTTTGTTTTTTAATTTTTTTTTTATTTTTATTTTTCATTTTTTTTTTTCTTACAAAATTTTTCACTTTCATGTTTGGTATCGTTGGAACGGCCATGCTCTGGCCGATCCAACGATACCAAAATTTAACCCCTAGCTGCCACGGATTGGGAGATAGGGAGTTCATTGGAACTCCCTATCTCCACAGTTGGTGGCAGTTAGGGGTTAAGTCTAGGACTGGCGTCATCGTGCTACGCACGATGACGCCAGTCCTCTGGGGGAGTTCCCGGAGGCTTGGCCGACATCCAAGATGTCGGCCAGCTCCGGGAAAGGATCGCGAACCGGCGCTTTTCAGCGCCGATTCGCGATCCAGCTCCCCAGGGGTTAATGCCAGGCATCATTTGGAAGGGCAGGCTGTGCCCTTCCAAATGATGCCTGGGTTAACCCCCTGTGCGCCGCCGATCGGGAGGGAGAGAGGTCCGAAGGGGGGGCGCCTGAATTAGGCTAGGGTCAGACGAACGCATTTTTATGTTGTCTGTGAAAAAGTGCGTTCGAACGAATGGACGCATTTTTTCACAGAATACGTGATAGTGGTCATACTATGCGCATTTTCGTCCGTGATTTTGTACGGATCATCAATAAAACTCTTTTTGCGTCTGGACGTTATGTTGGCCGGACATTAGCAGCGTCTGACGTCTCCTAATCACGCACACACGCCGCTAGCGGACGCAGCGCACTCTGTACGTCAGTACCTGCGGTTTCACGTTCTCGAAAAAATGCGTTCATTTTCCACTTGCGTTGCGCAGCCGGACTTTTGTGCGACCGTACTTCGTATATTGGCCGTCATTGCCCGGCATCTGCTGCTAGCACGGCCGTGATTAAGTGCGGCTGCACGCGCGTTCGCACTGCCTCAGTCTGACCCTAGCCTTAGGTGTCATCGCGCCCCCGCGATGACACCTAATTCTGGCGGCTGCTGGTCCGGATGCCGGGCTGACATCCAGGATGTCAGCCCGCACCGGGGGGGCCAGCGATCGGCCGGAACCCGGCCGAACGCTGACCCCGATGGGAGGACGCGCTCAGCGCGTCCTCCGCATACCAGCGGGACTGCTGAGGACGCGCTCAGCGCGTCCTCAGCAGCGAAGTGGTTAAAAGTCCGATTTTTTTTTTTTAATTTTTTTTTTTTAAGTTTACTTCTTTTTTCTCTAACAGCCCTCTTTATTATCATTCCCTGGACCTCCTGTGTAAATTTCAGACATTTTCGCTCAGTAGTTTCTTTGCAAACAGCGTTTCATTTTCACAGATTCATACAAACGGTTTTGCTAATTAAGGCTAGGGTCAGACGAAAGCATTTTTCCCCGCGAACGTGAAAAAGTGCGTCCGAACGCATTGACATATTTTTTCACGGAATGCGCAAAAACGGTCAGACGACGCGCATTTTCGGGCGTGATTTTGTACGGATCGTCAATAAAACTCTTTTTGCGTCTGGACGTTATGTAGGCCAGACATTAGCAGCGTCTGACATCTCCTAATCACGCAAACATGCCGCTATGCCGCAGCTGCGCACTCAGTACGTCAGTACTAGCGGTTCAGCGTTCTCAAAAAAATGCGTTCAAATTCCACTTGCGTTGCACGGCCGGACTTTTGTGCGGCCGTACATCGTATATTGGCCGTCATCAGGGCCGGATTAAGATATCTATGGGCCTGGAGCTGAATATTTTGGTGGGCTTTTTTTGGAATTTAGTGAAATGACAACAGATTTTAGGCTATTTAATATTGCATATATAGGTATATCTAACCAGGCAGATACTGTGTGAGTAAATTTCTATTCCGATTTCAATAATCAGTGTGTAAAATTATTTTTTCATATTTTATCATTCAAACCTCTGGTTATATATTCTGTAGGGAATTCTGGTTAAAAAAAATTAAATGGGAACCTGTAACTGCATTTTTCTGAAAAAATATACAATTTTAACCCAAAAATTTGATATCTCCCATGTGATTTGGATAATGGTGTTTTAAGAATATTATGACTTTCAGGGTTATCCAAAGAGATTCGAATTGCTTGAGAAAGGTAACCGAACGCTGAAAATCAGGGTTCGGTTACCTTTCCTGGCCATTCGGCTATCCAGAGAGCAGGCAATTCGCCAAATCCTGTCGAATTGCCTGCACATACGGTGCCTGTTCGGTGCCTGTTCGAGGGCAGTGAAATCCCCATCAAAAAGCACTGCTTCGGCTATTCAGAGAACACAAACCAGCAGTGAAAGGTTCCCCTAATGCCCTGCCATTCGGTGGTTTAATTCGGCAATTTATTCAGGAGAATCCCATAGGTTTCAATGTTAAAAATATTCCCGTTTTAATTCAATATCTAATAAACCGTTCATTATAAAATTCTGCAGCAAAAAGTCTCTTTATTTATAGAGCATTTTTCTGAATTTTTTAAAAAAAAATTAAAAGTCCGATTTTTTTTTTTTTTTTTTTCAGTTTGCTTATTTTTTTTGTAACAGCCCTCTTTATTATCATTCCCTGGACCTCCTGTGAAAATTTCAGACATTTTCGCTCAGTAGTTTCTTTGCAAACAGCGTTTTTTTTCCCAGATTCATACAAATGGTTTTTCTAATTTATTCACTGCCTCCTCTACGTCACAGCTGCTTCGGCTCTGTGTGATTCGGCTCCTTTTCGGCTCCTGTTCGGCTCCTCTTCGAAGGTTAATCCAGATGTTTTTGCTTGTTTTCAGCGTGCATTCGGTTAGTTTTCGGTGAGTTTACGGCAGCTTTTCCCTGCAATTCGGGGACCCTGTGGTACTTGCTGAATACACCGCAGGGTCACCGAAATGCAATCGGCAAAAGGAACCGAATTGAAGAGAACGAAAAGTCACCGAACGTGCGGTGACTTTTCGAATCTCTTTGGATAACCCTGTATGTATAAAACACTGACCTTGCTCCCAGCGTGGGAAATGAGAAGGTGAGTAATGGCAGTGGTATCGCTCATTTTATACATGACAAATGGACAATACCATCACTTTGGAACAAAAAAATAAATAAAAGTTTTTTGTTTTCTTTTTCTTTTAGATTTTATATTGTCATGTTTGGTATCAATGAAAAGGCCAGACTCTGTCCTGTCTGACACCTCAGTTGACCTTGCAAGGTTTAAAGATTAGCGGCGCAGGGTTCCAGAGACCCCTCCCCCAGTGCACTTCACTGCAATGTGGCGGTTTAGATTCTTGATCTATCAATTCGTAATGATTGTATTATCACCTCCACGCTTGTTAGTGACATGAAAAATTAGATGGTGATTTACTGCAGCATCATTGTTCCCTTTATAATTGAAAAATATTGCTGTGTTAGAAAGAATAAATATTTCCTTTTTTTTTTTTATTGTTACATAGCACCTGGTCATGTTTGGTATCATTGGAAAGATCATGCTCTGATCTTTCCGGTGATACCTCACATGACCATGTAGCTGCTATGGAGGTGGAGATATAGTGGTCCAAATGCCCATCAATGCAGACAAATTTATCCTTTCTGTGGGCCTATTCTGGGGCATGGGCCTGGAGCTGCTGCTCCATCTGCCCCTATGTTAATCCGGCCCTGGCCGTCATTGCCCGTCATCTGCTGCTAGTGCGGCCGTAATTATGTGCGCCAGAACGCACGTTAAAAGTGCGCTGGTCTGACCCCAGCCTTATTCACTGCCTCCTCTGCGTCTCAGCTGCTTCGGCTCTGTGTGATTCGGCTCCTGTTCGGCTGCTTCGCTGCGTGTGATCGGCTCCTGCTCGGGTTTTTCGAAGGTTAATCCAGATGTTTTTGCGGGTTTTCGGCGTGCATTCGGTGGGTTTTGCAGTTAGTTTTCATCAGGTTTGCGGTGACTTTTCCCTGCAATTCGGGGACCCTGTGGTGTTTGCTGAATACACCGCAGGGTCACCGAAATGGGATCGGCAATAGGAACCGAATTGAAGAGAACGAAAAGTCACCGGACGTGCGGTGACTTTTCGAATCTCTTTGAATAACCCTGATAGATTCTACAGAAACAAATCCTGCCTGAGCCCCGCAGTAAGAAAGCAGATTGTACAACAAATGCTTATGCCAGCCATTGAACACGGAGATGTAGTGTATGCAGCTGCCCCTCAAACACACCTCCAGAAACTTACTACATTGTATACCTCATTGTGCCGCTTTGTGCTACAATATAACTACATGACACACCATTGTGACATGTTAAAAGAACTAAACTGGCCGTCACTGGACTCTAGACGCACCCTTCACCTTTCCAACCTGGTGTTTAAGAGCTTTTTTTGTATTCAAAATTTTTATTTTAAAGAGAGTCAGCAGTGAATCATACAATTAAATAATAAATGGTCTCGCAGGGCCAAACAATAAACAGCACTGAATAATAACATAGGGGGTTGGGAAGGTGGACAGACACACCAAAAAGTGCTCCGGGACCCCAAAAAAAAAAAGGGGGGTGGGGAGAATGGAAAAGGTGGCAAAGGCCAAATGTGTGACTGTCCTGGCACCCTCCCAAAGGTACGAGGTACCGTAGGAGGCCATGGACATGTGCAGGTCACAAAGGCCGGGGTACTTGAGGGCCAAGTGCGGCAGACAGAGCCATGGTGGCCGCCACAGTGGCACGCCCCAAGTTGCCCCATCGCCAAAAAAAAAAAAAAGGGGGGAGAGGGTCTGCAGCACGAGGTGGCGTGTTGAAGAAAAAAAAACAAACAAAAAAAAAAAAAACAAACAACAACATGGGAAAGGGAGGAAAGAAGAGTGTGAAATGGGGTCAACAAAATAGCATACTCAGCTATAATATCAAGAGTCATCTCAAAAGAGGACTTCATCATTATAAAAAAAGAAAAGAAAAGACAGCTCAAAGGAAACTCGGCATAAGAGAATAAAATCAAAATCGAGAGTCAACTTAAAGGGGATTCAACGTAAGGAAAAGTGTGTTCTCAAGAAAACAGTTATCCAGAGATGGATCTGGTCGGGAACCGCCATATCAGAAGGGAAAGACAGTCCTTTTTAACCCGTGTGCCTCCAAAGGGTAGGATGAGCGTCAACGTCTGGTTTAGCGAGGCCGGAATACGCAGCCCACATCAGTCAAGTGATCCCGAGCAGGGCTTGCAGCTCCGGTGGCCCCCGAGCCACCCAGCTATTCACGCTGTCGCCCTTCTGAAGCATGCCCGGGAGCATCCACTGAGTAAGAGCCTGGGCGAGAGATCTAGGCTGCTTCTTCACGGCTGACAAGGGGGGGGGGCACCTCTTCAACCTCCGAAAGGGATCACCAGGCCTCTCCAGCTTCCCTGCTGACATAACGCTCTCCGGCACTCCGTGAGCGCTGTGCACCCCCGATCGTGGTGTTGTCCCATCCACCAGTGAGGTTACCGGCAGGCTCCGGGGCACAAAGTCGGCATTCACCCCCTGCGTGACAGCAGGCTCCTCCAAGGCTGTGCAACCACGCGCGTCAGCCACCCGTCTGAAGGCTCCAGGCTCGACACTGCTAGGGATATCCGCACGTCTGCAACCCCGCAATGCCTCCGTGATGCGCCTCATGTCGCCTCGCGTCAGCGGGAGCCCGTCGTCCTCCATCCCAACAGCAGATTCTCCAGGCTCAAGAGCGCAGCCTCCAGGCCGATTCCAGGGGAAAGCTGTGGGACTTCCATCCGCCGCTTCGTGTGTGGTCCAGCCCCCCCCTTCACCAGGTCAGCTGTAGTGGCCGGGAGACGGGGACCCTCCGTCTCCTCAGCCCTCGTCATCTAGGTAGGGAGAAGGTATCGGGGGTGGCCGAGACCCCCCGGCGTGGAGCTAGGCCCCAAGATGGCTGCCCAGGGAACTCGCCGGTCGGGAAACACGCAGGGCCGCCGGCCCCAGTAACTCAGCTGGAAGTGACCAGGCTCCCCCGAGTCGAGGGAATAAGGGTTCAGTCGCAAGCGGGATCCTCAGGAATACTGCAGGGAGACAGAAGGAGCCCAGAAGTAGGCCTCAAAATGGCCACCGGCAGCACCCAGCCACAGGAGAAATGTCCGATAAGAGTCTCTGGTCCGAGGGGGGGGACAAAGCAGGCTCCGGACAACTCACCCCCGGTGACCGGCTGCCCAGGGAATTCAGGAGCGAAAAATAAAAGCGGTAAAGTCAGCTAAATGTCCTGTATAGAGTAGGCAGAGACGGAGCTCCATCAGAACACGTCTTGTTCCCTTCACTGCCGGCCACGCCCCCGTTTAAGAGCTTTTCTGGGAAGCTACCACCCTACCTGAATAGGCTGCTTGCCCCAGCAGTTCCCTCATCCTATAACCTCAGATCCAGGACCAGCACCTTACTTGCAATACCACAATACAAAAAGAAAATGGCTCGATCCTCATTTTCCTACAGAGCATCGCAAATATGGAATAACCTCCCAGACGCCATCAAATCTTCCCCCAGTCTAAAGTCCCTTAAGACTTCCCTATTAACATACCTCAATACGGTATGCACCTGTAAACATGTAACATAATGACTTTATTTCCTACATATTTATTTTTCTGTTAATCTTTATATTTGGTTTTGTGTTAATATCTTGCATTTTACTACTTTGTATTTCTGTAACCACTCAATGTTCTTGAACCCAGGACATACTTGAAAATGAGAGAAATCTCAATGGTAAAATCCTTTATAAATAAAATAATTAAATAAATAAATATTTTGGTGTTCTGTAGACTGAGAAAGCCTTGCAAGAATTTTCACAAATAATAATTTAATTATTACATGTAAAATTGTGTTAAAACAAAGCGGCTCAGATTTGTCTCCAGCAATCAAGATGTAAAATCAGTTAACCCATTTGCTACTGAGGTGCAGAGGACATGAGGGTCACTTCATTCTGGCCACTTTGCAGATACAATGAATTTGCACCGGATATTCTACTTTAAACTAAAAAATTACACGTGGCATTTTTAACTCCGCTATATTTTAAATCTCAACTAATTTAATGCCATTGGTGTGCAATGATATTCAAACAGGCAAGGGGCAAGATGAACTTGCAAACCTTTGAAACTGCTGGTTACATTGTCCAACTACTTAAACTACGTAACAGAACAATAGGGGATGGAAGCAGCTATAACAGTGGATCCCAACCCTGGTCCTCAAGTACTGCTATCAGGCCAGATTTTGAGTATTACCTTGGGTAATAGGAGACTGAATCCTGCAATCACTGAGCAGCAAATCATATCTCCTGTGCTGTGCTTCAGATATCTGGAAAACCTGGCCTGTTACGGGTACTTGTGGACCAGGGTTGGGAAACACTTATCTACAAGACCATTTTCTACAAATTTTAAGGCAAATATTTAAAATCAATTTAGGTTATGTATGTAAAAAATTTTTAGAACAAAAGTAGAGATTTATAACAACATTTAATATAGTTTGGGGACTCTTTCACAGGAGTTTAATTGCTTTGTTGCTCTGTTATACACCTGGAAATGTCAAAAATATTAATTTTCCAAGGCTAGGGTCAGACGAGCGCGTTTTCTACGGACTGTGCGCCCGTGCAGTACGGACGCACTTCTTGACAGAAGACGCAGTAGTGGCCACACAGTCCGTTTTTGTGACTGACGTTATTTTTGACGGATGTAGGAGGGAAAATAAATTAAAATAAAAACCATTTTGTCTGTCAAAAATGCTGGACGTATAAATGCAGTCCGTCTGACCACGTTCCATCACTCACACAAAGCTATGTGGACGTTGCGGACGTGGCGCACTCCTCACGTCTGTCCTAGCGGTCCGACCTTCTTGCTAACCTGCGTCCGTTTGCCGCGTCCGCACTTCCGTGCAGACGTACTTCGTGTGTGGGCCTTCATTGGTCATGAGTATCTGCTACTACGGACGTACTAAAGTGCGACTACATGGACATTAACACTGCGTTCGTCTGACCCCAGCCTTAAGAAAGGAAGGCAATGATGACCCCCTCCAATCTGCTGCCCTATTCACAGACCTGGTAGGAATGTGCTGGAATATGGGGGTACGGCACACTTTCATTCTGCTGTATTGTATTTGACCACAGTCTAGGAAACATGATTTGAATAAATATATACATTTACAGGAAAATAAATGAATATCTGCTATGTTTCAAGATCTTCGAGAAAATATCAGATCTGTCAAACAACTTTTATGTTGATGCACAATCTTTCTAGAGCTGCTTTACGGCACATTAGATTAATAGGTGTCCGGTGGCAAAGGATTAAGTAAGAGCATGAGAACAAGATTTCACAGATCTGAGCCTTTGAAATCAAATGGACTGTGTGCTGTGAAACCCAGGAAGCTGTGCCAAAATATAACAGACACCAACAGTTTTTTTGAAACAAAATTTTAAGGTTGTTACGATGGCATGATTCCAGGCTTCGGCTTAATTCCAAATGATGTCATTCTTACTTTATTTCCTTTTCTCAGACAAACTAGGGAGAACCACTGCTATCATGAGATTTAAAGGATGCATTCACATTCTGTGTTTATAAAGATATATAAATGAGTTCAAAAACATGAAATGTGAACACATATTGCAAACCCTGAGCTGGGCTGGCATCATTTATTTATTATTCTAGATGCTCGCACTACCAATTATTACAATATTACAAAATAAGAATTATTTTGATTAACTTTCTTTTTCTTCTGTTATTCATTGGGACTAAAAAAGACTTTCAGGGTTATTCAGAGAAAGGTAAAACTCAGGAGAAGTGAAAACTCTATGTCAAAACCAGAACAATTCTCCCATTTATCTCACTTTTCCAAATCAGCTATTTTGACCTAGAATTTTCACTTTTCCAAAAGTTCTCCAGAGTTTCACCTTTCTCTGAATAATCCTGCATGTCAAAATAGCTGATTTGGAAAGTGAGATAAATGGGAGAATTTTTCTGGTTTGGCTATTTTGACCTAGAATTTTCACTTCTCCAAAGGTTCTCCAGAGTTTCACCTTTCTCTGAATAACCCTGTTTGTATTCACATACATACTAACTTGAAATATCAGTGATGTATTACCTTACAACAGAGACTCTGTCACATTCCAGAGCTACATTGTATACACACCAAGTTTAAATTGTGCAACAGTTGAAAGGCTTAATCATTGCATTTTTTTTAAGATTAGAATACAAATGATTTGGGCAACTCTAGTAGAATACTAGGTAGCTCAGTTTAACCCCTTCACTACCGATATCGCGATATCTCGGGCTTCAAAGGCACCATCTGGTGCCTCGATATCGAGATATCTTGGTATGCTGATCTGCATTTCAAAAGATAACGAAATTTGTTTGCAACAAATTAATTTCGTTTTCTTTTTGGCTGCAAAAGGTGTCCCCAAAGAGCTAAAACTGTAAAATCAGCTGTTCAAATCTCTGAAATATCGGGCTTTCAGCAACCGATGCAGGGAGAAATAGAAGAAAATAGACCAGCCGTTCAAACCTCTAATGCAATTTGCCAGTAGATGGTGCCATCTACTGACCAGAAATAAGTTATTTACAGGAAGAAATACAATGGGTATAAGCACAAATATGTCATACTTCATAATTATTAAAAAAAGATTTTACAAAGAAAACACTGGCAGTGGTTTCTGACAATGTTAT
The DNA here is from genome assembly GCA_009667805.1 of Leptobrachium leishanense. NCBI lineage: Eukaryota > Metazoa > Chordata > Amphibia > Anura > Megophryidae > Leptobrachium > Leptobrachium leishanense. Next base: position 151,285,920 of record CM019067.1, on the reverse strand, counting down.
TTTGGAAAATCCCTTGGTAGTGAATGGGTTAATTGCCTTTTAAATGAACTATGAACTGAAGAGTTCTAATTAATATCACTCTCCATATACCTCTCTCTAGAGACCTCTCACTTCCATTCATCCATTACTTATGTTATTCTTGTGGGTGAACTCTTTAAGATATTACTATAGAACACAAAATAACCACTCATGGAGAGTGAAAAAGGTTTAGTCTTGTTTCCCATTCATAGTTTGAGGAGCTGTTGGACCTGGAAATGTATTTCATTATTTCAGTTACCAAGCTCACTGGAGGCTACTGCAGCCAGAGGGGCTTATCATATGTTTTACAATAAATTATTATTTATTTACTGTTTGTATGCTATTCAGTCCCCCATCTGGGTTAATTTAGTGACTTTATACTTCCCCTTTCAATTTTTTTCCCCTCATTTTCTTAAATACATATATTGATAAATACTATTACAGGTGATACTTTTGATATGTGATATTAAGTTTTAAAGAATGTTACTTGTATTTGGTTTTCGATTTATGGTGCTTCATTTTCTTCTTGTTTTATACCTATATTGTACAATTTTAAGTTTTGAATAATAAAAAAAAACACATTTTCCCCACCTTAGAGGTTTGTCTTGTTGGTGGGAGGTGGACTTATAACTTTAACAGCCATTTTAGTAAACCAAGAACCTTAGTTAACTTGACATCCAGAAATCAAAGTGCAAAATTAAATGACACTTCTGTGTTACATTGGGGATTATATACAGGGTTATTCAGACAGAGTGAAAAGCAGGAGAATGACTAGAGAATGAAAAAGTCTAGGTCAAAATAGCCAAACCAGAAAAATTCTCCCTTTCATCTCACTTTCCAAATCGGCTATTTTGACCTAGAATTTTTCATTCTCCAGTCATTCTCCTGCTTTTCACGCTCTCTGAATAACCCTGATAGTGTTTGTTGTAGTTGACAAAAATCATCAGTTTCGCAACTCAGAAAACACAGTTTTTCACAGAAGTTACATATAAAGTGCAGTATGTGAAGCTTCGCAATGCAGCTCTTTAGGCTTAATTTTTGTGAAATGTCTGCACTTTTGGAGCTGCAAATCGGCAATTTTTTCCCCCAGTGATGGCAAGTAGTGATGAGCCGAACACCCCTGTGTTCGGTTCGCATTCGAACTCGAACCATTTCAAAAGTTCAAGTTCGAACTCGAACACGAACCGAACTCAATGCAAGTCAATGGGACTCGAAAGTTCGATTTTTAGAGGGCCCTCCAAGAGGGCATATATGCAAGATATTTGCCATAAAAGGTGTATGGGGGTCCGGGTAGTGCTCTGGGGGGACAGGAAACAAGGACAAAAAGTAAAAAAAAGTTTTTAAAGGAACAGTGAGTTTTCCATGAAATAAAGGTTAAGAATAGAAACTAAAAATTCCTTCAAATATCGTGCCTAGGAGGTCCCCATAACCTGCCCGTGAAGTGGCGGATTTGTATTATTATAGAAACATTTAAAAACAAAAAAAATGACATTTCAAATGACGGTAAATGGTTTTCCTTTAATCTATTCATAAACAACTGCTTGGGGTGGCAGCCTGTATGAAAAGAGGAGACGATTTAGAACACGCAGAGCAAGTTTAGTGATTTTTTTTGGCTAAATTATGGTGAAATTTATGCAGGCTTTGGATGAAAGTAACAATAGGTGCGTTAAAATTGGGCCTTTAGTGTCGGCAACAGTGCCGTCACACCTTAACCCCTCTGTGGTATTGTGGAAGAGTGCAGGGTTGGACCCTGCGGTCAAATATTAAAATGATATGAATCTGGTATAGGCGTCAGTGGCAGTGCACCCTAATATCGTGCCTTTGGTGGCAGCAAGTGCCTTCACACCGTAACCCCTCTGAGGTATTGTGGAAGAGTGCAGTGGTGGAGGTTTTGGTAATGCAAAAGAGATCCCCGATCTATTCAGTTACATCAGCAGCTATAACAAAACCGGGTCAGCAATGTTTAGGCACTTGTATTGCGCTACTGTATATGGTGAGAATCGGCGCGCACACCAGTAGCAACAAGAAGCAAACAGAACAGGCAGGGAATACACAGAGAGAATAGTCAAATGGCAGGCAAAGCCGGCAACAGATCGGGTCCTCAGAACAAGCAGGGTCAGTAACAAGTATACAAACTGATTCGGTAAGCGAGCGATGTGGGAATAAAGGCTGAGATACACTGAGCATGTAGCGACGCACAGCGTAGCGAAGCGAAGAGAAGCAAACATTTTGCAGGCTTGACTTCACTCCGCTCCGCCTCGCAGCGTGTCTACACTGCATTACGTTTGCTTCTCACCGCACTGGACAGGAATCCACTAACTAAATTAAAACGTACACAAAACAGTTTTATTTTCACAAAGCACTTGTTATATAGGCAAAAAAAGTTTCTACTGAATAAAATACATCAAAAATTACTGTTAATTTAATAGGAATAGTATAAGAATCTAAAAAAAAGGTAACCCCTGTTCATATATATTATAGGGACATGGAGCGCTGTGTATAGAGTAGGGATGCATTGATACCACACACAGACATATACGTATATATCAACACGCAGACTTATATATACGTATATATCAACACGCAGATATATATATACACCCACCCACAGACCTCAGACCATATATACACATACGCACATGGGGGGTGGCATGTGGACAATCTCAACTAAATGCGCCCCCTCCATTTGGCTGATCCCTCCAGAAGAAATGTTGAACCCGACAGTGCAGAGAATATATATATTATTCTCTGCTCTATCGGGTTCAACATTTCTTCTGGAGGGATCAGCCAAATGGAGGGGGGACAATTAGTTGCCAAAATGTGTGTGTAATACAAGTCTGGATATATATATATATATATATTTATAAGAATATATATATATATATATATATCATACCTGCCCTTACCTTCCCTATAAATTTGCTAAAAATACACACACAAAAAAAAAAACCACTGCCTGAGACCCTGCGCATCCCACATGCCACCCCCTCTACCTGGCTGAATGAATCTAATATATATAATTAAATACATTCAGCAGGGTAGAGAAAGAAAAAAAGAGTTTTATTTTATGTTCTGGGGACATTTAAAAATGTCCTCCGGATTAAATTTTTTTTAGAAATGTGTCGCCTTACCTTAGCCTGGTGGTCAGTGGGGGCTCCCTGGATCCTGGTTGTGGGGGTGGGGTCTGACGTAGCTGAAGGTGCAGTGGCTCCCTCCCTGCGCCGCCTGTCTCTGCCACATGCACCCGGGCGTCTAGCCCGCACAGTCGCAGCTCTGTCATCCGGTGGCCACATGCTCCTCAAGGGGATCCTTGGGAGGCCCCGGCAGGCTGCCCTCTACAGTGCCTGATTAGATGACCGTGTCTGCCTGATGTTTTAGTAACAAGAATGTTTTATCCCATAGGCTTCAATGTTAAAAATATTCCCGTTTTAATTCAATATCTAATAAACCGTTGCTTATAATGTTCTGCAGTAAAGAGTCTCTTTATATCTAGATTTTTTTAGTATTTTGTTAAGCATTTTTTATACTTTTTTTAAAAAAATTCCTTTTTGAACTTTTGGCGAACGTCCCAAAAAGTTCGAAGTTCGCAAACTTTCGAACGGCCAATGTTCGAATCGAACTCCGAACCGAATAGCTCATCCCTAATGGCAAGGAGAAAAACCCTTTGATATATGTGGATATAATTAGTGTTGTGATAACAAAACCTTTTGTTTTTACCACGCAATATTATGTCAAAATTATTGTTTGTTTTTGCTTACTTTTTCATAACATTCCAAGAGAAACATTCCTTGTGAAATGTTGTTGAAAGGTATTTATTGCTAGATGTTAATACACGCCCTGGTAATCTCCCGACTCGACTATTGCAATAATCTCTTATCTGGCCTCCCTCTGTCCCGCCTCTCTCCCCTACAATCCATCCTGAAGGCCTCCGCCAGGATAATTCACCTCACCCGCCGCTCTGTCTCTGCCGCTCCCCTCTGCGAGTCCCTTCACTGGCTCCCCATCCACTGCAGAATTAAGTTCAAAATCCTTATCCTTACCTACAAAACCCTCACTAACTCAGCGCCCCACTACCTGTCCTCACTAATCACCAAATACACCCCAGCCCGCTCCCTAAGGTCAAACAGTGACCTGCGCCTAGCTTCTCCCCGCATCACCTCTTCCCATGATAGACTGCAGGACTTCACACGCGCAGCCCCCACTCACTGGAACGCTCTCCCTCATACTGTCAGACTTTCGCCTAACTTCTCTTCCTTCAAACGCTCCCTTAAAACGTTCCTATTTAGGGAAGCCTACCACCCAACTCACTGACGCAACCATCAATCACTCTCACCTTCAGTCCTCTCCTCCTGTTTCCAACCCCAACCCTCCTAGATTGTGAGTTCCTACGGGAATAGGGCCCTCATCTCCTCCTGTACTGTTTGTCAAATGTTGTTCAATGTATTGTAACCCTGTCTATACTGTGCTTATTGTACAGCGCTGCGGAATATGCTGGCGCTTTATAAATAAAGAATAATAATAATAATAATGTTAACTGTTAGGCTAGGGTCAGACGAATGCATTTTTCACGTTGTCCATGAAAAAGTGCGTTCAAACGAATGGACGTATTTTTTCACGGAATACGCGATAGCGGTCATACGATGCGCATTTTCGTCCGTGATTTTGTACGGATCATCAATAAAACCCTTTTGCGTCTGGACGTTATGTTGGCCGGACGTGTGCAGCGTCTGACGTCTCCCAATCACGCAAACACGCCGCTATGCGGCCGCAGCGCACTCTGTACGTCAGTAGTAGCGGTTTGACGTTCTCGAAAAAATGCGTTCGTTTGCCACTTGCATTGCACGGACGAACTTTCGTGCGGCCGTTCGTCGTATGTTCCCCGGCATTGGACGTCATTTTCTGCTAGCACGGCCGTGATTTCGTGCGGCTAAGGCTAGGGTCAGATGAGCGTGATTTCTACGGACTGTACGTCTGTGCACACGGACGTACGTCAGTACGGAAGACGCAGTAGTGGCCACACAGTCCGTGATCACGTCAGTGATCACGTCCGTGATCAGTGACGGATCAATATAAAAAGTGAAATGTGAGAAACCAAATTAATTGCAGATGAAAAAACCAAGGGAAGGGGTATAAAGAGCCATTTTGGGGAAGGTGGGGTTTTCCACAGATGGATGCAGTCCAAGTATTTGTGTTTGCTGCAACGGGGTACCTGTACCTCAAGAACAAGCGAAAACGGCAATCATGGGTTCATCCCATAAACGCTGCCAGATGCACGCATGGCCACTTTGTCACGCTGTACAGGCCACTGCGAGAGAGGGACCCGACGAAGTTCTTCAACTACCTGCGGATGTCCATCCCCTCCTTCGACGAACTGTTGTCGAAGGTACGTGAGCCGTTGATGAAGAGGGACACCAACATGAGGGACGCCATACCAGGCGAGGAGATGCTGGTCATCACGTTGCGGTAAGTAACAGCAAACACCAGCATTCATATATTCGGTGCCAGCCAGCAGAGATGTGCTTGATGTCCAGAGCACCCATTTTCGGTATGTTGTGATATGCCCACCAGCCCATTTGCACAAGCATACCCACACACATTGCATAATATCACACATACTCAATAATGAATGACACAGACAACAGTGACAGCAACATAAATCTTTTATCCACAAGAAATGGTAATACTAAACAAAATCACATTAACACACTATATGTTGCTGAACATAACATAAATCAGAAATAAAATATAGAGTCCACGAACATGTGGCAAACAACAATGCACGAAACTAACTACAAATCCTCATAATGAGGAGCATCCTCATAATAGGGATCGGGCATGTAACCTTGGTTGTATGCAGCCTGATAGGGTGGTTGTGACCTGGCACCAGGGGACATGGGTTGGTGTGGAGGCTCCGGCCGCCGGTAATAACCACCAGCATATTGTGCACTGGGAGGCACAGGCGGTACTGGAGGCTGGCTCAAGATGCTGTGGATGGTGTCCAATGTCCTTCGTCGGTACTCCATCTTCTGAGCCAGGCTCATCTGGTGCAACATGGGGAGACATGAATGATGGAACGACATGTCATCGTCATCCCAGAACCTGCAGCGTGGAGGTGGTGGTGGTGGCGGTGGTGGTGGTGGTGGTGGTGGCGGTCGATGGTGAGCATCCATGAATGTCACCATGGCGTGCTCAAATTCAGCACCAGGTGCCCTTCTCCTTTTGTGTGCCGGCCTGGTGGTGTCAGCCCTTGCAGTAGGCAGCTCCTGACCAGCAGTCTCCTCCTCCAACTGCGAGTCTGCTCCGGCCTCTTCCGTCTGTTCTGAGCAGGTGGCACTAGCACATGGCTGCAGGTGTTGCAGTGCCCTGGATGTGGATGGGAGATCCATGCTGCCCACCATAGGTCTTGGTTCCAGGGTCCGTCGCAGGAATGACAGCTGCTCAGCATAAATATAACTGCTGCCCCTCCTCGCCGCTGATCCTGAGCGTGCCGCTTCCGCATCTTTTTTGAGGACCCTGGTGTAGTTGTCCCTGACTGTCCTCCATTTCGCTATGACTTCATGTGCTGCAAAACAGAAGAATGATATTAGGTGCGGCTCATGGAATCTGATCATAACACACATTTATTTCTCCATTCTTGATAGGTATCTTGCCAGTGGATGCAGTCTGCAGGACCTGCATTATAATTTCCGCGTTGGCAGATCTACAGCTGGGGAGATCGTCCGCAAGGTGTGCCAGACAATTTGGGACACGATGAGGGAAGAATGTTTGACAACACCCACAGACGAGGCATGGGCACAAATTGCTGCAACGTTTTTGGAGCGAGCAAACTTTCCGAATTGCCTGGGAGCCGTGGATGGCAAACATGTCCGCATAGTGAAGCCACTGCAGAGTGGCTCACTGTATCACAATTATAAACAATATTTTTCCATTGGCCTACTGGCAGTGGCAGATGCCAACTATAATTTTGTCTGTGTGGATGTGGGGTCATACGGGAAAGATTCAGACTCCACACTGTTCAGGAACTCCACACTGTGGAATGCAATAGAAAGTGGGACACTGCACATCCCCAGACCCGCATCTTTGCCTGGCACAGATGTGGGAGTCCCCTACGCCTTTGTGGGGGACGAGGCTTTCGGACTTTCCACACATCTCCTGCGGCCATACTCTGGGACACACCTGACTGTGAAAAAGCGGGTGTTCAATTATAGGCTGTCGCGTGCGAGACGGTATGTCGAGTGTACCTTTGGCATACTGAGCAACAAGTGGAGAATTTTCCATAGGCGCTAGATGTGCACGTCGATTTTTGTGTAGATATAGTGAAATGCTGTTGTGTGTTGCATAATTTTGTTCGTGCGCGGGATGGTTTTAATTTTGATGACTCCTTGTCTGTTTGTGGTTTGGAGGAATTTATTAATGATGATGTTATGCCTGTGAATCGACACAGCAACAGGCATCGTGATGCGCTGGCAAACTATTTCACTAGCGAAGCAGGACAGGTGCCCTGGCAGATGGGGAGCATTTGACATGTGACGTTCATGAATTTGTTAGCCATTTACATTTTGTTTGCATTAATAATGTGCATTTCATTATGAATATAATAATCATGTACTCACTCTGCACTTTCTGTTCATGCTCAGACCATGTGTCATATGCAGGGTACACCGCTCTTGTCACATCAGCCCATGCGTTCGCCTTGCTGATCTTGTCTTTATATTGTTGGCTGGCTGTGTCCCACAATTCGGGGTGCTCCCCCACTTCGGTGATCAGCCTCTCGATGTCCATGTCACCTGCAGCGTCCACTCTCCAGTGTCCAGGATACACTCTCCAGCCCCTAGAATATACTCCAGCCACGCCAGGAATGTTCTGGAGTCTGGACGTGATGTAGGCCGCAGAACAGGTGCGTCTGACGTCTCCACCTCACGTACACAGGCCGCTAGCCGGCCGCAGTGCACTCTGTGCGGCCGTTCTAGGGGTTGTACGTTCTTGCCGGCCTTGCGTCCGTGGGCCGCGGCCGTTGTGCGTCCGCTGTTCAGTGCGGACGTACTTCGTGTAACGGGCTCCGATGGGCTTTCCGTCATGCTATCACGGACGTACTTTTAGGCGCAATCACGGACGTGAACACTACGCTCGTCTGACCCCAGCCTTAACGCACGTTAAAAATGCTTTCGTCTGACCTTAGCCTTAGATGTATTATTCACTGCTCCAGGAAATAATGTACTTGTCACACAAACACCTATTGGTACGAGCTATTATTTCACACAGACAAAGGTAATGTCATAAAATCCTGAAAAGTGTATAGTTAATTATATAATAATTCATCTAAAGGTATACGAGAGTTGCAGGTATCTCTTGAGAGAGCTGCATAGTCATTTATTTATTGAGCGCCTGAAAGGGAAACAAAACCAGATTTACTTTAAGCTACAAGCGCTGTCGTTTATGTTTTACAACGCACTAAATAATTCTAAAACAGAACTCTGGAGAGGAGCATGTTGCTTCATTTTTGCATTTGTTAAAGGATATGGCTATAATGTCAGGTTTTGAAAGGGATCAAAGGGGTATATTCAGTGAACAACTAAAAAAATATAAATGTGTATGTATATATGTTACGGTTAAAGTTCAAAGTGCGGTTAACTCTTAACCCTTTCAGTATTTAAACAACTTTTAACCCATTAAAGATTTTTTACAAATTTTTTAACCCTGTGCTACGTTAAAAAATTATTGGGATACATTGTCAATGTTCACAGGCTTAAGCAATTTATGACCATAGTTTTTGAACTAAATTCCCATAATTTTTTTAACAGAGCTTAGCGTTAAAAATCTTTAATGGTTTAAAAGCTGTTGAAATCCCGAAAGGGTAAAGAGTTGTTAGAATGTCTAAAGGGTTAAAATCTGGTAAAAAATTTAATGTATAAGCTACCGTTGAAGTCTTTGAATGTGTTAGCTGGTGTGCTCTCCTTCTAGTTTGTTATAATGTGACATAGACCCTAACTCCTGTGCTTTTTATAATCCAAAATTTATTGTGTTAAAGTCAAAAGTCAATGTTTACGTTACAGCTACTGTTGCAACTTTCTTCAGGACATGTAAATAACTTTTTTATTCATGTACACCAGCTGAGGAAGCCAAAATAACGGCGAAATGTCTCCTGGTTTATGTTTTTCACTCGATTTTATTAGAAGCGCTAATACATATTCACTGAATGCCGTGTATCGTGTGAAGTGGTTTAGTGGATTTTCTCCAAAAAATCCACATGTGCTAAATTAAGAGCCCAGGAGGGCTCCACCAAGAGTGAGCAATTGGCTACTCTTTAACACTGCTGTCGTTTAGTTTTATACAGAATTACACCTGGGGATATCCTCTGTTCGGTTTTTTATGCTTTTAATTCAAGGCAAAATTAAGAAGGAAATTATATAAGGTGGATGGGTACTTGAAATAAAGGAAGAATAACACCCATTGGCACGTATACCTAATCTGGTTTTTAGGCTCAGTTGTGTTAGTTTAAAATTTTGAAATACTTTTATTTTATACTGGGTGTTAAGCCTGCCCAAAGGGCAGTCTGTTGTTGTAGAGGATCTGGCTGCTCAGTGCTCCCAGTGATGTGACTGCTTGACGCACCCAGGATCTGGCTGCTCGGTGGTGCACCCAGGATCTGGCTGCTCGGTGTTCCCATTGATGTAGCTGCTTGCGCACCAAGGATCTGGCTGCTTGGTGCTCCCTAGGATCTGGCTGCTAGGCACTCCCCAGGATCTGGCTGCTCGGTGCTCCCCAGGAAGGTTTGCACAGGGTCTGGGTGTGAGGGGTGATGGCCTTCTCCAACGGATCAGCATTTTATTTTTTTTGTCCCTCGCGCATGCCGGCAGTTTTTTCCATCGTGCATGTAAGCGTGCGCATGCGCATTGTGTCCGACGGCCACAAACAGTTTTATTATTATAGATGGTATATAGATGTTGTAAAAATATACTGCACTATACTTTTTTATCTGTTTCAATTTCTGGTTCTCACTGGAGAGTTCTTTGTTGAATTATTAATCATTAAGAAGATCATTGTTCAATATGTATTATACATGTAACTCTCACATATAACCTTTGAATGTGGTGTGTGTCATACCTTATTGTGATAGATTTACTGTACAATAACACCTACTATACTTAGTATAGGAGATGCTAATGTGACACACAAGATGGGAGATGCTAACGTGACCCACAAGCCATTCCATCCAGCCCGTTCAACATCTGCTTCTGTTAATCTAAAAAGAATAACTTTTCTCAGACCCTGGTGTTATGTTATTTTGATTCTGCACAATCACTTTGATTTAACCACCCATAAAATCCCATACTCACCTTCAATCCCATGGTGGTGAGAGCGGTGCGATCTGCCGCTTCCTCCCTCCACAGGAGAGGTACACTGGGAACAAATAGTTCCTATTGTTCCTCCACGTATTCCTCAGACCTCTCTGTCGGATCTCAAATGCAGAGCTCATGTCCTGTCTCCATGGACTCCTGGAGCAGATGACACCAGCGGCGCTCAGTGCTGCTGGTATTACCGTCTTACCAGCATTATGTCTGAAGCTGCGTAGAGAGCGGCTCCAAAGTAATACAGTGTTAAACTGCAGACATTAGTGGAAAATGGCATATTCTCACGTTTTCCATTAGTGTGTGCCATGTAATGCCAAGATTGGAAAAGGGCCCTAAGTTTTAGAACTCACCAAAATACCCCCCCTTCCAATTACATGTTGTTATTTCACTCTTAAACCACCACCCCTCGCTCATATTTATCAAAATATGTATCATCATAATGTGTAATGGTGGGTTATAAAAAGTCATTATGATAATCAAATTTATATTTACAATTTTTTATTTAATAAGGAAGTATAGGATTGGACACTTAAATCAAAGCTTCACAAAGTATGGGGGGAAAATGGGAGCTTGGTTCCCTCTGCAAAAATAGTGGGGTAACAGCAGATTCAGGCATTCTTGTTTGACTTCACCCACTTCTGAGGTTGGAGATAACAAATATTATTATGTATATAATATAAGTATTAAACCATGATCTATACATTATAAGCAAGCTGGACAAACTGACTGGCAACATGCGTATGAGCACTTGGTCTCAGCACCAGATTAATATGGCCATACATCTTGGCCTAGTATGATGCATCCTGGATCTGGAAAATGAATTCTCTATGTTGCATTTCAAGGGGTGTGACATTCTTACTCCTAAACATTAATCAGACCAACACTCAGTAAAACTCATTTCATTTACAAGGACTACTGCAAGGAAAGGAAGCAAGTAGGAAACAGCATGTTACAAAGATATTACAAAGAATCTAAAAAAAGAGTAGTAACAGGAAAATAAAATAGTTTTACAAGCGACAAGGTCAAAAAAGAAAAATCAACAGTGCAGGAGGGAGAAACGCAACACACGTCTGTTTAATACTAAATGTATAAGGCTAGGGTCAAACGAAAGCATTTTTACACGCGAACGTAAAAAAGTGCGTCCAAACGCATTGACGTATTTTTTAACGGAATACTCGACAACGGTCATACGATGCGCATTTTCGTGCGTGATTTTTTACGTATCCAAACCAGGAAACTTTGGGTGTCTGGACGTTATGTTGGCCGGACACGAGCAGGGTCTGACGTCTCCAAATCACACACACACACCGCTAGCGGGCGCAGCGCACTCTGTACGTCCGTACTAGAGGTTCTGCGTTCTCGAAAAAATGCGTTCATTTTCCACTTGCGTTGCGCGGCCGGACTTTCGTGCAACCGTACTTCGTATATTGTCCGTCATTGCCCGTCATTTGCTGCTAGTGCGGCCGTAATTAAGTGCGCTAGAACGCACGTTAAAAGTGCGCTGGTCTGACCCCAGCCTTATAGAAATCCAATCACCGTGCTCAGTACCATAAACTAATAAAATTATATAGACAATACAGTATTTCGCTTGCAATTCGACAATATTTGGGGAAACTGCCTGTTTTTTGAATACCTGAATGGTCTGAAATTGCAGAGTACAGGGAAATTCACTGTCGATACAATTTCAGAGCCAATTCGGCTCTCTTCGAATATCCCTGTTAGACATTGTTTGAATTTTTGCCTGAGCTCTGTTCATCTATGGCTTTAAAGATTAGGATCAATTAATACACCCTAAATGCAATTATTTTACAGGTTATTACCGAATCATGTACATTTAAATGGATACTTTAGTCACCATGACCACTTCAGGTTATTTACTGGTCATGATAACAGGAGCCACAGATTTTTTTTTTCCACATTTAAAGTTTTTATTTTGCAAGTGAAAATATCACATACACTCTGGTAAATCAGGCCTCGCAGGGCTAAATAGGCATCAAATACACAGAAAGCTGTAGAAAATAAGAACATCCGAGAACCGCTAGATATCGGCAAAATCATCCCCAATTGGGGGGTCTCATCCAAAAGTAGAAATGGGAAAATAAAAAGTGACCTCACAGTGCCAAAACGTGTCATCTAAGAGGCAACGCAGAAAAATAAAAAGGAATGGGGGAGGGAAGAAAAAATATGGTGGGGGGGTGAGGAAAATTGGCAAAGGCCATATCGGTGCCGCCCGTGGCACATATCCGACCTGCCGAAAACAGACCATGGGAGAGGCCATGGGGGGGGGAACTAGCACCAGCCCTGGGCACCCGGGGCAAAGCTGTGCTCCAGGCCACACCTTAGCTCCTGGGACTACCCGGTATAGCCAAAGGAAATAAAATAAAAGGGGGATACAGAAGCAGGGGGGACAACATCATAGCACTGCTAATATCTAAAATTGAAAATGTCTCAAGAAAAAGAGGTTGTCCATAAATCAGCGAAACTCAGCTCGTGGGGGGGATATATATTTTAAAAAAAGCACTGAGGGGGTGGGGAGTGCAGAATTTCACATCAGGGGCTCAAAAACGGAATCGGCTAGGTAGTAGACAATCAACCAGGATCCGACGAGGGTGGATTCGAGGTTCCAGCAATTGTAGAGGTCGATATCCGGCGAATCCCTAGGGAGTCAAAAACAGGCCACACTTCACCAGGGTCCCCAAAAACATACGGCACGTTTTCAAAAATAAAAGTCAGTGTCCCGCCAGCACCCCATCTAAATCGAATCTCCTTAACCCGAAGACAGGCCATCAGCTCCCGAAACCTCCTACGTGCCGCCAGGGTCAAGAACGGTATGTCATTGTATAGGGAATGGATATCGTGGATAATTCGAAAGTAATGACACCTCGGGCCGTGGGTAATGACATCAACCGTTGCTTCGTGGGAATTTCCCGAGCCACTGCGATTATGTCTCTGGACACTGATTCAGGAGCCGCCGGCGACTTCCGAACTCGAACTGCCATACCAAAGACCTCCGGAGCCCCGTGAGAGAGCTTCAGCAGATGATCCGACCAGGCGGTTAGTATACGCCAGAACCTCCTCAGGCTGTACTGATTCCGGCACCCCTCGGATCCAAATGTTGCGCTGGCAATTTCGGGCATCCAGCATCTCTACAGTCCGTGACAAAGTCTCAACTTGTAGCTGAAGGGAGTCTACCTTATGGGAAAGGTGAGTATGCGCGTCCTCGACGATTTTCGTGTGGTCGGTAATATCCACTAGGTTTTCCTTCACCAATGTCACCTCAGCCTTGACACCTGCTACATCAGCGCTCCACATGGCCCGCATCCCGTTCATCATCCTTTTAATGTCAGCTTTTATTATTATTATTATTATTCTTTATTTATAAAGCGCCAGCATATTCTGCAGCGCTGTACAATAAGCACAGTATAGACAGGTAGACAGGGTTACAATACATTGAACAACATTTGACAAACAGTACAGGAGGAGATGAGGGCCCTATTCCCGTAGGAACTCACAATCTGGGAGGGTTGGGGTTGGAAACAGGAGGAGAGGACTGTAAGGTGAGAGTGATTGATGGTTGCGTCAGTGAGTTGGGTGGTAGGCTTCCATAAATAGGAATGTTTTAAGGGAGCGTTTGAAGGAAGAGAAGTTAGGGGAAAGTCTGACAGTACGAGGGAGAGAGTTCCAGAGAGTGGGGGCTGCGCGTGAGAAATCCTGCAGTCTATCATGGGAAGAGGTGATGCGGGGAGAAGCTAGGTGCAGGTCACTGTTTGACCTTAGGGAGCGGGCTGGGGTGTATTTGGTGATTAGTGAGGACAGGTAGTGGGGAGCTGAGTTAGTGAGGGTTTTGTAGGTAAGGATAAGGATTTTGAACTTAATTCTGCAGTGGATGGGGAGCCAGTGAAGGGACTCGCAGAGGGGAGCGGCAGAGACAGAGCGGCGGGTGAGGTGAATTAGCCTGGCGGAGGTGTTCAGGATGGATTGTAGGGGGGAGAGGCGGGACAGAGGGAGGCCAGATAAGAGATTATTGCAATAGTCGAGTCGGGAGATTACCAGGGCGTGTATGAGTTGTTTTGTGGTGACAGCGGTAAGAAATGGCCGAATTCTGGAAATATTACACAGTTGGTATCGGCAGGAGGAGGAAAGAGACTTGATGTGGGGGATGAAGGAAAGAGCAGAGTCAAGTAGGCTTGTGCACCGATTTTTTTTTCGGTTCGATTCGGTTCGATTTGTTCGGATGTTTAAACTTTTCGATTCGGCTCGTTTCGACCGATTTCTGTTTCGATTCGGTTCGGTTCGACTTGTTTTTCTTGTACATTTTTTTTTCGGAATATCGACCATTTTTCGTATTTTCGTGTCACTTTGCTCGTTTTTTGTATCGACTTTTCGTGATTTCGGAAATTTTCGTTTTTTCGGAACGTCTGTTCTCCTCGTTTCAAAGCTGTCCAACTCTATTCGTTTTGACGTAAACTACTATGGTTTACTTTTTTATACTTTATATATTTTTTTATAATAAATTTTTGGTTTGTTTTTCGGATCCGATAATCAAAAATCATCAACAGCTTTGGCTTTAATTACCACCTCTACGCTGATGACACTCAGATCTAACTCTCTACCCCTGATCTCTCTCTCCCCCTGTCCTTTCAAAAGTCAGTGACTGTTTATCTGGCATCTCCTCCTGGATGGCCTCCACCACCTAAAGATCAACATGTCAAAGACTGAACTCCTACTTATTCCTCCTCCCAATGCCTCCCCACCTCCTGACTTCTCTATCACGGTGGAGGGTATCACCATCTCTCCATCAAACCAAGTTCGCTGTCTTGGAGTTACACTTGACTCTGCTCTTTCCTTCATCCCCACATCAAGTCTCTTTCCTCCTCCTGCCGATACCAACTGCGTAATATTTCCAGAATTCTGCCATTTCTTACTGCTGTCACCACAAAACAACTCATCCACGCCCTGGTAATCTCCCGACTCGACTATTGCAATAATCTTTTATCTGGCCTCCCTCTGTCCCTCCTCTCCCCCCTACAATCCATCCTGAACGCCTCCGCCAGGCTAATTCACCTCACCCGTCGCTCTGTCTCTGCCGCTCCCCTCTGCGAGTCCCTTCACTGGCTCCCCATCCACTGCAGAATTAAGTTCAAAATCCTTATCCTTACCTACAAAACCCTCACTAACTCAGCTCCCCACTACCTGTCCTCACTAATCACCAAATACACCCCAGCCCGCTCCCTAAGGTCAAACAGTGACCTGCGCCTAGCTTCTCCCCGCATCACCTCTTCCCATGATAGACTGCAGGATTTCTCACGTGCAGCCCCACTCTCTGGAACGCTCTCCCTCGTACTGTCAGACTTTCGCCTAACTTCTCTTCTTCAAATGCTCCCTTAAAACGTTCCTTTTTAGGGAAGCCTACCACCCAACTCACTGACGCAACCATCAATCACTCTCACCTTACAGTCCTCTCCTCCTGTTTCCAACCCCAACCCTCCCAGATTGTGAGTTCCTATGGGAATAGGGCCCTCATCTCCTCCTGTACTGTTTGTCAAATGTTGTTCAATGTATTGTAACCCTGTCTATACTGTGCTTATTGTACAGCGCTGCAGAATATGCTGGCGCTTTATAAATAAAGAATAATAATAATAATATAATAGACTCATGGAAACAGAAGGGAAATTGTGTCATTTAAAATGTATTTACAGTGACACACAGGGGGCGGTATGTAATGTGGAGGCAGAGTCTGTCTGTGTGATGATGTACTGCACTTGTAGCGAGAACAAGGTGACACAGTGTGTCCCACTCACCAGGATCTTCAGGCTCTCGCGCTGCTTGATCTTCTTCTCTTCCTCCGTCTCAGTCTCCTCGGGCTGATTCACATCAGCCTCTGAATCCTGGAGCGGAGCTTCGATAACAGGTTTCTCCTCCTGTGTTATAGGATAGTGAAAGAAAAAGGATGAGAATAAAACTTTGAGATATTAAGTAATAACCAACCTGGTAAGCTCCATATAGTGAAATGTTTACTCCTCCATTAAGATAAAACCCTCTAGCAAACCAGCAAAACAAACCACTAAACATCTAAATCAATCAAACAAATAAAACAAAGCAGCGCTGCAGTGACTTCTTGTCACAATTATTCAGTTTCTTGTATCCAGAGCCAACGTTTCCGTTATTTTCTATAACTTAATCAGGACACAATATTGAAAATTATGGAAAAACTGACTCTTAAAACAATAAATGTAATAATTACAATAAAAAGTCCTTGGAGTGCTGGTCTCCATCCTCGACATATTGATTACCTGGATACTCATACACATATATACTTATACAGTTACTGTTATAACACAAAAATATATTCCCAACTTAATTAAAACCTTGAATTAAGAGCCAAGAATAACAAATAACCTTGGAATCACTCATTATTCTCTGACTGCCCACACAATAAAGTTTCCTATACAAAGTGCATAGATTGTTAATATAGAGCATCTGGGCATTACAGCCGAGAACCAAGCAACATTTGCAGCTTGAGTAGAATAGGGAAATCCTATGATGAATACAAGGATTTCCATGGTGATAGGGTGTGTCTTTTTAAAGTATTGCTGTGACACGCAGGGGGCGCTATGTAACATGGTGATAGTGTGTGTCTTTTTATTGTATTGCTGTGACACACAGGGGGCGCTATGTAACATTTTGATAGGGTGTGTCTTTAAATGTATTGCTGTGACACACAAGGGACGCTATGTAACATGGTGATAGGGTGTGTCTTTTAATATATTGCTGTGACACACAGGGGGCGCTATATAACATGGTGATAGTGTGAATAACGTATTGCTGTGACACACAAGGGGCGATGTGTAACATGGTGATAGGGTGTGTCTTTTTAATGTATTTGTGTGACACACAGGGGGCGCTGATTGTTTTCCCAAGGTGACGCACTCACCAGATTTTCAGGAGTCTCCTGCTGGACATTTGCCTCGGAAATCGCGCGGGCATCCTCGTTGGTCTGAGGCTCATCAGGCTCGATAACCTGCGGCGCTTCCGGGCCAAGGTTTTCCACCTGCGATAAAGGATGCAGTTAAAAAAAAGGATAAGAATAAACCTTTAGATATTAAGACGTATTGAAAGAGAATCAGGCCAGAAGATGGTCGCCATTATGAGCCAGGCGGCCATCTTGTTCAGAATATTGGTTCACTTGAATATAACTAGGTAGATTTTAGTTGAAACTAGAAGGAAGCTTACATAGAATTTTAGGAATGTGTTAGATTAGCAGAGAAGCAATTAAAATTAAGGAAGATCCGGGCCGTTCCTGGCACACAGGGACAGGATGAGAAATGGATACACCAAGGTCACAGAGGCCTGCAGCGAGACAAAGAAGAGCGTAGAAACAGACCAGGTCTTATCTACAACAAATAACAAACAGGTTCTAGGGAGGTGGGCACAGGCCGGATTGAGCGTAGCAGCAAATCATCTTCTGTCAAACCAACATGAAGCTTGCCAATTTATGGCCAATGTATGGAATGTCTTTGTAATTAACCAAGGGAGGTACTAACCCACGTGGGGTGGGATAGTGTCACCGGGAGGTGGGTTAATTGGGATGTACCTAATTATGTATTCGGGGTATAAGACCCCTTGTCGGGGTGAGTTCGAGGCTCACTCTTTGCGATTCAATCCTGTGTGAGCATTCTGTGACGTCACAAATAAAGTTTGCCTTTCCTGAAGAGACTCGTGTTCAGACAATCCTTGCTCATGTCGGTCCGGCCTCGTCCCGAGTGAACCAAGTGGATTCCGGTTACAGTATAGAGGAGCCCGAACTGATAAACTCCATATAGCGAAATGTTTACTCGCTAATCCGTTATCATAAAACACGCTACACACATATTATTAAATATATTACTTTGTATATCTACTTCTCAATGTCTTAATCCTAGAAAAAAATATATATATTTATATACACATCTACCATTAAAACTGATATTGAACAAAAAAGTAGTTACGTTATAAAAATTTGCCCTTTTTTTAATAAATTGAAAAGAGCAAGTTTTGTAATAACTTGTAGATGTGTCTTGCAATGGAGAAAGAGAACTCACCTTTTCTGGCTCCATGGCCTTGTGGAATCTGAATCTAAATACTTTAACAACTGAATAAGTTATTAAATTCGATAAAGCTCAGTAATAAATCTCGGGGAAATAATCGCACAACTCTCAGTAACAACAGAGTGACGTTTGAAAGAATAAGCGTCTGGTAAACATTCTCAGCAAGGACTGGATTCTATGACATCACAGAATGTTGGCGCGGTTTGGAATGTTCACAAATATAAACTGGCCTCCATGAGATTCCATAAAGGGACAGTGTAATTCAAATTCATTTTCAGAGGAAGTGATCTGTATAGTCACCGTATGACCAGTAAATTGGGATATTATGAGATGCGCCGCTATCAGTGATGTTAAAGTGCTGCTATCATGGGCAAAATAGGTTTTGTTCATTTGAAAGAGAATCTCTTCCTTTATATAGATCGGTATTTTTTTTGCTGACCTACAGTATATAATTATAAAAAGGGAGCTATTGCGCTTCATATATTCCCAGTCCCCCATGTGATGGCGGCATGCCACAGGGGACCAGGCAAAGCAGCACATTTATTGAATAGCAGGGCAATCCTGTAGGGGGGCTCTGTGCTTGGACTTTAGTCTTTGTTAAGTCATTCTCTTTCAAATGGGCAGAACGTGTTTTATCAGTTTCTCCTTTATCAGTGTCAAGATGGACTGTTCACGATTGTCTCTATAAAACATGTTCATTAAAACATTTATGTAATGAGTCATTTCTACAACTAGTGTTGAAAAAATTAATGGAGGGGCGATAAGTTTATTATCTCTGGAAATGGAGCAAAAGCCACAGAATCTGTCTGTTTGGACGTCACTATTATATAATTATCATTATCATATTATATGTTATTATTTAACTTGCCTTTAGGAGGCCCTAACAGGCCGTATTTTAAGGATCACCTTGGGGAAATACACAGGGTTATTCAAAGAGATACGAATTGCTGGCGAAAGGTAACCGAACGCTGAGATTCAGCATTTGGTTTCCTTTCCTGGCCATTCGGCTATCCAGAGAGTAGGCAGTTCGCCAAATGTTGGCGAATTGCCTGCACATACGGTGCCTGTTCGAGGGCAGTGAATTCCCCATAGAGACGCAATGCTTCGTCTATTCAGAGAACAAAAACCAGCAATGAAAGGTTGCCGAAATGCCCTGCCATTCAGTGATTTCATTCGACAGGTTTATTCAGGAGAATCTCATAGGCTTCAATATTAAAAATATTCCAGTTTTAAATGAATACATAATAAACCGTTTATAATTTTATTCTGCAGTAAAAAGTCTCTTTATTTTCTAGATTTTTTAGGATCTTTTAGGCATTTTTCCGGATTTTTTTACTTTTATTAATTTAAATCGGTTTTTTTTTCTGTAACAGCCCTTTTCATTATCATTCATTGGACCTTATATGTAAATTTCAGATATTTTCGTTCTGTAGTTTCTTTGCAAACAGCGTTAAACATTTCAAACATTCAAGCAAACTGTTTTTTTTTCACTCCATTCGTCTGCAGTTTTGGGTTTTCCCAGCGGCTGCTCTGCACTCTGATCGGCGGCTGCTCGGGTTTCTCCTGCATGTTCGGCGGGGTTAATCCAGATGATTTTCGGGGTTTCGGTGTGCGTTCGCCGGGTTTTGCAGTGAGTGTACGGCGGGTTTGCAGCAGCTTTTACCTGCACTACGACGGCCCTGGGGTGCTTGCTGAATACACTGCAGGGTCACCGAAATGGGATCACCAAATCGCACCGAATTGAAGAGAACGAAAAGTCAATGAACGTGCGGTGACTTTTCGATTCTCTTTGAATAACCCTGAATATACCTCTACATTGTTAAATCCTTCAGAGGGTCGAAATGTTGGTGTTATGCATTTAATGAATCTATAAAATGTGGACTTTTAAAACCTGCGTGCCTTCGTCATTTTATATCTCTACATTTACATGTATGTGTATCCATAAACTCACACACAGGCCGGCCTGTCCATGGGGCTGGATGGGCCCATGTCTCAAGAAAGCCTTTTTGCCAGGGGTGGCATTTTGCCGCACTGTCAAAGGCCATGGCATGGAGCAGCCACCGGAGCCCCCGCTAGGGTTATGGGCAGGCATATACTGGCCATAGAGACTACAGGGAGATTCCCAGTGGGCCAATGGCTCAGTGAGCCAGTGAGAATGCTGGTTCACCGCAACATGCATTAATGGGTGAGGTGACAAATTCCTCACCGCCTGTAAAACAGACACAGTCTGCCACTATTTCATATTGGGGCCAACGTGCTGGTGAGACCCGCTGCACATTCGCCTCAACTTAAGACATGGTGCGCACTCAACCTCAGTGTCGCTACATTCCTCTACCCAATCACTTTGCAGCAACTCCGGTATATGTAGAGCGATTGGTTGAGCAATCTGGTTGGTTTATAAACTACTTTTGTGCGTGTTTGCTTAATTAAAGTGGGCCGGTCTGGATGAAGTTCAGGGCTGAATTTTTGTTCCAGTTCAGCTCTGCTTATGGGTCCACTGGGGGCCTCAATTAGGCCTGTTTAGAAGGTGTGTGGGTAAGGATGTGGATGTGCGACTATGTGTGTGTGTGAATATGTAACCACGTGTGTATATGTGAGTATATTTATGTATGATTCTGTATCGAGACGTGGAGCTCTGTAATGCTCATACACACCACATATTACTGTGAGTTTTATTCCTGCAACTTTTATTGCTGCAGTGCTTTGTGATACACTCACACACACTGCACATTACTGTGTCACAGAGC
This sequence comes from Leptobrachium leishanense, assembly GCA_009667805.1. Taxonomy (NCBI): domain Eukaryota; kingdom Metazoa; phylum Chordata; class Amphibia; order Anura; family Megophryidae; genus Leptobrachium; species Leptobrachium leishanense. Next base: position 151,264,716 of record CM019067.1, on the reverse strand, counting down.
TACACTGCAAAAAACTCACAGTAATATGCGTTGTGTTTGAGTGTGACTGTTATTGCTGTGGAGCTCTGTGATACGTTCATACACACCACACATTAGTGAATCACTGAGCACCACAGCTACAAACCTCAGTAATGCGTGGTGTGTATGAGTGTGTCATAGATCTCCACAGCCATAAAACTCACACTCTTACACACCGCATATTACTGTGAGTTTTATTGTTGCGGTGCACTGTGATATGCTCATACACACCACACATTACTGTATCATAGCACTCCACAGCAATAAAACTCACAGTATCGTGCGGTGTGTAAGAGATAGGCATGTGCATTCCTCTATTTTTTTGTCTTGTCTTTTTTTTCGGGTCTCTTTTTCATTTTGAGTCATTTCGGACAGTTTTTTGATTCGTTTTGGATCGGTGATTCGTTGATTTCGTGATTCAATCATTTCAGTGGTTTGGATCAGTTTGATTTTCATTTTTTATGACTTATTTTGTTTTTTATTGGCTATTTAAGAATAGAAAGTAGATTACTACCAATAGAATGAAAGTATCTTTACTGATTTATTCCATGTTTTGGATAAAAATTTTGGTTTCCTAACTTTTTTAGAAGAAACAAGGCTTTTTAACCTATAGGTTTCAATGCAGCATATGAATCTGCACACTCCTGGGAAGCGCCTCTCTGCAGTATAATTAATGCAGCATATGAATCCACACACTGCGGAGCAGCAACTCTCTGCAGTATAATTAATGCAGCATATGAATCCGCACACTGCGGAGCAGCAACTCTCTGTAGTATAATTAATGCAGCATATGAATCTACACACTCCTGGGAAGTGCCTCTTTTCAGTATAATTAATGCAGTTGCGCATACCTGAATCTTAACAACAGCTTTTTTATACCATTTTCAAGCTTTCCCTTCATATCCTATACTGCACTCAAAGTTTCCAGATTCCATCCCGTGTTTTATCCATTGACTGCAAAAAGACCAGGTGCACCTATTTGGAGTGTCAGACTTCCTTTCAGAGGAAGTCACACCCTCTAAATCTCGGTTCAGCATTTTTCTCAGTAAGTACCATCATAAGTGCATCTTTTGAACCCACTTGTAACGGTTAGCCCCTGCTTGGGCCATCGTGGTGGCTTGGAACATGAGATGAAGCCCTTCAGGCAGGTGAGTAACTGACTGGACACAAGGACAGACGGATTTCTCCAAAACCAAGGAGCACCAAAAAACAGAACAGAATTGCCACTAAGCTCCGAAGGCTTCAAGACCGACAGACAACTTAGGACACTCAGAAACACAAAGATACACTTGACAATCCGTGAAGGGAGCAGGCTGCAGGACAGTAAACAAAACAGACAGACTATACTAAAAGAGGTCCTTATAAGCGGCCTCTGAATATAATACTAAACTAAGACAGACAAGGTACATAAAACATGAAACATACAAGAATCGTCAATCAGGCAGAGGTTGGCAACAGATCAGAAATATACGGTACCAGGGGGAGTAGAAAGGATAGTCAAAAATAAAGCCGAGGTCAGAACCAGAAAACACTTGAACAGGAATGCTTTGCAGCAACTCAGGAAACACGAACCAGACAGAACCACCATCAAACTCCACAAACAGTCAATGAGGCTCTGTGCTGCTGGGAATATATAGGGAGTGGGTCTGTGTGATTGGGCCATGTGACCCCAGACCAAGAGATCACAACAGAACCCCAGATCAGCCCTAAACAGCACAGCCAGACAGACCATAGGGGAAAAACAAACATGAAGACCCTTCACTACCAGGGGGCAAGGCCGAGACGTGACACCACTCTCCTTACCTGTGTGTCTAGTATCCAGATTGTTCTGTCCTCTGTTCCCTTCAAGCCTCCACCCTTTGCCGTGTTCCCTTCAAGCGTCCTGCCTCTGCCGTGTTTCCTTCAAACCTCCAGCCTTTGCACTGTTTCCTTCAAGTCTCGTGCCTTCTGTCAGCCTTCGTGCCTGTTACCAGCCTCCGTTCCAACCAGTACCTGTACCCATCATCACCTGTCTCTTCCTTACCCATCCTTGCCTCTGTCTTGCCTTATGTCTATGCCTATTACCCTCTCGCCCTGTGTCCAGCCCTATTCCTGTCTCACGTGTCTAGCCCTATTCCTGTCCTGCCCTGTATCCAGCCCTATTCCTGCCCAGCCCTGTGTCTAGTCCTATTCCTGTTTTGCATGTGTCCAGCCCTATTCCTGTCCAGTCTACCTGCTTGTGCCCCAGTCTTCCATGGTCTAATTTGTGCCCCAGTCTCCCCTGTGCCCTCTATACTCTGCTATTATATACATATATCTATATTTCTGTGTTCCCCTATTCCCTTTATTTCTACCAAATCCTTCTTCCTTGTTATTACTTTTATCATACCGCTTGTTTCCTCAAAAAAAAAAAAAAACCTTGTTCTTACCCGGATACCTATCTCCTCCTTGTGTCTTTGCAGTTTGGGCTCGGACCCAGTACATACTGACATACATTTAGCTTTCAAGAATAAAGAGTCATAAATCATTAACTATATTACTTATAATATATCTCCGAGGGGGATAATTCCAATCTCTGATGTTAGAAAGGTATATTTGCCTCAAATCACTCCCAGTGAATCATTTCCTTGCTTCAAGTCCTAGGATTACAAACATCATTTATAATGTGAATTTTTGAAAGATTGATATATTAACCGTATTTCCTAGACTTACATCTGTCTGTGTCTATCCTTCTATCTCATTAAATCCTACAAACAATGCAACAGCTGTGCACAGATGTGATGCTTGGCCACATACAACACACCAGAAGCCATCTCTGGAAATAAAAGGGAAAGCACAGAGGACAGGATGCAGCTTTAACAACACATTACATATTTAGTTAGGGATGCACTCTTCATAGCAACAGTGTAAGAATGATTAAGGTAGGAAACAAACATTGTTCAAGGCTGCTTCTCCTCTTGTTCCCCTCCACGCAGATTGTAAGCTTATCGGAGCAGGGCCCTCTACACATCTTGTTCTGCTTTCGTTGGAATTTGATAATTAATGCCCCATTCTTTATTGCATAGTGCTGAGGAAACTGTTGGTTCTATATAAATGGTGATGATTATAATAATAATAATAATATTCAGAATACATTGAACACTATTGTGCATAGAACTTAGCAAACATTGAAGAAAAATGAGCCAAATCAACGAAAGAACATGTGTTAGAAGAGGCTACATGAGGGCATCAAAGTTTACTTTGCAGATGATAGTACTAAAAAGATTTCACATCTGAAAGTAGTAATTCTTTGCTTTATTCCCAAGACTGAATATCTAAAAAAAGAAAAAACTCCCTGGCAAACAATAAGCATGTTTCAATAATTTATGTTCCATTTTGATCTGTATAGCAAAATACCAGTTTACTAAAAACGTAATTGTTCATACTTTGAAAAAAATGGTCTCAACTTTGTTAATTTATTGTTTTTCAAACTATTAGAAACAATACAACAAAAACAAACTATATGAGAAGATAAATTGGCTAACAGTATATAACATCAGCAGGTATAAATCTCCTCCTGTTGTGTCCCTTATCCATTTGGGGATGTTTAAATTAAGCAATATTTTCCTTCACTCTACTACTGGCCAAAGGGGCCAAGAGTCCCAAACGTGACATAGTATTATTTGCATTCTTGCATGTATTTAAGAATAATTGTGACTCATGCCAGAGGTGGTGACACACAGATATGATACATAGTTATTTGGATAGCATTTTTTTTTATTTTTTTTAAAAAAACCTTCATTGCAGATGACGTGTGGGGAACGTCCTAGGAGGCTCCTGCTGTATATGAGAATGTGCCCCACACATCATCTGCTTACCGGGAGCTCGAGTGGATACTCACCTCTCTGCTCCAGAGTCCCGTGGCGTTCTGACTTTCTTGAAGTCAGACGCTGCTTCTATGGGCCCTCCCGACGTAATGACGTCATCGTGTCGAAGGCGATGATATAATTTTCAGACAGCCACCCAGCAAAGCCAGGAGATCGCCTGAAGGAGGGAGCCCTTATGAATCCCTCTCCCTCCCGATCGGGAGCAGGTAGAAGTTAAAGAGAGGCATCGCTTGGAAGGGCAGTGTCTGCCCTTTCAAGCAATGGCTGTCTTTAACTCCTGAGGTGCCGTACCCTGATCCGGCACCATTCGAAAGAATGGCCAGAGCATGGCCTTTCCAATGATACCAAACGGATACCAAAGCGCTGCGGAATATGCTGGCGCTTTATAAATAAAGAATAATAAAAATAATAATAATACCAAACATGACCATGTTCAAATAAAGAATTATTTTTTTTAAAATAAAACGTGGGTTTTTTTGTATTATTGTTATTAATGCAGCGTTACTGTTCCCATTTCAATTATAATGTGAACAATGAGGCTGCACTAACAATTTTTTTCTATGGGGGGTTTGCTAAAAATCACATAATATCCCCCTCAAAAAATGTAACGAGTACCCATTTCTAAAAATTTTAACGAGCGCACCCCATAGGAAATATAAACGCAAAGGCTCAGATGATAAAATGTGAAAAAAAACACTTTACACGCTGTAGATGATTGAAAATTCTAATTTGTTTTATTGCACTTTTTGTTATAATATTCAGGCGGGCATGACATATACATATAATAATGATATATTATGAAACTGCCGGAAAAAAGGATATATAATATGTCTGGGTCGTATAATAAAACGTGACTTCAAATCGTGCTTAAACATGATGCGCAAAAAAGGTAAATGAGCGCAGCACGGAGACGTGAAATGGCTCAGCAGCGAAGAGGTTAATGATATGTCCCTTTAGCCTGTCTTCTGTGCTGAAATACCAAAGATCACTGTCAATAACCTTATTTCCTAATAGTATAATTATTTTATTTATACAAACGACTGGACTAGAGGAGTATTGATATAGGTGGATGTTCATTACAATATTTCAAAATTGTATGATTGTAACTGCACTGCATACTGTACACTGAAACAACAGTTGTAATTCTCTAACATCCCTTTGAGCATTAGAATCTTATACGTTGATTAAATTTCGTTACTTTAAAACGTACAATTATTTATAAAGCGCCAACATAATTCACTGCATTGTACAATGCTTGGGACAACACAAACGATAGAAGAGGACCCTGCTCAAGTGAGTTTACAATCTAAGTTTACAAACATTGTATATTTTCATTCTATTGTAGATTATTATTACACAACACACAGTGTTATTTGGAGTGAATTATTCCTGATTCTTGCCTGCCTTTACAATTTAATCATGATAAATGTTAAAAAAAAAACAGCTGTTACACCTTGACTGGGAACGAAACAGACAGATTTGGATATGGATTTCTACAAATGCTTGCTCAAGGCACTATAATAGGGATAGAAAAGAAATCTTCAAACCAGAAACATAATTATTACCAGAACTAGAAAAAACACACAACCTGTAACTGTACAGTACACCCCACCAGCAAACATCAGCACTTACTGATAAATAGAGAGTCTTCATATCTTTATATGGTGGTGAGAAAAAGATCACAAATTACTGGCATTTAGTGCTTGAAGATATGTGTGCCACTGTATATATCAACACATCCAGTCTTTTATACTACTTTTGCCTTAGCACACATAATCACTCCATACTTACAATCACGAAACTGAGATGATGATGTTTTTGAGAACTTAAATTAAAACGAATATATAAATATTATAAAAAAAAATACAGTTGTGTTCAAAATTATTCAACCCTCAATGCTGTAAAGGGTTTTAGGGAATTTAGTGTACATTTGTAATTGTATTCAGAATGAAATCCTACAAGGACTTTGTAAAGAACCATATGCAACTAAAATGACATCAATTGGTTTTGTAATACGGTAGTAAATGTTTCTTTTGTGAATTCTTCATTGACACAATTATTCAACCCCTTAAAGACTACCACTCTGAAGAACAGATGTTCATTCAAGTGTTTTCAATCAGGTATTGAAAACACCTGTGGATGTCACGGAGCAGCAATAAAGCATAATAAGCACCAATTAGGCAGCTTTAAAATGACTGTGATACTCAGCTCCTTCTAGACATTTACTGGTGTGGTTACAAACATGGTGAAGTCAAGAGAATGGTCCAGCAAGACAAGAGAAGAGGTGATTACTCTTCACAGGAAGGGCAATGGCTATAAGAAGATTGCAAAGATGTTAAACATACCAAGAGAGACCATAGGAAGCATCATTCGCAAATTCAAGGCAAAGGGCACTGTTGAAACGCTACCTGGTCGTGGCAGAAAGAAGATGCTGACTTCGACTGCTGTGCGCTACCTGAAGCGTAGAGTGGAGAAAAGTCCCCGTGTGACTGCTGAGGAACTGAGAAAAGATTTGTCAGATGTGGGTACTGAAGTTTCAGCTCAGACAATACGGCGCACACTGCGTAATGAAGGCCTCCATGCCAGAACTCCCAGGCGCACCCCCTTGCTGTCTCCAAAGAATAAGAAGAGTCGACTGCAGTATGCCAAAAGTCATGTGGACAAACCACAGAAGTTTTGGGATAGTGTTCTGTGGACTGATGAAACTAAATTAGAACTGTTTGGGCCCATGGATCAACGCTTTGTTTGGAGGAGGAAGAACAAGGCCTATGAAGAAAAGAACATCTTGCCTACTGTGAAGCATGGCGGGGGGGTCAATCATGCTTTGGGGCTGTTTTGCTTCTGCAGGTACAGGGAAGCTTCAGTGTGTGCAAGGTACCATGAATTCTCTTCAGTACCAGGAGATATTGGATGACAATGTGATGCAGTCCGTCACAAACCTGAGGCTTGGGAGACGTTGGACCTTTCAACAGGACAATGATCCCAAGCATACCTCCAAGTCCACTAGAGCATGGTTGCAGATTAAAGGCTGGAACATTTTGGAGTGGCCATCGCAGTCACCTGACTTAAATCCGATTGAGAACCTCTGGTGGGACTTAAAGAAAGCAGCTGCAGTGCGCAAGCCTAAGAATGTGACTGAACTGGAGGCTTTTGCCCATGACGAATGGGCGAAGATACCCGTAGATCGCTGAAAGACACTTGTGTCAAGCTATGCTTCACGTTTAAAAGCTGTTATAACTGTAAAAGGATGTTGTACTAAGTACTAAGATTGAATGTCACTTGGGGGTTGAATAAAACTGATAATGATGTGAGCACAGAAAAGACATTTGTGGTTATTTCATTATAAATGTTATGTTATATTTACGAGGGAATGTGGTACGGAGGAGGCGCTAAAGTGAATAGGATATTGGTGTGAATATGTATGCAGCCTACTGGAAGAGGAACACAAAACCTCGACAGAAATGTGTTTGAGATACGAAAGGAAATGGGAGTTGCTCCAGTGGCGCAGAGGGAGGTAATTTGCGTTGAAAATCCGTATAAGTGCGAAACGGAAATATTCTAAAATATTCTAGAAGAGCACAGTCTAGGAACAGACCAATGTTAAAGTGCTATCTTAAATGTACACTAGAAAAAGTGCAATGCAAACGAAAGTGCATATGGTGCAAACAACTGAAAGGTGCTAATTAGGAGCACAGTCTAGGAAGAGACCAAAGTAAAGTGCTATTTTAAATGTACACTAGAAAAGTGCAAATGCAATCAAAAGTGCATATAGAACAAATAACAGGATATTCGTAATAGAAACGATTCATAAAAACACGTAAAAAGGACATAAAAAACATAAAAAACAACACACACTGTTTGTGCAAAGTGCAATTATAAAGTGCAATTGAGTTGGCACAAAAATGGTAATAAAAATAGTCCAGAGATAATGCAAAAAGTCAAAAAAGACTAAAAGACTAAAAAGACAGTCTTCTACGTCAATAAATAAAGGAGGGCTATGTGATAACTGTGTAGGCCTCTCACTTATAACGTCCGTATACGAGGATCCTCCAAATGGGGGAGAAATGGATCTTATCCTTGTTGTCCTAGTGGATTCCGTGTTCTAGTAGATTCCACGTTCTCGTAGTACGGGGAAGGGGAAAAGAGAGAAAAAGAAAAATAGTGCAATATTGTCTAGATATATTAGTCGTGGAAGGATGCAAGAAAAATGCACACTTACACTTTCCAGAGCCTATATAGTCCAGGCTCTGGTTCGAAATGCACTGGGCCAAGTATAGAGTGGCCTCTTCCCTTCTTTGGAAATTATTGTTCACCTCGGATATAGAAAAACAGGGTATTCATAGCGCAACTTGAATGATGACTGGGTACATTGGTAAAGATAGGGTTAGTCTCACTCACCGATGGTGGAGCCTTGTTCTAGGCTCGACTTAATGGCATGCAGTGCTCCTTTGCTCGGTGGGCACCGTCACCTCTTTAGCTGCACCTCTTTAGCGGTCTTTTACTGGCTCAGAAGGGCAAATAAAATAAATAGACCAAAAAAACAGCAGCAAAAACCACGAATGATAAATTAAAATAACGTGGTTTATTGAGAAAATCTAAAATAAAGGGGGGGGGGGAAGGGAAAAATAAAAATGATAATGGTGGAGGATACGCGTTTCGGCAGCTCACGTGCCTTCATCAGTCCATAAGAGAAAAAAGGGGCAATCAGAGGCATTCCACGGGTCTTTCTTTATATAGATACAATGGATTTTCAATTAGGGTGTGTCTAATCGTTTACTTCCGGGTTCAAAGGTAACCTAATCACATAATGAGTGTGTCCAATGTGGTGATATACTTAAACGAATAAAACGAATAAAATATACATTCCAATCGTATGTTATAATGCATAAATTAAATTTCGTATTTTTAATCCTTCGTTCGGTTATTTCCGAATTCGTAGGACTATTTTCGTAAAGACTTCCGGGTTCGTAGGTCTCCTATTCTCCGGGTCGAATTGGGAACATGGCGTTGCGTTCCAGCGCCTAGCGCTTGCGTTCCATCTATGTACTACGATTAGCGTGCAAAGTTCGGTATTTCGATCAAACTTCACGAATGAATAAACATACGAAAAACATGCGATAAAATATACGATAGGAAATGGGTGGTGATAAAACGAAAAAAAAAACTCTAAACGAAAGAATATATAAGAATAAGAAAACATATGGTTGCGTTCCAATATCTGGCACTTGCGTTCCATCTAACATTATCAAAATTAGCATGTGGAATTCGATGCTCCAATCAGGTTTCGAATTACCAATACCACAAAAGTATAGTAAAATTAAGTAAAATAATTCTTGGGGTGGGACTTATCACTTCTTGAAAAGTTTAAAAAAGATTAATGAACGATATAAATAATCGTAAAATGCGAAAAATGCACGATAAGAGAACGTACTACTACGAGAACGTGGAATCTACTAGAACACGGAATCCACTAGGACAACAAGGATAAGATCCATTTCTCCCCCATTTGGAGGATCCTCGTATACGGACGTTATAAGTGAGAGGCCTACACAGTTATCACATAGCCCTCCTTTATTTATTCACGTTTAAGACTGTCTTTTTAGACTTTTTGCATTATCTCTGGACTATTTTTATTACCATTTTTGTGCCAACTCAATTGCACTTTATAATTGCACTTTGCACAAACAGTGTGTGTTGTTTTTCATGTTTTTTATGTCCTTTTTACGTGTTTTTATGAATCGTTTCTATTACGAATATCCTGTTATTTGTTCTATATGCACTTTTGATTGCATTTGCACTTTTCTAGTGTACATTTAAAATAGCACTTTACTTTGGTCTCTTCCTAGACTGTGCTCCTAATTAGCACCTTTCAGTTGCTTGCACCATATGCACTTTCGTTTGCATTGCACTTTTTCTAGTGTACATTTAAGATAGCACTTTAACATTGGTCTGTTCCTAGACTGTTATGTTATATTTGTCTGACCTACACGTGCCTCTTTGATTTAATTGTAAGCAAGATGACTGAATGATCAAAATCAATGTCAAACTGGCCAAAACACTCAATTTCAGTGGGGGTTGAATAATTTTGAACACAACTGTATGTCCCACTACCCCCCCCCCTCCTCCCCATATGCTTTGGGAATGCTAAAATGTATTTGGTCTTGCCAATAAAGCTTATTTTGATTTGATTTGGTGAAGTGAGGACTGAGGGTGGTCAGGGCACTGCAAGCACTCCATTTACAGTGAGTGGTCACTACACCTAAAAATGAAAAAACACAATCAGGCATTCATTTAAAAAGGTAACAAAGAATCTCCGCTTGATCTCTATCTCTGGTTAGCATCTCCTTTGAAGCCTACCTGTTCAGAATGCAGGGTGGAAGACATGGAATGGACTGCATAAGTGCAGCAGGTCAAGAACAATAGAACAATACTAAAGCATACTGGTACACATTGTCTACTGTCAGTATCACTGTTGAAGGTTTAGGATCCCAGAAATGTAACATATGATGCATCTCTCTGAATTAGTGTGACGTCATGTTTTACAGATTAAATAGTTGGACAGACAGATCTGTCAGGGACATTGGATGAAAAACATGTCACAGTCAATACAATAAAAGGGAGATAGCATCTCAATGAATGAGAGCCGTTAATCGTCCATCTATTTGCACTTTCAACCAGAATTATAAGCAAAGCAGCATTGATTAAAGAAACTACGTGAAAGCTTCATTGCTGGATCACTGTTGTTTTCCCCATTGATGAGTTTACACACCGACTTGCAAATCATATTTCCTGTTTGTTTGTGTTAAGAAGAAAAAACCTTCTCATTTTACAGTTCTTTGTGGAAGATAAAACATACAATTGAAATATAACACGTGGGCAAAATAGGGCAAATATAACATTCTCGGTCTCCAAATAAAAAAGCGTAAACTTATATGTATGAGCAATTGATCTGAACTACATCTGTGCGTGACCTCCTTTGTATTAGTTGGAATTGGTGCTCTTTAACAAGTTGTAATTGCTTTGATTAAATGAAAGACTTCAAATTGCATCTACAGTAGACATGTGAAACGCACTTTGTAAATCTGGAGTGACCTTAATGGGAAAGTCTGCCAGAAGCCAGTTATTACACTGAATAGGACTGGGTCCATTAGATCATCTATTTACACACAGTCACGGAGAAGGCAGCTTATATTTAATGTTTTTTTTGGTCAATGATCATATCTTATTATCACTAGTTTTCCCAAGGTATTTTATATTCTGTTAATATATTTGTCACTGGTAAAGTGGTATTATTTGCAGACATATATATATTAGGCATGGCTGTCTGAAACTTTTAATGACCGTGAAGAGGTGTTTACTTGATTTAATTTAATTTGTAAAGCAGTGACAGAGCCGTTACACAAGTCTAGTACAATTTGGCATTACTGGATCTCTCTACGTCATATTGGGCAAATACTGGTCTACCACAGCTACGGTTGGTTCTCTTTAACTTTACAAACTCAAGACTGGAAAGCATTTTAAATAAAAATGAAAGAAAACAAAAATAAGCAATCACCCTGACCAAACAACATTTTAAGGCAGTATTGAGGTGATCAAGATCTGTGTTTCCGAAGCTTTATATAAAGGATGAACAGAAAATGCCCTGCTGGGCACTGCCAATGGAAACACAATCAGGTCTATTCAATAAAGGTAAAACTCCGGAGAAGTGCAAATTCTAGTTCAAAATAGCCAAACCAAAAAAAATTCTCCTGTTTATCTCACTTTCCAAATCTGCTATTTGGTCTATATTGTTCTCTTCTCCTGCCGATTCTCCGGAGTTTCGCCTTTTATTGAATAGACCTGTGTATTTTAAACTGAACAAAGAATATGGCTTGGCAATGCAGTTGCAAAAATTTATATTATCAGGTCTATTCACTAAAAGGTGAAACTCCGGAGAATTAGCAGAAGAGAAAAATCTAGACCAAATGGAAGAATTTTACTGGTTTGGTTATTTTGAACTGGATTTTTTACTTGTCCAGTCATTCTCCCGAATATCACCTTTATTGAATAGACCTGTGTGTCTATTAGATCAGTGGTTCTCAACCTGTGGACCCTCAAGACCCACATTGTCCTTGGTCATTAAGTCGCGACCCAAAAATTGAATTTCTGAAACATTAACAGGGTTATTCAGAGAGCGGTGAAAACCCGGAGAATGGAAAATTCTAGGTTAAAATAGCCAAACCAGACAAATTCTCCCATTCATCTCACTTTCCAAATCGGCTATTTTGACCTGGAATTTTCCATTCTTTAGTCATTCTCCTGCTTTTCACCTCTCTTGGAATAACCCTGTATAATTTATTCCACATAACAACGTGTGCAATATTCTACAATATATGCACTTTTTAAACAATTTTGTAAACAGAATCTTTCCAAAATGGATAGTGCAGTAGTGCAGTAATCACAAAACTAGTGAAAACTAAAGTGCTGCTGAGGCAAAAACCCAATAAAATAAACTGTAATTGAAACATATGAAATTAAATAGAACTTAAGAGCAAGAAGCATCCCCAGTTTTCCCTTAATAAGTGTCTCAAAGTAACTCTAATTTAAATCACTACTGAATGTTAAATTTTTTATAATATTTTATTATTCAAACTCATCTGCTCCGCGCTCCCCCGTTTGTCTCTGCCGCTGCGCATATTATTTTTTTGCAGCAGCCTGCCCTCCCGGAGCCTACGCAATTTGCATAGCTGAACGCTACGCTAATCACAAACTCAAGCTGGCCAAGAGATTGAGAAGTCTGCAACGTCTGGCGCTGCCTACTTCCTGAACCTACGCTCTTCAGTGCCTCAGAGACACTGAAGAGCAATGGAATAGCTTGGACCAATGGGAAAGCACATTGGTCCAAGCCATTCAAAAAACGCCTCCATGGGAGGCTGGCCTATATAAATATACTTTGCTTCACGGAGATGTGCATTGTGCACAGTGGCTCCTGGTGTTGGGAATACAGAGCGTGCCAACAGTCACTGAGTCCCAACTCACATTACAAATTCTCCCCAACACCTTGCTATTACAGAGTATCTTACCTGATGCAGCAGATCCCAGGTGGCGCCTGGGAACATTCAGAAATAGCCACGCCGCCTGGGACCCGCTGCCGCAGGTAAGATGCATCAGCGGGTCCCAGGCATTAGAGGCCTAGGGGCATTTGCCCCATGACCCAGTCCACCCCTGGTTGCGACCCACTTCTGAGTCGCGACCCCCCACTTGAGAAACACAGTATTAGATGATACAAATACAACCAAAGTAGTTGCTATCAATTTGCAGAAAGAACCATGCACGTTTTTGTTGTTGTTCTTTATACATCAGCACTTGTCAAGGGAAATAGGACTATAAGGCCCCCGGCACACGAGCGTTTTGAGAGAATGGAAGGAACGTCCATGAAAGTGGGCGTTCCTTCCATTCTCTGCGCTCAGCGTACAAAGCACGATCCTCCTATGGAGAATCGCGCTTTGTATACTTTCAGCGTCTGTTTAGCTTTTTGACGGGGAGGCCTTTTTCACGTCCGGTGGAGGGCTTTCCCCGTCAAAAACGCACGGACGCAGGGAAGTGCGGGCGCACATGAGGCAAAAATACGCTCGTGTGCCGGGGGCCTAAGGCTGGGGCCAGACGAGCGCACTGTTTGCTGTCCATTGTAGCTTTTCAAAGGAGTCAATAGAGAAAACAAGAAGCACGTTCACACTTTTTCACGTGCGGGCAACGCATATTGTAACGGACGCCAAAATGGCAGAGACATGAAAAAGCTACACAGACGTAGAGAAAACCCCTGCATACAGCATTTTTTTCATTTTCTCAACATCAGTCAAACTGATATAAAAGTACATCCGTTACTGTGCGCAATCAGTGTGCTCGTCTGACCCCAGCCTTAAAATATCTGCCTCTCAAGTACTTGGATCAAAAAAAGTGGAAACAAGATATTTTCACAAAGCTGGCAGACATACCTGAAAACTGCAACAGGTACACCTGTACACCTAGTGGTAAAAACTTATTTCAAAAAAGATGCCCCCCCCCCACACGCTTTGGGGAGATGCTGCTGTCAGCATCTGCCCAATATTTGTTTTTATATTTCTTTTTTACTTTAGTAGTAAAATACTCCCCTTTTCTCCCTCAGTGCTGAGCAGCTGCTCCTCTTCAGCTCATGGCATCAGAAATGTGGAAGTCCCTGGAGCCTCTAACGCAACATGCCTAACGTACATAACTTTCGGATCTCGCATACATTCTCATGAGAGAATAGAACAGCACCTATATAGAACAATGGATTGGTGCTGCACATGCACACACAGCACCAGTACTTGGCTGCAGTCTCTCAGAAAGCTTGCTGACATCATTGGTCCTGGAGTTGGACCCCGGCAGGCGGAATATTCAAAATCCCATCTGCAGAATGACAGCTGTGTGGCGGAGGAAATACCTTTGCTTCACAAAGCAATATCCAAACAGGCTTAGAGTGGGGGGAGGTACGCCGCAAAGCCTGACCACTTTAACCCATTTACGCACAAGAAAACAATGCAGGATGAAAATGTGTTCTACATGTAGGATTTAAGTATAAATGGGTGGTCAAGGAGAATGGAGTGTCTCTTTCTTGGAAATGCCTAGCTAAAATGTTTTGTTGCTACTTGATATGTGGAATATATGTATTTGTTTGCTGAGGGTTTGTACTTCTGTCAGCAACGTTAATGTTCTTGAACCCAGGACGTACTTGAAAACGAGAGAAATCTCAATGTATCCTTCCTGGTAAAATCCTTTATAAATAAATAAATAAATAACGTGACACAATGCCTGGAGTACAGCACACATTATGAATTGCTTGTGCGCACAGATGAGGTGCATATGCACTGCAGTAGCAATACCCACAGATAGCTCTACATCTGCTGGTAATTTACCTGGCTAGAATTATATAAATAAATGTGCATCTATAACAGAATATATGAAATACTAGCTTACAGAGTGTTGTATTAGCAATGATTAGTCAGAAAACATTTGTGTGTGCGCCTCAAAAGGCACAGTCTTTTGACATGTACGCTTTGTAAGACTGCCAAGGCTTGCTGAAAGCACCCATAATATAACAGAATTTATAAATTACTGTCATCCCATTAAAAAAATGTTAAACTGATTATGTCAAAATTCCATTAATATGACTTGAAAAGCTGCAGTGAAAAGCTGATGAAGAGGACTGTCAGTGACTTACAGTAAGCAAATACTCCAGTGAAAAGGAGGGATAATTGCAAAAAAAAATTACATTTCTTGCTAATGCCAATTTGGCAGATTAGCAATAGCACAGGATCATCAAATTACAATATAAAGGGTTTAGCATGACGAAACATCACTATTGTTTTAAGGGGTGTTAAGTGGTTCTGTCACATTAAAAAAAACACTACTCACATGTCATTTTGATTTTATCTGCTGGAACAAGTATGCCATTGCTTTATTGTATCAATAAATGATTCACTATTGCTGTTTAGAGTTATAGTTGATGGTCTCCAGAAGAATAACACAACTCTCAATCATCAACTGATCATTTCTATTATTCTTTTTATATGTAATAGAGAGCTAAGAGTCCTCAGTGGTGTGGTATTTCTTCACATGCTTTTGAAGCAACTGCTTGTCTGGAGAAGAATACTGACAAGAGTTGCACTTGAACATCTCCCCGGTGTGATGGCGACGGATGTGCAGGTCAAGGCTCTTCTTTTGAATACTGTAAACACAAATAATTAATATAGGTCACAACGTATAATAATCAGTTTTAAACACACCAAGAAAATGTAGCAGTAAGGATACAATGTGAATTCATATCCTAAGTCCTGATTTTAGTTGGGCCACTCTCCAACTAACAATTGGGTTGGTATTAAGGAGCCGTAGAAACATAGCTGATCTGGGGGTTTCTCCCACAGTAAGCTGACATCTTGGATGTCAGCCCTCACTGCCCACCAACGGTATTGCACATGGGTGTGATGACATCAGAAATGGGGCTTACCTCCCACTTGTCAGGGAATTCCTATACAGTAGAGGGCCTTTCAGACCTACATTTCCCTTGAGGTGCTAAACACCCATTGACTAGCTGAGCACCATAGGAGAGGAGGATCCAAAACATGTGGAGGGACAATGTTGCTGACCCTTGTCTTACAGGGTCACAAGAGATATTATTGCAAAGGCCAGAATCTAGACATGGCCATGTTTGTAAAAATAAAAGGATAAAACAAAATATTTTTGAAATGGGTATAGTGAAATGTTTAACGTTCATATTGAATACATTCAGTTAATTGCAAAATGTCAGATTTGTGTTAGCACCAGTTATCAGCTGCCGAATGTCAGTATCGGCTGTGAAAAATGTATAATCGGTCTGTCCCTGCTAGTATTGATAAAATAATTGAAAGGATTTAAGAAAATAATCAAACGAGGAAAATTAAAACCAAAGTTTTAGATTTTTATAGAGGAAATAACATTTTAGGAGGCCTGGTGGAGGTTGAATTCAAAAACCGTTTAAATCACAATACTGTATATTGCATGTCCTATACTTTGCATGCGCAAATACTGCGTCAGTGCTACAACAGCAATGTACTCTTTCTTAGGGATGCACTGATACCACTTTTTTAAGACCGAGTACGAGTACCGATACTTTTTAAAAGTACTCATCGATACCGATACTTTTATTTAATGTCATGTGACGCTTTCCAATAGGAACAGACCTCATATAAAAATTTATATGAGATTGACCGCAGCTCACATGGATTTGCCCCAGGTCTCAAGGATTTGCCCCAGGTCTCATGGATTTGCCCCCAGCACTCATGGATTTTCCCCCAGCACTCATGGATTTTCCCCCAGCACTCATGGATTTGCCCCCAGCTCTCATGGATTTGCCCCCAGCACACATGCATTTGCCCCCAGCTCTGATGGATATGCCCCAGCTCTGATGGATTTGCCCCCAGCACTCATGGATTTGCCCCCAGCTCTGATGGATATGCCCCCAGCTCTGATGGATATGTCCCCCGGTCTCATGGATTTGCCCTCAGGTCTCATGGATTTACCCCCAGCACACATGGATTTGCCCCCAGCTCACATGGATTTGCCCCCAGCTCTGATGGATATGTCCCCCAGGTCTCATGGATTTGTCCCCCAGGTCTCATGGATTTACCCCCAGGTCTCATGGATTTGCCCCCAGGTCTCATGGATTTGCCCCCAGGTCTCATGGATTTGCCCCAGGTCTCATGGATTTACCCCCAGGTCGCATGGATTTGCCCCCAGCTCGAACGCTGGGGAAGCTGGCCGTGTGCATGTAAAGCACGCGGCCAGCGTTCCCCTCCGGCGCGCCGCGATACTCACCCATCCTGAAGGTCCGGTCGCTGGGCAGTGATGCGATCACGTGGCCGCCGGGCGCATCTGTGACGCTGCCTCCAGCCGAGAGGCAGCGTCACAGGAGCGCCCAGTGGCCGCGGGAACGCATCACTGCCCAGCGACCGGACCTTCAGGATGGGTGAGTATCGCGGCGCGCCGGAGGGGAACGCTGGCTGCGTGCTTTTCATGCACGTGGCCAGCTTCCCCAGCCCCGCGGATACCGGCAAGCCGGCCCAGCGATGGCTTCTGGTATCTGCGGGATGTATCGGGCCGTTTGCACGAGTAACAAGTACTCGTGCAAACGGCAATATCGGCCCCGATACCGATACTAGTATCGGTGCATCCCTACTCTTTCTGATATCATAAATTGTGGGAAACAAAAAAGGTATAAAAAAAACCAACAACTTACAGGGTTATTCAAAGAGAGGTGAAAAGCAGGAGAATGACTGGAGAATGGAAAATTCTAGGTCAAAATATCCAAACCAGAAAAATTTTCCCATTCATCTCACTTTCCTATTTTGACCTAGATTTTTTCCATTCTCTAGTCATTCTCCTGGTTTTTACTGCTCTCTGAATAACCCTGTTAGTATAGCGACTTTGACTCCCCCATCCCTCTTAAAAATGTCTTCTGCATCTATACTTCCTTATTGGGCTCCACCACAATTTCCAGGTGAATCCATTTCTGCTACTCCATACTACTGGAAGGAAACCAAGGTCTAATAGTTGCTTTATCTTTCCATTAGAAATGAGTGTCAACAGAACTCTGAGGATCTCACAGTAATCATTCGATCACACTCAAGGGAGTCCTATAGATCAGTGGTTCCCAACCGCAGTTGTCAAGTACACCTAACGGCCAGATTTTAAGGATCACCTTGGGGAAATGCAGACTGAATCCTGCAATCACTGAACAGGAAATCATATCACCTGTGCTGTGCTTCACATATCTGGAAAACCGGTCCTGTTAGGGGTACTTGAGGACCGCAGTTGGGAACCACTGCTTTAGAGCTTCATCCCCGCCTCTATCAATATTAACTGTGGTGGGATGCTTAGCTACAATATTGGACATAACGATGCTATATGAATACTAGCCTTAGATTTAAGCTCTTGAGCAGGGTCCTGTCATCTTTTTGTTCTCCAGATGTCTAACTTATTTGCTAATCTTATATTTTTACACATCACTGTGGAATTTGTGGGTGGTTTGTAAAAATTATAATTAAAACACATTCTCTAGGACAAGAAATATCTCCAAATGTACAGCAATTTCTCTTGCACGCTACAATGGTTAAAGATAAATCTTGCACGCTACAATGGTTAAACTAGTCAAAGTTTTTATTTAATGGATTTCTTTGGCATGAAAGCACATTTACCTGCTATAGGAACAACACTGGCACTTATATGGTTTCTCGCTTGTGTGTGTCCTGGAATGTCGACGCAGAGAGCTGGCATCTATTGATGCATAGGAACACAATTTGCATTTAAAGGGTTTCTCACCTAAAAAGGAATAAACAGAGATAAAGAACAAAAGTCAATGCAGAGCCCGATAACTGCAATGCGCTTAAGAATTTTAACAGAAGATGTGTGTAATATATGCCCATCTGAGCACTAATTGGAATACAACATAGCTGTAAGGGTGGCATCCGGTGAGAGCCGGGTTGGGACCCATATTGCAGGACGAAGGCTAGGGTCAGACGAACGCATTTATCGCGTCGTCCGTGAAAAAGTGCGTTTGAACGAATGGACGTATTTTTTCACAGAATACGCGATAGCGGTCATACGATGCGTATTTTCGTCCGTGATTTTGTACGGATCATCAATAAAACCCTTTTTGCGTCTGGACGTTATGTTGGCCAGACATTAGCAGCGTCTGACGTCTCCTAATCACGCCGCTAGCGGACGCAGCGCACTCTGTACGTCAGTACTAGCGGTATCACGTTCTAGAAAAAAAATGAGTTTGTTTGCCGCTTGCGTTGCGGACCGCACTTTTGTGCGGCCGTACTTCGTACATTGCCCGTCATTGGCCATCATTTGCTGCTACTACGGCCGTGATAAAGTGCGGCTGCACGCGCGTTCGCGCTGCGTTCGTCTGACCCTAGCCTAAAAGCCCTAAAAAGGCAGGAGTGCAAGCAACAGAGAGACAGACTGTAAATGAGGACAGCACACTGCTGGGCAGGGCACAAGACAAAATAATAGCCAGAAAGGAATGCAAGGGTTAAGGGTAGCCAGAAACACAGATACAGCAGCAAACCAAAAGGGAAACCTATACTAATACAATGGTCCTTGGGTGGCCGCATCTGATCTGATAAAGGGAAACAATGAAAATAGCACACTGCTGGGTGATACTCGGAGAGGATACAATAACCTGGAGAACAGGCAAGGGTTCAGAGAAGCCAAAAATATACAGACACACACCGACCGCAGGAAAGCAAAAGGAAATCCTAAACTAAACAACGGTACTTTGGTGGCCTAACAGATCTAAATAAAAGGGAAAATAGAAGCGCTGGTTACTGAAAAATAAATAACAAATATAAAATCACAGAGCGGGGGCAAAAAGGGAAAACACACAGAGTAGTTCAAAGTATAAGGCAGGTTCGGTACACAGAAGAGTAATAAGGAAATAAAGCAAAAAGGAGCAAGGAGAGGGAAATAAACCAAGATATCAGGAAGTAGCAAAATATTCAAAACGGAAGGGCAAGGCAACCACAGTGAATAGTCAATAAAAAAATACAAAAGGGGAAATATAACAGAGACAAAATTACAAACTACTGGGACAATGGCAAAAGAACAGGAACCAGGAAGACCCTATACAGGAGCACTGCAGCATGGGACTGGTAGTCTTATATAGGCAAGTGCCCTAGGTTATATTGTTAACTGAATATTGTGCTAAACATTTATAAGAAATATATATTTTTAAAAGGGATATGCAGTTCTAGGAAAACTGTTGACATTTAAACATTTCTATACCTATAGACAAACTAGAATAAATAAAAGTTTTAAAAATGTGTAGAAAAGGTTTATTTTTTTGCTTTAAACGCTTATCTCCTTTGGCCACACCCTTCAGCAAGGGGTGTTTCTTCAGCTCCTACTTCCTGAATATTCCCCGCCCACTTCTCCACCCATCAAAGCGTCACATGAACTAGCACAAGCTGTGCACATGAAAACCTGTGCAGCTCTGGACGTCAGACTGGGAAAGCTGAATATCATCTCTCTGCAACTGTGACACACTTGCTCACACACTCACCCGCTGACACACTCACTTTATTATTATTCTCTATAAAGCGCCAGCATATTCCGCAGCGCTGTAGAATGGGCACAACATAGACAGGGTTACAATACATTGAAGAACATTTTGATAAACCAGTACAGGAGGAAACGAGGGTCCTATTCCCCCAGCAATTTACAATCTAGAAGGGTTGGGGGTGGAAACAGGAGGAGAGGACTGCAAGGTGAGAGTGATGGACTGGTGGGAGTGATGGACTGGTTGCGGCAGTGAGTCGGGTGGTAAGCTTCCCTAAATAGGGAAACTTGCGCTCTTTCATGGTTTACATACTCCGTATCACTCAAACTCCCTCGCACGGTCATTCAATCTTATACTCGGTCTTGTGCTGTCTGTCTCTTGTGCGTACCCTCTCACTGGTCTTGTGCTTTCTCTCTTTACCTTTTCTTGCCGTGTCTCTGTGCTTTTTTGCTGTCCCTCTCTCTGCTGTCTCTTTTTCTCCCGTGTATATTGTATTCTTTCCTTCCCTGTCTCTGCAGTGGCTGGGGGTGACAGAGCTACAGATTGGAATGGCACTCAGCTCCACCCTCCCCTCAGCTCACAGTGCAGGAGGGAGGTGGAGCAACTCAGTTGCACATGCTCAGTGCGTTTTTTATGCATTCCACAGAATGCACACTGTTTGGTTAGATCAAACTGCCTCCTGCGGTGGGTGTGGAAAACGCCAAGAAAGAAAAAGTAAATATGAAAAAGTATCATATTTATTTGGTGTTTATGCCTGCCGAATGACAATACGGACCTATTCAAAAGCCATTGCACATTTTTAAAAGCACACTAGCAAAGCATGCATGTCCCTTTTAATATAATTATTTTTCATTTCATACAGTATAGGGGTTTTGGGATTTTCTGTCCTTGTGGCAGAGAAAACTTTTATTTCTTTGTGGATCATCCAAAACTAAATGATGTAAAGATACAATACTAATCACTAAATGATGTAAAGATACAATACTAATCTGCTTTAAAACAAATTCACTGTCTTGTTCTTTGACCTGATGAAAGAGGAGTTATGTTGATACACTGTAGGCTGGGGAAAAGTAAACTGAAATGTTCCCATGGCAAGAAGAACCACAAAAAAGGCAAAAGTATAAAAACTCTATTAAGATGTTAGACAAGATTTTCAAAGAAAATAGCTGTTATGACAGCCATGGAAACTAGATTTCTGCATACACAAATTACACGGCGCACTGTGCAAAAGGAATCAATGATGAAAGGATAAAAACAGCTTTCTTTTTCTTGCCAGTGTTCTGAGCTTTACACACCAGCCGGTACATTTAGTTTCTGGGAGTTCTCAGTAAATTTGGTCATTTGTTTAGTGTGTCTCCTTGATTTCAAAAGGAACCACTAATCCTGAAGTTCTCACACAACCAACTCACAAGAAATAGGTTTGAAATATTCACATAAAAGCACTTAATTAGCATAGCAACATAATCCTCATAGTAAAGTGCACGGCTATTTAATATTCTGCACTTTGTACATGCCAGCTCATGGATGTTTTGTAAGATTATCCCCATTCACAAACCAAAATCTTATGTTAGTCTACTTTATGGTGGAACGCACACACCATGGTCTACTATAGGAATTAAAATCATTTGACACATTACATCAAGCTTTTTATATGATTTTATTAGGGTATTTTCCACTTGAAGAAGACCTACTAATGTCTCCGGTTGCTGATGTTTGAGGCTGACATTTATTTATTATTATTTATTAAGCGCCAACACATTCCGCAGCGCTGTACAAGGTGTACCGATATGTGGATAATTATGCACATAAAATAGCATTATATAAACTGTGTAAAGTATCAATGCTATGGAGAGCCTAACAATTGGCTCCTATATATGCCTGATGTACATTCATTGAGACAAAAGTTGTACTGAAAAATGCAACTGTGCAATCATAGAAACTGCTAAATCTGCGATACAGCATAGATTTATAACCATAGAACCATCAAACCGCACAAAAGCCATACAACAGAGATAGCTACGCCCTCATTGTTAGGGGCAAAATTAGATAGGTGCCAAAGTGGGCAAAAGTGACCAGACCCACAATATTAAACTGTTAAAAGAACCTCACTCCACTATTTATATAATATCTTGCTATTTTATGTGCATAATTATCCACATATCGGTCGACCTCTATACCCATTTAAGGTGGTCCTCCGAAGACTATGAATTATTCAATGCTTTTTGATTTGATTGTATGAATGCCTGGCATATTGCTAACTGCCGCTCAGTAGCCTACATTAGCTAGACTGTGTTACTCAGATTTACATGATTTTACAGACCAACAGGATTGCCTTAGTGAGGTAACCATCCCTCATTGGGTGGTTTCAATTTGTGACCTATCTAATTCATTATATAATGTCTTTTATGCGTTCGGTGTTATGTTAGTTTTTGTACACCTATTAAAATTGATATTGGGTAGTTGGTGTCTACCACCTTTTTTTCTTCTTTAAGATCTATTGTATGCAGACTTTTTTCAAAATACTTTTAAAATTCCAGTGTACAGCTTGATGCTGCATTGTAGAATCTACATCCAGGTTGGACTAATGTGTAATTAAGTGCATGTAACAGTACCAATGCAAGGCTTATATACTACAAACACTTATTGCCCATTTAAATGTCTATTTAGGAGTGACTGTTGTCACAGTTACAACAACTGAGTCTCGATAATGGCTAAATCCATCGGCTTCAAAACACAGATTTATCTCACCTGTATGAATTCTCATATGTTGTATAAGGGAAGCCTTGAGTCTGGTTTTGTAGTCACAGTTTTGGCAGTGAAAAGGTTTTTCTTCAGCGTGTACTCCCATGTGCCTCTGTAAAGCCAATTTAGAAGAACACTTCCTGCAAACAAGAAAAATAGATTTACTAAAAAATGAAGAGCGAAAAAACACAGATTGCTAAAAAAGTCAATAGATCTGCTCAGTGAGATCATAGTAACTAATGTTATTTTCTTACCCTAACCCAGTGTTTCCCAATCCTGTCCTCAGGACCCTCTAAAAGGCCAGATTTTGCAGATCACCTTGGGGAAAACGCAAATTGAATCCTGCAATCACTGAGCAGCAAATCATATAACCTGTGCTTCACATATCTTGCAAACCTGGCGTGTCAGCGGGTCCTGAGGACAGGTTTGGGAAACAACGCCCTAACTGCTGCCTGCAGTGTAGTAGTAGTGAGTGGGGATTTCAAAAAGGGCACATGAAAAGCAGAACTTGGCGAACATTCCAAATTCAGCACTGTATCGTGTTTTGAAAACCTAAAGACTACATCAAACACTGAATGACAATTTGAATTTATCAATATAAAACTAAATGCACTTAAATACGACCGCTCGTTAATGCTGCCAGCCAGAGGGGAACGCTGGCCAAATGCTTTTAATGCATCCGGCCAGCTTCCCCAGCGTCTGTCTGGTCTGAGGTCTGTATATAGGTTTGTCTGGTCTGAGGTCTGTATAGGTATATCTGGTCTGAGGTCTGTATATAATCTACATGCATCAGTGGGTGTATCTGGTCTGAGGTCTTGGTCTGAGGTCTGCAAGTATACATGTATTTGAGTGGGTATGCATATATGAGGTCTGAGTGGGTGTACATATATATCTGAGGTGAGGCGTGGTGGGTGTATGTGTGTGTACAGGCCTGTGCAGTGGGTAAATGGGGTGTCTGGCCATATATTTCAATATTAACATAAATTGGACAGGCTTTCAGCAACATCCTAAATTATTTATTGGAAAGCGTCACATGACTTTAAATAAAAGTATAGGTACTCGGTGAGTACCTGGAAAAAAAAAAGTTTTGGTACTTGTACTCGGTCCTAAAAAAGTGGTATTGGTGCATCCCTTCTATTTTGTCACTAATGGTGAGAGATGCTATTGTGTAGTGTACCTGCCTAAACGAACTCAGAAGAACATAATGAAAGAAATAACAATAAATGAATAAATCCACAATCAAAATAGTATGAATGTCCTGATCTGGTTTTAACAAGCCCCCCATTCCAATTATGCCGTTTTGGAATCAGCTGATACAGAGTCCGGATCCAAATCTGCAGTGATGCAACAAATCCCCAGTGCCCTGCAGAAAGTGAAAGTGAATCCCAGAGCATCCGTATTGCAAGGAGGCAGGGAAGACACTGCGAGTCAGTACACACTCCAGCTCAGTATTCCAGGTGGGAGGCTGGCTGTCCGACATTTATGGGACTTGATCCAATCCATTTTAAGGGACTTTATCAGGACATCCTACAAAACTTTAAAAAAAAAAACACCCCCCCCCATTCAACCATTAAATATGATATCTGCATTTTATTTTATCTATTTAAATATAGTGGTTCACTCGTGATAGAGCCAGCAGTCGGGAAAAGTTAATGGTTAACGGCTCGCGCAACACTTTCCCATTACCGGCTTCCTATTACCATGTCAGCCGGTATAAGCACCTTTATGTGTAGGTTTAGAAACGATTTACAGATGTGGCTAAATCTAAAACACTGCTAAAAAGTTGTAACCAGTCCTGTTTCAAAAGGACTTTTTTTTTTACCCCATTTTGCTTGCAATCTTGCATGAAGTATGAGCAACAGAGCTTAATTTTTAGCAGGGCATCTCAGCAGGAGTCCTGAAAGCAGTACTATTCAGTTATCTAATAAAAACATCACCTCCCTAACATGTACTTAAAAATTAAGAACACATGACTGTTTTTTGGGGCAATGCCACATTGGTTATAAATCCCTTGGTTTCGTAAATATTACCTTTGTCAATGCTGTATATACACTTTAATTTGTGCATAGAGTACAGCTGACCACTACAGTCACGTAAGCTTAGTGAGGGACTCTATACAGTTTTAGGCTAGGGTCAGACGAGCGTGATTTCTACGGACTGTACGTCCTTGCACACGGACGTACGTCAGTACGGAAGACACAGTAGTGGTCACACAGTCCGTTTTTTTCACTGACGTTTATTTTTTGACGGATGTAGGAGGAAAAATAAATTAAAAAGCAAAACCATTTTGTCCGTGAAAAATGCTGGACGTGTAAATGCAGTCCGTCTGACCTCCTTCCATCACTCACACACAAAGCTATGCAGACGTTGCGGACGCAGCGCATTTTGTGCGGCCGTTCTAGGGGATGTACGTTCTTGCCTGCCTTGCGTCCGTGGGCCGCGGCCGTTGTGCGTCCGCAGTTCAGTGCGGTCGTACTTCGTGTGTCGGGCTCCGATGGGCTTTCTGTCATGCTATCACGGACGTACTTTTAGGCGCAATCACGGACGTGAACACTACGCTCGTCTGACCCCAGCCTTAAATAGTGAAATACCCTTTTACTAAAAAGAAGAAAAAGATCTTTTTAAAATTTGTATGTACTTAATTATGGATATATTTTGTGTGTATTTTGCATGCAATTCATAATTGTGCATGTGCGAGATAATAAGACAAATTATTAGTGCATTGATCTACTGGAAATATTATTGTGCCACTCGTCATTTTCTGTTAATTTAATAAACACTAGTAGTAGTGTGAAATGTAGAAATGTTACAGGTAATGTAAATAAGCTGCAAACCTTATTCACACGCACTGTAAAATGTTTCTGCAGGCAAAACAAACTTTAATTACAATCAATAATCTGAAAACTATTTCTCCCAAAGCTCAAAGAATTATCACTACTATGGGAAAGTCTGAATAAATTTAATCTCGGTGGCAATTAGCACAGAGAGTTTGCAAAGAGAACGAACATGCGTAGGGGAGACAGGACATCACAATATCTTTTAGAAAAAAAAATCAAACGGAGACATGCATTTGAAATAGAAAAAAAATTAGAGGGATCAGCTTGAGGCACATAAAGGCTCTCTGTTAATGCACTTTGAGAAACCTTTTAAAACCAGTACTGGAAGAAAATATGCAATTATCTAAACAGAAAAGCAGCCCATTTTACCCGGATTTCATTAAAATAAAAAAAACACAGCATGAAAGTCCGTTGCCTCATAAGAATAGTTAGAACCAGGTCGTGGAGTTTGGCCTGTTCCGTTTAAATCATGACCTTATTTACGCTGCAACTTTGCTTAGTTTACTAAAATGTCTTATACTTATTTACAACCCATCCAAAAATTAGATTAAGAAAATTTGGTACTTTACTGTTATCCGGACCACATCCAGTTTTTATAGTTTCATAGACAGAATAAACTGAGTCAATTGTCATAGTTTTATTTTTATAGATAATGAACTGAATAAATGGGAAGACAAACATGAGAATATGTGACAATTAATAAACTAACATATGACAACATGACTTGACTTATAATTGTGATACTGGTGGCCAGAAAGTTAGGGTTAGAGGGTTAGGGGGTTAGGGTGAGAGGGTTAGGGTTAGAGTAACCCTAACCCCAACCCTAACCCTAACCCTCAGTTTATTCTGTCTATGAAACTATAAAAACTTGATGTGGTCCGGATAACAGGAAAGTACCGAAAATGTTATGGTTTCTATATAAAGTATAAATATAAAGAAATTAATCTGAAAACATTAAAATAACTACAACAGGCGAGTGGCTTAAGTAAGCAAATAAATAGCTATTTTAGATAGAGAGAAAAAAAAACACACCTTACCTTTTGTCCGTCGGTGATCGGCTCCTCCTCCTGAACTCTTTCTTACGGAAGCTACACAAATTGCATATCTTTTGTAATTTGTGTAATTTTTGCATGCAAGGTACTAAAGCAGCTGCTGTCTCTCCGAGCGGTCACTCATGCGGACCTTAGTGTTGGCAGGATGAGGTCAGCACAGAGCATGTAGACATCATCTGTCATGAGTTGGTCCCTGACAGGCGGGATATTCAAAACCCTGTCTGCTGAGTGACAGCTGTAGCAGCCAAAAGGGCCTGGAGAGCACCAACGCAGCCTGACCACTATAATTAGCTAAAGTGGTTAGGGTGCGTAAGGTGTCCCTTTAAGAAAGAAAACTACTGCACATTTACCCGTATCTAAAGTTTCCCATCACCATTTTTCCTACAAACAAAGCATTTGATCTGGTTTTCTGCTGTCCCGGTTGGCATTACTATATAAAAAGGTCTAGAATTATGTGGCACCGTAGTAAGTAGGAGGAATCTAAACCATTACCTCATGGTACATGGCTGAACCATGTAATTATACCAAGCACCGAAAGACTACGCTTTTTACATCAAACATTTGTAAAAATAAAAAAAAAATGAGAAAAGTAGAATTGTAGGGTCTGTTTCTTCAACTGATAGACATTACAGCCTTCACATTGCGTGGCAGAATCTGCTGTACACAAGTATGGCTCCTATTTAAACTTCAATGTGAAAAAGAGTTTACTTTTAGAAAGAAAGAGAAGTTCCGAGTCAAATGTGTTTTTGCGTCTCTCTGTACCAGACGAGTGAGCGATGGCAAAGCATCTTAATTCCAAGCTTGTCTATGAATGATATGGATTTAATTTTGATGCGTGATACAGTTTTAAGATGAGAGAGATATCAATGGACAACAGACATAAAACCTTTGTAGCACTATGCTGGAATGCATGCATTGCAATTGCTGGGGGGGGGGGGGGATTGCTTTTGAGAGAAAATAAAATAGCAGGCCGTCAACAAGCTTCCCTGTTTTATTAGTGCCATCTACTGGTGATATTCAATTCTTAAAGGTTTATTCACTATACAGTGAAACTAAAATTCACTATTAAGAGAATATAAAAGCTGTAGCCCAGTTTTGTTTTTAAAAACATTTAAGGATTAATCATTTAGATTTGATCCACTCTATAGCCACCAGGCAGATGCACCACTTTATACCACCCAGCATTCCCGGTCATAAATCTGTAAAATGCTTCCTTTAGAGAAATACAAATAACATGGAATAAAAAAAGAAAAAAGCCCACTAGCATATTCATGAAACTAATACATTGCATCATCTATTCCCAGGACAGTCAAGCAATGGGCAAACACAGCTTACAATTACAGCCTGCAGGAAAAAAAAAAAATGCTACAGCCGCCATTAGATTTACTTCCTTGTTCCTCCACACCAGCATTAAACCCCACACAATTCGTCACAGGTCTGTGAAAGAGAGGTGGCAGGTTGGCATGCCATTGCTCCACCCACCTAGTACACAGCCCAGCTATCCTCTGCAAGAGAACGGCCTCCGTTCTCTTGCAGATGACAGCTGGGCTGTGTACTAGGTGGGTGGAGCAATGACACACCAACCCGCCACCTCTTCCTCTTACCGTCCCAAAATGGGGAATTGAGACAACAACCATGCCTAAATAACACATTTCCCACAGATTCAGTCTCTAAGCTTTCCCAAGAAATAATTTCTATTTAGATTTCTTCCCTTCTACCCTTTCAAAAACTCCCATAGTCAGGATCACCAATTCTATTATATGTACTGGACAATATGACTACAACATGCTAATAGGTGAGCATTGTTTGCTGCAGAGGGGAACCCAATTCACGGATTAAGGATTTAGGTGTCACAAATCCCCCTTGGGTCTATGATGCTGGTCCCTGTACACAGTATTCTATCTACCTCTCTGATCCTCAGGTGATCGGTAAAGCTAACTATCTTCAGAGAACAGAATGACACGTACCCAGCAAGGGTTAACAGGTACCAGAATACAATGATATACTTGGTTGGGATAACAGAGATCTTAGTACCAAGAGAGAAAGTCAGATCAATGCCAATATTGATACACAAAGCAGGATCACCAGGAATTGCCAAGTCGAAACACAGAGCGGGTTCGTCAGTAATTGCCAGGGTCTAGGACACACAGAGTAGCCAAGATAAATCAGAAAGCGCTGAGGGATGTGAAAACCACGTCAGGGCACTGGAATAAGTAAGACGCTGGGCTTTAAAACCAGCGGGCGCCGCGTCATCAAGCTGTGCACTGCCATGTCTCACGTGACCGTATTGATTCTGCTCTTCACTCGGCACCTGGCCAGCAGGCAGGATGCTGCTGGGCACCATGGGACGTGACATTAGGATGGTCTTCCTACAGCACATGAAATGTATATACTGTGATAGGGAGCACTTTCATGTGCTCCCTATTAGCATTTAGGGGTTGTGTGTCCAGGAAAGCATAGCCAAGTTTGCAAACCTGAGAATTACACACTTCCAGCTCACACATGCCCATAGCACAGCCCATCACATACAAACAGTACCACTCATAACTGTTGAACACACAGTGAGACAGACAAGGGAATATGGAGAGAAAGGGAAGTAGCGCAAGGAGGAAAGAGCGGTGCATTGGGCTGGGGGAATGTAGCTAGACATAATGACTCAGTATAACGTAACTATATTTGTCCAAATTATTGCCAGTTCCCTAAATTCACTGCAACTCCCTGAAGTAGAACAACTGCTCTTTCCATACAAAAATGTTGATTAGTGAATAATCCCTTTTAAATGACCTCCAGGTATTAGGAATAAGCAAATAATCAAGTGCTACAAAAGGTACTACATAGTGTCCTACACATTCACTCCTTCGCTCTAAGTCATGTCTCTAAACAGTTTAATGCATATGAATATACAGAGGGTTTGCTATGATGAGAAAAAAAATGAAAAGGAGTACCTGCTACATATTTCACAGCCATGTTGTCTTTTTGTATACATTGATTGATTGGTTGCAAGTTGCGATTCAATAACAAGCGTGGGGTTTTCTTGCTTCTTCCTTTTTTTCCGGATTTCACCATTACTTTGTTTGTGATTAAAGCGTTTAGGTCTATTCGTTTGCTGGTAGCTCTTGGACGTCTGTTCACATAATGGGCAAGTAAGACATCTGTGTTTTAAGGAGTGCGCTTTTAGCTGAGCTCTAAAATAGGGAGAACAAGTATTATTATTTTTGTCATTTAATATATCTTTGCACACAGACAATTCTAAGTATATAGGTTCTCATGAATAAAAAATTGCATCTGTAATGAACTTCTTAGAATTTAAGAGCTTGAGCAAGGTCCTCTCCCCTACTGTTCTCTGTGTGTCTAACTCCAATGTAGATTTGTTGTTAAAATAGTCCTATTGGATTGGGTAGAGACCATTCTCCACAAGGAAGACAAAGTACAACAGTTTTTTCATAAGTGGCTGCAGTTTATGTCATGTTTACCAGAAAATGTTATTTGTAAAGTGAAGAGGGATTTTGAATCTACCTGCTGGTACCAGACCAGATCCCTGACGACTCCTCTTTTACTACCCCTTCTTTGCCCGAATTTTCAGACTCTATACCGCTAGTTTAATATATTCTTATGTGGTCTCTCCCCTTGCTCGCGCGTGAATAACCAGGCGGGACTGTTGGACTATGAAGGAATATGAGTGA
The DNA here is from genome assembly GCA_009667805.1 of Leptobrachium leishanense. NCBI lineage: Eukaryota > Metazoa > Chordata > Amphibia > Anura > Megophryidae > Leptobrachium > Leptobrachium leishanense. Next base: position 151,233,942 of record CM019067.1, on the reverse strand, counting down.
TGCTGTTTGTTTTTCGTATACATTGTACCATAACCTATATCTGTCAATAAAAAAAGTATTTGGATTTTTTTTTTTTAAATAGTCCTTTTGTATTGTACTGAACTGCAGAACTTGTTGGCGATACTTGAGACTAAGTTTAGCCCCACTATGGCTAGGGTCAGACTGAGGCAGTGCGAACGCGCGTGCAGGCGCACTTAATCACGGCCGTGCTAGCAGCAAATGACGGGCAATGACGGCCAATATACGAAGTACGGTCGCACAAAAGTCCGGCTGCGCAACGCAAGTGGTAAACGAACGCATTTTGTCGAGAACGCAGAACCGCTAGTACGGTTGTACAGAGTGCGCTGCGTCCGCTAGCGGCGTGTTTGCGTGATTTGGAGATGTCAGACACTGCTAATGTCCGGCCAACATAACGTCCAGATGCACAAAGTGTTTTATTGATGATCCGTACAAAATCACGGACGCAAATGCGCATCATATGACCGCTATCGCGTACTCCGTGAAAAAATGCGTCCATTCGTTCGAACGCACTTTTTCACAGACAACGCGAAAATGCGTTCGTCTGACCCTAGCCTATTACAAATCCAGCTGCATTTGCTTGATGGTAATGGCTAATCACAGAATGTAGACATCTTGGGCTCTATTACATTCTCCGTGCAATTTCGTGCGCGCAGTGCAATTTTTTTTGCACGCAGCGTTAAACGTTAACGCGCATAAATTAACGCTGGTATTACGATCCAAGTGCATTTTTTCACCCGTCCGAAAATATCGCGCATAAAATAGACGCGCTAAAATGAGCGCAAATTAACACTGCGCACAGAAATCCGTGGGCAGACGGTTTTTCACGCGATTCAGCCAATCCGAATTAAGAACCACAATTGTCTCCCGTTCAGTTTTTGCGCCTGCCAAAATCAATGAGTATATATGCTGCAGCAATAAAAAAAACACTCACAACCAGTTTTATTGTTTGGGTAGGTGTAGAATGTGTAACTACAGTATACGGTGCTGTATTTTTATTTTCAGGCTGGTGTATTTCGTTTCGGCCAGAACGTTCGGATTTGCAGTTACCACCAGCTTTTCAAAGACGTTAAAATTCTGCGCGCAAACGTTGTTTGTAAAAAGTTGCGCATCGATCGTAATACCAGCCACGTACCAGCGCACAAACGCATTTGCGCTCACAATGTTAAGCATGGGATGCGCGCATGAACTTTCACCCGCGCAGGGTAACTCGTGTTAGACGTTAACGCGCATTGTATGCGTCAACGTCGTAATTTGATGGTCAGCGTGAAGGGATTTTCCCCTCGCGTTAATGCGTTTTTGCGCACGCGCACATTTTTTGCGCGGAGAATGTAATAGAGCTCCTTATTTCTACGCTTACAATAGAGATGGTCAAACTCTGAGTCCATTCGTGATTACACCAGGAAGGGAAAACTAGCTATAGCAGCTAATATTCACCAGGGTTACACACAACCTTGAGTGAATAAGCACCAAAATAGAAACATTGACAAACGGAACATACAAATTTATAAGTAAGCTACTTTACAAGGCAGATCAAGATTTCAAGTGGATATTTTTCTTGAAAGATATTACCAAATTATTATTTTAAACAGAGGAAAACTATCAACAAAAGGAAAATTAAATAGAAAGACAAGTTATACTTTGAGGGCAATGCGGTTAGAGATTTAAAACCTGCACCATGGATGATAAATAAGCACATATTCCTGGTTATAGTTTATTTCATGTCACATGACTGCCAAAATACATTAAGTGACCTTTAAATTGACCCTCAATGCCATGTACTTCTAACGGTTAGGCCGGCCGTCCACTGGCACCATCGTAGGATGGTGCGATCATCCAATATGAAGTCTGAAGTCGTCTGACTGCTCCCACAACATGGAGGTGAATAAGCGCTCTTCCATCGGACGACTTCAGATGATTTTTTGCGACTACAACAGACTAGCAATCTTTCCCATTTCAATGGGATTTATCGGATGATGCCGGGACGATCTGGTACAATTTACATGAAATGGGTAAATTGTATAGTTAAATCGCTGTGCCGCGGCAGGGAAATTGCCCCATAGAGAACTGATTCAAGGTAATAAAAATATTTGTATTTTATTCAACCCTTTATTTTTTTTCATCAGCAGCAAAAAGCCTTATTTTAGATACATATTTTTTTGATTTCTCTTTAGGTATTTTTCAGGCAAAATTTTGGGTTCCCATTTTTCTTTTATATAACAATAAATTATTATTATTTTTTTTTTTAAAGAAAAAAACAACAGGCTTTTTTTCTTCAGGTTGGCTCCGTTTGACATTGCTGTCCTTTGTGCTGAAAACTATTTCAGCACCAGGGACAGGGGGTTTAAAAACCGACGCCCCCCCCCCCCTACGACAAGGTTTTCTTTGTTTTTTTCCATCTACGTCTGCGTTCTACGGGGCTGTCCTTGTTGCTGAAACCCTGTTTCAGCACCAAGGACAGTGTTTTTTTCTCCCCGCAGCGGCCTTTTCGTTCGGCAGCCTGTCCTTTGGCCGACCGGAGTAGTCCACAGACGCTTCCAGTGGTCAACCCTGATCAGTCAACAATGTTCTCTGTACCATGGACCCAGTGTACGGCCAGCCTAAGGAGAAATGTATGGATAAAAGTAGTAGTTTAAACAACATTGAAATGAAAGGGTGGGCTAACAATATATATATAAAAAAAAGAGGAACAATGCATGCCAGAATAGAAGGGATGTTACAAAAGGTAAAAGGAATGTAAAAAGTGAGATTGGTATGAATATAAAAAGGTATTAGAAATGTGGTGTCCGTTTAAATATAACAAAATGTGGTTTCCAACCCGGGCTGTGTGGCTGAAAACCAGAAGAAGAATACCCCCCCCCCCCAATAGTGTGGAAGCACAGAAAGCATTATCTACACTGACATTCCAGTCTCTCAGACACTTACACAATTATTTCTGCATGCGTTTATATTAAACTTACTTCTAACTATACATGTGCAAGCAGACTACCCGCTGTCCAAGTCAGGAATGCAAAGTTACCGTGGAAAGCCTCTCAATTAGTGGCTGCTATAACGCAATGCCCCAAATCAGTGTCATGGTGATACGCAATACTGGAGTTTGCAATAAAGGTAGTATCCATCACTTGTGGTGAAGGGCAAGTAAGTTTGGGAAATGAAGAGAAAATAGAAAAGCTAGATTTCATAGGGTTTCAGTACGAAAATATTTTACACACATTCGCAAACTTATATTATTTATAATATTATTTATTAACAATATATTAGTATTATTTCAAAAGGTGAAATACAAGGCAAGATTGATAAAGTTAATGCTAGAGTAGAAATTCACTTTATGGACCGAAAGCGCCACCATTTGTTATGTCAAACAGAATACACACTAAAACAGCCTGATACCTATTGACCAGTGATCCACACTGTTTTTTGTTTGGGAGCCAAAGCAGCGAGAGACCAGTCAAGAGAAGAGCCATATTACCGAAATACCTGTGACCTATCACCCCCCCCCCCCGAATACTGAATATTTTAAGCCTATAATACAGACAACTGCAATACTTCTATATCTTTTAAAATGGAACCAAGAAAAAAATCCTGGCTTTAATCACCTTTAACATCAAGATTTTGTTTTTTTCTCTCCTCTTTTGACGGTCTCAGATTTTATTATTTTTTTCTCAGCTTTTGACTGCCACAGATTTTATGACTTTTTTCTCTCTGTCTTAGCTTTGCTTTCTGCCCTGCTCATCAAACTCTGCACGCTGTGCCCCTTCTTTCTTTGCAAACTCTGTTCTGTACCTTTTATTTCTTCGCAAACTCTGTTATGTATCCCCGCTTTCTCTGCAAACTCTGCTCTTCTGTGCTCTCCATTCGATCTATAATTCTGTTTTCTCTCTGCAACTGCTGCCCAGCAAGTAAACCCGAAAATGGCGTCTGCGCGTCACAGATGAGGCCCGCCTTATGCGCCGCTAGTATCAGACGCTATGGATTCGGTGGAGAGTCCAAAAAGCCGCCACTGATGGCTGCGCGAGTCGCACAAAGAGTACCACCGCTCTTGATGGATGGTTCGTATGTTGACAGAAATTACCAAATCACTGTTCCATTTGACAGCTCTATTAAAAGGTTATAAAGTATTCAGGTTTACGCCAGCACTGGTTACAATTGCACATACCTCTCAATATAGCTTACTGTGTCATATTATTTTTTTTTGGCATGTATATTTTGTTGGGGCATACAGCAAATGAAAACACATAATGATATATTATACATATATTATACATAGTATATAACAGAAGAAAATTACAACATAAGAAACAAGATGTGTACAGGCGCAAATACTTACTTTTTGAAGAATCTTTGGTTGCAAGTACTGCAAATATAGGGTTCAAGATTGCCGTCATGACTGCACATGTGTTCATATAGCTTCTTCCATTCTTGATCTGTATTAAAAGTAAACACAATAATCACGAATAAAAAAGAGAAATAAAGCATTTATCACTTTTAAAGGAACATTTAACAGTAAAGTGCCCTTTTTGCCGTTAAATAATTAGCTTGTCAACAGTCATGAACAAATTAGATTTTTTTTTCTCCATTTTTGGGTGATTTAACATCTTTTCTGCGCTCCAATGCTAATTGTGTAGCGTAGGAACCGCATATTGCACACCTCAACAGGAATTGAGACCTTTGCCTACGCAAGTTCCATAGTGCCTGTGCAGAATGATAGATCGGAGCTGCGCGCATGCACAGATCCGATCCATCGATGTCGCTCTGATACTGCTCATTATCGCAATTGGTCTTGGTCTCAAAAGATAGTCATGTCAGCATGCGCTCTACTTGCCGTTGTCACTAGTCACCGATCTGATGACCAAATTCAAAAATCCCAGCTGCCTGTGACGCTGGGTGGGGTTGAGGAAACTCCTCCACTTCACCCAGCTTTTTAGACAGATTGGGGGAGCTGGAGGGCTATACTCATCCTGGCCACTTTAAAAAGATAGGGCCCTATTCCAAGGTTGGCGCGAATTTAACCAGCGCTTTTGTAATCTTACCAGAGCAAGTCTATGGAGTTGTTAAGTTTACAGCAGGTCTAGTTACATTTACAACAACCTTGGAATAGGACCCATAAAGTGGTCAGGATGAGTAGAGTGTGGCTTTAAGATGCCTCAAGAACGCATTACATGTCTCTTAGCTGTTTTTGATAACTCACCTGTTATTGCACATTCAAGACATTTGAAGAAATCCTCTTGGTGACATGAAACATGTAGATCTCTTACACGTTCAGTATCAAAAGAAGAAGGACACTTTGTGCAAAAGAAAACCTCATTCTTCTTCTTGTGACTCTTCATGTGGACTTTCCATGCCCTTTGTGTCCTAAAACCTTTCTGGCACATCTGGCACTGATAGCTTTTCCTCAGATTTTTGTGGCCTTGAATGTGCTTTTCAATCAACTTCCATTCATTCACACAACATCCACAATAAAAACACTTGAAGCCTCCATCTGCTTTGTGACACTGCATGTGAATTTTATACATCTCTTTGCTTTTCAGCTCAATGTGGCAAGAGGTACAGAGATAACCTTCTTCACATGTGTTTTTTTCTTGATATCTGTCCACTGATAAGCCTTCTATAGGGTTGTGTTTCTCCGTTGTGCCAAGGGTCTGGTTCGGTACTTCCACGTCTGCTTTCTGGGGCTTTGTAACGGAGGATGATGGATGGGATTTAATATTAGAAATATGGCAGAGTCCAAGTGATAAGAGATGTTCACACTGGGCATCTTCATCTCTGCTTTTCCTTGAAGTTGGGGAATTTGCAATACATGAAGGTGGAATGGGTTCACTGGAGCCATTCTCATCCAGCTGGAACTGTGATGCATCTTCTTCAAACAGTGAATTGACTTCACTAACGGTGGCTACGTTTGCACTACTACTATGATCCCCAAGACTCATGTCACATGATTCTGGGCTCATTGAATTCAGTATCCCGTACATAGGCAACAGAAATGGCATCTTTTCCTCATTTTCTTTGTTTTCCTGAGTAACCCCTTCGCCTATCGCAAATGAGACATGTTCTCCTTGGTCAGTGCCCTTTTCTCTCGAAATAAAGTGTTCCTGGTCAAGTTGGTGGACGTCAGAAACATGAAGACAAATTTTATTTTTGAGGGTACTAGTAAACTGACATAACTTGCACCTATAAATCTCCACTAAAAACACTTCCACCAAGCTAGCTACCTGTGCATCAAAGCCCTCATCAGGAGAACTATGAAATCTCGAGGTAGCGATCTCCTCAGAAATATGCAGGGTTGTAGCACTGACACACTGGTATTTAGAAATCAGCTCATTCATTGCTTGAAAAATCACAGTATACCTGTAAAAGAAAAAAGTGAGTGAGAAGGTCCCACAAATGAAGTCAATAAAATGTAAAGCACTTTACTACATAAGCATTGTGTATGTGGAAGAAATACATTTATACAGAACCATATTCACAATAGACATTCCTTACTAGTGTTCATCAATTCTCTCTAAATCATGACAGCATAACAAAGTAGACATCCTTCTAATTTACACCAGTATTTATTTTTTAGTAAGTTATTCCTATTTATTTATTTTTATTTATTTATTTATAAAGGATTTTACCAGGAAGGATACATTGAGATTTCTCTCGTTTTCAAGTATGTCCTGGGTTCATTTAGGTAAAGAGTCTGCAGAATTCTCCCTTCTGACTTAATGCACATGAATTACTCACAGCTACGTCTCCGGCCTACTAAAACTATAATTGGCGCCTAGGTTTGCAAGCCCTTTAATGATGCCTTAAATAGGCTGCTGGACTAGATCTAGTGCAGCCATTCACACATCAGCTAGACATTTTGAAACTATAGGGCCTGATCTCCTCCTTAACACTAATGCTCACATAAATGAGTGTTACCGCTAGGTTAATTGAGGGGATAGCGTGCCGCACTCTAAAAAAATCTGGGTTAAAAAAAAAATCTGTTAGCGTTATCGGTATTAGAGCATTTTAGCGCAGGCTTACTGTACTTTGTCTCCCTATGCTTAACATGGGGAATGCAGAGTAAGCAAAGAGTAATAAGCGTTAGGATCACAAAGTCCTAACACTAATAACTCACCACTTTTGCTAACTAAGGCTGGGGTCAGACTAGCGCATTTTTAACGTGCGTTTAGGCGCACTTAATCACGGCCGCAGTAGCAGCAAATGACGCGCAATGACGGCCAATATACGAAGTACGGCCGCACGAAAGTCCGGCCGCGCAACGCAAGTGGAAAATGAAAGCAATTTTTCGAGAACGCAGAACCGCTAGTACTGACGTACAGAGTGCGCTGCGTCCGCTAGCGGCATGTGTGCGTGATTAGGAGAAGTCAGACGCTGCTCATGTCCGGCCAACATAACGTCCAGACACCCAAAGTTTCCTGGTTTGGATCCGTAACAAATCACGCACGAAAATATGCATCGTATGACCGTTTTCGCGCATTCCGTGACAAAATACATCAATGCGTCCGGACGCACTTTTTGACGGTCGCTGCAAATAATGCGTTCATTTGACCCTAGCCCAATAAGGTTTGCTACAGCTAAGGCTAATGTCAGATGAACGCAGTCTGAGGGCACTCTGCGTGCGTGCATAATGGATGGACGTACTGACGGAAAATACTGTAGACACCACACGGTCCGTTTTTTTTGACTGTTGTAGAAAAAAAAAGAGGGAAATATGGAAAACAAAATTAATTTAAATTAAGACAGGTACAGTCAGCCACACCAAAAAAACTTCTGAGCGTCAACGTGATGGATGTCGCAAATGCGCTGCGTCTGACATCGCGTCATCACGCACACAGGCCGCTACGTGGACGCGGCGCACTCTGGGCGTCCGACATAGAGCTTTTACCTCGAGGCCTAAACGGCATCCTTTGCCACCTGCGTGGTGCGTGCGCACTTTGTGTGTTGGTCTCTATTAATCACAAATCAATGCTACGACAGACGTTAAACTGTGCGGCGACACAGATGTGATGACTGCGTTCGTCTGACGCTAGTCTTAGAGCTGTAACTAACCAATACCGCTTCAGCGGAATGAACTGCAGCTGTAAACCCTCCCTCCCAAAAAAATCAAATACTCACCTCTCATCCCGCAGCGAGAACGACGGCCCGATCAGGCGTTTCTAGCCACCGGGAGCAGAGTGGGACTGGGGAAAAAAAATCTCCAGTCTCCCTCCACAGACCTGCAGGATCTTGCGAGAAGTGAGATCCTGCCGGTCATTTGATCCGGCAGCAGAAGCCTCCATGGAGTCCTACAGAAGTCTCCAGAAGCGTTCTATGGACTCCATGGAGGGGATGCTCGCTATGTTGCTTTAGCGATGCCCTGAGCATCCTGGAGCCTAGCACCCGCTACGTGTCAGACTGCTGGACTCAGATCTTGCCCAGTAAACTACTGGTAAAACAGGGACACTAAGGGGAGATTTGCGAGCGCAGGGTTATTCCCTTAGTACCCCCGTTTTAGCTCAAGGCAACTGATAGTGCCCGTAATTTGTATGGCCCTTGCAAGCCTCACTTACGACTCAAAGAATAGCGTTTAGAAGACCTCTAAAGAAAGTAATTGATTATTTTTTTCCTAAATGATGCGTACAACTCTTCATGTCATCAGCATATCTCTTTATCTTTACACGAGAACTCGTGAAATTTATTTCCGCCTACAGTGAATTCATATTATTGATAAAGTAACACTATTAAGCCTTCTTATACATATCACAGGTTTTGAGAGACAAGATGCAAGCAGCCCCAAGCTCCTAGAATTTTGCCTCTAACTCTACATCAGTGCTCTCAAACTCTGCCCCCCTCCAGATGTTTCTGAACTTCAACTCCCATAATTCTCTGGCCATTTATTGCATTCAAAGAATTCACTGAATTATAGGCATCTGGGGGCCAGAGTTTGAGCTCAATGCTCTATATAAAACAAGTAAAAATCTTTCCCTAGCTCCCAACAAAAAGAGGACATTGGCTCATCGACTTCAGAGTTTGATATAAATCTGTCAACCCCGAATATTAATAGCTGCAGCAAGAAAACCCTGTTAAAAATGGGGTCTTACAGTAAAAAAACTAACTTTTTCTCCCGTCATGCTCAGGGGTGCTATCATTTCATATCCTTGTTATAGTGCGAGTTACCTCCTGTTCCAGAGTCTTCAGCAGAAGCTCAGAATTCTGCAAACAGATTTGTACGGAGTTTCTGTCCTGCACAGAGTTAATATTCTGTGAAAAATCAATCTGTAGCATTGATTGAATCAGGTAATGTCACTGTATAACTACGTCTATCCATAGACACTGCTTCCGCCAGCACATCAACCAAGCCTGCCCTCACTCTGCGCCTGTTGCTTTTGGAGCTATCTCCTGCACAGGCTGCCAGCCCCTCCCACTCCTCTGACTGTATTTAAACAAGCTTTATTAAGACATGACCGTGTACATTACAGAAGCAGGCTTAGAATGCTTGAGGTGAATGTCAGAGCTCTCTGCTTTGTTTTGCAGGCTGTCCCAGCAGCCTCACATGTTTTTTTTTTTTTATAGGAGAACATAATCTAATCCCCTACAGCAGGAATTCACATTCGTTTACATTACATTCTTGAAATAGCCTCCTGTTAATTTCCCTGGACATCAGGGCTCAATAAAGGCAGGCTGCCTTGATAAATTTATGGCGATTGGAAGTTGTTTATGTATATATGGCGATACGTGTGTGTAAATCCATGTATGTAATATACAGTATATGTGCGTAAATCTATTTATACAAGTACATTAGCAACACTCACACTCTTCTGCGTTCCAAAACTAATTGGTGCTTTGGTCGGTGACTAAATAAAAATAGAAGTGAATGGACCAGTATTCCAAGATCTTGATGAAAACATTTGTTTATTAGATTAATGCCAACATTTCGGTTTCAATTATCTTATAATTTATCTTAGGACAAAATATATTTGTACTAGTAGATAGGTGTGTGTGTATAAATACTTGTGTGTATGTAATGCCATGTAAGTAGACAATGGACATGTATTAGTATGTGGACAGGCGCAAGGAGATGTAAAGGTATAGGTGTGATCCCTTTATATAGGTGTAAGCTTGTATACAAAGGGATATTTGTGAAAACATTGCAGTCACCTTGTCCCAGTATACCCTAGCGTAGTTCCACTCTCACACTATACCCAGCCACTCTCTCCCAGTACCCCCAGTCACTCTCTCCAAGTACCTCCAGTCACTCTCTCTCTATCCAAGTACTCCCAGTCACCCCAGTCATTCTATCCCTGAACCTCCAGTCACTCTCTCTCTCCAAGTACCTCCAGTCACTCTCTCTCTATCCAAGTACTCCCAGTCACCCCAGTCATTCTATCCCTGAACCTCCAGTCACCCTCTCCCTGTACCCCCCTCACAGTGTGTTGGTCACGCTGCTCTGGTGTCACACTGTCACCTTCCTGTGTGAACTTGCTGGTGGCCTGGGGGGGGGGGAGCTGTCCAGGGGGCTTACTGGAGACTGGATTTTAAATGTGCTGCAGGACAGGAGCCTCCCTCCCTCCTGTTCAACGGCTGCAGAGCTGCCAGCAGCGGGGGGGGGGGGGGGCTGGCACAGGGCTTCAAGGGGGGGGGCTAACAAGCATGGTACAGGGTGTTCCGTCGGATAATGCTGCGCTGATTCACGTTCCTTATGTCAGCGATAAGGAGGAGTCAGGACAGGACCAGAATTTTCTGTTCTGGTCCTTCCTTCTGGATGCTGAGTGCAAAACTGGAGGCTGCTGCCCATGCAAGGGCCTCTCACGGACACCAGTGTCCGTGAGCAGATATCTTGCTGATCCCTGCTCACGGACACCAGTGTCCGTGAGCAGATATCTTGCTGATCCCTGCTGGAAAATATTAGTGGTTAATTTTTCTTTTGAAATTTTGCACCCCTAAGAATATGGTGCCAGGGGCAACCGCCCCCGAGGCCCCTCCATGCTACACCACTGCCTCCTGCAACTGTAACAGCAGTTGATATGTACCTGGGTATAATGTGTATACGGTGCGTGTAGTATAGTGTGCGGTGTGCTAAAAACACTCTCAAACCACTAGCACTACTCCTACCTCACTTAGTTGACCATACCGTTACTCACACACAACTAGGGGTTATCCAAAGATAAATTAACCACCGAACTGTGAATTTCCCCATACATTGCACTTTCATGGCAATTCGACAATTCAGAAAGCTGGCAGTTCGCCAAATATTGGTGAATTGCCAGCAAAATACGGTGCAATTCGGTGGCAGTGAAATTCCCCAAAGAGAAGTAATGGTTAATCTATTCAAAGAACACCAAACAGCATCGAAACGTTGGTGAAATGCCTAGATCATGGGTGTCAAACACAAAGCCCACGGGCCAAATCCGGCCCGCCAGACCTCGTCATGTGGCCCGCGCAGCCGCCAGCCTGCGCAGCATTCGCACCCCTAAAACAGGCCCGGGGGTTGAGGCACGGTCCTGAACAGTCCATCCTGTTAAAGTGGAGGCGGCTGCGTGCAGGCGCAGCCGGTCACGTGGTCCGGCTAATCAGGTGGTACTGAGTCTCTGTACCACCTGACTGGCCGGACCGCGTGACCTGCGCACGCACGCAGCCGCATCCCCTTCAACAGGACGGACTGTTCAGGACCGGGCAGGCACTCCCGCTGCCCGTCATCTGGGTCCCCTCAACCCCTGCCGGAGCTGGGGCAAGTATCCATGTGAGAGCTGGCTGCCTCTGGGGCATATCCAGGTGAGAGCTGGGGCAAATCGATGTGTAAACTGGGGCAAATCCATGAGTTGGGGCAAATCCATGAGTTGGGGCAAATCCATGAGCTGGGGCAAATCCATGAGTTGGGGCAAATCCATGAGCTGGGGCAAATCCATGAGTTGGGGCAAATCCATAGTTGGGGCAAATCCATGAGCTGGGGCAAATCCATGAGTTGGGGCAAATCCATGAGTTGGGGCAAATCCATGAGCTGGGGCAAATCCATGAGCTGGGGCAAATCCATGAGCTGGGGCAAGTATCCATGTGAGAGCTGGCTGTCTGGGGCATATCCAGGTGAGAGCTGGGGCAAATCCATGAGCTGGGGGCAAATCCATGAGCTGGGGCAAGTATCCATGTGAGAGCTGGCTGCCTCTGGGGCATATCCAGGTGAGAGCTGGGGCAAATCCATGTGTAAGCTGGGGCAAATCCATGAGCTGGGGGCAAATCCATGAGCTGGGGCAAATCCATGAGCTGGGGGCAAATCCATGAGGTGGGGCAAATCGATGTGTGAGCTGGGGCAAATCCATGAGCTGGGGCAAATCCATGAGTTGGGGCAAATCCATGAGCTGGGGCAAATCCATGAGCTGGGGGCAAATCCATGAGCTGGGGCAAATCCATGAGGTGGGGCAAATCCATGTGTGAGCTGGGGCAAATCCATGTGTGAGCTGGGGCAAATCCATGAGCTGGGGCAAATCCATGAGCTGGGGGCAAATCCATGAGCTGGGGCAAATCCATGAGGTGGGGCAAATCCATGTGTGAGCTGGGGCAAATCCATGTGTGAGCTGGGGCAAATCCATGAGCTGGGGCAAATCCATGAGCTGGGGGCAAATCCATGAGCTGGGGCAAATCCATGAGGTGGGGCAAATCCATGTGTGAGCTGGGGAAAATCCATGTGTGAGCTGGGGCAAATCCATGAGCTGGGGGCAAATCCATGAGCTGGGGGCAAATCCATGTGTGAGCTGGGGCAAATCCATGTGTGAACAAAAAACAGTAATAATTGAATGCAGTGACAATAATTTATGATAATAAAGAGTGGACACATAGTCCTACAGATACAACTGGCCCTTTGAGGGTGACCAAACTACTGATGCGGCCCCGATGACATTTGAGTTTGACACCCCTGGCCTAGATTTTCATTGCTTTTTTTCGACAGATTAAAATCCCACAGGGTTCAATGAAAAAAGATCCAGGTTTATAAAATTTTTATTCAACCGTTTATTGTTTAATTTAAGACATTTCTCTAGCGATTTTTTTTATGTATAAATACAGGGTTATTCAGAGAAGGGTGAAACTCTGGAGAACTTTGAGAAGTGAAAATTCTAGGTCAAAATAGCCAAACCAGAAACATTCTCCCATTTCTCTCACTTTCCAAATTGGCTATTTTGGCCATGAATTCTCACTTCTGTAAAAAGTTCGAGTTTTGCCTATCTCTGAATAACCCTGATAGACCTTTATCATTTTGGCTGCTGATCGGCTTTTTTCAGCAGCCAGTTCAGCAGATCGTCAGCTGGTCTGTTCGGTGGGTCATCGGCTGCGTTCGAAGGATGGTTGGCTGCACTCAGTGCGCTGCCTAAGGCTAGGGTCAGACTAACGCATTTTTCACGTTGTCCGTGAAAATGTGCGTTCGAAGAATGGACGTATTTTTTCACGGAATACGCAATAGCGGTCATACGATGCGCAGTTTCATCCGTGATTTTGTACGGATCATCAATAAAACACTTCTTGCATCTGGACGTTATGTTGGCCGGACATTAGCAGTGTCTGACATCTCCAATTCACGCACACACGCCGCTAGCGGACGCAGCGCACTCTGTACGTCAGTACTAGTGGTTTTACGTTCTCGAAAAAATGCGTTCATTTTCCACTTGCGTTGTGCAGCCGGACTTTTGTGCGACCGTACTTCGTATATTGGCTGTCATTGCCCGGCATCTGCTGCTAGCACGGCCGTGATTAAGTGCGCCAGAACGCGCGTTCGCACTGCCTCAGTCTGACCCTAGCCTAAAAGGTGCTGCGCGTCGCATCGTGCTCAGTGTATCTCTGGCTTAACAGTCATACTGCAGCGAAGAACGCTTGCGGGCTTTGGAACCCTGAGGCACTAATCTACACCGCACAAGGTCAAGTGAAGGGTCATTGGACAGGTCAGAGTCTGTCTTTTCCAATGAAAATACAAATTATACAAGCTGGCTGAACACCCAAGGAGGAGGGAACAGTAATTACCTTAGGCGAAGGTATGGGGGTGGGGGGGGGGTGGGGTGGTAACCCTTGCAATATGAATAATAGAGATGCCTTAAAAAAAAAGCACCTTAACCTTTACCAGTGTATATGAATAAAAACCCGCAATAAATAGGAGCGGAACAGATAAGACAAATGCCAAAAATATTGTTCAAGTGACCACAGTGGTGCAACACAAAAAAAAAAGTATGTATTAGCGCACAAATTAGCACAGTACCAGTGTGAAAAAGAATTAAATAAATTCCCTGGAGTGGATAATCTGATCCTATCTGGTATGCTGGGTTAAATGGCACAAAAGGAATACGTAAACTCTATAAAAAACAACTCCTAAACAAAGTAGAAAGCAATCCTTCTTGGGACTGCATAAATAGGAAAGGAGAGTGTTTGGTGCACTATGTGTGTGGAGAGCGGGGGAGTTTGGTTTGCAGCAAATGCAGGAGACAATACAGGTTGCCGGGCACGGTTTGGTTTATTAATACACAGGCAGGGTAAAGGAATATACAGAAACAGAACGGATACAGAAGATATGACTAGACACAGGAGCAATACAAGAAAGGAGTGGACATAGGAGGGGAACTGAGATGGTTAGAACAGAGGACTAAGAGGAAACTGAATAAACTAGACAGGCCAAATACAGAGGGGCATGACAACAACTAGACGCTGGATACAAAAAGGGTACTTACAGAGAAACAGGATACAAACAGAGGCAGATTGCAGGACACAGGGGGCAGATAGACATAGAAGAGGGGTCTATGGAGGAAATGGCAACAAAGGGGTCTTGGTACAGGGGTCAGCAGGAGTCCATATGAATAGTGGAAGTCTTTGGGAGAAACAAAAGTCCTTTAGGCAAAATGAGGGGGTAATCCAAAGAGCAACAAAAGTCCAGATAAGCAAAGCAAGGGTCTTGAGAAACAGGAGTCTGTTAGGGAAGGCAAGGTGTTTCGAATCCAGGTACAGGCAGGCTCATACAGCATGTGACACAGTGGTCAGACTTCAATGCTGAAGTGGGGAGTATTGGGCGTAGTCTCCCTATATAGAGACCTGGGCAGGTGAGGGATAATTAATCTAAGGGTTATAAGAGACATAGAAAACACTGGGCTGAAGGATGGGGAACTGGATGAAGGCGAGGGCTAGATGGGAAACCTGGAATTGGACAGAACAGGGAAGTTGATGGCTCAGACCCACATCAGGGCCTTTTGCGGCGTCTGCAGCGAGGGACCTGACAGAGAGCCTTAATCACATGGCTGCTAAGGACGCGCTCAGCGCGTCCTGCCAAGTGTTCCTCCTGTGTACAGACGCACTCAGCGCGTCCTAGTGTAACCGGAATCTGCTAGGTTCACTCGGGACGAGTCCGGACCGGACACGAGCAAGGATTGTCTGAACACGAGTCTCTTCAGGAAAGGCAAACTTTATTGTGATATCACAACAGATGCTCAAACAGGATTCAATCGCAAAGAATGAGCCCCGAGTCCCTCGTGACATCCAATCTTATACCCCAAATACATAATTAGGTACATCCCAATTAGTCCACCTCCCGATGACACTCTCCCACCCCACGTGGGTTAATACCTCCCTTAACCTAATACAAAGACATTCCATTAATTGGCCGTAAATTGGCAAACTTTGTTAGTTTCAGTAAATCATAATTAGTCGCTTCTCCTATTCCGGGCTGCGCCCTCCTCCCTTGCGCCTACAATCACTTGTTGCAGCTAACACCTGGTCTGATCTCTATACTCCTTTGTCTCTCAGCGGGCCTCAGCGACCTTGGTGTATCTACTCCTCTTTCTGCCCTTTCCGTGCCAGGAACAGCCTAGACCTTTCTCAAACTCTAATTACTTTTTCTGATAATCTAACACATTCCTAAATTTCTACGTATGCCTTATTCTAGTTTCAACTAAAACTTGCCTTGTTATTTTCAAGTGAACCAATATTCTGAACAAGATGGTCGCCTGGCTTATAATGGCGGCCATCTTCCAGCCTATTTCCACTACATTCCCCCCTTGGCTCAAGCCTCAGGCTCTTCTCCTGAGACTTGTGGCCATTACACCTCACTATTTTTATTCGCGAGTTCCTCATACTTTGGGGAGCCTATTTTCATCGGGAACATACCTTGTGGGATGATCAGTGGTATCTTTTGTGTCTGTGTGGGTGTCAGTGCTCTCTTGCATAATAGCAACATTCATAATACATCGTCATCTCACACAATCCATTCAGGGCCGCACTGATCTGTTCCAGTGCCATATCATGTATCATTTGTACCTTTCGTATCTCCCGTACTTCCAGATTCAGTAACTGAATATCCCAACTAGTCTTATTCAAAATCTCATCCATCAAACTGGCATAACTGTTCATTCTTGCCATCAACTCTCTTCCCCATCCAGTCCATGCCGGCAGCCATGCCCATATTCGATCCGCTTTCTTGAATAGCTCTCTCTTCTGTCTTTCAAACACCAGTGGGTACCTAGGGTGAAGTGTTGTGTCTTCTCCCCTTACCCTCTGGATTGGGATCAATTTAGCCAAATAACATTCCTGTTACTGTAGGTAGTACCCATGTGTAACACACCCTTTCACAGCACACCTGGTACCCTCCTTTCACTATAAATGGTGACAAATGTAGTGTTCCCTTTGATATTTCTATCATCAGTTGTCTCAGTCGTTTCATCATATCCAGTGCACTCTGCCTCCCATTCGCAATCACCTCCTCCTGTTCGCTTGTGAGCTTTCTACATCGTATGTATAGAAAATTTGACTGCTCCTTTGTGTTAAATGTGTTAAATGTATGATGTCCAGTTGAACTTACTTGAATAACATAACCCACCCTCGTTACTTGTTTCTTTATCTGTTCCTAATTGAAAACACCATTCTGGTGGGTACACTGGTCCTGTTATGGGGTACCCGGGACTGAATACTTCTGTTTTTTCTCGTGGTGCATCGAAAGCATGTATTGTGACATTTCCTGATGCAAACATACTCAAATTCATTGGGACAGAGGCAAATGGTATGTGAATTGTCTCTGGGTGCAGTCTACTACACACCCAGCATACAGTTTGCCCAGACTTTTTAGCATAGTCATATTTAAATTGCACAAGTAAGTGTCCTCTTGGGCTGGTTCCAGATAGCGCCTCTCATTTTTGTCTCCACTTGGTACGGTTCTCCATCACCGGGTGTGTACCATTCCAGATGTGGGAGATATCCACTTTCTCGGTGGTGCTCGGGCCCCTGGGACATACTCCATGTGAGAGTCCATAAATCAAATTCGCGAGATATAAAATCAGTACCACAAATGCCCCAAATATCAAAATCCCTTGGGCAATTCTTTTCACAGTCACATAAACCCAATCCCTCCCCACCGGAATTTCAAAAACAAAAAAAACATTTCCGGCAATTTCTGCATTGATTTACCTAACAGTACAACCTGATCATTTAGTTTAGTTTTCCCCAATGCCCGAAGGTCCTCCCTTAGTCCATTAATCAAAGGGGTAGGCCGTCCAAACATGAGTTCATACGGACTTAGCTTCAATTGGGGGGTTGGCCTGCACCTAATGTGCAATAGGACTATCGGCAGCACATCCAACCAGCCTAATAACATCTCTTGGCACAGTTTGGGCATCAAAGTCTTTAGGGTGCGGTTCATTCTCTCGACTTTTCCCAAGCTTTGCTGCCTGTAAACAGTATATAACTTCCAGGTGATGCCCAACAGACGGGCAAACTGTTGTAGACAGTTCTGTATAAATACGGGCCATTGTCTGACCCTATTTCGAGAGGAAGTCCATAACATGGTATTATTTCTTTCATTAGACTCCTCACCACTTCTGCTGTCTTCTCTCCCAAACTTAGCAGTATTCGTGTGATCCTCAGATTATTATAAAAATTGGCTGTGAGGCTGTCAAAACGTGAGGCGAAATTTTCTGCTCGTTCAACTTCGGTTTCTTTTGTATCTTCTCCACACTCCCCCATTAATTTTACGCCGAAGAATTTCAGCATCATTTCGTATACTCTGCGGAGTCTTTGCTGAACTTCTGAGGTGTGAATCATAAGACGTGTTTCTTGAGGGTTCAGAGGAGTGGAGTAGAAATTTCGGCCTTGGGACTGGGTTGGGAAAAGCCATTGGATATAATCATAATTGAGTTCTAATAGTTCACAGTCATTTTGCCATTAGTGCAAAATAATTTCAATAATTTCGCCTCCAGGTTCAAATTTTCTCCAATTCATATAGAATTCGTAGTTTGGCATGGCAGGTTGGTTCTCTTGCTTGCAGAGTAGGACTTTGGCTTGATCAGTTGTTAGCAATGGTTTTGCAGCCGCTTTTGCGGCCTGGTCAGCGCGCCTGTTGCCTTTCGGGATTTTATCATGACCTTTCTGGTGGCCATGACAGTGCATAATACTGACAGCACTTGGTTTCCATACAGCTTCTAGAAGGGCTGTGATTTCAGCTGCGTACTTGATTTGTTGTCCTGAGGACATAAATAGGCCTTTTATAGGCCATTGGATATAATCATGAATGAGTTCTAATAGTTCATAGTCATTGTGCCATTTGTGCAAAATAATTTCAATAAATTCGCCTCCAGATTCAAATTTTCTTGATTTGTTGTCCTGAGGAAATAAATAGGCCTCTTTCTTTGTAGAGTGCACCATGCGCATGGACCGTCATGAAAGCGTACTTGGAATCAGTGTAGATATTCACTCTTTTGCTTTCGGAGATTTCTAGAGCCCTGGTTAGGGCTGTTATTTCAGCCAGTTGTGCAGATGTATGGCCTGGTAGTGGATTTGCTTCGATAATTCCCTCTGCTGAGACTACTGCATAGCCGGAGACTTTCTTCCCATCATCCATATCATAGCTTGGTACTTCGTCATCCGGCTGTTGCTGAACCAGTAACTTCCTTTTACATCCAGCAGGGTTTTGACAGCATGGGGCACCTTGACATGAAGAACCTGTCCAAGGGTCAACTTGTCTGCTTCTGCTATCAGCATTGCTGTGGCTGCCTCAGCTTTCAGGCATGGGGGTAGGCCACAGGCCACAGGATCAAGTTGCTTGGAGAGATTGGGCTCCTGGCCAAGGCCTGTGGCCTAATTCTGAATCAGCACTCCAGTAGCTGTTTGATTGTGTTCATGTACGTACAGCTGGAAGGGCTTGCTGTGATCTGGCAATCCCAGAGCTGGAGCTTCCATTAGCAGTCTTCAATTTCAGAAAAGCTGCCGTTTGCTCTTCTTCCTTTGTGGCTTGATGGAGGGGTTTAGCAATGTCTGCGAAGTTGGGGATCCACAGGCGGCAGAAGCCTGCAGCTCCTAGGAATTCACAGACTTGTCTTCTTGTCTTTGGTTGGGGTATTCGACATACGGTTTCTTTTCTCTCTGCCCCCAGTGCACACTTGGTACCTGTTAATTGAAAACCTAAATATTTCACAGTCTGTTTACATATTTGTGCTTTCTTTTTGGATACTCTGTAACCTGCATGGCACAGCAGATGTAGCAGGGTTTTTGTGGCAGAGAGACAGTCTTCTTCTGTGGGAGAAACCAGTAATAAATCATCTACATATTGTAGTAAAATAATTTTGTCTTTAAATCTCTGCAAATGTGTCTGTATATCTTGTTTGGCTTTCTGTGGAATGTGATATTGGCTTAAAGCCACAGGCGTTGCACTAGGTTTCAGATTACAACTAATCCGGGCGGGTTTTCCTCCCTCCAGACTCCAGGAATTTCAAGAAGTAGTGTGTACAGGTCTGGGTCGGCTGGCGGGGTTGGTGCCGAGCGCCATTCTTCTTCTCTTGGCATAATTACTGTAATTTTTACAGGGTGGGTGTGCTGGCTGGCTGTACTGTACTGCCGTGGAAAGCTGCCACTCTCAGGCAGATCCAATCGAGCATATCCCCCGGGGAAAAATATAATTTGGGCTTGCAATTTGCAAAAAATATCCCGCCCCAGGAGCTGGATAAAATATTCGGGCATATACATATACACATTGTATAAACAATATTTATAGAGGTCTTTCTCTCGTAGCCAAAACGGACTCTTAATATCTTATCAGAAATCAAATAAAAATATATTTTTAATTGAATTATTAATCATAATTTTGCTATATATTAACTATATAAAACATAAAACAGTATAACATTATTTATTTTAATTATTTCTCGAATTACTCTTTTAATATTATCTTCTAACCGTTTTATATATTTCTATTTAATTTGTTAATAAATTTTATTATATTTTGGTAAACAATATTGTATATTATTATATACTTTAAATTTACTTTATAAAATACATATTGTATTATAAATACTTATTATTGTTACACTCTGTAACAATATAAAATACAGGACTCCCTTTTTTTATTTAATTCTAGCTCTGTGAACAAAACCTAGAATTTTTGGAATAATATCAACACATTATACAATATTGCTTGAAACAAACGGACAACAATACTAGACAAAATAAAACTTTCTCACATATAGCCTAGATTATACAAATATATTAACAAAAAATATAAACATATATCTTGCACTTGACAGACTTCATACATTCTATTGTAGCACACATTGAAAACCAGCTAAACATAGTAATTTTTCTTCTTTATTTTTCTTTTTTAGTTAATTTGAATTCGCTGCACAGACACACAAAGGGTTATTTTCTTTGTCCATCAGAGAGCAAAAAGCCGACTCCCCCTCCCCCCTCTCCCCTGTGCAAACAGTGTGTGTCAGAAAGAAGAAAGGGGGGAGACGAGTCCGGAGAATCTCACTACCTCTCAGCCATTACACACTCTAAATTAATTATTTATCACACTTTACTTTTAATTGAACAGTTTGATAGATCAATTATAAACACAATCAGACAAAAACATTCTACCATATATCATTTAATTATACAGCACACACTATTTATTAATAACATTCTCTGACTTCATACTCACGCAGAACAGTACAGATATCACATCCGAATGATCAGTCCGAATTACATACACAAATTATACAGCACTGTAATTTTTTTTTTTTTAAACCTTCTAGATTACCATCTGATCTATTGATCATCTCATTTTCTTCTGGCCCAAGGGGAAGTGGGGGCTCAGAGACTCCTGCAGATCATTACATAATCCTCACACAGAACTTGTAAATTATCTTTATTTATTTTACTGGTATATTAAAACACTAAATATATATATATATAGACTTATTTTTCATATCTATATTTATATTTATTTGAGGGCATACTTTTTCCTTTGTTCTATTTAACTTGTAACAAAATAGCTTTTATCTCTCGCACAGTACCTCCATATATCTATATACAGATATTGTTCAGGATTACTATATCTCCCAGTTACCTGGGAATACACTCTCTGTATTAGCTCCAGGTCCATTGACCCCTGCTCTGGCCAGTCTGGAACTAGCAATGGCCATACAAATATACACATTCCTGTTAATTTCCCTTTAGTTAACTCTACACTATAATCATATGTTGTATATAGTGCTTCAAAATTTCCGCACCATATATTTTAAGGGTGTCTCACCTTTCTTCACCTTGTTGGGCTTGGATGACCCGTTACCCATTGTTACTCTTAAAAGCAGTAACCTTTTTACGATACAGATATTACTTGTTAGCAAAAACACTTGAAATTTACTGTCTGGTACTTCAGCCAACAGTTCATATATCGGATTCACTTCCTCCGTCAGTAGCCGGACTGCAGTCGCCTGAGCCGGAAACGTACCTTGGGAGTCCACTTTCAAGTTTGCTTTCTCGCTAGGCGAGTAGGCGCTCGATCACTCACAGCACTCTCAGCAACCATTCACAACCCATACTGTACCAGATACTTTCAGCACAAAACAATACATAAACAATTCAACTCTTTCTACTAGCCGAGGGCACACCGTCCCTCCTTTTGGCTCCTTATACCCCGTTAATTTGAACTCTAACTCTTGACTGCTTGTGACTATGTGCACCCCGTTCTATAACTACACTTCCGTCTGCAATTCCAATTTGCCTATGGGTAATCTACCCACCCGGCACCACTATCTCTGCAGCTACCGCTGGCCCCAATGAGCCCTCTTCAATACACGACGTACACACTAGCACTGACTCAGGGCTCTAAGCCCAGTCACAGAAATCTCTCCTCCTTTCCTTTTGTCCACGTGGTGAAGCTTTATTTACAAACACTGACTACGACTACGCAACTCCATGCGGCTCCCTTCTCCCTCACATACAGACTCTACCCTTTAGTTAACATCCGATCCCCCAGGTCCAGACACGCGCTAGCCACTCTGGCTCCTTTGCTTGTCCGTGCTTTCGGCGGCGGGTTCGGTATGACAACGAAACCGTGGCCGCGGGTTTCCTTATCCAACTACGGTTGGACGTTTCCCTTTATACCGGTATTTCCATTAGACATACAAACATAGAAGACACTTTACCTATCGCCGCGCTGCTCGCTGTTTCCTTGGACTCAGGGGTGTCCCAGTGTTCCCGGGCTGGGGGTCCGTTTGAGATGAGATGAGGTCCACTGAACAGGAAATCCTGCTTGGCGCCTGCAGATGTCAGCTCACCTTCAACGGATGCCCAACCAGTGGGATCACTCGCACCTGCAGTCAACCACTACAGTGTCCAGCAGTCGCTGCCGTGCCGGCAAAGGGCCTCGTATCCCGGCTATCGAGCCCCCAATACATGTAACCGGAATCTGCTAGGTTCACTCGGGACGAGGCCGGACCGGACACGAGCAAGGATTGTCTGAACACGAGTCTCTTCAGGAAAGGCAAACTTTATTGTGATATCACAACAGATGCTCAAACAGGATTCAATCGCAAAGAATGAGCCCCGAGTCCCTCGTGACATCCAATCTTATACCCCAAATACATAATTAGGTACATCCCAATTAGCCCACCTCCCGATGACACTCTCCCACCCCACGTGGGTTAATACCTCCCTTAACCTAATACAAAGACATTCCATTAATTGGCCGTAAATTGGCAAACTTTATGTTAATTTCAGTAAATCATAATTAGTCGCTTCTCCTATTCCGGGCTGCGCCCTCCTCCCTTGCGCCTACAATCACTTGTTGCAGCTAACACCTGGTCTGATCTCTATACTCCTTTGTCTCTCAGCGAGCCTCAGCGACCTTGGTGTATCTACTCCTCTTTCTGCCCTTTCTGTGCCAGGAACAGCCTAGACCTTTCTCAAACTCTAATTACTTTTTCTGATAATCTTACACATTCCTAAATTTCTACGTATGCCTTATTCTAGTTTCAACTAAAACCTGCCTAGGTATTTTCAAGTGAACCAATATTCTGAACAAGATGGTCGCCTGGCTTATAATGGCGGCCATCTTCCAATCTATTTCCACTTCACTAGCACAGGAAGCAGCAATCAGCCGGGATTCCGGCTGATTGCTGCCCCCCCAGTGCAGGCTGACATCTGCATGTCAGCCCAGCACTCCGGGGGGGGGGGAGATAGATGTTATTGCGGCGGCGCGATGACATCTATTTCAGGCGCCCCCCCTGCGAGTGCGGAGGAGGTGCCTGAAAGGGAGGAGGGGAGGTCCTGCGGCTGAAAGCAGGCACGGTTTGGAAGGGCACAGACTGCCCTTCCAAACCGTGCCTGTCTTTAACCCCATTGGGTGCCGGATCACAATTGGGTGCCGAAAAGTGATCCTCTCCTGGAGCTGGCCGACATCTTGGATGTCGGACAAACTTCCGGGAATGCCCCCTGACGACTGGCGTCATCGTGCATAGCACGATGACGCCAGTCCTGAAGTTAACCCCTAACTGCCACCAATGGTGGAGATAGGGGGTTCCAATGAACCCCCTATCTCCTGATCCGTGGCAGCTAGGGGTTAATGTTTGGTATTGTTGGATCGGCCAGAGCATGGCCTTTCCAACGATACCAAACATGACCATGTAAAAATTAAACAAAAAAATATATATTTAATAAAATAAAAAATGAACAGGTTTTTTTTTTGTTTGATTTGTTAATGCAGCAATATTGTTCCCATTTCAATTATAATGTGAACAATGATGCTGCACTAACAATTTTTGTATGCAGTGCGTTTGTTAAAAATAGCGAAATTTTCCACCAAAAAAATGTAACGAGTCCCCGTTTCTAATTTTTTTAACAAGCGCACCCCATAGAAAATATAACTGCAAATGCTCGCAAGTTAAAATGTGAAAAAAAAACACTTTAGACATTGTAAATTATTGAAAATTCTAATTTTATTGCATTTTTTGTTATAATATACAGACAGGACGTATACATATAATAATGACATATTATGAATCTGCCGAGTCTGCCGGAAAGAACGATATATAATATGTCTGGGTCATATATTAAAATAAGGCTTCAAAACACGGTTAAACATGATGAGTGAAACCGGTAAAAATGACCTCAGCACAGAGGTGTGAAATGCCTCAGCAGCGAAAGGGTTAAAGAATAGATGAGCCACACAGGTAATACCAGGATAAAAATGTTAGAAAAAGCAAGGAGTGAGGGTTGCGCTACAACACAGCAGGGAAGAAGTCAATTAAACTGTCACTAGGATAATTGCATGCTTCAAAGAGCTGTATAAAGTCAAAGTATATTCAACATTATGACATTGACGCGTTTCGCCGGTTACACGCCTGGCTTCGTCAGGATAAACCCTCTGGTAGGGGTTAGAAAAGAGATTGCGGTTTTTATTCATATACACTGATAAAGGTTACGTTTTGTTCCTTTTTTCATTACATTAAGGCTTCTGTTGCTTTTCCAATGATACCAAATATGACCAGATAACATGTAACAATGGAACAGGGGGGGGGGGTGTTACTTTTTTTTTCTCTGTTCCAAGGCAGTTGCATTATATTATTATGAATCAGTCCATCTAAAACACAAGCTGCCGCAGCCAACACTGCGAGGACAGTGGGGGGGGGGGGGTTTCCTTTGGATCCATCCCATTAATCTTCATTTATACCACAAAGTCATGGTAGGTGTCATTGGTCAAGTCAGAGACCTTGATTGGCCAGAAAAATTAGTTGCATCACTGTCACTCAAAAAGGGGGGGTTTGCAAAGAAACGGGGTGTTGTCATTTGCCACTTTCATTTACATGGGGGGAGGCTAACAACCAATAAGGAAGACTGAACTGGCCAAAAAAAAAAAAAAGGGACAGGCCTGCTCTGAAAGTGGAGGTTCTTCACATTGGCTCACCAAAATCCAAAAAAGTGGTTTGCGTGAAAAAAAAAAGCTCCTATGAATAATGAAAAAAGGTTACAGAAAAAAAAAATCAGTATCAAAAATGTCACCGAAAAGAATCCAAAAAAAATTACTAAAAAAAATAAAATTAAGAGTTTTTGCTGCAGATGAAAAGAATAATAAATGGTTGAATAAATACTGGATTTTTTTTACATTGAAACCTATGGGATTCGCCTGTTTAACCCCTTCGCTGCGGAGGACGTGCTCAGCGCGTCCACCCGCAGGTAACGTTCCTTGCGGTGGATGCGCTGAGCGCGTCCTCCCTTTGGGGCCAGCGTTCGGCCGGGTTCCGGCCGATCGCTGGGCCCCCCGGTGTGGGCTGACATCCTCGATGTCAGCCCAGCACCCGGAACCGCCGCCGGCCTAATTAGGTGTCATCGCAGCGGCGCGATGACACCTAATTCAGGCGCCCCCCGCATGTGCGGAGGAGGCGCCTGAAAGGGAGGGGGGGAGGTCCTTCGGACCTCTCTCCCTCCCAATCGCCGGCGTTGCGGGGGTTAAGTTGCGGGGGTTAATCCAGGCACCGTTTGGAAGGGCACAGACTGCCCTTCCTAACGGTACCTGGAATTAACCCCATGGGGGCTGGATCACGAATCGGTGCCGAAAAGCGCCGGTTCGTGATCCTTTCCCGGAGCTGGCCGACATCTTGGATGTCGGCCAAGCTTCCGGGAGTGCCCCCTGAGGACCCCTAACTGCCACCAATGGTGGAGATAGGGGGTTCCAATGAACCCCCTATCTCCCGATCCGTGGCAGTTAGGGGTTAATGTTTGGTATTGTTGGATCGGCCAGAGCATGGCCGTTCCAACAATACCAAACTTGACTATGAAAAAAGGTTTTAAAAAAAAATAAAAAATAAAAAAATATTTTAACCACTTGGCTGCTATGGACGCGCTCAGCGCGTCCAGCCAAGTGGTTCTCCTGTGCTATGGACGCGCTCAGCGCGTCCGAGCACAGGAGGCAGCAATCCGCCGGATTCCTGCGTCCCCCCCGGTGCGGGCTGACATCTTGGATGTCAGCCCAGCACTCGGGAGCCCGGCGGGGACATTAGATGTCATCGCGGCGACGCGATGACATCTAATTCAGGCGCCCCCCCGCATGTGCGGAGGAGGCGCCTGAAAGGGAGGGGGGGGGAGGCCTCTCTCCCTCCCGATCGCCGGGGAGCAGGGGGTTAAGACAGGCACCGCTTGGAAGGGCACAGCCTGCCCTTCCAAACGGTGGCTCTCATTAACCCCTGGGGAGCCGGATCACGAATCGGCGCTGAAAAGCGCCGGTTCGTGATCCTTTCCCGGAGCTGGCCGACATCTTGGATGTCGGCCAAGCCTCCGGGAACTCCCCCTGAGGACTGGCGTCATCGTGCATAGCACGATGACGCCAGTCCTGGAGTTAACCCCTAGCTGCCACCAACGGTGGAAATAGGGGGTTCCAATGAAATGAAATAGGGGGTTCCAATCTCCCGATCCGTGGCAGCTAGGGGTTAAAGTTTGGTACTGTTGGATCGGCCAGAGCATGGCCGTTCCAACGATACCAAACACGACTGTGAAAAAAGTTTTTTTTAAAAAATAAAAATTAAAAATAAAAAAATATTAAAAAAAATTATAAAAAAAAAATAAACAAGTTTTTTTTTTTTTTGGTTTGTTAATGCAGCAATATTGTTCCCATTTCAATTATAATGTGAACAATGATGCTGCACTAACGATTTTTGTATGCGGTGCGTTTGTTAAAAATCGCGTAATTTCCCCCAAAAAAAAATGTAACGAGACCCCATCTCTAATTTTTTTAACAAGCGCACCCCATACAAAATATAACCGCAATTGCTCGCATGTTAAAATGTGAAAAAAATACACTTTATACGTTGTAAATTATTGAAAATTCATATTTTATTGCATTTTTTTATTATAATATACAGACAGGTCATGACGTATACATATAATAATGACATATTATTAATCTGCCGAGTCTGACGGAAAGAACGATATATAAAATGTCTGGGTCATATACTAAAATAAGCCTTCAAAACGCATTTAAACATGATGAGCAAAACCGGTAAATATGACCTCAGCACAGAGGCGTGAAACGCCTCAGCAGCGAAAGGGTTAAAAAAAATAATAAAAAAAAAAATAATAAAAAAAAAAATAAACAAGTTTTTTTTTCTTTTTTTTGGTTCGTTAATGCAGCAATATTGTTCCCATTTCAATTATAATGTGAACAATGATGCTGCACTAACGATTTTTGTATGCGGTGCGTTTGTTAAAAATCGCGTAATTTCCCCCAAAAAAAAATGTAACGAGACCCCATCTCTAATTTTTTTAACAAGCGCACCCCATACAAAATATAACCGCAATTGCTCGCATGTTAAAATGTGAAAAAAAAACACTTTACACGTTGTAAATTATTGAAAATTCATATTTTATTGCATTTTTTGTTATAATATACAGACAGGTCATGACGTATACATATAATAATGACATATTATGAATCTGCCGAGTCTGACGGAAAGAACGATATATAATATGTCTGGGTCATATACTAAAATAAGCCTTCAAAACACGTTTAAACATGATGAGCAAAATCGGTAAAAATGAGCTCAGCACAGAGGCGGGAAATGCCTCAGCATCGAAAGGGTTAAACCTGTCAAAAACGAGAGCAATGAAAGTCTGGGCATTGCAACAACTTTTTGGTGTTCTCTGACTAGGTTAACCATTAGTTCTCAATGGGGAATTGCACCATTTTCACTAATATTTGGGGAATTGTCAGCTTTCTGAATAGCCGACTTGCTGCGAAATTGCACCATACGGGGAAATTCACTGTTCGGTGCAATTCGGAGGCAAATTTGGCAGTCTTTGAATAACCCCTCTAGTCTCAACCAGTAATAGCTGCGCTTATACCACTATTGGAGTGGTGGGACTCCCTTTTTTGACACATCAGCATTGGAATTAGCCATTCACAAAACCCGAGATGCACCATATTGAAGGTGTAAGTGGGCTCAGTGTGCCAATGTCTTTGCTGTCTCATTGGGACAGTCACCATATTTTTTTTTTGAAAGGATTTTACCAGGAAGGATACATTGAGATTTCTCTTGTTTTCAAGTATTGCCCAAGGACACTAACTGGAGAGGTGCTCTTGCCGGGATCGAACCCATGGCTCCACAGGCTCTCTCCACGCAGAGCAGTAATGTTAACTCTACTCCTTTAATGTGGGAGGAATGACTTATATTCTATCTTCCATTTTGCTTAGTTGGTACATTTAATCTAACGAATGATAGCTATACAATAACTTTCTATGCTATTTATAAATACATATACCATATATCACTATAGATTCTGTTGAGTAGTTTAATTCATGAATGTGATAGATGTGAGTGGTTTCATTTATACACACACGACTTTCTCAAACCTAATAATAACAGCACACACACTGAGGAGAGGTATTGTACAGTCTGGAGGGTCCCTGCAGCATCACACAATGCCCCTATTCACAGGATGTTCTCAGTTCACTTCTCAACCTATTCGGGAAGTGACGTAGAACTTCCGGTTCCGCTTACCGTAACCTGTCCTCCGAAACGTTTAGCTGTGCGATGAAAATGGCCGCCGAGATTTTGGAGCTGCTCGACGCAGAGTAAGGAGCTCGGCGAGGGCCGCTGCGGGTCACACGGGGTGGGGGTGGGTAGGGAGTAGGATTGGGATCTTCCCGCGGGGCGTCCAGTCGTTTTGGCGTCATTTCAGGCTCTACACGCCGCTCACATCGGGCAGACTGAGGGATGCAAGCAGACGGTGCAACAATAGCATCTGGCGTCCACATGCCTTGTACCTACCCCGGCGCTGCGCAGTGTGACCGGAGGCCTGTGCGGGAGGGCGCAGCGCCCAGTTTGCCGGATGGGGACCTCAATGGGGAATTGCGGCCCATATTTACCCTCTGCCCCTCCTAGGCGTGGCCGGGCGGGCGGGCTTGGAAACACTCGTATTGTTTCACACGTTTCTCGGTCACATGATACTGTTTATTCTCTGAGCGGGGCTTTATGATGAACCACAATCCTCCCCTCATCTTTTTCTTCGTCCATGTCGGTTGTACAGCGCTACAGAATCTGCTACCGCTTTGGGAGTTAGAATATCTGGCGGGGCTGCCAGAATCCAGAAATGACACCCCTGGAGTGATTTCCATTCTAGGACAGCCTCGCACCCAATGTCATACCTCCAAGTGTCCCTTCGCAGGTGGTGAAGTCCCTATTTTGGTCTCCTGTCTCTCTTGTCAGGGACACCTCCATATATTCGGGGTGTGCAGGAGCTGCCAGGCAATAAAGCTCCCAGCACTGAGTTTCTGACCTCTAATAAATGCTGTCAGCAATCACTCAGTGTAAGATTCTTTGTTTTTGTGCTAAATATTCTTATTGATATAAACACCCCCTTGAGCTGTAATGCCATTTAATCGTGGACATAGCCTAGTTTCTGAACCCTGCCATGTGGCGTTACTAAATGCAAACACAGCTCTTGGTTTGAAATCTCTGTATGCCTTAGCTAAGTCAAAACTACACCTCCCATAATGCTCAGCATGGCTTAAATCTGAGCATTTTAACACATGTAGTTATGACCCTCTTGTGTGGTTTAGTCACTGTCCTGTATAGCTTTAATGAGCTTGGTGCGTTGTCATCTAGACGTCAGCCTGGAATCTGCGGAACATCGGAAAGGAGATTAACGTTACCTAAACTTTCTGAATAATTCTAATACATTCAGACACCCTCAATTTACAAATCTAGGACCATGTAGCCAGTAGCTCTGATAAGTTTTATTTCTGGCATCTTCACTTTGAGACGGGTCAACAGCGTTAGCCCGCCATATGTTTTGAAACTACATTTCCCTTAATGCTTGGTCACTTATTAGATTGGCTTAGACATGTGTAAATTTAGTTCCAAAACCCCTGGAGGGCCATGTTTTCCTGGACCCATATTACTATTTCATGCAGAGGGGACCACAGGGAAAAATGTTGCGATGCAACATGTATAATTCATATGCCGTGGAAGGAAATCAAGGCAGATCACCTGGGATTCATTTTTTATCTCTACCCTGCACCAAAGGGACACTACATGCTGCGAGGTTGCATTTTATATGCAGCGTACGTCAGCATGAAAAAATTGTATGTGTCCCAAGAAAACATGCCAAATCCTGGCAACCATACCAAGGTTGCTGACTTCTCGTCTATATGGCTTTGGCTTTTGAAGAAGACTGTAGATTCATGTTTTCATATAAATTTGTCAAGTTTTCATTTTAAAGGTTTATGTAATTGTCCGAACGGTGAAGTTGAACACAGTTCAACTTATTAAGAGGTACTAAAAGGTTTTGCTTCTTCAGGCTAGAGTCAGACGAATGCATTTTTCGCGTCGTTCGTGAAAAAGTGCGTTCGAACGAATGGACGTATTTTTTCACGGAATACGCGATAGCGGTCATACAATGCACATTTTCATTCGTGATTTTGTATGGATCATCAATAAAACACTTTTTGCATCTGGAGGTTATGTTGGCCGGACATTAACAGCGTCTGACGTCTCCTAATCACGCACACACTCCGCTAGTGGACGCAGCGCACTCGCTACGTCAGTACTAGAGGTATCTTGAAAAAATGCATTTGTTTGCTGCTTGCGTTGCGCAGCCGTACTACGTATATTGGCCGTCATTTGCTGCTACTACAGCCGTGATAAAGTGCGGCTGCACGCGCGTTCACACTGCGTTTGTCTGACCCTAGCCTAACCTGTTGCCGCTGATGTGCATTCTATGCCGTCCAGCGGCAAGTAGGCTTAAACACCGCAGGGCAGCATAGCACACCCTGCTACATTTGGTCCTTCCCGGTCTGCAACGAAGTCCGTCCCCCGGCAGCCAATAACAGCAATCCAGGTCGCGCGACAACCGTGTCAGCCAATGATCATAACATTGGCCAAGACATTATCTCTGCCCTTCTTTTCTCCTCACTTTGACCTGAAGCAGGGAGGCAGAGTATTGCTGCTGAAGTTACCTGTCAAAGTTTTAAAAAAATGTTTTTTTTGCTTTAAACCCTTTCAGTGCTGATCACAGCATAATCCCTGTGATCAGCCTGACTAGAGCAATCTGTTTTTTGGTTGTTTTTTCATTTACTTTATGCTTTTGAGTCAATTTTTTTTTTTTTACCATTTTTGTCACCTGCAGCAGTTTTTTTTTAAAAAAAATTAACCCCTGCTGCCTGATCGCTATTGTACAGTACTGTACTAGTGATCCGTGTGCTCAGATGATTTTCTGAGCCATTGTTAATTTCGTCGACTAAAACTTTTGAGTCTAGTTTTAGTCCACTAAATATTATTACACATTTTTGACTAAAAATGACTAAAATTAAAATAATTCAGATGACTAAAAATTAAGTGGCATTTTAGTCAAGACTACGACTAAAACTAAATCAAAATTTGCTGTCAAAATGTAAAGTGGATTTTAAGATGTTACTTATAACAAAAGTTATATCTGCGCCTGCATTGCATGTTCAGATTTTAATAGCATAAATAATAGGTTAATTCTATACTCCAGGAGTATAGAATGAGATCAAACAGTCACCTGCGCCTAGCTTCTCCTCGCATCACCTCTTCCCATGATAGACTACAGGATTTCGCACGCGCAGCCCCTATCCTCTGGAATGCTTTCCCTCGTACTATCAGAATTTTCCCCCAGTTTCCCCCTCCTTCAAACGCTTCCTTACGCTTGCCTGAATAGGAATGTCTTATCACCCGACTCACATCCACTGCCCCAACCAGTCCATCACTCTCACCTTGCAGTCCTCTCCTCCTGTTTCCATCCCCAACCCTTCTAGATTGTAAATTCCCACGGTATTAGGGTACTTGTTTCCTCCTGTACTGGTTTATCAAATGGTTTTCAATAGGGATGCACCGATACCACTTTTTTAAGTACGAGTACCGATACTTTTTAAAAGTACTCACCGATACCGAGTACCGATACTTTTCTTTAATGTCATGTGACGCTTTCCAATAAGAACAGACCATATAAAAATGCCCCCAGCTCACATGTATATCCCCCCGATATTATATATATATATTCATACTGCCCCCAGCTCACACATGGATACTGCCCCCAGCTCACACATGGATACTGCCCCCAGCTCACACATGGATACTGCCCCCAGCTCACACATGGGTATGCCCCCCCCAGCTCATGGATATGCCCCCACAGCTCACACATGGATATGCCCCCCCAGCTCACACATGGGTATTGCCCCCAGCTCATGGATATGCCGCCCCCCCAGCTCACACATGGGTATTGCCCCCAGCTCATGGATATGCCCCCCCAGCTCACACATGGGTATTGCCCCCAGCTCATGGATATGCCCCCCCAGCTCACACATGGGTATTGCCCCCCAGCTCATGGATATGCCCCCCCAGCTCACACATGGGTATTGCCCCCCAGCTCATGGATATGCCCCCCAGCTCACACATGGGTATTGCCCCCCAGCTCATGGATATGCGCCCCCAGCTCACACATGGGTATTGCCCCCCAGCTCATGGATATGCCCCCCAGCTCACACATGGGTATTGCCCCCAGCTCATGGATATGCCCCCACAGCTCACACATGGGTATGCCCCCCCAGCTCATGGACCCCCCCCCCCCGCGACGATACTTACCTTCCTGAGCGACGCCGGGAATGTCTCTTTGCGTGCGCTCGTTGGAAGGACCCCAGCCGCGTCCACGTGGGACCAGGTGATCGCGGCTGGGGTCCTTCCAAGGAGCGCGCGGAAGCTTTCCCGGCGTCGCCCAGGAAGGTAAGTATGAACACAGTGAGCAGCTGCAGGGCCTGTCCGAATGCCGATAGAGCATTCGGACAGGCCCTGCAGCTGCTCTCCGTGATGATACTTACCTTCCTGAGCGACGCCGGGAAAGTTTCCGCTCGCGCGCTCCTTGGAAGGACCCCAGCCGCGATCACATGGTCCCCCGTGGTCGCGGCTGGGGTCCTTCCAACGAGCGCACGCGCAGAGACATTCCCAGCGTCGCTCAGGAAGGTAAGTATCGTCACGGTCAGCTCCAGGGGCGGCTGTCTGAATGCCGATAGAGCATTCGGACAGCTGCCGCAGCCCCTCGGATGCCGGCAAGCCGGCTCAATGCCGGCTTCCGATATCGGGGGGGTACTGCACGAGTACCAAGTACTTCTGCAGTACCCAGTATCGGCCCCGATACAGATACTAGTATCGGTGCAACCCTAGTTTTCAATATATTGTAACCCTGTCTATATTGTGCCCATTGTACAGCACTGCGGAATATGATGGTGCTTCATAGTTACATAGTACATAGTTACATAGTTATATAGGCTGAAAAAAGACATGCGTCCATCGGGTTCAGCCTCTCCCACATAACCTACTGCTGTTGATCCTAAAGAAGGCAAAAAACCCAGTCTGAATGCTTGCCAATATGCAACATACTGGGAAAAAATTCCTTCTTGACCCCAGAATGGCAGTCAGATTTCTCCTTGGATCAAGAAGCTTTTACCCACATATTAAATATTATAACCCTTAATATTCTGTGTCTGCAGGAAGTCATCCAGTCGTTTTTTAAAAGTCTGTACAGACTCTGACCCAACCACCTCAACAGGCAGAGAATTCCACAGCTTTATTGTTCTCACCGTAAAATAACCCTTCCTATGCTTTAAGCTAAATTTTCTTTCTTCCAGTCTAAATGGATGACCCCTTGTCCTATGAATAGCTTCATAAATAAAGAATACTAATAATAATAATGCTGAAATAATGCATTAATTATGCTTTAACTAAACCCATTAGAATTTAGTCGACTAAATTTACAGTAAATATTAGTCAATTTAAAATCTAATGATGTTTTAGTCAACTAAAACTAGACTAAAATTATAAAAATTCAGATGACTAAAATTAAATGCTATTTTAGTCAAGAGTAAGACTAAAAACTTAATTTTGACAGCAAATTTTGATTAACGCTGCTCTGAGCAAGTGGACTTTTTGGGGTGGTTTTGTATAATAATAAAAAACTTTTAGTGCTGGTCGCAGGTGTATAATCTGCGATCAGTGATTTTATATTTTTTTGTGGGGTTTGTTTGGGTGGATGTGGGAATTGTGAGTTTATGACCATTTTTTTTTTGTCAGCTGCAGCATTTAAAAAAAAAATGAAACCCCTTTTGCTGCTTCCTGATCACTATTGTACCGTATCAGTTCTGTGCACGGTAGTGTCAGTGATCGGTGTGATCAGAGGGCTCTCTGATCATGCTGACCTTTTTTTGAGGGTAGTATTTTATATAATAAAACAAAAAAATACTTTTAATGCTGGTTGCAGCAGTGTGATCTGCGATGAGTTATTTTTTTGGGATGGGTATTGGTTTCTTTGGGTGGAAAATGGGAATTGGTGGATGTGGGTAGTGTGTGGTTTAGGCAGGTAGGAAAAAAAATTAAATTATCCCCATGGTACGTAAGATCCTCCTAAAATGTCACGGTTTTATTCAGCGGAAGAGGCGTATGATATCCTGTCCAGCTCGGAGAGTGACACTCTCGCTGACAGTGACACCATCTCAGCCTCTGACATGGAGCCCCTCAGTGAATCCTTCAGTGATGGTGACCCCTCGCCATCTACTAGGCCAGAGAACAACTGGGTAATCCCAAATATGCCTTCCCCCAGAAATACCTGCATTCACGGCTACACCTGGCATCACAATAAGGGTATAGGATTATGAGCCATTGAGCTATTTTAGCCTTTTTTATGTCGGGCAACATATTTGAAATGGTTGTTGAGCAAACCAACTTGTTTGCCAACCAGTGCCTTGCTGCAAATCCGGGGTCACATCGCAGTAGACGAAACATGGGGCACCTAACGCATGTTGCAGAAATAAAAAAAATGTGGGTCTCTAACCCTTGTAATGGGAATTGATAAAAAGTCTAGCATAAGATCCTACTGGCACAAGAACCCCCATCCCGGCTACACCATTTTCCACAAGAGTTATGAGGAGGGAGCGTTATGAACATATCCTGTGATTCCTCCATTTCAACAATAATGCACTGTGCTCACAGAGAAACTACCCATTGCATGACAGGCTCTATAAAATTCAGCCTCTCATCTAACACTTGTCTGCCAGATTTACTGAAAATTATACCCCCGACCAAAACATATGTATTGATGAGTCCCTTATTAAATTTAAGGGTAGACTTCTTTTCCAGCAGTACATCACGGTATGGCGTGAAATTTTATAAGTTATGTGTGTACGACATTATGGGTAAAACATGGGCGTTTAGAACTTATGAAGGGAAAGACGACCACCTTGACCCCCCCCCCCCCCGGATGCCCTGATTCTATGGATACTAATGTAAAAATTGTCTGGGATCTCATATATACCTTGTTTATTAAGGGCTGTCATCTATGGCTCGATAATTATTATACTAGTATCGACCTATTTAAAAATTTATTTTGTTTTGAGACCCTTGCATTTTGCACAGTGAGTAAGATTCCGGTTTCCCCCAAATTCTGACAGGCAGAAACCATAGAGGCTACTCTTCATCTCTACGTCAGGACGAAGTACTAGCCGTTTGGTCCACAGATAAGGATGTATACATGTTGTCTACAACAGGGCTTGACAAAGCCAGGAGCCTGGTAGCCACTGGCTCCTAGAATTTTACTCCTGGCTCCTACATTAACAGTTTATTTTACACCAATCTAAAAGCAGTCTTTGGCATCTAAAAATATCTAGTTGGCTTCAATGGTTTCTTCCTGTCTCCTACATTTAATGTAAATATATCCAGCCCTGGTGTATGTATTTATAAAGGAGGTTGGTTTGTGTGTGTGTCTGTATCTGCAGTGGGTAAATAGGGTGTCCAATGACACCAGAGCAAAGAAAATAAGTAAACAAAGAAAACAATATCACAATGTCAAGATGTTAACAACACAAATAATATAATATGTATGTATGTATGTATATATATTTATATATCTTATCAGAGCGGTCAAACTGATATTCGAAGCAACGGTCTACACTTCTAGGCTCAAAAAAGTAGCCAAAAGACCACATGCAGAAAACATACCTAACAGCAAAAAGCACCCGGTAACAACATGATAAATAAATAGAAGCAGCTGAAAATCATAATTTGGGTCAGTACAAACCAACTCCCAGAAACTGAGGCAAGGTTCCCAACGCTTCGGCGAGGATTCGCCTTTATCAAGGTATACCTCGTCCTCGCTGCAATGTTGGCTCCTAACTTTTGTAGCTGGCTCCTAGATTCAAAGCAAAATTGTCAAGCCTTGGTCTACAATGCACAACGAAAGTACTGTGTCTGTTAGAGGAAGAATTGAGCAGCTGGAAAATCCGAAGTGCATGGTAGATTACAGAAAGTATATGGGGGGGGGGAATGGAGTAGACTTGGCTGATCAGTGTATACAGCCTTATCTGGTGAACCGTAAAAGTAGGGCCTGGTATAAGAAAATTGCAATATACTTGAGCCAGATTGCAGTTTTTAATTCCTCTGTGCTGTACAAAAAGCAGCAGTAGGCAAGCAATATCTCTGTCTTGAATTTGTTAGAAATTATATCCAAAATTCTTAAACCAGCCCTGCAATACTCCCGCTTTGGAATCAGAAGATATCCATAGACTTAGTGGCAAGCATTTTCCTTCCCAAATCCAGCCCACAAACACACATGCTGTAAAAAGTCACCACCAGAGAAAGTGTTGTGTTTGTCACAAGGAAGGAATCCGAAAATAGTTATTCTTGCCCTTCCTGCCCATCTCTACCTGGCCTCTGCATAACAGAGTGTTTCAGAATTTACCATACAGAGCTGGACTACTGAATCGCATTTTCTGGTTTGTCCTGACCTCCAGACCTTGGCATGTCCCTATTTACGTTAAGCCCAGCCAATGTACCGGCTGGGTGGAGTAGAGGTAACATCACTGCTCTGCATGGAGAGAGCCTGTGGAGTCATGGGTTTGATCCCAGCGCGCACCTCTCCAGTAAGTGTCCTTGGGCAAGACACCTAATGGTACATACTCGCCACCCAGGACATACTTGAAAACGAGAGAAATCTCAATGTATCCTTCCTGGTAAAATCCTTTCTCCCAAAAAAAAATAATCCAGAAAATCAGTTTGTCAGATTTCAATGTGTAAAAACTGAAATGGGCAAGCCCTATATTTGAGTCTGTAACTTTCCAAAATGCAAAAAAAACTCCAAATGGGGATACCGTTAAACTTGTAAGACCTTGCCGACCACAAATATGAGTGTTTAAGGCCAGTAAAATGTCGAGTGAGCATGATATCATCAGCAAAAATGCAGTTTTCGTGAGAAAAATGTGAAAGACAAACATGAAGACTAACAGGGTTATTCAGAGAAAGGTGAAACTCAGAGAATTGGCAGAAGAGAACAATCTACACCAAATAGCCGATTTGGAAAGTGAGATAAATGGGAGAATTGTTTAGTTTGGCTATTTTGACCTAGAATTTACACTTCACTCATTCTCCTGAGTTACACCTTTCTTTGAATAGATCTGTATGTGGCTACTATGAAAGACTGGACATACCCCATTTTGAATACCCTGGGTTGTCTACTTTTCAAAATGGTATGCCATGATAGGGAACTTTCATACCTGGGCTGCCATACCCTCTCAATCTGTCAAATTTCAATTTGTAAAACCTGAGAAGCGCAAATTTTATATTTGACCCTCTAACTTTCCAAAACCTAAAATAAACCTCTACAAGGGGGTATCCTTTAACTTGTGAGACATAGCTGAACACAAATATATGTATTTTATTGCAGTAAAAGATAAGCGTACAATGTCATTCGCACTGAAAATACAATGCAGAGCTTTGAAGATAACAATTTTCTATTTACTTGGAATTTTTAGATTTTTTTATTTTTTCATATTAAAATATATTGTAAATATAAATGTTTGAAGGAAAATGAAAGCCCTATTTCTCCTGAACAAAATGATATATAATAAGGGTGGGTGCACTTAATATGAAAGCGGTAAATTATGGTTGAACAGCGAATAGCTGAAATACTACGTTTAGTCATGTTCAGAACTTGTAAAATTGCCTCTGTCCTTCAGGGGTTAAGTATTATGTGTTTACACATATTTGCCTATTAACCTTTTTCCACATGAGGTGTATGGAATAAAATATATACAAATGTAATAATGAAGGGGTAATTCCAAGCAAAAGCGATCACTTCTTTTCTAATCCATTAAAATCTCTTTTAAAAAAAATAACAAACACTTCGAAAATTCAAGTTTTTCAGCTGCACCAAAAAGTAGTGACTCTGCAGAACATGACTGCGCTCTGTGATTGCTTGACTTGGCAGGAGTGCAGCTCGCAGCCTTGGTGGAGAGAGGTTCAAAATGTAAAGCTTGTGCAGGATTGTTGGGTTCTGTTGTGCATATGTCATTGAACTATTTGTAGAGCCAGTGAGTTAACCTCCCTGGCGGTATTCCCGAGTGTGACTCGGGGTTAAATTTCGCTACCGCGAACGGTAACCCCGAGCCACACTCGGGCTGGATGTTTACTCACCTCCTCCTGGCTCCCTCGCTGTCCCCGCAGTGTGATTGAGGCGAGCGGCTTCCTGGAAGGCTCCCTGCAAGTCACACGATGCAGGGGGGGCGGGATCAGCAGAACACTTAGAAAAAAAAGAATTTTACAGTTCACACTTTGGATTATACAGTGTAATGTTTTTGAACGGCCACTAGGTGGCACTACAGGATAAGAAATAGACCATACATCATCTCACCCTTGTTCTCAGACAGATTTCAGTGTTTTTTGTTGTATTTTATTGAATATCATTTATTTGCATTATTTTGGATAATTATTTTTGGGATAATAAATTATTCTGTCGTGTTTCAAACTTTATCGGACTCAGTGTATTTACTATTACTTTTATTATTTATTGATAAAGGATTTTACCAGTAAGGACTCTTGATTGCACAGATTTCAGTGCCTGATTCTTAATTATTACAGGCTAACTATGTACAAAAACACGTTTCCTTTAAAAGCGTCTCAATTTTTTTTTAGACACAAAATTTTGAAAAAATTAGACCGCCAGGGAGGTTAACGGAGCATCATTTGTAGAGGAAACGTAACTGGAGACGTTTTCTTCATTTTTTTGTATGTGTTTATATTTCTTGGTTAGTGCATTGGGGCAAGCAGAATGTAGCACTCCTTGGGCAGCACCAAGCTTAATTG
The DNA here is from genome assembly GCA_009667805.1 of Leptobrachium leishanense. NCBI lineage: Eukaryota > Metazoa > Chordata > Amphibia > Anura > Megophryidae > Leptobrachium > Leptobrachium leishanense. Next base: position 151,194,553 of record CM019067.1, on the reverse strand, counting down.
TGCTCATATTTGCACTTTAACATCTGTAGTAAGCCTGTTCTTTAAAAGTCCAATAAACCGTTTCACACCTAATAACTAGTGGTGCACTGAAATTAAAATTTCGAGCCGAGATCGGTCGAAGACCGAAACCAAAAATCAGTCGTCCGAGCGGGAGGCTTGCCTGAGTCCATGTTGCAGATGACTGATTTTTTTTATTTTAGTACCTGAGCTGCTCCTTGCTCATGGCGGCGTGTCCAGAGCCCAGCAGGGTGGCACAAAGCAGGCAGGACACCAGCAGCTTGCACGCTCCGATGGGGCTTCTGGGTTACAGGGCCCATGTCCGGGAGGGGGGGGGCTGCGCTGTCCTCCCGGGCTTATGGCATGCACATCCCGACAGTGACGAGAGGAGCCATTCGGAGCTGCTGATTCCCGGTCTTGCCTGTTGTTTCCTCTTCGGGGCTCCTCACATTCGGGCACAAGCGAAGCTCGCCCGCTGGATTGTTGCGTCACATCGTAGCTTGGGTCCTATTGGCTAATTTGTAGGCCTATTTACGTTGCTACTTTTTTAAAAAAAAATTAACACAGAAAAGAAAAATGTAGCTCACGTAACGTTTTAATACTTGATTTACTTCTGCAATATTGACATTCCTCAAAATTGTCATAGGCCTCAATCTTTTCCCACTAAGGCCGGGGGCACACGAGCGAACCTGATGCGCCCGTACTTACCGGCGCCCGCTACAGCCCCGTGACGGGACTGGTGACACGCTTGTACGTGCACACAAAATGCACGCGCTGCAAGCGTCCGCCCAGAAAGACGCGCGTCGACGGGGCTTTGCAGCGTGAGCGCACTGAGTGTCCACTCTCACTGACGTTCCTTCCACGCTCGTGTGCGCCCGGCCTTAATTGTTGCAAATAAGCTAGGATTATGCCAGCAAACTTTTATTAGTTTTCACATTTTGTAAAATAAATATGCACAATTTTATATTCTAGTGATACTGTAACAGTTTAGGCACAGCATTGTTTTTGTTCTAATTAACTACACTGGCCATGTTTAAATTACATACATGATCATTTTTTACCACAATTGTCATATCTGCTAGCTATGATCCTGCAATTTGATACTTGCAAGAAAATAGAGCATATAATGGGGCAGAAGATGCTTATATTTGAGCCAACACTACATATCCGGTCTAGCGAGCCTTTCTAAACTTGAGAGGCATTCTTGTTGATTGCCTGAAGGAAAAAAAAGGCTCCTACTTGATCATACCTGAATGTCCTGTCCTTTTATTTATTGTGTACTAGCCGGTCTATTCACTAAAGGTGAAACTCAGGAGAATGGCTGGAGAAGTGAAAAATCTAGGTCAAAATGGCTAATTTGGAAAGTGAGATAAATGGAAGAATTTTTCTGGTTTGGTTGTTTTGACCTGGATTTTTCACTTCTCCTGTCAGTTCTCCTGAGTTTCACCTTTTATTGAATAGACCTGTAGATGGTTTGTGATTTGACAACCGTGGTCCTTGAGGTACGCAGTTTTTGGTCCATCTGTGAAGCAAGTTCCCCTCTTGTTCTGCATGTGGTATTTATGAAGATTCCTGTAATTTCTGATCACATTGCTTGGTGTTGTTTAACTCCGTTCTTAAGCTGGTGTGAATTTTTCAGGCAGTAACGTAGATGACAAATACTATGGATTTAGTGTGTATTTAGCCAATATAAATGTCTATTTCTTACTGTAAACATGGTCTTAAAAGCAGTTTATAATTTTCACGACTACAGCTTACTTCAAGTGAGGGATGAAGTTGCTGTATTTCTCATTTGCCTGTTTCCCATCATTAGCCTATTGACGGCTGGATTGCTTTTACTATCATATACATGTCTTTAATATGAAATAATTGAAATTTGTAGTCTGTTATGCGTGAAAGTTGCTTCATGCACTTATATGCAAATTCGATGGTTATTACTTGCTATGAAACACCACTTAAACAGCTTCTGTATAAAAAAAAAGTACAGTTATGTTTTAGGGTTATTGTTCAGCTAGAAATCATCAATAATTTTCCTTTTTTTTTTTTCTTTTCAGAATGGAAGATGGAGATATGTCAGAAAGGAGTGCAGTGGATGAAAATGGGGAAGTATCTGAGGATGAGCAACCACAGAATAAGCACAGTAAGCACAAGAAGAAGAAACACAAACATCGGAGCAAGCATAAAAAACACAAACATTTACCTGTAGAAGACAAGGACAAGGACAAAGACAAAAAACATAAGCATAAACACAAGCATAAGAAGCACAAAAGGAAAGATGGTGCAGACATTAACAGAGATGACATTTCACCTTCAAAGAGAGCGAAGTTGGATGACTTCGCTCTACTGGAGGATTTAGAGAAGCAGAGAGCTCTAATTAAAGCTGAACTTGACAATGAATTGATGGAAGGTAAAGTTCAGTCTGGCATGGGTTTAATATTACAAGGATATAACTCTGGTTCTGAGGAGGAAGGAGAAATTAATGAAAAGGTTCGTAATGGGAAAAGAACATCTTCCAAATCTGTTGCAAGGGGGAAACAAGATGACCCAAAGAATGCTTCAAAAAGGAGGAGCACGAGTAAGTCCAAAGAGAAAACCAGACACAAGTCAGAGAAAAAAAAGCCAAAGGTCAACTCTGAGACTGTTAAAGAGAAAGTACCAAGGAGCAAGTCAAAGGAGAGAAGGCGTTCAAAAAGCCCAGCAAAGAGGAACCGGACTCAAGACCAACCAAAACGGTCACCAGCTTTACAACGACAATCTCCTGAAAAGAATATCAAAACAAAATCCTCTCCTTCAGATGAAAGATTGAAAACAAGGGACCGAAAAAAATCCCCAATGGTCATAGAAAGCCGAGGTAGAGATCGAAGTAGAAAGTCTAAATCTCCTGTAAATCTCAGAAGTAAATCGAAGGAAAAACGGTCTGGGTCGAAAGAGAAGAAACCGCGAAGGTCTGACACAGAAAGGGACAAGAAATCTCTCAAATCTCCCTCGAAAGATGCTTCTTCTGGAAAAGAAAACCGCTCTCCCATTCGTCGGATTGTGCGCAGCCCGAAAGCAAGAAGTTTATCTCCTAAACTACGTGATAGGACTTTGCATCGTAGCAGATCTCCACTTCTTTATGATCGAAAGCCTAAATCTCCACCCCGAATCCAGTCGCCCCCTAGAAGAGCGAGAAGCAAATCAATTGAACGCAAAAGAAGAGAACCAGAGAGAAGGAGATTATCTTCTCCTAGGTATAGTGGTCTTATGTTGCAAATTAATGAAAGGAACAGTTGTTTTCATTGTACATAAATGCAGTGTTAATGCAACATGCTAACAAATGCCTGAGTTTGTGCCAAAACCCAGTTGCTTCTGGTAATGTTTTTCTCTGTGTATGTAACAGGATACATTGAGAGAAAAAAAATTGGAGTGAGACAGCAAATGTCAGCCTGTAGAAATAAAATATCTTGATTTGGACAATCCACATATCGGAGTGAATATTTTACACATCCTCATCACATAGAGCAGGGGGTCCGGAGCCTTGTCTCTTCAGATGTTTTGGACCTACATTTCCCTTAAGTCTTTACCATTACTACTATTGAGTAGCTGAGCATCAGGGAAGTTGTAGTTCCAAAACATTTTGAGGAGCCAAGTTTGCTGACCACTGACTTAGAGGAACAGTGAAACCCCACTTTTGGAAAGGATATCTCAAAGCCAAAACGACAGAACCTGTCCTTTTTGAAAGGGGGATGTTTGTCCCCCTACGAAGCAGATGATTGCTTTTGGGGATGTCGCGATCACTCCACTTTTCAGGTATCGGACATTGTTTTTTCCAAGCCGATCCCAGAGTCTGAAGCATGCTGGGTTGGACTCTCACAGCCTTGGCATTCACAGTGCCGTATTCCCTGCTTGCTCACAGGGAAAGCACTGTGGATGAGCACATAGCCGCAGGTTGATACTGAAAACTGTGAAGTGAAATCTATGTGCCTTCGGCAGTCTTCATAATGTTACCCATACTCCCCATATGGGGTTTGTACTTCTCTTGTACGGTATTAGGGAGATTGCAGAAGATTGCATGCAATTTTCACAGTGTAGCTTTCAATACAACACCAGGTGTCTCTATTTTCAACCACAGCGTCTTCCCTGTGAGCAGGCAAGGAAGATGCTGCAATGGTTGGCACTGGCCCAGTCATGCGTCATGCAGTACCGGGTCTGTACTCTGTATTGGCCGATCACAAATACTAGGGATGCACCGATACCACATTTTTAGGACCGAGTACAAGTCCCGATACTTTTTTTAAAGTACTCACCGATACCAAGTACCGATACTTTTATTTAAAGTCATGTGACGCTTTCCAAGAAATCATTTAGGATTTTGCCGAAAGCCTGTCCAGTTTATGTTTATATTGAAATATATGGCCAGAAACCCCATTTACCCCCTGCACACACCTCATCTCGGATACAGCTATATACAGACCTCAGAACAGACATACCCATATATATATATATATATGTATATACACATAAATACTAAACAGACCTCAGACCAGACATACCCATATATATATGTGTGTGTGTATATACACACACACACATATATTACACAGACCTCCGACCAGACATAACTATATATGTATATATGTGTGTGTGTGTATGTATGTATGTATACATATATATATCTGGGGAAGCTGGCCACATGCATGAAAAGCATTTGGCCAGAGTTCCCCTCCGGTGGGCCGCATTACTCACCCAGCGGTGGGCCCGGTCGCAGGACTGTGATGCAATCACGTGGCCGCCGGGCAGTGGAGGCCGCGTCACAGCCTCCACTGCCCGGCAGCCGGGTCACAGCCCTGCGACTGGACCCACCGCTGGGTAAGTAATGCGGGCCCGCCGGAGGGGAACGCTGGCCAAATGCTTTTCATGCATGCAGCCAGCTTCCCCAGCCCTGCGGATACCGGCAAGTCGGCCCAGCGCTGGCTTCCGGTATCGGGCCATTTGCATGAGTACCAAGTACTTGTGCAAACGGCAGTATCGGTACCGATACTAGTATCGGTGCATCCCTACCAAATACTGGAAGACTCCGTTTGGTGGCCACAATATGATGCCATTCAAAAAAGTTGATTGCATGCTCTGAATTGAAGCGCTGGAGATATCAAGCTAAAAACCTTTTCTTGGCACTTAACACAAAGAGTGAACACAAGACTGCTGTAAAATGATGATACTCTTTTGTTAAAATCTAAACAAAGCAGTACAACAATTTACTTTGTTCACTTTAGCTATTTTGCAATACAAGTTTGACCTCCTAATGATCTTCAGATCTTTTCATTGCTATATTATACCATACCTTTAAACTGCAAAACTAGCTTTCTCCGTCTAAAACAGCATGCAGATTATTTTGTGTCTAGTCAGATACCAGGAGTCATAGCCTCCATATTGGTAGGTGTGGCTGTATAAAAATATACAAAACACAAATGTGTTGGCTACTAATGTACATATTTTAAGTATATTTTCTATAGCTGTCTTTCCTCCTGGGAAAGTGGCTGTAGTTCATACTTCTGTATCTCTCGCTATCCATTCTTAACAGAATTCTAAACTATCACAGCACAGTTAGCAGAGTAGGACTAAGTGAGGTCCTAAAGTACTTTGAAAGAAGAACCTGAATTAACTATGTATGTGCTAAATCAGTGATAGCGAACCTTGGTACCACAGATGGTTTGGAACTATGTGTCCCATGATGCTTACTTACGCATAAGGCTATCAGAGCATCTAGGGAATGCAGTTCATCAACATCTGATGTGCCAAGGTTCGCTCACTTTTTGACACTGACAGATGCCATTAGATATTTTCTCTAGAGTGAACAATTATGCAACCTCTATCTCCCTACTTTCCAATGTACCATGAGTGGTCACAGTGCACGGAGAATTGTCAGGGTGCTTTGGGGTGTAGATTCAGCCCTCCAAGTACAAGGACTTGGCTCCTAACTGAAGTTCAGATCAGTGAGAGCTGACTTGAATTTCAAGCACTGGGACCAGGAAACAATTTGGAGCCCTCTTTCGCAGCCATTGCATTGACTGGGTGCTCACTCGATTGTGCAGACAATATCATGCCTGTCGATGCAAATTTCATGAGAGGCATTGGCTGATTAATAATGCAGTGTTTTATCCCTGGAAGGCTGTCTAGCACAAGCTGATTGAAAGCCCTTTGGAAGGCTTTCACAGTCTGCAGTGACACCCTGAAGGAGAGAGGGCACACTCAGGTCACCAATGGTGGTTATAGTATCCTCCTGAAGTTAAATAGACTGAGACTGAAAGGTTTCCTACGTTAAAGTGAAGAATATTTTCATGACTAACCTTATTAATGTGAACCTTGTATTTACGAAACTCTTATATTCGTATCTTCACAACATGGCTCTGTCTGTGTAAGGTCTTGCTGTTCATCTCCATAAAACAAATTTGTATTACAGGTTGAGCACCCCTTAACTGGAACTTTAACATCTGGAAGGCTCTGAAAACTAGAGTTTTGGAGATGTTGAGACTTTAGGGATTACGCGCGAGGGGTGCCCCATACAGATGCTACCACTCCGGAACAAGGCTTGTGTGCGTTGCAGCAGATCATGCACCCACTTGGGAGAGTGAAACATGCTTCCCAGCGTTATGCTAACTATGGGCAGCATAGCCAAGAAGAAATGCTCTCAGCACTCTCAGCATGTGTGCGCACTGGTGATTGCATCAGGAAGTGGTTTGCTACGCTCACACAACAATCTTCATCTTCTGAAACATTGGATTCTGATATCCAGAATTCTCGGCTTCCTGAGCATTCCAGATAACTTGTGCTCAGCCTATATAACTGTACTTGTGGTTTAGAATAGTAATTTGATTCTTACATTTTATTACCTGTTCTCGTTTAGAACACGTTCTAGAGATGAAGTTGTGTCAAGACCTGATCGCCCAAAAGAGCTGAGCCCTATGCGTTGGTCCCCACCCAGAAGACGACTAAGTAGGTCTCCTTTTCGTAGAAGATCACGTTCACCCCTCAGAAGAAGCAGATCTCCCTGGAGGCGGTAAGTGAAAATGTTGCATTTTCCTTTTAGTGAATTTAGTTTTCTAATATATACTTTGAGGAATTAAATCCAATACATTGTCTTGCAATATTTCAAACACATTTGAATAGGAAAATTAAGTAATTCTTTGTCAGATTTTGGCTATCACACATTTCTCTTGGGGTATGTCGACAGATTGGTGACAGCAAAAAGAGCTACCTTGCAGGGAGCAAATCACAATTAGTGGTTTGTGATAGCTCAGCAAGCGATGATCAATCACTTTGATCAATACCAGTATTTTGGAATTTCAGCACCCAGATGTTTTGAAACTACATGTTCCATGATGCACAGGCAGCCTTAAGCATAAGCTCAGCGCGTCCTCCCTTTGCAGCAGCGATCGGCCGGTATTCCGGTCGATAGCGGCGCCCCCCTGGTGCGGGCTGAGATCATCGATGTCAGCCCAGCCTCCGGTACCCCGGCGGGCATGATAGACGTCTGATGATGTCTATTTCAGGCAACCCCCCCCCCCTCCTGCCATTGCAGGGAAGGTGCCTGAAGGGGAGGGGGGGAGGTCCTTCTCCCCATCCGTGCGGGCCAGCGATTAAAGGCAGGCACCGCTTGGAAGGGCACAGCCTGCCTGCCCTGCCCAGCGGCGGCTGTCTTTAACCCCTAGGGGGCTGGATCGCGATATGGCGCTAACATGCACCGTATCGCGGTCCCCTCCTGGAGCTGGCTGACATCTTGGATGTCGGCCCAGCTTTCGGGATATCCCCCTAATGACTGGCGTCATCGCGCAGAGCGCGATGGCGCCAGTTTCGAAATTAACCCCTTGCTGCCACCTATGGTGGAGATAGGGGGTTCCAATGAACCCCCTATCTCCTGATCCGTGACAGCTAGGGGTTAATGTTTGCTATCATTGGAACGGCCAGAGCGTGGCCTTTCCAATGATACCAAACATGACCATGTAAAATAATAAAAAGTTTAAAAAAATAACAAAATTTAAACTTTTTTTTTTTGTTAGTGCAACAATATTGTTCCCATTTCAATTATAATGTGAACATTAATGCTGCACTAACGATTTTCTCTATGGGGGGGGGCGTTTGCTAAAAAACACGTAATTTTCCCCAAAAAAAGTAACGATTCCCCATTTCTAATTTTTTTAACAAGCGCACCCCATAGAAAATATAACCGCAAACGCTCGCATGTTAAAATGTGAAAAAAAACACTTTACACATTGTAAATTATTGAAAATTCAAATTTTATTGCATTTTTTGTTATAATATACAGACAGGACATGACGTATACATATAATAATGACATCTTATGAATCTGCCAAGTGTCCCGAAAAGAACAATATATAATATGTCTGGGTCGTATAATAAAATGTGACTTCAAATCGCGTTTAAACATGATGAGCAAAACCGGTAAAAATGAGCTCAGCACAGAGGTGTGAAAAGGCTCAGCAGCGAAAGGGTTAAGTTTGTTTACAATGATCCTTTTTAGTTTTAGTTTTTGTTTATGTAGTTTGAAAACATCTTGTAAATGAGATTGCGCCAATTGCTTGATAAGAAATCGTTTGGAAAGTGACATGTTCACTTTGTGTTTATTGCTTTAACAATTTATTTAAAAAAATGTCATAAAATATTAAATTCGTTAATGTATTATTTCCCTCCCAGAAATCAAGGCTAACCATTTTAGACACATTTGTGCCATGTTTCTCCTTCCTTAATTATTATTATTTTTTTTTATTTTTATTGGAGAAAGGATTTTACCAGGAAGGATACATTTAGATTTCTCTCGTTTTCAAGTATGTCCTGGGTGGCGAGTATGTACCGTTAGGTGTCTTGCCCAAGGACACTTACTGGAGAGGTGCTCTGGCCGGGATCGAACCTGTGTCTCCACAGTCTCTCTCCACGGTTATAGAGCAGTGATGTTACCTCTACTTCACCCAGCCAGTTGTACGTAATTAGTCATTTCACCTTCCTTTACCTGATCATCCCACTACACCACGTATTCAATATTAAGCAGGGAGGCACCAATACCATTCATTTTAAGACTGAGTACAAGTACTGATTGTTTTTTTGCCCCCAGGTACTCGCCTATACTGATGCTTCTATTTAAAGTCATGTGATAGCTTTCCAATAAATAAAGTTTTGCTACAGCAATAAAACTCTCAGTACTGTGTGGTGTGTATCACAGATATCAACCACAATAACACATCTCTATAACACAAGCATAATTTGTACTGGACTGTCAGAATACTCTTATAATATTTTTCTAGGTTCGCCGGCTGGCCTCATTCCAGCCAGGGGCCACCGGCATGTGTAAGTTAAATGTGACTCTGGGAGTTGTGGCCATGCTCTTGCTAGATCTTACAGGATCCTGTAGTCACATTCAACTTATACATGTCCATTACAGGTAATGTTTAACCCTTTCGCTGCTGAAGACGTGTGGGGCACGTCCTCATTGATGCACGTTACATGCTGAGGACGTGCCCCACACGTCATCAGCTGTGCGGGACCCCCGGCGGAGATACTCACCCCTCTGTCCGGGGTCCTGCGGCGTCCTGACTTCAGCGTCCTCAGACGCTGAAGTCAAGCTCCTCCCGGCGTAAATGACGTCATCGCGCTTGGCGCGATGACGTCATTTCCAGACGACCCCCCCCCTTCCATGGCAATGCCGGGAGAAGGCCTGGAAGGGAGGGGGGGATCCGTTCGGATCCCTCTCCCTCCCGATCGGAAAGGAGCAGCGCCAAAAGCCAGGCACCGCTTAAAAGGGGAGAGTCTCCCCTTTTAAGCGGTGCCCGGCTTTAACCCCTCAAGTGCCGGGTTGCACTTCAGTGCAGCCTAGCTCCGGTGGAGGCTGAAATCTTGGATGGCGGCTCCACCCCCGGGTCTCCCCTCGCTGCCTGATGTCATCATGCATAGCGTGATGACGTCAGATAGCCGGGGAACCCCTAGCTGCCAGGGGATTTCCGAAGGAAATCCCCTGGTGGAGATAGGGGGTTCTTGTGAACCCCGATATCTCCAGAGCCGTGGGAGCTAGGGGGTCATGGAGGATGTCATTTGAAAGGCCTGAGCATGGCCGTTCGAATGATACCCAACATGACTAGGTACAAAGTAAACAAACAAAATAATAAAAAAAATTATAATAAATTTAAAAAAAAAAACATGTTTTTTTTTGTGTGTTGTTTTTATTAATGCAGCAATATTGTTCACATTTCAATTATAATGTGAACAATGATGATGCACTAATGATTTTTTTCTATGGGGTGCGTTTGCTAAAAATCACGTAATTCACCCCACAAAATGTAACAAGTCCCCATTTCAAATTTTTGTAAAAGCGCACCCCATAGAAAATATAACCGCAAACGCTCATGTGATAAAATGTGGAAAAAAACACTTTACACACTGCAGATGATTAAAAATTCTATTTTTATTGTATTTTTTGGTTCTATACAGACAGGACATGACGTATACATATAAAAATGATATATTATGAATCTGCGGAGTCTGCCGGAAAGAACGATATATATATATATATTATATATATATATATATATATATAATATGTCTGGGTCATTTATTAAAATGTGGCTTCAAATCGCGTTTAAACATGATGAGCGAAAGCGGTAAAAATGAGCTCAGCACACAGCGGTGAAATGCCTCAGCAGTGAAGGGGTTAAATACCCTTACAAACGCCTTCCTTCACATGTTTCCGTCTCTTATATCATTGCCACTTTCAATCGCCATATATATATCTGTATGAATGTATGTACATGTACACACCTTTTTATGAAATGCCTTCCACCCCCTTCTATTTCACTTTTCTCTAACTCCCTTTTCATTTCTGTGTCGGAGGCTGCAGCAGTGTAATTTTAACCGCGTTGATCCTGCATGTGAGTTTTTTCTTCTTGCAAGACATGAGGCTGCCAACCCCTTTTGTCAGCCCATGTTCAGAGGGTACACAGCTCTGCTTCCGCCAGGTAACTGGCAGCTTTTTGTCTGCTGCAAGTAGCTGATGGAGAGCAGTCTTACTAGCCAGCATGAGTAGAGAATGGGAGAGGCAGAAATAAAAGCCCTCTGTCTGGAGATCTCTTCCAGTGTGTGAGGTGAACGGGCAGTTCTTCAGGGGCTCTGGCGAAAACTCATGTTTAGCGCCCCCTCCAGCCTGACTCATGACATATCTGCTTAAAGGAACACTCTAATCAAAAATCCCCCCCCCCCCCCGTTTTTTTACATTAAACTATACCTATTCCCTCAATAACTAGGTAGGGATTTTTTCTTTAATACTTACCCTAAAATCCAGTTGCTTCCAACGGCGTCTTTTTTTTTTTATACTCCCCTCCCCCCCTTCCGCTCCCGTCCTTGTTAGTTTCACTTGGCTAATGGTTTACGTGAGATGCGCGCCTCTCACGTAAGCCAGCCAATCAGCAGACTTCCTCCCGGCTCCATCTTCTTTGATTAGTGTTGCGCGCAAGAGGATGCGCGCAACACTAATCCTCAGCCGCTGCCGCCAGCTACTGCGGCGAGTTGGAGACGTCATCGCGCTGAAAGCGTGATGACGTCTCCTACTCGGCAATAGTCGTCAGAAGTGGGAAATATGAATCCCGCTCAGCTGACTGACAGCTGGGAGGGCGGAGTAAAGTCCTCCGCGTCTCTCAGCTGTTTCAGCCGATCGGCTGAGCGGAGGGAGGGGGGGGGGACAGACAAGGGCATACTCAGGGCATCATGACCACCTAAAAAAGCCTAGGTGGTCATGTTGCCTAGAGTATCCCTTTTAATAAAGCTGATACTGATCACTTACAAAAATGCCTTGATCGATAGGGCTGTTCCGATGCAATCTCATACAGCAGTATCATGTAATCTTCAATGTGGCCTGACCTCTGTCAAGCAATATATAAAATTTGTATTTCTTTGGGAATCAAAGGTTTAAATCAACACCTTTTAAAAGTTAAGTTGGCCACTGTAGTGGTTCTTTAACATGATACTATGATTATGCGTTCTATTAACAGAAAATACTAACATTTGCATAATTTATAAACCTTTTTATTTTCCTCCTTCCTCTAGAGATCGAAATCGAAGAAGCCGTTCTCGCCTAAGGAGGAGGTCCCATTCCCGGGGAGGGCGTAACCGTAGAAGAAGAAGCAGGAGCAAAGATAAAGAAGACAAATTTAAAGGAAGCCTTTCAGAGGGGATGAAAGTAGAACAGGAATCTTCTGATGAAAAGTAATTAATGAATAACCATAGCATTTTTTAAATTATATTTTCAACACCTGATCAAAGCAATATTTGTTCTTTTCTTCCATCAGCAATAATTTTAGGGGTTTCTGGGTGAGCGCACAATTACGGATTGAGATGTTTATTATCCATACTGCTCTCATCTATAACTCTTGTTATAGCTATTCTAAATAATTACATTTCGTACATATTTGTTATTTACACTTTCAGATGACACAGGTGATCAAAATAAAGCTTAGAAGGGATAATACATCCTGTATGCCTTTTATTCTCCTGATTTCCTTCCTTGGCAGCTTTTTGTGACAGATATTGTAACTGATCCGTACCACCCTTGTATCTGCTCCAAATTTTCTTCTGTATATGCATTGTTTTGAGTCAAACTACTTTATACTCGGTGTGAGAAATATGCTTATGATTTCTGTCTTTATGGTTGATGCATTATAGCTTTTTGCACTTTTGGGTGAGCGATTAACAAAAAAGTAGTACAAAGTTATTTTAAAGTTTCTTTATTTGGGAGAAGTGGAAATCCTATTTAACAAAACTTAGATGCCTTTAGCAATGTAACCATGTGTGCATTAGCTTTAAATGCAAGTATGTAAAATCACTTTGTGCAGCAAATTTCTTGCCATTTGTTTTCCCTCTTTTTTTACTCTTGATCTCTTATATAGTCTTGAAGATTTTGATGTTGAGGAAGAAGATGAAGAAGCTCTTATCGAGCAGAGGCGATTGCAGAGAATCGCAATTGTACAGGTAAATGATTTAATTTGGCCTAGGTTTTTACCCTGCATTAAACCATCCATATATTGTGTTGGAAAATTACGCTTTTTAATCATTGCTATCAAAACAGAAGAAATAATGTAGGGCGCTATTCACTTTTGAACGCTAACGTTATCGTTCGGATGAGTAAGTCTTCCCGCCAGGATAAGTGACTTTAACGCATGCCACCATATTGCCTTCCTAACGCTAAACACCCCAATCGCTTAGTGCATCGGTAATTACGTGAGCTTACTATACTTTGTGCATCCTATACTTAACATGGGGAGCGCAATCATTAATTAGCGGTACGATAAGGTATTACAAAGTCCTAGCGCTAATTACCACAGGGACAGGCAAGGGGAAATTTTAGCTACACCTAAATGATAAAACTGCCATCCCCCATAAAATCGATACTCTCATCCCGGAGTGAGTATAGTGGCTCGATCCACCGCTTCTCCTGGCCGTGAGCACAGTGAGACTGGGAAAAAATAGTCCCCAGTCTCCCTCTGCAATTACTCTGCTACGCTGCCTGTTCTCGTAGCCCAGTACGCAAACCTCGATGGAGACCTATGGACACGAGGTGGTGATATTCGCGACTTCGAAGCACTCTTGCGAGTTTCCCATTTATAGCACTGCATTCCGGGGGAGAGGTGCCGCGGTATTGCCTATCCCAGAATCTCGCATGAACATGGGGAGGCTATGGTGCAGTTTTTCCCAGTTAGCGTCCCCATTTTAGCATTTAGCTAGGCAATAGGGCACATAGTGGGGAGCTTTTGTCCTCCGAGTATGTTTTTAGGAGATTCATTGTAGAAATTTAAAAGTAAATGACAATTGCCATACTGTGAGCATATGTTTGTTTTTCCTGTAGAATTATCCACTGTTTCATGACTTGTTCTGTTGCAGCTTTTGGGGTTTCTCTACACCCCCACTTTAGTCTGTAGGCGAGCTTGTTGTTTCTCATAATTTTCATAGCTGCTTGTGATGTTGGGGCTCCTAGCAGTGCAGTGGGGAGTAGGTGGAAAATAAGGAATTGATGTAACAAGTGATTCATTCCCTTTTGCATTGAGGAGCAATAAAATAAATTGGATGGCCACTCCACTTTCATAGTTGCTTTTTTTTTAAATTCCCCATCAAAGCCTGGTAGTCACTGTTCCATAAAATGCTTTGCTACACTTCTTAAAGATTTCATTTTTCTGTTTGCAGAAATACAGGTACCTAAATGAAGACAGCAACACGTCTGTACCTTCAGAGCCAAGTAGTCCTCAGAGTAGTGCACGGAGCCGCTCAGCCTCCCCAGACGACATTCTCGAACGTGTTGCTGCGGATGTTAAGGAATACGAGAGGGAGAACTATGACACGTTTGAGGCTTCTGTGAAAGCCAAACATAATCTAATGACTGAACAAAATAATGGTAAGATATGGCCACATTTGTTAAAAGATCTTCCCTAATTGTTCAGTAGAGCTACAATCTTCTCTCCTTGAAAGGACATTGTAGTGTGTGTTTTTTTTTTTTTTAAGTCTTTAGTCTTGTAAAATAAGCAAATCAGAGCATTTTGCCTCTTACAGCTGTGTCGCTGTTCAAGGTAGTTGCAAGAGGAAACCTCAGCTAATTCACTGATTTGAACATTAACTGAAAAGTCCTTATTAGGAATATTCTTGTTTACAATCGTTATAGCAATCACATTCTCTTCAAATGTTTATTAAGGTTGTTTGATATTTAGTTTCATACACAGCTGGTTTCCTGCCACCATCACTCACTCTGTATGAAGATGTCACCTGCGGTCACCCTGAGCAAAGCAAGCCGTGGCAAAAAATTCACACCTCCTGCTGTCAACAAAGAAGAGCAGGATTAAAATGCTATAGGTGCAAACTGCTTATTTTGCCAGAGTTTGCTTTATATTTTCCTTCACCTATCTAGCATGCATTGTATACTTCTTACAAATTACAGTGATATGGATTCAGGTATACAAAAGTTAACTTTTTGAGAGAAAACTAGAGCAACGTGTTTCAGAAAACTATCACTATTTGAATTTCATTGGCTTTGTATTGTGAATATTTTTCTGTGTTTTGAAAACTTGTTATGACACCCACCTTTTTTTTTTTTTCTTTAATTTTTGTTTCTCTTATAGGTGCTACGCAGAAAAAAATAGTAGCTCCTGACATGTTCACTGAATCTGATGACATGTTTGCTGCATATTTTGATGTAAGTTTTATGATATTAAAAATATTTTGCGGTTTCTTTATAACCATTTCTACACAACTAGAGCAACTGCACGTAACCACTAACAAACATTTGGTGCCCCACTGGAACCTCCTCTAATTATAAGAAATAATGTGGCAAAATACTAGTAATAAAGATTTAGAGAGTCTCCCAGAAACCGTACAAGGAATTCATTAGCTCATTAGGACACTTTTCAGTAAGGCCTAATGGACAGCATTGTCAGCTCAGTGGTTTTTATTTTACTGGTTTTTTTTTTTCATGGAGCTGTTGTCGTCAAAAAAAACATTTAACACCAAGGCAGAATGCTTTGTCTTTACCATCTAATCTTCACTGCCCAAATCTTTTGACACTCAACTTTTTATCAAGAATTGCAGACGTATTCGCCATATCTACACAGGCCACCTGTTAGATGAAGGCTGATGTGACTGAGATCTGTTTTTGTTGGGAGTATGAATAAGGGAAATTGTTAGCCTTTAAAATAATTGTTTTTTTAAAAAAAATAGCAAATTTTCAGCAGGATTTTTTTCGCCCTGCAAGCATATGATTGACTCATTGGTAAGCTGTGTGCTGGCTGATCAAAGAGCCACACAATTCCACATGCCATTCGGGCCAAAAAACCTACCAATTGAAATAGGACATGTCATTTTATTTATGTGTATAAATGGTTAAACGGTTATTTTTCAGTAAATTAATGACCCCCTTTTGTTTCAGAGTGCTCGTTTTAGAGCTGCTGGAATTGGAAAAGATTTTAAAGAAAACCCCAATCTCAAGGACAACTGGACAGATGCTGAGGGGTACTATCGTAAGTGTATTTTTCTTCCAAGAATGCAGTGCGAATTTAGAATATAGGGGCTCGACAAATCCAGCAGATAGGTTGTCACAGGCCATTAGAATTTTACTTGTGGCTCATAAATTTCTGTATTCACTGAAAATCGATCTGCAAAAAAGGTTCCTGTTCTGTAAAAAGTATATACTATTATACGATACTACTTGCTCCCAGGTTCTTGACTACAAAGATATACACGTTTTTTCAGCGTTTTATTTTTATAGAAGACCATTTTTTTTTTTATTTCTACTCCTATTGTGGTATTGGCAATGGAGAAGGAAAATTGGCTCTAGACATGTGAAAATAGTACCCCTTTAATCTTTAATTGACATAGATAGTAGCTGCTAATTTGAGTATTTTGTCTGGTTTAAATATTTTTTTTTTTTTCCCTTTTTCAAAGGTGTAAACATAGGAGAAATATTGGAGAAGCGATACAATGTGTACGGATACACTGGCCAAGGAGTGTTCAGTAATGTTGTGCGTGCGCGAGATATGGCTAGAGCAAATCAGGAAGTTGCAGTGAAAATTATCAGAAATAATGAACTAATGTAAGTGATGATTCAATGGCTTATTAAATATATATTACTACTGTTAAAATTTAGATTTGCTTTGTTTATGTAGGATATTTAATCTGTTCTGCAATATTTTTGACATAATGGAAAGCCAAGTGTAATTCATATAAACAACGTTTTAGATTGATCAATAATAGCGATGCACTGAAATTTCAACCGCCGAAATTCATCGATCAAAAATGGTATTTTTTGGCTTTCGGCCTAAAATAAAAAAGCTGGCCAAAATAGAAAGAAAATCCAGACTTCAATGATTGCTGGAGCCTCCAGGTGGCGCTGCACGGGAGGAAATAAGGGGGGGGAACCCTCTGTATTTTACTTATCAGGGCAGAGATAACTTCTCTAGTCACTGACTTATCAGTGTTTAGTCTCCCCCAAGGAGACCATATCAGAGAAAAGTGTATGTCTTCTCTGTGTTCCTCCAGAGATAAGACAGAACACTTGGTCCCTGCCAGGTGATGGAGGGACTGAGTGCCAGAAGCACAGAGCCCCATCTACTAGAGACAGGGGGAAAAGAAAGAGGATGAAGAGAGGTACAGGGAGAGTTCAAGAGACTCTTACACAGCAATAATACTGTCTGAATTGGAGGAAGCTCATTTGCGTGTGTGTGTCTTAGCCTATTACTATACAGACCTAATTAACCAATTACTTTACAGTGTGTAAAGACTCCATAGTAAGTTTTTTTAACCAATTTGTATCTAGCAATCACTTCATGGAATATTGATTAAATGTATCCAAGGTTTTGATTTCTTTCTATGCATTATACTGAGAAATGTATGTCTGAGTATGATTTACTAGGGATGTCACTCTTTAACAGTGTTTCCCAGTCTCGCCATCATCCAGGGCCCCATTTGTATATATGTAATATGAGGTGGGGTTGCTGCAATTATTCAAAAAAACTACTGTAAAATAAGTTGGGAGGAGGGTCATTTTCGGTTACTTTTGGGGTTTTCGGACAAATTCTTCCTGATCTTTTTATTTCGGACCAGAATTTTCATTTCGGTGTATCACTAATCAAAATTATAGTATTTACGTTGTTGCTGACATTCAGATATATGTACAGAATTTATTCATGTTTGTCATGATACACTTTATTTATAAAGGCAAAAAACTGGATTGAAGGAACTAGAATTCTTGAAAAAGCTGAACGACGCTGACCCAGATGACAAGTTCCATTGTTTGCGATTGTTCAGGCACTTTTATCATAAGCAGCATTTGTGTTTAGTGTTCGAACCACTCAGGTAAGCTTTCCAAATTATTTTGTGTTCATGTGTCATATGCACTATGGAGATTCTTTTCTTAATTTAATCTATTAAGTAGTTTTCCGTTTGTGGATTGTTATGCAGTATTTGATATGTGTATCAGCTACATAACCCATCAGTAAATACAATTTATTTATTTTTTTAATTCCGCTTCAGTCTTGCACTATTTTGGTTTGGACAGGATCTTAGAAGGTTATTTAACAATGTCTAATAAATTCTAGTATAACCATTCTATTGAGGTAAATGTGGTTATTGGCTTTAAATGATTTCATAGTTTGCTTATAAAATAAGCTGCCCACAATCTAGTAGCCAGCCTATTTCGGGCATCTATATACCGACTTTTCCCTAATAACACAAATTGAAACAACAGAGCTCATGAGTGAGGGTATCCAATTTCATTAAAATGTGTGTGTGTGTGTCACCCCCTGCTTGAATATTTGCAAATAACAATCAAATATATACATATTGTCAGTTGTCCAGGTTTGTAGTGGCATTTTAAACATAGTTTATTGAATCACTTAAAGGGACGCTACCACCAGAAAATGAAATGTCCTTAATTTTTTTGTTACTGATATCTTACATGTGTTTTTTACATTTTAGCTTTGCTGATTAAAATATATTTAATATTAAAATATTATATTAATATTAAAAAGGTTAATTGAGCAGAGGCTGTCAGTAGCGCCTGCTAAATTATTTAAGAGCAAAAAAAGAAACCTATTTTTTCAGTAGAGTGTTCCTATAATGTCCGGGTAATTAAAATCTCCAATACTTAAGTGTTACACAGATGTGCAGCATTCCTGATTTGCTCTAACAGCTGTTCTACCTTATCATTCTCCACATTAGGTGGTTTATAGCAGTGGTCCCCAACCCTGGTCCTCAGGGCCCACTAACAGGCCAGGTTTGCCAGATATCTGAAGCACAGCACAGGTGATATGATTTGCTGCTCAGTGATTGCAGGATTCAGTCTGCATTTCCCCATTGTGATCTGCAAAATCTGGCCTGTTAGTGGGCCCTGAGGACCGGGGTTGGGGACCACTGGTTTATAGCATATGCCAGCCCAAAGTTGACTTCCCAGTATATGCACCAAGCAGATACTTAACCATAAAGACTCCACATTTCCCTTCTCACATACCAGACATGTAATATTTGACTTTAAATAATGGCTGACATACATACCCCCCCCCCCCCTTTATGTTTTCTATCCCTCCTGTCACCAATTTTTGGGCTAGTCCTGTGTTTCATCCCACCACGTTTCTGTTATACTATTATCTCCTATTGTTTAGTAAATGCTATTGGCTCTAATTTTCCCATCTTGTTATTAAGGTTTCTTGCATTAGCAAACACACATTTAATATTGTTACAGTTACAAGTTTTTATAAAGCACTGACAAGTTCCGTAGCGCTGTACATTACAGGTTAAACACACAGAACAGTAAGTGAGAGGACCCTGCTCGAGTTTACAATCTAAGAGGGTAGGGGTGACACACTAGGTGAGGGTTAATAGAGAATGTGAAATAGCAGAGTGCATGTGGGAAGATGGAGTAAGAAACGAACAGAGGGGAATTAGGGAATGAGATGATAGGCTTCTCTAAAGTAATGTGTTTTCAGAGACTTCTTGAAGGACTGGAGAGACGGCGAGAGTCTAATGTTGCGGGGGAGGGAGTTCCATAGAAAGGTGGCAGCTCGGGAGAAGTCTTGAAGGCGGGAGTTGGGGGTGAGAGTACGTGAATCGGATAGCATCAGCTCATTGGCAGTGCGACGTGGTGGGGATGGGATGTACCTGCTAATAATGGAGGAGATGTAGGCAGGGGCACGGTTATGGAGAGATTTGTATGTGAGCACCAATGTTTTGAATTGGATTCTATAGGAAACAGGGAGCCAGTGTAGAGATTGACAAAGGGGCGAGGTGAGGTGGATGAGTCTCGCACATGTATTCATAACAGACTGCAGAGGGAGAATCTGGGATCTCTTAGGGCCATTGTCACAGCCCACTCGTACTGAATGTAACATTGCTTGCCGCCTCTGTTCTGAGATTACCCACCCCCTCCGGTCTCCACACCCCTTAATCTGAGCTACATCCCATCCACTTTCTGTTTTATCTCCCATTATGTAGGCTTCTGTATCCCCCCCCCACCACCACTACTAGTTTAAAAACTCCAACCTTCTAGCCATCTTATTCCCCCTATAAAATTGAAAAAATGAACACCGGGGAGTGCTTCCCTTTCCAGTGAGTCCAATCTCTGTTTGACATGACTGGTGCCATTGGGTAAAAGATGTTTTATTTTTAACATCTTTATTTTCTCTTGAGATTTGGATTTTATTTTATTTGCATAGTTGGTTTATCTTGTATATTTTAACTTGAGTACGTAGTGTTATTATTAGTGTATAACATGGGTAATTTTATTAAGATTTCCCTTTCCCCCAGCATGAATTTGCGTGAAGTTTTAAAGAAGTATGGAAAAGACGTGGGTCTTCACATAAAAGCAGTGCGATCATACAGCCAGCAGCTGTTCCTGGCATTAAAACTTTTGAAAAGATGCAACATACTTCATGCAGATATTAAACCTGATAACATTCTGGTAAGACCACTGTAGTTAGTTATGCATTTAATTTGTATCAACTATACCATTACGAATTTGTCTCTTATTTTTAACCCTTTGTTGTACTAGTATGCCCTGCTTGCAGGCCGCTGTGGTGGGGCCCTCCTCCGCCTAGCAGCTGACATTCGTCATTGGCTGCAGGGGGACTGCCTGAGTTCAGGCTGTCTTGCAGCAGCCAGCGGTGTGCCCCGATTGCTCGGCGCTGCCGAGGAGACCGATTGAAGTTAACAGGGTGTACTAGTACACCCTGCGGCTTCTAGGCCCACCTGCTGTGGGGACGTCATAGTACGCCATACGGCAGAAAAGCGTTAAACAAGTCTCTCCCCTCGTATGGAAATAGCTATTATTGGCAGTTGATAATAGGTTGATGATAGGTTGGGATAGACTTGTGATGAGAAGATAAGAGGTATTTAAATGGGGAAAGAAAAAGACCCTTTAGCATCCCTGATGAGCTGAGTGACGAAACACACATCGGAGCATGGCAGAGAGGTAACAGTGTTGAAAAAAAAATATCTTGCTATATTTTATATTATTAGTTGCTAGTATGCAATGTTAATACAGTCCAGAATACTGTAGAGTGCACACCGTCACCTTACACTTTGCATTTTATTACTTTCTTTTAAATTCAAATTTAACTGAAATTTAATCCAGTCTAACCTATAAAGATTTTTGCCAATTATTACAGTTTCAGATCCACTAGCTCCTATGTGATCATAGTGTTTAGTGTTAACCCCTTTTGATGTTCTCTCTGCTATGTTGGTTCATAAATGTAGATTGAATTGCAGATTCACAGCATGGACTCCTTTTCCATTAGCCTGTAAAGCAGACTGTCATGGTGCATGCCCGAAAGCTTGAGAAGCAGATATGTTTTATAAAGGCATTCACGCCTGCTCTTCACAGAAAATATAGTTTAAAAATTCATTTGGTTTTTGAGGTTTTTCAGGCCTTTGAAGAAATGCTTTTCCCTTTTTATTTGTTATTAAACCTATTGATGATGCTTTTGTTACATTTGTTTTTAAGAATCCAGTTCTCATTACGTTTAAGTTTGTGCAACATTCTTTCTGATACCTTTTTTGTGTTGTTTTTTTTTTATAGGTAAATGAATCCAAAACAATACTGAAACTTTGTGACTTCGGTTCTGCGTCTCATGTTGCAGATAATGACATTACGCCATATCTTGTTAGTAGATTTTACAGAGCTCCTGAAATCAGTAAGTAGATGCCTGACAGTTTAATTCCAGCATCCTCCTATATTGTGTAATATTTCATTTTTCTACTGTCACTTGAATGTTGTTACAAACATCTGAAAATTATAAAATTATAACATAACAGATTTCCTGCCTTGGTGATTTTTATCCATTCAAGAAACCCAAGTTCTGCCAACAGTCTTAAAGATGTAGTGTCATATCCGTCTTAAAGATATAGTGCAAAACCACAGGGCAGAAAATAGATTGTTCCTTAATATTTCCATTTCTGGATTGTCTTTTAATGCACTTCATATAAAACCTAATGTTTTACCCAGGGGTCAAGTCCTGGGAAAAAAAGTGAGGGAACTCACCCACGAATTCCACAACCCCTATTACCCGAAGAAAAAATATATATATCACAAGTATAGCAGTATGTGGTGATGCCATTTTTATTGGGTTAACATTACATTTAAAAGACAAGCTTTCAAAAGTGTAACGTCTCCTCTTCAGGTCTGGAAACTATACTGATCAGTGAAAGGTATCACTACGTACAGGTATACTCGTGATTTTGGCAACTGGACTAACACGTTATATATATCGCATACATATATATATATATATATCCAGGCACAAACCCTCCAGAATTATATACACAGGCACAGACCCTCCAGAATTATATACACAGGCCCAGAATAATATACACCGCACTGAGCCCCCAGAATTATATACACAGCACTGAGCCCCCAGAATAATATACCCAGCACTAAGCCCCCAGAATAATATACCCAGCACTGAGCCCTCAGAATATACCCAGCACTGAGCCCCCAGAATAATATACCCAGCACTGAGCCTTCAGAATATGCACAGCACTGAGCCCTCAGAATATGCACATCACTGAGCCCTCAGAATATGCACAGCACTGAGCCCTCAGAATATGCACAGCACTGAGCCCTCAGAATATGCACAGCACTGAGCCCCCAGAATTATATGCACAGCACTGAGCCCCCAGAATTATATACACAGCACTGAGCCCCCAGAATTATATACACAGCACTGAGCCCCCAGAATTATATACACAGCACTGAGCCCCCAGAATTATATGCACAGCAGTGAGCCCCCAGAATAATATGCACAGCACTGAGCCCCCAGAATAATATGCCCAGCACTCAGCCCCCAGAATAATATGCCCAGCACTCAGCCCCCAGAATAATATGCCCAGCACTCAGCCCCCAGAATAATATGCCCAGCACTGAGCCCCCAGAATAACATGCCCAGCGCTGGTTATATGGATATACAGTTGCAAGAAAAAGTATGTGAACCCTTTGGGATTACGTGGAGTTTTGCATGAATTGGTCATAAAATGTGCTCTGATCTTCATCTAAATCGCAACAATTTGAAAAACACAGTCTGCTTAAAATAATACAACTCAAACATATGTTTTCATGTGTTAATTGAACATAACCTGTAAACATTCACAGTGCAGGGTGGAAACAGTATGTGAACCCCTAGCCTAATGACTTCTCCAAGAGCCAGGAGTGAGCCAACCTGGAGTCCAATCAGTTTGATATTATTGGATGTGTTGCTGAAAGCTGTCCTGCCCTTTAAAAACACACACCAGTTTTGGGTTTCCTGGTTTCAAGAAGCACTGTCTATGTGAACCATGCCTCGCAGAAAAGAGCTCTCAGAAGACCTACGATCAAGAATTGTTGACTTGCATGAAGCTGGAAAGGGTTACAAAAGTATCTCCAAAAGCCTTGATGTTCATGTGTCCACGGTAAGACAGACTGTCTACAAATGGAGAAAGTAAAGCACTGTTGCTACTCTCCCTAGGCGTGGTCGTCCTGTAAAGATGACTGCAAGAGCACAGCGCAGAATGCTTAATGAGGTAAAGAAGAATCCTAAAGTGTCAGCTAAAGACTTACAGAAATCTCTGGCACATGCTAACATTTTTGCTGACACCTCTAGAATAAGGAAAACCTTAAACAAGAACGGAGTACATGGGAGGACAACACGGAGGAAGCCATTGCTGTCCAAAAAGAATATTGCAGCACATTTGAAGTTTGCAAAAGAGCACATGGATGTTCCACAGCACTACTGGCAAAATATTCTGTGGACAGATGAAACGATAATAGTGTTGTGTGTTTTTACCAAACAACTCAATGTGTGGAGAAAAAAGGCACAGCACACCAATATCAAAACCTCATCCCCACTGTAAAACATGGCGGAGGGAGCATCAGGGTTTGGGGCTGCTTTGCTGCCTCAGGGCCTGGTCGGATTGTTGTGATTGATGGAAAAATGAATTCCAGAGTTTATCAAGACATTTTGCAGGAAAACATAAGACCATCTGTCCGCCAACTGAAGCTCCGCAGAGGATGGGTGATGCAACCGGACAATGACCCAAAGCATACAAGTAATTCAACAAAAGAATGGCTTCAACAAAACAAAATACGCATTCTGGAGTGGCCCAGTCAGAGTCCTGACCTCAACCCGATTGAAATGCTGTGGCATGACCTTAAGAGAGCATCTACAGGAAACGTTTGGTTGAGGTTATTGCTGCCAAAGGAGGGTCAACCAGTTATTAAGTCCAAAGGTTCACATACTTTTTCCACTCTGCACTGTGAATGTTTACATGTTCTGTTCAATAAGAACATGAAAACATATGTTTGTGTTGTATTATTTTAAGCAGACTGTTTTTCAAATTGTTGTGACTTAGATGAAGATCAGAGCACATTTTATGACCAATTCATGCAAAACTCCATGTAATCCCAAAGGGTTCACATACTTTTTATTGCAACTGTATTTGCCCCCAGCTCTCACATCTATATATTGCCCCAGCTCTCACATGTATATATTGCCCCAGCTCTCACATGTATATAGTGCCCCAGCTCTCACATGTATATAGTGCCCCAGCTCTCACATGTATATAGTGCCCCAGCTCTCACATGTATATAGTGCCCCAGCTCTCACATGTATATAGTGCCCCAGCTCTCACATGGATATATTGCCCTGGCCCCCAGCTCACCTCAGCCAGGCCCGAAACAAGCTGGCCGCACATTGCTGGCGCCGCGGCCGCGTGGTTTCCTCCTACGACTAGCGCTCGCTGGCAGGAAGTGCGCCGCTGGCCTGGGATCCAACAGCCAATCGCGGCTGGCTGTTGGATCCCAGGCGAGCGGCGCACTTCCTGTCAGCGGCCGCTAGTCGTTGTAGGAAACCACGTGGCGCTGGCAATGTGCGGCCAGCTTGTTTCGGGCTCGGGCCACAGCGGGAAGCTGCGTTCCCGCAGCGGGAGAAGTGCGGGAACGCCGTTCCCGCAGGACTGGAGCCCTGGTTTTGCCACTAAATTTGATTACATAGTGAAGTCATGCTTTGACTTTTTTGTGCTCCTGTTATTCAATTTAGTGACAAACAGAATTTGAAATGGACTGTTGGGATAGAAGTAGAAATAGAAATGGACTGTTGGGATAGATATATAGATAGAAATAGACTGCTGGTAGCAGATCCACACTGAAAATATATATGTTTGCAGTGTGAAAACTCCATTTATTACACTAGTTTGTAGAAATATTTTGTTGTTTTTTTTCTTTTTCCTGGTGAAGCTGCTTAACACTATTTATAATCACGGTCTGTAACTATTGTATAAAAATATATCTATCTACCACTCTGTAGATCAAATTTTGCACCTGTACATATATTTTATTCAAACTGTTTACATATAGCTTCAATTTGTTCCTTTCTAAGCTTGATTGAAAAATCTATAGATCTATATCTATACACACATTTTGTTCTCCTTCTAGATTGTGAGTTGCCACGGGAATAGGGCCCTTGTTTCCGCCTGTACTGCTTTATCAAATGTTGTTCAATGTATTGTAACCCTGTCTATTTTGTGCCCATTGTTCAGCGCTGCGGAATATGCTGGCGCTTTATAAATAAAGATTAATAATAATATGATCTTTACTAAACCTCTTGGTCTGTTTCCCCCCCCCCCTCTTTTCAGTTATTGGGAAGATGTATGACTATGGAATAGATATGTGGTCAGTGGGCTGTACCTTATATGAGCTTTATACTGGAAAAATATTGTTCCCTGGCAAAACCAATAATCACATGCTAAAGCTAGCCATGGATTTAAAAGGAAAAATGCCAAACAAGGTAATGTCGTCATATTCGTTTAGTTGTCTGATTAGTGACTGAATGAAGATCACATTATCTGCAGATTATTCGTGTCTATTTACCACTACTTCTTTCTTACAGATGATTCGGAAAGGTGTGTTTAAGGACCAGCACTTCGATTCAAACCTAAACTTCATGTACATTGAAGTTGATAAAGTGACAGAAAGGGTATGGGCTTTTTCTTTTCCTCATCTGTTTTGTTATTTTTTTCTTGTCCATTATTTGTGGTTTTGTTGGTTAGTCATGGGAATGTTTTAGCAATGTGTTGCTAAGAATTATTGGCGAATGTTAAAGTCTCTTCTGATGAACTGTAGCTTTCCCCTTGATTTCCAGTTACACTTTACTCTCCTTTAACACTTTCGCTTACTTATAGTTTTCATTAAATCAACTGTCGGGAAGTCAGTTTCTTAGGGCTCATTAATTCGATCACAAGCACGCACATCTACAACTGTCACTGCCCTTTGTTGTCGTTACAGTTGATTCATTGCTGCTGTAAATTTAGGCTATTTGGCAGTGAGATGGAGTATCTGGCTCGCTCTTCTGGTGAATTCAGTTTTAGAGCAGACACGGATAGGGAGACTGAACCAGCAGCTTCACCTACTTACACTACATTGTCCGTCATGTCCATAAGTAAGGAAGTATATTCTGCAGCAAATTTAATTTGTCTACAATTAGAAAAGAAATAATAAAAAAAATAATATATATTTATATAATCAGTTCAAGTTAAGCATATTTCAAGCACCTTATGAAAATCATGTCAACCTGAATACAGTAGTATAAAAGGTGAAATCAGGGTAAATGAACAATCTGTTTTCCCTATAGTAGTATCAGCTATTTATGCAATTATATCAAACTTTTCCTTTGGGGTTTTCCCACAACGTGATTAGGCCTGGTATTTTCATTTTCTGGTATTTATAAACTTGAGTTTCAATGCAGTAGGGACATCAACCAAAGTGAACTAACATGTCATTTTAGACCAAAGTGTAATGTTACTGTAAAGCAGTGTTTCCCAAACCTGTCCTCAGGACCCTCTGGCACGCCACTTTTTCCAGATATCTGAAGCACCGCACAGGTGATATGATTTGTTGCTCAGTGATTGCAGGATTCAGTCTGCATTTCCCCAAGGCAATCTGCAAAATCTGGCCTGGGTGAGGGTCCGGAGGACCGGTTTGGGAAACACTGCTGTAAAGGGATCGAAATCAGAAACTATGTTCCATCTATACTTTTCTGTGTTAAAACGCACTTGATGGATATAAAGGAAACTTACCTTCATAATGTTTTTGTTTTTCTTCCATTCTCTAGGAAAAAGTTACAGTTTTGAGTACCATCAACCCCACGAAAGACCTGTTGGCAGATTTAATTGGATGTCAACGGCTTCCTGAAGAGCAGCGTAAAAAAGTACACCAGCTCAAGGACTTATTGGATCAGATTCTAATGCTTGATCCAGCTAAACGAATAAGCATCAATCAAGCTCTACAACACTCATTTATCCAGGAAAAGATCTAAATCTGGCAAATGGTTTGAATAGTTACTCATCTGGACTGAAGACACTTTCACAGCAGCTTGTTAATGTATATAACTATAAATATTTCCCCTGAAAAAATTGAACGCATGAAATGTTATATTTTTTTCCTTTCACAAAAAAAAGTCTGAAGAAATTTTGCTATGTGTATCTCCAACAATAGAATGATTGTAAATTGGCTCAACTGCATTAAAAAAATATGCAGAAAAACCGTACTAATGCAGTTTGCTTTGAAAGCTATATTTGGAAAAAAAAACTTGAAATTTAAATGCTTGGATGTTAATATTTTATTTCTAGCAAACATGGCTCTTTTTTTTTCTTTTTTTTTATGTTTCGAGAACATGACCAGCATAAATGCTGTTTATATTCACATTTTCCTAGGTTGTGTGCGCAGGCCTCAGCAGCACGCCCTTGGTGTAGTCAGTGCCGAAGGAGGGCCTATACCTTCTTGAGCCTGCCTGCAGGGATGGTGTCTTTTAAAGCAGGTTGTGTACAACTTTCAGTACACTGAAGGTAAGCTTAACCCATCAACATCACTGGCATTTTAAAGCTGTATATGTGTGTTTATATAGACGTATTTATTTTGTCAGCAGACAAATGAGAAGCTGGTAGCATATTGTGGCAGCATTTATAACCCTGCACGTTTCACAAATGGCTTACTATTTCATTAGGTTTATTTTTTGTTTTATCATTACCAATATTTGTCCATACTTTCTCTCCACTGTCTTAACATGGAGTGTGCGCACTTGATGGAAGGAGCGCCTTCAGTGTACTGCTTAATTTGGTTTTTAAAATCTATATTTTTTAAACTACATATTGAAAAGAGCTCATTGTGATGAATCGGTATGTTCTGCAAAAGTCATGTTTAATGTTAAACTTGGGGGAAATGTCAAGGTTCTCGTGCTTGGGGGAAAATAAAAACTTTTTTAAAATCCATTCTTTGTATTGAAAATGTCCTTATGTATACCGCCAGTCAGTACCAGGAGGATTTTCATTGTGTAATTATCTGCGTTTAAACGTAAATTCCTTCTGATACTGATTGTTTATAGTAAAATTTTGTATGCTTTGTCCATTGTTTTCATTTCTTGTGATCATGTTGTCTTTCAATACAGGCATTTATTCTTCATTCTTGAACAAAAGCAGCTGCTTTTTAAAAGCGGTAATTGCTTCTTTACCTTTTTTTAATTTGTTTTGTAAATTAAACTTTTTTTTTTTAAAGAGAAATGTTCAAAACGTTCTTTCTCATTTACCGTTGACTCACTTATTGTAAAGTGAAGAATGTTTTGCTGCATGTGAAGTGAACCATGCAGAAATCTGTATGTTTTCAGTATGCATCATTAGATAATAAAGTCTTTTGTGAACATATTTGTAGCCACTTCTAAGGTTTTGTTTTATTTTTCTTGAGAGTTCTGTAAATCTTTAAAGAAGAAAAAAAAAATGGTGAAAAGTATGCTTAACGTTTTGGGGGTTGCTCTGCAGAATTTTTTTTTTTTATTATTGTTTCACAGTTGATGACTAGAAAGTTTTGAGCGTATTTTCCCTAATAAATACATATTCATTCACACATTCAGAGCAGAGTGATTTTTTTTTTTGTTTTGTCTTGTTCAAAAGGACGTGGTGTTGACTAATGTTTGTGCTGTTTTCTCACTTTTCCTCTTGATGGTGCTGAAAGGAAATAAAGGAAAGAAAGACACAAGCCTCCCAACAGCTGATTTGCTGAGAAACCATCTTCACCTTCTTTACAAGGTCATTTCTGACAGCATGTGTAGATAAGCATTTAGAAAATAAAACAAAGTGCAATCAAAGTGGAATTACTGTGGTCATTTAATAAAAATGATCTAGTGATACATTAGCAAGAATTTTTTTTTTTCTCCAGTTCGTAAGCGCTGGACCGGACTCTATCTTCTATTTATTTTTACACTTAAAAGCTTAACCTAGTTTAGCTGAATAATAGATTCTCTCATTATTTGCCAGCTGTTACATAGTTACATAGGCTGAAAAAAAATGTGCGTCAAGTTCAGCCTTTCACACAATCAGCTACTGCTGTTGATCCAAAAGAAGGCAAAAACAATTTCATACTGGCAAGTATTTGTTTAATCTGCTTGGAAATAAAATAAAAACTAAACATTTTAAATAGGTTCAATCTTGATTCATATTCAGATCTGGAAGATGCATCTAATGCTCAATTTATTATATATTTTTTAGGTATCACACAAGCAGTTCACTATACAAAGTTCTTTACTCCTTTAGGTTGAACGATGTCCCATCTAAAGATGTCAAAACTAGAAAAAAACATAAAAAAAATCCATGTAACAGTTTTTAAACATTTGTTCTTGAAGGATAAAGTTGCTGGTTCACCCATTTCTTTGTGTTTTAGATGGTGCTGGAAGGAAGAAGATGGCAAGAAGACCTATACCAAGGTTTCTGTGTTCAGAAAGATTTTAAAACTGCAGATAAAGTATAGGCCTATCTAATGATCTGTGTCAATTTTAAGAAGTGCTTAAAGCAACTTTATCAATTTTCTCACTTGTCTGGGGTAATTAAATTATGTGAAACATGTTTACACAGATATATATTAAGTGTTGGCTAACACATGCAGGTAAATTTACATTATTTTTGAAATTCTCTCTCACCACTGAGTGCATTACTAATTCTACAGGTGAGTAGGTTTAATGCAAATTCCTGTATGATGAAACTAGGGATGCACCGAAATTTCGGCTGCCAAAATGTATCGGCCGAAAATGGTGTTTTCGGCTTTCGGCCGTAAGGAAAGAACCACTGAAACCTGGGCCTCCAGGCCGGCTAAGCCTGGCGCTCGCCACATACACACAGCAACCACTGCTTCTATATACAGGCACATGGAGAGCCAGGACACAGTGTGTGTGTATATATATATATATATTTCTATGCAGTGTCCTGACTCTTCCTGTGTATATAGAAGCAGTGGTTACTGGGAATATATGTATGTATGTAAGTATATATATATCTCCAGTAACCACTGTTTCTATATACACAGGAAGAGTCATGACACTGGATAGAACATATATATATACCCTATCAATATATAATTTTACACCCAGTAACCACTGCTTCTACATACAGACACGGGTGAGCCTGGCGCTCTATTTGGGCCTCCAGAATTTTTATTTTTTAATTTAAGACTTTTTTTTAGACCTTGTGTTTTTTATTTGTAAAAGTCTTTTTAATTTTGTAACCTCTTATTTTTTAAAGGACATTTTATTGCCCCCAGCTCACACATTGCCCCCAGGTCTCATACATTGCCCCAGCTCTCATACATTGCCCCAGCTCTCATACACTGCCCCAGCTCTCATACACTGCCCCAGCTCTCATACACTGCCCCAGCTCTCATACACTGCCCCAGCTCTCATACACTGCCCCAGCTCTCATACACTGCCCCAGCTCTCATACACTGCCCCAGCTCTCATACACTGCCCCAGCTCTCAAACACTGCCCCAGCTCTCATACACTGCCCCAGCTCTCATACACTGCCCCAGCTCTCATACACTGCCCCCAGCTCTCATACATTACCCCCAGCTCTCATACATTGCCCCAGCTCACACACATTTCACCCCAGCTCACACATATTGCCCCCAGCTCTCACATATTTCCCCCAGCTCTCATACATTGCCACCGCTCTCATATTGCTCACACGCATTGCCCCCCAGCTCACACATATATTGCCCCAACTCACCCTCCCACTCTGCCAGGCTCCTCTGGTGTCGTCTTCCTTCGAGCGGCCGCCGGCATAAGTTGTAGCCCGGCCGCTAGTTGGGAAGCACGTACAGCTGCGGTCTCGCAAGTTCCCTGAGTTCACGAGATGTCGTGAGATCGTGGCTGGTGGATCCCAGGCGAGCGGCTGAGCTACAACTCTTTGCCGGTGGCCGCTCAAAGGGAGAAGACGCCCGAGGAGCCTGGCAGCGTGCCGAACACTGCCCCAAAGAAACCGGCCGGCAAGCCAGCCCAGCACTGGCTTCCAGTATCGGTTTAGGTATCTGGGGCCTCTGCACGAGTACGAAGTACTCGTTCAGGTCCCGGTATCGGCACTAATACCGATACTAGTATTGGTATATCCCTAGTAAAAAGTAATTTTCAGTTATCGGCTAAGCTCATCCTGCATTTTCCGTCCCAATTTTTCATTTTGGTGCATCAATAGATGAATGGGCATTCACGGGAGCATTTCTTTATTGCTGCCCATGCACAAACCATAACATCTCGTCTTAAAATTAAGAATTGCATTTGTGTTCTCCAATACAGTATTGAGGTTCTTGGTTTCATTATTATGTACCAAAGCGTATCAATGAGCATTTGCTTTTAAGACTTACTGCTGATTTTGGAATTTGCAGTTATTGTAATATATATTCTAAGATTTTTGAAACCTAGCCCACTATTCCAACCAGAGCAAAAAATAGTCACTTAGTTTCAGTGCTGCATGACAAAAAGCTAAAATATTTTGCACTTTTTATATGACTATTCACAAGACCACTTGTTGTAAAAATGTTTTAAACCAACTAACTTGTCTTTGTTTCGCCTTGTACTTAGGGAAAGAGGATAAAGCAGTCAGAAGGAATCCAGATGGTTTATTATTGAAAACCACGCCTGCTTAGTGATGTACAGATGCCTCGTATGAAATAAATGTCAATAAAATTGCTACACTACTTACTTTGTGTTCTGGTTTTAATTTAAAAAAAAAAAATGCACTAGTTACATTTCTAGTTAACCTCCTCCTCGCAGCAATATTTGGATGGCAGACAGTAGGATCATGTTGATGGTTACAGAAGGTCAGACACTTATTCTATTTTTAAATGCTCAGAAAAAACACTGATTTGTTCCTTTTCGCTATATTGTCAAATATTTTAGGTACAGTAATAAGGGGGCACTTGAGTGTCCTCCATATTTTTCTCTAACGGGTCTATTCAAAGAAAGGTGAAACTCAGGCGACATGACTGCAGAAGTGAAAATTCAAGTTTAAAATAGCCAAACCAGAAAAATTCTCCATTTATTGCACTTTCCAAATCGGTTATTTGGTCTAGATTGTTCTGCCAATTCTTCAGATTTTCACCTTTCTCTGAATAACCCTGTAAGTCTCCCTGCTTCCACTACAATGGCAATCAACTTCTTTCCCACAGGGCCTTGATTTCTGACTGCACGGCCGCTTCCATTGAATGCTGGAATTGCACAGATATTGTTATCACTGCTGGGAATAAATTAGTGAAGGCTGAGAGGGTCACCTTCAGACATCACTTTCATGTCAAACATGACTATATTAAAATAAGTAAATGATGGCACCTTTAAGTCAACAATGTGAACATTGGAGTTGTCCTAACATACCTCTTAATTGCCTTTGTTGGGAGACGACTGGCAAGGAAGTGATGCATTGTGAAAGTAATGCAATTTTCCAGTGCAGTTGTCCCCAACACCATCCTCAAGTACCCTCTAAACAGACAGGATTTTACTGATTACCTCGGAGAATTGCAGATTGAATACTGCAATCACTGAGCAGTAAATAATCATCTGTGTTCAGATATACAGGGTGTCCATAAAGTCTCTTTACAATTTCAAAAATTTATTACAAAAGCAAATGAAAAGACAGACAATTGAAAATTATTACAAAACGAGATGTATATATTTAAGGGTTTTTTGCCTCATTTGATAGACCTCTATATGGGCACCATTAGTTGCACAAAGCACATAAAGACGGTACTTGATTTCTTGCCATGTTCGCTGTAGCATACCCTCATCAATGGTGGCAATGGCATCAGTGATCATCTGCTTTAGATTAGTGATGTCCCGTACCTTTGTTCGATACACGATATCTTTAACATAACCCCATAGAAATAAGTTGTTTTTCTTTGGCGAGACTTCAATTACTGCAAATGTTTACCTTGACCTTTTGACTGAATATGTGGCACCACATCTACATGGCCTTCAACCAACCATCATTTTCCAGCAAGTTGGCGCACCACCACATTGGGGACTGCATGTTCGTGGGTTCCTAAATGAACCATTTCCAGACCGGTGGATTGGAAGGGGTGGCCCAAATTCCCTGGCCGCCTAGTTCACCAGATATCACTCCCCTCAACTTCTTTCTATTGGATTATGTTAAAGATATCGTGTATCGAACAAAGGTACGTGGCATCACTAATCTAAAGCAGAGGTTCACTGATGCCATTGCCACCATTGATGAGGATATGCTACAGCGAACATGGTAAGAAATTGAATGCCGTCTTGATGTGCTTCGTGTAACTAATGGTGTCACACACAGGCACATTTTCTGCAAGCAGTGTGTCAGATTTTAAACGCAGAATTTGTGGGGGGGGGGGGTTCTCTTGTTTTTGCAAAGGAGTTTGCCAGGCAAGACCTCGGTATTTACAATCCTCTATCTGATCTGCTCCCTTGGGCTGAATGGAAACTTGATCAGGGAAACAAATGGGTTCGGGAGGCGGGTGAGGGGCAAGCTCTTTGTATAGAATGCTTATCCAAAACTTACTGTATTTCGGCAAAGACTTGGAGTGGGTGAACATCCAAGAACCTTCTGGGACATTTGAAATCTGGAAATACCCATGGAAGTTTTCTATGTAAGTCCCATTTTATTTCAAGAACTGTATTTGTACGTTTTCTTATATTTTGTATGTCTTGTTTTTGTGATATCGGCACTGTAAAGTTTGTATTTTTTTTTATCTTTTTGCCATTAAAACTTTAAAACCCAGTACTGTCTCTGATCTAGATAATTCATGCCTTCTCGACTAGAAAAGCTTGGTTTATCGCTACTGTAGTATTTTATATTTGGTAGAGATATTAGCTGTATATGGTTGGGCTCCTGTATTGGGGTGGGGTTTCGAAAGTGTACTATTACTTTCGTGGTGGCAGCATATATATTCGGAAGGGGGTTAGGTTGGCATACTTGGGGCCCTGAGAGTGGGGTAGAGTTAGTAAGTCCAGAGGCTTGGAGCTGTACCCTTTGGTACACTCTCCTTCTGCACGGGACGACAGGGTAGGTAGCTTTTTTTCTGTCATGACAAATGGTACCCATATAGAGGTGTATTAAATGAGGCAAAAAACTAAATGTATACGTCTCATTTTGTAATCATTTTCACTTATCTGTCTTTTTATTTGTCATTTTACAATTTCAAAAAATTATTAGAGACTTTATGGACACCCTGTAATGCAAACGTGGTCTGTTAGTGGTACTGCCCTGTTGGGAGCCACAGATCTATTAGATGAACATTTCATTGCTGAATTTCACTTTGCAGAGAAGCTTCCAACCAACTTGTTTATGTCAGTAAGCATTGCTGGATTAGCATATGGCTATTGGAGCTGCAGGCCCATGCCCCATAGGCCTAGAGAAAGGATTACTGTCTGTGGTGGTCTTTAGACCCCTGTATCTCCAGCACCTTAGCAGCTACAGAGTCATGTGTGATATCGTTGGACAGGCCAGAGCATGACCTTTAGAATGTTGTCAACCATGTCCAGGTTCTATATAAAAATATCTTAAAACGGCACTATTGTTCGTTTATAAAGTGAACAATGATGCTGCACTAACTCATCTCATTTTCCATGTTGCCAGCATATGTGGAGGCAACGGCACAATGCCTTATTACTCATTGTTCCATCTAAAACCTACACTGTTATACTGCAGCGAGGATCGTGGTTTGGAACCCTGCGTCTCTAATCTTTACATCGCACAAGGTCAAGTGAGGTGTCATTGGACAGGTCAGAGTCTGGCCTCCAACAATGGGCGCAAATGGGGGAGGTTAGAATGCATTGGTCTATCTGAAACCAGCTGCTGCAACACTGCGAAGAGAGCGGGGTCTTTTTGGACGAGTGCTATATAACCAAAAGGTTTTGATGGTAAGATGTGAAAAAATAACATGCTGTAACGGACTGAAATCTGAATAGGAAATTTATATTTGTTTGACTTTTTATAGCACTGTCTCAAGACATGACCTATACACATAGAAATGATCTATTTTGAATCTGCTTAAAAAGATACATAATTTGTGTCCTATAAAACATGACTTCAAAATCTCTTTTAAACATGAGGAGTGCGAGACAGTCAAAATTAGCTCAGCATACAGTGGTGAAATGGCTCCGCAGGGAACGGCTACGATGCACTCTGCTGCTTAGGCTGGGGTCAGAAGACGAGCGCAGTGTTAACGTCCGTGTTGCCCGCACATAAGTACATCCGTGATAGCATACAATTGTGTTAAATGGAGCCCCACACACGAAGTACGTCCGCACAGAAGTGCGGGGGCTGACGGACGCTGCAAACGGACGCAGGTTAGGCAAGAACGTAATACTGCTAGAACGGACGTGCGGAGTGCGCCTCGTCCACAACGTCTGCATAGCTTTGTGTGTGAGTGATGGAGCGTGGTCAGACGGACTGCATTTATACGTCCAGCATTTTTGACAGAATGTTTTTTCATTGTAATTTATTTTCCCTGCTACATCAGTCAAAAAATACGTCAGTGAAAAAAACAGACTGTGTGGCCACTACCTTGTCGTCAGTCAGAAAGTACGTCCGTACTGCACGGATGCACAGTCCATACAAAATGCGCTCATCTGACCCTAGCCTTACTCGCATCCTACTATTGTGGAGAGGTGCTAACAGAGAAAATCAGTACGGAGGCCTCAAGTGCAGAGATGAGTGGCTGACGCACGTTAAGTGGGGGTTGAATAGCTGCATCATGGGCCTCTGGGTTATACTTGCCCCCTGGGCCAAAAGTTGTCAGACAGCCCCTGGTAATGGCACATCGAAAGGTGAGAAGGGGGCAGAACACACCCAACTCTTCTGCTCCCGGCCCATGAAGGCCTCAATTCAGCACTGACTATAAGCCATTTTCAATAATCTTATATTTTTGCAAAGATTGACTAAGCAAACTCAAGTGAACAGTTTAAGGTTTGTCTCACTATGGGTTGAACTTGTCAGTTCTGCAGCCTATATTTTAAATAGTGTATTCTAATTTAACTATATTAAACTATATTAGTTTGTTAATGCTATTTTCAGTATAACACTTTCAATCCTTTTCAACTTTTACAATTTTATGTTTAAATAGCTTTACTTGATCCGTGAGGTTAAAAAATACCTCTAGAACAACTCTTTTGTAAAATAATCCTTAAATCCACTCTGGTACAAGAAGCAGTTGAGCAATTTAAAATAATTAGTTCCTTGCTGACAAAACACTATTCTGCAGCTCACAAGATCTACAGTTGTGCTCACAAGTTTACATACCCTGGCGGAATTTATAACTTCTTTGCCATTATTCAGAGAATATGAATAATAACACAAAAACATTTCTTTCACTCATGGTTCGTGTTTGGCTGAAGCCATGTATTATCAATCAAGTGTGTTTACTCTTTTTAAATCATAATGACGACAGAAAATAACCAAATGACCCTGATCAAAAGTTTACATGCTGGGGGGGGGGGGCGTGGTTCGGCTCTGGACGAAGATCGACGCGTAGCCTGCTAGCTCGTCGGTCCCCTCCGACTTTATTGCACTTCCTCATAGCTGTTGGGCAATGGTGTGATGGAAAAAAAAAACATCTCTGGACGCCCCCAGCTGGTGTCCGGTACCTTGGACAACTTTGTTCGCGCAGTCTCACCACGTGTCACAGACGCAGCCTAAACACCCCAACTAAGCCACCCCCCTAAGATGGCGGCTACCCACGCTTCACTCGAGCAGGCCTTGGACCCTCTGCAGGCGGTCTGCAGACTGGAGAAGATGGTGGCGGCGCT
This sequence comes from Leptobrachium leishanense, assembly GCA_009667805.1. NCBI lineage: Eukaryota > Metazoa > Chordata > Amphibia > Anura > Megophryidae > Leptobrachium > Leptobrachium leishanense. Next base: position 151,157,437 of record CM019067.1, on the reverse strand, counting down.
CCCTACCAGATCCAATATTGCTGCCATGATGGAGGACTTCAGAGCAGGCATACAGGCTGACATCAGGGTACGTGCTGATGTTTTTGGACTGATGGGCCGCATATACACCCTGGAGCAGCGGGCGAACGTACCACCACTACTGCCCTCCTCCCTGGATGATAACCTTTCAGAAATTAAACGGCAGCTTGATGACCTAGACAAAAGGGGACGTCGCCATAATGTACACATCAGAGGGCTCCTGGAGACCATTCCCTCGGAATCACTAAGGGAGTGTGTGGGGGACATTTTCTGATGCATATTGGATGATGTGGAGGTGCTCTCCTTGGATCGCGCCCTCAGGCCCTCGTCTCCGCCGGGGGCCCCTCCTAGGGATGTGATTTGCAAGATCACGAGCTTCCCTCTCAGACTGCCTGATGTCAGTCAAGCGTACCCGCAAGACCTGGGAGATTGATGGCCACACCCTGGAGCTCTACCAGGATCTCTCGCCCCTTCACCCTCGAGGCCAGGAAGGCTCTGCGACCCGTCACACTTCTGTTACGCCAACATCAGATGACTTACAGATGGGGCTTCCTCTTCTCTCTGCAGGTGCGTGCGGATGGGACCACGGCGACAATTTGCAGGCCATCGGATGTACCGCATTTCCTGACCTGACTTGCACTACCGCCCACTCCTCTGTCGGACTGGGAGAAAGGAGGCCCACTGGAGCGCCCAGCGGGGGCAGAAGTACGTCTGCAACGCTCACCGCACAGACATTGTCTTCACCGGGCTGTCTGTCTTCGCACACACCCCCCCGAGGCCATAGCGGACTGACTGTCCCGCTGCCTCATTGAGTATCATTTGCCCCTCAGTGTTAGACCCTCTTCCAGCTGGATGTCCTGACCGTGCCTCTCAATGTGTGGTGTGTCCCCCCTCATATATGGATGCCTCATGGCGGCGCTGCACCTGCCCTTCCCTTTTTCAGTCCTCTGTGTGACTGCCTATAGACATTTACATTGTGTTAAGGGAGGCCGCTTTCCCCCTCTGGACTGCTTTGCTGGACTTGTCTGCTCATAGGGCTACTTATTTCTGGGGCCTATTGACTGTCATGCTGGCTCCACCACCTCGAACGCAGTCCTCCCTCCATTGCGCAGATTTCCCCCTCTTGTGGTCCACTCGGCCATGGGTAATGTGTGGATCCATGTACGGTTCGGAAATATTTGCACCCTACAGACCGGGGTTATTTGGGGTGGGGGGAGGGAGGCCCATCGGGGATGGGGCTGAAGGGGGGACAAAAAAAGGAAAGGGGAGAAAAGAAAAAAAGGGGGGAAAAGAAAGGGAAGAAATGCGAGAGAGAGAAAGAAGGGGGAAGGGGGAAAGAAAGGGAAAAGAGAAACCAAAGGAAGAAAAGGTAATGGGGAAGAAACAGAGGGACTTGAATGGGGGACTGCGAACGGCGACGGAGGAATTTGGATTTGGGGCTCGAGGGGATGACGTCTTTGCACTGATTTAGTCGCAACTTTCAGAGGAGTTGGGGAGGGTCTTGGGCTCACCGCACATCGCACAGGGCACCCTTCTGCCACCCGACGTCTTTGCATTTGGACTCACATGCCCCACTAGGGGGATAATTTCCATATGCTGTGATGGATGCCAAACAATCTCAATGTGTATTGCCGTCTACGACTTAACTGCTGCCTCGTGCCCCCATTATTGACCTCCCATTTTTTTTTTGGACTGGTGCTACTATCTGTACCGGATGTGGAGGTGCTTGCTAATTGAGAGGGGGTATTGTCATATGGGATGTGGGGCTTGGTATATGTGCTGCTCTGAGGGGTGGTCAATGGGGGGGTTCTTGGAGGTGGAGGGTTGGGTTGTTCTGTACCTTTGCCTTTCGTTCAGGTACTTTGTCCTGCTCCCCACACTTGCTGATGTACCTACGGAGGGGATCTATCATGTTTGTATATACGTTTGTTTATTAAAGTGTTTATATTGTTGGTTTGCGGTCTTTCGGGTCCCGAGGCAAACTCTCTCCATGGGTTTTTATTTGGTGTCCCTGCAATACTCCTTGGAGGACTCTTATCCTCACTCTGGATGGACGCCTTTGACACTTTTTTTTTTACTATTTTGCAGCACAAACGAGGAGCTACTCGTTAAGTGGAAGTAGAAAGATCGAGATTTGTGTTTGTTTTTTTTGGGGGGGTTTCTTCTCTTACTTCTGTCTCGCTCTTTCTTTCTGTTCCTATCCCCTCTCATTCTTTTCCCTACCGTATTCTTGTCCTGTATCACCTGACCCCGGTGTCTGTTGCCTCCTTATGTCCCCAGTGATGGCAGGGGGGGGGGCCGAACCTCGGCGTTCCGTCCGGGCTCCTTGAAGGCACTGTCCTTTAATGTGAGGGGGCTAAATGTCCTTGAAAAATGTTGTCGCCTTCTTCATGACTTGCAGTCTGAGGGTTGCTCGGTAGCCCTCCTTCAGGAGAAACATTTCTGTACGGGAGCGCATCCGGTATTACAGGATTCCTATTACCCGGTTGCATATCATGACACCGCCCCGGAAGGGAAAGTTAAAGGGGCTTCTATCTTGCTTTCGAAGCACCTGCCATTCGTTTTTCAGGACGTACTCCATCTTGGGGATGGACGAGGAGTGTTCTTGAAGGGCACTATCGCCGGAGCGAAGTACACGTTTGCTTCGATCTATCTCCAACATATGTACTTCGCCAAGGTTACTAACAGACTGACCTACTTCATGGAGGTGACCTTGATCCTGGGAGGAGACTTTAACGTGGCTCTCTACCCATTGGAGGATTCCTCGGCGGGTACTACAAGGATTCCTCTGCACATTTTGAGATCGATCCGCCGAAAGTTGCAGGACTTACATCTGGTAGATGGGTGCATAAGGCGCCACCCAACTACACGCGACTATACTTTCTTCTCGGAAGTCCACACCTCGTATTCCCGACTGGACTACGTTTTCATCTCTAATTTTTCCCTGGATGACGTCCTCTATCCTTAGCAGCACGTGGTCGGATCACGCCCTGGTCGCTCTTACCCTCTGCTCTGCCCATTTCCGCCCTCGCAGCTTTAATTGGCGTCTGAAGGTTTCTTTGCTACAGGATCAGATGCTGAAGGATTCAGTGGCTGATACCTTACACAATTACTTTGCTTCCCACATTGTGGGAAGCACATAAAGCCCCAGATCGGCCTCGCAGCGGCGAAAAAAAGGGAGTGGCTAGCGGAATCCCAGACCCTATTGAGTGAGATTCGGACATTGGAACAGACACATATGCAGAGGAGGGACACTCACACCTATGGCCTTCTACTTCAAAAACGGTTGCGGTTGACGGAGTTGGCTCACATGCAGATACATCGGCCCGTTCTCCAGACTAGGTGTTTTTTCGCGTATAATAAGAATAAACCTGTCCGACTGTTGGCTCGCATGCTCCAGAAGAGGCGTACACAAACTTATATCCCGGAGATTCGGACAGATGGAGGTTCCCTGGCACGGACGCCGGACGCCTTCGTTACTGCCCTTCTGGACCATTAGACTACACTGTATTCCAGTGCATCGGCCCCCACACCGGAGCTTAACCACAATATCTCTGAGTACCTGTCTAATAAGATTCATAGACAGCTCACCGGGGCGGAACGCGACTCGAACAATCCTATTTCCGTATTCGAACTACAAACCGCGTTAAAACGCCCAAAAAATGGGAAGGCTCCAGGGCCGGATGGCCTAACAAGAGATTCCCCGGGTCCTGCTGCCTCACTTGGCAGTCTCCCTTAATGCTCTGAGAGATGGCTCACACCTACACTCGCAATTGACTCTGGCCACTGTCACAGTCATCCCGAAATAGGGGAAGGATCCTACACTCTGCTCGATCTACCCACTGATATCGTTACGCAACTGTGACCTGAAGTTATTCTCCTCCTTGCTGGCCTCACGCCTACAACTGTTTGTGCCCCTGCTGGTGCGAAAGGACCAAGTGGGTTTTGTTCCAGGGAGGGAGGCAAGGGATGGCACTCTACGGGCATTGAATGTGATCCACGCCGCACGCCACTCTGATCGCAAGGTTCTTCTGCTTTTGACCGATGCCGAGAAGGCGTTCGATCGGGCGGCGTGGCCCTTATTTGCTACACTGGATGCCATGGGCATTGTGGGATCCTTTTACACCTGGATCGCAGCTCTGTACTCGTCAATGACCGCAACGGTCAAGGTGAATGGTGCATTATCCCGCCTCTTCCAAATCCACAACGGTACACGACAGGGATGCCCATTGTCCCCGCTGTTGTATGCCCTCTCTTTAGAACCCTTTCTGGAGTCCGTGCACTGAAACCCTCATATCACAAGTGTGATGGGCCGTAGCACAAAGCATAGGGTCACTGCTTACACGGATGACCTCTTGTTCTTCGTGTCTACCCCGTCGGAATCACTTTCTGAGATTGTGTCAGAATTCTGAATGTATGGAGATCTGTCGAACCTTCAAATCAATATGGCAAAGTCTGAGATACTTAACATCATGGTACCCCCACGGGAGGCTCACATCCTTCGCTCCTCCTATCCGTTTCGGTGGTGTGAGGGTGTCATGACATACCTGGGGGTCAAACTCCCCTCACGACTTCAGTCCTTGTACGAGGTTAATTTCCCTCCTCTCTGGGTGATCTTATCTGCCGACTTACTACCTTGGACGAAGGTTAAGGTGTTGTGGCTCTGGAGGATAGGTATTATTAAGATGAACGTCTTACTATGACTTCTTTACCGGTTTCAGACATTGCCGGTTCGTATCCCACCTGCCTTCTTTACCCGTATCAAAATGGCACGCTTGAGATTTGTCGGGGGAGCATCACGCCCGCGAGTGCAATGGACCACTCTGACTCGCTCTAAATCTTCAGGGGGAGTGGCTCTTCCGGACATCTACAAATACTACCTCGCGACACACCTTTTGTGAATCACTGAGTGGTCCACGGGGGGCAGGGGGGGTGCTGTGGCTGGACTTCCAAGACCAGCTTTCTTTGGTTCGCCTGTGGGCACTACCATGGTTAGCCCGGGCTCACAGGCCTCGCTCGCTTCAAACACACCCTTTGATCATCGCATCTGTACGGGCCTGGGACCTAACCATAACCTCACGTAGGCTCTCCTTCCCATCCCCGCTTGTTGCACTGGCCGATAATCCCGCTTTCAGAGTGGACCTGTCTCCACATCTGCGAGCTAGATTCCCTGATGTCCGTCACCCACAGGCGTTTGCTTTACTCCGGGATGCCGCCTACATGCCACCCTGGGACCGGACACCTGAAACACCTCAGGAACAGGCATATAAAATTCTTACGTTCTGGTATTGCACTCCTGGGTTGCAATGCCGCATCGGGCTTCACTCCACCGAGCAGTGTTGGCGGTGTGACACTGAAGTGGGGGATTACTTACATACTTGGTGGTGCTGTTCTGAACTGCACCCTTTCTGGGAACTGGTACATTCCACTATTAGTCGAGTGACAGGTGAAGATCTACCGTTCACGGCTCAAGCTTTTCTCCTCTTACAGCTGTCCTTCTCCCGCCGGGGCCTTCGACACTCGGTGCTCTTACCCCTTCTACTTGCTGGGCGTTCCCTGGTGGCCTTGCATTGGTCGAGCGGTGATAGGCCTCAGTCATCAGCTTGGCTACAGAGGATAGAAGAGATTCGAACCCATGAGATCCTTTTGGCTTCGGAGACGGGTAAAACACCTGCCCATCTTCGCAAGTGGTTCCACTGGGAGGCGTTCCTGTCCTCCACAGATGGCCGTGCTCGATTTGCTTAGAAAGAGGCAGACTTGTTGAGGCAGTGCAGGGGGCTGGTTCCCCCCGGGCCCTGTTGCCCTACCTGGCCATCCTCCCTGACCTAATTCTATTGTTCCCCTTTGTCTCTCCCTGTACTGTCCCCTCTTTTTCTCCAACCGGTGATCTCCTCTTACACTTCTTTCTTTCTACAGAATTACCCTCCGCACCCTTCTGTCACCCCCCCCCCTATTTTTTCTTTCCTCTTTTTAGCTTTCTTATAGTTGCTGTTTTTTGGGGGGTTTTGCACTTATTTTATTGGCTTTTCACCGCATCGGAAGGCTGGGTTTGAATTAGCCACTTAAGCAAGCGGTGATAGCCCGAGCCTGATTTAGCAACACTCCTTTGGGAATGTTTGCCTCCCGGGCCCGATCCTCCTGATTTCATTTGATTTGTCACTACCGTTCCTGTTCTATTCCCCCTTCCCTTTTCTTTTCTCCCCATTTTCAACTTCGGTTCTTACTGGGTTTACCCCTTTCTGCACGAGACCTCGTGTTTAAATAAAAACTTTGATGTGTAAACCTACTTCGGATTCTACCTGTGATCTTTCGATTTACTTGATAGACCTATGTTGTATTCTACTTATTTTATTCAAAGTGTAACAGTACATCATAAAATAAAAGAAGTTTACATACCCCTTAAATGACAGCTTGAAGTCTTTTGTGGTATTTGTGGATAGGCTCCTTATATTCTCAGATGGTAAAGCTGCACATTCTTCTTGGCAAAAAGCCTCCAGTTCCTGTAAATTCTTGGGCTGTCATGCATGAACTGCATGTTTTGACATCTCCCCAGAGTGGCTAAATGATATTGAGGTCAGGAGACTGAGAGGGCCACTCCAGAACCTTCCCTTTATGCTGCTGTAGCCAATGACAGGTCAACTTGGCCTTGTATTTTGGATCACTGTCATGTTGGAATGTCCAAGTACATCCCATGAGCAGCTTCCGAGCTGATGAATGCAAATTTTCCTGCAATATTTTTTAACTGCATTCATCCTGCCATCAATTTTGACCAAATTTCCTGTGCCTTTGTAGCCCACACATCCCCAAACCATAAGCGATCCACCCCAGTGTTTCACAGTAGGAATGGTGTACCTTTCATCATAGGCCTTGTTGACTCCTCTCCAAATGTAGCATTTATGGTTGTGACCAAAAGGTTCAATTTTGGTCTCATCACTCCAATTGACTTTGTGCCAGAAGGTTTGAGGTTTTTGTTGTTTCTGTTTGGCTGTAAGCAGGATACTTTGTGGCATTTGCGTAGCAATGGTTTTCTTCTGGTGACTCGACCATGCAGCCAATCTTCAAGTGCCTCCTTATTGTGCATCTTGACAAAGCCACACCACGGGGCCGATTACATTCTTCACGGTAAACGCATCAATTTTTGCACGCAGCGTCAAACGTTAACGCGCGTAAATCAACACTGGTATTACAATCCTCATGCATTTTTTTTCATCCGTCAAAGAATAACGCGCGTAAACGGACGCGCAAAAACACGCGCACAGTAACGTTGCGCTCAGAAATCAGTGTGCGGACTGGTTTTTTTCACGCAATTCAGCCAATCAGAATAAAAGAACCTTAATTGTCTCATATTAAATTTTTGCACCTGTCAAAGTCAATCTGTGCATATATGCTGTATCCACCAAAAAAAACCACGCACAACTTTTCAAATTTATTGGTTTGGTATGTGTAACTATTAGGGATGCACCGATACCGATACTAGTATCGGTATCGGGGCCGATATTGCCGTTTGCACGAGTACTTGTTACTCGTGCAAATGGCCCGATACATCCCGCCGATACCGGAAGCCGGCGCTGGGCCGGCATCCGCGGGGCTGGGGAAGCTGGCCGCGTGCATGAAGAGCACGCGGCCAGCGTTCCCCTCCGGCGCGCCAAATACTCACCCTTCTTGAAGTTCCGGTCTCTGGGCAGTGATGCGGTCACGTGGCCGCCGGGCGCATCTGTGACGCTGCCTCCAGCCGAGAGGCCGCGTCACAGGAGCGCCCGGCGGCCACGTGACCGCATCACTGCCCAGAGACCGGAACTTCAGGAAGGGTGAGTATTTGGCGCGCCGGAGGGGAACGCTGGCCGCGTGCTTTACATGCACACGGCCAGCTTCCCCAGCGTTCGAGCTGGGGGTAAATCCATGAGACCTGGGGGCCAATCCATGAGACCTGGGGCAATCCATGAGACCTGGGGGCAAATCCATGAGACCTGGGGGCCAAGCCATGAGACCTGGGGGCCAAGCCATGAGACCTGGGGGCCAATCCATGAGACGGGGGGCCAACCCATGAGACCTGGGGGCCAATCCATGAGACCTGGGGGCCAATCCATGAGACCTGGGGGCCAATCCATGAGACCTGGGGGACATATCCATCAGAGCTGGGGCAAATCCATGTGAGCTGGGGGCAAATCCATGAGACCTGGGGGCAAATCCATGAGACCTGGGGGCAAATCCATGAGACCTGCCGCAAACCCATGTGAGCTGGGGGCAAACCCATGTGAGCTGGGGGCAAACCCATGTGAGCTGGGGGCAAATCCATGAGACCTGGGGGCAAATCCATGAGACCTGGGTGCAAATCCATGTGAGCTGCGGTCAATCTCATATAAATTTTTATATGAGATCTGTTCCTATTGGAAAGCGTCACATGACATTAAATAAAAGTATCGGTACTCGGTATCGGTGAGTACTTTTAAAAAGTATCGGTACTCGGTCTTAAAAAAGTGGTATCGGTGCATCCCTAGTAACTATACTTTGCTGTAATTTTTTTTTGGGCTGGTGTATTTGGTTTCGGCCAGGTCCGTCAGATTTGCCATTAACACCAGCTTTCAGGAGTTGCTAAAATTATGTGCGCAAAGGCTGTGCGTTACAAACTGCGCATAGATTGTAATACCATCCGCGTACCAGCGCACAAACGCATTTGCGCTCACGATGTTAAGTATAGGACGCGCAAAGTACAGTAAGCTCATGCAGTGTTCGCGCAGGTTCACCCGCGTTTGACATATACGCACGTTTGTTGCGCTGAGATTGTAATACGACGTTCAGCGCAATGGCTTTTGCCCCTCGCATTAATGCGTTTTTGCGCACGCGTTAACGTTTGCGTGAAGAATGCAATAGGGCCCCACATGTTTTCAGAGGAGTCCTGTATTTCACCTGAAGTTTTTTGTGGGTTTTGCTTTGCATCCCGAACAATTTTCCTGGCAGTTGTGGCTGAAATACTAGATGGTCTACCTGACCGTGGTTTGGTTTCAACAGAACCCCTCCTTGGAATATCCTTTTATATCCCATACTGGTTTATACAGTTCAACTAGCTTTTCCCGCAGATCCTTTGACAATTCTTTTGCTTTCCCCATGGCTCAGAATCATCAGTGCAGCACTGGAGGAGAGACGCAACGGTCTGTCAGGAGTCCAGAAACTCATTGAACGAACACACACACTACCTTTTAATAGCCATTCAAACCCATTTGTGTGCATGTTAGGAGGCCAAAATCACCAAGGTATGGAAACTTTTGATCAAGGTCATTTGGGTAGTTTCTGTTGTCATTCGGATTTAAAAAGAGTAAACACACTTGATAATAAATGGCTTCAGCCAAAAACTAACCATGAGTGAAAGAAATGTTTGTGTTATCATTTATATTTTCTGAATAATGGCCAAGAAATCATAAATTCGCCCAGGGTATGTAAACTTATGACCATAACTGTATATGGAAGTACTGAATCCTAGAAGGGAATAGGGATCTGCGCTGCTGGCTGAGGAAGAGTGAGAACGACAGAAGCTACATTAGATTCCTGATGCAGTTTGGTAGAATATAATTAAAGTACAACTGAATATTAAAAAGGTATCTTTTTTTTGTTAAACTTTGTTTATAGCCTGACCTAGAAGAAACCTTTAATAATACATGACCGTAACACTCAGCAATGTTATCTTAAATACCCCTATAAAATAGACCGATATCATTTTTCCAGTACCGATTACAGAATACATCACGATTTCTACACAAATCTGGTGTAAAAATTGTAAACCTAAAAATTAAGTGCTAGCAAAATAAATGGCAAAAACGCCACAAAACAACTTATATAAACACACACACACTAAAGGTCACTACTAGAATGCCAAATAATATTTTTGGTTATAGAATCTCAGCACTTTGTGTGGTGGGTAACTTCCAGCAATGTGCAGTGTGTATGAGCGTATCCCACATGGCACATTACTGTGGGGGGAAAAAAAAGCCTTGGTTATATCGGTAATGTAGAAATGCCGATAACGAGAAAAATCCTCCATACCGGCCCCTATTATCAGTAGACCCCTAATGTACATCCCAGCTCAATTCACCCGTCTCTGCTCTACTAAGGAGGTCAAGCTGAAATAATCCTTCTACGTTCTCCCATTCAACAGTACAGTCCTATTTGACTCTAGAATTGATATCTACAGAGGTGATTCACTGCGCTATTAAAACACCTGTGCATGTAATTGCTAGCAATTATGTTAGCGATGCAAGTACTTCTGAAAGCTACCACCCAACGGTTACTGGTGCATTTGTATTATGGCTATGTGTGTAGAGGTGAAGTATAGTAGTCCCATTACTAGATATGCCCTTGTAATTTACTATCCCAGAATGCAATGTGCTGCTTTAAAAAGGAGACCAAAGTGGAATAATACAAATTTAATTACAGGCATTGCAACGTTATTATGGTACAATTTACAATTATGAGAATATAAATCCAATATTATTCACATTACCGAATAACAGTAGCTCTTTGACTTGGAAATGAAAAATCATTAAACTCTTGTTATCGTGTTTAGTCCACTGACATGGGAATATCAAAAACAAAAGTCTATATGATTCTACCATTGGTATACTATTAATTTTGGAGTACTTTTGATCTGAATTACAGCTTTGCTTTGTTTTTGAAGAAATTCTTAATCGCATCCGAAGATTCTTTGGAATTTGTCCTTTTATCAATTAGCTCGCATTCCTTGTCACATACGTCATGAAGCTTCTCCCTTTCCACATCACGAATCAGCTGCTTAGAGGCTGCGATGCACTTAAGAAAAAAAATTATAGTAAGGAATAGGTTTATGCAAATCAATACTGCATTTATGAGACTTAGTAAGTGCTGGTAAATTATTATTTTATTTTTTGAGAAAGGATTTTACCAGGAAGGATACATTGAGATTTCTCTTGTTTTCAAGTATGTTCTGGGTGACGAGTATGTACTGTTAGGTGTCTTGCCCAAGGACACTTACTGGAGAGATGCTCTGGCTGGAATCGATTGCCAGTGTTGCCGCTCTTCCGTTAAATAGTGGAATTTCAGTGACATGAAAAGCTCAACAATGAGGCTTCTCCTGTTTGTATTGCTTTGCCATTGTTTGTTGGAATTTCAACACTGGTGGTTAATCAACAACCTCCTACATGATAATTTATATACCCACTTTCAGTCAGAAGTCAGCAATCTTGTCCCTCCAGTTGTTTTGGAACTGCATTTTGCACGAGGCTTTAGCACAGGGATGTCAAGCTCACGCCATGCCCCCCTCCATGCATACAATTCCCAGAATTCTTTCAATGCAATAGATAAGCATGGAATCTTGGGAGTCGTAGTTCAGAATCATCTGCAGGGCCAGAGTTTCACAGCCCTGCTTTAGTAGTTTAAGGAGTAGCAAAGCATCATGGATTGTGTAGTTCCAAAACATCTAGGGCTAAATTACAATCCTAGCGCTAAAATCCAGGCACTAGGGAGGAAAAACTGCGCCTGCAGTTTTCCCCCTAGCGCCTGCGTTTTAGCGCTAGATTAAAAAGCTGCCTGCACTATTTGCAGGCGCTAAGCCCCGGGATGCACGCGGCAGCGCTAAGCTCAGCCGCGCGCATCCTCTCAATGGAGTCCATAGGACCCCCCCACCCAGTCTTTCCCTGCTCCTGCCAGACTGAGGAGGCGGACAGAGCAGGGGTCCACGCCGTGGGACAGGAGGTGAGTATATCAAAGTTTGTGGGAGGTTCCTGGATGGTGCTAACGGATTCTGCAGAAGCGGAATCAGTGAGCACCAAGTCCTGGCTTTGGTTAACCGCAGCCGGACGTTAATCAGCGTTAGAACTTTGCACTCCCCACGTTAAGTAAATGGAGCGCAAAGTACAGTAACCTCGCGTTGAAACGCGCAAGATACCAAACGCTAACAGGTTACTTAACCCGTTAGCGTTTGGATTAAAATATGAGGTAAATACTTGGGCTAACGTTAATGCAGGTGAGTGCTACTGTTACTGCTCTAGGGGCCAAATTACATACTTGGCACTGTTTCTTAACCCTTTTATGGAGAAGTAGCCCTGGAGGTCTAAAAAAATAAATAAATCCCAAGTACCCCTGTCTTGAGAAAGTAATTTCTATTAATTGGGTGCGATGGTTTTGATGTGTGCGCAATGTCAGTATATGTGTTAGGAAGAGAGGGAGGGAGAAAGAAAAAAAAGAATAGGGTAGAGTCAGGGTGTTATTAAAATGTATGGCCAGAGACCCCATTTACCGAATGTACAAGTGCACAGGCCTGCACACACCCGGACCACACAGACACCAGACCTCAGATACATTTATACAAAGACACATCAAACCTCAGATACATGTATACCCAGACAGATCAGACCTCAGACACTAGGGCAACAACAGCATTCTGCCAGGCCCCTGCAGCTGGCAGTGTTGTAGCGAGCAGCTGTCAGCAAAGGTTGCTCAGCTGGGGCAGCGCTCTCGCGAGGGCTTACAAGGTTCGAGAAGATCAAAGTGAACCGAAATTCCAACCGCAACTGAAAAACTGCAGTATCGATTTGAAAAATTACCCAACGGCGAAAAAATGTTATTCATTATTATAACATTGTGGTTCCCACGGATGAGCCATGGGAACCAGAATGTAAACTGACAGTCGTGTGAAAATTCACACTGCTGGCTGTTTCAATGCCCTTTTGTTCCTAGGGCCCGTCTGTGGGAACTTGAGTGGATAATATTCACACAGCCAGCAGTGTGAATTTTCCCTCTGCTGGCTCTGTGAAAACTCCCGTTCCCATGGCAGAGCTGTGGGAAGCGGAGGGCAGTGAAACTGCCGGCGCTGTGAATTTTCACCCAGCCGGCAATGCTTTCACTACGGGAGTGCTTGCAGAGCGAAAATTCACACTGCTGGCTGTGTGAATATCCTCTCGTTCCCACGGCCAGGCCCTTGGAAAAAGGCATTGAAACAGCCAGCCATGTGAATTTTCACACGGCTGGCTGCCTAGTTACTAAGTATACATTGTGGATCCCACGGATGAGCTGTGGGAACCATAATGTGATACATTATTAACTGGCCGGCCTGAGATGATGACATTAGTTAATCAGAGAGCAGCTAGTGCTCCCTGATTAGCTGGAGGCTCGTCTCTGTCGCGGTTCGGGCGCGAGGAGGATGGAGCTACCCTGCCATCCTCACAGGGAATTATTTTCTTTACTTTATTTTGGGGGGGGGGGGGTTTGATACTTCGACTTTTTTCCTGGATTTTTTTTATGGATGGCCCATTTCCTCAAGCTGAAGTTGAGGAGGACCTTGGCTTCAATCAACTTCAAGAGGAGAAACAGCAGCCCCACCCTGGATTTTGTCCTGGTTTTTTTCCCTTGGATTTGTTGATTTTTTTTTTTATATTCCCCCGCCTGAACTTATCCCTGGATTTTTTTTTGTGGAAGGCCCATTTTGCCAAGCATGAAAGTGAGGACGTTGGCTTCAAACAAGATGGAGAGGAGATACAGCAGTCCCGCCCTGGATTTCTTTTCTTGTATTTGTGGATTTTTTTCCCACCTGGATTCAACCTTGGAGTCTTTTTATGGAAGGACAACATACCTGGGACTGAGGACTGTGGGTCTCTTTCAAAACAAGGTGACAACGAGAATGCCGAGTATGAAAGGAACGCTCCACTGAAAAGTGGAGTTCACTCTTTTTGCCTTTCAGGAATTGGGCAGATGCTGCTGTCTGCCTCATTATAATTTTAGTTATTTATTTGTTATATCTTAACCCTTTCGCTGCTGAGGCTTTTCCCGCCCCTGTGCTGAGGTCATTTTTACCGGTTTTGCTCATCATGTTTAAACGTGTTTTGAAGGCTTATTTTAGTATATGACCCAGACATATTATATATCGTTCTTTCCGTCAGACTCGGTAGATTCATAATATGTCATTATTATATGTATACGTTATGTCATGTCTGTATATTATAACAAAAAATGCAATAAAATATGTATTTTCAATAATTTACAATGTGTAAAGTGTTTTTTTTCACATTTTAACATGCGAGCAATTGCGGTTATATTTTGTATGGGGTGCGCTTGTTAAAAAAATTAGAGATGGGGTCTCGTTACATTTTTTTTTGGGGAAAATTACACTATTTTTAACAAACGCACCGCATACAAAAATCGTTAGTGCAGCATCATTGTTCACATTATAATTGAAATGGGAACAATATTGCTGCATTAACAAACCAAAAAAAATAAAAAAAAAAGTGTTTATTTTTTTTTATAATTTTTTTTAAATTTTTTTTTTTTTTTTTTTTTTTTTTTACAACATTTTTCACTTTCATGTTTGGTATCGTTGGAACGGCCATGCTCTGGCCGATCCAACCATACCAAAATTTAACCCCTAACTGCCACGGATCGGGAGATAGGGAGTTCCAATGAACTCCCTAATGAACTCCCTATCTCCACCGTTGGTGGCAGTTAAGGGTTAAGTCCAGGACTGGCGTCATCGTGCGTAGCACGATGACGCCAGTCCTCAGGGGGAGTTCCCGGAGGCTTGGCCGACATCCAAGATGTCGGCCAGCTCTGGGAAAGGATCGCGAACCGGCGCTTTTCAGCGCCGATTCGCGATCCAGCTCCCCAGGGGTTAATGCCAGGCATCATTTGGAAGGGCAGGCTGTGCCCTTCCAAATGGTGCCTGGGTTAACCCCCGCAGAGCCGCCGATCGGGAGGGAGAGAGGTTCGAAGGACCTCCCCCCCTCCCTTTCAGGTGCCTCCTCCGCACATGCGGGGGGGGCGCCTGAATTAGGTGTCATCGCTCTGCCGCGATGACACCCAATCCCGGCGGCTGTGGTCCCGGATGCGCGGCTGACATCGAGGATGTCAGCCCGCACCGGGGGGGCCAGCGATCGGCCGGAACCCGGCCGAACGCTGACCCCAATGGGAGGACGCGCTCAGCGCGTCCTCTGCATACCAGCGGGAATGCTGAGGACGCGCTCAGCGCGTCCTCAGCATCCAAGTGGTTAAGTTGCAATATGAATTACTTTTATTATTCATGCAGCTTGAGAACCTGAGATTCTGAGCATTCACCCAGAGAAAAGGTGACTGGGCAGCTTCTCAAGGTGAATGGGCAGATTCTCATGGTTACAGTTACAAGCATTTATAAAGCGCCAACAAGTTCCGTAGTGCTGTACAAAAGGGAGAGACAGAATAACAAATGAAGATAGACATTACACACACCAAACAGTAGGAGAGAGGACCCTGCTCGAGAGCTTACGAGAGGGGGGACACGCTAGGTGAGGGTGAATAGAGTAGAAGAAGTAACGGGGTGAATGTGGGCAGCGTGGGAAGAAGCAAGAAATGAACTATGGGGGATTAGGGAGTGAGCCGATGGGCTGGCTTTCAGCATCATCTTGAAGGACTGGAGAGATGGGGAAGAGTCTGATGTTGCGGGGGAAGGGAGTTCCATAGAGAGGGGGCAGCTCGGGAGAAGTCTTGAAGGCGGGAGTTGGGGGTGTGGGTACGTGGAGCTGATAGCATTAGATCATTGGCAGAGCGAAGTGGTCGGGACAGGATGTACCTGCTGATGAGAGGACATGTAGGCAGGGTCGCGGATAATGAGCTTTGTAAGTGAGGATCAGTATTTTGAATTGTATTCTGAAGGAAATGGAGCCAGCGTAGAGATTTACAAAAGGGGTGAGGTGTATGAGTCGGGTACAGGTGTTCATAACAGACTGCAGAGGGAGAAGCTGGGATCTTTTAAGGCCAGAGAGAAGGAGGTTACAGTAGTCAAGACGGGATATAATAAGGACTTGGATGAGCATTTTAGTAGAATCCTGATTAAGAACGGGACGGATGCGTGCAATGTTTTTTAGGTGACAGTAGCAATATTTGGTTAGAGACTGAATGTGAGAAGTAAAGGATAGATTGGGGGGACGTGGCCGGCCACTGAAGAGAAAAGTCGCATGCTACTGGAGCTCCGCAGTGTTGCGCTGTTCCAGGGACCTATTTCTGACCCTTGCTGCTGAGATACCTTCCCCGAGGTACCCGAGTGGCTGGCCATCAGGGGTGTGTTGACCAGAGCCTGATTTACCCCCCCCCTCCGGTCCAGAGACTCGCCAGTTGATGGCTGTCACTGGTGGGTGCATGTAGCTGGCGGCCATCTTGCGGCCTACCCTTCGGAGCAATGTCATACCCCAGCCTGCCTTTCCTGACGCATTACTCCCGATGATGACCATGAAGAGGGCCGAGGAGACGGAGGGCCCACGTCTCCCGGCCATAATGGATGCACTGCAGCTGTTCTTAGAGGACAATGAGCGTTCACTGACGTAGGGCGATATGCGCAGAATTATGGCGGTGCTGCGACACTGCTGAGAAGACGAGGCTGTGCTCAGCAGGGTTCACAGAGGTGTTTGGCCTGACCGGGATCCGTGATGCTGCATGGTCCAGGAGGAGATGGCAGCTGGTGAGCTGTGGAGTGAGGGCAGAGATCCAGAACCGTCAGTTTCACATCAGGAGAGGCTACCGTTGCAGAGCCTTGAGGCACCCCAACAGAGAGAGGAAGCGGTGGTGAAGAGACACCAGCGAAAGAGACACTGAAGGAGCGAAGAGAGAGATAGGAAGAGAACCAGGGGAGAGCTGTGTCACTGAGGCAGAGTTGATGAATGGGAAGAAGATCAAGGACTCGGATCATTCACTTTGAGAATTTTTTCGGCGGCTTATGGGATCGATTCAGTGGGTTTGCGGACGGAATTTCGGTGCTTTTTGAATAACCCTGTATGTTGCGGTGCATCAGCTTCTGGTGCTGATCTATTGGATTCAACACCAGAGGCCAATAGACAGCGACATACATTGCCGTTTGGTGCAGTTCAGCGCTGTGGCATATGTTAGCGCTATCTAAAGAATTAGAATAAAATCTGTCAATTGGCCTGTGGTGTTCCAATAGATTCCGCAGCACCACAGACCAAATGACATGGCATACAATGACTTTAGCTGTTCATTTTTTGTCATGATTTTAGATGTCAGACGTCAGGATTTTGCGTGTTGGGACGTTGTGGTGTCGCGATTTTGACCTACACACAGTTTATAGGTGGCTCATTCTCTATATTTTGCTTTGTGCTAATTGGCGCTAATGATAATAGGATTTCAAATACTTACATTTTTGGGGAGTTTAGCATAAGCTTTAAGCCTTGTCCAAACTTCACTCTGGAAACGGTCATCAGGGAAAACTTCTGTAACTAGCCGTGCATTGCAGGCTTCATGTGCTGTCAACTTTTTGTTGAAAAGCAGCATCTCAGCAGCCTAAAATAAAGAGAAATTAAACATTAGTGATTTGGTGACAGATTACTTTGACCAACTATTTGGATTTGTTACTTCATATAGAAATGTAAACTCCAATGCAAGTCAATATATAATAATGGAGTACACCTAATCTTAAACAATATAGTTCCTTTTGTAATGTTTGAAACCAATGACAAAAAACCCCCTGAAAATTGCCACCTGACATAGAATATTTTAACCATTAACAGAAAAAGCTTTAAAATTTGTTTATTTAGCACAATGAGGTTGTCATTCTGCTCAATAAACTAATTTTAAACTTCTGTAATAACGCAGGAAACACAGTGTACCAAACATTGTAGGTTTAAAGACCAAAGGATGGTTTAGAAGAGCATAAGGATATCCAGAATTTACGTTAACTGCCATCATCCTCAGCCAGATGTCATCTTGTTCAGAGTGATGGGATTTGTAGCCCAGTCTATTGATGGCCAGCACTTCCAAGCCTGTCTGTTAATGACTTTAACCTTAAAACCTTTATGCCCTCTTTCTAAAATTCCAAGGGAATTTTTATTTAACGTTACAAGTATTTATAAAGCGCTAACACGTTCCGTAGCGCTGTACAATGGGGGAGACAGAAATAACAAATATACATACAAGTTAAACACTAGACATGTGCACAACGAAAAATTTTGTTTTGTTCTGTTTTTCAATTCATTCAGGATTATCCAAAGAGATCCGAATTGCTTGAGAAAGGTAACCGAACGCTGAAAATCAGCGTTCGGTTACCTACCTTGGCCATTCGGCTATCCAGAGAGCAGGCAATTCGCCAAATAGTGGCGAATTGCCTGAACATACGGTGCCTGTTCGGGGGCAGTGAAATCCCCATGAAAAAGCACTGCTTCGGCTATTCAGAGAACACAAACCAGCAGTGAAAGGTTCCCCTAATGCCCTGCCATTCGGTGGTTTAATTCGGCAAGTTAATTCAGGAGAATCCCATAGGCTTCAATGTTAAAAATATTCCCGTTTTAATTCAATATCTAATAAACCGTTCATTATAAAATTCTGCAGTAAAGAGTCTCTTTAAAGCAATTTTCTGATTTTTTTTTTTTTTAAAAGTCAGATTTTTTTTTAAAAAAAAATTTCAGTTTACTTATTTTTTTGTAACAGCCCTTTTTATTATCATTCCCTGGACCTCCTGTGTAAATTTCAGACATTTTCGCTCAGTAGTTTCTTTGCAAACAGCGTTTCAATTTCACATTCATACAAACGGTTTTGCTAATTTATTCACCTCCCTCTTCTGCGGTCTCAGCTGCTTCGGCTGTGTGTGATCGGCTCCTGCTCGGGCTTTTCGACGGGTTTATCCAGATGTTTTTGTGGCTTTTCAGCGTGCATTCGGTGGGTTTTGCGGTTAGTTTTCGGCAGGTTTGCAGCAGCTTTTCCCTGCAATTCGGGGACCCTGTGGTACTTGCTGACTACACCGCAGGGTCACCGAAATGGGATCGGCAAAAGGAACCGAATTGAAGAGAACGAAATGTCACTGAACGTGCAGTGACTATTCGAATCTCTTTGGATAACCCTGACAATGTTACTGTGATCTGTATTTCAGGTTGATTCGTTATTTCGTTTTTATTGGTAATTTGTTTTTCGGATCAATTTGTATTTCATTTTTATTAATTCTTTCAGAATGTGAAATGGATTAATTAGATTAAAAAAAGGTAAAAATAAAAAAGCCTAATCCCCCCCAATCTTTGGTGCTGGAACCTATTCAGTATCAAGGACCGCAGCATACTTTTCAGCACCAAGAATAGCTAAAAATTAGGGTTAGGAATTCTAACCCTAGTTTCTAAATTAGGCCAGCGTATTGAGGTCATTGCGCCAGGTATGATGACGTCTGTTTCAGGCACACACCACCCCCACACACTCCCTGCTCTGGCAGTGTAAGTACCTGAAGGGGAGGGGTCCTTTGGACCCCTCCCTCTCCCCATTGCTAGTCTCTTCCCTCTCTCCATCTTTCTTCCTCCTCTGCACTCTGACCTCCCCCTCTTTCACCACCTCTCTTCACCTACCTCTCCCCATTAGTTAGGGATTGTTCATGTGTTTAATCAATGAAAGTATGTGCCTCTGTTGTTGAAGCATGCCAACATACCTCTATAATCACACACACACACACACACACACTTTAAAATAACTTTGGAGACAGGTATTTAGGAATTAAAAATTTTTTTTTTTTTTAGATCTCTAGGGGTACTGCTCCTTAAGATTGTTGAGAAACACTGCCCTAATGGAAAGCCTTCACTGCCAACCACTTACAGAGACCAATGTTACAGACTTACCATGCCTGGTCCCATAATTTTAGGAAATGTATAGGAGGAGCATCCTTCTGGATATATAGCCAGCTTAGTGAAGGGTGTCAGGAATGTTGCCTGCATTGAAGAAGGAAAAACAAATTAAGTAAAAAAAAGTAGAGGTTTTTAGTAAACAGGGTTAAAAAAGGGACACTCTAAGCTTTGAGTTCAATCTATGTAAATTGAGTGGTCATAGTGTCCTGAGTGTCCTTACCTTTCTCTCACCCATCGGGGGGGGGGCTCTCAAAGAGCTGATTCAGCCCTCTAAATGCACAGGCTTGGCCCATTCCAGAAGCTCAGATCAGCAAGATCTGATGTGAACTCCAGGCATTGGGACAAGGAAGCGGGAACCAATCTCGGTCCCATCCCGTTTGCTCCCAGCTGCTGGATTGGCTGGGCACCTACGGCCACTTGACATGCTCCAACTTGCAGGATGCCGGCAGCATGTCAACCCCTAACATTTAACCCCTCCATTCCCCACCTGTTCTGTTTTAGCGCTAGAGTATGGGTGAGCAACCTTGTCTCTTCAGTTGTTTTGGACCTACATCTCCCATGATGCTTTACTCATTAAGCGGTTAGCGACACAAAGGAAAATGTGGTTCTAAAACATCTGGAGGGCTAAGTTTGCTTTCCCCTGCCCTAGAGTGCACAGCTGTAGCACATGACAATTTATTTATTTATTAAGTATTTTGCCAGGCAGGATTAGGATTTCCCTAATTTTCAAGTATGTCCTGGGTTCAAGAATATTGAATTTGTACAGTTAGAGATTTATACAGCGCAAGCATATTCTGTAGCACTTTACAATGGGGAAGCACAAACAGGAGACGAACAGGAAAATGAGGAAAGACAACTCTGCCCGTAGGATAGCTGTCCAGTTAATACAGCACTTTAACCAAGTGCTCAGCCAGTTGCTGTATTATCACACACATTTGATGCCCGTTTGAGCTCAATGTCCAGTAATTGCTGACTATTCATTATTAATTCATTCAATGGTTTGAATTTACCTGCAGTTAATCGTAGTAAATCAAAGAAAATTAATTTTTTTAGCTGTTTGTATACAACAACTGTACCAAGAAGAACTACCAGAATATTTTATATACAGTCAGGTCCAGAAATATTGGGACATCGACACAATTCTAACATCTTTGGCTTTATACACCACCACAATGGAGTTGGAATGAAACAAACACAATGTGCTTTAACTGCAGACTGTCAGCTTTAATTTGAGGGTATGTACATCCAACTCAGGTGAACGGTGTAGGACTTACAGCAGTTTGCAGATGTGCCTCCCACTTGTTAAGGGACCAAAGGTAATGGGACAATTGGCTTCTCAGCTGTTCCATGGCCAGGTGTGTGATATTCCCTCATTACCCCAATTACAATGTGCAGATAAAAAGGCCCAGAGTTCATTTCAGGTGTGCTATTTGCATTTGGAATCTGTTGCTGTCAACTTTCAAGATGAGATTCAAAGAGCTGTCACTATCAGTGAAGCAAGCCATCATTAGGCAGAAGAAACAAAACAAAACCATCAGAGAGATAGCAAGAACATTAGGCGTGGCCAAAACAACGGTTTAGAACATTCTCAAAAAAAAGAAATGCCCCGGTGAGCTCAGCAACACCAAAAGACCCAGGAGACCACGGAAAACAACGGTGGTGGATGACCAAAGAATTCTTTCCCTGGTGAAGAAACCACCCTTCACAACAGTTGGCCAGATCAAGAACACTCTCCAGAAGGTAGGTGTATGTGTGTCAAAGGCAACAGAGGGTTCACCACAAGATGTAAACCATTGGTGTGCTTCAAAAATAGGAAGGCCAGATTAGAGTTTGCCAAACAACACGTAACAATGCCTTCACAGCATAGGCGACTCTACAGGGGGGCAAGGGGGGGCAATCGCCCCCCCTAGGTTATTCCTTGCCCCACCATGTGCCCCCCCACCAAAAATCAGCATCCAGCTTCCCACACGTCTTCGGACCAACGTATCTCCGTCGCAATGATTCGTATATGGACGAACTAGGTGTCATTTGAAAGGGCAGATTCTGGCCTTTCCAATGATACCCAACATGACCATCTTCAGTGCGAAGTAAATGTCATAAAACATTGAATAAAAACGTGTACTTAAACATTTTCGCAGGGTTGAAATGGCTCAGCAGTGAAATGGTTAATGTTCAGACTATACACTACATTGTGTATTACGTTAGTTTTTGCCTTGGTTTTCGTTGTATATTAAGGGTTAATGGGTAGGCTTCATCCCTTACAGTATACATTTGTTTTTTCCTTGATTAATGGCATTTTACGGGTTGATGGGTAGCTACATGCCTCAGTGTATTCATTTCAGGTTTTCCCTTGATGAGTGGCATTTTACGGGTTGATGGGTAGGCTAAATGCCACATTGTTTATTATTTTTATTGTATTTTCCTGGGTTTATGGCATTTTCGGGGTTATTATGGAAGTTAGAATCTAAAGGGTCTAATGATCTTTAGATGCTCTGCTTTTCGTCACATTTCGGGGAATTTATTTTGCCGAAAATAAGGTGAATTCCCTATTTAGCGAATGGTCACTGTAATTTGCTAAAAGTGGAGTCGCTGAAGCAGCAATCAGACATTCAGCGAAAACTGCCGAATTGCGTCAAATAAAATATTGAATTTAAGTATCAGGTTAGTACAACCAAAAGGCATCATTGCATCACATTACTCATTGCATCACACTACTCTGGGGTTTTGGAATCTTATTTATATATACTTATTTATGGCACTATTACCTGGTGTGAGCTAACCCTTGCGTCGGCGTGATTTTGCGTTAGCGCCAGGTTAATGGAGTCTAGCGCCTGACCAACAGATCATTTGCCTCCCGCTACAAATGGGAAAAATCACTTAGCGCGTTGCTATTAGCGATTTGTACCACAAACTTACTGTACTTTCCGCGTCCTTTACTTAACATGGGAGCACTAGAGATCTCTAGCGCTTTTGCAGCTAACAGATCAGGCTAGGGTCAGACTGAGACAGTGCGAACGCGCGTGCAGGCGCACTTAATCACGGCCGTAGTAGCAGGCTAGTACGGTTGTACAGAGTGCGCTGCGTCCGCTAGCGGCGTGTGTGCGTGAATTGGAGATGTCAGACACTGCTAATGTCCGGCAACATAACGTCCAGATCACAAAGTGTTTTATTGATGATCCGTACAAAATCACGAACGCAAATGCGCATAGTATGACGCTATCGCGTACTCCGTGAAAAAATGCGTCCATTCGTTCGAACGCACTTTTTCACAGACAACGTGAAAATGCATTCGTCTGACCCTAGCCTAACTTGATGCCAGCGCTAAATCAATTGAGGTGCACTATTTGCAACATTTTACCTGCTGCTCAACCATGGTGCTAACTCAAAAAAACAGAAAAGCCAGGTCCTCGTCCAAAATTAATATGCAGCACAGGTGTTCTCTTGCCCCATACACCATAGTAATGGATCTGGCCAGCAATCTCGCTGCTGTTGCAGTCGGCTCTATTATAAATGTCCTTTATCCACATATATCCTAATTCTAATATATTGCCTAATTTTAAACATTTTAAGCTGGGGGTTATTCATAGTATGTAAGCAGTTGATTATTAGGGTGACTGCGTGGACCATGTTTAAAGGGAACATGGATAAGTTTTGCCCTGAAACATGTATTATTTATATGCTGTAGCAGGGAAACTTTTGTCGGCTCACCTGGCCTTCCTTTTGGATCTATTAAATGCATTGTAATGATTCTACATGCTGTTAGGTGGCATTTATCATGCAATGTCCATCAGCCTTAATATATGTGTGCATATAAACATGGATGATATGGCCACCGTGGAGGATTTTAATAATGCAGGGGTGTGAGGATATTCACTGGATGTGTTCATATTCAAGCTTGTGAGGGCGGGGGATAGGTATGGAAAAGAAAAACAGTTCTATCCTGTACACAACCGCATTAGCGGTGGGTCTCAGCCCGGGTCTTAGAGTTTCCCTAGCGTGCGCCAAACGACCTTGTTCATGGACTACCCCGGACAAGGTGATCTGTTAGTAGGTCGTCAGGCACTAACAGGGTTATTCAGAAAGCGGTGAAAAGCAGGAGAATGACTGGAGAATAGAAAATTCTAGGTTAAAATAGCCGATTTGGAGAGTGAGAGGAATGGGAGAATTTTTCTGGTTTGGCTATTTTGACCAAGAATTTTCCATTCTCCAGTCATTCTCCTGCTTTTCACCTCTCTCTGAATAACCCTGTAAGTTTTAGCAACTCGCGCTAAATTTTTCCTTTAGTGAATGCGTTTTAGCTCACACCAGGTGATAGGCCCCTTAGTTTTATTCAGTGGTGTGATTTAGTGGTGAAAATTATTAGTGCCCCCCCAGTTTTGACTGCGGTATCTTCTGTGCCCCCCCTAAATATTGTTCCTAGAGTCGCCACTGCTTCACAGTACTGGAACAAGATCCTATGGACAGATGAGACCAGATCAGCTTGTACCAGAGTGATGGGAAGAGAAGAGTTTGGAGAAGGAAAGGAACTGCTCATGATCCTAAGCATACCATCTCATCTGTGAAGCATGGTGGTGGTAGTGTCATGGCGTGGACATGTATGGCTGCCAATGGAACTGGTTCTCTTGCATTTATTGATGATGTGACTGCTGACAAAAGCAGCAGGATGAATTCTGAAGTGTTTCGGGCAATATTATCTGCTCACATTCAGCCAAATGCTGCAGAACTCATAGGACGGCGCTTCACAGTGCAGATGGACAATGACCCAAAGCATACTGCAAACGCAACCAAAGAGTTTTTGAAGGGACAAAAGTGGAATGTTATGCAATGGCCAAGTCAATCACCTGACCCGAATCCCATTGAGCATGCATTTCACTTGCTGAAGACAAAACTGAGGGGAAAATGCCCCAAGAACAAGCAGGAACTGAAGGCAGTTGCAGTAGAGGCCTGGCAGAGCATCACCAGGGATGAAACCCAGCGTCTGGTGATGTCTATGCGTTCCAGACTTCAGGCTGTGATTGACTGCAAAGGATTTGCAACCAAGTATTAAGAAGGGAAAGTTTGATTTATGATTATTATTCTGTCACATTACTTTTGGTCCCTTAACAAGTGGGAGGCACATCTGCAAACTGCTGTAAGTCCTACACCGTTCACCTGAGTTGGATGTACATACCCTCAAATTAAAGCTGACAGGCTGCAGTTAAAGCACATTGTTTCATTCTAACTCCATTATGGTGGTGTATAGAGCCAAAGATGTTAGAATTGTGTCGATGTCCCAATATTTCTGGACCTGACTGTTTTATAAATGAATGTGCAGCAATGGAATTTATACCAATAGTAGAATTCGGCAGGCCCTGGACTTGTTCTGCAATCATGTAACAGTCACATCAAGAATAAAGTTTAAGCCCACGTGGAGATTTCGCTGAACCAGAACCGCAAATTAATCTATTACGTTATTATTTTCACCATCAAAACAGAAGAAATACAAATTTATTTAAAAAACAAAGCTTTTGACATGTGGGTACAAAGACGAATAAGGACATTTAAATCTCACCCTTTCGGTGGCATAAACGACATCAAACAGACCAAGGATTGTAACACCAATCCCTATAGCAGGTCCATTCACCACAGCAATGAGAGGCTTTGGGAAATCAATGAATTTCTTCACAAAGATTCTAGGTAAAATAGTAATGAAAGGCACATAACAACAAAGTGTAAATGTTCACAAAGTAAAACGGAATGTCTGATCAACAGCAGGAAATAGTGCATGAAGAAAAAAAATCTGATTTAGTTTCTGTGAATTAGTAACAGATATTCAATCTAAGGATTTACCATATTAGAAACAAACCTGTCAATCATTAAGGCATGTCAAACAACTTTATCATTTGTCAATTGGGTTTAGCTCTATTGCATGGGCATAGGACCTGCCAATTTCTTATATGGATGGAATCTTTGCTTTAGTGGATCACTGTAATGTTAGTCACCCAATTTCTATAAGAAGAGTACGGGATAAACGAATAAACCGAGCTTCTTGGTGTGCAGTAGTTTAATTATATGATGTCTTACAGTGAGAAGGACCCCCAGATCTTCATGGGTTCCTGCACGGATGTAGATGTTATCAAGACTGTATGTTACAGGTTTCAGAATGAAAGGGTTGAAGGCTTGTTATCCGTGCGATGGGACAATTTGCCTCTGCAGATATCACTAAAAAGGTGGTGGCGCCTTGTCAAGTCCATTCTGATGTTACATAAATGTATAAAAGGTGGTGATATCAAAAGGAAGCAATTGGAGATAGCACAAAAGCAATGGAGGCAGTGCACGTGACTGATTTTTACGTGCATTTTCTGTATTTTTATGTGTATTTTATGTCCAATTCTGTATTTTGCAGCCATGTCATATTTGCTGCCTTCACAATGTTTTTTGGGGGTTTTTTTGGACAAAAAGAAAAGGGAATTGTTTGGTGCTGGGTATAAATAAACCCACTATTTTGTCACTGAGCAGAAAAAGGCAAGAGTCTGTGTACTGTGATTCGTTAGGATCCACATTGAAGAAGTTTTCCTTGACATCGGCAGGCTGGTTTAAGAATTTAATGGCCATTTAAGTAAAACTAAAATCTTTCATGATCATAATCTCCTTTCATGTGCCTTTAACAAATTCAGATGACTGATTTTATTATTTTTGGGGGGGGAATGTATTTTACCATGAAGGATACATTGAGATTTCTCGTTTTCAAGTATGTCCTGGGTGGCGAGTATGTACCGTTAGGTGTCTTTCCCCGAGGACGATTACTGGAGAGGTGCTCCAGTCGGTTAACAACTGTACAAAGTATTTTTATAGGAATGGGCAAGAGTACAGCAGCCTATAGGAAATGCATATGTAATGACGTTAATGACATCATGAGGAGGTCTGTCACTAATTACTACACATCACGCTACTGCTCATCTTGACATTGGGTGCATGATCATATTGGCTGAATCCAACAACAGATTTAAAATGTTTTCTTGTAACAAAGTAAGTAACTATTTCAATACCTGAAAGGATTTATATTTGCTCGTGACTGCTCTTTTCTTTCCAGTGCATTGGTAAGATCACTACCACTAGTAAAATAATCACTGGTTCCTGTCAAAAAGAGGAAAGATTTTACTTAAATTATTTCTCATCAATCCACAGGTGTCAGAACATTACTACAACAGGCACTACTAGAGTCTTTTAAGTAGTAGTTATCGAATAACTAACAGTTGGCCAAGGGCCTCTTTTCTGTTTCTGTTATTAAATACCGTTGCACAAGGTTTTATTTCCTCCTTTTATATTCTTTGTTCCAATTACTCACAAACCATTTTTGCCTGAAGTCTACATTACTTGTCATGGGGAATCTGTATAAAGTTATAGCTCGCGTGAAAGTAGACAAAATAAAAGGTTGGACATTCATTTAGAGCAATTCACTATTGGATAGTTCGTATAATTTCCTGGAAGATGCTTACAGAGTTTTCCCGCTTTCGTTAACACTAACAGGTCTATTCAAAGAAAGGTGAAACTCAGGAGAATTAACTGGACAAGTGAAAATTCTAGGTCAAAATAGCCAAACCAGAAAAATTCTCCCATTTAGCTCACTTTCGACATCGGCTATTTGGTCTAGGTCAGTGATGGCGAACCTATGGCACGCGAGCCATAGGTTTGCCTCAATACCGCTCCCAGCAGACGTCTTCCTCCCAGCGCGCGATGGCAAATGATGCTGCCCGGCCGCTCGTTGAGGTCATCCACCCGCGATCGAGGAGTTAACTCCGCGATCTCAGGAGATCGCCGCTAGTGCATCTCAACGAGGAGCCGGGCAGCATCATTTGCCAGCGCGCGCTGGGAGGAAGACGTCTGCTGGGAGCTGGCGATGTGCCTGTTCGGGGTCAGGGGTGATATTTACTAACCTGTACAATGGGTAAACAAATGACAGATAATTCTAGCTCTGTCAGCCTGGCTTTTGTATCTGCTGTACATCAACACTGAGGCGTGGGGAACGGAGCAAATAAAATGTTGTTTTTCCTCTGCTCTGAGAAGTCGGTTTCATTTAGTGGTGCGTGTAGGTGTGTACTTTGGGGGGCACAGTTTGTTATAGATCTGAGAGCAAAGATTGACTAGAAAATCTGTTTCAATGGCTGTCCTGCAAAGGATGCTGCAGATTGTGTGCTCTCACGTGTAACCGATCAACTAAGCATCCCTAATTATTTTCAGGCACATATATCCATGTGTGAGCTGGGGGCCATATATCCATGTGTGAGCTGGGGGCCATATATCCCTGTGTCAGCTGGGGTGCAATATATTCATGTGTGAGCTGGGGGTGCCATATATCCATGTGTGAGCTGGGGGTGCCATATATCCATGTGTGAGCTGGGGGGCCATATATCCATGTGTGAGCTGGGGGCCATATATCCATGTGTGAGCTGGGGGGCCATATATCCATGTGTGAGCTGGGGGGCCATATATCCATGTGTGAGCTGGGGGGCCATATATCCATGTGTGAGCTGGGGGGGCCATATATCCATGTGTGAGCTGGGGGGGGGTCATATATCCATACTAAACAGAATGTGAAAATGTATCCCCAAGAGGAATAGAAACTGCAGTTCACAGCACTCTCCACCAGCGTGCTAAGGTATAAACATCTAGGAAAAAAATATAGAACATGCAGTACAATACAACCTTATAGATGGTCAGATATTTTTGATGATACAGGATCTTCAAGTAAGTGCAGAGCCTCTAAAATCAGAGCATACACAGAAACATAGCATAATACTGCCAGATATTTAATAAAACATAAAACCACAATAAAGAAGCCACTCACATAATTAGTGGCACACGATGTATAAAAGTGTGCAAAAGCGCATATTAAACCAAGTCGTTCAAATAGTCACCACAGCCGGAAAGACGTTGTCCTTAAAGTGTAGTTTCTGCAGGAGAGCCTGGCCAGGATACCACTCCGTGCTGAGAAGTCCAAATACCAGGTGGAACCACAGTCCTTCAGAACGACCAATTGGGGAACCGAAGACCTGGATCCATCCGAAGTGAATAATGGACGATCCGACTCGCGGATGAATAATGGACGATCCGGCGGGCGAACGAACGAAATAGCGGAAACAAGCAAGTCAGTTCGACGCGTTTCGTCCTCTGACTTATTCATGAGTTCATGAATAAGTCAGAGGACGAAACGCGTCGAACTGACTTGCTTGTTTCCGCTATTTCGTTCGTTCGCCCGCCGGATCGTCCATTATTCGTCCGCGAGTCGGATCGTCCATTATTCACTTCGGTTGGATCCAGGGCTTCGGTTCCCCAATTGGTCGTTCTGAAGGACTGTGGTTCCACCTGGTATTTGGACTTCTCAGCACGGAGTGGTATCCTGGCCAGGCTCTCCTGCAGAAACTACGCTTTAAGGACAACGTCTTTCCGGCTGTGGTGACTATTTGAACGACTTGGTTTAATATGCGCTTTTGCACACTTTTATACATCGTGTGCCACTAATTTTGTGAGTGGCTTCTTTATTGTGGTTTTATGTTTTATTAAATATCTGGCAGTATTATGCTATGTTTCTGTGTATGCTCTGATTTTAGAGGCTCATATATCCATGTGTGAGCTGGGGGGGACCATATATCCATGTGTGAGCTGGGGGGCCATATATCCATGTGTGAGCGGGGGACATATATCCATGTGTGAGCTAGGGGCAATATATCCATGTGTGAGCTGGGGCAATATATCCATGTGTGAGCTGGGGCAATATATCCATGTGTGAGCTAGGGGCAATATATCCATGTGTGAGCTGGGGCAATATATCCATGTGTGAGCTGGGGCAATATATCCATGTGTGAGCTGGGGGCAGTTATATCCATGTGTGAGCTGGGGGCAGTTATATCCATGTGTGAGCTGGGGGCAGTTATATCCATGTGTGAGCTGGGGCAGTTATATCCATGTGTGAGCTGGGGGCAATTATATCCATGTGTGAGCTGGGGGCAAATATGTCCATGTGTGAGCTGGGGGGCAATATATATATCCATGTGTGAGCTGGGGGGCAATATATATATCCATGTGTGAGCTGGGGGGCAATATATATATCCATGTGTGAGCTGGGGGCAATATATATATATCCGTGTGTGAGCTGGGGTCAATATATTCATCTTACACTGTGTTTTTCTTTTAAGACAAGCACATAATTAGGTGTTTTTTCTAAAATAAATCAGTATTCAGGTCTAATTGCAGGGTTGGCACTTTGAGACACATAAGTTGGTTCAGTGTTTTTCCTCTGCTCTGAGAAGTCGGTTTCATTTAGTGGTGCGTGTAGGTGTGTACTTTGGGGGGCACAGTTTGTTATAGATCTGAGAGCAAAGATTGACTAGAAAATCTGTTTCAATGGCTGTCCTGCAAAGGATGCTGCAGATTGTGTGCTCTCACTTGTAACCGATCAACTAAGCATCCCTAATTATTTTCAGGCACATATATCCATGTGTGAGCTGGGGGCCATATATCCATGTGTGAGCTGGGGGCCATATATCCCTGTGTCAGCTGGGGTGCAATATATTCATGTGTGAGCTGGGGGTGCCATATATCCATGTGTGAGCTGGGGGTGCCATATATCCATGTGTGAGCTGGGGGGGCCATATATCCATGTGTGAGCTGGGGGGGCCATATATCCATGTGTGAGCTGGGGGGGCCATATATCCATGTGTGAGCTGGGGGCCATATATCCATGTGTGAGCTGGGGGCCATATATCCATGTGTGAGCTGGGGGGTCATATATTCCATGTGTGAGCTGGGGGGTCATATATCCATGTGTGAGCTGGGGGGACCATATATCCATGTGTGAGCTGGGGGGCCATATATCCATGTGTGAGCGGGGGACATATATCCATGTGTGAGCGGGGGACATATATCCATGTGTGAGCTAGGGGCAATATATCCATGTGTGAGCTGGGGCAATTATATCAATGTGTGAGCTGGGGCAATTATATCAATGTGTGAGCTGGGGCAATTATATCAATGTGTGAGCTGGGGCAATTATATCAATGTGTGAGCTGGGGCAATTATATCAATGTGTGAGCTGGGGCAATTATATCAATGTGTGAGCGGGGGGTAAATATATCCATGTGTGAGCTGGGGCAATATATCCATGTGTGAGCTGGGGCAATATATCCATGTGTGAGCTGGGGCAATATATCCATGTGTGAGCTGGGGCAATATATCCATGTGTGAGCTGGGGCAATATGTCCATGTGTGAGCTGGGGCAATATATCCATGTGTGAGCTGGGGTAAATATATCCATGTGTGAGCTAGGGGCAATCATATACATGTGTGAGCTAAGGGGTAAATATATCAATGTGTGAGCTAGGGGCAATTATATCAATGTGTGAGCTAGGGGCAATTATATCAATGTGTGAGCTGGGGGCAGTTATAGCCATGTGTGAGCTGGGGGCAGTTATATCCATGTGTGAGCTGGGGGCAGTTATATCCATGTGTGAGCTGGGGGCAATTATATCCATGTGTGAGCTGGGGGCAATTATATCCATGTGTGAGCTGGGGCAAATATGTCCATGTGTGAGCTGGGGGGGCAATATATATATCCATGTGTGAGCTGGGGGGCAATATATATATCCATGTGTGAGCTGGGGGCAATATATATATCCGTGTGTGAGCTGGGGTCAATATATTCATCTTACACTGTGTTTTTCTTTTAAGACAAGCACATAATTAGGTGTTTTTTCCAAAATAAAATCAGTATTCAGGTCTAATTGCAGGGTTGGCACTTTGAGACACATAAGTTGGTTCAGTGATCCAGTTTGGACACTCTGGCTCAAAAAGATTTGCCATCCCTGGTCTAGGTTGTTCTCTTCTCCTGATTTTCAACTTTCTCTGAATAACCCTGTAAAAATCACAAGGTTTTTTAACTTCCAAAATAATTATGGGAATTTTTTTCTAGTGCTGTGGTTCCAAAACCTTTTTGGGTTGCAGTCTCCTTGGCTCCCAGGCCACATCCTTAGCACCCAGATATACACCTCTCTATTTTTGTATTAGGTATACTGCAAATTCAAAAAACAACATCTAACCTATAAACACGTAGAAAACAGACTCCCCCTTTTTCTTTAACACCCCTCTGGATCTTTCCAACACCGGCTTCAGGAATAGCTGATCTAATGTAAACGAGGTCTATACCTGGTCAGCAACCTTGGCTCCCTGATGTTTTAGGAACTACATTTCCCATGTTGCTCAGTCAGCCTAATGGATGACTGAGCATCATGGGAGATGTAGTTCCCAAAACATCAGGGAGCTAATTTTGCTGACCCCTGGTCTATACTAAGACTTCAGATTCAAGTAGGGGGGAGAAAGGTTTGATACCTTGCCGATACTTTTTTTCCCTCCCCTCGTCTTTTTTGTGCAACTTACAAAATCAGTGCAATAATATTTGGCAGATAAGAACATCCCCACATTTGAAAGCATGATAAAAAGTGGAAAACTAACATTAAATAAAAATCATGAGTATTGTCAAGAATCAAGTCCTGAACATATGTTACCAGTCAAAACTGTTAAAACAGAATCATCTGTTGCCGCTTCCTCAAGGGCTGCAATCAGTTCATCAGTCATCTAGAAAAAGGAAAAGAAAAATAAGAAATATAATTATTAAGATGTATATTTTATTCCAGAGATTGTACATACGCAAGAGTAAAATACATCAGCTTAAACCGGTGCACAGATTAGATATGGGAGGTTTTTCATGATATTGGGCACAAACCATCAGACACTTTGCAGCCACTTCCTGCCTCGCACACACAATACTGTATATAAAAATGGTATGTCTTTGTGAAGGTGTCACTTCTGTAGGATGTACATTATTCACATGCTCATAAAAACCTTCAGTGTTGCCCATGCCAAATGTGGAGGCTCCTGGGACATCCCAGGAATTCTTTGTTCTCAGATTACACAATTCGTTCACCTCGATTAAATAGCTGTTGGAGGCTGAATGATGCACCCTATTACCGAAACAAAAATGCTGAGCAGGAGTTATGAGTATTTTGCATGTGAGCATTTATTAAAAAGAATTTCCTGATTTTCAAGGCAATTTCCTTGTGCAGTCACAGCTTTCTGCAGCTACTATAAAGGATAGCCATTAACAACGGGTACAATTTTCATTGTGCCATTGCCTTCAAACTTACTGGAATCATGGGAAATGAGAAGGTTAGTGCAGCATCCTTGTTCACATTATAAATGAAAAGTGAACAATAGTGTTGCATTAGAGAAAAAGAAAAAATATTATTTTTACATATTACATGGTCAGGTTTGTTGTCATCCTCACACCCATTGACATCATCGCCTATGGGCGCGATGACGTCAGAAAGGGACTTCTGCCAGGCAGGGAACTCCCTATGGTGGAGATACAGAGGTCAGTTGGACCCCGTAGCTCCTGAAACATAAAATGTTAAAAAGGCAGGGCCAGCGCTCCCACTAGGCAAGCTAGGCAGCCGCCTTGAGCTCACTGGTGCTTAGGGTGCAGGGCAGGGATCAGCAAGGGGACGACCGCCTGGCCAGCGACACACTCTGGGTGCTGGTCAGTGGTGTATTTTGGCCTAGGCCGGCACTTTCCAGGGGGCGGTGGCCCGCACCGGGTGGCCCCACCACTTAAAAAAAAAAATTCTCGTTTGCAAAGTATTTTACCAGGAGAGATTTCACTAATTTTCAAGTATGTCCTGGGTAGGCAAGGCCTAGGCTTTCACTTTCCAGGGGGCAGCAAAAGACCTCACCACTAAATGGGTTACTCACAAAGCACCAAAATGACGCCAACATTTTGGTGTTCTGTAGTTCCCTGCACTTAGGGGAATAAAATTTCCCCACCCTGCAGTGAATTCACCATTCACCGCAGGGTCCCCAAAGTGCATGGAGTCGGCTGCTGAATGCTGCCACCGCAAATCCGTGGCCTGCAGTTTTCAAAAGAACTACTGAACGAAAATGTCTGGAATTTACATATAAGATCCTATGATTGATAATGAAAAGTTCGGTTACAGAAAAAAGAAAAACCGCCATTAAAAAAAAAGCGGGGGAAATTTTGCCAAAAAAAATCTGAAAAATTACTAAAAAGGTACAAAAAAAAAAAAAAAAAAAAAACCAACAAAGCCTTTTTACTGCAGATTAAAATAATAAATGGCTTATTAGATATTGCATAAAAACGGGAATATTTTTAACATTGAAACCTATGGGGTTCGCCTGAATAAACCTGCTGATTGAAACCACCGAACATCAGGGCATTTCACTGCCATTTCTCTGCTGTTCGGGGTCTCTAAATAAATAGATTAACCATTACTTCTTTATGGGGATTTGCACGGCCATCAAACAGCACCGTACTTGCTGGCATTTCGCCAAACTTGTGTGTGAGTATATCACAGAGCAGTGGTGTAATTAGGGGAGTGGCGGAGGGCGGGCCGCCCCAGGTACCAGTGATTATTGGGGTGTCATTAGGGGGTACTAGGAGGTGCCACTGTCACTGTGTGTCAGCTTTGAGCTGTGTTCTCAAACAATGAGCAGCGGAGCAGGGCGTTTGCATACGGAATAAAATCGAATAGAATAAAAATCCCCCTCTCCTCCCTCCATAGCTCCGCCCCTGCCCCGCAGCAGCTCTAGGAGAGGGGAGGGGGATGTGATTTGTGTGCAGAGAGACAAGATGACAGTAAAGGGGGGTATCAGCAGAATATGTCTGCTTACTGCTGTTTAAAGTGGACCTTTCCTTAACCAGCACTGCAGTGATAGAAATTGGTCATTGAGCTGCCTAGCTCCTGGTGAGGCTGCGTGCGTGCAGGTCACGCGATCCGGACAGTCAGGTGGTACGGAGTCTCAGTACCACCTGACTGGCTGAACCACGTGACATGCACGCACGCAGCTGCCCACCCTTTCGTTAACACGGACTCTCACTCTATTCTGGACTGAACACCCACCGGGAAGGGAATCAAAGCCACGGTGCACCCTCTGGCTGATCCCACTGCTGCACCCCACTGCTGACAAGATGGCTCCACGCACAGGCACAGCCGCGATCCTAACGTGGCCTGGAGGGACCTCCTGCTGAGTCCGTACACAGTCCCTGCTGACTCTGCACACTTCCCTAACGCGGACGGAGGCTGGTAAATATAGAATAAATAATTGCTGTGGGCTCATATTCACTCGGTTTGCTGGGAGTTTTATTGCAGTGGATTCTGATGCACTCATAGACACCGCACATTGCATTGCTGTGAGTTTTATTGCTGTGGATTCTGTGATTCACTGTAATATGCAGTGTGTGTTTTATTGCCCTGGAGCTCTGGGATACGCTCATACACACTGCACATTATTGTGAGTTTTATTGCTGTGCAGTTCTGATATGCTCATACACAGTGCCCATTTCTGTGGGTTTTATTGCTGTGCAGCTCTGTGATACGCTCATATGCAGTGCACGTTTCTGTGGATTTTATTGTTCAACCAATTAGAGCGGCTGTGATCCAGTATACTTGACATGCGTGGCTGTTCTTTGTAAAAATGTTTGAATTTAAAACCTTTCATAATTTTATTTATCTCGATACATTTGAAATGGTATACAAAATATACAAGTAGGCACTTGGTATCCACTTTTAATATAAAAAGAGAGGAAAAGGCGGAGCTCTAAGAGGAAAAGGTGGAGCTTAAAGAGGAAGGGTGGGGATTAACCAGGAAGAGGTATGCCCTTGACAGGAAGGGGTGCCTCAAATTTAAATTAGGGGGTGCACGAGTTTAGTCAGGCCTAGGGCAGCACAAAACCTAAATACACCACTGGTGCTGGTGGCTGGCCACATCCCATGGACAGCCACCAGGACCCTTGATCTCTGCATCCCTGGTGGTCCAGTGGCTGTGGGTTCTGAAATGCGATCTGTGCTTTGTGTACAGACCACATAGCTCATTCCACACTGTAGTCTAACTCGAGCACCAGTAATATCTGATGACCTGTCACCTGACCGACTGTCAGAGAGAGCGCTGGAGGAGGTCCGTTGAATGGTCATCAGCGACTGCCGGCACTCAAGTCCAGACTCCAGTGGGACGTGATTTGCGTTCTGTACACGATGCACAGATCGCATTGCAGAGCCCACAGCGACTAGATCACCAGGGATGTATAGACTGCAGAATGAAGTGGCCGCTGGCCCAGTGCAGTATCACTGGACTGTCCCCCCTCTGCCACTGGATCACCAGGGATTCAAGGTTGACCGTCTCCCTGCAAAAAATAAATTTTAAAAAAAGTATGCAGGAGAGGGCGCAATATATATAAAAAATTTTTTACTTTAACCCTTTCGCTACTGAGCCATTTCACGCCTCTGTGTG
The DNA here is from genome assembly GCA_009667805.1 of Leptobrachium leishanense. NCBI lineage: Eukaryota > Metazoa > Chordata > Amphibia > Anura > Megophryidae > Leptobrachium > Leptobrachium leishanense. The sequence goes on along the minus strand of CM019067.1, from coordinate 151,121,486 downwards.
GAGCTAATTTTTACCGGTTTCGCTCATCATGTTTAACCGCGTTTTGAAGCCTTATTTATTATATGACCCAGACATATTATATATCGTTCTTTCCAGCAGACTCGGCAGTTTCATAATATATCACTATTATATGTATAAGTCATGTCCTGTCTGTATATTATAACAAAAAATGCAATACAATTTGAATTTTCAATAATTTACAAATGTGTAAAGTGTTTTTTTTTTCCACATTTTAACATGCAAGCATTTGCGGTTATATTTTCTATGGGTTGCGCTTGTTAAAAAAAAAAAAAAAAAAATTTGAAATGGGGTCTCGTTACATTTTTTTTGGGGGAAAAGTACATGATTTTTAATAAACGCACCCCATACAAAAATCGTTAGTGCAGCATCATTGTTCACATTATAATTGAAATGGGAACAATATTGCTGCATTAACAAAACAAAAAAACACTTTTTAAAAATAGTTTTTTAGTTTGATTTTTTTTATTAAATTTTACATGGTCATGTTTGGTATAGTTGGAAAGGCCATGCTCTGACCGATCCAACAATACCAAACATTAACCCCTAGCTGCCACGGATCGGTAGATAGGGGGGTTCCAATGAACCCCTCATCTCAACCATTGGTGGCAACTAGGACTGGTGGCAACTCCAGGACTGACATCATCGCACTATGCACAATGACGCCAGCCATCAAGGGGAGTTCCCGGAAGCTTGGCTGACATCCAAGATGTCGGCCAGCTCCGGGAGCAGGGCCGGATTTACCATTAGGTACAGTATGCATGTGCCTACAGGCGCCTGCCACAAGGGGGCGCCTTGCTCTATGTGTAAAAAAAAACAAGAAAACGACATTTTGACAATTTGCAATCATTTAGACCACTGTATCTCTGGAGCTCTAAGGGCTAGAGGGACATATGAGGTATCATTGGAAAGGTCAGTTTATAGCCTTTCCAGTGATATTAAATATAACCAGGTTAGATTTATGTAAAAATAAAATAAAAATAATAATATAAAAAAATTAGAAAAAGAATATTTTAATAACACGGCAATATTATTCAGTTTACAATTATAAAGTGAACAGTGATGCTGCACTAACTCACTTCATTTCCCACACTGCCAGCAAGTGACTGTGTATCTGGTGAAGCAACGCATGGTTTGCCAAAACCTAGACCGTGGTGCTGTAGTGAGGAGGGACAGGGGGACTTTGGAACCTGCATCCCTGAATTGTACAGCACACAAGGTTAAGTGAGGTGTCATTGGAAAGGTCAGAGTCTAGTCTTTACATGGTCATGTTTGGTATCATAGTAATGTGTAAAAGTAAAAAAAAAATGGAAAAGTAAATGCAAAATATTTTTTTCTGTTTTACAGCAGCAGAGGCAATATATGCTTTTACATATAAAACAAACAATGCTGCTGCATTCACTGCCCTCCTCCTTTAACCATTCTACCCCACTGACTCTCTCACTCCCTGCCCCCTGTTCTACTAGGTCTTCCTTTTCTACAGTCTCGGATGAGGATGTAACAGAACTTCTTATGTCCTCCTACCCGACCACCTGTCCACTTGATCTCAACCCCTCACACCTTATTCGGCCTGTCCAACCAGTTACCGTCCCTGCTTTGACTCCTATTTTTAACTTCTCCCTCTCCTCTGGAATATTCTCCTCTGTATTCAAATGTGCTTTGATCTCCCCATTCTAAAAAAATCCATCTCTTGATCTTACCTCCCTCTTGAACTACTGTCCCATCTCTCTGCTCCCCTTTGCCTCCAAAATCTTAGAACGTGTGGTCGATAACCAGCTCACCAGTTTTCTTGCTGCTAACTCTCTACTCGATCCGCACCAGTCTAGCTTTCGCTCCCAACAATCTTCTGAGACTGCTCTAACCAAGGTGACTAATGATTTGGCTACCGTCTTAACCAAAAGATCACTTCTCCCTGCTTATTCTTCTTGACCTTTCCGCTGCATTCAACACTTATGATCACCCTCTCCAGCTCCTCAAGCTGCGTCAACTTGGCCTCCGTGACATAACTCTCTCCAGGTCCTCTTCCTGTCTCGCTTTTCGCTCCTTCAGTTTCTCCTTCCCTGGTGTCTCTTCACCACAAGTTCGTCTTTCAGTTGGGGTACCTCAAGGCTCTGTTCTGGGTCCCTTACTCTTCTCGATCTATACTGCCTCTGTGGACAACCTCATCTCTTCCTATGGATTCCAATATCACCTCTATGCTGATGACACCCAAATCTACCTTTCCTCTTTCGATCGCTCTCCTCCGGTGTTGGACCGTGTTACTGCTGGCCTATCGGCTGTCTCCGACTGGATGACGTCCCATTTCCTAAATCTCAACCTTTCTAAAACTGAACTTCTCATCTTCCCTCCCTCTAAAACCTTCATTCCTGTGCCAATTTCTCTTCAGATAAATGGTGCCACCATTACTTCTACCTCTCAAATTCCAATACCTCAGGGTCCTCTTGGACAATCTATCCTTTACACCTCACATTCAGTCTCTAACCAAATCTTGCTATTTCCACCTAAAAAAACATTGCACGCATCCGTCCCTTTCTTAATCCAGACTCTACTAAAATGCTCATCCAAGCTCTTGTCACCCGCCTTGACTACTGTAACCTCCCTCTCTCTGGCCTTAAGAGATCCCAGATTCTGCCTTTGCAATCTGTAATGAACGCCTATGCCAGACTCGGCTTTAAGACTTCTCCCGAGCTGCACCCCTTCTGTGGAACTCCCTCCCCCGCAACAGACTCACCCGTCTCTCCAGTCCTTCAAGAAGTCTCTGAAAACGCATTACTATAGAGAAGCCTATCAGCTCACTCCATGATGCCCCACTGTCATTTCCTGCTCCATCTTCCCATACAGTCCTCATGCAACCCGCTACTTCAAATACCCTATTCATCCTCACCTAATGTGTCACCCCTCTCCTCTATTGTAAGCTCTCGACCAGGGTCCTTCCTCCTTCTGTTCCGTGTGTGTAACATACATGTATATTTGTTACAGCAAACAAAGATTGTGCTCTTTCCCAAGATAGAGGACATATGATGGTATAATAACCTTGTAGATCTCAAAATCGTCCCCTCCAAGTGACGTACAGAGATAATGCAAAAAAAGGAATTGAGATCTACAAGAAACGTAAACAATAAAAAATAATAGTGTAATACTGTAAAACAGTGTATATAACACGCAGCCCCTGCTAGAATCGAACTCACAGGATTTAAGATTTTTTTGCGCACATAACGTTGCCCCTCCTTTGGGTGCTTTGTTGTTTAAAAGCCCAGGATGTTGTCCTGTGGGAAAATGCCTCCACCAGACTTCAGGTAGCGCCACTGCTTCTGGGATGAATGCCACAACACCATTCAGAGAAGGATTTCCCTTAGAAAAGGATTTTACCAGGAATCAGGAATTCGGTTTTAAAAAGTATTTATTCCAGACCATACATCCGACGCGTTTCGTCAGCCCTTAGGCTAACTTCATCAGGGATAAAGATACTCATACACCCTCCCCTCCCTTTATAGTCCCCTGTCCCCCGGAGCATCAAATTTCTCTCCAATTTCAGAGGTGTTCAGGTGTTCCTCCTGTGCTACGGACGCGCTGAGCGCTTCCTAGCACAGGAGGCAGCAATCAGCCGGGATTCGGACTGATTGATGTCCCCCCCAGTGCGGACTGACATCTAGCATGCCCAGAGAAATGTGAATAAATAGAAAAAAGGAGTCGAGCGGCCCCTTTGGCCAGGACATTTGTTGCCGCAAAGTTGATAAAGCCGGGATCCAGTGGCGTCCCAAGGGGGGGGGGTGGCCCGCACCAGGTGATATTACCTCCTAGGGTGACACCCAAAATAAAAAAAAAGTATTTCACCAGGAAGGATGCATTGAGATTTATCTCATTTTAAAGTATGTCCTGGGTAGGAAAGACCTAGGCTGGCACTTTCCAGGTGGCAGAAAAAAAAAACCACTACTAAAGCCCGCGTCAGACAAGCGCACTTTGTAGCTTTTCAAAATTAGTCAATACAGAACAACACACGAAGCATGTGCGCACTTTTTCACGCGCGCGCAACGCATGTTGCAATGGACACCAAAATGGGATCAACGTGAAAAAGCTAGACGGACGTAGAGAAACAACTGCATACAGTTTTTTTTTTCTTTTTCTCAACATCAGTCAAAATTAACTGATGGTACAATGTAACCACAATCTCATCAGTTAAAAAATACATCTGTTACTGTGTGCAGTCAGTGCTTTCGTCTGACCCCAGCCTAAAAGGGGTTATTCACAGGGCACTGAAATGATGCTGATATTTCTGTGTTCTGTTGTTCCCCACAGTTCGGGCAATCAAATCTCCCCACCCTGCGGTGAATTCACTATTCACTGCAGGGTCCCAGAAGTGCAGGGAATCGGTCGCCGAATGCCACCAACCCGCCACAAACACGCTGGACAGCCACCAAACACAGCTACCGAGCCGCCGGACACCACGCTGACCAACTGCAATAAAAAGCTGACAAGCTGCCGGACGTGTAAAAAAAAATAAAAAATTACGATTGACAGTGTCAAATTTGAAACGCGGTTTTAGAAAAAACCTACTGAACGAAATTGTCTGGAATTAACATACAAGATCCTATGAATGATAATAAGAAGGTCTGTTACAGAAAAAAGAAAATATGCTACTTAAAAAAAAAAAAAAAAAAGGATTTGCTGAAAAAATTCAGACAAAATTCCTTAAGGATACTAAAAAAAAAAGTTAAAAATTTAAAAAATAAATAAATACCTTTTTGCTGCAGATTAAAATAATAAACTTTATTAGATATTGAATTAAAATAGGAATATTTTTAACATTGAAACCTATGGGACTCGCCTGAATAAACCTGCCGAATGAAAACACCGAACAGCAGTGCATTTCACTGACATTTCTCTGCTGTTCTGTGTCTCTGAATAGATTAACCTTTGCTTCTCTATGGGGATTTCACTGCCGAACAGGCACTGCATTTGCTGGCAATTTGCCAAAATGTGTGTGTGAGCATATCACAGAGCTCCACAGCAATAAACCTCACAGTAATGTGTGCTGCATATGAGCATTCAGTGTTACTGTATATGGGAGTTTTGAGTTATGAGTAGGTGTAGTTAATTTTTTTTTTTTTTTAAAACTCGGGAGGGGGGGGGGGTGGTGACACTAACCCTAAGGACGCCACTGACGGAACCGGTGAAACATGTCTTTCATAATGGCATATACGTAAATATTTTGTTTGTAAATAGCATTTTAGCAGTACACGTTTTTGGTGAGCATTCTTATTAGGATGTAGACCGTATGGTTCATGGTCGGGTATTCAAGGTGTTAGACCCAGTTTGGGTGAAACATTGGTTGCCAGCTGTTTGTCGTCTCCCTGGAGGAGGTTGATGAGCCTCTATGAAAGCCAGTGAAAGGGTAACAATGAGCTGTTGGCTGCAAGTGGTTAATCAGCGTTTTTTTTCACGATTCAATACAGTGTGGTTTTCTGGCCATACCCAGGACCAGGTTTTATCTGCAATATTTATTGTGAGTTGCAATTTGGTAGGTAGCAACTTTGCTCGTGGATTCATAATTCACTGTTAGGAGTAGCATTAATAAAAGGATGTACTTTTAGTCCTAATATTGCAAATTTAATATATTATGTTAAAGAAAACATTCATGAAGCAATTGTCTGATCAAGTATTGGTTATTAAAGTGAATGTGTGGCAGGGTTTATGAGTTGGCAAATTTTAAGTACAAATAATCTTTATTGCCTCAAACCGCTCCTCCAATTAAAATCCACAATCAATCACCAACCATCATTTATGGCCCAATCTTTACAAGTACGTGTGTTCATTGTGTATTTAGTGCTCAGTTGTATTTTTTAGGGTTTGCGATATTTATTCTGCCTCCCTGGCAAAGCTGTGAGGCGTGGGCACTGGAGACTAGTAAAGTCTGTATTTGACCAGTACTCACACGATGGAAGTTCAGCAGACAGTGTCAACTCAGCAAAACTGACACGTAGAAAGATGAATCCAGTTGAAACCTTTACTGATCAGACTGACAATCTTTGTAATAGTGTACAGTAATGCAGGTGAAAAGACATTCGTTCTGTCCAGCATAGAGCTAAAATGGCTGATAGGTGACAGGAAGTACCCAGAACTAGACACTGAGCAAAGGGGTTGAAACTAGCTGAATGCAGCAAGGGTAAGGAAACTCAGCAGGGACAAAATAGCTATGAAATCATAACAGTAAGCAGTAAAAGACAGATTCAACACATAACATTAAAATATACAAAATAGGGGGCGTGGCCTGGACGGCAACTAAGATGGAACTTGAGAGTGCAGCTCTGTACCTCCACCGCGCCTATCATCCGCTTTCAGCCGTGTTGAGACATCATGGGTCGCAGCAAAAAGTCACCCGAGGACCCCAGCAAGACTCTCGTGGGACCTTTGGACACATTTCTCCGCTCATTGGCTACACCTGCGCCGGACACGCGGCCTGCACGTGGACCTGAGGCGCCAAAATTACACACGGAATCATCCATGGCGGACCACGTTACGGAGCTTATCGAGGGACGCGGCCATCTTCCAGCTTATTGCCACTACACTACCAACCCGCGATTATGTGCAGGATCTGCTGGATGCGGTAAGGGAGTCACTTAACCAGGATCTGGCCACGATGCGCGAAAATATGGGCGCACTGGAGGCACGCGTGGCAGCAGCGGCCCGAGACACCGATCAGAATGGCCCTACCTTAGCCCCGAGAGACCTTCAGAATGCTTCTGTGGTCACAGAGGTTTGGCGCAGGCTGGATGACCTGGAAAATCGGTCCCGCCGCAACAACATCTGCGTGCGGGGCATCAGGGAAACGATCACCGACCTAGATGCATGTCTGGCGCACGTCTTTAACAACATCCTGGAGGACCGTGCGGTTCACCCCTCAAGCTTTGACCGAGCGCACCGGGCCTTACGGCCCCGACCCAGTGACACTGCACCACCGCACAATGTGATTTGCCGCGTGGCGGATTATAAACTTAAACAGGCGGTTATGTCTGCAGCGCGGCGCCAACGTATATGGGAAATAGGAGGCGACCGACTAGAGATCTACCCGGACCTGGCCCAATCTACTCTGCAAGCACGCAGGGCCCTGCGCCCACTGACATCGTTATTGAGCTCCCGTTCTGTGCTGTACCGCTGGTCTTTCCCGTTCGCTTTGGTGGCCTCTACTGAAAAAGGGTCCGCTTCAATTCGCTCTATAGCGGACATTCCGGAGTTTCTGAGCACGTTTGAACTACCAGTGCTTCAAATCACTGATTGGATTACGCTATGCGAGGAACCGCACGCCGTTGCACGCACTGCTGTTGGCCCGCTACAGAGGCGAAGGGGGAGATCGGGGTGTCATCGCCGGCGGCGTTCACCCCCACCTCGGGTGGGCAGTGTTGTAGAGGAGGACACCTCTTGAGCTAGATGCCAAGCATCTTAGCTCTGGATGCGGATGGACACCAAATTTTTTATTTTTTCTCTCTCTTTTTTTTTTTAAGGTTCTTCAGAGATGGCATTTATTCATGGGCGACACACGGGGGAACCTGTCCTGTGATGATGTTTGGAGACCTCACATTGGGACACTACTGTCTGTGGGGTAGGTGGGGCGGAGGGGGGGTGGGGTGGGTAGACTGTCGACCAGGACACGTACACCGCCGCATATGGAAGCTTGCACAGCGAGGAGTTACGCCGACCTTTGTTACTCTGCTCTCTGCTTTGTCCCCGAAGTGAGGGATCATTTTTGAAGTGATTATGGGCAGGGAGGTTTTGGTGGGGGGAGGGGGCGGGTGACTTTGGACTCTCTCTACTCTTCACGAACATCACGTAATGATAGGCTGCTCTAAAGGATGACCCCCTCTCCGCCGGACGAGGCCGCAGGGTGGCATTCAGGGATTAAACGGCGGGAGGTATGATTTCATGGTGAGGGGGTAGGGCGGGAGGCAGGGAGGGCGGGGAAGGGTGGGCGGGATGGGTTTGAATGCTGGACAGCGCACCCGAAAACGGCAGCCACTGTTACGCCTTGTACGTGCGCATGACGTCTGATACACGGGAAGTGACTGGGCTGGGAACGGGAGAATGCTCAGGCTAGCGGGCTCGCTGGCTGCTTCTCGCAAATGTTGGGATATGGGGGAGGGGGGATACAAATTTATTGCCTCACGATACCGTACCACGGGCCACATGTAATGGGGCGGGGGTGGGGGGGCAAGGGGGTGAGGGGGTGAGGGGCGAAGTTGGGAGGGTTGGGGGATATATTAGTTTTGGCCGTTGTTTGATACACCTTACGACTCGGGCGGGGGGTTGATATGTTGGGGTTTTGGGACACTGACCTGTTAACAGGGCAATTATAAATTATGATTTTTGGATTAAGCTGGGGGGGGGGGAATGTATTTTGTCTGGTATCCTATTGAGATCCGTTTGCTACAGCTGATGCTTTCTTTGGATATGTCTGGGGGGTTTTAACTCCCGGGGATAACATTGGTAACATCCGAGGTGACATCCGTGCTCCTCTACAATGTTTGTTGCGACTCATACTGGAACATGTCTCCGAACAACGTTATGCTCTTCTCTTTCTTGTTGTTATTGCCATCCGACGCTGTCTGAGGATACTTCCTTGATAGCACCACACCCCATAGGTGGACGTCTATCTCTGGGGTGTTGAATTGGGCTTGGCCCGACACTTCCTCCACGTGACGTTGAATACCTACCAACCTTTTCTTCTTTTTTCTGTACTCTCGCTCACCTCTCTCCACTGCTCTAGAGCCGCCCTTGCGGTACTTCGTCCCCCCCTTTTTTTTTTTTATCCCCCCCCCTCTCTCTTCCCTCCTACTCTCTCCCCACCCTCCTCCCCCTCGGAGTGTTGGACCGCGCGTGTGCTTAGCCGGGGGGGGGGGCAGTGCTGCCTGGTGGAATTCCCAGGATGGCCACAGTGGGGGATGAACCCTCTGCCTGTTTCAGACCGCGGGATCTTACCCTGGTAACATACAACGTGAAGGGTCTTAATACACCGGAAAAGAGATCCCGGCTTTTAAGGGATATGTTTCTGATGCGCGCCTCTATTGTTATGCTGAAGGAGACACACTTCCGTGAAGGTGCGGCACCGTTGTTGCGGGATCACAAATTCCCAGTGGGCTACTTTAGTAACTATGTAGGAGGTAAATCTAGAGGAGTCGCCATTTTGTTCGCCAGCGACGTCCCATTTGTTCTCCGGGATAGTTGCACGGACGACCAGGGCAGATATCTATTCATGAAGGGGACGATTGCCGAGGTAGTTTACACATTTGCCACGATTTATGTCACCAATGTCGCGCAATCGGCCTGCCTTGCCCGTATCATGTCGAAACTGAGGCGCTTCCAAGAGGGCATTGTTATTATGGCTGGCGACATGAACGCAGCTCTCCACCCCCCTGTGGATACCTCAGGTGGTACGTCGGCCTTACCACCGCACGTACTGCGTGCTCTGAGACGCTCTCTACATGACATGCGCCTTGTAGACACCTGGCGAGCCTTTCATCCGGGGGAGCGTGATTTCACCTTTTACTCGAATCCATCGGGTTTCCTTGCGTCTGGACTATATTTTCTTGGAACAGTACCGCCTAGACCTTGTGGTGGAGGCGACCATACACCCCACCACGTGGTCGGACCACGCACCGGTCTCTATACGCCTGACTTCACTGCTGTTTCGTCCTCGAGACCGAATATGGCGACTTAATGTTTCGATGTTGTCGGATAGGGAGATAACGGCTGGAACACGTGACGTATTAACCAAGTACTTTGAAGAAAACTCGTCCTCGGGAGTAGCGAGGCCCGTGACTTGGGAAGCCCATAAGGCGGTAATCAGGGGCTATTTTGTGAGTAAGGGCACGGCATTGAAGAAGGCTAGAGAGGGGCAGAGACTTTACCTACTAGCTGAAATTCGCACGTTGGAACTGCGCAGGAACGGGGACACTGATGCTGAGACCCAAAGTCAACTACTGTTGGCGCGCTGCACCCATAACGACTTGCTTTCCTTGGACCTTAAACAGGCAGCAGCCCGCACTAAATGCTTTTCTGCTCTAAATGAAAACAGACCAGGAAAATTACTCGCCCGAATGTTACGTAAACAACGGCAACTGGCCTATATTCCGAAGATACGCACCTCCGCGGGGGACATTACGCTTAGACCGGAAGAGATATCGGCAGCCTTCAGGACTATTATATGTCCCTCTATAACCTACCTGACACTAACCCACCTTTGCCGGGGGCGATAGAGGACTATCTTGCTGCTAACCTTCATGTTCGCCTTCGGGACGCGGAAGCAGAACAATTAAATGAGCCAATCACCGCCGGAGAAATCGCTACAGCTTTAAAGCTCGCAAAAAATGGGAAAAGCCCAGGCCCAGATGGACTCCCTGTGGAGTTCTACAAGGAATTCCGCGATCTCCTCATACCTCACATGGTGTCGACCTTTAACGCTGTTACGACTGAGACACCTTTCCATCCTCACACCTTGTGTGCGACAATTACAGTCCTACCCAAACCGGGGAAAGATCCCTCAGAATGTTCTAGTTACAGACCTATCTCACTACTCAATAGTGATATTAAAATCCTGGCCCGTATCTTGGCTGACCGGCTTAAACAGTTCCTTCCCGGCCTGGTCCATCCGGACCAGGTGGGGTTCATTCCAGGCAGGGAGGTGAGGGATGGCACACAAAGGGCGATTAATGCCGTATCGGCAGCTCGACGTTCTGGGCAACATCTTCTCCTGCTCTCCACGGACGGGGAGAAGGCGTTCGACCGGGTCCTTTGGCCCTTTCTTTTCCAGACACTAAGGACTCTGGGACTGGGCCCAGGTTTTTTAGCCTGGGTCCAGGCCCTATACACCGTACCCACAGCCAGAATTAAAGTTAATGGTGCTCTCTCTGCTAGCTTCCAGATATCCAACGGCACGCGCCAGGGTTGCCCCCTTTCCCCATTGCTCTTCGCTCTGTCCCTGGAGCCGTTCCTTGAAGCGGTGCGACGCAACACCGCGATTCCAGGTATGAAAGGGGCTCACCATGAACACAAAGTCACTGCGTACGCGGATGATTTATTGTTCTTCCTCACGGACGTTCGCCAATCACTACCGGCGGTATTGGGCACGTTTGAATCTTATGGCAAATTGGCGGGCCTTAAAATTAACATGACCAAATCGGAGATTTTGAACGTTTCGGTACCGGACGGGGAGGCCGCGAGACTGCGGGACACATTCCCCTTCCACTGGTGTGACATTAAGATGAGGTATCTCGGGATTTGGCTTACACCGACTCTGCAGTACCTCTTTGCGCTCAACTTTCTTCCCCTCCTGGGGACGATCCGTGACGACTTGATATTATGGAACAACAAATTACTTTCATGGATGGGAAGGGTGGCAGTGTTCAAAATGAACGTGCTTCCTCGCGTTCTCTATCTTTTACAAACTGTCCCAGTTGCACTACCGGGGTCCTTCTTTAAATCATTCCGGTCAGAAATGATTCAATTTGTGTGGGCATGGCGAAGACCTCGATTGCGCCTGTCGGTCTTATACAGACCAAAGGAGGCAGGCGGCTTGGCGCTACCGGACTTACTCACATACTATAGGGCGACACAGCTTAATCGGCTGGTTGACTGGTCCTCTACAGAAGGTAGGAGAGGGTGGTTGGACATGGAAGGAGCAGACCTGACGGTACCTCTATGGACGGTACCATGGCTGCCACATCGAGCAATCCCGACTGCGGTACGTACTCACCCCTTAGTGGGGAACACCCTACGCCTCTGGGACCACTTGAAATTCTCCCATGCACTCTCATCTAGCCCTTCCCCTCTACTACCACTGACATCGAACCCATCTTTCTCCCCCGGGGTTCGCCCAACACTCCGCCGTCACCTTGCAGAGGGGACTAGACTTCTCGCCTTACACGTGGCCCACATCCCTACGCCAGAGGCTCTCACATCACGTAACAACCTCCCACCATTGTCCTTTATGGATAGGTTTAACTTTCGGCAAATTCGTCATTATCTCAGCTCCCTCCCGGAAGGACATAAACTGACACGCGCGCTCTCTCCCTTTGAACGATTCTGTTCTCTTGGACTAGCTTTGTCTCATGGCATCTCCACCCTATACTCTCTTCTCCAGTCGAGAGACTCGGACCCTCTCTTTATGGGCGTCTGGGAGACCGAATTAAACTTGACGATTTCAGATAAGGAATGGAAAACGACACTGTTCCTGACACACCACGGCACACGGGCAGTGAGATACCATGAAACGTCCTATAAAATTCTGACCCGTTGGTACTACACACCGCTCCGCCTGTTCCAATTTACGGGTACTTCAGACCCCACATGTTGGCGCTGTGGGAAGGCCCTTGGCTCCTACCTCCACATATGGTGGTACTGTTCTTTGCTCCAAGCCTACTGGTCATGGGTGGGGGAAGTGATCAAAGAGGTGACTGATATCTCGTTGGAACACGCGCCTCGGACTTTCCTTCTTTTGCTCACGGGTCAACCGACGGCCTCCTTCAAGAAATCTGTGGCTTTCCGTTTATTGCTGGCGGCCCGTCACCTGATAGAGGCACTGGAGACGCCAGTCAGTCCCTTCACTTCGGGAATGGATCTCTCAGGTGGATGAGATATTCCGAATAGAAGAACGGATAGCCGCACGAGAGGACTCCACACCGGAATTTTACCAAAACTGGTACTACTGGCTGGAGTTTGTCTCCTCGACATCACTTCGTCGTCGACTGGAACTTGAACTGACACAGACACCACCGTAGCAGGGTGGACTGTAGACGACTTGAGAGCAGAAGGCCACGATGTGGACTGCTCCCGACAACGGATAACTCCCATAGACGGCTGTCTCTGCCAGAGGGGGGCCTCTTGCGAATACAATGGGGCGGAGGGATGTTCCCCGATGCCCCCTGATGGCTCTGCGAGGGGAAGGGGTGTCTCATTCCCCCCCGCGATGGTGGGACGGTTCTGCAAATGGTGCACCGGCCGGACGGGGTGCTGGACGTGGTCCCTCACTCCACCCCTACTTACAATCATACCCTCCCATTCCCCCTCCCCCCCTTTTTTTTCTCTCTCTCTCTCTCTCTCTCTCTCTCTTTTCTTTCCCCCCCCTTTTCTCCCCCCCTTTCTTTTTCCCTCTTCTCTGAACCTCTACATTTACACTATATATCTCTCGCTTACCTTTCTACCATTCTGTCACAGGATTGATTCTGGGTTGCCCTATGCGGCTCCTTCTGTAAATTCTCTCTGACGCTCACACCTGTTCAGTATAACAGAAGCTGGTATGTTCTGACATATCGACAAGTTTGAGACTCCTGTACGCAGATGTCACTACCTGGCTCGCATTATCATACATTCGTATTGTAATTTGGATGAACCACCATGCTTGACACTGTTACGCATTGCTTATTCATGTTTTTTCATGTATGATACTTTTTCTCAATAAAAAATTTTGAATACAAAAAAAAAATATATAATATACACAAAATAAATCCTAAATCATGGGGCATGACAATATTTGTCCAAATTTTTGTGAGGAGTTTTAGTTGTGGATATTAATAAAGTTTATTTGATTATTTCAATGTAGTTTTTTTCTTTACTGTGCCCTAGAACATTGGATGTGGAGATATGTATGATCCACATATTATAAGTCGTCGAATTGAAGCATTGAAAATCAGGGCATGTCGCCAGAATTTCAGTACAATTTAGCATTCTGTGAATAGAAGACACAATCGTCTATGGGGAAATTTTGGTGCTGCCGAAATGCACCGTATTTCGCTGTCATGTCGCCAGTGTTTGGAAAATTGACAGCTTAGTGAATAGATGAATCGGCCCGAAATTGCACAGAATGGTGAAATTCACCATTTGGTGCAATTCTGGGAAAATTCGAAGGTTAGTGAATAACCTCTCAAGTGTGATACATTCCACTAATATCTTCATATGCCATTAGATAAAGATGGTTCCACCTACGACGAGTAGGACTTTAGGAGAACAGGCTTCTCTCCTAACCCCAAATGCCAGCATAAGAAGAAATGTAACTTGAGCAGCCTGTTTGAGGAGGACTGGGCTAAATCAATAACCATCATTATTATTATTAAAACCATCTAGAAGCATAGTAAAATTCAAACAATTGATTTTGAGAGAGAATTTTGATCTCACCGTTGAACTGACAGCATTTTTCTTTTGCGGTCGATTCATTCTTATCGTAGTAATGTTGTCTTCAGTCGTAACGACAAGAGTTTCATACTTCAAATGACTACTTCTGTGTTGTGCACATACTTGTTTCAAGGTCTCAGAAGTCACCAAATTGGGCACATATATGGCAGCTTTCTTCATATTGCTCTTCTAAGCCAGAAACAAGCAGATTTAACAATTTTATTTCATTTGATAATAGTTCCGAAAACATTTGTACATAACAGCAACCATAGGCGTGCGCAGCCTATTACATTAGGGTGTGCACCCAAAAGCTTAAACACAAATATATATATATCTATCTCCACAAGTTTCAGCACTCAAGCCTCTCACAAGTATCCTTTGACTCTTTTTGCCTCAGTGCTGTTTATCCAAGTGTGAGCATATGTACTATAACGGAGACAGGATGCACCCGAGGACTTCATTAAAAGTTTCCTTTATTGCACCAACATTAACCCTTTCGCTGCTGAGGCATTTCCCGACCCTGTGCTGAGGTCATTTTTACCGATTTTGCTCATCATGTTTAAACGTGTTTTGAAGGCTTATTTTAGTATATGACCCAGACATATTATATATCGTTCTTTCCGTCAGACTCGGCAGATTCATAATATGTCATTATTATATGTATACGTTATGTCATGTCTGTATATTATAACAAAAAATGCAATAAAATATGAATTTTCAATAATTTACAACGTGTAAAGTGTTTTTTTTTCACATTTTAACATGCAAGCAATTGCGGTTATATTTTGTATGGGGTGCGCTTGTTAAAAAAATTAGAGATGGGGTCTCGTTACATATTTTTTTTGGGGAAAATTACGCGATTTTTAACAAACGCACCGCATACAAAAATCGTTAGTGCAGCATTATTGTTCACATTATAATTGAAATGGGAACAATATTGCTGCATTAACGAACCAAAAAAAACGAGAAAAAAAAAACAACTTGTTTATTTTTTTTTTATAATTGTTTTTTAATATTTTTTTTTATTATTTTTTTTTTTATTTTTTTAAAACTTTTTTCATAGTCAAGTTTGGTATTGTTGGAACGGCCATGCTCTGGCCGATCCAACAATACCAAACATTAACCCCTAACTGCCACGGATCGGGAGATAGGGGGTTCCAATGAACCCCTCATCTCCACCATTGGTGGCAGTTAGGGGTTAACTCCAGGACTGGCGTCATCGTGCTATACACGATGACGCCAGTCCTCAGGGGGCATTCCCGGAAGCTTGGCCGACATCCAAGATGTCGGCCAGCTCCGGGAAAGGATCACGAACCGGCGCTTTTTGGCGCCGATTCGTGATCCGGCCCCCATGGGGTTAATGCCAGGTACCATTTGGAAGGGCAGGCTGTGCCCTTCCAAACAGTGCCTGGGTTAACCCCCTGCACGCCGCCGATCGGGAGGGAGAGAGGTCCGAAGGACCTCCCCCCCCCTCCCTTTCAGGCGCCTCCTCCACACATGCGGGGGGGCGCCTGAATTAGGTGTCATCGCGCCCCCGCGATGACACCTAATTACTCCGGCGGCGGTTCCGGGTGCTGGGCTGACATCGAGGATGTCAGCCCGCACCGGGGGGGGGGCCAGCGATCAGCCGGAACCCGGCCGAACACTGGCCCCAAAGTGAGGACGCGCTCAGCACGTCCACCGCAAGGAACGTACCTGGTTAAGAAGTGGTTAAAAAAAAAAAAAAAAAAAAGTTTCGGCTCCAGCGAGAGCCCTTATCAAAGTTGATAAAGGCTCACACTGGAGTATGTATGTATGTGTATATATATATATATACACACATACATACATACATATATAACACACACATATACACAAACAAGGAAGAGAGCACTTCAGACAACACACTCAAAAAACAGCCAACATAAGCAGCTTTATACATTTGAACATTTTACCAGATTTTAACCCTTCAAAGCTTCCAACATTTTTTTTCCCCCTACAGATTTTCCACAGTTCTTAACCCATTTGAGGTATTTTACAAGGTTCTTAAACCTAAGCTCTGTTAAAAATAGTGGAAATTTAGTTCACAATGAATGCCCATAAATTGTTCCAAAATGGCAGCCCCCACTGGAAATAGGCAGCGATCTGGCACCATTGGTGCTGGATAGCGGCCTGGCACCTAAGGGGTTAAACAAATACATCGCTGGAAAGGTCAGACTGTGACCATTCCAGTGCTGCCTTTCTTGACTTGCTAGCCCCTGACGATGGGGAGGTATAGGGACCAAAGAGGACGCCCCCTCCACTTCAGGCACTCCCCCTGTTCTGGCAGAGGGAGGGCTGAAACTGATGTCATCGCGCCGGGCATGATGACACCAGTGTACGGGGACGGGTATGCAACGTAGATCTGACTTGAAGGCAGTCCGTCTGCGTTGGACACCAGAGTGGGAGGTGAGTATAGGCAGGAGGAAGGAAAAAAACGCACAGGACGTGCCATGCCGTCCTGCGGCTTTAAAGCCCACTTGCTGCAGGACGGCATGGCATGTTCTGCGTTGTCAAGGGGTTAATGCAATTACTTCAAACAAAGACATAAACAAGAACATGTATTTTTAGAAGGGTTTAATAAATGTGTTTTAGAAGGTTGTTTTGTTTGTAATGTCCAAGTAATCTAGTTACAATTTATGTAGGCGTAAGTGGTAGTGTCATTAAGGGGGAAAGGAATGTCCCTTTAAGGGAGGGATGAAATTTAAGTAAAGTGGCCATTTAACCTCTTGCTGCCCAGCAACATTATTTAGTATCCCATCTGTTCCAGTTTACGGAGGGCAGACAACATATACTGTGTTTGTTGATTCAGAGAGTGATACTGGCCCTTTGAGTACACGATGATGGGGCAAGGCCGGACTGGGACAAAAACAATAGGCACAGGTATATACGCACAGCAAACTGTTTAAAGACAAATACATACATTTACACACACAGCCATACATTTACATATACATTCATAGCTATATACACCCGGTATGTAGCAATAAAGCTCACAGTAATGTGTAGTGTATTAGAACGCCACAGCAATAAAACTCACACAACGCGCATTACTGTTTTATTGCTGTGTAGCTCTGTGACACGCTCATACACACCGTACATTGCTGTGAGTTTTATTGCTGTGGAGCTCTGTGATACGCTCATGCACACCGCACATTACTGTGGATTCTGTAATACGCTCATACACACCGCACATTAATGTGGATTCTGTGACACGCTCATACACACCGCACATTACTGTGAGTTTTATTGCTGTGGAGCTCTATGATACAGTAATGTGCGGTGTGTATGAGTGTATCATAGAGCTCCACAGCAATAAAACTCCATGAGAGCTGTGCATATTATTCTGGGGGCTCAGTGCTGTGCATATTATTCTGGGGGCTCAGTGCTGGGCATATTATTCTGGGGGCTCAGGGCTGTGCATATTATTCTGGGGGTTCAGGGCTGTGCATATTATTCTGGGGCCTCAGTGCTGTGTATATTATTCTGGGGGTCCAGTGCTGTGCATAATGTTCTGGGGTCCAGTGCCTGGAGATATAGACATAGACATAGATATAGATATATATATATATATATATATATATATATCTATATCATTATATATATATATATATAAACGCGTTAGTCCAGTTGCCAAAATCACGAGTATACCTGTACGTAGTGATACCTTTCACTGATCAGTATAGTTTCCAGTTTACGCTCTTGAAAGCTTGTCTTTTAAATGTAAAGTTAACCCAATAAAAATGGTATCACCACGCACTGCTATACTCGTGATATATATATTTTTTTTTTTCAGGTAATAGGGGTTGTGGAATTCGTGGGCGAGTTCCCTCACTTTTTTTCCCAGGACTTGACCCCTGGAATACAGAGAGATAAACAGAATACAGAGATTGTATTCTTTCTACACTCTTTCCCCCTGCTGCCAGTGATCTGAGGGTCTGAGCTGTCGGTTTGGGGAGTAGCCAGAATGCCACTGCCTGGTGCATCTGAGCTCCCTGGAGCAGCCAGGGTTAACTATTTTACTGGCAGTGGCAGTGGCATAATTAAAAAAACAAATAGGTGCATCATACCCTCAGTGACACAGGGCCGACTGGACCATCATTCACATGCCGACCCTGTGAAGTTGATCCTGCTGCTTCCTGTCCCACTGCATTCCTACCTCCTCTCTGTAGTATTTTCCCCCAGTAACGGAGGAGCATACAGGAAGATGGGAAATAGCAAGTGAAGGAAAAGGAATCCTCAGACCACCATCTGCTGACCTATAAGAAGGACCCTATAAGTAGTTAAATAACACCCCGTGAATTATAATATTAATTTAAGATAAATTGATAATCAGCAGTATATTAGGACTGGGGCTCATTTCTCAAAGTTTAGAAATGTTTTTTTGAAATGTCTTTAGATACTGATCTTTTGAAATGTTCTTTTGAAATGTCTGAAGAAATGAACTGATGGCTAGCATTTCTCAAGAGATAACATGTCACAAGAAATCACATGACTCGGGCCACGGGACTGTCCAGAAATGTGTCACCAGACCTGTATTGAAACTAGCCAATGAACGATGTTATGTTTTGAAATGAACTAATGAAATAAAGAGCCAGCGCCTTGACACAGGGTATAAATAAGTGTCAAGAACCGTTGGAAGGCAGAGAGAGGGATGCCATACTAAAATATGCCTCGTGTGTTTTGATTTCTCTCTCTCTCCTGCGCAGAATGAGAGTTAACTCAAGGTGTGCCTAAGACAGGGTCTTAGGGGTTAAGGACGGACAATTGGAGACCATTATTCTCTTCAATCTGGAGGTACTGCTGAAATGAACAGTCACCCCTCGTCCTGGTGAGTATATTGTCTTGTCTGGACGAGGGCAATGACAGCGTTCATCTCGAACTAAAGTTAGTTGTCCATGTCCTATAGAAGTTAAAAGAAAACGTTGCCAGGGGCCGTTTATTAAAGATGGAGTGGTCAGGGACCACACTCAATAGAGAGGGACATTATATGTCCAATTGATCACACCTTGCGTTAACCTCATAAAATGTATAGAGTATAAAAATATTAGAGTGTAAGAATATTAGAGTATAAGAATATTACAGTATAAGAATATTAGAGTGTTAAGATTCACTGCTGAACGATCTGTAAGGTAAAACAGACGTCCATCAGTTGTGATAATAGAGTTATAAGTTAAAATAACGAACAATCCGCAAGGTGAGGCGGAAAAGTCGTTATGTATATGTATATATATATATGTATATATTGTTAAAGTATATATTATTAGAGTGATAAGTTAATTGGGTGGCAGGAAAATCTGTAAAGTATGCAGACTTTTGCCCCTTTGTATACTGATGGTACTGTTGTATATATATATATATATATATATAAGAGCTGACTGGTTGGACATTGTTTGCTGTGAGGTGTATGTTGTATTAAGCAGAGGTGTTTGTTGGCCATTTGTGTGTTAGTTGCTGACTGATGGGGTGGATGATGTTGGTCATGTATGCAGCTACTAACCGGAGATACATATATTGTGAAGCTAGTTTTTATATACTATTGGATTGTGGTTTATAAATTTTTGTTTATGATATGAAGGAATTATATAACTACAAAATAAAAGTAAAAGATTAGAAGTTTGATTCTCGAGATTAGGGGAATTCACTAAATAAGTTTTTATTACTTATCCTTAAATTAGCTCATTTTTTGTTGATCCATGTAGCATAGAGATATATATATAGTAAGAATTTAAATTGTTTTTCTTTTCAAGCACTGTGAAGAGTCTCTTTTTTTTTCTTTCTCTATTTTACCTGCCTGATTATTCAATTGTACAACTAGCCATGGGTATTTAAAGTAGCAAGGTTAAAGAATATCCCTTACTGAAAATAGGAGAGTTTTGTAAAGATTATGTAGCACGAGTAGGGGCACAGATTGCTATTTAATTAACCCATGGATAGATAGTATGGCGGGATGGACAGAAGCAGTGGGAGTTGTGATCCTTTCCTCAGACAGGGAGACCACAGCCCATTCTATATGGATATAGTGAAAGGGCTTATGTCTTGGTGACACCGAGGCATGGCCCCACTATGCAGGAGACCCTCAATGGGATATGACATATATGAAATTAGGGAGGGGGGGACAATGATTAATGGTGAAACAATGTAGAAGAGGGACCCCATTGTCCTCTGACAGCGCCAGACTGCATCAAATAGAATTAAGCATATTACGGAGAAAACAGGAAGTCCCACGAGTGGACTGGGGCCCTCGCCCACCTCCCTCTTACAAATACTCAATGTATTCTTCACTTGCTAGTTTCCAAGACACCGAAATACTCGGTGCTGTTGCAGCAATCGAATGTACATCGTCAGCCTAGTAAACCACAAATAGAAGATACTAGGGACATAAAAATGATAGACGAGATAAGAGTAGAAGAAAAAGAGGAAGTAAAAGAGAAAATAGAAAAAAAAAGCAGAAGAATATATACTGACCTTTCGTTATTATGGCCACTCGTATATAACAAAGGATCGCCATTAATAAGCCCTTAAGATATGAGAATAACACCAACAAAACCCATTTTCCATTTATGACCGTGGGGAATAAGTTACTTAGGAATAGAAGATATTAATAGAATTTTTAAACATTGTCAAAAAAGAGAAAGAGGACGGACTACGTCCTATGATTGACCAGTTTCTACAGGATGGTATCCTGGAACCTGTAGTCTTCCCCTTCAGTACCCCAATTACCCCGTGAACAAAGCTGACGGGACTGTCAGGTTCGTTCAAGACTTGCGCGCAGTTAATTCCCTAGTGATTCTAATTGCGCCAATTGTCCCAGATGTCACGTCACTTCTGTCATCAATACCAGCGACACATACACATGTTTCTGTAATTGACCTGAAGAATGCATTTTTTAGCATCCCTGTACATCCAGGAAACGGCATTGCTTTTTGCATTTTCATTTGAAGGCACCCAATTTACATGGAAAAGGTTATCTCAGGGGTACATTGATGCCCCGGTGGTCTACAGTATTGTACTGCAGGCCACTCTGAAATTCTGGCACCCCAGCCATGGTTCTGTCCTGCTGCAATACGTGGATGATCTCCTCGTATGCAGTTCATCAGAGGAGGCCTGCCGGGAGGATGGTAAATCACTTCCTCGTTGGTTACAGGAATGTGGGTACAAGGTTTCCCTTAAAATGAAAAATGCAGTGCTGTCAAATGCAAGTTGAATATTTAGGTTTGTTCTCAGATAGGGGAACGAAGCATCAGTCAGAAGAGAGTCCAGTCTGTCACGGGCCTGGTCAACCCGAAACACTAAGAAGGACATGTTGTCATTCTTAGACATGATAAACTATTGCAGACAGTGGATCCCTGACTGCTCCTATTATGATAACATTCTGAGACAAGCCACCCTGTTGGGTCAATCCAATGTGATAACGTGGTCTAATGAAATGTTAAATGCTTTTAAGGTTCTCAGAAATGCAATGATGTTAATAAGCCCCGCGCTAGGCCTCCCTGATTATGTACTTTCATTTCATCTGTTTGCAAGGGACAATTGTACAACCAAGGCCGGGGTACTGACGCAAGAACATGGGGGGCCGGTTGAGCCCCATAGCATTTTTTTCAAAGATTTTGCCAGTAACGGTACAAGGGATGCCGGCCTGTTTGCGTGCCCTGGCAGCATGTGCAATGGTCGTTAGTATGGCAAGCCAATATACATTAGGGTACGATCCTCACCTACCCACAACCCATGATGTTTTATTTTTACTTAAGGGCATACATACACGGCACATGTCACATCAGCGCTTTAGTGGATATGAAGTCACACTGCTAAGCAACCCTGCACTGCACATAGAATACAGTTCAAGTGTCTCTGGTCCAGCACCAATCCTAAACGCTTTACTGGGTCTTAAGAATCCCTTAGATACCATCCCACTCGAACATGACTGTGCTCTCTCCATTGAGTCTGAAACTGCACCCCGCCCTGATCTCATGTCCACACCTGTTCCGGACGCAGATGTCGTCTTTGTTGACGGCTCCTGTACCCGCCGCAATGACAACACTTAATCATGCAGGCTCTATGCGGGTAGACCTGTCACGATATACACTGACTCCAAATATGTTTATGGTGTGGTCCATGACCATGGGACGATATGGGAAAAAGGGGGATTTGTGGCCGCAGATGGCAAGAAGATTTCCCATTCGACCCTGGTCACGGACCTCTCTAGCAAGCATTCTTATGCCCTCTCAGATAGCGGTGTTACATTGTAGAGCACACACCAGAGCCTCAGATCCTATTGCAAAAGGGAATCATCTGGCTGACCACGCAGCTAAACGAGCAGCACAACAGGACATAGCTAAACTAGTAATGCCGGGTTTTGCGACCTCCCACAATGGATAGGGACCAATTATTTTGTACTTTACAAAAATATGCACCACAGAAGAGCTAAAGAATTGGAAATTGGTACTCCCCATCATTCTGGCTGAAATCAGAATGGCGGTTAATAGGAACACAGGCTACTCCCCCTTCGAGATACTTATGGGCAGACCCTTTCCATTACCATGGTCTACAGGTAGGCCTAACAGTGGAGACAGGGGACTTAGGCAGCTGATCTCAACCCTCGAGACAACCAGAGACGAAGTTATATTTAAGTTCCCCTTTCTTTCAGACAAACCAACCCACCCATTTAATCCAGGAGGACAAGGTGCTGGTAAAGCGGCTACAGAAAGGAAAAAGACCAGAGGATTTCGCCTATGGACCAGAGACCACGGTGGTAGCTGTAACCCGCACAGCTATACTGACAGAGGACAGCCCAGTCTGGATTCAACAGGGACCCTCTCGAGTCAAGCGGATTCAACAAGGGACCCTCTCGAGTCAAGCGGATTCAACAAGGGACCCTCTCGAGTCAAGCGGATTCAACAAAAGACTCAACAAGGGGTACTAACGGGGGCAGCTAATAGCCTTGGCCTCCATCAGGAAGAGGACCCGGACCAAGAGACACTCACGAGGGCAGATAGCCCTGGTTTCCAACAAAGAGAAGATGACAACCAATGATCCTTTTCGAAGAGTATGGAGACGCATGTGGGGGGGGAAGAAAAAGACTGAAATAATATGTTTACCCCCCCCCCTTCGGAACATATGTCACAACCCCTATTGTCCACACCCCCTACCAGAAAGAACCCCAACCCAAACCATCACTGTCTGGCCACTGTTGTTTTTTTTATTGTCCACATTACTGCAGTATGATACTGTACAAGGCAACTGTATATATATATGTGTAACCGATGAGTACTGGGGACATAATTGTGATTATTGGGGCGCAGTGGAGTGGGACACGGGCAATATGGGATATGGTACCTCTGATGCCGTAGTTAACAGATGGGGATATAAACCAGATAGCGCCGCACGACGACGCAGTTCCGAGGGACAAAGCCTATTAAATCGTATGACTTTAATTGGGAGAGGTGGGTGGCGGTGCTCAATCAGAAGCGGAGCTCAGTCAGTACAATTGACGCTGACTATACAACACCCTCTAGGCCGACACGGGTGTCTATGTAATGGGAATATACGCAACCGCCACAACCAAATTCCTCGATACAAGTTCAAACTCCAAGATATGGCCATTTATAAGAAGGAAGAGAACCCATTCCTACCCAGGAAATATGGAGAGGTAGTGAGACCTCCTCCTCTCCTACCTAACACCAAATCAAATCCCACCTATGAAGACAGCATAGTAATGGAAACAGGATTTTCAGATGTAAATGTTTGGCTAGAATGGGTAAAATTTAGTGCCCTAAACAATAACCGTACAAATTGTTATGTGTGTGGTGCTGCTAGGCCACATCTAGGCACTGTACCTTTTAATATTCCGCAAGATGAAGAAGAATGTTTTCTTAGTTTATATACTAACACCACTGATAGCCAGAGTTTATGTGAATATTGGAAGAATAGCTACCCCATACTAACACGCCTCCCACAACCAGGAGAAGGGATACATGTTTACCCAGGGAACTATACCTGCTATAGGTCAGTAGAAAAAGGTAGGAACCTCACCTTCTTCCCCGAGGGTTATTGTGCCAATTATAGCGATATCAACAGTATTAAGTTACAGAATCAGGTTTTTCTGATTGGGGATCTCTACTGGATATGTGGAGACCTCAAGATTAGGGCGCGTCTGCCCCTTCAATGGTCAGGTGAATGTGCCCTAGCTACTAAGGCCATAATGGGATTTCATATTGTTTCGGATCCTGAGGAAATTCCAAATATTAGCTCACGTCGCAGGAAAAGGGAAGTCCCAAGCCCACAAGGTAGTCTTGATCCGCATGTCTATATTGATGCTATAGGGGTACCAAGAGGGGTCCCTGATGAGTTTAAAGCAAGGGATCAGGTAAAGGCAGGGTTTGAGTCATTCCTAGCACCTCTTGTTACTATTAATAAGAATGTAGATTGATTAACTATTTATATTATAACCAGCAGAGATTTGTTAATTATACTCGCGAAGCTTTACAGGGCCTCGCTGACCAACTACAATCCACATCCATTATGACGTTCCAGAACCGGATGGCTCTGGACATGATATTGGCTGAAAAAGGTAGGTTAGGAAGATAAATAGGCACTGGGAGACTGCCATGTGTTACCAGTTCCGTGGCAGGTACAGCTCCCGCTGGTTCTATATTGATCCACATGGGTATTGAGGGTCTCGCTCCCCAACCCATACTAACTTTCAGTAGATAGATGAAACAAAGAAAGAATCAAATAGTATGATCATACTATGATTCTAAGAGGGGATTGAAGGAAAAGGAATCCTCAGACCACCATCTGCTGACCTATAAGAAGGACCCTATAAGTAGTTAAATAACACCCCGTGAATTATAATATTAATTTAAGATAAATTGATAATCAGCAGTATATTAGGACTGGGGCTCATTTCTCAAGATGTTTAGAAATGTTTTTTTGAAATGTCTTTAGATACTGATCTTTGAAATGTTCTTTTGAAATGTCTGAAGAAATGAACTGATGGCTAGCTAGCATTTCTCAAGAGATAACATGTCACAAGAAATCACATGACTCGGGCCACGGGACTGTCCAGAAATGTGTCACCAGACCTGTATTGAAACTAGCCAATGAACGATGTTATGTTTTGAAATGAACTAATGAAATAAAGAGCCAGCGCCTTGACACAGGGTATAAATAAGTGTCAAGAACCGTTGGAAGGCAGAGAGAGGGATGCCATACTAAAATATGCCTCGTGTGTTTTGATTTCTCTCTCTCTCCTGCGCAGAATGAGAGTTAACTCAAGGTGTGCCTAAGACAGGGTCTTAGGGGTTAAGGACGGACAATTGGAGACCATTATTCTCTTCAGCAAGCATTTCAGGAAGTACCCGCGGGCCGCTACTGCCTGTCACTGGGGATTCAAAAGACCCTCAGAGTTCTCCCCATAGCAGCTGCCAAGGCTGCCCCTGCATCTCACTGGGGATTTCAAAAGACACACAAGCAGGGGTGTGTCTGCTGCTGCTCCAGCAGCGTTATGGAGTCCTTCAGAGCAGAGGTTAGGGATGAACGCTGGAGCTGCGAGTTCGGCCGGCGGCAGTCACGGCAAAAACAAAAAACTGTCTGATTAGGGTGTGCCCCTTTTGCATCAGTCCCAGAGGGTCATGTCAAGCATTCGGACCAATGCATCTAACCCCACCTTTCCCAGTGGGCAATGTCAGAGGAAAGAAAAGCCTCAAGGGGATGGAGATAATTAAAAAACCTGTCGGTGAAAACTGCCAAACTGAAAAATAAAAAATGGAAGGAACACTCCTATTCTCATAATAGGAGTAGAAGTCAATAAAATGTATTCAAATAAAAAGTCCTTTAAAATACAATAAAAAGGTCCGTTAAGGAAAAAAAAAAAAAAAAAATGAAAATTACAAAAATGTCAAAAAAAATAAAATGAAAGGAGGTTTTGCAAAAAATGAAAAGAATAAACAGTGTTTAAATATAAAAAATTTTTTTACAAAAAGGTTAGGTTTTTACATTGAATGCTATGGAATCCCTGTTGAATTCTACACCTGTTTAAAAGTGTTGAATTGAAACACCGAAAATCAGGGCATTTTCCATAAATTTGTCGTTCTGTGAATAGAAGAACAGCAAATTTATGGGAAATGCCCTCTTCCATGGGGGCAACTTGAGCAGTATTTTTCTGTCAATTTGCCAGTATTAGGAGAATTGACAGCTTAATGAAGACACGAATTGGCCCAGAATTGCACCGAACGGTGAATTCACCATCTGGTGCAATTCGGGGCCGAATTCTGAGGTTAGCAAATAACCTCTTTAATAATTTTTTTGTGAGTGCACAAGATATAATATGGATGTATATATAATTTTGTTGCCAAGATAGCAGTATTTTTTCTTTTTACTGGTTATACCCTTTCGACAAATGTGTAGCGGAAATTGAATTTAAATTGGATGATATTTTTAAAAATGTGTTCTATGTTGGGGGCGTGTCCGAACACCATTTTGACTGGACGCAAGTAGCACCAGCTCCCTGGTTTAAACAAGTTCTCCCCTCCCCCAATCTGCAGTGGCTTTTTGAACAGAGTTCCGCCACACAGAGGCTGTGGAGCAATGGGGGAGTGGGTGGTCAGGTCAGATAGCCCCCCAAGGCTCAGCGGCACCAAGATTCTGCCAGATCGTCCAAAAAAAAAAAAAAGGCAGCGAGACATCCAAGATGGTGGCTCCCAGGGGACCCACCTCACCTGTCACCACCAGTGGAGATGAATTCCGTCAGCTCCGCCATGAGGTGTCCACCCCAACCACAGACAGATTCAGGCCATGTTAAGGGAGCGCAGATCCACCATGCAAGCTGACTTCAGATCCATCACAGCGGACCTGCGCAGGGATATCTGAGAATTGAGCGACAGTGCGGATAATTTGGAAGCGAAAACTGACGAGCTCCGTTAAGCCTACAATGAGCTAGTTGATGTTGTCATAGGCGTCTCTAGGGGGGCAGGGGGGGAAATTGCTCCCCTAGGTTGTTCCTTGCCCCCCCGTGCCCCCAGAGATCAGCATCCAGCTTGCCCCACGTCTTCGGACTGCTGAATCTCCGGCCCTGTACATCTCCACCTCTAGGATACTTCTGTGTCCCTTACAGACTCCTCCGGCCTATGTGATTGGCCGCAGGTAGACAAATAAGCGGTTCTCAGATGACGGGACCGGGGTTCCCTACAGGGAGGCGCTGGGGATAACGTATCATGCTTGAAGGAGGAGCTACACAGCTGGAACCGTCTCTTGTGATCGGGTATTTCAACATGTTCCCCCCTATTTAAGGACGAGCAATTGAGGGGTACGTTATCTCTTGATAAAGCCGCATCTGTTAAGTGGCGAAACGCATCGAGATGGGGATATTTTAACAGTGGTGTGTTTTCTTTATACCTGCCGAATTAAGCATTTTGCCCCTACTCAATGAGGGCATAGTTATAGGTGTTTGGCTGCATGGTTTAGGAGTGCCTTTCGTGTTTTTCTGGAAAGTTCGCCGTCTACCTTGAAATTTATTTTGTGATCTTGATCAGTACACCCTGTTTATGCCTTAATTAAACCTTTTAAGCATTTTTTCAACAATCAATAATGCATTGCTCTGTACATCCTTTGTGAATATTAATTACTTGCGGGACTGGTCCCTGGCAAATTAATTTTTTGAGTTTGGAATCGACATACTCGACTTATTCTGCCTCCCTAGCAAAGCTGTGAGGCGTGGGCTCGAGACTAAGCAAGTCTGTATTGACCAGTACTCACATGATGAAAGTTCAGCAGACAGTATCAACTCAGCAAAACTGACACGTAGAAAGATTAATCCAGTTGAAACCTTTAATGATCAGACTGACAATCTTTGTAATAGTGTACAGCAATGCAGATGAAAAGACATTAGTTCTGTCCAGCAGTGAGCAAAGATGGCTGCTAGTGCTAGGTGACCAGTAAGTACCTCAGAACTAGACTGAACAAAAAGGGGTGGATGCAGCAAGGCTAAGGAAAGCCAGCAGGAACAAAATAGCTATGAAATAATAAATAAGCAGCAAAAGGCAGATTAAACACATTACATTAAAATATACAAATAAACCCTGAGTCATGGGGCATGACACTACTGTATAATTGGGCGTCCAGAACAGCAACTTTCCACGGTGCGGTTTTATATTACAGTGCATTTCTGTGTCCTTTTCCTTACAATACACTCTCGCTGCGACCGCTCTCTCTACAATATACCACCTGACTTTAATTGACCTTTTATGTATATTTGTAGTAGGTGTTTAAAGAACTTGTTTACAGCAAGCTTTTTCTCTTTTCATGCATCAAGGAGACATTTAAATGCATTTTATACAGAGTATTACCAACATGTCACCCTATAATTTTTTGTGGTGACTTCATTGGTGCGTCACACAGCAATCTAGCCCTTGATTATCTAGTACACATCATTGTTGCAGTTAAGTCCCTGCAACGGTGTGCTGCTGAACCCCGTCCCGAGTTGTGGGGGATGCCTACTGTGGGATTGCTGCTGAGGCTGAGATTTCCAGCTACGGGCCCCCTGGATGCTGGGCAGCTGGCCCAGATCCCAAAACACTTTTGCTGGAGGCACTGGTCCCCCCATATTCCATCCATCTGCTGCCCGGAGCACCTGGAAAGGGTGCAGTTGGCACATGTTCCCCGTGGCTAATTGTGGCCGTGGGAGAAGGTAGAGGTGGTACCTCTCCCAAGCAGCAGTTCATTGCCTCAGGAGGGGGTGCCAGCAAAGCGGCACACATGCAACAGGTAGAGAGAACAGGGAAGGCTCAAATCTCACTGGGACGCGTGGTGTCAGGGATCCCGGGTGCCGGATACGTGGAAGCCAAGGGGTTCAAGAAGAGATACGAAGTCGAGGTCACAAGCTAGGTCAGGATAGGAGAAATACTCGTGGTACGGGGGTCACTTTCCGGGTCAAAACAAGTGAGGCAATAAACTTAGGAAGGAAAGCTACACTAGGGAACTGCTGCAATTGCGAAGCGAGGAGGAACTGGTCTCTCAAGCCTAAATACCCACCAAGCTCCACCCCCCTGCCTGAGACGCCAATGACGTCACGGACGTGCGCCGCAGCCCGGCCGCCATATTGGCGGAGCCTGGGCGCGCGCGCGTCCATTCTAAGGCTTGCCCTGCGCCTGCAGCCTTGGGCTCCAGCGGAGGACCGCTGCAGGCGACCCAGGACCCGGTCTCCCTCCTCCCTGGGACACAGGAGCCACCACAGAGGGTAAGTCGGGTCCCGAAGAACCGCCGGGCGCTCCCATAGGCCCCAGCCGCACCCTCCGGGCACGGGCCCGATAAGAAGGGAGCGGCCGGACCAAACGCCGCGGAGCCCGCAACCCTGACATAACCCCCCCCCCGGAAGGCGAGGCCTCCGGACACGCAACGGACCCGGCCGCTCAGGATGGGCAACATGAAACGCCCGGACAAGGGCCGGAGCCCGGACATAAGTGGCAGGTTCCCAGGAACACTCCTCAGGATCGTAACCCACCCAGTCAACCAGGTACTGTAGCACACCCCGCCGAAGACGGGAATTTAGGATTTGCGCAACCTCAAAAGCATCAGAACCATCCGTAGACACGGGAGGAGGAGGAGGCAGCGACTGACCAGGAAAGGAGTTGGTACCAACAGGTTTTAGGAGAGACACGTGTACCACCGGATGGAACCGATAACGAGAAGGAAGCTGGGAGACGAGCAGCGACCGGACCAATCATTAGAAACAATGGTAAATGGCCCTATATATTTCGGACCCAGTTTTTTGGATGGACATGAGAGGCGTAGATGGCGTGTAGACAACCACACCCTCTGGCCTACCGAATAGGTGACCGAAGCAGAACGACGATCAGCATACGCTTTATATACCGTTTGAGCAGCAATAAGACTATCTCGAGCCGTACGACGACATTGCCGGAGAGTCCGTAAACGAGATGCGACCCCGGGGACCGGGGTAACACTAGGCAAATCAGGAAGAGGAGGGGGATGATAACCGTACAACATAAAAAAGGGAGAGCAACGGGTAGAATCGTGCAACCGAGCATTGTATGCATATTCTGCGGTGCACAACAATGTATCCCAATCGTCCTGGAGGTATGTCGTGTAACAGCGCAGGTACGTTTCGAGGGATTGATTCACCCGCTCCGTCTGTCCGTTGGTATGGGGGCGATATGCAGTTGACAAATCGATTGATATTCCCAACGCACGGCAAAAATGTTTCCAAAAACGAGAAGTGAACTGCACCCCTCGATCAGACACGATGGATTCCGGAACACCATGTAAGCGATAAACGTTCTGTAAAAAGAGCGATGCAGTGTGCGCCGCAGTAGGCAAACCTCGTACCGGAGTAAAATGAGCCATCTTAGTCAGACGGTCCACAGTCACCATAATAGTGGTATATTTGTGTGAGGGAGGAAGCTCTACAATAAAATCAATAGTAATGTGCGACCATGGTTGTTCGGGTACTGGAAGAGGCTGAAGAAGACCCACAGGTCTCTTTGTGCTATGTTTAGCACGAGCACACACTGAACAAGAGTTCACAAATTTTTCTACGTCCTGAGCCAGGGTCGGCCACCAGAAATACTGTGTTATCAAATCCTTGGTTTTTCTTATTCCTGGATGACCGCTTCCTGGAGTATCATGGAATTGTTGTAACACCGCCAGTTGTTCTTGGAGAGGAACCAGACATTGCTTGTGTCGTGTTTGGAGTCCGGTTACTTGTGGTTGAACAGTAGAATCGGTGTGTGAACGCATCTGTTGCATGAGAGTCGTGGTAACCAAGAAATCTAGAGGGTAAAAGGATCGAATCATTGACAATAGGCGGATTTGCCGGAGAAGAGAGGCGTGATAAAGCGTCTGCTTTCTTGTTCTGAGTACCGGGTTTGTATGTCACCTGAAAGTCAAAACGGGAAAAGAACAGCGACCATCTTGCTTGACGTGGGTTAAGTCGTTTGGCAGTCCTGAGGTATTCCAAATTCTTGTGGTCGGTGAAGACCATGAAGGGGTGAAGAGCACCCTCCAACAGATGACGCCATTCTGTCAAGGCACATTTTATGGCTAGTAATTCTCTGTCACTGACGTCGTAATTGACCTCGGCAGGGGTTAACTTCCTAGAGTAGTATGCCACCGGATGTAGAGCCCGTTCTGGAGGTCTCCTTTGTGATAGAACGGCCCCGATTCCCACAGACGAGGCATCGACCTCCACTTCATACGGTTGTGAAGGGTCAGGTAGAACCAAAACAGGTGCGGTACTAAAACGTTGTTTTAGGGAATCAAAAGCGTGTTGTGCCTCTGCCGTCCAGTTGAACTTGGTCTGTTTTGTCAACACAGTAAGGGGTAGAATAAGCGAGGAAAACCCCTGTATGAAACGTCTGTAAAAATTGGCAAAACCAATAAATCGTTGGACGGCTTTCTTGTCAACGGGTACGGGCCAGGTATGAATGGCTGCTACCTTCTTGTGATCCATGGCAATGCGTCCAGGAGTAAGCAGAAAACCCAGGAACTCTATCTCCGTAGCTTCAAAGACGCATTTCTCAATCTTTGCATACAGCCGATAAGTTCGAAGACGAGACAACACCGTTGCTACATGGTCTCTGTGGTCTGTGAGGGAACAAGAGAAAACAAGGATATCATCCAAATAAATCACAACATATTGATCCAGCAGATCTCGGAATATATCGTTGAGAAAATGTTGAAACGTGCCAGGGGCATTACAAAGTCCAAACGGCATCACCATATATTCAAAGTGGCCGTAGCGTGACCTGAATGCAGTCTTCCATTCATCACCTTGTCGTACTCTGACCAGGTTGTACGCTCCCTTTAAAATCGATCTTAGAGTAGATGGTTGCCCCCTGAAGACGCTCGATCAACTCCGAGATCAAGGGAGAGGGTATCTGTTTTTAATCGTTATGCGGTTGAGTTCACGATAGTCAACACAGGGACGCAGACCGCCGTCCTTTTTCTCTACAAAAAAGATGCCTGCACCTGCTGGAGAAGTTGAATGCCGGATAACCCTTTATCGAGATTCTCCTGTATATACCCCTTTAGTACCTTCAGTTCGGGTTCAGATAGCGGATACAGTCTTCCATAAGGAATAGGTGCTCCTGGCAGGAGTTCGATAGGACGATATGGCCTTCTGGGAGGTAGAACCTCCACTCCTTTCTCATCAAAAACATCGGAGAAGGAGGAGTAGACTTCAGGAAGAACGGTTTGGTATTGCGGTGTCATATTAGTGTCCAATACAGTATTCACGACATGACAACGTGGTAAGAGACAATGCTGGGTACAGTAGGAGGAAGTAAAAGTGAATGTGCCAGAAGACCAGGAAATCCGAGGATCATGCTGACGAAGCCAGGGAAGTCCTAAAATAATCGGGAATAAGGGTGTATTAACGATGTCGAATCGTATTACCTCGCTATGCCCAGGACCTATGGTCATCTGTAATGGTACTGTCTCCTTGGTGACTGGCCCGGAGGACAAAGAAGACCCATCGACAACCTGTATCTGCAAAGGGAAGGATTTCTTTATTAAGGGAATACAGACAGTTTCAGCTATCGCTTTAATCGAGGAAATTTCCACTCGCTCCGGAATCAACCATCGCGGTTAGAGTTCGCGTCTTCTTTCCCCACTGTAAGACAAGAGGTAGCGTCAACAAGGGAGTGCAACCACTTGAAGTTGACAGGTGCACGAGACGAAGGAGGGGACTTGAGTTACCTGCTCGACCCTTGTTCTTTTCTGGGCAATAACGTGCAATATGATTTGGTCGACCACAATAAAGACAGAGGTTATGCAGACGTCGTCGATGCAATTCGTCGGGAGGAAGACGACCCTGTGTAAAAACGACCTGCATAGGTTCCTCGGGTGTGGGTGGTGCCACTTGGTTACCAGAAGTCACCGCCTGAGGGCGAGACATGGGTACATAGGAAGCTGACCTTTCTCTTGTACGTTCGCGGAGTCTATCGATCTGGATAGCCATTTGAACCAGGTTCTCCAAGGAAGAGGGAACACCAACCCGTGCGATCTCGTCTTTCAGAGCCTCCGAAAGACCAAGACGGAATTGTCCTATTAGGGCAACATCATTCCATCCTGTTTCACAGGCAAGGCGACGAAAGTCAATGACATAAGCCTCCACTGAGCGACGACCTTGACGTAAGGAACGAAGACCGTTCTCTGCAGTACTGGCCCGAAGTGGATCATCAAACATAGCTGCCATTGTATTGAGAAAAAGTGACCAGGTCTCTGTTACTGGGTTCTGAGATCGCAAGAGATTATGTGCCCAAGCTTGTGCCTCTCCAGTCAGCAATGATATAGTAGTACGGATTTTGACGTAGTCACTATAATAAGTCTGAGGATTCAAAGAAAAAAGAAGTTCGCAAGAGGTCACAAAAGCCTGGAAATGATCTTGGCTACCTGAATACCGTTCCGGCATAGGTATACGGGGTTCTGGAACGTGGATTCCTTCCGATGGGCCGGTAGGTAAGGTGGTTTGGAACGTTAGGAACTGTTCCTGGAGGAGCCGCTGTCAGTTTTGAAGTTCTCTCATGGAGCAGGTCAAGGTATTCACCTGTTGTGACAGGGTATCCAATGCTCCTACGACATCGGCGAGCTCCATTTGTGGCTTCGCAATTCTGTCAGGGATCCCGGGTGCCGGATAAGTGGAAGCCAAGGGGTTCAAGAAGAGATACGAAGTCGAGGTCACAAGCCAGGTCAGGATAGGAGAAATACTCGTGGTACGGGGTCACTTTCCGGGTCAAAACAAGTGAGGCAATAAACTTAGGAAGGAAAGCTACACTAGGGAACTGCTGCAATTGCGAAGCGAGGAGGAACTGGTCTCTCAAGCCTAAATACCCACCAAGCTCCACCCCCCTGCCTGAGACGCCAATGACGTCACAGACGTGCGCCGCAGCCCGGCCGCCATATTGGCGGAGCCTGTGTCAGGCACGCTCACGTACCTGAGGGTGGACGAACGGTTAGCCCTAAGTGAAAACAGGAGCCTCGAGTACGTAGAAGAGAAACCAGTCCTTGTAGTGGCTGGGTTAACACAAATAATGAGGGCTGCCCTGTCTTCAGGCCAACACCAACCAAGGGTACGTAACGGCAGTGCGGTAAAGCAAGATAGAGTCACAATGCGGTACCAGTCCTTATAGTGGCTGGGTTTCGCACAAACAGGAGGTGAACCTATAAGGCAGGGACACAAGGAGGACAGGAACCAGTCCTTAGAGTGGCTGGTGTAAACGCTGGTAAGCCAGGAACGTATATCAGAAAGCAATAGGGTATAGGCGAAAACAGAGTCGAGTAACAAGCCGGGTCAAGGGGTATAGAGGTACACAAGTCGAGAGAGATAGCCAGGTCATACACAGTAAGTCAAATTGAGTGAAATAAACGAGCACTTAAGGGTCAGACAGGCAAAACCACGAAAGGGCACTGAGGAATGGGAAAAGCAAGTTTAAATCTGGTGCCTTGCCTGCTGATTGGTGACGTCGCGCCGCCGGGAGGGCTAAATCCGGAACTGCCGGCGGCGCGCGCGCCTACTGCGCGCACACAGGACTTGGAGAGGACGCCGACCCCGGAGCCGGGAAGAAGGATGCCGGGTCGGCGGCCCGGCGGGACGCCGAGCCGGCGGCGCCCGCCGAGCCCTGACAGCCTGGGCGCGCGCGCGTCCATTCTAAGGCTTGCCCTGCGCCTGCAGCCTTGGGCTCCGGCAGAGGACCGCCGCAGGCGACCCAGGACCCGGTCTCCCTCCTCCCTGGGACACAGGAGCCACCACAGAGGGTAAGTCGGGTCCCGAAGAACCGCCGGGCGCTCCCATAGGCCCCAGCCGCACCCTCCGGGCACGGGCCCGATAAGAAGGGAGCGGCCGAACCAAACGCCGCGGAGCCCGCAACCCTGACACGTGGTTTCCCCGGGACAGAGAACAAGCACAAGGGTCTGTATGGCCTGTCAAAAAGTGAGCCAGTGCAGCCGGGGGTTTGAAGATGCCAGGAGGCCAGCCTCCTCCCTACGGATTATGGACCGGAAGACTATCGGTGGTTGGCAAAGCATTGCCCCAGGAACCCGAACGTGAGTCTTTTTAAAGACACTTGCACCTGGACATCCCAAGGCGGACCCGTAGAGGGTTTCACCGGGTCTGCTATCATGGAACTGGGGGAGCTATTTGACGGATCGGCCACCACAGGATTTAGTTTAATTTCATTCTTATTTTGTTATATTTCGTTTATCCTTTATTTATATGAACAAATTCCCCTGTTAGATTTAGTGTAAAACTGTTTCTAGACTTCTATTTAATCATGTTTTTCCCCTGCATCGATCCTGCTAGTAACCACGAAGTACATGCTTGCTACAATGTATCAGTCACTGAAACAGCCCGGCTGCAATTTGTCTGTATATCTCCTGTGCTGATTAAGAACTTGTTCCCCTGTGTGTCCAGCTTGTACCAGTGCCAACTGTACAAACGAAATATGTTATTAGTGTTCCTGCAAAGTGTACCCCAACTTGCCTCATATTGTGTAAGGCAGGAGGCTCCCCAGGAGATTGCAAATTACTGCTGGCAAGCTGCCAAAACCCTACTCCTCTTCAACCGCCTGCCCTGGAGCCCCCTTTGCCCTCACCAGGGTGCTTTTTGGACATTAGGTTCCCAGGGAGGGTTGCCTGGTGTGGAGTGAGTTTGAAGAGGAAGCGCCATCGAGAACCTCTCCATCCGACGGTCCCAAAACAGAGCGGCTATGTCTATGGAGCTTGGGACAGAGCAGCCGTCACTTTCAATTTATTAGCACCTAAAAAGTTAAAGGTTCGTTGGTTCAAGGTTAAAATTTGTTTATACAATTTATGCTTGAGTGAGCCTAAGGTTTATCAAGTTCTTTGCCACCCCTGCCATCGTGGTTTATCTGCCCAGCGCAACTCGATACAGCTGCCACCTGCCGAGACCAAGCACAGCCGACATTCCTTTCACCCTGCACCGCTCAGCCCCTGTACATGCCACCAGAGTGCTTTTTGGTCAGAAGGGCCCCGAGAGCATGGTGCCACTGTGGGGTGAGTTCCAAAGGGGAGCGCCACCAGGATCACCCCTTAATCAGCTGCTAAACCCAGGTCGGCGTTCCCAGCCGCAGAGGAGATCCGGCGCCGGAATTTCCCGGGCAAGGAACAGCCCGGGGCGGGCCAGACAGTGTGGCGCCAGGAGCTGGAGGCCGGGGCAGCCCATGTTAAGGATACGAAAAGGGCTCGGGCTAGATGGCAGTGGTAAAAACTGGCACCGGGAGGTCTGAGGGTGGGTATAGGGACTATACTGTATAAATGTACCGTGTCTGTGCTGTTCTAATAAAACCAATCTGCTTAACCTGTATTACGTCTCGAGGAGTATTTGGGAAGAGGGACTGTCTGCTAGGTATTTCCTACGGCTGACTCACTAGATTCCAGCAAGGGACATGACGCCGGCTCGCTACCACTGCTCACTGCAGAGCAACCCCGGAACCTACGGCGGATCTACTCCTGAGTAGTGGCGTCCGTCACAGAATGGATTCCGTTTTTTACGAATCGATTCGTTGTAACACTTCACTTAGATTCAGCACTGTGTCCCTGTCCATTGGCCGTGGTGCTGAATCTGTTGTATTCCACACCACAGGCCATGGACAGCGCCATGGTGCCATTCGGCGGCAGTGAAGTTCCCCATAGACAAGTAATGGTTAATCTATTCAGAGAATGCTGAACGGCATCGAAATGCACAGATTTTTGGTGGTTCGTTCGACAGGTCTAAAATAGGTTGCAATGTAAAAAATTTTTTACCCGTATTAAACATTTATTCAACCATATATGCTTTTCACTTGAAGGCAAATAGTATATTTTTTAGGCATTTTTCGGGGATTTTTCTGGTGAAATTTTGGATTCCCAAATATTTTAAAAACAACAAGGCTTTCTTTGCTGAATGCAAAGAAACCCCTTGTACACCCACACGTGACGACTGGGCAGATAGCAGGTGGTCGTCACAACAAGGTTGCCCTCCATCACCCCTGGTACATGCCTTTTTCTTAGAACCCCTTCGCCAGTCCCTGGGGATTGAGGGTCTGTTTGAATAACCCTGTAAATCAGCTAGGCCCACAAAGAGAATCGAAAAGTCACCGCACGTTAGTATCGGTATCGATGCCGATACTCGTGCAAATGGGCCAATATACACCCCCGAAGCCAGCACTGGGCCGGGTTTGCCGGTATCCGCAGGGCTGCGGAAGCTGGCCGCGTGCATGAAAAGCACGTGGCCAGCGTTCCCCTCCGGCGGCTGCAATACTCACCTGCTCCAGAGGTCTGGTCGCGCTGCTGTGGCTCGATCACGTGGCCGCCGGTGCTTCTGTGACGCTGCCTCCAGCAGCCTCTCGGCTGGAGGCAGCGTCACAGAAGCGCCGGCGGCCACGTGATCGCGCCACAGCAGTGCGACTGGACCTTCGGAAGCAGGTGAGTATTGCAGCCGCCGGAGGGGAATGCTGGCCGCGTGCTTTTCATGCACGCGACCAGCTTCCCCAGCATTCTATAGGGGCATATCCATGTGAGCCGGGGGCAAATCCGTGAGAGCCAGGGGCAAATCCGTGAGAGCAGGGGGCAAATCCGTGAGAGCCGGGGGCAAATCCGTGAGAGCCGGGGGCAAATCCATGAGAGCCGGGGGCAAATCCATGAGAGCCGGGGGCAAATCCGAGAGAGCCGGGGGCAAATCCGTGAGAGCCGGGGGCAAATCCGTGAGAGCCGGGGGCAAATCCGTGAGAGCCGGGGGCAAATCCGTGAGAGCCGGGGGCATATCCCGTGAGAGCCGGGGGCAAATCCGTGAGAGCCGGGGGCATATCCCGTGAGAGCCGGGGACAATCTGTATATATATCTATATCTCTCAGGGGGGATATACACGTGAGCTGAGGGCATTTTTGTAGAAGGTCTGTTCTTATTGGAAAGCAGTCACTTGACATAAAATAAAAAGTATCAGTACTCGGTATCGGTGAGTACTTTTTAAAAAGTATCAGTACTCGGTCTTAAAAAAGTGGTATCGGTGTATCCCTACTTATTGTTTCTTCATGCTCTATTGAACGAATATGGTGCAGTAGCTTATACAATATTGAAAAATCCCGGCGCCAGGTCGGCTTACTTTCAGTAGGTCTTTACTTGCATCCATTTCGCAGAACTATTCTTACTGCAGTCAAATTCTCCAATTCCTTACCTTCCAACAGTATTCTTATATGCAACTCACGCACGCTTTAGATCCGTCACCAAAACCCTCACAAACCGGGACGAGCTCCCCTCTGATACAAGCCATCACTCAAGCCTGCAGAACTCCCGTTTCCGTCTCCTCCTTATATAAACTACTGAACACCGCTTTAACTGTCAACCTTATACTGCGGGGCCCTTTCGGAATGGCTGTCCCACACCCCCACGTTAACATGGCAATCTTTGGCTAAAGCATACGACTCCTTAAAACACAATTCTCCCCAGCGCCTCCTATCAAGAGATGAATTTCAATATCCTACACCAATCTTACAACACTTAAATGGTCTAAAAGTTGAACCAAATACACCTATCACTCAGCTGGAAATGTGGCTCCAATGACGCCCACATGTCATATTGTCTTTGGCAATGCCCCATAGTTTCCTGCTTCTGGCACAGCCTCCCGGGAGGGGATTGAGCTCACCCTCACACTTACCCCATGGTACATTACAGGCTCTTCATCTCCACCACCCCCCTGGCCTCTGGTCAGATGGCAGCGGTTAAAATGACACTACCACCTAAACTTATAAAAAAAAATTTAGCCCTTCCCTTTCTTGTCCCCATGGTGTGCCTTGCTTCCTTACAAAAGCTCATCAATAACTTAATTTGGGCGGGACAGAAATCCAGTGAAGATTGCAGTACTAAATCAACCGCTTCACAATAGGGGTCTGGGTTTATGGCCACATTAGGAGATCTCTCCGGTTTTAACGTGCCACAGTGAGCTCGGGTGGTCATACCCCATCAAGTGGTTGCACTATTTTGTTCCAAAGTTCTCGGTTTCGAGGTAGCTTGTACGCCAGAAATACTCCCTTTACAATTCTTTCCAGCGAATATATCAGGGTCCTGTTCAAACAAGTTCTGTCCCACATTTCGACGATAGCGGCTTTACTTTTCGCCGCTTGCTGAAAGTCAGTTAATGTCCCAGATATCACAGTGGTGAGCTGGAAGTTTGAGATAAGATTGACATAAAAAGCCCTCTAGTTGTGAGAGCCCCCCCGGATTGTGATCATTGGAATTTAAGGGACCGGGGACACCATTGGCGTAAAGCGGGGATGTTAGTGTGTTGATTGAGCCGATTCTAACTGGGTCTTCCAGATTCATGCAATCTTCTTTCATTATGCCGACATAAGTGATATGTGTCACCAACTGATGTAGTTCTAATGTACCCCCTCCCTACCTTGTTTTTTTTACCTGTTGGATTAGGATACCAAATTTAAAAATTAATAAAAGGTTTATGGGGTTCTCTTTTATTCTGCCCCCTGTAGCATTTTTTAATTTGAAGTACTCCTTCATTCTGTATGCAACAAAATAAATATACTGTATGAATAATAAATTTATATAGAACTACTGGAATCTGACTTCGTTGTTTTACCCACACACAGTGGCGACTCTAGGAACAATATTTAGGGGGGGCACAGAAGATACCGCAGTCAAAACTGGGGGGGCACTAATAATTTTCACCACTAAATCATACCACTGAATAAAACTAAGAGCCCTATCACCTGGTGTGAACTAAAACACCATCACTAAAGGAAAAATTTAGCGCGAGTCGCTAAAACTTAGTGCCTGACGACCTACTGACAGATCACCTTGTCTGCAGTAGTCCATAAACAAGGTTGTTTGGCGCATGCTAGGAAATCTCTAAGACCTGGGCTGAGACCCAGCGCTAATGCAGTTGTGTACAGGACAGAACTGTTTTTTCTTTCCAGTGCAGAGGGCCGGGCCATACCTACCCCCTGCCCTCACAAGCTTTAATATGAACACATCCAGTGAATAACCTCACACCCTGCATTATTAAAATCCTCCATGGTGGCCGTATTATCCATGTTTTGATGCACACATATATTAAGGCTGATGGGCATTGCATGATAAATGCCACCCAGCAGCATGTAGAATCATTACACTGCATTTAATGGATCCAAAAGGAAGGCCAGGTGAGCAACAAAAATTTCCCTGCTGCAGCATATAAATAATACATGTTTCAGGGCAAGACTTATCCATGTGTCACTTTAAACATGGTCCACACGGTCACCCTAATAATCAACCACTTCCATACTATGAATAACCTCCAGCATAAAAGGTTTAAAATTAGGCAATATATTAGGATATATGTGGATAAAGGATACATTTATAATAGAGCCTACTGCAACGACAATGCGGACCAGATCCATTGCTATGGTGTATGGGGCCAAGAGAACACCTGTGCTGCATTCCTTTCAAATGCCTGTTAATTTTGGGTGAGGACCTGTTTTTACAGTTTTTTGGAGATACTGCTCAACCCTGGCACTAGGTAAAATGTTGCAATTAGCGCCCCTAAAAAATTAGCGCTGGCACCAAGTGATCTGTTAGCTGCAAAAGCGCTAGAGATCTCTAGCGCTCTCCGTGTTAAGTAAAGGACGCGGAAAGTACAGTAAGCTCGCAGTACAAATCGCTAATAGCAACACGCTAAGTGATTTTTCCCGTTTGTAGCGGGAGGCAAACGATCTGTTGGTCAGGTGCTAGACTCAATTAACCTGGCGCTAACGCAAAACCATGCCAACGCAAGGGTTAACCCAAACCAGGTAATAGTTCCCTAAATAAGTATATATATAAATAAGGTTCCAAAACCCCAGAGTAATGTGATGCAATAAGTAATGTGATGCAATAAGTAATGTGATGCAATGATGCCTTTTTATTGTACTAACCTGATACTTTATTTGCCGCAATTCGGCAGTTTTCGCTGAATGTCTGATTGCTGCTTCAGCGACTCCACTTTTAGCAAATTACAGTGACCATTCGCCAAATAGGAATTCACTATATTTTCACCAAAATGAATTCCCCGAAATGTGATGAAAAGCAAAGGATCTAAAGATGATTAGACGCTTTAGATTCTAACTTCCATAATAACCCCTAAAATGCCATAAACCCAGGGAAATACAATAAAAATAATAAACAATGTGGCATTTAGCTACCCCCTTAACCCCTATTATGCCATTATTCATGGGAAAACATGAAATGAATACTGTGCAGCATGTAGCCTTAAGATTAAGTGTCCTTTATTATTTAATGTTTTATGACTTTTATTTCAAACTGAATATGGTCATGTTGGGTATCATTGGAAAGGCCAGAATCTGCCCTTTCCAATGACACATAGATTGTCTATATACGATGCACAGGGACTGAGATACAGCGTTTCGAAAAAGTGTGGGAAGCTGGATGCTGATTTTTGGTGGGGGGGCACATGGGGGGGGGCAAGGAATAACCTAGGGGGGGCAATTGCCCCCCCCTTGCCCCCCTGTAGAGTCGCCTATGCCCACACAGTATAAACAGGTGTATTTTGGTTTAACAAATGGAAAAAAAAATAAAACCACAAAACGTTGCTCAGAGACTTCCCTAATATATCAAAAGATATTGCCGCCATCAATATGTGTTTTACAAAAGTAAGAACATTTACCATTTAAAATAATTACCATTTTTAAAGGATGCAGTAACATAATATTATTTCCAGAATAAGAAGTATGCATCCTCAGATGTTCTATACCAGTGAAGGAAATTACACAATTAACACTATCCCACCAACAATATATGTCGATATATACAGTTGTGCTCATAAGTTTACATACCCAGGCAGAATTTATGATTTCTTGGCCATTATTCAGAGAATATGAATGATAACACAAAAAAAAACATTTCTTTCACTCATGGTTTATGTTTGGCCGAAGCCATTTATCAAGTTTGTTTACTCTTTTTAAAATCATAATGACAACAGGAACAACCCAAATGACCCTCATCAAAAGTTTACATACCCTGGTGATTTTGGCCTCATAACATGCACACAAGTTGACACAAACGGGTTTGAAAGGCTATTAAAAGGTATAACAATCCTCACCTGTGATCAGTTTCTTGTAATAAATGTGTGTGTGTGTATAAAAGGTCAATGGGTTTCTGGACTCCTGACAGTTCAGTGCTGCACTGACGTTTCTGGATTCTGAGTTATGGGGAAAGCAAAAGAATTGTCAAAGGATCTGTGGGAAAAGGTACTTTAACCGTATAAAACAGTATGGGATATAAAAATATATCCAAGGAATGGAGAATGCCAATCAGCAGTGTTCAAACTCTAAGAAGTGGAAAATTAGGGATTCTGTCGAAACCAAACCACAATCAGGTTGACTAACTAAAATCTTAGCCACAATTGCCAGGAAAATTGTTCGGGATGCAAAGAAAAACCCACAAATAAATTCAGGTGAAATATAGGACTCTGAAAACATGTGGTGTGGCGGTTTCAAGATGCACAATAAAAAGGCACTTGAAGAAAGATGGGCTGCATGGTCAAGTCGCCAGAAAAAAGCCATTACTACGCAAATGCCACAAAGTATCCCACTTACAATACACCAAACAGCACAGAGACAAGCCTCAAACCTTCTGGCACAAAGTCATTTGGAGTTATGAGACCAAAATTTAACTTTTTGGTCACAACCATAAACGCTACGTTTGGAGAGGTGTCAACAAGGCCTATGATGAAAGGTACACCATTCCTACGGTGAAACACGGGAGGTGGATCGCTGATGTTTTGGGATGTGTGAGCTACAAAAGGCACAGGAAATTTTGTCAAAATTGATGGCAGGATGAATGCAGTATGTTATCAAAAAATACTGGAGGAAAATTTGCATTCATCAGCCCAGAAGCTGCTCATGGGACGTACTTGGACATTCCAACATGACAATGATCCAAAACACAAGGCCAAGTCGACCGGTCATTGGATACAGCAGCATAAAGTGAAGGTTCTGGAGTGGCCATCTCAGTCTGACAGCAATATCATTGAGCCACATTTACAGGAACTGGAGGCTTTCTGCCAAAAAGAATGGGCAGCTTTACCATCTGAGAAGATAAAGAGCCCCATCCACAAATACCACAAAAGACTTCAAGCCATTATTGATGTTAAAGGGGGCAATACATGGTGTTAAGAATTGGGGTATGTAAACCTTTGATCAGGGTCATTTGGCTTGTTTTGGTTGTCATTAAGATTTAAAAAGAGTAAACAGACTTGATAATAAATGGCTTCAGCCAAACACTAACCAGGAGTGAAAGAAATGCTTTGGTGTTATCCATATTCTCTATATAACAGCCAAGAAATCATAAATTATACCAGGGTATGTAAACTTATGAGCACAACTGTATATAGCTTTATTTTTACACTATTTGGTTAAAGCAGGAATAAAAACAAAGAAAATTGCAGAAATTAGCTCAAAGAATATACATGATCTGAAGCCGAATACTGTCTTGTATTGTTAAACTCCTACATGCTAACTCGTGAATGTTAGCTAAAAGAAAAATTTAGCCATTAACACAGAGGAAAAAAAATCTGAATTGTTTCACACAGTATTACTATTGGCAATGCAGACTGTGCTCCCATGACCAGTGCAGAAAGTTTACGAGTCAAA
Source organism: Leptobrachium leishanense (assembly GCA_009667805.1). Classification (NCBI taxonomy): domain Eukaryota; kingdom Metazoa; phylum Chordata; class Amphibia; order Anura; family Megophryidae; genus Leptobrachium; species Leptobrachium leishanense. Next base: position 151,077,642 of record CM019067.1, on the reverse strand, counting down.
GTTCAAATTGATTACTTACAATCCAGAGCTTAAAACCCCTTTTTACATACAAGATATGTGCAAGGCTCAAGGATAAGAAAAAGCATAAAGTTTAGACGCGGTGCCGATTATGTAGCATTTTATATGATCACATTGCATAGAGTTGCGGCAGTGCATACAGTATCACTTACTTGAACTAACAAATGCCAAATAGGTTACTGCTTGCTCACTCTTCAACACACTGCCGTTTGATTTCCGTCCCCTTCTCCTAGAACTAAGACAGAGATCACAGGGAGTGTACAGATATTCTGCTTTTCGCTGTTGTAAAGGTGTGGCTAACCAGTATTTTTTTTTTTCATCAAATATGGATGAATATGTTGTAATAATAATCACTTGTGCAAAACAAGGTTGATGGAAAGATTTTTCGATCCATAAATTTTTCAGGGTGGCATAGCAGGCCTTGCACACCATACCATTTCCAAAATATATCCATCAAGGTAACATACAAGGAGCAGCATTCTAACAGGGTTATTCAAAGAGCTCCGAATTGTGGCCGAAAGGTAACCGAACAGTGAAATTCAGCGTACACTTTCCTTTCCTGGCCATTCGGCTATTCAGAGAGCAGGCAGTTTGCCAAATGTTGGCGAATTGCCTGCACATACAGTGCCTGTTCGAGGGCAGTGAATTCCCCATAGAGAAGCAATGCTTCGTCTATTCAGAGAACAAAAACCAGCAGTGAAAGGTTGCCAAATTGCCCTGCTGTTCGGTGGTTTCATTCAACAGGTTTATTCAGACGAATCCCATAGGCTTCAATGTTAAAAATATTCCCGTTTTAATACAATATCTAATTAACAGTTAATAATATTTTGCAGTAAAAAGTCCATTTAGATTTTTGAGGATCTTTTAGGTATTTTTTTCAGTTTTTTTTAAATCGTTTATTTTTTCTGTAACAGCCTTTTTATTATCATTCATTGGATCTTCTATGTAAATTTCAGACATTTTCGTTCCGTAGTTTCTTTGCAAACAGCGTTTCACTTTTCAAACATTCAAGCGTACGTTTTTTTGTTCCTCACTCCATTCGTCTGCGGTGTCGGGTTTGGTGGGGTTAATCCAGATGTTTTTGCGGATTTCGGTGTACGGTTGCTGGGTTTTGCGGCGGCTTTTCCCTACACTAGGACGGCTCTGTGGTGCTTGCTGAATACACCGCAGGGTCGCCGAAATGGGATCGCCAAATCGCACCAAATTGAACAGAACGAAAAGTCACCGAACGTGCGGTGACTTTGATTCTCTTTGAATAACCCTATAAGTCTATTAATCAGGCCATTTAATGCCAAGATCTGCTTCAATGCAATGACCTAGTGATAGTGATGAACCTTGGCACTCCAGAGGTTTCAGAACTATGTGTCCCATAAGGTTCATTAGCATCATGGGACATGTAGTTTAGAAACATCTGTGGTGCAAAGGTTCACCATCAGTGATCCATGTTAAACATTACCATTATACAAGTTAAAATGGATCAGTCACAATATTGGTCTATAAAAAGGTATTGCAGGCTAACCGATCTTACTATTTTTGTTATAGAAAATTGGATTAAAAAAGGAAACTTCGTTTAAAGTTAATAATTTTGTTGTTACAAGAAATGGAGTTAAGGGAGAAATCATATTTAAGGTGTTAAAAATGTAAAAGGAGGACACTTCCGGTTTGGCGGCCATCAGCGCTGGCCGCACGTTGCATCGGCTCTGCGCGGATTTTTGTGCCACTGTGTGGAGGGACCCGAGACGCCTTGCAAGAGGGTGACAGGCGAGAGTCCTCCACGGCCCGAACCATCGCGGATTCTGAACGGACTCCGGCACCATTCAGGAGCTGGAAAACGGGAGCGTGGCTTACCGACCGCCGCGGGCTGGAGCCATCCCTTCACTCCAGGTGTGTGGATGACACTCGGGGGCAGCGAGTGGAAAGTGTCCACTTCCCCTTTCACTTATGCCTGGCAACACTCGAGAGACTGGACTGAGGTGGAGGCCTGGCATACTAGCGGTCGCCATCTTAAACCGCACACACCAACACGCAGCGTAGTGGCGGTAACTCCCTCCGGGACTACGTGTTGGTGACTGCTGCCCCTGCCCTACTGGTGACCCATCGCCGTTCTCCTTGGGGATAATCGGGCTCTAAGTTGGTTCCACGAGAAGGAGCTGTCGCCCATAGCACCGAGGCCTATACATCCCACGCTGCCGGGACATACATTTTTACTTCCCCACTACATCGCATTTTTGGCAGGACTCACTCACCAAAATGTGGGGGAGAGGGAGACAGCGCAAAAACGCTGCTGAAACTTTAAACAAACAGGGGGCACTAGTGGGGAGACGCAGTGGCGTAGCGTGGGGGGTGCCTCGGGGGCGGTCGCCCCGGGCGCAATTTTCTTAGGGGGCGCAAAATTTCAAAAGAAATTTGAACCACTAATATTTTCCAGCAGGGATCAGCAAGGTGTCTGTCAGTTTTGCCACGCCGGCGGTGACTTAGCACTCAGTATCCAGATGGGAGGACCAGGACAGAAAATTCTGGTCCTGTCCTGACTCCTTAACGCCGACATGAGTCACGTGAAGCAGCGCAACATTATTCAACGGAACACCCTGTACCTCGCATGTCAACCTCCCTTGAAGCACTGTTCCAGCCCCCCTACCGCTGGCATCCCTGCAGCTGCTGACCAGGGAGGAGGGAGGGAGGCACCTGCCCTGCAGCACAATTTAAAATTCGGTCTCCACTAAGCCCCCCTGGACAGCCCCCCCAGGCCACCAGCAACTCCACGCAGGTAGGAAACACTGTGACACCAGAGCAGCGTGACCAACACACAGTGAGACAGTGACTGGAGGTTCAGGGCGAGAATGACTGGCAATACTGGGAGAAAGTGACTGGAGATACTTGGACAGAGAGAGCGAGAGAGTGACTGGGGGTACTGTGAGAAAGTGGGGGTACTTGGAGAAAGAGTGTGAGAGAGACTGGGGGTTACTGGGAGAGAGAGAGTGACTGGGAGTGACTAGGGGTTACTGGGAGTGACTGGGGTACTGGGAGAGAGTGACTGGGGTACTTGGAGAGAGTGACTGGGTTTAGTGTGAGAGTGGAACTATGCTAGGGTATGCTGGAACAGGGTGACTAGTAGCAGTGGCAAAGCGTGGAGGACATGTGTGTTTCATTTTTTCATTATAGCAGTATTTTGTTAATATACAATACTTGTGCTTGTGGGGTAAGGGGGTCAGTACGCTACTGGTAGAAGGGAATCATGGTGTGTTATGTCCACATGTTGGGGGGGTGCACAATTCTTGCCTTGCCCCGGGCGCTGACAACCCACGCTACGCCACTGGGGAGACGGGACAGAAGGGGACAACTATTTACAACAAAAGACCAGAACACAATAAAGAGAAAAAAAAAGAAAAAACACAAATTAACTAGAAACAAAACTAAAAAAGGAAAATAAATAAAACATAGCTATCTCTTTCTCTATCATATTTTTCTGACGGAAAACATTCAAAGAGGACAGGTCAAACATAGTGGAACGAAGATCACAAAAGACATCGCCGACCGAAACGAAAATGTTATTCACGGGACTTTTCCTCAATACTTTGATTGCATCATAGTTCTACATGGATAAATTTGTAGCTAAACAGACCGCCAAAAAACAAGGCGCCAAGTCAGTGAAAACGACAAAAAAAAAAAAAAAAAAAAACCTTCTCCCTTAAATTCTCTTCCGTCATCTCCACTTCAATCTGATCAGGACTTGGACGATGAACCTGTTCCTCAGCCCCCCAGACCACTCCCAGAGATGCAGACATCAGCGACGGAGATGGCTAGAGAGGTCACTATGCTACTCACTCCGATGTTTGAAAATCAATTTCAGGCCCTGAAATCATCGATAGATAACGCACTTCAACTGCTTCAAAAACACACAACCCAGATCTCTGAGCTCGAAACACGTCAATCCACAACGGAAGACGTCCTTAACTCCTTACAGTCCACAGTTCACATGCAACAATCAACGATCACGGCACTACAGGATAAGTTGGAGGACCTGGATAATCGGAGTAGACGTAAATCTACGATTCATTGGGATTCCGGAATCAGTATGTGCTCCTGATCTCCTAACCTTGCTTCGGGATTGGCTCCTTACAGCCTTAGATATTTCCAACGATCTGGCCTCTCCGATACAAAATTGAACAGGCGCATCGACTGGGCACGACTAAACCAACAGACAACTCCAGGCCTAGACCCGTTATTGCACGATTTCTAAACTTCCAAGACGCAGTGAAAATTTTGGTGGCATACAAAAAGATCTCCACTTTGCTATACAACCAACACAAAATTCAGATTTTCTGTGATTATTCGGCTCAGGTCACACTCAAGCGTAAAACTTTCACCCCTGTATGCAAAGCACTCTACAGAAAGGGCATAAAGTTTGCCCTACTGTACCCTGCTACTCTTAGTCTTCAATTGGGGGTAGATCCCTTACGGTGACATGTGCAAGTGAGGTGGATTTATTTCTCAATCATATGTTGCCAGATTGGGAAAATGACCAACCACCCCCGATGTCCCTGGAGACCGTTTCCTAAACTCAGTGCCGCTCCTTCTCGATGGCTTCTCCCCACAAGTTCAAATGTACTCTCCTCCACAGACTGGTACGTTCTTCTTGCATGGATTGTATATAGTTGCCTTGGTTTTTTTTGTTGTTGACTGCCCGGACTTTCTTTCATCATTTCCAATAAGGTGCGTTTTCCGTTGCTCGAGATAGGACCAGGGCCCCTCCCTTGCTGTCTTCATATCGTACATCATACTTGATATTCGTACTGGAATTGGATAAAACATCTTCACAAAACACTGGAAAAGTTCAGCCTCTTGACACTCTTCAATTTTTGTCTTGGAATGTTAACGGAGCTAATACACCAGTTGTAAACGTCCACATATTACATTATTACAAGAAACTCACTGGTCTACGAACTCTACCTCTACTTTTATAGCCAAATGGATTCAGGACTGCTTCGCATCTAACTACAGTTCCAAGAAGAGAGGGGTGGCGATTATCCTCCACACTTCATTATCCTATATTGTGGAATCGTGCATATGTGATCCGGAGGGACGATATATATTTCTTCATCTGAATTATCAACAACGTAAAGTATTGTGTAGTGAATGTTTATGCTCCTAACTGTCCTAATGATTCCTTTATCACAGGTTCCTTCAACTTCTGTTAGACGTCCCCACCCCGAACTTGATCTTGGGGGGTGATTTTAATAATGTTCTTGACAATTTCATGGACAGATCAGGATCGGTCACAACTGCCTCTCGCTCCACTTCTCAGGGTCTTCAGACCTTGGTTTCCACATTAAATTTGCACGACAAGTGGAGAGTAATACATCCCTCAGAACGAGATTACACCTACCAATCACCTGTACATGACGCACGCTCTCGAATTGATATGTTTTTGCGGAGCTCGACTTTGCTACCTACATTGATTCGTGCTGACATAGAACCAATATCTTTATCTGATCATGCCCCAGTGAGACTAGAGATATGATTTCCCTATAACCGTACACATCAATCCCAGTGGATGTTTCCATCTCAATTTACCACCACACCTTTATTTCGACTTCATAATTCGCCCAGCTAGATTGCAGATGTAGACGATAATTTGATCCATTTAGAGCAACCTTGATTACTCTGGGCAGCCTCTAAGGCTAGGGTCAGACGAGCGCAGTGCGAACGCGCGTGCAGGCGCACTTAATCACGGCCGCACTAGCAGCAAATGACGGGCAATGACGGCCAATATACGAAGTACGGTCGCACAAAAGTCCGGCTGCGCAACGCAAGTGGAAAACGAACGCATTTTTTCGAGAACGTTAAACTGCTAGTACTGACGTACAGAGTGCGCTGCGCCCGCTAGAGGCGTGTGTGTGTGATTTGGAGACGTCAGACCCTGCTAATGTCCGGCCAACATAACGTCCAGATGCACAAAGTGTTTTATTGATGATCCGTACAAAATCACGGATGCAAATGCGCATCGTATGACCGCTATCGCGTATTCCGTGAAAAAATACGTCCATTCGTTCGAACGCACTTTTTCACAGACAACGTGAAAATGCGTTCGTCTGACCCTAGCCTAAACCAGTTCTTCGGACACATTATATCATACATGGCTGCTCGCTATAAATCGTGGAAAGACAACCTACAACTGCTTGAGTCAACTCTACGGACTGCCCATACTGCGTATAAACAACAGCCGACCAAAGATAACTATGCTCTTTACACACAGGCCAAACGAAACCTAGAGACCACTATACATACTAAAGCGCAGGAACATTGTGATTGTCAAACTCAATTTTTTTTCACCGCTGGGGTGGTAGATCGGGTAAGCTCTTGGCGCGCATGGCTAACCCCAGACATAAAAGTCAACCCATAACGAGACTCACCACAGGGATAGAACAACTACGACTTCCCCTGACCGTATTAGTAATTTATTCTATGACTTCTTTCGAGCTCAATCTCAGCTGCCACAAGACAATGCTCATCTTGGTAATGCCTTTCTTGAGGCTTACCAGGCACCTTGTCTTACTGCACATCAAAAGGGAAATCTTGGAAAACCCTATCTCGGAGCGGGAGGTGGGAGATGCCATAACCTCATTAAAGACAGGTAAATCGTCGGGGCCGGATGGTCTGACAGCAGACTATTATAAAATCTTAAAAGCCCAAATATGCCCGATACTAACTGTTAGATTAGGTGTCAGGTAAAGCTATTGACTCCTTTAATGCATCTCGCACAATCTGAATTCCTAAACCTGGAAAACCTGCCGATTATATGTCTTATTGCCCAATCTCTCTCCTTAACACCGATTGGCCTCCAGACTACAAACCTGTCTTCCAGACTTATTGACTACTTACCAATTAGGGCTTGTACATGGTCGGCACTCGGTGGTTGGTATCCGTCGAGCTGTGGCGGAGGTGTTGGGGGCCCGGTCAGTTCCTAAAGGTAACCATCCCGCCTTACTCAGCCTAGATCTTGAGCAGGCGTTTGATTCTGTTTCAGGGCCACATTTGCTTCGAATAATGTCTCACCGCAGTTTTGGTCAGCAGTTCACGGATTTTATTCGTAACATAACTAGATATCCTGCTTCGTGTATTGTCACAAATGGAGAGGACTCATACTTTTTGCTTGGTAGAGGTGTGTGGCAGGGCTGTCCGCTCTCGCCCTTACTCTTCGATATTGCTCTGGACCCGCTATTACGAGCTATAGAACACTCTCCCACTTTTCGTGGCATTATGGTGGGAGAGACTCAATTGAAAGTGTCGGCCTTTGCTGACTATCTACTTCTAGTCACTGAAAATTTGCCTGAAGTTTTGCCCCCCCTGTCCCAACTCTAAATAGCTTCCAGGATATTTCAGGGCTGCGGGTAAATTGGGCTAAATCTACAGCACTCTATCTTCAAACCACTTCCCCACCTTGGCTCTCTACCACAGCTACCACTTAAATGGTCCACGACTTCATTGAAATATTTTGGGAATACATATCTCAGCAGATTTGTATAATATTTATGCACTCAACATCCCGCCAAATTCTCAAAACAGTGCTAAATGATTTCACTAGAAGGCATAACCTTCCACTATCACTATATGGCAGAGTTAATCTCTACAAAACAATGGCTTTTCCAAAACTTTTATATCAGTTACAGGTTCTACCGATAATTTTAACTCCTAAAGATGAAAAACTCTTCAATACAGCTCTCCGTAGATTTTTGTGGAAAGGTTCCTCAGCACGTCTCAGCTTAATCAAACTAAATGCCGAGGGGGGGTTTAATCTACCCAATTTGGGAGAATATAACTTGGCAGCGCAAGGTCGCCATGAGGTGGGCTGGATTCGAAACAACTCCCACTTTTCAGATGTCCAATTGGAAGCTGCCGGGTCTCCTAAACATTCACTCGCATTCTTATTACATTGCCCCTATAATGAACTTCCTGCGACGTTGACTCAAAACCCACTGATTACGACACCTATTAAAGCATGGAAACTGTCACGTATTAAAATGAACGCATGTCCCACGTCCTCGCTCTTTTTACCATTGATGGAAAACCCACACTTTGGTCGGGAACTGACATGTCATCCTTTTGCAGATTGGTCTAAGGGAGGTTTACGCCTCTTATATCAGGTTGTAGATGCCCTCCACGAATACTCTCCTCTCACTTAATGCGCTTCGAGATAAATATCCTTCTTTATCCTTTCCATGGTTTGCATATTTTCAATTACGTTCATATCTTACTAAGGTTACATCTACATTCACATCACTAGACTGGACTAATCGCCTTGATAACCATATAAAGAACTGTTCCTCGAATAAATACTCCATATCTTCGTTATATAACATACTTCGATATACTGTTGACTGGTCCTTGACTAAAACGGGCCCTATACAATGGATAGCACATATGCCCTCACTTACTACAGACGATTTGCTGTCTGCTCACGTGTACATGACTAAAAGCTTACCATCAGTGTCGGATCAGGAAATGTTCATAAAAATATTACACCATAGCTACTATTCACCAAGTAGACTGTATCACATGGGTTGGAAGTCGGATTCTTCGTGTTTTAGGCTAGGGTCAGACTAACGCATTTTTCACGTTGTCTGTGAAAATGTGCGTTCGAAGAATGGACGTATTTTTTCACGGAATACGCAATAGCGGTCATACGATGCGCATTTTCATCCGTGATTTTGTACGGATCATCAATAAAACTCTTTTTGTGTCTGGACGTTATGTTGGCCGGACATTAGCAGCGTCTGACATCTCCAATTCACGCACACACGCCGCTAGCGGACGCAGCGCACTCTGTACGTCAGTACTAGTGGTTTAACGTTCTCGAAAAAATGCGTTCATTTTCCACTTGCGTTGCGCAGCCGGACTTTTGTGCGACCGTACTTCGTATATTGGCCGTCATTGCCCGGCATCTGCTGCTAGCACGGCCGTGATTAAGTGCGCCTGCACGCGCGTTCGCACTGCCTCAGTCTGACCCTAGCCTTAAATGCCCAGATGACCACGCTGACCTATATCACTGCTTCTAGAGTTGTCCAGTTCCGCGTCGATTTTGGTCATCAGTTCAGACTTATATATTCTCCACTACTAAACTATCCTTACCATTGACCCCAGAATTTTTAATATTTGGTCCCACCTCATCTTTACATATGAAACAAACACTTTTTATCTTTGGTTGCTGCGGTGGGTCGAAAAACAATTTTACACACTTGGAATCAATCCACCTCAATCCCGCTTACCCTTTTTCAAGATAATCAAGGTGTGAAGCCAGTCAAATTTAATAAGGAAACTCAAGCTAAACGATTTCTCATGACCTGGGAAGGTTATTGCTCAACTTTAGATGCCCCCATGGGCACACGGTATTCGGCGGAAATGGTAGCAGGACGTAATCCTCTCCCATCCAAACTCTGATTACTTTCTTTATAACCTGCATAACCTCCTAATTCACACCACACCTTACTTCCGACTGGACTTACTTTTTTTTTTCTTTTCGTCTCCAAGACTATATTGTTGTTGTTGTATGATTGTATCTGCTATTTTGGCTCTAATGTTACTTTTTCATTTACTAGAATACTTTTATCTTATTGAGCTGCTCACTTATTAATAGGATTGTTAGAAAAACAGAAAATGATGCACGACACAAAATGTTTTATAGGATTCACTTACTGACTTTTAATTTATAGTAGCCATGAATATTGTGCAATTGTTTGTTACATTTTATTCTGTGCATAATAAAAATTGTCAATTAATTTTTTTTTAAAAGTATTTGAAATATCTAAAAGCGGAAACCGACTACAAAATCACCTGCTGAATAAAATACAGGTACATCAAGAGTGAATGGCATTTCTAGGCTATAGGACACAAAAAATCCCTAAGATCTCTACGGCAACATTAGGGTTGCCAGCCCACATGATTTTCCTGGACACACATAATTTATTCATGCCAATAGGCAGTGCATGAAAACTGCAACCATGCTGCATGCAGAATCTACTGTATATCCTGCAGAAAAAAAATTTCCTTCCTACAGCATATGATTTATACATGCTGCAGGGCAGCACGTTTCCCTTTGCAGGAAAATACCATCTCCTTAACCCCTTAACACCGCAGGACGTACATTTACGCCCTGCATTAGGCGGGCTTTGGCGCCGCAGGACGTAAATGTACGTCCTCGGCGTTTTCAGCCCCCCCGGGAGATACTCACCTCCTCCGGCGGCTCCCTCGCTGCTCTGACTCCCACGGAGTCAGATCGGCAGGGTTTCCTCCTCCGGCGCACTGACATCATCGCGCCGGGGGTGCGATAACCTCAGTTTCAGGCGCCCCCCCCCGTCGGAGCAGGGGAAGCATCCTTCGGATCCGTCTATCTCCCCATCGCCGGGGGCTACAAGGCTGTGGCCAGCATCCCTGGAAGGGTCACAGCCTGACCTTTCCAGCGATGTATTGGGGTTAACCCATGAGTTGCCAGGTCGCGACCGGGCACAAATTTGTGCCCGATCGTGGCCTATTTCCGGTGGGGGCCGCCATCTTGGATGGCAGCCCCCACCTCTGGGTCCCCCCCCCGCATCAACTGACTCATCGCGCCATGCGCGATGATGTCAGTTAACTGGGGAAGCCCCTAGCTGCAAAGGGATTTCCTATGGAAATCCCTTGCAGGAGATAAAGGGGTTCAAAGAACCCCCCTATCTCCTGATCGGTGGCAGTTAGGGGGTCATGCCTGATATCGATGGAAAGGTCTGAGCATGGCCTTTCCAACGATATCAAACAGGACAATGAAAAAAGTAAAATAAAAAAAAGTGTATAACAATAAAAAAAAACAATTAATTAAAAAAAATAAAAACGTGCTTTTTTTTTTTTTTCTGATGCAGCATTATTGTTCACATTTCAATTATAATGTGAACAATGATGCTTCAGCAATGATTTTTTTGGGGGGGGGGGTTTAGCTAAAAATCACGTAATTTCCCCCCCACCCAAAAAAAAAAAAAAAAAGAAAAGAAAAAAAAAAAAAAGGGTTCCCAAGTCTACCCCATAGAATATAACCGCAGAGGATCGGATAATAAAATGTGAAAAAAAACACACTTTATACACTGTGGATGATTGAAATTTTATTGAAAATTCAAATTTTTTTACATATTTTGTTATAGCATTCTGGCAGGACATGACTTTTATATATAATTATGATATATTATTAATCTTCCGAGTCTGCCGGAAAGAACGATGTATAATTTGTCTGGGTGGTATAATAATAGGTTTTATCCTTGTTCCTTTTGATCAAGCAGGCAATCCAGCACCCTGCTTCTCCTGAAGTTTCAACTCCTTCCAAGTGGTGTTTCCTCCTGAGATTTGGTTCTGCTGACCACATCTCCAGGTTGTTCCAGTTAAGCCTTCTCCTGGCCTGCATGGTCACGGTCTCTTGCCTCCTAAGTACGGTATACACCCGAAAAGGTACAGAATTCATCTCGCTTCCTGGAAGAGGCTGACAACTTTTGGGGTTTCCAGTTCGACGCTCCTTGGATTCTGAAGTGGCGCTCACGAGGTGGGACCCCCTCAGACGATAAGAGGTCCAAGGCGCGATTACAGAACCACCCACAAGTGGAGGTTCTGAAACACGCGAGTGTGCCTCTTTTACATAGTATAATTCTGTATAACTGGAGTATATACAGTTGTGTTCAAAATTATTCAACCCCCACTGAAATTGAGTGTTTTGGCCAGTTTGACATTGATTTTGATCATTCAGTCATCTTGCTTACAATTAAATCAAAGAGGCACGTGTAGGTCAGACAAATATAACATAACATTTATAATGAAATAACCACAAATGTCTTTTCTGTGCTCACATCATTATCAGTTTTATTCAACCCCCAAGTGACATTCAATCTTAGTACTTAGTACAACATCCTTTTACAGTTATAACAGCTTTTAAACGTGAAGCATAGCTTGACACAAGTGTCTTGCAGCGATCTACGAGTATCTTCGCCCATTCGTCATGGGCAAAAGCCTCCAGTTCAGTCACATTCTTAGGCTTGCGCACTGCAACTGCTTTCTTTAAGTCCCACCAGAGGTTCTCAATCGGATTTAAGTCAGGTGACTGCGATGGCCACTCCAAAATGTTCCAGCCTTTAATCTGCAACCATGCTCTAGTGGACTTGGAGGTATGCTTGGGATCATTGTCCTGTTGAAAGGTCCAACGTCTCCCAAGCCTCAGGTTTGTGACGGACTACATCACATTGTCATCCAATATCTCCTGGTACTGAAGAGAATTCATGGTACCTTGCACACGCTGAAGCTTCCCTGTACCTGCAGAAGCAAAACAGCCCCAAAGCATGATTGACCCCCGCCATGCTTCACAGTAGGCAAGGTGTTCTTTTCTTCATAGGCCTTGTTCTTCCTCCTCCAAACATAGCGTTGATCCATGGGCCCAAACAGTTCTAATTTTGTTTCATCAGTCCACAGCACACTATCCCAAAACTTCTGTGGTTTGTCCACATGACTTTTGGCATACTGCAGTCGACTCTTCTTATTCTTTGGAGACAGCAAGGGGGTGCGCCTGGGAGTTCTGGCATAGAGGCCTTCATTACGCAGTGTGCGCCGTATTGTCTGAGCTGAAACTTCAGTACCCACATCTGACAAATTTTTTCTCAGTTCCTCAGCAGTCACACGGGGACTTTTCTTCACTCTACGCTTCAGGTAGCGCACAGCAGTCGAAGTCAGCATCTCCTTTCTGCCACGACCAGGTAGCGTTTCAACAGTGCCCTTTGCCTTGAATTTGCGAATGATGCTTCCTATGGTCTCTCTTGGTACGTTTAACATCTTTGCAATATTCTTATAGCCATTGCCCATCCTGTGAAGAGTAATCACCTCTTCTCTTGTCTTCCTGGACCATTCTCTTGACTTCATCATGTTTGTAACCCCACCAGTAAATGTCTAGAAGGAGCTGAGTATCACAGTCATTTTAAAGCTGCCTAATTGGTGCTTATTATGCTTTATTGCTGCTCCCTGACATCCACAGGTGTTTTCAATACCTGATTGAAAACACTTGAATGAACCTCTGTTCTTCAGAGTGGTAGTCTTTAAGGGGTTGAATAATTGTGTCAATGAAGAATTCACAAAAGAAACATTTACTACTGTATTACAAAACCAATTGATGTCATTTTAGTTGCATATGGTTCTTTAAAAAGTCCTTGTAGGATTTCATTCTGAATACAATTACAAATGTACACTAAATTCCCTAAAACCCTTTACAGCATTGGGGGTTGAATAATTTTGAACACAACTGTATATGTATTTTCTTTTTATTATTTGAGATACATCTACTATCAAGACACAGTATCATCATACGGGTGGAGTCCCCCATAAAGCGACTTAAAGGCGCACATCCAGAGTCTTGAAGACTCCCCGCTTGTGAGTTCCATAAACACCAGTGTGTTGTTAATTGTTCCCAGTACATACTGCACAATGGTCCCTTTCTTTCTCCTCTTTTAGGATCCACGGACTAAAATTTGACCTTAAGATTCACGGACTCACTATTCATTACATTGTTTGTATATGCCCATATGCGCTCCTATATACCTAGGTTTGATGCCAGTTTGCTTAATCAATAATGTTTGGCTCGGGCTAGATTATGTTTTTTCTGATAGAAAACTAGTCAGTTTGGGTTGAGCCAAGATGATTTTCATAGAGAAAATCACCACTTATTCATTTTTTACCATTGAAACAAGTGGAGTGGGGGGGGGGGTCCAGTTATCTGGATAAATTTATTTCATCATAGGAATGTGTTAGAATTGTCCGATATACTTTTTATTGACATTATTCTTTGAGGAATAAGATCCTGGGCGAATAAGCAGCTAATTTCAGTCACTAAATAAGAAGCTGCCTGAATAAGAAGCTATCTTCAGTGTGCGAATAAGAAGCTGCCGAATAAGGATCTAACTTCAGCTTCATAAACAGCAGCAGAAGCTTCATTGATAAAATTCTCCTGCAACGGAGTTTCATTATCTGGATCACTAACGTTTGTCATTGCAACAACAGTTTCTACAGGGTTTTAACCAATCCCATACATTTTGCCCAAAAGATTAGTGTGCATGTCATCAGGGGAGAGGGAGGAAGAGGTGTTTACCAGGGGGGGCCTGATCAGTGGTTTAGGAAGGTGCCCAAAAATGTCTGATGGCAGTCTGGTTTACATATTCCAAAAGTAAGAGCAGGATTGTAAGGACATATTGCAAAGTTACACAGGATACTTTGCCTTAGGTTATTGTTTGATTTATAAAAAAAAGATTAAAAGATGTGACTTTAATTGCACTAGAATATGTCCCATTCTGTCAGAATTATCTTTTGCATGTCTGCCCATGTCTAGATTAATCCTTTTGTTCTATTTGTTTATTTACCCCACTAGAATGTTTAAATTTCATTGTCAGAATTAAATGCTGCCTTTAGCGACATTATTCCCCTTTGAATAAACTTTTCATTGATTTTTTTTTAATCCATTTCGCTTTGTTTTATTGAATGCATACACCCAAACATACTTCATTTGCCTTTTACTATAGCCTGGAGATCACTTGCTAGGGAAAGTGGTTACACTCTCACATTAACCAAGAAGGCAAAGTCCAGTCCAATCACTTTAACTCAGCAAGTACAAGGGAAAATGCCATTTCATTGCACTATTGTCTGCATATAAAAGCAACATATTAACATTTCAGAACATGCATGGAATACAGGAAAATTCTCCATATTTTGTGAAAACAGAGCTGGGTTTGTAGCTTAGATAGCATTTCACAAACTGTATTTCAGACCTGTTGAATGACCCTGTTTCACTTACTTGTAGTAACAAATCATCTGCACTGCAGCTCACAGCCAGCACACACTCAAACACAATGCTCTGGACTGAGCCACCATTCCCACTATAGCACCTGCTAACACTGGGTGAGGGGCAGAAGACTTATTTTTTTACCTAGGCTCTTGGTTAATGGTTATATAATTTGATTTCCTTTTTCTAAAAAGATGCTAAAAAAAGAGTCATAGGGCAAAGAATCTGTATAAAGTGATCCTGATAATGTCATATGGAGAGGAGGTTTCCCCCATGGTTTAAGTGAGAATGGTTAGCTCCAGAAACAGTTTATGCTCCGAGGGAGGTTTCTTATGTTTACAGTGTCAGGTGTTTTATTAAACTGGCTGCTGTTAGGGCTCTATCTGTATATGTAGAGAGTGAGGGGGCGGAGTTACGGAAATTGCCGAACAGCTTTTCACAGGCAACCAGTTTTGATACAACAGGTTGTTACAATACATTAGATTGTGTCAGACAGGAGCATATTGAGGCTCAGTGCTGCCCTAGGCACTCCACATTCTGCAGTCATCCCCCATATAACTGTAAACATAACCATGAAATAAGACCATGCACTTTTACAGTGTTGCCCAAACCTATTATCAGGCTACAAAAACAGGCCAGATTTAAGGAGCTCCTTGGGGAAGTGCAGATTGAATCCTGCATTCACTGAGCAGCAAATTATACCACCTGTGCTGTGCTTCACATATCTGGCAAACCTGGCCTGTTAGGGTTAAGGACCAGGGTTGGGAAACACTGATCTATTGGAGTTTTTGTCAGTAATAATGTAATATAGCACAAAAAAAATCAGCAATACAATAATAGTCCACACTTCAGGGGTTATTCAGAGAACACTGAAATGTCACCGACGTTTCTGTGCCCTCTCATTCTCCTGCACTTCAGGGAATCAAAGTTCCCCACCCTGCGGTGTATTCAGCAAGCACTGCAGGGCCCCTGGAGTGCAGGGAAAACCCTCTGCAAACCTGCCGGAAGAGTCCAAGGAGCCGCTGATCACAACGCAGAGCAGCCACCAGAAAAAGCCGACAAGCAGACGAACGGGGTAAAAAAAAAAATATGTTTGAAAGTTACAAAATTGAAACGCTGTTTGCAAAAAAACTACTGAACGAAAATGTCTGGAATTTACCTATAAGATCCGATGAATGATAATAAAAAGGTCTGTTAAGGAAAAATGAAAAAAATGATTTAAAAAAACAAACAAATATTTCAGAAAAAATCCCGAAAAAAGCTAAAAGATCCTAAAAAATCTAGAAATAAAAGAGAAAGGACCTCTAAACTAGAGGTGAACTGGCTAGGACATATACGTCTAAAATATAAATTCTTTATTAAACATTAAACATAAATCCTTCTGAAGGTTACAAAAACTAAACTCAGACTAACAAAACAAATATCAACACAAATAAAATCAATATAACCACAATTATTCTTAGGTTAAATACCTCTAGGAGTGATTATAATAATAATGTAAACGGAACATGTAAAATAACCATTTAAGTTGCTCCTATTATTATTGTAAAGCATCCATATCTTTTAGGAGCATGGTTAATACATTATATTTAATAAGATAATGATGATAACTTCAGACCAAAAATAATTACCCAAAATGTAATACTATTAAGGATCCAAAAAGGTCAAATTTTATCTGTGAATGGAAAGGTAAATAATTCCTTAACTATTATACTGTGCTAGACCTATAAAGGAATATTACTTCCAGATCGCTGTTTTAACCATGAGCATGCCACAAGGTGTTTAATAAATGTATGGTAAATTAAAGCGGTATAAGGGGAACCGGTTATAAAGGTTCCAACGATTCTTCCACTTGTCATAAATAGAGGCTTATAAAGCTAAAGCGATAGCCGAAGTTCCTCGTTAGCCGCTCTAAGTACACCGCAATATATGCCAACCTTAAATCATTTGTTAACTGGATTGCTCAATATGCATTGAGAGAACGTCACAACCAATTTAGATATTACTTGGATTCAATTATGATAAAGATCAATTCAAGTAAATTGTAAATAAATGCTACACGTTTCTAGAGGAATTTAGATTGTGGCTGTGTTAGGCCAATTGGGTTAAACATAGATTGAACAATGATCTGTATAGAATACTGAAAAGCGTAGTATCATAATTATTCGGGAAATAGCTGTATAATGATAACAAGACAGATCATAATACCTTAATGATAACAATATTAATGGCATAGAAAGTTCAAGCTAAGCATAGTGCCACAGTTAAAGCTGTTACTCTCATTCATAAGATACTTTACGATGCTATGTTTAAAAGGCGTATTTGTATGTAATCGAATAGATGCGCCCACAGCAGCATATAATAGCACAGTTTTGCAATTATTATTTCATTAACACCGTACAAAATTCAACCTTACAAACGGTGCTAGAGTCCAAACTATAACTTTCGTACTTCAAGTATTTAAAGATGCCATATATCAGCAGCACCTGTATTCGTATAGTAACAACCAATGCGGCATTAAAGTACAGGTGCGATCTTTTGCACAGTACTAGAGTTTGAGCTGCTGCATTCATTCATCAAATACATAAGCGTGCTCCATTTAAACAGCGCATATATTTTATATTGTTTGCGCAGTGTTGAGGTTGAAACTAATATATTCATTCATAAAGTACTTGAAGATGCTAAGGTTTCACCGCTATACATGCTGGCCTTTAAATCATTTATTTACTGGATTACCCAAAGTGCATTTGGAGAGCGTTACAACCAATTAGATATAACATAGATTTAATAATGATCAGAATCAACTTGGTTAGTTGTAAATAATTGCTACAAGTACTAGAAGATTTCATGAATCATGGCTATATAAGCCCAATGAGTTTGAACATAGATAGAACTTCGATCTGAATAGAGTTAGTTCAATTATATATAGGTACTGAAGAACGTAGCAACATTGCCATATATCAGCAGCACGTTCTTGAAAGCTACGCCCAAAGAAGCATTTAGATTTCAATATCAAATGAAAAACTTCAATCGTACACTATCTCCTTCGATCTTTTTAGCGCAGTATTTTAAAGTTTAGGCTGTTATATTCATTCATCTAGTACTTAGATCTTGTACACCGCGCTGGAATTTGAACTATTCACACTCGTTCATCAGGTGTTTTCAAATGTCGTATATCAGCAACACATTTTTTACGCCCAAATCAGCGTTTAAATTTGAATGTTCAATGAAAAATCTTCAATCATTCATTATCATATTTAACAATACAGTTGTTCGCTCGTTCATCAAATGTTTTCAAATGCCATATGCCAGCAACACATTTTTTTTTTTTTTTAAAAGGAATTACGCCCAAATCAGCGTTTAAATTTGAATATTCAATGAAAAAATCTTCAGCCATTCATTATCTCATTTAACAATTCAGTTGTTCATTTATCGTTCCATTTAACTTGAGATTCTTTTAAACAACAGGTATATTATTTCATAAACATCTTCAATTAAGATTTAGAATCATTTCATTAAGCATTCGACGCGCGTTTCACATACGTGCTCCTCAGGAATGCTAACTTGTCCAGTATGTCGGGGTTGCTTTTAAAGACCTCCTTTAATCATTTACTTGGACACGTGACTAGATTCTCCAATCAGATTTTTATCTGGACCAGCCGGTTTCTTGGAGAGTCATTTATTTACTTGAAAACGTGTTTTTTAAAAAGCCATTGATCACATATTTTGCATGAATAAGCAAAAATAAAATGATATTTTATTATATGAGCTGAAGAATTTATAAATTCGATTAGCTTTCTCTAAAAAAATATATCTAGCTCATAATATAAGCCATAATTGCTGACAATCTCGTTTGTGATTTTTTAGCTTATAAGATTATTTTTCGGATTCAAATTTTTGACTTTATTAATTCAAAATATATAATAATAATAACCATTTTATGTGAGTTTTGTACAGTTAATTTAGAAATAGGATCATAGAAACGGAGTATAGTTAAATTCTTCATTAAGGCCGTTGGGGAATTGTGTTTTAAGTACGAAGATCCATCTGGATTCCTTTCTTCTAAGTGTTACATCAAAATCACCTCTTCTTGGACCTAATGTAATGGCCTCTATTGCTTGAAAACTTAAACATTGAGGGTCTCCATTATGATTAGCCCACACGTGTCTAGATATAGGAGTTTCTGTAATATTAATAACCGAATTGATATGTTGTAAAATTCTCTTTTTAAATTGCTGATAAGTTTTTCCTACATACTGTTTTTTGCAGGTACAGGTAATTAAATATATCACTTTCATAGTTTCACATGTGATTGATTCTTTTATGGGAAATGTTTTTCCTGTGATGGTACTATTAAAAGATTCTGAGTTTTCAACAAACTGACATGCTTTACAGCGTCCACATCTACGCATGCCAGGTTTAGATTTCAGCCAGTGTGTTTTAGGCTCTTTTGTAGCGAAGTGACTGTGGACTAGTATATCTTTTAGATTGATGGATCTCCTTGCTGTGAAGGTCGCAGATTTAGATATTACATTTGAGATGTTCTCATCCATTTGTAAAATTGGCCAGTATTTTTGGCATATTTCCTTAATATCATTCCAACCCTTGTCATAAGTCGCTATAAATCTTATTTGTTTTTCCCCTGGTATTTTCTTCTTTGGAAGGAGTAGTTTTTTCCTATCTGATAACAGGGCTTTTTTATAAGCTCTTTTTAAACATCGATTGGGATAGCCTTTGGAGCGAAACATTTCCCTGAGTCGATTCGCTTCTTCTTGGAAGTCTTTAAGATTACTACAATTTCTCCGGGCTCTTAAATATTGTCCTATTGGTATTCCCAATTTTAGAGGGACAGGATGGAAACTCTTCCAATTTAACAAATTATTTGTTGATGTTTCTTTTCTATATAGCTTAGTTTGCAATGTATTTTTATTAATTTCAATCATTAGATCCAAAAATTGTAACTTTTCTTTGCTGTGAATCAAGGTTAATGTCAGTCCAATGTTGTTGATATTAAGTACATCCAGCCATTCATTTAAGAGATTATCGGAGCCATGCCATAACAGAAAAATATCATCGATGTATCTGAACCACTTTGATACATTTACAGTATATTTTTGGGTTTTATCTATGAAAACATCCGTTTCTTCCCAAAGGGCTAGATACAGGTTCGCATAGCTTGGGGCACAGGATGTTCCCATCGCCGTGCCCCTTGTCTGCAGATAGTATTTACCATCGAATAAAAAGAAGTTATGAGTCAAAATGTATGTAAGTAGTTGTATAATGAAATTTGTCAATGCTTCATCAAATTTTTTACTCAGGAAATACCTGCATGCCTTTATCCCTTGCTCATGTGGGATATTATTATACAAAGATACTACATCGAAACTTGCCAATGTAGTACCTGATGGAACAATTATATCCTCTAAATGTTGGAGAGCATTTTGCGTGTCTCTTGTATAAGAGGGTATTTCTTCCACTAATGGATGTAAATAGTGATCAACAAATTGACTCAATTTTTCTGTTAAAGAGTTGTTACCTGCAATAATTGGGCGTCCTGGTGGATTAATTAAACTTTTATGTACTTTAGGTAGACTGTACAGTGTTGGTGTTGTAGGTCTTAATGGTAGTAATGATTTCTTTAGTTCTTCTGAGATATGTCCATCAATTACTCCTTTTTGTAATAGTTTATCTAGTTCAACAAGATACTTCTCAGTAGGATTAAAAGTTAACAGAGTATAGCCCTCAGGATCATTAATAATTCGCAGACACATATCTTTATAGTCGGATTTAGACATTATCACGATGTTTCCCCCTTTGTCTGAGGCTTTTATCTCAATACTTTTTTCATTTTTTAGTTCTCTTAAAGCTGTACGCTCCTCTCTAGATAGATTCTGTTCTTTTTTCCAAGGTGTTGTTTCCAATTTGGTAATTTCATCAGTTACTAATTTTACAAAAAGATCTATGCTCGAAAATTCTGAAAAAGACGGTGTATATTTAGATTTATTTTTAAATTTTCTATTTATTTCCGAGGAGGGTTCCTCATTTTCTTCGAGAAGATCCATTAGCGTTCTTAAATATGGGAAATCTTCAGGTGTTATTCCTAATTGTTTTGCTTGTCTTTCATCTTTTTTAACAAATACTTCATGAAGTGCAAGTTTTCGAGCAAATAATTTAAATCTTTGATCCAGTAAATTGATCAAACCTAGGACTAGGTACAAAGGATAACCCTTTTCCCAGAATTCTTAAATGTTTTTCTTGTAGAATAAATTCGGAGAGATTTATTATTTGATTTTTTTGTTCTCATTGCTGTTTCTTGTAATGTCGTGGTTTGTACCCCATTTCTGCCTGGGTCTCAATCTCCCTATCTGTATTCGTCTATCCTGTCTGTTTCTTCTAAAAAAGAAACGCTTCTTTTTTTATTGGTAAGTATTCTTCATTACATTAGGATTCTGGCTTATTGATGTTTGTTGGATATCATTCTCACTTTCAGATCCACTTGTCCTATCAGATTGGGAAGAGTTTTTTTGAAATTGTTGATTTCTCCTCCGTTTTTTATCCAAAAGATATTCTTTGTTTCGAAATCTTTAACATCCTTTGAAATTTAAAATGCTTTTTTTCTTTAATTTGTTGTCTAAATCTGTCTAGATTTTTTGTAGTTTATCCTCAAATTGTTTATAGTCCTTATTTGTTTGATAGGTCTGTATATTATTTATTTGAATCTCCAGATCGTCTTTTATTTTATTCAGATTTTCTTGTTCTAGTTTTATGAGGAAAGTCATTAATTTATTAGAGCATTCAAGTAGAATTCCCTGCCATTCGGCTATGTGTTCTTCTTTTATTATTTTATTAGAGAGGGGTACTTCTGGTCTTAACCCTCTGGGTACCAGTTTCTCTGTTATATATGTCTGCAGACTTTTAATTTCCCACCAGGATTTGATTTGTTCTTGATAGATTTTTTGAATTGCAAAAAATGCCTCAGATATATCCCTAATATTTAAATCAACTGGAAGAGATTCATTCGTGAACACTTTCCCTACATCATCCGACCATGTGCTTACATCACTTAGTTGTTTTAATATCTCTGACATGATGTTATTAACTGTACAAAACACTATGAACTCTAGTATGGGTATTAAAACCCTGTAAGCCGTATAAAGGATCAATCACATGTGAAACTATGAAAGTGATATATTTAATTACCTGTACCTGCAAAAAACAGTATGTAGGAAAAACTTATCAGCAATTTAAAAAGAGAATTTTACAACATATCAATTCGGTAATTAATATTACAGAAACTCCTATATCTAGACATGTGTGGGCTAATCATAATGGAGACCCTCAATGTTTAAGTTTTCAAGCAATAGAGGCCATTACATTAGGTCCAAGAAGAGGTGATTTTGATGTAACACTTAGAAGAAAGGAATCCAGATGGATCTTCGTACTTAAAACACAATTCCCCAACGGCCTTAATGAAGAATTTAACTATACTCCGTTTCTATGATCCTATTTCTAAATTAACTGTACAAAACCCACATAAAATGGTTATTATAATTATATATTTTGAATTAATAAAGTCAAAAATTTGAATCCGAAAAATAATCTTATAAGCTAAAAAATCACAAACGAGATTGTCAGCAATTATGGCTTATATTATGAGCTAGATATATTTTTTTAGAGAAAGCTAATTGAATTTATAAATTCTTCAGCTCATATAATGAAATATCATTTTATTTTTGCCTATTCATGCAAAATGTGTGATCAATGGCTTTTTAAAAAACACGTTTTCAAGTAAATAAATGACTCTCCAAGAAACCGGCAGGTCCAGATAAAAATCTGATTGGAGAATCTAGTCACGTGTCCAAGTGAATGATTAAAGGAGGTCTTTAAAAGCAACCCCGACATACTGGACAAGTTAGCATTCCTGAGGAGCACGTATGTGAAACGCGCGTCGAATGCTTAATGAAATGATTCTAAATCTTAATTGAAGATGTTTATGAAATAATATCGTTTAAAAGAATCTCAAGTTAAATGGAACGATAAATGAACAACTGAATTGTCAAATGAGATAATGAATGGCTGAAGATTTTGTCATTGAATATTCAAATTTAAACGCTGATTTGGGCGTAATTCCTTAAAAAATGTGTTGCTGGCATATGGCATTTGAAAACATTTGATGAACGAGCGAACAACTGTATTGTCAAATATGATAATGAATGATTGAAGATTTTTCATTGAACATTCAAATTTAAACGCTGATTTGGGCGTAAAAAATGTGTTGCTGATATACGACATTTGAAAACACCTGATGAACGAGTTGAATAGTTCAAATTCCAGCGCGGTGTACAAGATCTAAGTACTAGATGAATGAATATAACAGCCTAAACTTTAAAATACTGCGCTAAAAAGATCGAAGGAGATAGTGTACGATTGAAGTTTTTCATTTGATATTGAAATCTAAATGCTTCTTTGGGCGTAGCTTTCAAGAACGTGCTGCTGATATATGGCAATGTTGCTACGTTCTTCAGTACCTATATATAATTGAACTAACTCTATTCAGATCGAAGTTCTATCTATGTTCAAACTCATTGGGCTTATATAGCCATGATTCATGAAATCTTCTAGTACTTGTAGCAATTATTTACAACTAACCAAGTTGATTCTGATCATTATTAAATCTATGTTATATCTAATTGGTTGTAACGCTCTCCAAATGCACTTTGGGTAATCCAGTAAATAAATGATTTAAAGGCCAGCATGTATAGCGGTGAAACCTTAGCATCTTCAAGTACTTTATGAATGAATATATTAGTTTCAACCTCAACACTGCGCAAACAATATAAAATATATGCGCTGTTTAAATGGAGCACGCTTATGTATTTGATGAATGAATGCAGCAGCTCAAACTCTAGTACTGTGCAAAAGATCGCACCTGTACTTTAATGCCGCATTGGTTGTTACTATACGAATACAGGTGCTGCTGATATATGGCATCTTTAAATACTTGAAGTACGAAAGTTATAGTTTGGACTCTAGCACCGTTTGTAAGGTTGAATTTTGTACGGTGTTAATGAAATAATAATTGCAAAACTGTGCTATTATATGCTGCTGTGGGCGCATCTATTCGATTACATACAAATACGCCTTTTAAACATAGCATCGTAAAGTATCTTATGAATGAGAGTAACAGCTTTAACTGTGGCACTATGCTTAGCTTGAACTTTCTATGCCATTAATATTGTTATCATTAAGGTATTATGATCTGTCTTGTTATCATTATACAGCTATTTCCGAATAATTATGATACTACGCTTTTCAGTATTCTATACAGATCATTGTTCAATCTATGTTTAACCCAATTGGCCTAACACAGCCACAATCTAAATTCCTCTAGAAACGTGTAGCATTTATTTACAATTTACTTGAATTGATCTTTATCATAATTGAATCCAAGTAATATCTAAATTGGTTGTGACGTTCTCTCAATGCATATTGAGCAATCCAGTTAACAAATGATTTAAGGTTGGCATATATTGCGGTGTACTTAGAGCGGCTAACGAGGAACTTCGGCTATCGCTTTAGCTTTATAAGCCTCTATTTATGACAAGTGGAAGAATCGTTAGGAACCTTTATAACCGGTTCCCCTTATACCGCTTTAATTTACCATACATTTATTAAACACCTTGTGGCATGCTCATGGTTAAAACAGCGATCTGGAAGTAATATTCCTTTATAGGTCTAGCACAGTATAATAGTTAAGGAATTATTTACCTTTCCATTCACAGATAAAATTTGACCTTTTTGGATCCTTAATAGTATTACATTTTGGGTAATTATTTTTGGTCTGAAGTTATCATCATTATCTTATTAAATATAATGTATTAACCATGCTCCTAAAAGATATGGATGCTTTACAATAATAATAGGAGCAACTTAAATGGTTATTTTACATGTTCCGTTTACATTATTATTATAATCACTCCTAGAGGTATTTAACCTAAGAATAATTTGGTTTATTGATTTTATTTGTGTTGATATTTGTTTTGTTAGTCTGAGTTTAGTTTTTGTAACCTTCAGAAGGATTTATGTTTAATGTTTAATAAAGAATTTATATTTTAGACGTATATGTCCTAGCCAGTTCACCTCTAGTTTAGAGGTCCTTTCTCATTAATGTTGGGTTATCCCCTTAGTGGCTCTGGATTTCATATCTGAGAAGCTCTATAATAGTCAATCCTTTGGCTATCCTTTATATAGAAATAAAAGAGACTTTTTACTGCAGAATAAAATAAATGGTTTATTAGATATTGAGTTAAGTTTTTTTTTTTTGTATTCAAAATTTTTTTTATTTTGAGATAGTCAGCAATACATCATACGTATAACAGGTAACAAAAGCAAAATGTCATCAGATCACAACAGCAATAGGACAGCGAGCGTAAAGAAGACAATTAGTAGGATATATAGTCTCAAAAGTAACGAGCGAACCGCTATATACTCTGCATGAGACAGGACATCAACATAAGAGGGAGTCAGCTATAGGTATCCAGCATAGGTAGGTGGGTGAGAGAAAGGAAGGGGAAAAGGAGAAAGAAAGAAAAAAAAAAAAAAAAAAAGGGGGGGAAAAGAAGGGGGGTTGGAAAGATGGCAATGGCCAGAATTGTGCCTGCCCTGGCGAAAACCCATACGGCCATGAAGACCGCATGGGGGCCACAGGGGGAGAATGGCACTTAGGCCCGGGCATTCGGGGGCAAAGACGGGCACCAGGTCACGTCTGTGCCTCCCAAAATATCCCGAAAAAAAAAAAAAAAAAACAGAAAGAGGGGAAGGGGGAAGCAAACACAAAAAGAGTAATATCAGCTGTGAGGAGAAATTAAAACAAGAAAAAGCAATAGCTACGGGCGTCTCAGCATGTCATCCAAAACATGGATGTAAAAACCACAAAAATAAAGTCCACAGCAAGTAATAGACAGACAGCGGGGGGGGGGGGGTGTCATCGCGTTGGGGGATATCATCAAAAGTTGGAAGAGGGGGAACAGTGTGCAGCCAGGGGTCAGCATCTAGAAGGGCAGGGTGGAGAAGCCACAGTCATGGAGAGTCAGCCAGTGTCCAGCAAAGGAACGAGGCATGCAGCCCCCACAGGAACAACAGCCAGCGGTGACACTCCACATACCGGTACAGAGATACGTGCTGCTGTGCAACTCCACCACCAGCAACTTGAGACAAGGCGGCAGACGGTGCCACAACGGGGGACAGCAGGAGAGTCTCAAACAAAGTCACCGTCTTCACGGAGACAAAGGGGAACTCCATTGCCACTAGACTCTGGTCGGCACCAGGAGGTTTCACCAGGACATCCACCAGCTCCACTCGGACAGGTGATTCCAGCATTCTGGTACTCCTGAGACATGCGGCGGGAAAAACTCCTCCATCTCGCCATCTGGTGCACCAGCCTCTTCCCACAGAACTCCGGTCACCGGTACCTCACAGCTGCGCAGGACAACAGCAGGCCGTCTTCCCTAGGAACGTCGCCAGTCGAAGCCTCCTCTTCCTCTGCAGTCTCCCGTCCAACTCCGATCACTGCCATAAGCCGCTGCCATGCGCCTCGGGTAAGTGGCGTCTCCTCGTCCCCTGGCAGCTGTGTCAAGCAGGCCTCGAGTGCCGCAAACATAGCCTCCATTCTACCAGCAGGTGGGGGGTGCTGCAAATCGTGCTGCTCCAAGTGACCCTCCGCTTTACCCACCCAAGGGACATCAAGCGCAGCTGGAGGATGGGGGCCCTCCATCCTCGCAGCCTGCGAATAGTAAGCTCCCGGTGAGGGCTCTCTCTGCAGGGGAAGCAGGAGGGACAATGAGCGAGGTGTCCAAGCTTAGGCCTCAAAATGGCTGACGGCCGATCAGGTCTGCCTGGGGTTTACATCAAAAATACTCAGCTGTGCTCCGGAGGGGGGGACAAGAACGGGCCCGGAGCAATCCCCGTAATGACCAGCCGTGCAGGGACTCCACTGGTGGGCATTCACATAAAAATTCAGGCTAAAAACCCCTTTTTATCAGGAGAATCATGCAGAGCTCCACAAAAGCACGTCTTCTCCCATGCAAAGCCAGCCACGCCCCCCCACGGGAATATTTTTAACATTGAAGCCTATGGGATTCGCCTGAATAAACCTGCCGAAGAAATCCAACGAACATCAGGGCATTTCACTGACATTTCTCAGCTGTTCGGTGTTCTCTGAATAGATTAACCATTGCTTCTCTATGGGGGATTTCACTGCCTTCGAACAGGCAGCGTATGTGCAGACAATTCGACACAATTTGGCGAATTGCTGCCGGCTCTCTGAATAGCTGAATGGCCTCGAAATGTCACCATATGCTGAATTTCAGTGTCCAGCTACATTTTGGGGCTAGATCGGCTCTCTCTGAATAATCCATTTAGTCTAGCCTCTGGGGGTAACCCATATACAACGCCACAAAATATAGAAATAAAAACCAGCCACAATCCCGAGTGAGCAAATCACTAGGGCAGACCCAGCTTGGCTAGAAGAGAACCCACTAATCTCAAATACCCACAGGTATCACAAAAAAATATAACAATGGACAAAGAAACAAAAATATAATAAATCCACTCTTAAATACCCCTACGATAAAAAAAATCTTTTGTTAGGCAATGGAGTTTATTAGTATATATATCCCAAGATAGGAACAGAATAGCTATCAGGGACTATACAGCTCAAAAGAATAGTATAGGCTCACTGCCAGAAGATAACATGTAATGATCACGGGTATATTAACCCTGCCGTAATCTTATTAACCCCGTCATGATTTTATTACAATAACAGAATACTAATAATACAATGACTAGCAGCAAGAAGTATCAGTACGTGGAGTCATAAATAGAAATCAGTGCTCAATAAATTCTCCCCGATATAGGTTAGCAATAAGCATATAGAAAAATATAAATATGAAATATCAGTAACAGGAGCCCCCAGGTCAATAGGGGCCCAAAAAGAGCTAAGGCTAGGGTCAGACGAGCGTGATTTCTACGGACTGTACGTCCGTGCACATGGACGTACGTCAGTACGGAAGACACAGTAGTGGCGACACAGTCAGTTTATTCACTGACGTATATTTTGACGGATGTAGGAGGGAAAATAAAATAAAAAGCAAAACCATTTTGTCCGTGAAAAATGCTGGACGTATAAATGCAGTCCGTCTGACCACGTTCCATCACTCACACACAAAGCTATGCGGACGTTGCGGACGCAGCGCACTTTGTGCGGCCGTTCTAGTGGTTGTACGTTCTTGCCTGCCTTGCGTCCGTTTGCCGCGGCCGTGATGCGTCCGCAGTTCAGTGCGGACGTACTTTGTGTAACAGGCTCCAATGGGCTTTCTGTCATGCTATCACGGACGTACTTTTAGGCGCAATCACGGACGTGAACACTACGCTCGTCTGACCCCAGCCTAAATGGGGAACACAAAGAAGAGCGAAGTTATCTCATCAGTTGTATGGCAAACAAATACACTGCACAAAGGTGGTATAAAGAGTGGCAGTTCCCCAGCGTGAAGGAATATATAGGAACGGTATCACACCACAAAGTTGCGTCCTGCTCCTTGCAGTGGGTAGTAGTTGCACAGTAGGGATGGGCTGCCGGTTCGAATCGGTTCGATGTTCGAAAGTTCGCAAACGGCAAACTTTTCGGAACATTTGCAAATCTAAAAATAAAGAGACTCTTTACTGCAGAATATTATAAGCAATGGTTTATTAGATATTGTATTAAAACGGGAATATTTTTAACATTGAAGCCTATGGGATTCAACATTTCCCACACCGTGTTGCTAAAACATCGGGCAGACGCGGCCCTCTAATCAGGCACTGTAGAGGGCTGCCCACCGGGGCCTCCCAAGGACCCCCTTGAGGAGCGAGCGGCCGCCAGTTGTCAGAGCTGCGACTGTGCCGGCTGGCTGGCCGGGTGCATGTGGCAGAGAGGCGGTGCAGGGAGGGAGCCACTGCACATGCGGCCACAGCAGACCCCCCCCCCACAACCAGGATCCAGGGAGCCCCCACTGACCACCAGGC
Source organism: Leptobrachium leishanense (assembly GCA_009667805.1). Taxonomy (NCBI): domain Eukaryota; kingdom Metazoa; phylum Chordata; class Amphibia; order Anura; family Megophryidae; genus Leptobrachium; species Leptobrachium leishanense. The sequence continues at coordinate 151,048,739 of CM019067.1, read as the reverse complement.
TAAGGTAAGGTGACACATTTTTAAAAAAATTAAATCCGAGAATCCCTGGGAACATAAAATAAAACTTTATTTATTTTCTTTCTAATACTCAGCTGATTCCTGGATCCACCAACAAGTGCAGCCTCCTGTCTCCCACGCTGTTAGAAGCTGCATACACCGGTGCCCTGTGTGCAGCTTCTGAGAAGATACTGTATTAGTGTAGAGGGAGCGATGCAAAATGCGCACTAATAGCGTATCTTCTCAGAAGCTGCACACAGCGCGCCGGTTAAAGCTAGCGGCAGACTGTAGAGGTGCCGCCCGGCAGTGTGAGGATTCATATGCTGCATTAATTATACTATAAAGGTGCTGCCCGGCAGTGTGAGGAATCATATGCTGCTGCATTATTATACTGTAGAGGTGCTGCCCGGCAGTGTGAGGATTCATATGCTGCATTAATTATTCTTCTTACAAATTTGGTTACTTAACATGTTTTTGCGTTTGGATTGTAATATGCGGTGAACACCGCAGCAAACCTTAATGCTCACGCAAGTGAGCGTTAATGTTTGCGTTAAGATCGTAATTTTTCCTACTCATTGTTGCTCAAACATTTCCCATGGCTTCAAATCGCGTTTAACCCTTTCGCTGCTGAGCCTTTTCCCGCCTCTGTGCTGAGGTCATTTTTACCGGTTTCGCTCATCATGTTTAACCGCGTTTTGAAGCCTTATTTTAATATATGACCCAGACATATTATATATCGTTCTTTCCGGCAGACTGTGCAGATTCATAATATGTCATTATTATATGTATACGTCATGACCTGTCTGTATATTATAACAAAATATGCAATAAAATTTGAATTTTCAATAATTTACAATGTGTAAAGTGTTTTTTTTCACATTTTAAAATGCGATCGTTTGCGGTTATATTTTCTATGGGGTGCACTTGTTAAAAAAACTAGAAATGAGGAATCGTTACTTTTTTTGGGGGAAATTACGTGTTTTTTAGCAAACGCCCCCCATAGAAAAAATCGTTAGTGCAGCATCATTGTTCACATTATAATTGAAATGGGAGCAATATTGTTGCACTAATAAATCTAAAAAAAAAACAAAACACATTTTTTTTTTTAAATTATTTTTTTTTTTTAATTTTTTTTTTTTAAATTATTATTTTTTTTAATTTTTTTTTTTTACAGTTTACATGGTCATGTTTGGTATCATTGGAACGGCCACGCTCTGGCCGTTCCAATGATAGTAAACATTAACCCCTAGCTGTCACGGATCGGGAGATAGGGGGTTCATTGGAACCCCCTATCTCCACTATAGGTGGCAGCAAGGGGTTAATTTGAAAACTGGCGCCATCGCGCTCTGCGCGATGTCGCCAGTCATTAGGGGGATATCCCGGAAGCTTGGCCGACATCCAAGATGTCGGCCAGCTCCGGGAGGGGACCGCGATACGGCGCATGTTGGCGCCGTATCGCGATCCAGCCCCCTAGGGGTTAAAGACAGCCGCCGCTTGGAAGGGCAGGCTGTGCCCTTCCAGGCGGTGCCTGCCTTTAACCGCTGGCATGCACGGATGGGGAGGGGGAGAGGTCCGAAGGCACCTTCCCTGCAATGGCGGGGGGGGTGCCTGAAATAGACGTCATCGCACATGCACGATGACGCCTATCGTGCCCACCGGGGCCGAGCGATCAGCCGGAATACCGGCTGATCGCGGCTGCAAAGGGAGGACGCGCTCAGCGCGTCCTCCGCAGCCAAGTAGCAATGTGGTTGGACGCGCTGAGCGCGTCCACCGCATTGAAGTGGTTAAACATGAGCAAAAGCGGTAAAAATTAGCTCAGTGCACAGGGGTGAAATGGCTCAGCACTCAGCAGTGAAATGGTTAAAAACATTTTTTTTTTTTTTGTCTCCTGTCCCCCAGGGCAGTACCCGGACCCCCATACACCTTTTATGACCAATATCTTGCATATATGCCCTCTGGAGGGGATCTTAATTTTTGAACTTTTGAGCCCCATTGACTTGCATTGCGTTCGAATTCGAACTTTTTCAAAGGCCCATCATTATTGCACAGTCACCCAAAGCCAGAGTTTCCAGTAGATCAATATCATTGAATGCCACAAAAATGTAAAAACACGCTGCTCGACCTATAAGCTCCGCTCCTTGGAGTGGGTGGTAATTAAGCTAAAGGGGAGAGCCAGATAAATGGAGATGCTGCTAGGCACACTACCACAGTCCTGCCTCTAGTAATCCCCCCAAATCAACCGTAATCAAGGGATAGGTTTCATTCAATCATTGTATTCCGCTCCTTAGGCTAGGGTCAAACGAAAGCATTTTTACACGCGAACGTAAAAAAGTGCGTCCGAACGAATTGACGTATTTTTTCACAGAGTGCGCGAAAACGGTCATACGATGCGCATTTTCGTGCGTGATTTTTTACGGATCTGCAATTAAACGCGTAATCTAATTTACCAAATCAATAGGTGAATCAAAAATTAAGGTGAAGGGGTATAAAAAGCCATTTCGTGGATGGTGGCGTTTCACCAAGATGGATGCACTGCAAGTGTTTGTGTTTGCTGCAACGGGCTACGTGTACCTCCAGCACAAAAGACAACGGCGAACATGGGTTCATCCCATCAACGCTGCCAGACACACTCATGGCCACTTTGTGACGCTGTACAGGCCACTGCGAGAGAGGGACCCCGTGAAGTTTTTCAACTACATGCGGATGTCCATCCCCTCATTCGATGAACTGTTGTCACAGTTACGGGAGCCGCTGACCAAGAGGGACACCAACATGAGGGATGCCATACCACCGGAGGAGATGCTGGTCATCACTTTGCGGTAAGTACTTCCAAACACCTGTATGCATGACTTCGCTGGCAGTCAGCAGACATTAGGGATGTGCGTTTCAGGTTTCGGAATTTCAGAATTTTCACGAAATTTCCCGATTCGTGTTTTCGGATGCGGCCGAATTTCCGAAAAATTTGAGATCCGAAAACGTCAGATCCGAAAAGTTTTCCGAGCCGACCCGAAATATTTACGGAATTTTCGAATGGACTTGAAATGTGTCAAATCGAAATTTATTGCTTTGAAACGAGGAGAACAGACGTTCCGAAGAAACGAAAATTTCCGAACTTACGAAAAGTCGATACATAAAACGAGCTAAGTGACACGAAAATACGAAACATGGTCGAAATTCCGAGAAAAAAGTACCCGAAAAAACGAGTCGAGCCGAACCGAATCGAAACAGCGATAGGTAGAAACGAGCCGAATCGAAAAGTTTAAAAATCCGAAAAATCTAACCGAATCGAACCGAAAAAAAAATCGGTGCACAAGCCTAGCAGACATGTGCTCGGTGTACAGAGCCCCTATTGTCGGTCTGTAGTGACATGTACGCAAACACATTCATACCCATCCACACGCAGGCATCACATTCCAAGACACGTCCAAAAAAACCTCTGACACTGACAAGAATGTATGTAAATAGAAATATATTGTAATAAACAAGAAAATAAATGAATAACATATTTGTAACATATATACAAAAGAAAATAACATGAAGGACAAAACATAACAGTGACAACAGGAACAGCATGTCAACCAAAAACATACAAGACACCTCACAAATCCTGGTACAGAGGAGCATCTGGCTCATGAGGACCATGTGTGGATCCGCGGCGGTACCCAGACTCTGGGGGAGGCCCAGCAACATGGGACATGGGTGGGTGGGTGGGTGGCGCCTGGCTGTGGCTGGCATAACCAGTGGCATGGTGGCGTTGTGGCACCGCACCATAGTAGACCGCATCCTGTTCTGGACGGGACAGGATCTCATGGATGAGGTCCAGGGATCTGCGGCGGTACTCCACCTTCTGCGCCGGGGTCATCTGGTCCAGCAGGGATTGACAGGAATGGACAAAGGACATGTCCTCACTGTCAGTGATGGTGCAGCGTGGAGGTTGTGGTTTGAACCTGACCATGAACCTGACCATGGCCTGCTCGAAGTCGCTAGGCGGTCCCCTCCTCCTGTTGTGAGCCGGTCTGGTGCTGTCTCTCGGTGCTGCAGCTGGCACCGGTCCGGTCTCCACCTCCCCCTCCACCTGCGAGTCCGTGCCACCCTGGTCAACCTCCTCCTGCCAGCTGCCAGAACCCCCTGCCGGCAGGTGTTGCTCCTGTGACCCAGAGGTGGATGGCTGGTCAATGCTGCTCGCAGTTGGCCTTGGCTCCTGGGTCCTCCTGAGGAACGACAATTGTTCGGCATAAAGATAGCTGTGCACCTTCCTCCGTGCCCCAGCTCCAGAGCGCGCAGCTGCCGCTTCCTTTTTTAGGACCCGGGTGTAGTTGTCCCTGATGGTGCGCCACTTGTTGCTAAGTTCATGTGCTGCAAAACATAATGAGAGTGACATTAGGTTCGGTTCATATGATTTGATTATAACACAGATTTAATTCATATTTCCCAGGTATCTTGCTAGTGGATGCAGTTTGAAGGATCTGCATTACAACTTCCATGTTGGCAGATCAACAGCTGGTGAGATCATCCGCAAGGTGTGCCAAACAATATGGGAAACCATGAAGAAGCAATGTTTACCAACACACACGGACGAGGCATGGGTAGCAATTGCAGCAGGATTTTGGGGGAGAGCCAACTTCCCCAATTGCCTTGGAGCCGTGGATGGCAAACATGTCCGCATAGTGAAGCCACTGCACAGTGGCTCACTGTATCAAAATTATAAACATTTCTTTTCCATTGGCCTACTGGCGGTGGCAGATGCCAACTATAATTTTGTGGATGTGGATGTCGGATCATACGGCAAAGACTCTGACTCCACACTGTTCAGGAACTCTACACTGTGGGATGAGCTCCAGAGTGGGACCCTGCACATACCCAGACCCGCACCATTGCCTGGCAGTGACGTGGCAGTCCCCTATGCCTTCGTGGGTGACGAAGCATTCGGCCTATCTACACATCTCCTACGGCCCTACTCAGGGACACACCTGACTGTGAGGAAGCGGGTGTTTAATTACAGGCTGTCGCGGGCGAGACGGTATGTGGAGTGTAGCTTTGGCATACTGACCAACAAGTGGAGGATTTTTCATAGACCGCTTGATGTAAATGTGGATTTCTGTGTGGATATAGTGAAATGCTGTTGCATCCTACATAATTATGTTCGTGCGAGGGATGGTTTTAATTTCGCTGATACTCTCACAGTTACGGGGTCTGGATGAATATGCAAACCATGACATAATAGCTGTGAATAGACACAGCAACAGGTTTCGCAATGCTCTGTCTAATTATTTTACTAGCGATGCAGGGCAGGTGCCCTGGCAGCTGGGGAGCATTTAACATGTGACGGCACTTATTATGTTTGCCTTTACTTTTATTGTACATGCAATTTACATGTGATTATGAATTAAATAATCATGTACTCACTCTGTAGCTTCTGCTCTCTGTCAGACCACGTATCATACTCCAGGTACACCACCCTCGAGACTGCAACCCATGCGCTGGCCTTTCTCAGTTTGTCCTTGTACAGGTCACAAGCCGTGTCCCAAATCTCGGGATGCTCCGCCACTGCCGCTATCAGACGCTCCACATCAATATCCAGACCAGCCATCTTCTGCAATTGCCAGGTACCACAACAGCCACCACAGGACACTTTTTTCGTCTGGACGTTATATAGGCCGCACATGTGCAGCGTCTGACGTCTCCTAATCACGCAAACACGCCGCTATGCCGCAGCTGCGCACTCTGTACGTCCGTACTAGCGGTTCGGCGTTCTCAAAAAAATGCGTTCGTTTTCCACTTGCGTTGCGCGGCCGGACTTTCGTGCGACCGTACTTCGTATATTGGCCGTCATTGCCCGTCATTTGCTGCTAGTGCGGCCGTAATTATGTGCGCCAGAACGCGCGTTAAAAGTGCGCTGGTCTGACCCCAGCCTTAGTGTGGGCGATGCAAAGCAAGTAGCAGCAGTGGTCAGTTTAGAGCGGCTGAGACTACAGCATCTGGTTAGGTCCAGATTAACCCTTCGGATTCAAATCAACACAAAGATTACATTGCCATGTTTAAAATTAAAACTAAAACATATTAATAATAATAAGCCCTACATAGATGGTACATAGTGGGTGCCACATGGATGCGTTTCACCGAACGAGTCGGCTTCCAGCAGGCAAAGTCACCAGTGTTTCCCAAACCTGTCATCAGGACCCGCTGAGACGTCAGGTTTTGCAGATATCTGAAGCACAGCACAGGTGATATGATTTGCTGCTCAGTGATTCCAGGATTCAGTCTGCATTTCTCCAAGGTAATCTGCAAAATCTGACATGGTCGAGTGCCTTGAGGACAGATTTGGGAAACACTGATCTACACGAACGCTGGACCAGATATAACCGGAAGGTGAGGGCTCAGTAGCAGACTGGCATCCAATCAGGACCCACTTCCTCTACTCTCATTAGCTGACTGTACTTGTCAATCTCACGGCATGATGCAAGCTGCCAGCAATCTGTTTCAATGAGTGGAAACAATTCTTTCCGCTAGTATCTAATCATAAATCATAATGTATCCATTTGGGGCTAACTTCAAAGGTTCTTTGATCATATTAATAAGTAAAATTTTACTGAAATTTTGGTGCTTTCTGAATAACCCCTTATATTATGTATTGTGCATTAGGAATCAGCTGTTCGGTTCGATCTGTTCGGAGTTCGCATCGAACATCGGCTGTTTTGGCTGTTCGCCAAACTCCGGACATTTCCGCATGTTAGGTTCGAGTTCGCCCACAATGCACCACAATGGACCACAATGCACTTTTCCACAGGCCTGAAGCTTGTAATTGGCTACAGCCTTGAACCTGACCACAGGTCAGGTGCAAGACTATGCCAATCACGGCTCAGAGTCCTGATTGGGCAAATTTTGCCCAACCATGGGCTCACAGAGCTAAGTCCCGCAGCACACTATATAAGGCGTCCCTCGCAGCCCCAGCACGTGTTTTTTGAGAGGAGATTGTTCTGTTAGTGTGTATTCTCACTGCCAGCAGCTATTGTGGGGGTCTCACTTCTACAAGATATCTGGGAATTGTTGTAATCCGTGTGTTCTCACTGCCAGCAGCTATTGTGGGGGTCTCACTTCTACAAAATACCTGGAAATTGTTGTAATTATTATTATTCTTTATTTATAAAGCGCCAGCATATTCCGCAGCGCTGTAATCTGTGTGTTCTCATTGCCAGCAGCTATTGTGGGGGTCTCACTTCTACAATATATCTGGGAATTGTAATCTGTGTCTTGTCACTGCCACCCATCAGGGAGTCTCACTGATTTATAGGAGGTTTCTTGGAATTGTAATCTGTGTCTTGTCACTGTTGCCAGCTATCAGGGGGTCCTATCAGGGGGTCTCACTGATTTATAGGTGGTTTCTGGGAATTTTAATCTGTGCCTTGTCACTGGCTGCCAGCTATCAGGGTGTCTCACTGAGTTATACCAGAGTTCTGGAAATCTTTATACCAGAGTTGAATCAGAGTTTTGCATATCTCCAATTTTTATAACAGAGTTGAATCAGAGTTCTGTATATCTTTAATCTATATATCACTCACCATGTTAGAAAGACCAAAAAGGACAGGCAGACGCTCCCAGACACAGATAAGAGGGCAAGCAGCCTCTGTGTCGGGAGGCTGTGCCTCTGGTCGTGGTGGACGTGGTGCATCCTCTGCAGGGGCACGCTTGTCCTTTCTAATTGGTGCTGGCCGTCTTAAGCAGCAGCAACATACAGAGGATTTGGTGGATTGGCTAACCAGGCCATCCTCATCCTCCGAGTCCTCTGCCAGTCAGGCTTGTAGTGGTTTACAGTCCACCTCAGCTGCCAAAGCATCTAATGCAGCCTCCATGTCCACAGCTACTCCTGCCGTAGCCTCACCAACATACACGGAGGAGTCAGCTGAATTGTTTGACTACAATGACAGTGACATGCTGCTTGAGGATGCGCAGCAATTACAGTGCTGTGATTCAATCTCTGAGGTTGAGGAAGGGAGTATAATCAACCTAGAGGAAGGGGGTGCCAGTGACACACAAATAACTGGCACTCATGTTCCCCCAGCAGCTGCAGCATATTGCGAGGTTGGCTCCAGTGACGAGATAGGGGGTGATGACGATGATGAGGTCACTGACTCCACCTGGGTGCCTGATCGAACAGAGGAGTCAAGTGAGGAGGAGGCTCAACAAACACGAGGCACAACGTCCTCAATGACCAACCGTAGCCAGTCCAAGGCATCAGAAGTCACAGCTGCTCAGGTGCAGAGTGCTGTTGTCTCAGCACATGTACAGGAAGTCTGATGTCTGGGAGTTCTTTAAGAAATGTGCAGCAGACCACACCGTTGCTATTTGTAATCTATGTCAGAAGAGGATCAAGCGTGGGAAAGACATCCCACGCTTTGGTACCACGTGCTTGAGGTGACATATGACCACCTGTCACGCATCCCGTTGGCACAACACTTTGCATAGGTCCTCCTCCTCCTAATCTGTCCCTACCCCCACTATATGTCCTGCCATGTCTGTCCACTGACTCTGTAAACCAGCTGACATTTATAAAAATGAATCAGTCCTGGATCAGCAGCTATCAATCCCCTGATGCTGACGTAACTGAATAGATCGGGGATCTCTTCTGCATTCCTAAAACCTCCACCACTGCACTCTTCCACAATACCACAAAGGGGTTACGGTGTAAAGGCACTTGCTGCCACCAAAGGCACAATATTTGGGTGCATTGACGCCTGTACCAGATTCATATCATTTTAATATTGGACCGCAGAGTCCAACCCTGCACTCTTCCACAATACCACAGAGGGGTTACTTACAGTGTGAAGGCACTTGCTGCCACCAAAGGCACAATATTTGGGTGCACTGCCACTGACTAGGGATGAGCCGAACACCCCCGTGTTCGGTTTGCATTCGAACTCGAACAATTTCAAAAGTTCGAGTTCGAACTCGAACACGAACTGAACTCAATGCAAGTCAATGGGACTCCAAAGTTTGAATTTTAGAGTGCCCTCCAAGAGGGCATATATGTAAGATATTTGCCATAAAAGGTGTATGGGGGTCCGAGTAGTGCCCTGGGGGACAGGAAACAAGGACAAAAAGTTTAAAAAATACGTTTTCAAAAGGAACAGTGAGTTTTCCATGAAATAAGGGTTAAAAATAAAAACGAAAAATTCCTCCAAATATCGTGCCTAGGAGGTCCCCATAACCTGCCCGTGAAGTGGCGGATTTGTAGGATGTATAGAAACATTTAAAAACAAAAGAATGACATTTCAAATGATGGTAAATGGTTTTCCTTTAATCTATTCATAAACAACTGCTTGGGGCGGCAGTCTGTATGAAAAGAAGGGACATTTTGGGTTCCTCCTAGGCACGATATTTGAAGGAATTTTTCGTTTTTATTCTTAACCTTTATTTCATGGAAAACTCACTGATCCTTTAAAAACGTTTTTTTAAAAAAACTTTTTGTCCTTGTTTCCTGTCATAGTGTTCCTTCCCTACGGCGGGTGAGACTCAACACTGCAGGTCAGCAAGGCACACACCGCTGGTGTCTATGGGCCACAAAATGCCCACCCACTATTTAGCGTGTGTGATTCACTGCCGCAGGACAGCCTGAGCTCAGTTGAATTATTATTATTATTATTATTCTTATTATTCTTTATTTATAAAGCGCCAGCATATTCCGCAGCGCTGTACAATAAGCACAGTATAGACAGGGTTACAATACATTGAACAACATTTGACAAACAGTACAGGAGGAGATGAGGGCCCTATTCCCGTAGGAACTCACAATCTGGGAGGGTTGGGGTTGGAAACAGGAGAGGACTGTAAGGTTAGTGATTGATGATTGCGTCAGTGAGTTGGGTGGTAGGCTTCCCTAAATAGGAACGTTTTAAGGGAGCGTTTGAAGGAAGAGAAGTTAGGGGAAAGTCTGACAGTACGAGGGAGAGCGTTCCAGAGAGTGGGGGCTGCGCGTGAGAAATCCTGCAGTCTATCATGGGAAGAGGTGATGCGGGGAGAAGCTAGGCGCAGGTCACTGTTTGACCTTAGGGAGCGGGCTGGGGTGTATTTGGTGATTAGTGAGGACAGGTAGTGGGGAGCTGAGTTAGTGAGGGTTTTGTAGGTAAGGATAAGGATTTTGAACTTAATTCTGCAGTGGATGGGGAGCCAGTGAAGGGACTCGCAGAGGGGAGCGGCAGAGATAGAGCGGCGGGTGAGGTGAATTAGTCTGGCGGAGGCGTTCAGGATGGATTGTAGGGGGGAGAGGCGGGACAGAGGGAGGCCAGATAAGAGATTATTGCAATAGTCGAGTCGGGAGATTACCAGGGCGTGTAGGAGTTGTTTTGTGGCGACAGCGGTAAGAAATGGCCGAATTCTGGAAATATTACGCAGTTGGTATCGGCAGGAGGAGGAAAGAGACTTGATGTGGGGGATGAAGGAAAGAGCAGAGTCAAGTGTAACTCCAAGACAGCGAACTTGGTTTGATGGGGAAATGGTGATACCCTCCACCGTGATAGAGAAGTCAGGAGGTGGGGAGGCATTGGAGGGAGGAATAAGTAGGAGTTCAGTCTTCGACATGTTGATCTTTAGGTGGTGGGAGGCCATCCAGGAGGAGATGCCAGATAAACAGTCACTGACTTTTGAAAGGACAGGGGGAGAGAGATCAGGGGTAGAGAGGTAGATCTGAGTGTCATCAGCGTAGAGGTGGTAATTGAAGCCAAAGCTGTTGATGATTTTGCCCAGGGAGGAGGTGTAGATGGAAAAGAGCAGAGGACCAAGGACAGAGCCTTGAGGTACACCAACAGATAGAGGCAATGAGGAGGAGGAGTTACCAGCAAAGGACACACAGAAGGACCTGTTGGATAAATAGGATTCGACCCAAGCGAGTGCAGTGTCACCGAGACCCAGAGAGTTGAGGGTCTGTAGAAGGAGGGGTGGTCAACAGTGTCAAAAGCAGCCGAGAGGTCAAGCAGGATGAGAATAGAATAGTGGCCGTGTTTTTTAGCAGTTAGGAGGTCGTTGGTGACTTTGGTGAGGGCAGTTTCAGTTGAGTGTAGGGGACGGAAGCCAGATTGCAGGGGGTCAAGTAGGGAATTGGAGGACAGGAAGAGGGAGAGGCGGTTGAAGACTAGTTTTTCTAAGAGCTTTGATGTGAAGGGAAGCAGGGATACAGGGCGGTAGTTGGATGGAGAGTTGGGATCTAGGGATGGTTTCTTTAGTAAAGGGGTAACTAGCGCGTGTTTGAAGGCGGATGGAAAGGAGCCAGTGGAGAGAGATAGGTTGAAGATGTGTGTGAGAGCAGGGGTGAGGGAGGAGGAGAGGGGAGGAATTAGATGTGAGGGAATGGGGTCGAGCGGGCATGTGGTGAGATGTGAGGAGGACAATAAGGAATTGACTTCCTCCTCAGTGGCTGGGAGGAAGCGGCAGAGGGTGGCAGAGGGGACCTGTGGGAGTGGAGGTGGCAGATAACTATCTGTGTTGGGATGTTGCGTCTGATATTTAGAGTTTTACTGAGGAAGTAGTCTGCCAGGTCTTGAGCGCTGAAGGCAGCTGTGGGGGGAGGTGCAGGTGGGTAGAGGAGGGTGTTGAAGGTGGACCAGAGCCGTTTAGGGTTGGAGGACAGCGTAGATATAAGAGATGAGAAGAAGGATTGTTTGGCCAAGTGGAGGGCAGAGGTGTATGACCGGAGAATAAACTTGAAGTGAACAAAATCAGCTTCAGAGCGGGATTTCCTCCAGGCACGCTCTGCAGTGCGGGAGCATCTTTGCAGGTAGCGTGTCTGGAGGGTGTGCCAGGGCTGAAGCTGGCGGCGTGGGGCCTTACAGAGTCGAAGAGGAGCAAGAGTGTCTAGAGCAGAGATAAGAGTAGTGTTGTAGTGATTAGTGGCAGCATCAGGGCAGGTGAAGGATGAGGTATGAGGGAGGTGGTGAAGTAGGTTGGAGAATTGATGGGGGTCCACAGCATGTAGATTTCTGCGAGTGTGTGTGTGGGGTGGGGGAGCAGGGTGTTTAGGAAGTCCAGATAGGTTGAAAGAGAGAAGGTGGTGGTCAGAGATGGGGAAAGGGCGACAGTTGAACTCAGAAATGGAGCAGAGGTTGGAGAAGACAAGGTCAATAGTAGACATGTGCATTCGTTTTAGTACTAAAACGATTTAGTCCGAATTTTGGGATAATTTAGTTTTAGTATGACTCAAGAGAAACGAAACTGCTCAGTACAAAAAACGAAAGAAACTAAAATAAAATGCACTACATTTTAGTTTCAGTCCTTTTTGTGATATTATATTGATGAGTGAAGGAGACCAGCAATGAAGAGCGCAACATCGCAACATCCGAAGTTCTGCACCCTCCACATGCCAATGCAGGAGGATGTTCTATACAGAGAGGGACATTAATTCAGGAGGATGTTCTATATATTATACAGAAAGGGGTATTAATTAATGCAGGTGGATGTTGTATACATTATACAGAGAGGGGTATTAATTAACGCAGGAGGATGTTCTAAACATTATACAGAGAGGAGCCTTTTTTTTTAGCCCTTTAAATCCAGTGGCTGTGAGCGCGGAGATCGGCTGCTTGTTACATTATCTCTCAGTACAATGTATCTGGCTCAGCTGTTACAGTAACTGACTGCTGCATCACAGCGCTCAGAGTTTCAGTAAAACAAGAAATAATATTGTTCTAGCCTCTTATATATAAAATATTATTTACTAGTTTTACTGAAACTCTGAGCGCTGTGATGAGCAGCAGTCAGTTACTGTAACAGCTTTGCCTGACACGGGGCAGTATTACAATGTTGGTGCCAACTTAACCAGAGCTGTTGTAACTGAAAACCTCCATAGGCTATAATAGCTCTGGGAAGTTTACAACAGCTCTGGTTAAGTTAGCACCAGCTATATAATATGGCCCACATTGTGCTGAGAGTGAGAGATAATGTAACAAGCAGCGATCTCAGCCTCTGAGGAGCCACTACAATAGTAATTGTATCCACTGGTTTTCGGATGAATGAAATTAGTTTTCATACTAAAGAACTGAAAACGAATTTCTTTAGCAACTAAATAAATTGCATTTTAGTACTAATGCATTAGTTCAAAACGAAATTTTGTGCTGTGCACATGTCTAGTCAATAGCGTGACCATCGCGGTGGGTAGGGAGGAGGGAGGATTGTGTGAGTCCAAGGGAGGATGTGAGTGAAAGAAGTTTGGAGGCAGCAGGGGCGGAAGGATCGTCAATGGGAATGTTGAAGTCGCCGAGAATTAGGCATGGAAGATTAGAAGACAGGAAGTGAGAAAGCCAGGTAGCAAAGTGGTTAAAGAACTGGGAGGTTGGTCCCGGTGGGCGGTAGATGACTGCCACCCTGAGAGCCAGAGGAGAGAACAGGCGGATGCAGTGTGTCTCGAAGGAGGAGAAGGAGAGGGATGGAGGTGGAGGGAGATGCTGGTAGGTGCAGGTGGGAGAGAGCAGGATTCCGACCCCGCCACCATTTCTCTCACCCGGTCTGGGGGTATGGCTCAAGTGTAGACCGCCATGTGAGAGAGCAGCAACGGAGGCCGTGTCAGAGGGAGTTAGCCAGGTTTCAGTTAAAGCTAGGAGGTTGAAGGAGTTTGAAAGGAAGAGGTCATGGATTGCTGTGAGTTTGTTGCACACAGAGCGAGCGTTCCAGAGGGCGCAGGAGAAAGAGGACAGGCGCTGAGGGATTATGGGAATGAGGTTGCTGGGCTTGCAGGGAGGTGATTTATGTGCGATGGAGATAGGATGAGATGGAAGTATTGGATGTGTTGTGGGGCCAGGGTTAGGGGATATGTCACCTGAATAGAGCAACAGCAGGAAGGTGAGAAAGAGAAGGTGGGAATGGGATTTGTGGGAGTGGGAGTGATTGGCAGCACGAGAGTTAGAGGGAGACCATGTTCTGAGGAAACAAAGGAGCTCATGTGAGGCCATCATGTGGGACGAGAGGAGGGAGGGAGAGATGCAGATAGTGTAGGGGTCGGTGGTAGAGGGGCAGGAGTTCCATTTAAGGAGAAAGGTAGAAGTAAAGAGCAGAAGCGTGAGAGAAAGTGAATAAACATTAAACCCCAACAACCCCTCCCATCCAACCCAGGAGGTGATACTCAGCAGCTAAAATAACAATACTTCCAACATAGCAAATGACCATAATTTAGCTGTAAATAAATAAATAATAATAAAAGATCCTTAAAGGGGAACAAAAAGTGGTGTCTGCCCTGCTTAAAACAGATTTATGTACATCTGAGGGTCTCCCTAGTCATAATTCAGCAACTGGAGTGCGAGAGGAGGCTCTGGTTTCTTTACACACTTCCAATATTCAGCATGCAAATCAGTAGCAAATAAACACTGTTGGCATCGCACCTGGAAAGTAATTACACTGCGACATCAGGCTGACGAAGACACAGAGGGGTCTACAGAGAAACTGAGTTCCTCGGACCTTGTAGTTAAAACGACGCATCCTGCACACGGGAAATCACTCATGCCCAGCTGTAAGCATAGCGTCAAAGTAAAACTTTGGGTGGCTACCGCTGATTGCCTCTGAGTCGGGGGGGATAGGTTCCGCCTTCTAACAAGGCCCACGGTTCTTCAAGTTACTGAGATCGAGGAGAGAGAGGACAGGTTCCTGAGAATAATACTCACGAATCCAGTCTTGGTCCAGATCCACCGATGATATCCCCAGATAACGGTTAGGAAATCGACCCTTAAAAGGAGGACCTATATGTCTATGTATTTAAGCATTTCCTCGTGTCAGGCAACTCTATAGACCTGGCTTTCCACTGGCTGACTGGCCTCTCTGATACCGTGACGCAGAAATGACACACACAGACACTCAATATTATGGTATCATAACTGCACGCCACTTAGAGCTTGCACACGTCTTTTATTGAAACATAAGGGAAAAGGAGGGGTCTAGGGCTGAAACAACTAATCGATTAATCGACAACTAATCGATGATTAAAATAGTTGTCAAGTATTTCCATTATCGATTAAAAGGCTGTCGATTAATCATCCGGTGTACAGCACACACTGTTTAGATTCAGACTGAGTCAAACGTAAATAACCTCAGCTTCTGAGCTGATTGGAGAAGAGGCGCCGCAGCTTTACTAGGTATGATTTAGTTTTAGGGTTATGTCAGACACAACCAGTTTGTTTTTATTTATTTACAACAGTAGCAGAACTATAACAAAACATAGGATAATGCCACTGGGTGAAGGAGCTGTATGTCTGTGTTTAATCCTTACTTGAATCTGGAGTCCTGTGCCACCACCCCCCTCCCGCACCCTCTTTGGTTGGGAACTGCCATTCCCTCCCTTTTGCCTGGTCCCTTTCCCCAAACTCACTCTCACACTCAGATCCGGTGTTTTGTCCATACCCACTCCCTCTCACACTCAAGGCCAAGTCACTTGAGCAAAGTCACTCCCACCTCTAGTCCCTCCTCCCACTCAGTTTGTTCACATAATTATTTAAAAGGGACACTCTATGCACCCTGACCACTTTAGCTTATTAACCCCAATTTCATGCTGACCTCATCATCTATGACCAAGTGCTTGTAGCCGTGTTCATTTGAAAAGCAAACATGGGCTTAAGCTGCGCATGCAGCATCAACTCATCCCTCTGACCAAGCACTTGCATACCTTGTGTGAAAAGTACGCAAGATACACAATTTGCATATGTATGTACGTACAAAAGTTGTGTACACTACGCAAATTTATGAAAAAAAGGGGGAGGGGTTGTGGTTATTTTTACATAAAATTCCTTTTAAGTAAGCAAATTTGTTTTAATTTTTTTTTAATCCGATGAATCGATTAATCAAAATAATAATCGGCCAGCTAATCGATGAGAATAATCGTTAGTTGCAGCCCTAGAGGGGTCGTTATAGCAATCTGAAAGTCCTGTACTGCGGGAACAGGCAGCATGTTCCTGATAGAAACAAATCGTGTTAACGTTTTGCTACGTCTCCTTACAGTATCTCTGGCAGCCTTGGTTTTAAAATGCAAAGTTTATTGAGAGTGCTGACAAATGCACATAACAGGAAAAAAAGCACTGTACAAATTCAGAATAAATTAAAGAAATTATAATGCCAAAGATTTCAATGTGTGTTAAATACCAGAAGGGATGGGAAAATAGAGAGAAAAAAAAGGAAGGAGGCAGTGGGAATGGGAATATATATTTTTAACAAGACATTTTGGATATGGAAGTGTCCACTGCTAAAAATTAAATCAATGCCTACTGGGCTGGAAAAATTTCAGTGAACTGTAATACATCTCTTGTGAATTAAGTAGAATCAATGTCACAAAATTAAAGGCACTCAGGATATGAGGTATTCCCATTTTCAGTACAAATTTCTGAAATTATTGTTTTACCTTTTTCACTTTGTAGACACAGCGAATCGAACACTGAAAAAATTACTATGTTATTCTTTGTTTCATGTAAAATTAATATATATTGAACATAAAAAGATATACCTGTCATTGACAGAACAGTATATGATATGCGAGTATACAACATTAAAAAAAAACAGAGGGACATGTACACAGAAGCAATGGAAGGATTGTGCTGGTCCTTAATGCTCAGCAAGGCTAAAATGCCTTAGCCGTTATGGGCAGTGGCGGAACAAAGGGCCCTGGTGCAAGATTCTCCCCCCCCCCAAAAAACCTAATGGCGCCGCCATCCTCGTCTGCAACGTACACCCTACGCGCCATCCCCGTCTGCAAAGTACACCCTACACCAGGGCTGTCGTACTCCCAGTCCCCCAAATATCATAATTCTTTCAATGTAAAAGATGGGCAGGGAATCATGGCAGTTCAGAAACATTTGGGGGTCTGTAATCTGTCAGCCCAGCCTGCTATCCCCCCAGTCTGTAATACAGACCCTCTTCGCTATCCCACATGCTAATAACATACAGCCGGATATCTCACAAATACAATAACACACACGGTATCCCCAGGTAAAGTATACTCTATATCCCACATATATGATGTGTACTCGATTCATTATATCCAGCATTGAATACATACTGTAACACATGTATAAGGTATGCAGGGTCCCCGGGAGGGAGTGGTACTTGGAGGCCATCGGACTGCCGATGGCTGGACACTCCCCTGGCCCTCAGGCAACCGCTGCAGGCAGGAACCCCCTATGGGACACTCTGGGCCCCTCTTACCTCAAACACAAGCCCGAATAAAACCCCAGCAATGTGCGGTGTGTGTCAGCATATCAGAATCCACAGCAATGAAACTCCCAGCAATGTGCGGTGTGTGTCAGTGTATCCGAATCCACAGCCATAAAACTCCCAGCAATGTGGTGTGTGTCAGCGTATCAAAATCCACAGCAATAAAACTCCCAGCAATGTGCGGTGTGTGTCAGCATATCAGAATCCACAGCAATAAAACTCCCAGCAATGTGCAGTGTGTCAGCATATCAGAATCCACAGCAATAAAACTCCCAGCAATGTGTGGTGTGTGTCAGTGTATGAGAATCCACAGCAATAAAACTCCCTACAATGTGGTGTGTGTGTGTCAGCGTATCAGAATCCACAGCAATAAAACTCCCAGCAATGTGCAGTGTGTGTCAGCGTATCAGAATTCTTTATTATATATTTACCGGCTGTGTCCTTTCTTTGACGGGTGTGGGGGGGCCCGGAGACAGCAGGGGGTCCCTCCGGGCCGCGGAGCCATCAGGGTAGCAGTGGGGTGCCAAAGTGTGCCCCCGTGGCTTTGATTCC
The DNA here is from genome assembly GCA_009667805.1 of Leptobrachium leishanense. NCBI lineage: Eukaryota > Metazoa > Chordata > Amphibia > Anura > Megophryidae > Leptobrachium > Leptobrachium leishanense. The sequence continues at coordinate 151,031,018 of CM019067.1, read as the reverse complement.
AAGCAGGGGATGCCCGGTCCGGAATAGCGTTGAGAGTCCGTGTTAAAGAAAGAGCGGGCGGCTGCGTGCGTGTGTGCAGGTCATGTGGTCCGGCCAGTCAGGTGGTACTGTGACTCAATACCACCTGACTGGCTAGACCACGTGACCTGCGCATGCACGTAGCCGCCTCCCCTTCAACATGGACTCTCACGCTATTCAGGACCGGGCACCCCACTGCATGGCATCCAGGCCCCCCCCCCCTCAACCCGCGGGCGGCGCCCGACTGGTCAGTCAGCTGTCCGCCCCTGGTCTGGACCTGCTCATCTTCACTGGGCCCCACTCTGCTGCGGGCCTCAGTGTCCCCGCACTGGCGGTAGTTCCGCCACTGCTTATGGGGTTAAACCTGAAACTGCTGCTTTCACTAAAACATGTGCACCTCTACAAAATTACAACTTAAGGATAAAAGAAGATTTGTATTACATGAAGTGAAATGCTTCAGTGTAAAGAAATATTACTTTTAAAATCGATCATTAGTACCAGTTAGTCCCTATTGTTGTGTGTTTGTTCTCAATTATTCAGGAGGGATAGGCCCTTGGGATTGTGGGGTCAGTCCACCACCTACCGTTCCTTTTGGGCCTGCTATTGTTTTTTTTTTTACTTGACATGCATGGCTGATCTTTGTAAAAATGGTTGAATTTGAACATTTCATAATTGTATTTGATTATCTCTTACAACATTTGGAATGGTATACAAAATATACAAGTAGGCACCCTGGTATCCACTTTTAATATACAGAGAGGAAGAGGTGGAGCTCTAAGAGGAAAGGGTGGAGCCTAAAGGGGATGGGTGGGGTTTAACGAGGAAGAGGTGTGCCCTTGACAGGCAGGGGTGTGTCAAATTTAAATTAGGGGGTGCACGAGTTTAGTCGGGCCTAGGGCAGCACAAAACCTAAATACACCACTGGATAGTCATCCAAATCTCTTTTTGGTTGTGCTACTTTTCCCATGTGTAATAATCCACAAGAAACAAAAGTTTTCTGTGGCATTTAATGCTTTGGTCTCTTGTTTTATTACACCAACTAGCAATGGAGATCACTATCAGTACACCCAGGACATATTTGAAAATGAGAGAAATTTCAATGTAGCTTTCCTGGTAAAATACTTTGCAAATAAATAAAATAAATAAGTAGCCCTGCTTTACAACAGGAGTCAGAAGTCCTCCAGATGTATTGGACCAACAGTCGCACAAGTTTCAGTAAGCCTAAAGAGTGGCAGAGCATCATGGGAGATATAGTTCACACACCTATGCAGGGCCAAGGCTGCTGATCCCTCAATTTACACTGAAAATTTCACAAACCTGGAATACTATTATCATCCTCATTTATGTAGCGCCAACAGTTTCTGCAGCACTTTATTAAGAATGGGGAATGAAGTTTGTAATTCGGAGAGTTTAAAGAACCAGAGAAGAGGTGTAGTGGGTCCATCTCAGATGAGCTTACCATTTTAACTATAAAAATCTAATTGATACATAAGAACTAAATCCATTTTTTATTAATATATTGATTAAATAGAACCAGTACGTTTCTCAGTGTTAATCAGTTACAATCCTGTCACAGCTTTGCTTTACTCTGAAAAAAATTGATAATTGCAGTCATGCATTCTTCTGACAGCCAGCGTTCTTTAAGTCGTTCACACTCTTGGACATTCACAGCATGCAACTTCTCCTTTTCAGTCTCGCGAATCAGCTGCTTGGAATAAGCCAATGACTGGAAGCAGGAAGAGAGAAATATAATCTTACAAAAAGTCACAGTGCATATTAAAATCTCAACATATATTACTAAATAGAAAAAAGGTATGAATAACAAAGACCACTGCTATAGGCATCAACATAAAAAAGGTTATAAAATGATTATATTCCTCATTATTGACATCACGATTATGGTGTTTGCTTTTTAATCAACATAATAAGGCAAAGTCAGGTTAGAAAGGATTTCCATTTGTATGAAGACTGAAATAAAAAAAGTTTTAAAGTTTCTGCACTGAATTCCATGGTACGAGTGATCTGTGGTTCAGACAGTCAGAAGCTACTCAGTCTTTGGAGGCCACGTTCATCCCTTAAGTCTCCCATCAGGAATAAGTATATTGGGTATGGACTGGAGTACCCCTTAACATTTCAAATGAATGATTATCAGGGTTATTCAGAGAGCGTGAAAAGCAGGAGAATGACTGGAGAATGAAAAATTCTAGGTCAAAATAGCCAAACCAGAAAAATTCTCCCTTTCATCTCACTTTCCAAATCGGCTATTTTGACCTAGAATTTTTCAGTCATTCTCCAGTCATTCTGCTTTTCACGCTCTCAGAATAACCCTGATTGTGTCTTAAGGTGATAAAAGCCAAACCAAAGCCAATGCCAGCACAGATTGCAGTTTTGCATTGCTAAATATACACACTTGGAAAGTAGCCAAATTAATCATAAAAGAAATCACACCTAGTATAGAAAACAAATAAAAAAGCTGAGTAATAATGTCATGTGCAAAATATAAATTAAAGATTTCACCATCCTTACATTTTTCGGTAGCTGGGCATAGGCTTTCAGTCTTGTCCAAACTTCCCGCTGGAAAGTGCCATCAGGAAAAACCTCGGTCACAAGACCTAATTCACAAGCCTTTGGAGCAGTCAGCATTTTGTTGAAAAGCAACATCTCTGTGGCCTAAAGCAAGAAAATGGGGAAAGGTGCGTTTCAGAAGACAGAGGGCCCTATTCCAAGGTTGGTAATAAGTTATCTTCTCAGTGTTATGTATAACGCCTCGAGAAGTTATCTCATCGCCTGGAATTGCTATTCTACTCTTGAATTATATAGGAACACAAACAAAGGAGTCCTATATTTTGAAGCTGAGCTAGAATTGTATATAAGTTTCTAGAATGAAACAAACGGGGGTAACCCTACTAAGGAAACAAATTAAGCCCCAAATGTAGACTTGTTAAATCGGAAACCCAAACATTAATAAAATGTAACCTTTATTTTTGCAATTAGAATTGCTGATACATTCATTCATCCATCCAATCTATGAACCGATTAGTTTTCTTAAATACAAATAATAAAGATCGATTTAATCGTGTTTACGGTCTTGAAAAAAAAAATGTATTTAAGCTATAATTTGGTCTAATTAAATCAATTCCCAATTGTGAAGAAAATTAGGTTCAAATAAGGTCAACCATTTGTATCCAAATATTGGAACATAGCTGGGCATACACCTCGAGTGTAGCACTTCCTAGCTCTTGATTACTGTCAGGGCTATTCAAAGAGAATTGATAAGTCAGCGAGCGTTTGGGGACTTTTCGTTCTCTTCACAATTCGGTGCGATTTGGCAATCCCATTTCGGCGACCCTGTGGTGTATTCAGCAAGCACCACAGGGCCGTCGTAGTGCAGGGAAAAGTTGCCGCAAACCCGACAAACACTCACTGCAAAACCCGGCGATGGCACACCGAAACCCGCAAAAACATCTAGATTAACCCTGCCGATCACGCCGGAGAAACCAGAGCAGCCGCCGATCACAGCGGAGAGCAGCTGCTGGAAAAACCCGACACCGCAGATGAATGGAGTTAAAAACCCCCAAAAAAAAACGTTTCCTTGAATGTTTCAAAAGTGAAACGCTGTTTGCAAAGAAACTACAGAACAAAAATGTCTGAAATTCACATAGAAGATCCAATGAATGATAATAAAAAGGGCTGTTACAGAAAAAAGAAAAGACGATTTAAAAAAAAAAAACTGATCCCCCCGCAAAACAATCCTGAAAAATGGCTAAAAGATCCTAAAAAAATCTATATTTTTACCATTGAAGCCTATGGGGTTCGCCTGAATAAATCTGCCGCATGAAACCACCGAACAGCAGGGAAGGGAAATTCAGCAACTTTTCACTGTTGCTTTTTGTTCTCTGAATAGACGAAGCATTGCTTCTCTATGGGGATTCACTGCCCTTGAAACGGCAACGAACCGGCACCGTATGTGCAGGCAATTCGCCAACATTTGGCGAACTGCCTGCCCTCTGAATAGCCCAATGGCCAGGAAAGGTAACCGTACGCTAAATTTCACTGTTCGGTTACCTTTCGGCCATAATTCGGATCTCTATGAATAACTCTGTGAATTAACGCCTCCTATTCTTTGTATAGAATGTGTCAATTTGCACCTCCAGATGAAAGCGCTAGCTATTCCAATGTAGCTTGAGCTTCCAGCTGGGAGACAGTATCAGGTGTCTCTCACTGGTGTTCTGCGATTTTGCTTTGGCAAAATCACGTAACACATTATCCTAACCCCCATAAAAATATTCACCACTTGTCAAGCAGTCGAAATGGCAGTGCGATCCGCCTCTTCCTCTCGCTGGGAGCAGAGGGTGACTGGGGAGAAAATTGTTCCTAGTCTCCTTCCGCGGCGCTGCACAATCTTGCGAGAGTGGGCTCGCAGCCATGGAGTCCTATGGATCAAGTTTCCGCTTGCGCCACTCTTCTTTCCGGGGCTAGAGGCTAATAAAGCGCCTGCCTCGGTATGAAAAATCTACAGGCGCAGATTTTTTTTACTTACTGTCTCGTTTTTGAATTAACCTTGGACCAAGGCCCAGAGTCAGCTTAGACAACACTATAAAGTTTATACAGTACATTGTGGAATACAATTGCCGAAAACCAGTAGTTCAGCCCATAAAATGCAACTTTAGAGAAAACTGAAACCTCCTTTAACAAAAACATACCTTCTGTTATTCATAGATGTGAATTTTAGGTCAACGTTTCCAAATCAGAAATCAAAATAAGTGTCAAATGGCTGATTCCGGCCATTCACTGCATCTATTGAACTTTTATGACGTGGGTTATTTTTTTTAGAATATATATAATCTTGTCTCTGATGAAATGAAATGCAATTCTGTGAGGCTTACCTTGGCTAAACCCATTATACGGGGAAATGTATATGAAGAACAGCCCTCTGGACTTTGTCCTAATTGACTGAAAGGTGTATGAAATGTAGCCTGCATATGGAAAGAGAGATGAGGAGATATTATTGCTGACTGGCAGAAATGTGTCCCCCCCCCCCTACAAAAAGTACACTGCACGGTTTAATTAAACATCATTTTCATGCAGCATTTAAACATCATATGACTATTAAAAATAGCTGTGACTCATGGCCAATTTCTACTCATTCTTCAAGGTAATGACAAGCTTTTAAATATTACTGTAACTATCACAGCACAGAAATATGTAAAAGCTAAAAAGATACGTACCCTTTCTGTAGCATACACAATGTCAAACAAACCCAACATTGTCACAGAGATCCCAACGGCAGGGCCATTTACTACAGCGATGAGAGGCTTGGGGAAATCAATGATTTTACCAACAAAAGCCCTGAAGAAGAAAAAAATAAGACAGATCTGTCAGTCATATTGCACACTTGTAAATAAGACATGAAGATTTTATACCATTTATAAAAACTTCATATATGAAGACCCTGGCATTGGGTATCTGTAACAAATGGTTGTAGAAAAAAGAAAAACAAAATTTTCTCTGGTGAATTTAGCAACTGGGTTATAGAGGAGTGTGTAAAAAAAAAAAAATTATATATATATATATATATATATATAATCTTCCTATACATTCCAAGAGGATCAAGTGCCTGCAAAATATATGTTGAGGAAAGTTGCCAAGGCCTCTTCTGTTCGGATTCATCAAGTGCTGTAAATGGGACCACATCCTTAAAAAAAAAAAAAAAAGTGATAACGGGCAGGGCCAGATGTACATCTCAGGAGCACCCCCCACCATAAATAAAAAAAAAGGGCCAAAACTACTTTTTAAAATGTCTCTTTTTTTGGGGGGAATGGGGGGGGGGGAAGGTGGCAAATAAATAAATAACATTTTTAAAAAACTGAATAAAGGTTTCTTGCTGCGACCATATCAAAAGAAAAGTCAGAATCTGTTGCCTTAAAATGCAGACTATTAGGGATCGGGTTAAACAAGGAAAAATAAAAAGGTCTATTCACTAAAAGGTGAAACTCAGGAGCATTGTCAGACAGGAACAATCTAGACCAAATACCTCTGGTTTTTCGTGACTGTGAGGGGGAGGGGACAGGGATAGCATGTGCCTGTGAGAGCTGCTGGATGCCTCCGTTCTCATCTCCCTCTAGTGGGGCCTTTTCGTTCCAGCAGAGTACATGGGAGTATGATCCCACGCTCTGCCGATCTAATGGAGGACCCTGTGCCCAGGCTACAGCACAACAGGAATGGCGTTCCCAAAGGTGGAGTAGTCCGGAAATGCAGTTCCTGTGCGTTCCCCTGCACTCAACCCATCTTGTTTGGAATTATTAGAAAAGGTCAAACGCTGACCTTTCTAATGACACCTCACTTGTCCTTGTGTGGTGTAAAAGTCAGAGATGTAGGGTTCCTTACTGCAGTGCCGCTGTCTAGGAGGTCAATGAAACAATGCGTTATGCCATCAACTCCACACTTGCTTACAGTGTGGGAAATGAGAACGTGAGTTAGTGCAGCATCATAGTTCACTTTATAATGGTAAAGTGAACACTAGTGCTGCGTTATAAAATGTTTTTTCTCTTTTCTATTATAGATTACATACCCCTGATCAGGATTGGTATAATTGGAAAGGCCATATTCCAGCCTTTCCAATGCTACCTTATATGTCACTCTAGTCTTTAGGGCTCCAGAGAAACCGGTGTCTAAATGACTGTAAAATGATTTTTTTTTATTTAAAAAACAAGGCACCCCCTTGTGGCAGGCGTCTGTAGGCACAGGCCTACTCTGCCTAATTATAAATCCAGCCCTGTATAGGGGGTTAGCCACTAAGTGCCTTGTTAATATCCTGCGTTGCAGAAGCCGCTTAAAATGACAGTTATTGAAGTAGAGAGAAATACAGTTACTCAAAACTAAACAGCAAATGGAGAAGCTGCACTGAAAAGCTTCTCACTTTGCCATTCAGTTTTGAGAAGCACCAGCGTTTCTCGCTACTGCTATACTGGTGCTGCAAACACAAGCGATTTAATGGATAACCCCATGTTGCCACCTGTCAGCTATAAAGACACCATTGTGTAGATGGATAGACATGAACGATTTTGCCAGAATTAGATTCTTTTCAGAAGGCCAAGAAAATGGTGCTTTGGGAAACAGTTTTTTCTATAAATATGTGCCATGCAGTGCTATAAATAGATTTGTATTAAAAGGCAAAAGAAAGCGAATATTTTTAATCGTTTTGTGAGAAGCTTGTGAAAAGAGCTTATCCTGAATCTAGGGTGATTCTTCTGGCAGTTTCTCTGCTAAAGACGAGGAGCTGATTAGCTCTACTTTTGGTGAATTAGAGGTTAGCTGGGTGTGCAGCTCTAAAAGGGGCAATGAGGGCTTAGAGAATGGATGGAAACAAGTTCCCATACAGCTGAAGTCACAGCTCCTTACACTCTACCCACACAGGTAGCCTTGTCAAAGAGTTTAACAATTTTTTTCACTGAATTTGTTCACTTCATACTTCCCCTTCCACTTCTGAAGATGATGATCAACCTGCATTATCTTTTTTTTTTGCATGAAAATTAAATTTCCTCAAGATCCAGGGGGTTATTCAGTAACTGCCGTTGTTTACCATTGTTGCATCGATGAAGTTTTGAACTTCCCTCTTGGGATCGCCAAATAGTGGCAAGAGAAGATTAATTGGTGAAACTTCTCCTGCCACGGTTTGAATTTCCCTTTTAGGAAACAGAACTTTATCATTGTCGCAACTAGGGATGTACAGATACCGTTACTAGTATTGGTGCCGATGCCGGCATTTGCAAGAGTACTTGGTACTCATGCAAATACCCCAGATACCCGGAAACCAGGGCTGATGTCGGAGTGGCTGGGGCTGCTGGTAGAATGCATTTTCAGCACTCCACCTGCATTCCCCTCCGACTGGCCGTGCTTTACCGTGCAGTAGGTAAATGAGTTGTCTGGCCACACATTTCAATATTAACATAAACTGGACAGGCTTGCAGTAAAATCCTAAACTATTTATTGGAAAGTGGGCACATGACGATAAAAGTATATCGGTACCCAGTATCAGTGAGAACCTGAAAAAAGGAAAGAAAAAAAAAAAAAACAAGCATCGGTACTCGCGCAGTCTAAAAAAATAAATAAATGAAAAAAACAACGTATCAGTGCATCCCTAGTTGCAACAACTGTAAACTACAGTCAATCCTGTTAACTAAAAGGTTTCATTTACAAAAAATAATACAGAAATAGAACAGCGTGAGACAAAACAAGATTTTATGGTATATATACGATTTATGTTTATCCAAGATATTGTGTTGATAATGTAGCGCTGTGTTAAAAATCTTGCTGTGGCAGTACCTATTTTTGACCACAAGATGGAGACTATCGTGATCAGAGATCTTGGACATTGGGACTACAATGCCCGGCATGCTTTGCAAGAAGACAGGAAGTGGGTGGGGACTGGACACTTACATCCTCTGCCTCGTGGAGAAAGTTCCAGAGCGCGCCAGGGAAGCAGACGCACCGAGGAGATCGCGGGAGAGTCTAGGCCAAAGCCCGAGGGAGACCTGTTGTTCCGGTTTGGGTCACCTAGTCTGAGGAGAAGGAGACTCGCCAGAGCCCAGACACTGCTGCAGACCGGCGGAATCGAACGGAGAGCAGGCGGTGAGCTGGACAAGCTGCATAAAGTCAGACAACGGATCCGGCCGCTAGTATCCCCAGTCAAAATCCGGAGGAGAGACGTCCTGGGTCAGCGGAGCCTAAAGCCTGCGTCGGATGGGTGAGAGGCCTCCAAGGCTGTTTGTGATTAAAGGTCAAGCTGCTGTTTTCTCTTTAAAGTCCACAGGGCCCCAACTGACTAGTCGAAGATTTTCCTTAAATAAACTCACTGGCCAGTTGAACAGTACCCGGGTACCACACACATATATACACCTTTCACCTCCTGGGACTTAACTTGTGCAGGACTCATTTTCTTTTATGAATCGGAACAGGGGTTAAAAATAAAGATACGTTCCGAATATATATATTTTTTCCTCTTTTTCCGGTGCGCGTTTACCGTAATACGAAGGGATTGTATGTTTGGGGTTTTGCTACGTGTCCCCTTTTCTGAACTATCGGGAAATTGCATTGCTTTTATGTTCGGTCGCGAACATTTTATTTTCCGAAATACGAAGCCTCGTGTTTCGTTTCTTTTCCGCTGCGCGTTTGTCGTAATACGAAAATACTGTAATAATACTTGTGAATACCGTGCTTCAACATCTGCTCAAATATTTTAGTAAACTATTTAAATGATAAAAACTCACAACTGTGTTGGAGTATATTTATTCCCTAGTGCGGGGAGACTGACCCGTGGTTCATTTTCAGCGGCTCCTCCGGGAGTGAGCGCTACAATAAAAAGAATTATTATTCCATAAATGTGTCCTATGTAAACATTTCTGTTAGAAAACATTTTTGAAGCTGATGTTTTCCAGTAAACTATATTGATAGAACTTAATTGGTTGTAAGCATTGATGCATTCTGCTGGTCATAGATAAAGGAACAAGGCTTTTCTTTAATAAAAACTCACAATGGTTGTTTCTTTCATGATAAACATACTCACTCAAGAATCACAGCAGCATCACTAGCCATTTTTTCTTTTCCGTCTGGAGACACGTTGGCAAAATTGTTTAAGTCATTGCCACTGCAGAAATAATCACCAAGCCCTTTGTACAACGGAAAGAAGAAAAGAACAAAAAGTAGACCCAATAAGAAAATGTCAAGCATAAATTCTATCTATACATGAACCTTACACGAATCCCCTGAGATCAAGATTATTTATTGCCTGAACAGGGAAAATAGAATTGTAAACAAAAACATACTTGAATGATATACAAGCTATAAAGCGAGAATGCACTGAACAAGCATATAAATCCTTTGGTTTAAAAGAACAGAGTTTCATAGGGCATAATAGATGTACACTATTGAAGATTACATTTTTCTCAAGAGATCTTAAGAATGCGTATAAAGGCTAGACTCCCAACAGCAATTGGCAGGATATAAATGAAAAAGGTGGAGACATTAGTCTACAGAATTAATCCATGCATATGAATTAGAATTATATATCAAACAGAGTTTAGGGTTACACATTTGTAAAAATTCCTCAATGGGTTAAAAATTGTAAAAATCTTGAAAGGGTTAAGAGTTGTTGGGGTCTTTGAAATCTAATCTTTAAATGTGTGAGCTACCGTTAATGTTGTTGAATATATGAAGTGGAATGCTCTCCTGGTTCGTTACATTTTTGGTAGTGTGTGGTTCATTTCTCAGGAACATCCAAACAAAAAAACTTAACAATATACCTGTCAATACAGTTATGGTAGATTCATCTTTTCCAGCTTCTTCTAAAGCGTGCCCAATTTCTTGATACATCTGAAAATAAATGTGAAATTTGTATTTGATGGGAATGTAAGTATTTTTAAAATTTTAAAATCAAGCACTGAACAAAAAAATAACCAATTTTTAATGTCACTGTGATTAAACTGATTCATGCCAAGTTTATCTATCAGTTATGCTGCACAAGTTCCACAGAACCTGTTGATTAATCATTTTTGATTAATCATTTTAAAGATTAAAAAACAAAAACAAAACACACATCCAGATAAAATACTACACAGAGTTAGCATGAGAGATCTATTTTCTCATGTGAAAATCTTAGGCTAATTTGGATGTTACCAAAATGTTTGTTAAGCAAAGTTTATTTATCCTTTACTAACACTAATCAATTTTACTAGTGCCATATTTAGTACATCCCGATATGGTGGATACATTACATAATGAGCATTTATATAGCGCCAACAGTTTGCAGCACTTTCCAAACAGGAAGATATAGACCAGTGTTTCCCAAACCTGTTATCAGGACCCTCTATCAGGCCAGATTTTGCAGATCACCTTGGGGAAATACAGACTGAATCCTGCAATCACTGAGCAGAAAATGATATCACCTGTGCTGTGCTTCGGAAATCTTGCAAACTTCTATTAGTGGGTCCTGAGGAGAGGTTTGGGAAACACGGACATAGACACACACGTAATAAGTGGCCCCTTGGGACAATCCAGACAAATAGAGCAATTATACATGTGCTCTGCCCTATGATCTTACAATATAAAAGGTCTTAAATAAATAAAAAGGATTACTCACACGCTCCTCACCCCCTCCCTCCACCTCTGCGACTTATGTGCTTTTGCAGCTCTCGACCTCCACCATGATCCCTTGGAGGGCGATATCTAATAGGACCTCTAGCTTCTCTGACCTCACTCCGCAAGACCTGATAAATGCCACGTTAATCTCCCGAAGTTTACTTGCCTCCGCTAACTACCTGGACATGTTTTACAAAATACTACACCGCGCTTACTTGGCACCAGATAAAAGCCCAGCTCTGGCCATTCTACCAACTGCACAATGTCTGAAGTGTCACCACACCCCAGCCGATTTAGGGCACTGCCTGTGGTCCTGTCCATTCATACAACTATTTTGGGATAAGGTACGGCGATTCAGCAGGCAGGTCCTCAGACTTGAAATCCCCCACTCTCCAGATTGGGCCATTCTTAATAGACTGACTCCCCAACCTTTTTCCAAATGCCATCGATTTTGGCTTACCCCATTATCAGCAACGGGTAAGAAAGCAATCCTGTCCCAATGGATTTTCACTACTCCTCCTACTTTCCGTATGGTGTATGAGAGTATTTATGCCATATTTCTGGCCGAGTGGTCCGAGGTGTCCATGCATCAGAACGAGAAAACACAGACCTTTTTCACCAAATAGACCCCTCTTATCTGAACACTCCCATGCGAAAACAAAAACTCCCTACAACACACTTTCTTCTGTGCTCCCTGGTACTCCTTACAGTTGTTACGAGGAAACCCACCGATTCCCCAGGACTCGTCAGACCTCTCCTTGAGTCGCTTCATCGCTGCCTCCCCATCAGAGACCTCGGTCAATTGTGAGCCGCCTTCACCATGCCACTAAACACTGCTGTACTCTGTAATCGTTACAGGTGGAGATGTACATTTATTTACCATTGTATTCGCGTTTTGAAAGCCTTGTTTCCTACTGTTTGTATGGTATCTCTACTACTTAATATTGGATGCCGGAATTTCTTAATAAGGTAGAAGAAAATGTGTAGACTGTGACGGTGTTAATAGGATAAGTATGGAGAAGTAAAAACAGCTGAAGGCGGGGAGCAAAAAAGTAAGGCATGAACAGGGGGAGTAGTGTGAGAACTGAAATAAAAACAGTATTTGAGGCCAGTTTAAAACTGGGAGGGTCACGGAGGCCTGACTTGTGGGTGAGTCATTTCTTTGTCATAAGCCAAATCCCAAATACTGTATTCTGTTAAAATGCCTGTATTAAAAACACAGTATAAAGTAAGTATGAGGAACTTTGTGGCAATTGTTTCTTTCCATGCATTTTTCTAATACATATTGCATTGCATCTGTGGATATTGCTTTTGTATTTCACTACAAAATAAATTAATTAATAAGAATACACAACATTTTTGTTCAGCTACATTCCTCGAGAGTAGTAATGCCTTAAGAGCATTAATTTCTAATATTTCTCTGAACTCACAGCAGTAATGAAAGAGATGAAGCATAGGTGTATTTGGGGAGAATGATGTTGCCCAAATTATTCAGCTCCAGACCCAAAAACACCAACTACAAAGCTTAATTTGTCAGGCTCTTTATCATGAACCAGCTAAAGAATCCAAAAAACTGTTGGTGAGGGACCCAAAAGGTGGACATGAAGGACCAACACACCCAGCAGTCATGCCTATGCATAGAGGGCCAACATCACTAATGTATATGTTGACATTTATGTGGTGTGTGTATCTGAATGTAGAGTATACACATGGTAAATGTCTGTGCTTGGATGAAGGTGGTATTTATGTGATGTGTGAAAGCAAGTAGCGGTTTGTTAGGTGTTTTTATATGCAATCCGTATACACATTAATGGTTTGTCTAGGTGTGTAGATACAGGGTGTAATTGTGTGGAGTGTGTTGTTGCAGGTGGTATTTGCATGGTACGTGGGTGCTATGAATGCAGGGCTATATATGGGAATATATGCAGGAATATTTGTGTGGTAAGAGATATATATATATTATAAAGGGCCAGATTAACATAGGTGCTATTGGAGTAGTAGCACCAGGCCAATGTCCCATAAGGCCAGTGTCAGTCGAGCGTTTTTCAGAGCGGAAGGAACGACAGTGAGAGTGGACGTTCCTTCCACTCTGGCGCCCATCTGGCCACCTTGCTGAGCACAATTAGTATGGGCAGCTCTGCAAGGCTCGATCCGCCTCTGGAAGATCGCGTTTTGCAGCCCCGTCGAACGCGCGTCGTAGAGCTTCGACGGGGAGGATTTCTGAATGCATGCCTGCTGTAGCGCGTGCAATTCATGCACTTGCTACAGCATGTGGCCGGCCCCGTCAAAATGTCACAACGCTTAGACGAAAGGCATGTCAGTACGGGCGCACTACGTGCGCTCGTCTGACTCAGGCCTAACAGGCCCACAGAAAGGATAACTTTGTCTTCATTGATGGGCACTTTTTCCCCTGTATCTCTGACTCCATAGCAGCTACCGGGTTATTCCAATTGATACCAAACATGATCAGATTTTATGTAACAGAAAAAATAATTATCTTTTTTTCTAACACGGGAATATTTTTCACTTTTCAATTATAAAGTGAACATTGATGCTGCACTAACTCACAATCTCATTTCTCACGTCACCAGCAAGTGTGGAGGAGATAGAACAATGTGTAATAACGGATTGTGCCATCAAAACCTAAACCACCACACTGTAGCGAGGAGGACTGGGGGGGGGGAACGGGACTTTGGAACCCTGCGTCTCTAATCTTTACACCTCACAGGGTCAAGTGAGGGGTCATTGGACAGGCCTGAGACTGGCCTTTGCATAGATGCCAAACATGACCATGTAAAATCTAAAATTAGGGAAAAAAATAATAATTTATGTTTAGTTCCAAAGCGATAGTATTGTCCATTTGTCACGTATAAAATTAGCAATACCACTGCCGTTACTCACCTTCTCATTTCCCATGCTGGGAGCAAGTTCAGTACTTTATACATAGTCATATAATTCATTATACACCATTCTCCAAAACACAAGCAAAATTTTTTAACTTTTTTCAGTTTTGGTGAAAATGGTGTATTTTTTCAGAAAAATGCAGTAACAGGTTCATATGTAAAAAATTTTTACCAAGAATTCCCTATAGAAAATATATCAAAGGTTTGGATGATAAAAATGGAAAAAAAATATTTTACACGCTGTCAATAATTTAAATCTGGATGGATGTTTCCTCACCATTGAAAAACCTAATATATGTTTTCATTACACTAAATTCCAAAAGAAAAAAAAAAACCCCACTAAACTCCAGGCCCATAGAGATCTTAATCCGGCCCTGGTAATATGTAATGTAAAAAAACATGTACAATTTGACTATAAAGATCGCATCATGATTAAGGAAAAGTACAGATGTATAAAATAATGTTAAAGCAACATATTTCATGCTGTATACTGCTCACTGCAGATGGCATTTCCTGACATGTGGTGTAGACCCAGCGCTTATCACAAACACATAATAACTGAATGTTTGTTTATAACAAACAATGGGGGGGGGGGGAGGCATGGAGCTCAAAACCTTTCATTCAGGGGTCAAGTCCTAAAAAAAGAAGAAGTGAGGGAACTCTCCAAGGTTTCTGTCCTCCAATTAGCAATTATCATCTGGCACTTTAAATCAGGGCTCAAAATTTCCAGTCCCAAGCTACTAGCCAGACCATAAGAGTTACTCGCCACCAGTTGCCCCACCTACCCTGCCCTAAACTCTGCCCCTAAACACACCTTCTTAAATTATCTTATGAAATTATTCAGAATAAAACCTTTAACAGTGTAAAGTTACAAAAATAAATAACATTAATACCCAGGCATCAGATACATGTATACCCAGGCACCAGACCCAGACAAGTAGTTTCATCCATTAACCCTTTCGCTGCTGAGGCTTTTCCCGCCCCTGTGCTGAGGTCATTTTTTACCTGTTTTGCGCATCATGTTTAAACGTGTTTTGAAGGCTTATTTTAGTATATGACATCGACATATTATATATCGTTCTTTCCGTCAGACTCGGTAGATTCATAATATGTCATTATTATATGTATACGTTATGTCATGTTTGTATATTATAACAAAAAATGCAATAAAATATGTATTTTCAATAATTTACAGCGTGTAAAGTGTTTTTTTCCACATTTTAACATGCGAGCAATTGCGGTTATATTTTGTATGGGGTGCGCTTGTTAAAAAAATTAGAGATGGGGTCTCGTTACATTTTTTTTTGGGGAAAATGACACCATTTTTAACAAACGCACCGCATACAAAAATCGTTAATGCAGCATCATTGTTCACATTATAATTGAAATGGGAACAATATTGCTGCATTAACAAACCAAAAAAAAAAAAAAAAAGTGTTTATTTTTTTTTTTTTAATTTTTTTTTATTTTTATTTTTATTTTTCTTTTTTTTTTTTACAATTTTTTTTACTTTCATGTTTGGTATCGTTGGAACGGCCATGCTCTGGCCGATCCAACGATATCAAAATTTAACCCCTAACTGCCACGGATCGGGAGATAGGGAGTTCATTGGAACTCCCTATCTCCACAGTTCGTGGCAGTTAGGGGTTAATGCTAGGACTGGCGTCATCGTGCTGCGCACGATGACGCCAGTCCTCTGGGGGAGTTCCCGGAAGCTTGGCCGACATCCAAGATGTCGGCCAGCTCCCGGGAAGGATCGCAAATCGGCGCTTTTCAGCGCCGATTTGCGATCCAGCTCCCCAGGGGTTAATGCCAGGCATCATTTGGAAGGGCAGGCTGTGCCCTTCCAAATGATGCCTGGGTTAAGCCCCTGTGAGCCGCCGATCGGGAGGGAGAGAGGTCCGAAGGACCTCCCCCCCCTCCCTTTCAGGCGCCTCCTCCGCACATGCGGGGGGGGCGCCTGAATTAGGTGTCATCGCGGGGGCGCGATGACACCTAATAATGGCGGCCACTGCTCCGGATGCCGGGCTGACATCCAGGATGTCAGCCCGCACCGGAGGGGCCAGCGATCGGCCGGAACCCGGCCGAACGCTGACCCCAATGCGAGGACGCGCTCAGCGCGTCCTCCGCATACCAGCGGGAATGCTGAGGACGCGCTGAGTGCGTCCTTAGCATTCAAGTGGTTAAGTACAGACTCCTCTCCAACAGTTTTTAGGACCAAATAAATTTGGGGTTTATGCATCCGATATATCAAGTGGAACCTAATACTCCCATTATTCATATGCCAGGTTATCAGTAGAAGTTAGAAGACCCCAAAGTCAGGTTTCCCCCTTGGATGCTTATATAGATGAATCCATTAATTTTCGTCTACGATACTTCCATCCCCATTTTTTCTTTTTTTTGCTCCTTCTGTATCACCTCTTTCTTTATAAATAGGATTTATTTGGCATAACCTCAAATGCCTACACCACCATTTCACCAATTATGGCCTCTAGCGGGAGTTGTAGTAGCGGCGCTGGTTCTGGCGTCACTTCTGGCGCGCTGACAGCTTGGCAGCTTTTTACTTTCCCTTAGTTTACACCAGGGGTGGGGAACCTTTTTTCTGCCAAGGGGCCCCCTTTAATTAATTTCTCTCCCCACTTGAATTCATTTCTCCCTCCCTTTAATTTCTCTCTCCAATTAATTAATCTTTCTTTCCATTTCATTTCTCCCCCCCAAATCATCTTTCATTTCTCCCCCCAATTCATCGCTCATTTCTCCCCCCCAAATCATCGCTCATTTCTCCCCCCAATTCATCGCTCATTTCTCCCCCCAATTCATCGCTCATTTCTCCCCCCCAATTCATCGCTCATCTCTCCCCCCCAATTCATCTCTCATCTCTCCTCCCCAATTCATCTCTCATCTCTCCCCCCCAATTCATCTCTCCTCCCAATTCATCTCTTTCTCTGCATTTCACCCCCTGCCGTTTATTTCACCCCCCCCCCCCTCCGTTTACCTGACCTGGAGAGTAGAATGAGGGGGCGGAGATTATCCTTCACGCTGTGCCCGGAAGATAAGGGGCCCAGCGTGAAGGAGAAAGATCCAGCGTGCAGCAGGATGGTCTGGTAGAGGTGCCGCGGCAACCCCCCTTTCCTCCCAGGAAATGATTCGGGCAAGTCCCATTTGTTGAAAAGAAAAAAAAAAAGCAGACAGGCTGACCCTGAGCACTTCAGCTGGCCTGAAGAAAAAAAACACAACACGGCCGCCGGCTGAAAATGCAGCGCAGGTAGCACGATAGACTTTATCATGCTGCCTGCGTCTGCAGTTTTACTCGCCAGCGCTCAATTTCCCCTCGCAAAATGTGAGTGCAAAATTTGAGGGCTGCTTTAAATCATATATTTATTGTGACATATTTTTACTAAAATTGACATATATAGATAATTATATCAAACAGGGAAACCTAGGATTGAACACCTGCATACAAGCTTTATAGTGTGTGTGCGACCAATGGGAACTCCGTTCCCTCTGCAAAAATAGTGTAGGAACTGCGTTCCCAGGAGTTCCCACTGGACTTGATCCCTGCTTTCATTAAAACAACGTAAGCAAAAATATATGCACTTTTACTGTACCAGCATGTTAATAGCATTTTTCTTCTCCGGACGACTCAAAATTATTTTAGTGATATTATCTTCACGTAGAAGCTGGAGTGTTTCAAACTTTTGTTGGTTGTTGCTGGACATAGTTTTATCACTTATGGAGGATTCCGAAGATGCAAGACTGGAAACAAGTTCAATATACGACTGTCTGGAATTTTCCTGCAAATTGAAAGAGAGTAAAGTTATTTTATTCTTCTATTGTCTTTTGCCTATGCTGTACAGAACTCGGAAGTTGTCACTGTTTAACTCTCTGCGAGCACAAGGACTTCAGGGGCTCTCACTACACATTTAGCAAAAGATAGGGGAAAAAATTGCATTACGACATTTCAAAAAGGTCTATTTACATATTTACACCCACTTATATCTAGGACAAGCACATCAGAGGCACTCAGAAGCCAATGTGCTGCAAACTGGGTTGTGTGTCAAGGGTAAGCTGGAAACGAAAAGATCTACACACTCAGACATATCAACAACACACAATAATACCATTATGCGCTTACCTTGCTTAGGTTTCCTAATGAATTCCATGCATCCCATTTGGCTTTGTTGACAAAATCTAACATACCTGGTTTAGTGGTATTACAGGGGCCCTGCGTTGCCTGTACAGGGAAAGAACGTGTGCATTTCATGAACCGGGCAAAGTCTAAAAGGTCAAAGACTAAAAAGATATTTATCTATACTCAGACATGTGAAACCAAGTAATGAATTCATGATTGTGTTTTAACTGTAATACATGCTTTGCTAAACAGATCACTTTTGCAGACACTATGGCCCCTATTACATTCTTTGCACAATTTCATTCGCGCAGCGCAAATTTTTTTGCGCGTATCGTCCAGCGTTATCGCGTGAAAATTAACGGTGGTATTACGATCCGAACGCATTTTCTCATCCGTCCAAAAATAACGTTCGTTAAAAACGACGCGCAAAACAAAGAGTAATACGCGCGCAGTAACGTAGCGCACATAAAATCAGTGTGCGGACTGTTTTTTTCACGGGATTCAGCCAATCAGAATGAAGAACCTTAATTGACATCAATTTACCTTAATTGACTCACTTACGTTTTTGTGCCTGTCAGAGTAAATCTGAGTATAGATGCTGCAGCAATAAAAAAAAAAAACACGCACGTATTTACAATTTTATTGTTTGGGTATGTGTAGAATGTAACTTTACTGTGCTGCATTTTTTTTTGGTGCTGGTGTTTTTCGTTTCGGCCAAAACATTCTGATTTGCAGTTACCACCAGCTATTTAAAGACATTAAAATTATGCATCCAAACGTCGTTCGTAAAAAGATGCGCATCGATTGTAATACCATCCACGTATCCACGCATGAACGAATTTGCGCTCACAATGTTAAGTATAGGACGCGCACAGTTCATCACGCTCGCGGAGGTCCATCCGCGTTAAACAATAACGCACATCGTTTGCGCGAACGTTGGAATACGACGTTCAGCGCAAAGGGTTTTGCCCCTGGCGCAAATAAAAGAAAATGCGCAAGGAATGTAATAGGGGCCAATACCTTTTTGTAAACAATTCTTTAGTGACATTTAATTTGCAATACTGGGGATAAACAATACTTGGATTGACCTTTATACATTGTGACATTCCCATGAGCTAAATAGCTTCCGTTCATTTTGGATATATCCCCCGTGCCAAAATTCAGTAATAAAACAATGTTTGTATTAAAAAAAAAAAAAAAATGTCCAAAAGAAAACAAGTATTCTGTAGCAGTCGCCTGGACAAAATACTTTCCAGACAAAAACACTCATGGATTTCAAGTATTTATGAAAATCAAAACTTATTGGAATAGGTTTATAAATCTACGCAGATACATTAACTAAAAAAAGCCTGCGGAATCTACAGTCATGGCCGAAATTGTTGGCACCCCAGACATTTTTCCAGAAAATCAAGTATTTCTCACAGAAAAGTAATGCAGTAACACATGTTTTGCTATACACATGTTTATTCCCTTTGTGTGTATTGGAACAAAACAAAAAAGGGAGGAAAAAAAAGCAAATTAGACATAATGTCACAAAACTCCAAAAATGGTCTGGACAAAATTATTGGCACCCTTTCAAAATTGTGGATAAATAAGGTTGTTTCAAGCATGTGATGCTCCTGTAAACTCACCTGGGGCAAGTAACAGGTGTGGGCAATATAAAAATCACACCTGAAAGCAGATAAAAAGGAGAGAAGTTCACTTAGTCTTTGCATTGTGTGTCTGTGTGTGCCACACTAAGCAAGGACAACAGAAAGAGGATAAGAGAAGTGTCTGAGGACTTGAGAACCAAAATTGTGGAAAAATATCAACAATCTCAAGGTTACAAGTCCATCTCCAGAGATCTAGATTTTCCTTTGTCCACAGTGCGCAACATTATCAAGAAGTTTGCAACCCATGGCACTGTAGCTAATCTCTCTGTGGGTGGACGGAAGAGAAAAATTGATGAAAGGTTGCAACGCAGGATAGTCCGGATGGTGGATAAGCGCCCCCAAACAAGTTCCAAAGAAATTCAAGCTGTCCTGCAGTCTCAGGGAGCATCAGTGTCAGCGCGAGCTATCCGTCGACATGTAAATGAAATGAAACGCTATGGCAGGAGACCCAGGAGGACCCCACTGATGACACAGAGACCTAAAAAAGCAAGACGACAGTTTGCCAAAATGTACTTGAGTTAGCCAAAATCCTTCTGGGAAAACGTCTTGTGGACAGATGAGACCGAGATAGAGCTTTTTGGCAAAGCACATCATTCTACTGTTTACCGAAAATGGAAAGAGGCCTACAAAGAAAAGAACACCGTACCTACAGTGAAATATGGTGGAGGTTCAATGATGTTATGGGGTTGTTTTGCTGCCTCTGACACTGGGTGCCTTGAATGTGTGCAAGGCATCATGAAATCTGAGGATTACCAAAAGATTTTGGGTCGCACTGTAAAGCCCAGTGTCAGAAAGCTGGGTTTGCACCCGAGATCTTCGGTCTTCCAGCAGGACAATGACCACAAACATACGTCAAAAAGCACCCAGAAATGGATGACAACAAAGCGCTGGAGAATTCTGAAGTGGCCAGCAATGAGTCTAGATCTAAATCCCATTGAACACCTGTGGAGAGATCTTAAAATTGCTGTTGGGAAAAGGCGCCCTTCCAATAAGAGAGACCTGGAGCAGTTTGCAAAGAAAGAGTGGTCCAAAATGCCAGGTGAGAGGTGTAAGAAGCTTAGTCATGGTTAAAGGAAGCGACTGATTTCAGTTATTTTTTCCAAAGGGTGTGCAACCAAATATTAAGTTAAGGGTGCCAATAATTTTGTCCAGCCCATTTTTGGAGTTTTGTGTGACATTATGTCCAATTTGCTTTTTTTCCACCATTTTTTTGTTTTGTTCCAATACACACAAAGGGAATAAACATGTGTATAGCAAAATATGTCTTACTGCAATACTTTTCTGTGAGAAATACTTGATTTTCTGGAAAAATGTCTGGGGTGCCAACAATTTTGGCCATGATTGTATGTGCATTACTCCCATTTCCAGAGAGCACTGAAATCCAAGATGGCGCTCACTCCACAGCATCATAGCTGGTAAGTGTTGGATTTGCTAAAACAAATTTATGACTGTTCAGTGTGCTTTCAAACGCAAATTTAATCTGGATCCGCCTACTTACAAGTCCATTTTAAAGCGATACAACAAATTCATGGAAAAAAGCTGGATCTGATCATAGAAAGGGACATTTAAGCTGACCAACATACTCAGAGCAAGTTGATTGCATCAGAAAAGCTTTTTTGCGCAGCCCCAAGAAATCAACGCACAGAGCTAGCCAAGAGTTCCACGCCCCGCAAAGAACGGCAAGCACGATCTTAAGCAAATGATTGCAGTTTCACCCTTACAGGTTGCAGTTGATCCAAAGGTTACACCCGCAAGACAATGAAACGCAACTTGAATTTTGCATGTATCGGAATTCCATGTTAATGGAAAATAATGGTAACCTGCTGTCCTGTCAAAGATCATTTTCAGTGATGAAGTGACCTTCCACTTAAATGGAAAAGGTCAACAGGCACAATGTGAGGATATGGGGAGAATATGGGGATGAGAAAATCCGCATGCCACACTGGAGGTTGAATGTGACTCTCCAAAAATGTTTTGTGCCGTATCAGAGGACTGTGCCAATTTATCTTAGAGGGACAAACAGTTACTGGCCAAAGTTACTGGGAAATATCAACCAGTTGGTTAGTTCCAGAACAGGGTGCTGAGGGTGGTGACCTACCTTTTTCAGCAAAAGGTGAACCGCTGCACTGTCTCGCTGTCTGCATATTTTTCAATGATTGGCCGCACTGGACTAAAAGACAAAGTGTTCTGCAAGATCACCAGACCAAACTGACTTTTTCCTTTGGGGGTACGTGAAGGACAGATTGTATGTACCTCCACTACTGTCACATTTATGGTGTACTAGGTGGTGAAGGTATAGCCCAGGATGCAATGATACATTTGCCAGGCAACAGAAAAACGTCCAAATGGGGGTTTATTAGTAGAAAATAATACAAAGGGTAACTGATTGATACGATATTGAATAAGGTGGGGATCCTGAGTAAAGGAGAGGAACAGCGCAGGAAGGGGTTGACTAGGATAAAGTAGGGAGGAGAGACAAAAAGGTAGGGGAAATTGGAGACCGGACCCAGAGAGGCACAAAACAATAGACAGGCAGGACATGAAAAGGGCTCGCTGAAGGTAGGCAGGAACACTGGAGGCTGGGGAACATGGTGGCTTGAGGCTCAGGGAACTGTAAAGAAAGCAAGCTTCTAGCAGAGGCTTACACCAAGTGTTTGGCCATGTTGAACAATGGGAACTCCACCCTTAAGTAAGGACCCACAGGGATAGTTATAGAGAGCACCTGTGACTGCCTGCAGAAGACCCAGAGAGCAATTGCTAGACCTGGTCTAAGGCTAGGGTCAGACTAACGCAGTATCAGCGTGCGTTTAGCAGCACTAAATCACGCCGTGCTAGCAGCAAATGACGTCCAATGCCGGGCAGCATACGAAGAACGGCCGCACAAAAGTGCGGCTGCGCAACACAAGTGGCAAATGAACACATTTTTTCGAGAACGTGATACTGCTAGTACTGACGTACAGAGTGCGCTGCGTCCGCTAGCGGCATGTGTGTGAGATTAGGAGACGTCAGACGCTGCTAATGTCCGGCCAACATAACGTCCAGACACAAAAAGTGTTTTATTGATGATCCGTACAAAATCACGGACCGAAACGCGCATCGTATGACCGCTATCGCGTATGCCGTGAAAAAATGCGTCCATTCGTTCGAAACGCACTTTTTCACGGACAACGCGAAAAATGTGTTTGTCTGACCCTAGCCTTACTGGGCATAGCAGGAATGGTGCTGCCGAGGTGTTCAGGCAGGAGAAACACCGGTTTTAGGCTTCCTGCAGCGGCATGAACTGTGACATCTACCCACAACCCAGGATGATCTGCATCACTGAAGCTGTAAACTCCATCATGCCGGATATGCTGCAAAATCTGGTCCAACCTAGATTATTGCACTGATGTTTGCCGAGTAACAGGTGGGACACAGAGTTTGTGTGATAATCACATGAAACTTTAGGAGTTGATGCAACTGTAGCCACCAGTATGTAAGAATATGCCAAAGAAGTTACATTCTAACTCTGTTGGAAATCAAGATTGTTATTGTGCTCATTCTGTCGGTTACACATATTTGTAACTTAGAGAAAGAGTGGGGACGGTCTTTGGCACTGGAGTCGTAACGTGGGGGCGGGGGTGCGGCCCGCACCAGGTGACACCCGCCCTTAGGGTGACACCATCACCCTAAGGGCGGGTGTCTCACCCTCCGCCGCGTATTCGCTCCCTGCGAGCGTCCGAAGCATGCAGCTTCGGCGCTCGCCTGGAGGAAACACGTCACCAGCCAATCGCGGCTGGTCACGTGGCTCCCCCTGGCGAGCGCCCAAGCTGCGCGCGCTGCCGGACGCTCTGAGGGAGCGAAAAACACGGCGGAGGTGAGCTGGGGCATATCCATGAGGTGCTGGGGCCGTATCCATGAGGTGCTGGGGCCGTATCCATGAGGTGCTGGGGCCGTATCCATGAGCTGCTGGGGCAGTATCCATGAGCTGCTGGGGCAGTATCCATGAGCTGCTGGGGCAGTATCCATGAGCTGCTGGGGCAGTATCCATGAGCTGCTGGGGCAGAATCCATGAGGTGCTGGGGCAGAATCCATGAGGTGCTGGGGCAATATCCATGAGCTGGGGCAGTATATCCATGAGCTGAGGCAGTATATCCATGTGCTGGGGCAGTATATCCATGAGAGGAGCTGGGGCAGTAAATCCATGAGAGGAGCTGGGGCAGTATATCCATGAGAGGAGCTGGGGCAGTATATCCATGAGAGGAGCTGGGGCAGTATATCCATGAGAGGAGCTGGGGCAGTATATCCATGAGAGGAGCTGGGGCAGTATATCCATGAGAGGAGCTGGGTCAGTATATCCATGAGAGGAGCTGGGTCAGTATATCCATGAGAGGAGCTGGGTCATATTCATGTGTGCTGGGGGCAGTATCCATGAGAGGAGCTGGGGCATATCCATGTGTGCTGGGGGCAGTATCCATGAGAGCTGGGGCAATATATCCATGTGTGAGCTGGTCTGGGGCAATATATCCATGTGTGAGCTGAGGCGCAATATATCCATATGTGAGCTGGGGCAATATATATCCATGGGTGAGCTGCTGGGGGCAATATATAACTGTGAACTGGGGCAATATATCCATATGTAAGCTGGGGGCAATATATATCCATGGGTGAGCTGCTGGGGCAATATATATCCAGAGCTGCTGGGGGCAATATATCCAGAGCTGCTGGGGGCAATATATATCCATGTGTGCTTTCACTGCCTTCGAACAGGCAACGTACTTGCTGGCAGCTGGCAAAAAGTTGTGTGAGCATATGAGAGAGCTCCACAGCAATAAACCTCACAGTAATGTGCACTGTGTGTATGAGCATTCAGTGTTATATGGGAGTACTGATTTAGGAGTAAGAGTAGTTAAAAAAAAATCTGTAAAACCCGGGGGGGGGGGGGGTGACACCATCCATAAGTTACCGTACCGGGTGACACCAACCCTAGTGACGCCACTAGTCTTTGGTCAACATGACCATTTAAGTTTTATCATGTGGTCATGCTTCCGAGAGAGTCCCTTTAACGGTTCAATTCAAAATATATTGTGATACACAGTTGGTTGTTACTGCAGTCTCAAATTAGGAAAGGTAGATTTACTGTAAATAACATAATTGGTGAAAAACAAACTCAATGTTTTCTTACCTGTTTGAACAGTGCATATAACTTTAATTTGACATCATTGCCAGGGTCTTTTTTTAGCAATTTCAGATTGTGTTGTGCCTTTTCAAAATTTTCTTGACTTGCTTGCATATTTCCAGCTGTTGTGTGTAGGTTGAAGAATGTTAAAGCTCTCCACCGCCTCGTTCTACGGAGAACAAAATCAAATGTTGTGTCAGTGCAATGAGGTTATATTTGCTCAATTTAATTTACAACAACATTGGTGCTAATCAAGAACACCAACACTGAAGGCCTCGCTTTGCTTTAAACCATGTCCCAAATCTTATATAAAATTTATAAAAAGGTAAAATCCAATTTGTAAAAACACAGGAAATGTGTAATTTGTGTTTTTGAAAAAATACCCATGTACAGGGCATTCAGAAAGTATTCAGACCCCATCTTTCTTTCTTTTGCAGCCTTATGTTAAAAGATTACATTGACATAAATATTCAGACTCTTAGTTACTCGGTTGACGCACCATTAGCAGGGATTACAGCCTCAAGTTTTTGGCACAATGTGACAAGAATTGCACACCTGGATTAGTGTAGTTTTTTCCATTTATCTCTGCAGATCCTCAAGCTCTGTCAGGTTGGATGGGGTCCGTCAAACAGACATTTTCCAGTCTCTCCAGAGATGTTCAATTGAAGTCAAGTTCAGGCTAGACCACTCAAGGTCTTTTCCAGAGCTTAAGTCACATACATACAATCTTTTTGCAAAACTATCAAAAACTGTTGTGCAGAACACGTGAAACAGATGTACCTTATGCTCTTTTTCAGCTGTGACTATAAAATTAAAGCTGTAAAACAGAGCACATCAAAGTGCAAATGAAATAAAAACTAGATAGATGGGGAAAAGTTTGTCAGCAGTTCATTATATATTTATTACCTTTATAGAGATGCCAAATTGAATTTTAACTTAATAAAATAGGATTAGTAAATAAAAGGTTTTATTCTCTGCGGAACGATTTGTGTTTAATTAAAACTAAATAAGCCTTTTGGCTGTACACATTGAAAGAATAAAAAAGTTCACAGTACTATGTAAGCATTACTCATGACCCAAATAGATTTGTATAGCTTAACAAATACAGGATCAAGACCAGCTTCACATATTAATTTTACAGTTGATAAATGATTACGGTAATATATGTCACGCTGCTGAATTTTGCTTGATTGGCAAGAACTAGTTGCTCCCAATCACCTTCTACTTTGTTGCTTATAAATGCACTGCAGCAATATCCCACTCCCCAATATAGAAAAGTTAAAATACCACTGCATCCCAAGCAAAATATCAGGATACATAAACATTACAGTGGGTAATTCAAAGCATGTCAGCATTTGCCAAAGCAGCAAGAATCATTGAAGGAATGACGGCAATCATTGTAGCCATGTCAACATTTCTCAAAAGGCCAATCCAACCATCGGCTGGAGACTCTTCATTTTGTGGGTTATTCAAAGAGCATCAGTACTTACCAGAGTCTTATTATGTCCAACATCTGGCAGAAATTTAAGGAATTTTTACAGTGTGTTGCTGCTGTGGTCACACAGCTTGGATAGGAATTCAAACCAAACCAGAAAGGTAGTAAGTAGTGAAGACCCTCTGGCTGGCCACATTCCAGGGAGCCGCCATCAGCATGTGAAGGTTGTAATGTGTCGTGCGTCCGCTGAAGCCGCCAGCTGTGCTCTTGCAAGATTTTTATTTATTTAGAAAGGATTTTACCAGGAAGGACACATTGAGATTTCTCTCGTTTTCAAGTATGTCCTGGGTTCAAGAACATTGTTACAGAAATACAAAGTAGTAAAATGCTTCACGTGTTCTGCAGAACAGTTTGATAGTTTTGCAAAAAGATTGTATGTATGTAGCTTGATATTAACACAAAACAAATATACAGATTAACAGAAAATTAATATGTAGGAACTATAGTAACTATGTTACATGTTTACAGGTGCATTCCTTATTGAGGCATGTCAATAGGGGACTTTAGACTGGGGGAAGATTTGATGGCGTCTGGGAGGTTATTCCATAACTGGTGCTCTGTAGGAAAATGAGGATTGAGCCACTTTCTTTTTGTATTGTGGTATTGCAAGTAAGGTGCAGGTCCTGGATCAGAAGTTATAGGATGAGGGAACTGCTGGGGGAAGCAGCCTATTCAGGTAGGGTGGTAGCTTCCCAGAAAAGCTCTTAAACACCAGGTTAGAAAGGTGAAAGGTGCATCTAGATTCCAGCGATGGCCAGTTTAGTTCTTTTAACATGTCACAATGGTGGGTCATGTAGTTACATTGTAGCACAAAGCGACAGAACGAGTTATACAATGTAGTACGTTTCATGTTGGTGCGTTTGCGGGGCGGCTGCATACACTACATCTTTGTATTCAATAGCTGGCATAAGCATTTGTTGTACAATCTGTTTTCTTACCGAAGGGGCTCAGGCAGGGTTTGTTTCTGTACAGGGCACCTAGTTTGCGGTAAAGTTTAGATGAAAGTTTTTCAATGTGGGGGCCAAAGGATAGATTTGGGTCTAACCACATACCTAGATATTTGAGAGACGTGACTGGTCAGCGTGCCATTTGATTTTGTCCTGACACATAGATGGGGTGTTTGCAATTTGTGTAGTTTAGGTGCTGTTCCAAAGAGCACTGTAACAGTTTTGTCAGTATGTAGAAAAAGTTATCTTTGATCCACTTTTCTACCTCTGAATTGTTCTTGCGAACTTTGCAAGATCTCGCGAGAGCGTGGCCCCAGCAGAGGCACGTTACAACCTTCACATGCTGGCAGCCACTCACTGGAACATGGCCAGTCGGAGGGGCTGGCAGAATGCTTTAAGTGCATTCTGCCAGCAGGCCTAGTGTCTGGTCTGAGATGCATATACACTCACCGGCCACTTTATTAGGTACACCTGTTAATAGAACAGTTCTGTAACGGTCCCAGAATGAAGGTCACGTGATGATGCACTCAGCCACCAGACATCAAGAGCTGAGTGCTTTACGCTATGTGAGTGCATCTGACCATCATTCCAAGTGAAAAATTCTATTTTTTCATTATAATTACCATAAACCTTTTTCAAGTTTCTTCTTATACATCAAAAATGAAGTAAGGCGCTGCGCGACTCT
Organism: Leptobrachium leishanense; assembly: GCA_009667805.1. NCBI lineage: Eukaryota > Metazoa > Chordata > Amphibia > Anura > Megophryidae > Leptobrachium > Leptobrachium leishanense. Next base: position 151,002,895 of record CM019067.1, on the reverse strand, counting down.
GATCAGAGGAGACAACAGACCCAACCACACCGAGATATGGCAGATTAGCATCTGATCTGTCCGTGGTCTGTCAGATTGGTTTATTGTTTCAATCATCCAATAGAAATGTTCGTTATACATACATAAAAACTTCCTGCAGTTTTCACTCCCAACATAGGAATGTGATACAACAACCAATCAGAGCAGATACATTTCTACATCATGTAACAAAGATTTCGCGGGCATTCTAAGTCAACACAGGATATCTATTTCCATCACCCCACTGACTAGCCTCGAGAGGAAACGAAATTGAACAGACACCATGCTGGAAAAAGGAGGGGGGGGGGATTTCACACTAATGCAAAAATTAAAAACTACCTATCATATTAAAATAAATTTCAATCGTCTCATTGATCACATATTACAATCGTGATCACAAAAATGGATGAAACAAACTAGACAATTAAACTAATTATACCTGGGGCCATAGTATCCTCGCCTAATACCTGCATGATATACGAAAAGGATTCCCCAAGGATGCCTTTTATGAGCATAAAATACACTTATCTATCTAGATTCACTCTTCCAGCGAACCACATTTGGAGCGTAGGCAAAAATACCTAATCTAGACCTTAAATAACTATTTATTCCCATTTCCCAAAATATAATTCACCGAACAAGAAAAGTATAATAACTTGAATGTATAAATTCATTTACCTAATAAATCAACATGAGTCAGATCTATATCTGTGTGTTTTCCCATGTTCAGCTTCACTCCACAAAACGCATACACACCTGCATTCATACACACATTCAAGAAATACATTCTCATTTTCACAAATTAAATCCTTTCTCACACTTATCTAGGGGATTAAATAAAAAAATAATATTCCATAATCTAATACCGTAGTCCAGTGCGAGATCAAGGTGTGGTCTTTTTTTTCAACATCCCAGCTTGAGACGCATAATCATTGAATGTCATCAGAGCTCCCACCATAGGGACTCCTGAACAAGCGGTCTCTTTGCGCTGGTTGCTTATTACCTGTGACCTATGACCTTGACACAAAATGTCCATGATTCGTTCCATATGCAGTCATTGTGACTGTCAGGTTTCTTGATGATGTGATATGGTTGTAGCAACAATAAAGAAAATAAAATATGGTATACCCCGCTAATCATATACATCCATTCATTCATTGTCACTCTCAAATGCACGAAAACAATAAAAATGTTAATTTACACAAGAAGAGACACAGATAATAAATTTCAAAATGTCCCCGCGAAGCCTGTCGGCCTCACGCAATAAAAAAAAATTATACTACTTCTGACTCATTGTTAGAGAAAAATATATATACGCAACTTTGGCTCAAAAGGGAAATAGCCGAAGTGCATACTCCACCCTTTATTAAATATATATATATATATATTTTTTTAATTACTATCCTATTCAGTCTTGTTCGGTGTTTTGAAACAAACCTGGCGTTTATAAAACACACCAATCCTCAAATGAAATCAAAAAAAATAAAAACAGCATTAATTTTATCGAATTAAAACTTTCCATTTACCACTATATATGTCATGAAACGTATGCATGCAAATGCATTAAATTATATGTTCCTAAATACATTAACTCTAATTTTAATTGGATGTGATCTCCAGTAATCCTAAATGTGTCAGGGAATTTGAACAATATTGATTGTAACTAAACAACAAAAATAATAAAATATAAAATAATAAAGACACAAAATAATTATCACTTAGGCTAGGGTCAGACTGAGGCAGTGCGAACGCGTGTGCAGCCGCACATAATCACGGCCGTGCTAGCAGCAGATGCCGGGCAATGACAGCCAATATACGAAGTACGGTCGCACAAAAGTGCGGCCGCGCAACGCAAGCGGCAAACAAACGCATTTTTTCAGGAACGTGAAACCACTAGTACTGACGTACAGAGTGCGCTGCGTCCGCTAGAGGCGTGTGTGCGTGATTAGGAGACGTCAGACGCTGCTAATGTCCGGCCAACATAACGTCCAGACCCAAAAAGTGTTTTATTGATGATCCGTACAAAATCACGGATGAAACTGCGCATCGTATGACCGCTATCGCGTATTCCGTGAAAAAATACGTCCATTCGTTCGAACGCACTTTTTCACGGACAACGTGAAAAATGCGTTAGTCTGACCCTAGCCTTAGACGACATCAGAATATAAAAATACATTATCTTCTTTCTTTGTCTTCTGTCTTACTGGTTGAAAATAACAGTTTTGTAAAACTGATATGTCTTAAGTTTTATTTCCAAATCAATGATCTTCTTTAATCACATGATTTATTGAGGAGTTGTCGATAAATTAGGATTGTTTTATTGCCTGGTGTCCGATTCCTTATTATCCGGTTGATGTAACATTGCAATGTGAAATGATAATGTGTTTGAGTAAATTTCCTTCAATTCCAACAGCTTTATCAATATTGGTATCACATAATCTTCCATCTAGCTTGAGAAAAGTTGGCATGCATGGGTAATTTTCACCTAAAATAAAAACTTGGGAAAAAAATGTATTATTAACCTGTAAAAAACTTTAAAATTCATATGGTTAAAATACTTTAAAATGGAGAAAAAAAATTCAACACATTTTTGGACACAAAGAAAAGGAGTGGTCATGAGTGAGACAAAATGGAGGAGACTAGGAAAAGAATGTGAACTTCAATTCAAATAAAAAAACACAACAAAAATATCATGAACTGGGAAAGAAAGTATAGAAGGGCATGTTTAAAACTTGACGCGTTAATTAGCACAAAGTTCTCAGAGGAAACTCAGAGAAAAAGATTCTTAATAATCATCAATAATCTTTTTTAAGAATATTGGTTAAAAACAAACATTCAAACGTGAGGTGTTTGTGCAGCTATTTTACAACCTGTTTTATTCCCTCCAAGAATATTCAATGGAGGCAAAGTTATACGCTATTGCACTTCACACCAAAAGACAAAAACATCAGACAGCAAAAAAAAAATAATACTAGACATCTGGCTACCACTGCAGAAAAAGAAAACAAGCAAACAATACTCAGATACCAAACTACAACCTTCCATCTCCCTTAGTCAACTAAAATAAAACCAAAAAAAACCACCTTCTCATTTGAAATCTGCCTAAATTCCTTTGTACAGCGCTACTAAACCTGTAGGCGCTTTCCTTTAAACTTTCACTCAAATCCTTCAGCTTTATATCACTTCATCCTCTTAGATTCCAAACAACCAAACATGAACCTACATATATATTCCATTATACAAGTTACAAAACTGTAAATGATCTCAGTAAGCCATTTTGGCAAAACATATAACCTATATTAAGGTGTGGTCAATCCCTTAGTGCTGGACTCAAACAAAGACCAGAGGAAAATAACCGACCACGCCTCTCTTGGGCTCAAAGTTATACATTTTCCCATCACCTTGATACACAATTTTTTTATATATATATCATACATCAATTTATAATCCATTTACAGTAAATCCAGCTCCCATAATTACTTTCTTTTATTCCACTAAAGTACGCACGCCGAAGCACTCAAACCGCGCCCAATTCCACAACAGTTACAGTTTTATAAAGCACTAACAGCTCCAGAATTCAACTGCTACTACAGTCATTTAAGGCATTAGACACATGTCATTTGTATATACTGTTCAATTATCCCAAATAGATACTCACAGAACAACAAAAATAACTACATATTCCATTATCCAACTTGCACTGCTAAGGCTAGGGACAGATGAGCGCATTTTCTGCGGCCACCGTCAAAATGTACGTCGATGCGTGCGCACGCATTTTTTCACGGAATACGCTTAAGTGGTCAGACGACCACAGTCGCACAGTCGCAGGTACTCACCAACGCAATTCTAGGGAAATCCGGCTGTTTGAACGTTATGTAGGCCGCACACTAGCAGCGTCTGACGTCTCCTAATCACGCACACACGCTGCCATGCGGCCGCAGCGCACTCTGTACGTCTGTAGCAGCGGTTTCACGTTCTGAGAAAAATGCGTTCATTTGCCGGTTGCGTGGTGTCGGCGCACTTTTGTACGCACGTACTGCGTATATTGGCCGTCATTGGCCGTTATGTGCTGCTCCTGCCGCCGTGATTTAGTGCGCCTGCACGCGCGTTCCGACTGCCCCACTCTGACCCTAGCCTAAAAGACTACTAGCATTCAAAGAAAAAAATCCTTATACAAACACAGAATAACATTATACATTACAAATAAAGAGGTTTTTTTAATTAAATAAAAAAAGAACAAAGAGAGAAAAAATGAATGTATGAGAAAGAGAAAAAAAGTTAGCAGGCGCTTTTGAAAGTCACTGTAAAAGTAAAGCCCTATTGTCTCCATTTCCTGTGCCTTTTTTTTTTTTTTTACACGAGGCAAGGCAGTAATGACACAGAAACAAAGCAACCTGGTTTACGAAAAACAGTCCCTATACATAAATTACATATAAAAAACATAATATCAAAACTACGAAATACAAAACATCAAAGATAAACACATATATTAATAGTTAGTAAAGACAAACATTTAAATAAACAGACGCAATCAATGGCCAGAAACAAAATAAAAAATAAAACAAAAACAAACATGCAATCTGAAAGAAAAAACAGTTAGCAAATCCTTTAGAATCAGCGTGCAAACACATGCAGCAAAAAAATAAAGAAAAAAAATGGCAGCAGCGCGCAAGAAAATAAAAATAAAAAAATGAGGAAAAAAACTGTCTCTCAATGGGAGATTAAATCAGTTGATATACAAGAAGAAAATCTAATCAGTTAAAATAAAATTCTCACAATTACAAGATATGGACGACCCAGAAACACCAGAATTGAAGTACAAGATAGACACAGAACGGAGACAATACAACTAGAAACATCTCGTTCCTTTTTTTAGGAGTTCAATTTCCAGCAAATACAAATACTCAACACAGCGGGCGAGTTCAAACACACGTGAGGTCCTCAAACGATTTTCCTTTACTACAATACATAAAATGACAAAAACAAACCAAGACAAAGAGTCCAACCTTGCACCAAAATAAATAAATAAAAAAAATCAACAAGTTCTGAACCATAGCTTTAACGTCAGGGAAAATAAACAAAAACCAAGCCTGGAGGCAGGTTCGTAAAATCTGAACAAGCAAATGTAAGGATACATTCGAATGGCAAATCCCACTTCTAACACCAACTGAAAAATTCTATTTTTTCATTATAATTACCATAAAACCTTTTTCAAGTTTCTTCTTATATATCAAAAATGAAGTAAGGCGCTGCGCGACTCTGATCAGAGGAGACGACAGACCCAACCACACCGAGATATGGCAGATTAGCATCTGATCTGTCCATGGTCTGTCAGATTGGTTTATTGTTTCAATCATCCAATAGAAATGTTCGTTATACATACATAAAAACTTCCTGCAGTTTTCACTCCCAACATAGGAATGTGATACAACAACCAATCAGAGCAGATACATTTCTACATCATGTAACAAAGATTTCGCGGGCATTCTAAGTCAACACAGGATATCGATTTCCATCACCCCACTGAATAGCCTCGAGAGGAAACGAAATTGAACAGACACCATGCTGGAAAAAGGAGGGGGGGATTTCACACTAATGCAAAAATTAAAAACTACCTATCATATTAAAATACCTTTCAAGTGTCTGGTCTGAGATGCATATACACTCACCGGCCACTTTATTAGGTACACCTGTTAATAGAACAGTTCTGTAACGGTCCCAGAATGAAGGTCACGTGATGATGCACTCAGCCACCAGACATCAAGAGCTGAGTGCTTTACGCTATGTGAGTGCATCTGACCATCATTCCAAGACCATTACGAACTGTTCTATGGTGTTGCACTACATAAACGCGCGTAAAACAATGCTAGTATAACAATCCTCGTGCATTTTTTCATCCGTCAAAAAACGCGCGTAAAACGGACACACACAAACGCGCGCGCAGCAATGTTACATGCAGAAATCATTGTGCGGACTGTTTTTTTTCACGCGATTCAGCCAATCAGAATTAAGAACCACAATTGTTTTACGTTACCGTTTTGCGCCTGTCAAAGTCAATCTGTGCATATATGCTGCATCAATAAAAACAACTTCTCAAATTTATTGGTTTGGTATGTTTAGAATGTGTAACTATACTTTGCTGCATTTTATTTTTGGGCTGGTGTGTTTGGTTTCGGCCAGGTTGATAGGAGTTGCTAAAGTTATGCGCGCAAAGGCTGTGCGTTACAAACTGCGCATAGATTGTAATACCATCCGCGTACCAGCGCACAAATGCATTTGCGCTCACAATGTTAAGTATAGGATGCACGAAGTACAGTAAGCTCGCACAGGTTCACCCGCGGTAGACGTATACGCGCGTTTGTTGAGCGGACATTGTAATACGACGTTCTGCGCAAAGGGTTTTGCCCCTTGCTTTTAATGTGTTTTTGCGCATGCGCTGACGTTTGCGCAAAGATTGTAATAGGGCCCAAAGTTGGCTTCAACGACTGCTTTTAGATTGGTGTGAAATAAACTGGAAATTTAGGAGAAAGGAGTAAAATTCTAGGCGCCAGTGGCTACCAGGCCCATGGATTTGTCAAGCCCTGTCTTAAGGAGACCATGTTGGCATTGGTATGGTCAGTCTCAGAATTAACATTGAGCATCTGTACCGCAATGCTTACAAACATTCTTCAAAAGGAGCAACATACACAACATTGAAAATATTATGCATTGATGCAAGAGCTCCCCTGCTATGCCACTTTGAGTAGTCATTGCCAGTTCAGAATCCATGGACTGTCAACGTGCCTGTTGTTTTTGCAACTTGAAACTACGATTTGAGAAAAATATTAAACCAATTCTTACCGTTGTTGCAATAACTGGTTTGCAGTACACGGATTTAATAAAAAGGGATTAGTGCATAATTGTTTTATCATCTACAGAAGGATTATGGTTTTGTTGAAACTCATCAAGCCTTTGGGCTTTATAGAATTAAAAAAAGTCCAATATGTAACGTTTAGACAAGTTTCTCATGGCATGCTGTTAACCCCAAGAAAAACATGCTGGCAAAATTTCACAAATTTGCAAGTGGGCAAAACAAGTGGTGTAAAATAAATGCAACCCGGTTATGAAGCGATTATTAGTAGTATTTCGGCATTAGGAAAGTTTCCAGGTTGCTGCGTACTTACAGCGCAACACATGTCAGTTTTCAAAATCAGATATTAGGGGGCGGGGGGTTCCCCAAAACCAGCATTACTTAAAAGGTACATCAAAATCACCCCAAAACATTATAGCACAAATCATGAGAGCTCCTCCAATTGCTACATTGAAGAATTATACAAAAATAAAAGCAAAAAAACTGTATCTCCGGCGTCACCTAGCCGTGGTTTTTTAACAAACCCAAATGTAACTTCAAAACATAAGAAAAAGTCTATGTATGAGCAAATAAATGTAGAACAGCGTTCAATGCAGAAAACGTGTAATAATCTGACCTAATTTAAAACAGTTCACTTGTGGAAAGACAGAGAATGTTATGTTTATGTTCAATCAGCAACTTTTTTCTCCATTTGGTGGTATATCCAAACCCACCGACAAGATGTGGAAAACAGAAAAGTGCTTTTGGTGGTGAAGTCAGCACTTCCTTCAACAGAGGTTCCCTCTATCCTTTTAGTATCCCTTCACGGTATGCTCATGCGAACCTCAAAGCAAAAAAAGGTACCATGCTGTAGCATTTAAAACCGTATAATACCATAAAAAATAGAGGGGGTACACGCATATGTTTCGGTGTCTAGGATCAGACACCAGATGTAGTATGCGGCTGGTGATATTATGAGGAGGCACCGGATCTCCCATGCAGCCGCCGATATCCCTCTCCATTCCGTAATAAACCTCCTTAGGATACGATAGGTTAAAATAAGCTGCTTTAATAAAATTATATAGAACAAACGGGCAAAGCAAACACCCAAATGCATTTCGCGAAAATATCGCTTCCTCAGTAGGCGTGTGATCTGCAGAGACATAGATTCAACATTTAAATAGAAATGAAAGTGAAAGCGCCCCGACTCGAATTGGTGCCGGCTGAAAATGCGCATGCGTGTGACATCATAGTTGGGTTCTGTGCATTCCAGCCAACAAGATGGATGTACGTTTCAATCGCACACAATAATGATATAATTTTCGGTTTCAAAATATCTTTGACACAATGTTACCAGTCTTCCAGGTGATGGTGTAATGGTAAAAAGTAGACATAGCAATAAAAACGTCTGTTATTACAATATTGACAGAGGCAAGTGTCTTAAGTGCTAAAGAAAAATAAATAGAAAATTCGCACAAAAATAAAGAGATAAGTTGAACTACTGGCGTAGATTTCAATAATATTAGACCTTTGTGCATAAAGAGTTTGTTAAAGTGACCATATAAAGGCAAACCAAAGAATTGGCTTAAAGGTGAAGATCCATAGAAGGACAGCGCGTGAATGCTGCATGGGGCAATTATAGTCTCCCGCAACAGGGCTTATAAACTGGCTAAATAGCGCCAAATATTAGTAATTAGTGTGAAATAGTTTATAAATCATTTAATGCTTAAAAAAAACTAATTTCACACTAATTACTAATATTTGGCGTTAGTTAGCCAGTTTATAAGCCCTGTTGCGGGCGCTGTCACTGTCATTTCTATTAGCGATGCTTATGTTAAAGACTATTTAAATGTTGAATCTGTGGCTCTGCAGATCACACAACTACTGAGGAAGCGATATTTTCACAAAACGCATTTGGGTGTTTGCCCATTTGTTCTATATAATTTTATATAAGCAGCTTATTTTAACCTATCGTATCCTGGTTTATTACGGAATGGAGAGGAATATCGGCGCTTGCATGGGAGATCCGGTGCCCCCCAGAATATCACCGGCTGCATACTACATCTGGTGTCTGATCCTAGACACTGAAAAATGTGAGTGTACCCCCTCTATTTTTTATGGTATTATACAGTTTCAAATGCTACAGCATGGTACCTTTTTGCTTTGAGGTTCGCATGAGCATACCGTGAAGGGATACTAAAAGGATAGATGGAACCTCTGTTGAAGGAAGCGCTGACTTCACCACCAAAAGCCCTTTTCTGAAGAAATATACAACATGCTAGTAGTTTAATGTATTGTTTCTACATAAAAAAAAAGGTATAAATGTACTTAAACTGTCCACATAGATATAGGGCTTATTCACCAAGCCCCATTGTTTGAAACTATGGTGAGACAACAGTAGAGAAAAAAAAAAGGAAAAAAAATAAAAAAAAAATCACTGAACTGTGCAATTTAGATAAGGGAAATTCAACAATGGCAGAACTTCACGCAAACAACGACAGAATACCGGTAAAAGACAGCACCATCGTTATTCTGCATTAGAAGAAGTGAATTGCATTTATTCTCAGTCTATCACTGTACAAAAGGTTTCAACTTCGGTGTATATCCAGAAGCTGGAGAAGAACGGAATCCGTTTAGACAATCAGGTTAATATGACCTTAGGTTTACTTTAAATATTCTCATTTTTGGTCTTGGTAAATTCTATTAATTCCTATAGAAATGCTGTCGATCAAAAGGCTCCGGCAAGATTTATCCATAGTTCCAAAGGCAAACATAAATTCTATCTGGGTTAGTCAAAGAGAATCAAAAAGTCACCGCATGTTCGGTGACTTTTCGTTCTCTTCAATTCGGTGCGATTTCATTTCGGCGACCCTGCGGTGTATTCAGCAAGCACCACAGGGCCGTCGTAGTGCAGGGAAAAGCTGCCGCAAACCCAACGAACACTCACCGCAAAACCCGGCGAACGCACACTGAAACCCACAAAAACATCTGGATTAACCCCACCGAACACGCCGGAGAAACCCGAATAGCCGCCGATCACAGCGCAGAGCAGCCACCGAAAAAAGCCGACACTGCAGATGGAGTGGAAAAACAAACAAAAAAAAAAAAAAAAAAACAGTACGCTTGAAAAGTGAAAGGCTGTTTGCAAAGAAACTATAGAACGAAAATGTCTGAAATTTACATATAAGATCCAATCAAATTTTAATAAAAAGGGCTGTTACAAAGAAAAGATTAAAAAAAAAAAAAAAAAAAAAAGAGGGAAAAAAAAAATCTCACTAAAAAATCCAGAAAAATGCCTAAGGCTAGGGACAGATGAGCGCATTTTCTGCGGCCACCGTCAAAATGTACGTCGATGCGTGCGCACGCATTTTTTCACGGAATACGCTTAAGTGGTCAGACGATGCGCAATTCTGGACGTATTTCATGACGATGGGGTGAAAAGAAGTCTAGGGAAATCCGGCTGTTTGAACGTTATGTTGGCCGCACACTAGCAGCGTCTGACATCTCCTAATCACGCACACACGCTGCTATGCGGACGCAGCGCACTCTGTACGTCAGTACCTGCGGTTTTACGTTCTCGAAAAAATGCGTTCGTTTTCCACTTGCGTTGCGCAGCCGGACTTTTGTGCGACCGTACTTCGTATATTGGCTGTCATTGCCCGTCATCTGCTGCTAGTGCGGCCGTGATTATGTGCGCCAGAACGCGCGTTCGCACTGCCTCAGTCTGACCCTAGCCTTAAAGATCCAAAAAAAATCTATACATAGAGACTTTTTACTGCAGAATATCATAATCAACGGTTTATTAGATATTGTATTAAAACGGGAATATTTTTAACACTGACGCCTAAGGGATTCGCCTGAATAAACCGGTCGAATGAAACCACCGAACAGCAGGGAAATTTGGCTACTTTTCACTGCAGCTTTTTGTTCTCTGAATAGACAAAGCATTGCTTCTCTATGGGGATTTCACGGCCCTCGAACAGGCACCGTATGTGCAAGCAATTCGCCAGCATTTGGGGAACTGCCTGCTCTCTGAATGGCCAGGAAAGTTAACCAAACGCTGAATTTCACTGTTTCACAATTCGGATCTCTTTGAATAAGCCTGTATATGTTAACGGAAAGTATGTGAAAGTGCTTCCCTGCTGAATTCAAAGTCTTCTGGGGACAACCAATTGATTGCAACAGTACTCTTTCTTGCAGCATGTGAATCCTGCACACTGCACTTCAAGCACTTCTCTGGCGTAGAATTCAATTTACTAGTAAAGGCTATATGCACATAAAAAAAAAAAGATTAGAGGATAAGGAGCATTAACACAAGGGTGGTATAATTTAAATCTTCTCCCTATTTTCTTTTGATTAATGTGGGCAATAGGGGAGAGCGTCCCCCCCCCCTTATTTTGTCCTCCACATTTATACAAACTTCCCTGGCTCTCTGAGGTGTACATTACCAATTCCCTTTCTAAAAAAAGGAGCCATTATCATTATAAATGGTTCCTGGCTTAACATCTTCACTGCTGAGCCATGTCACCCGTGGTCTGAGCTCATCATTAGGGCTGCAACTATTATTTTCATAATTTATTATTTTATTTTTTCTATAAAAATTGTTTAAACACTATAAAAATAAAAATCATCCCCTCCCTCCTTTCTTCCTTAACCCTGTCGCTGATGAGGCATTTCACGTCTGTGTGAGCTCATTTTTACCGGTGTCGCTCATCATGTTTAACCGCGTTTTGAAGCCTTATTTTATTATATGACCTGGACATATTATATATCGTTCTTTCTGGCAGATTCATAATATATCATTATTATATGTATAAGTCATGTCCTGTTATAACCGGAATCTGCTAGGTTCACTCGGGACGAGGCCGGACCGGACACGAGCAAGGATTGTCTGAACACGAGTCTCTTCAGGAAAGGCAAACTTTATTGTGATATCACAACAGATGCTCAAACAGGATTCAATCGCAAAGAATGAGCCCCGAGTCCCTCGTGACATCCAATCTTATACCCCAAATACATAATTAGGTACATCCCAATTAGCCCACCTCCCGATGACACTCTCCCACCCCACGTGGGTTAATACCTCCCTTAACCTAATACAAAGACATTCCATTACTTGGCCGTAAATTGGCAAACTTTATGTTAGTTTCAGTGAGTCATGATTAGTTGCTTTTCCTATTCCGGGCTGCGCCCTCCTTCCTTGCGCCTACAATCATTTGTTACAGCTAACACCTGGTCTGATCTCTATGCTCCTTTGTCTCTCAGCGGGCCTCAACGACCTTGGTGAATCTACTCCTCTTTCTGCCCTTTCCGTGCCAGGAACAGCCTAGACCTTTCTCAAACTCTAATTACTTTTTCTGCTAATCTAACACATTCCTAAATTTCTACGTATGCCTTATTCTAGTTTCAACTAAAACTTGCCTAGTTATTTTCAAGTGAACCAATATTCTGAACAAGATGGTCGCCTGGCTTATAATGGCGGCCATCTTCCAGCCTATTTCCACTTCACTGTCTGTATATTATAACAAAAAATTCAATAAAATTTGAATTTAAGAATTTACAACGTGTAAAGTGTTTTTGTTTTTCACATTTTAACATGCAAGCATTTGCGGTTATATTCTCTATGGGTTGCGCTTGTTAAAAAAATTAGAAATGGGGTCTCGTTACATTTTTTTGGGGGGGAAATTACGCGATTTTTAATAAACGCACCCCATACAAGAATCGTTAGTGCAGCATCATTGTTCACATTATAATTGAAATGGGAACAATATTGCTTCATTAACAAAACAAAACTTTTTTCTTTTAAATTATTTTTTAAAATATTTTTCTTTATTTTGATTTTTAATTTGTATTTGCTAACTTTTTACATGGTCATGTTTGGATTGGGCAGAGCATGGCCTTTCCAACGATACCAAACATTAACCCCTAGCTGCCACGGATCGGGAGATTGGGGTTCCAATGAACCCCCATCTCCACCATTGGTGGCAGCTAGGGGTTAACTTCAGAACTGACGTCATCGCGCTAGGCACGATGACGCCAGTCGTCAGGGGGGAGTTCCCGGAAGCTTGGCCGACATCCAAGATGTTGGCCAGCTCTGGGAGAGGATCACGATCCGGCCCCCAATGGGTTAAAGCCAGCCACCGTTTGGAAGGGCAGGCTGTGCCCTTTCAAAAGGTGCCTGACTTTTACCGCTGGCCCCAGGCGATCGGGAGGGAGAGAGGTCCAAAGGACCCCCCTCCCTTTCAGGCACCTCCTCCGCACTCTATTGTACCTGCCAGGGTCCCAGAGTGCCGGGCTGACATCCAAGACGCACTGAGCGCATCCTTAGCAGCAAAGTGGTTAAGCAATTTGAGTAGTGTGCATAATTTTATACGTACATACACAAATTGCGTTATTTCCACACACAAGGCAGGGGAGGACCAGACAGAGTGTTGGATTGATGCTGCATGCACAGCTCAAGTCCATGTCTGCTTTCTCTCCAAAGAACGCTGCTATGAAGGCAGGGACAGACATGATGTTAGCAAGCAAAGAAGGGTGAGAAGAGGGGGGGGGGGGGGCTGACCACTTTAACCCTTTCACTGTTGAGCCATTTCAACCCTGTGTGATGAGCTCATTTTGACCATTTTATGCTAACCATGTTTAAATGTCATTTGAAGTCATATTTTATTGTGGGGCCAAGGCGAGAGATATATATCCTTTTTTTCATGTGTAGATGTCATGTCTTGACAGAATGCTATACATAAAAATGTCAGTGTAAATTTTCATTCATTCAGATTTCAATAATTTACAGCCTGTAAAATAATTTTATATTTTATCATCCAAATCTTTGTGGTTATATTTTATGGGGCATGTTTTTTTTTTTTTTTTTTAATATAATAAATGGAGAACCTGTTTGCAATTTTAACTAAAACTAAAAAAAAAAAAAAAAAAAATTTGGCTTGTATTGTGATGCATTGCATTTTATGAATAATATTACTAGGAATATTTACAGATCTAGTAACTAAAGGGTTAAAATCAGGAGAGGTGGCTGGAGATGAGAACAATCTTTCTAGACCAAATAGCCGATTTGGAAAGGGAGATAAATAGGATAATGTTTCACTTCTCTTGCCAATTCTCCTGAGTTCACCCTTTAATGAATAAACCTGTTAGAGAAATGAGAAGGCGAGTAATGGCGGCAGCACTGACCATAGTATATGTGAAAAATTTGACAATGCCAATTCTTTATAACAAAAAAGTGTTCTTGTATACAATACATGTTTAGTATTGTTAGAAAGGCAAGACTCTGGCCTTTCTAATGACACCTCATGTTTGTAACTAATCTAGATATGGCAGTCTACAGTACCCTGCCTCTTACTGCAGCAGCTAGGGCTTAGGTTTTAAATTAACCAATGCTTAACAACACTTTGCGCCATCAACTCCACACTTACTCCCATCAAGGCGAGGAGTAGGTTATTGCAGCGCCTTTGATTGCTTTAGAAGCAAAAGCACATAATGCCACCGCCTTAACACAGAATTTTTTCAAACTTTTTTTATTTTTAATATCACATGATCAGGTTTATCTCTGGAAAGGCCAGACTCGGATCTTTCCAAACATTACCTCACTTGATGTGGTGGGATGTATAGAACAGAGTCTGCTTCACGCAGCAGTATGGAGACTTCCTTTCTTTAAAAAAAAAAAAAAAAAAAAAAAATTGTTTCTTTGATACAAAGCGTCATCAGTAGGGATGAGCCGAACACTCCCCGAGTTCAGTTCGAAGCCGAACCCGAACTTTCCAAATGTTCTAATCCGAACTTCATACAAGTCAATGGGGCTGAAAATTCGGTTTTTAGAGTGCCCTCCAAGAGGGCATATATGCTAGATATTTGCCATAAAAAGGTGTATGGGGGTCCGGGTAGTGCCCTGGGGACAGGAAACAAAGACAAAAAGTTTTAAAAAAAAACGTTTCTAAAAAGGGACAGTGAGTTTTCCATGAAATAAGGGTTAAAAATAAAAATGAAAAATTCCTTCAAATATCGTGCCTAGGAGGTCCCCATAACCTGCCCGTGAAGTGGCGGATTTCTAGGATGTATAGAAATATGTAAAAACCAAAAAAATGACATTTCAAATGACGGTAAATGCTTTTCCTTTAATCTATCCATAAACAACTGCTTGGGGCGGCAGTCTGTATGAAAAGAGGAGACATTTTCAGACACGCAGAAAAAGTTTACTGATTTTTTGGCGGTGAAAAGCAGGAGAATGACTGGAGAATGGAAAATTCTAGATCAAAATAGCCAAACCAGAAAAATTCTCCCGAGTTTCACCTTTCTCTGAATAACCCTGTCAGGGTTATTCAGAGAGTGGTGAAGAGCAGGAGAATGACTGGAGAATGGAAAATTCTAGGTCAAAATAGCCAAACCAGAAAAATTCTCCCATTTTGGGTAGGGTCAGACTAGCGAATTTTTAACGTGCGTTTAGGCGCACTTAATCACGGCCGCACTAGCAGCAAATGACGGGCAATGACGGCCAATATACGAAGTACGGTCGCACGAAAGTCCGGCTGCGCAACGCAAGTGGAAAATGAACGCATTTTTTCGAGAAAGCAGAACCGCTAGTACGGACGTACAGAGTGCGCTGCATCCACTAGCGGCGTGTGTGCGTGATTTGGAGACGTCAGACCCTGCTCATGTCCGGCCAACATAACGTCCAGACACCCAAAGTTTCCTGGTTTGGATCCGTAAAAAAAATCACGCACAAAAATGCGCATCGTATGACCGTTCTCGCGCAATCCGTGAAAAAAATACGGCAATGCGTTCGGACGCACTTTTTGACAGTCGCTGCGAAAAATGCGTTAGTCTGACCCTAGCCTTATCTCACTTTCCAAATCGGCTATTTGGTCCAGATTGTTCTCTTTTCCTGCCATTCTCCTGGTTTTCACCTTTCTCTGAACAACCCTGAGAGAGAGGTGAAAGCCAGGAGAACTGGCAAGAGAAGAGAACAATCTAGACCAAATAGCCAATTTGGAAAGTGAGATAAATGGGAGAATTTTTCTGGTTTGGCTATTTTGACCTAGAATTTTCACTTCTCCAGTTAGTCTCCTGCTTTTCACCGCTCTCTGAATAACCCTGTGAATGTTTAATCCCGAGGTGAAAAATAACATTGCTTTAGATTTTTTTCAAACACCAGTTAAATGCAGCATATTAGGATGTTTTAGGGAAATTAATTCTCAAATCTCAATCAGAAGCAGACACCACCCCACCCTCAGTATATTGTACAATGTATCAAATTGATTACCAGACTAAAAACACCTGGTGTTATGCCCGTTTGTGAACAGAGGTCATTTAGAGTTGATAATCTTTCCACGTACACATTAGTTTTTAATTCAATATCTAATAAACCGTTGCTTATAATATTCTGCAGTAAAGAGTCTATTTCTAGATTTTTAGTATTTTTTTAAGCATTTTCTATACTTTTTTCAAAATTTATTTATTTTTTTCCCGAACACACCCAAAAAGTTCGAAATTCACGAACTTTCGAACTGCCACAGTTCGGGTCGAACTCCGAACCGTCCGAACCCGAACAGCTCATCCCTAGTCATCAGCTCCATACTTGCCCCCACCATGGGAAATGAAAAGGTGAGTAATTGCAACCACTGCAAGTTTCAAAAAAGAAGCAGGGACCTCTGCATTTCGGAAGCCCCTGAGCTGGCAGAAATGAGCGGCATGCACAAAAGGGAGAACAGGTGAGTCTTTTCACCCCCCCCCCCCAAAAAAAACTAAAATAGTTAGTTTATACCTAATTATTTAACCCCATAAGGAAAAATGATGAACAGGGTACATCCCGAGAAAAAGGTCACTTAACCCTTTCCCTGCTGAGTCATTTCACCGCTGTGTGCTGAGCTAATTTTTACCGCTTTTGCTCATCATGTTTAAATGCGTTTAGAAGCCACGTTTTATTATATGATCCAGAATTGTTTTAAAAAAAATTTCGGCAGACTCAGCAGATTCAGAATATAATCATTATTATATGAATACGTCATGTCCTGTCTGTATATTCTGAAAGAAAAAAAAAATGCAATGAAATTTGAATTTTTAATCCTCTACAGCGTGTAAAGTGTTTGTTTTTTCTCATGAGTGTTTGCGGTTATATTTTCTATGGGGTGCGCTTGCACAAAAACTAGAAATGGGGACTCGTTACATTTTTGGGGAGGAGTTACGTGATTTTTTTTTGCAAACGCAACCCATAGAAAAAGAACATTAGTGCAGCATCATTGTTCACTTTGTAATTTAAATTTTTTTAAACAAATTTTTTATTTTACTTTGAACATTTTCATGTTTGGTATCATTCGAAAGCCCGTGCTCAGACCTTTCGAATGACCACAGTTCTGGAGAAATCGGGGTTCAAAAGGAGCCCCACATCTCCACCAGGGGATTTTCTTGGGAAATCCCTGGGTAGCTATGGGTTCCCCGGCTATCTGACATCATCGCGCTATGCGCGATACGTCTGGAGGCAAGGGGGAATCCGGACGTGGAGCCGCCATCCAAGATGGCAGCCCCCACCGGAGCTAGATTGTGATCTGGCAAGTAAAGAGTTAAAGCCCAGGCAATGCTTTAAAGGGCAGACACTGCCCTTCAAAGCAGTGCCTGGGATTTTTCTAAAAAACCCTCCCGAGCGGGAGAGGGATCCAAAAGGATCCCCCCTCCTTTTCAGGCGATCTCCCAGCATTGCCAGGGGTCGCCTGGAAATGATGTCATTGCGCATGGCGCGATGACATCATTTACGTCGAGGGCCAGCCTATCTTCAGCGCCTGACTTCCCTGAAGCCAGAACACCGCGGGACCCGCGGGGAAAAAAAATTGGGCTATGAGCTTCTCCACCCTTTCTCCAGACTCTAGGACCTTGGTTTCAAAATGAAATACAAAACTTGCTCTCATCTGAAAAGAGGACTTTGGGCAATAGTCCAGTTCTTCTTCTCCTTAGCCCAGATAAGATGTCTCTGATGTTGTCTGTGGTTCAGGAGTGGCTTAACAAGAGGAATACAACAACTGTAGCCAAATTCTTTAACACGTCTGTGTGTGGTGGCTCTTGATGTATTGACCTCAGCCTCAGGCCATTCCTTGTGAACTTCACCCAAATTCTTGAATTGATTTTGCTTGACAAGTCTCTCAAGGCTGCGGCTCTCTTGGTTGGTTGTGCATCTTTTTTCTTGCACACTTTTTCCTTCCACTCAACGTTTTGTTAACATTCTTGGATACAGTACTCTGAACAGCCAGCTTCTTCGGCAAAGAATGTTTGTGGCTTACCCTCTTTGTGACGGGTGTCAATGATTGTCTTCTGGACAACTGTCAGATCAGCAGTCTTCCCCATGATTGTGTAGCCTAGTGAACCAACAGACCATTTGGAGGCTCAGGAAACCTTTGCAGGTGTTTTGAGTTGATTAGACTATGTTGACATGCCAATCAGCTAATTTTTTGGATAGTGAATTGGTGGGTTTTTGTTAAATATGAGCCAAATCATCACAATTAAAAGAACCAAAGACTTAAACTACTTCAGTCTGTGTGCATTGAATTTATTTAATAGAAAAGTTTCACAATTTGAGTTGAATTAATGAAATAAATGAACTTTTTCACGACATTCTAATTTATTGAGATGCAGTATATATTGTGATAAAGTGCATGGGGTCATCTGTGATGGTGAGTACATCCCCTTTAACCTTTTTAGAGAGGGATATGATGTTTAGCTCCAGATGAGTATTTGTGTACAACATAATGAAGCCCAGGAGGTTCACAGGGAGTCTCCACACCCTGGTCAGCTGGAAGTCATTAGCAGCAGTAAAATCAATCACTGCCTGCTCTTCAGTCTGAGACAGGTGCCTGGAAGCAGCTTGTTTTGTTCCAAGCAGAAACTTGTGTGTGCTGAAAGCTCACACGCTTTCTAAGGTTGGTGAAGCCTGTGTTTTGTCTAGTTTAAAACCCTGTTAGTAATGGATCTTTTGGTTAGTAAGAGCTCAAGAAGACCTAGGATTTTGTTTGTAGGAAGGATTTATGTTTTTTCTTGTATGCTTCACCAGGCAGCAGTAACAGCAATCAAAGTTACAGAACTTCTTTATTCAACCCTAGAGGACCATGCTTTATTAAGGTCTTTATTAAAGACCCAGGGCGGCTACAAGGATTACAATATATATTTTTACATATAACCTGTTCATACGTGCATAATTGGAAAGGCCAGAGCATGTGCTTTCCAAAGATACCATGTATGACCACCTCGTTTATGGTTTCAGAGATACAGGTGTCCAAAAGACTCCTGCATCTCTGCCATAAGGAATCACCAATCCAGTGGGGGAAGGTTCCATTACTGCTAACATGGTGCGCATGCTCAATGACATCAGGTGGAGGTCCCAAGGCATGGTCTGACTGCCAGGAAGTCAGACAAGATTTCCACCAGACCCTTAGCCCAGCAATGCCATGCCAGAACGCAAAGACGTCTGGGAGACATCCTCCATGCGTCATCTGCAGCCAAGAGTTTAATTCTCCACACCATGACCACTTTATCTTATTACATTGGCCAGGCTGCTCCCTCCAGACCCATTTATCAGATACGTCTCTATAAAGCAGAGGGGTTTCCTTCACTATAGGAACCGCCGAATTAACCGTTTATAAGCCATTTCCTGGACACTACATACATGGCATCTGATAGCCATGTGCCGCACATTAACCCTTTAAAAGCAAAGGACCTCGCAGAATCTAATGATTGGGATTCACTTTATACCAGATCTTTTAAAAAGTAGACCTTTTCAATTTAAAAATAAAACTGAATCGCGTCAAACAAATGCAATTGGTTGCTATAGCACTGTATTCTGCTTTGATGGATTACACGCTGTGCTGTCTGGTTTGAATTAGCTCTGCAACACTAAGGAGCTTCAGAAGTGATGAGCCATCAACACCCTGCTTAACGTAGGAAGGGCAGACCGGGGGTGCTCACCTGACAGCCCTGTGAAAGGGAACAATCCACCGACCTTTCGTTGCACAGAGCAGGGAACTAGCCATGAGTTCTATCCTGCGTCCACTGAGCAGCGCTACACTAGCACCAGTTAGACTGTCCAGCACTCCGTCAGCCACTGGCAGCGGCTCTTGCAAAAAAATCTCGAACCTGGGTGTGTTCTGCCCACGTGGAAAATATAACGCCCGTTTCGATTGGCCTACAGTATGTTCCGCTCCTGAATTAATGTTTCCTGAGCCGCAAGAGAATACATTAGCGTCCTTGGTGAAGTGGGAGCCAGTGCATTCCTTAGTCTCGAGCGCCCCTGCTGGCCGTATAACAGTTCAGTGAAACTTTATCAGTCACTGACAACAGACATTACACTCAGAGTATTCACAGGGCGACAAATGACGGCTCTAAATTTCTCAAACCGACCAGTGTAGCCTTTATGTCACTTAAAGGGGGTTCCACTTGGCCTTGTAAAACATCCCCTCTCGTTAGCATGTTACCCCGCTAAAGGATGCTGCCAAACAATGTCTGGATGCAGTTATTTATACACTTTCGTTTTTCTTCAGTGATGGAAAATAGTAAAACACTGTTTACTGTTTGTTTTTGTTTTTTTATGGGCGAAACAACGAAAGTGATGGAAAAAAGCAAATATTCAGTTGAGAAAGTATCCTCAGTTTAGGGCAGCACCCACTGGTTTCTCTGCCCCTTAACAAATATTAGTCATACACTATGCAGTCTGTACTGTACAGCTAGTGATAAAATAAAAGTACAGCCGGTGCTACAAAAAATATCAGCTGCACAAAATAATCCCATAGGTTTCTGTGGAGGGAAAAAATCTCCCCGCTTTTATTTATCTTACTATTTATTCAACCGTTTATTCTTTTTACTTGCAACAAAAAATCCATTTAGGCATTTTTCAGGATTTCTCTGAAGTTTTTTTATTTTTATTATTTTAACCCTTTCGCTGCTGAGGCTTTTCCCGCCCCTGTGCTGAGGTCATTTTTACTGGTTTCGCTCATCATGTTTAAACGTGTTTTGAAGGCTTATTTTAGTATATGACCCAGACATATTATATATCGTTCTTTCCGTCAGACTCGGTAGATTCATAATATGTCATTATTATATGTATACGTTATGTCATGTCTGTATATTATAACAAAAAATGCAATAAAATATGTATTTTCAATAATTTACAATGTGTAAAGTGTTTTTTTTAACATGCGAGCAATTGCGGTTATATTTTGTATGGGGTGCGCTTGTTAAAAAAATTAGAGATGGGGTCTCGTTACATTTTTTTTTTTGGGGAAAATTACACTATTTTTAACAAACGCACCGCATACAAAAATCGTTAGTGCAGCATCATTGTTCACATTATAATTGAAATGGGAACAATATTGCTGCATTAACAAAACAAAAAAAAGAAAAAAAAAGTGTTTATTTTTTTTTTTTATAATTTTTTTTTACATTTTTTTTTTTTTTTACATTTTTCACAGTAGTGTTTGGTATCGTTGGAATGGCCATGCTCTGGCCGATCCAACCATACCAAACATTAACCCCTAACTGCCACGGATCGGGAGATAGGGAGTTCCAATGAACTCCCTATCTCCACAGTTGGTGGCAGTTAGGGGTTAAGTCCAGGACTGGCGTCATCGTGCTACGCACGATGACGCCAGTCCTCAGGGGGAGTTCCCGGAGGCTTGGCCGACATCCAAGATGTCGGCCAGCTCCGGGAAAGGATCGCGAACCGGCGCTTTTCAGCGCCGATTCACGATCCAGCTCCCCAGGGATTAATGCCAGGCACCATTTGGAAGGGCAGGCTGTGCCCTTCCAAATGATGCCTGGGTTAACCCCCGCAGAGCCGCCGATCGGGAGGGAGAGAGGTCCGAAGGACCCCCCCCCCCTCCCTTTCAGGCGCCTCCTCCGCACATGCGGGGGGGGCGCCTGAATTAGGTGTCATCGCGCTGCCGCGATGACACCTAATTCCGGCGGCTGCGGTCCCGGATGCGCGGCTGACATCGAGGATGTCAGCCCGCACCGGGGGGGCCAGCGATCGGCCGGAACGAACGCTGACCCCAATGGGAGGACGCGCTCAGCGCGTCCTCCGCATACCAGCGGGAATGCTGAGGACGTGCTGAGCGCGTCCTCAGCATCGAAGTGGTTAAAATGAGTCTTTTTTTTTTCTATGCTGTACACAACTTTTTTTTTTTTTTTTTCTAATCAGTCTGGCTGCCTTCAGCAGGAGCTGTCCATGGTGCTGAAACCCATTCAGAACCATGGACAGCAACGGGGGTGCTCATATGCAGCGAATCGACCCGCCGAACGCAGCCGAAAACCACCAAATGCATTCAACAATCCGCTGAACAGACTGCCAAAGCAATCCCATTGTCACATTTCTGCTATGCCCCCTGGTGGTGCCAGCGAGACTAATCAGTTTGGAGTTTTTTGGCTCAGTCACTGCAGACTGATAGTCTGTGGTCACATGACCTGCTCAGCCCTATATATAGGGCCAGCAGTGCACTGGCTCCATGGGTCAGGATATGTCTTTACCTATTGAGTACCTGCTCCTTGTATTTGTCTTTCTGTATACCTGTCTGTACCCTGTATCTTGCATATGATATTATGTGTATGACCCTTTTGGATTCCCTCTAGATTTTTCTCCTGTCTGTACCATGTATCTTGCATATGATCCATTGGCTTCGTTCTAGATTACTCTCCTGTCTGTTCCTTTTTAAAATCTGTATTGTTGCAGAAACCTGTGCATGACTTTAGCTTCGCTCTAAGATTATTCTTCTATCTGTACCCTGTACCGAGCTTTTGATACTTCGTGTATGCCCTGCTTTACTTGGATTTCTTTTTCCTGTTCCCTGGAATCTGTATTTTTGTATACCTGTGTATATCTTTATCTTTTGTTTTTATGTGTATTTACCAAGCAGCAAATTTATATAGTTAGTTGTAGAGGCCAACGTAGAAGGACCTCTGGCAGGGCTTTAGGTTCAGTCTGGTTGTATTGCACCTTCCGTGTGCTTGCATGCTTAGATCAGTTATTGCATTTTAGTCTCAGCTCTGTAATCTGTTTTAGTTCAGAAATCTTACCCAGTACAGGGCTCCCTCTGTCCGCTGCACTATCTCTTTCGTTTCTGAGTTTAGTTATGTGTGCTGGATCTTGCAATATGCAGCAGACCGCAAACCTGCCTCAAGAGCTTAAAAATAAAAGGCCTTCCCTGACTTCTGCCAGAGACCCCCGTTACACCCATACACTCCTATTTCCCTCCGAAGTCCATGCCATCCGCCTCTTCTGCCCCACACCCATGCGTATTGCAGTAATCTACCGCCCTCCTGGACCCTTTCTGAAACATTTTTCAACCTGCCTCACTCCCTTTCTCTCATCTGACATTCCATCTCTCATCCGTGGCAATTTTAACATCCCCATAGATACTCCCTCACCTCCAAACTGTTCTTTCCCCTCCTCCTTAGGTTTCACGCAGTGGTCCAACTCTCCTACCCATCAAACTGGCAACACCGTGGACCTTATTTTCTCCAGCCTCTCACCTTTTCCGATCACCACCTCCTTTCCTGGAAACGTCTCCTGCCACCAGCCCAGCCTCCTAATTCTACTCCCACTCCTCCTTCTCCCTCGTAGGCACCTTTTTGGTGCCCTGAATCCTGAGATGCTCTCCACCACTTCCATCCACCTACGATCGCAAAATCTAATTGCACTGACATCTACAACTCCACCCTCTCCACATCATTTGACAAACTCCCTCCTACCACTAGGGATAAGCTGCCAGTTCGAAGTTCAATTCGAACATCAACCGTTTAAAAATTCACGAACTCCGAACTTTTCGGAGTTAGAAAAAGCATTTTCTTTTAAAAAAATGCTTAAAAGATCCTAAAAAAAAAACTAAAAATAAAATCTTTACTGCAGAATATTATAAGCAACAGTTAATTAGATATTGAATTAAAACGGGAATATTTTTAACATCGAACCCTAAGGGATTAAACATTTCCCACACCTTGGGCAAAATTATGGGATGGGATGGGAACCACCTGACCAGCGCAAGAGATCGCAGAGTTCACGTGAACTCCAGGATCTCACGAGAAATCCATGTATGCAGTTTACATTTGGATTGGAACTCCATTGCCTTAACCACTCAGCCATCTGGTTGCCTAAAGCTTTAGAGTTTCTCCATCGCAAATGAACCATGTGCACTACAAATGTAAACCCAAAAAAAGCTGATTTAGAAAGCACCATTTGCATCTACTGAATTTCCAGCATAGATGAGGGCACGTCGGGGATAAGATTTCAACACACGTATGCCCAATGAGACCCTGTAGAGTCCCTTAGACCACTCGGGGATGCCTGGTATTAAACTGAGAAATGTCTCGTTGCAGGAGTCTCACCGTTCCTGTCAATAGCTCCAGCATGTTCTAAAATCCTGACTTTTAGGGCCCGTATAGTCTTGCCAACATTAAATATTTGAACGGGGGCACCTTTTCTACCATCTCTCAAAGTTTAATTTTACATGCTTTACAATTCCCACACGGGAATGTCCCTGTGTGTGGGGTCCTCAACCATGTTTTGCTCCATTTACCATCAGAGAAATGACCCATACATAAATAAAACAGGACTTCAAATCACGCCTAAACATGATGACCACAATACAGTCAAAATGAGCTCCGCAGTCCGCACTCAGGGATGAAATGACTCTGCAGTGAAGGGTTTAAATCTATTTTTCTTTAGTCAGAAGTGTCTGAGAGATCTCTCTGCTTGATTATAGATTTAGAGCGTTTTATTGATTTGAGCACGTTGCGTATTTCTGATGTAGGAGAAATGTAACTTCCCAGTGGTCCACTTTTTCATGGAACATGATCCATACTTTATTAACCCCTTCACTGCTGAGCCATTTCACGGCTTAAAAAAAACACTTTTCTTTTTCGTTTTATTATTGTTATTTTTATTCTTTACTTTAAACATGCTCATGTTTGGTATCATTGGAAAGGCCATGCTCTGGCCTTTCTAATGATACCAAATATGATCCTGCTAGCTGAAAACAGTCGGGAGATATCGGTTCAAAGAAAACCTTATCTTTCCTTAGGAGTCAATGAGGACGTTCCCCACACGTTCTCAGCAGTGAAAGGGTTAATATCCTTAATTGTTGCTTTTATTCCTTTTTTGTTAATATTTTAAAGTAGTATGTATTCACTAAATTTATCTCTAAATGCTAACATGCTAAATTGCATGTTTATTAAATAATTAAAATAGGCCTGAACTAGCACTCAAACGCTTTTTTATTTGTGATACTCTCTGCTAAGGCTAGGGTCAGACTAACGCATTTTTATGTTGTCTGTGAAAAAGTGCGTTCGAACGAATGGACGCATTTTTTCACAGAATACGTGATAGTGGTCATACGATGCGCATTTTCGTCCGTGATTTTGTACGGATCATCAATAAAACACTTCTTGCATCTGGACGTTATGTTGGCCGGACATTAGCAGCGTCTGACGTCTCCTAATCACGCACACACGCCGCTAGCGGACGCAGCGCACTCTGTACGTCAGTACCTGCGGTTTCACGTTCTGGAAAATATGCGTTCATTTTCCACTTGCGTTGCGCAGCCGGACTTTTGTGCGACCGTACTTCGTATATTGGCCGTCATTGCCCGGCATCTGCTGCTAGTGCGGCCGTGATTAAGTGCGGCTGCACGCGCGTTCGCACTGCCTCAGTCTGACCCTAGCCTTAGCTATAGTTTTCTTTCATAACTCGATGACATTGCTGCATAACAGCAATGATTACCCACCATAGCTGTTGTATTTATATCCTAAAGAGATTTCTGGTTCTATATGATTTTTATGCCTTGCTGATTTCTGTGCTTGTGCAATAAATCTTCTAATGAAAACAAATCTCTCAATGCATCATTTCAAATCCCTTAAAATGCTAATCTTCTTCTACTTAAGAGTGACATTATAGTTGTTGTCTCCGGTTTGAAGGTCCCAAAGTCAAGTATTGTCAACTAAAGGATAGTTGTAATAATATGTGCCATATAATGGAAACTGCTTGCTTGATAGGTTGAAAAATAAAACTTGAGCAATTTCATTTATAAGTGTTCCCTACTTCTGCTTTTTGATAGTATAAGGCTAGGGTCAGACGAACGCATTTCTGACGTCCAGCGTCAAAACGTACGTTGGTGCGTGCAAACGCATTTTTTCACGGAATACGCGAAAGCGGTCAGACGATGCGCAATTCTGGACGTATTTCATGACGGAGCTGTAAAAAAAATAGAAAAATCCGATGAATCTAATTAATTGATGAATGAAAAAATAAGGGGTAGGGTTATAAAAAGCCATTTTGGGTATGGTGGCGTTTTTCAAAGATGGATCCAGTACAAGTCTTTGTGTTTGCTGCAATGGGGTACCTGTACCTTTTTAAGAGGAAGAGAAAGCGGCGAACCTGGGTTCATCAAATTAACGCTGCCAGACCCACGCATGGACACTTTGTGACGCTGTACAGGCCACTGCGAGAGAGGGACCCCGTGAAGTTTTTCAACTACATGTGGATGTGCATCCCCTCCTTTGATGAACTGTTGTCGCGGGTACGCGAGCCACTGACCAAGAGGGACACCAACTTGAGGGCCGCCATACCACCGGAGGAGATGCTGGTCATCACTTTGCGGTACGTACTGTCAAACACCTGCATACATGACATCGCTGCCAGTCACCTGACATGAGTGCATCATGTCTGTAGTCACATGCCCACTGTCACATGCATACACACACACAGGCATCACATCACACGTACATAATCATAAATGACTCCGACAACAATGTAGTCCAAAATAATTATATAATATGAAACATAAAATAAAATAACAGTAATATATTCTCGACATATATTATAACTTGTTAACTGAAGGTCAGGATATATTAAACATGAAACCAAATAACACATGACAAACAAAAATAAAACCTATTCATGACATGTATCACAGATCATGATACCGCCGAGCATCTGGGTCATGAGGGCCGGGTGTGGCTAGAGCAGGACTCCGACTCTGTGTGTGGCCTGGCTCCAGGGGGCATGGCTGGGTGGGTGGACAGCACCTCACTGGGGAGGGATGAGCCACTGGCATTGGTGGATTGTGGCACAGCATTGTAACCGGCTGCGTGATGGGGACGGGAAAGGATGTCGTCCAATATTGCCAGAGATCTGCGCCGGTACTCCACCTTCTCAGCCTCGCTCATCTTGTTGAGGAGGATCATACAGGAATTGAAGAATGACATGTCCGTGGAGTCCGCAAGCATGCAGCGTTGGTGTGAGCCTCCATGAAGGTAACCATGGCCTGCTCCAGGTCTGTAGCTGGTGCCCTTTTCTTCTGTGCAGGTCTGGTGCTGACCGTTGTTGCTGTACCTGCCACCTGTCCTGTCTCCACATCCTCCTCCAGTTGCGACTCTGCACCACCCCGGTTCACCTCCTCCTGGCAGCTGGCAGAACCTCCTGGCACCATGTGTTGGACCTGTGAGCCGGAGGTCGATGGCTGGTCGATGCTGCTGACGCTACTGCGCGGCTCCTGGGTCCTTCGGAGGAATGACAGTTGCTCTGTATAGATATATCCACGGACCTTTTTGGAACCAGCTCCAGAACGCGCAGCCATGGCTTGCTTCTTCTGCACCCGCGTATAATTGTCGAGGACTGTGCGCCATTTGTTCATCGCCTCTTGTGCTGCAAAACATGATGAGTGTGACATTAGCTTGTGTTCATGGTATGTGATCATATTCAAACAGTTTTGTTTTGTCTTCTAGGTATCTCGCTAGTGGATGCAGTTTGAAGGATCTGCATTATCCCCTTAAGGACCCAGGACGTACCATGTACGTCATTGCAGCGGGTCTCTTTTAGACCCGCTGACGTACATGGTACGTCCTGCGGTTTTTTGAGCGCTGGAAGCGATCGGATCGCTTCCAGCAGCTCAAACGCCATTGCAGGATGCCTGGGAGTCCAGGCATCCGTGCAATGGCGGTGAGAAGTGCCGGGGCACCTTGTGATCGCTCCCCGGGAGCGATCAACATCCGGTTTCACCGGAGAGGTGCCCGGCACTTCTAGAGAGCGCTGGAAGCGATCGGTATCGCTTCCAGCTGCTCTGTGTATATTGCAGGGATGCCTCGACATCGAGGCATCCTTGCAATATGCTTACCTGCCGCCAGTCCGCTAAGTGATCGCTCCCCCGAGCGATCACTTCCGGTAGCGGCAGGAAGTACTGAGTGCCACGAGGTATCGTGGCACTCAGTACAAAAAGATCACATGAGTGATCAGGTGCTCTGCTGGGTGCCTCGAGGGATCAAGGCACCCAGCAGAGTAAAAAAAGTGTAAAAAAATAAAAAAAAAAGTTATATAAAGAAAATAAACTGACAGCCAAGATGGCGCTGCCCTTCTAAGGGCAGGGTCATCTTGGGGCTGAGTGGGATGTTCCTAGCCTGCCTCATCAGAGAGGCAGGCTAGCAACATCCAATCAGAAGTAAAAAAAAAATCAAAATAAAATTTCTAATTGGTCAGGTCAATATTTTGTAAATATTGGCTCTGACCTCTGTGATTCTCCCTCCCTCTCCTCACTTGTGTTTTGGTGAGCGAGAGAGAGAGATCAGATTTGACAGGTTAGAGATTTTAGTGAGATTAGAAAAATTGAGGCAGATTTAGAGAGATTTTAGGGAGATTTAGAAGAATTGAGGCAGGTTTAGAGTGATTTAGAGAGATTTAGGTGTTTATTTGTATTTTCTTGTGAAACCCAACGGTTCTTCTAAGAACCAACAATCCGCTTATTATATATAATAATTATAAAATTTTATAATCTATTATATATAATGTCTGAGAGGGTGTACAGCGCCGAGGAGGCATATGCCATCCTGGCGTCAGAATCTGAGGCATCTGCGTCAGACTCCGACCCTGATTTTGACCCCGCCAACTGCTCAGAGACGTCGCTAGATACATCATCTACGCTGGCTGATGTATCTAGTGATGTTTCTGATGCAGATCCTGGGTCACCACCTGCCAGCAGGAGACGCACAGCTCCAGCTGAGGAGTGGGTAGTGCCTCATCGCCAGAGGCCAGATATCCCTCCTTTCACGGCAAATCCTGGCATCAATATTGATGTTGCAGGATTTACCGCCACACAGTTTTTGCAGGTGTTTATGGGGGATGATTTGTTGGGCCACATCGTGGCCCAATCAAATCTGTATGCCCATCAGCATTGTGCTGCGAAGCCAGACTCCTACTTGGCAAGGCAGCAATGGACCCCGCTAGATGTGCCAGAATTTCTGAAATTCTGGGCACTTACTATGCTGATGGGCATCATAAAGAAGCCCTCAATTCGCTCCTACTGGAGCAGTAGCCCCATCTGCTCTACCCCCATTTACCCCCAATCAATGTCACGTAGAAGGTATGAAAACATTTTGCGTTTCATGCACTTCAGTGACAACAGCCTGTGCCCTCCTAGAGAGCATCCCCAGTTTGACAGGCTGTATAAAATCCGCCCCCTGATTACCCACTTCGCCGCCAGGTTTGCAGAGGCTTATACACCTGGAAGGAATATCTGCGTGGATGAATCCCTAATGAAATACAAGGGAAGGCTGGGATTCAAGCAGTATATTCCTTCCAAACGCTCCAGGTATGGAGTGAAGGTGTATAAGCTCTGTGACAGCGAGAGTGGGTATACTCAGGCCTTCCGGGTGTACGAGGGGAAAGGATAGTAGCCTTGACCCTCCAGGTTGCCCAGAACACATGGGAACCAGTGGCAAGATTGTGTGGGACCTACTTTTTCCCCTGATGAACAAAGGGTACCACTTGTATGTTGATAATTTTTATACAAGTGTCCCTTTGTTCAAGCTGCTGTATTGTTTTGATACAGCAGCATGCGGTACTGTTCGCAAGAACCGCATAGGTTTCCCAGCACAGCTTGTCCGCACCCGGTTAAAAAGGGGGGAGACCTCAGCTCTGCGCCAAGAGGAGCTGTTGGCGGTCAAGTACATAGACAAGAAGGATGTATACCTTCCATCCACACTGAGAGGTCTGTGGAGGTCTCTGTACGTGGCAGAGCTGAGCGCATCAGGAAGCCAGTGTGCATCAAAGCCTATAACCGGCATATGGGTGGGGTTGATCTGGCAGATCAGCTGCTCCAGCCCTACCAGATTATGCGGAAGTCAAGGGCCTGGTACAAAAAGGTTGCAATTTACCTGATGCAAATTGCAACCCACAATGCCTTTTTGCTCTGCAAAAAGGCAAACCCCGGAGTGACGCTGTCCTTTTTACAGTTTCAGCTCCAGGTCATTTCGGGGCTTTTGTACCAGGATGCACCTGCTCCCCGGGCGGTGATGGGGGACAGAGTTGGGGCTACGCATTTTATTTATAAAATCCCCCCTACTGAGGGCAAACAGAAACCCCAAAAAAGGTGCAGGGTGTGTTTCAAGAGGGGGCAGAGGAGAGACACAATCTTTTACTGCCCAGAATGCCCTGGACAACCCGGTCTGTGTCTTGGGGACTGTTTCAAGCTATATCACACTGTGCGTGATCTGTGATTTTTTTTTTTTTTTCCTTTCTATTTTTTCTCACACTCCAGTTAGTTAGTTCAGTTTAGTTTTTTTTTTCTTTTACTGCATCAGACTTTTACATTTTATTCGTACATTTTTATGTTCTACAATTGGTGCTGTATTTTGCCAAAATCTTTGCACACCTATGCATGTCGGGAATGGGTGTACTCAGGAGACCTTGCAGAAAACAACCTGGAGAGTTTTCATGCAGTAACAAACAACAGTGTCTCCTAAATCACAGTCCAAATCTAATGTGGGCGTAAAAATAAAAAATTGAAAAATTACCGCCACACACCTTCTCAAATGTTTTGGGCTAAAACCGTTGCATCCATGGCATCAAAGCACTCCATATGCAATACCTTGGGGTGTCAACATAACAAATATAAACAATTTTCTGGCAATAATTCAAACTGGGGTATGCGGTAGACCCAAAACCAAAGCTAGGCTTAGCTGAAGAAATAATCTCAATTTCAACTCCAATGACAAAGTCATAAAAATTGTATTTGAACCTTCCCAAAATCCTGGCAAACCTATGCATGGGGGGCATGGGTGTACTCAGGAGACCTTGCAGAAAACAACCTGGAGAGTTTTCATGCAGTAACAAACAACAGTGTCTCCTAAATCACAGTCCAAAACTGATGTGGGTGTGAAAATGAAAAATGACCACCAAACAGTATCCAATTTGTTTGGAGCAAACGGTTGCATCCATAGCATAAAAACACTCCATTTACAATACTTTGGGGTGTTAGCTTACCAAATATATGCACGTTCATAAAACTGGGGTATGTTTAAAGGCCCCTAAAAAGAAGATAAGCAAGAAGATACTGTATGTCAAATTAGAAAATTGACAAGCACATGTCAAAGATTGGCGTAGCACCCCAAAAACAACAGAACAAATCTATATATGGGTGGTATCACTTTACTCAGAAGATGTTGCTGAACATATTTTGGGGTGTTTTTTGGCAGTAACCCATAACTGGATTTGACAATTCATGCCTAAAGTACAATGTGTGTGAAAAAATAACCCAAAAAGTGACTACCTGAAAGTTTGACATAGAGCTAGTGCATGGAAAGTGTTAAAATACAACTCTTTGAAGCACCCTAGGGTGTGCCCTTTCTAAAAATATATGGTTTGATGGGGGTAAATTACTTTGGCCGGCTTCAAAAATGTCCCAAATAGGACATGGGTGCATGATGACGAAATGTGAAAATTCCAAGTTGGAAAACTGAAATGCGCACCCCCCAAATAAAGGCCTATTAGCCCCCAAATGACCCGACATACCTATACATGGGTGGTATCAATTTACTCAGAAGATGTTGCTGAACATATTTTGGGGTGCTCTTTGGCAGTAAACTTTAAAGTTCACAGTACATGTATTCTTAAATTGCGTTAAAAAAAAAATCACCAAAAAAATTTTTTTTCTCAAACTTTGGCATAGATTTGTGGTAAAATGGTTTGCATGGAAAGAGTCAAAATACCCCAAGTTTAATACCTTGATTTGTGTACTTTAAAAAAATATGTATATGTGGAGGGTTATTCAGGAATTAGTGACAGATATCAGTGTTACAATGTCACTATCACTAGTTTTGAAAATAAACTCTTTGGAAATGGCAAAGTGCTACTTGCACTTATTGTTGCATAAAATAAGGAAAAAAGCGAGGAATATGTAAACATTGTGTATTGCTAAACTCAGTACTAAATTTAGAAACTACTAAGGAATTAATTTTTTTGACGGTTGTTGATACATAAGAAATTTTGGGGGTCAAAGTTCGAAAAAGTGGTGTTTTTTTCAATTTTTGTGTCATATTTCACAATATTTTTTATAGTAAATTATATGAAATGATGAAAAAAATGGTATCTTTATAAAGTCCATTTAATGACGAGAAAAACAGTGTAAAATATGTGTGGGTTACATAAACGAGTAAGAGGAAAATTTGACGTAAACACTAACAGCGCAGAAACGTAAAAACAGCAGCGGTCACTAAAGGACGGATTTGTGTAAAACCGCCCGGTCACTAAGGGGTTATATCTTCTGCGTTGGCAGATCAACAGCTGGTGAGATCGTCCGCAAGGTGTGCCAAACCATATGGGAAACCATGAAGGAGCAATGTTTGCCACAACCGACACACAAGGCATGTCTAGAAATTGCAGCAGGATTCTGGGAGAGAGCCAACTTTCCAAACTGCCTGGAGCCGTGGATGGCAAACATGTCCGCATAGTGAAGCCACCGCACAGTGGCTCACTGTATCAGAATTATAAACATTACTTTTCCATTGGCCTACTGGCGGTGGCAGATGCCAACTATAGTTTCGTCTATGTGGATGTCGGTTCATACGGCAAGGACTCTGACTCCACACTGTTCAGGAACTCCACACTGTGGAATGAAATTGAGAGTGGGTCCCTGAACATCCCCAGACCCGCATCATTGCCTGGCAGTGACGTGGCAGTCCCCTATGCCTTCGTGGGTGATGAAGCATTTGGACTATCCACACACCTCCTAAGGCCCTACTCAGGGACACACCTGAATGTGAAGAAGCGGGTTTTTAATTATAGGCTGTCGCGGGCGAGACGGTATGTGGAGTGTACCTTTGGCATACTGACCAACAAGTGGAGGATTTTACATAGACCGCTGGATGTACAGGTTGATTTCTGTGTGGATATAGTCAAATGCTGTTACATCCTACATAATTATGTGCGTGCCAGGGATGGTTTTAATTTTGATACCCTCACAGTTGTCGGTCTTGAAGATGATGTGAACGATGACATCATAGCTGTGAATAGATACAGCAACAGGTTTCGCGATGCTCTGTCTAATTATTTTACGAGTGATGCAGGTCAGGTGCCCTGGCAGCTGGGGAGCATTTGAGATTTTACCTCAATGATTACATATTTTTTTTTATTATTATTGAGATTTACATGTATGGGATTATGATTAAAATAATCAAATACTCACTCTGGATATGCTGCTCTTTCTCGGACCACGTATCATAATCAGGGTACACGACACAGGACACCACGACCCATGCGTTGGCCTTCTTCCCCTTGTCTTTGTACCTGTCGCAGGCCGTGTCCCATATCTCAGGATGCTCCCCCACAGCGCTGATCAGCCTCTCCACATCGATCTCTGGTCCAGCAGACATTTTCGACAGTCGCAGGTACACTCCAACAAAACCTGGAAACTTTGGCTGTTTGGACGTGATGTAGGCCACACAATAGCAGCGTCTGACGTCTCCTAATCACGCACACACGCTGCTATGCGGCCGCAGCGCACTCTGTACGTCTGTACTAGCGGTACACGTTGTACGAAAAATGCGTTCAGTTGGCCGGTTGCGTGGCGTGGACGCACTTTTGTACGCCCGTACTGTGTATATTGGCCGTCATTGGCCGTCATGTGCTGCTACTACGGCCGTGATTTAGTGCGCCTGCACGCGCGTTCGCACTGCCCCAGTCTGACCCTAGCCTAAGAAGACTTTGGGGTATTTTTTTTTTTTTTTTATTCTTTTTAAGTATCAACAGTCCAGCCAATAACAGCAACGGCAGTCAAGGGACAATACAGGCCGAGCATTCTTCTAAAAAAATATACTTGGTATCATTTTTAAAATATAAACATACATAATACATCAACAATAGTTAAGGTATCGCTAGTAAAAAAATAAAAAAAAGCAAACAAAAAAAAAGTTGGCACTTTGTGAATTTAATGTAAGCAGAAGATGTATTACCATCATCTGTTTTATCGCGATTTGAACACTTTTGTTATTTGTGGTGTTTTTAAAAAAAAAAAAAAAAAAAAATTATGCACTTGCGTGTGCAGTTTGAGATGTCACAGATTTTATATTTGACAAGCTCAGAGGATTCAGCACCTAACCACTTTACTATCAAATCTAGTTCTTCCATAGCAAACAAATGTAAATCTTCAATTGTAGTCTTGAAAGTAGCCTTCCAGGTCCTGTAGTTCTCAGAGATCACATTTAAGGGGGTTATTCAAAGAGATCCGAATTGTGGCCGAAAGGTAACCGAACAGTGAAATTCAGCGTACGGTTACCTTTCCTG
Source organism: Leptobrachium leishanense (assembly GCA_009667805.1). Classification (NCBI taxonomy): domain Eukaryota; kingdom Metazoa; phylum Chordata; class Amphibia; order Anura; family Megophryidae; genus Leptobrachium; species Leptobrachium leishanense. The sequence continues at coordinate 150,968,462 of CM019067.1, read as the reverse complement.
GCCATTCGGCTATTCAGAGAGCAGGCAGTTCGCCAAATCTTGGCGAATTGCCTGCACATACGGTGCCTGTTCGTTACCTGTTCGAGGGCAGTGAAATCCCCATAGAGAAGCAATGCCTGGTCTATTCAGAGAACAAAAACCAGCAGTGAAAGGTTGCCAAAATGCCCTGCTGTTCAGTGGTTTCATTCGGCATTATTATTCAAATGAATCCCATAGGCATCAATGTTAAAAATGTTCCCATTTTAATTCAATATCTAATAAACCGTTTATAATATTCTGCAGTAAAGTCTTTTATAGATTTTTTTTTTTTAGGATCTGTTAGGCATTTGTTGGGATTTTTTGGCAAAAAACCCCACTTTTTTTTAAAATCGTTTGTTCTTTTTACTGTAACTACCCTATGTAAATTCCAGACATTTTCGTTTAGTAGTTGTTTTTTTTTCCAAACAGCGTTTCAAATTTCAAACTTGCAAGCGTACTGGTTTTTTTTCACCTCATTCATCTGCGTGTCGGGTTTTTCCGGTGGCTGCTCTGCGCTGTGATCGGCGGCTAGTCGGGTTTGTTTGGCGGGGTTAATACAGCTGTTTCTGCGGGTTTCGGTGAGTGTTCGGCGGGTTTGCGGCAGGTTTTGCCTGCAGTACGGCGGCCCTATGGTGTTTGCTGAATAGATTGCAGGGTCGGCAAACTAGGATCGCCGATTTGCAGGAAACAAAAGGTCACCGAACGTGCAGTGACTTTTCTATTCTCTTTGAATAACCCTGTAAGACTTGAGTTGGTGATTTGGCACCGTGCCATGTACCTTCCGATGTCCGACATCTCTGGCTTCTCAATGTTTAATGCTGAAAGTGCTTGTGGGTCATTATGCAAGGGTGCAATATTTGAGTAAAGAGAACTACCTGTAGTGACGGGTCTTGAAATATGCCTCTATATTTAATCCATTTTGGAGCCGTTATTCATTGACTTCTTTCGATGGAAAGGATTGTGACCGTACTTGGTCTCTTGTGTCTGATCGCTCATGTACAGTGGATCCTGGGGTTCGTGCATCAATGCCATTGATTGTCCGTGGTAGTGGATCCATATTTGCAAGAGTGCTTGGACCACTGTTTAGTCATGCATTTTACCACAAAATATAAATGTCAATTTGACCAGTCTTGCTGAACATCATTATCCTCATCTTCAGAAGAGTTGTGATGTCCCCTCCTCCTCCTAATCAGGTTTTTCTGTATTTTCTGACTCCACTTGAGTGATGGGGTGTTTTTTCTTTGCAGGTTTTTCTAACCCCTTTAACCTCGTTACTGCATAGAAAAAGAAGCCTCTGTTCCCATATCTCCAATTCTGCTTTCTTTCTTGCAGCTTCAATTTCCAGTGCTGCTTCCTTTCTACTAAAAGATGCTCTCCCCAATGCAGCTTTTGCACGTGCTATGATGGCTGAGCTTACAGATGAAGAGCCTGTAGACCAGTGTTTGCCAAACCTGTCCTCAGGACCCTCCGCCTCGCCAGGATTGCCAGATATCTGATGCACAGCACAGGTGATATGATTTACTGTTCAGTGATTGCAGGATTCAGTCTGCATTTCCCCAAGGTGATCTGCAAAATCTGGCCTGGTTGAGGTTCCCGAGGACAGGTTTGGGAACCACTGCTGTAGACTTAACAGAACACCATGCAGAATTAGTACGTACTGAGGTGGGTTCTAGAAGATTGTCAAGTTTGCTCTGTAAAATTGTCAGTGTGTCATGTACTAACTCCTTGCGTTTTTAGGTTAGTTTCATTGAACTGGGTTTGAGATTGCACAGTGTCTTCTACTTTGGGTTTAGAAAGGAGACAAAGATATGTGTCTTTCATGATTTTCATAACTTGAAGGAATAGAGAAATATATAGAGTCCTCGAGCTTGCACGGACGGTCCAGTAAATGAGTAACGCTTCAGGCAATCTAGAAGACATAACAGGAGATACACATAGCACAGTATATCCTTATGACACCTTGATTCTAGAGCGCTCGGTAAACAATTCACTTTTTTTAGAGCCCATAAAGCCGGCTCTAAGCTGTAAAGGCATAAAGTTGTGAATGGAATCTCACCAACTCGTCCTACCGACGACAATCTGCAGTGGTAACCCGGTCCGTAGGTTAAGGTACTGGAGCCTCGGAACACACCACGACAAGACGTCAGTTGAATTAATAAATTTTTTTTTTTTTTTTTTTTTATAATTCTTTATTTTCCATTTTTCAAATACAAAAAAGGGCATCTTATCACAAAACCACAATGTTAGAGATTGCTACTGGTTAGCCCCGAGGAGCCCCTGCCAAAGGACCGCAGGGGGTAGACCCCGAGGAGGGGGTAAAAGAAGAAATTAGAAAAAGATCAAAGAAACACAAACATGGAGGAAAAAGAGAGAGGAAGAGACCTCATAGGGAGGGGAGGAGGGGGAAGGGAATAGGGTGCCGCCCCAAAGGAGTACATAACCCAGGTATCATAATCCGCCAGAAAAACAAGCAGTCCAGCTCTTAACCCACATCAAACTCCAGCCAGGGGTCCCAAATCTTACTATGTTGGGGCATGGTGTCATGTACAAGAGCCGATAAACGATCCATGTCCATATTATCTCTGATCCGAAGATACACCTGCGCCATAGTCGGAAGGGACACAGATCTCCAGCCTTGGGCCACCGCTCTTCTAGCCGCCAAGACCATTTTATGCACCAGCTTATTCTCCGGTCTCGATAGGGCGTCCTGGGTGCGGTGAAGAAGGAATGTCCATGGGTCGAAAGCCACTCCACACTGTAGGACCTCTTGAATGAGAGCATGAATTTGAAGCCAGAAGCGTCGGATCAGGGGGCATGTCCACCACATGTGGTAGAACGAGCCCTTAGTGCCGCAACCTCTCCAACATAAGTCAGAGGAAGACCCGTCCATGTGAGAAAGTTGTGAGGGGGTAACATACCAGCGAAACAGCATCTTGTAAGCCTGTTCCTGATGGGCCACATTGATGGAGCAGTGTGCCACATTGTCCCAAATATCCTCCCATTCTTCACTGGGCAGGGCATCCCCCACATCTCGCTCCCAGCGTGCAACATAAGTTGGGTCCCCCCAGATTGGAGAGCCTGAACAGAGGGAGACGTAAAGCGAGGATATCATTGATTTCGTGATGCGAGCGTCATTACAGCGAGCTTCAAACGCCGTCAAGGAAGACGTGGCAGCCGTACGGACTTCAGGCGTCCGCGCATAGTCCATGACCTGCAGGTAGCGAAAGAAGTCCGCTGGTCCTACCGGACCTCTCTGTCGGATGTTCTCAAACTGAAGTGGTGCCCCCGCTGAGTAAAGGTGGTGGAGCCTCTGAAGGCCCAAGTCCTCCAGAGTTGCAAAAGGGCGAGGGCATAAGCCCGGTGGAAACTGTCGGTTGCGGAGAAAAGGCATCATAGCTGAGTGTTCTTTGGCTAAAGTGAAGCGACGGTTCACAGTGTCCCAAATGTGGAGAGAGTTAATGGTGGCAGTGCAAGTGGAGCGAAGGATAGGACGATAGGTTTTGGGAAGCCAAAAATAGAATTGCGGCAAGTCCGGAGCAAAGAGATGCGACTCTAAGTCCGCCCAACGGTGCGTACCAGGTGGTGCATGAAAGGTAACAAACTGTGCTAGTTGGGCAGCATGATAATATTGTAACAAACTCGGAACTCCCAAGCCTCCCACCACCCTCGGTCTATGTAACACTCTTCTAGCCACCCTATGTCGTTTATTATGCCAGATGAACCGGTCCACATGGGACTGTAGATGCGCCAACGAGGCTGGAGGGACAGGCACCGGGAGGGTTTGGAACAAGTACAGGATTCGGGGAAGTAGATTCATTTTTACGCTAGCAATGCGACCCACCCAGGAGACATTAAAGGCATCCCAAGTGTCCATATCAGCTATAAGACGTTGGATCAGTACATCGTAGTTAGCTCTAATCATTGCTTTGGGATCACTAGTCAGCTTCACTCCCAGATACGTGAGAGAGGAGGTGGAGAAGTGAAATCCCGTGAGGATACGCAACCGGTCGACCTCCGGTTTCGGTATGCCTATCGGCATCGCGCGAGATTTATCTATATTTATCTTAAACCCGGAAATATCCGAGAAATCCCGAAGAAGGGAGAGCAAATGGGGTACAGAATGAGCCGGGTCCGTGATGGTCAGGAGAAGGTCGTCCGCATATGCTGACACCAGGAATTCCTCCCCCCCAATCTGTAAACCCGTGATAGACGTGGAGGACCGTAATTTATCCAGCAGGGGCTCAAGGGCTAGAGCGAAAAGCATGGGTGACAGGGGGCAACCCTGTCGCGTTCCATTACCTATGGGGAAAGATTCCGGGGAGGCCCCCGTGGTGATTATTTTCGTAAGGGGGGAATTATACAGGACCCGGATAGCAGCGCAAAAACCAGGTGGAAATCCCCAGTGCTCCAGTAGGTGAAATAAGTAAGGCCAGCCCACCCTATCGAACGCCTTCTCCGCATCCAAGGAGAGGAGCAGAGAAGGCGTCCCCGTTGCGCGAGCTCTCTCGATCAGGACCACATTTCTCCTTGTATTTTCGTATGTCTGTCTCGTGGGAATGAACCCGACCTGGTCCGGATGGAGGGGAGGAGTGCTCCTAGTCTGTTGGCCAGGATTTTCGTAAATATCTTATAGTCAACATTCAGTAAAGAGATCGGTCTATTATTGTGGGGGAAGGAAGGATCCTTGCCCTCTTTAGGAATCAAAATCACATCGATCGGAGGAAATCCGGAGGCACCGGTCGTCCCTCCAGGATTCCATTATATAGTTTAACTAGATATTTGCTCAAGTGAGGAGAGAATTTTTTATAATAAAAGGCCGTAAACCCGTCCGGGCCCGGGGCCTTATGGGGTTTCATTTGTTTAATCACTGAAGCCACCTCGGCTTCTGATACTTCTGACCCCAACCCCTCCAGCAAGAGGGGAGGGAGCTCCGGGCCTTTCCACGTGGCCAGGAATTCCTGCACCTCCCGCACATGTTCCGGATTGCGGAGGGAGTGATCCGGGGAGTGGTTATATAATTTCTCAAAGTACGCAGTAAAAATCTGGTTTACCTCGCTGGGGATAGTAGTGATCGAACCCTGGGACGTATGGGCCGAGGTCACCAATTTAGATCTAGTTTGGTTCCTCAATTTGCGCGCTAACATAGTATGCGCCTTGTTAGAATATTCATAAAAGGTCCGCCTGGTCCAGGCTAAGGACCGGGCCACATCCGTCAGTAAGGCTGACCGGAGCTCCCGACGTACAGTTGTCAGGGCATCAAAATCAGCCTGAGAGTGAGAGGATTTGTGCGCTGCTTCCCGGTCCGCTAGCCTCTCCTGAAGTTCCACCAGCAGACTCATCCTCTCCCTCTTCAGCCTGCTACCAATCTGAATCAGGTGACCTCGTATGACCGCCTTATGGGCCAGCCACAAGGAGTCAGGACCGATATCGTCTAGGTCATTCTCCTCAAAATACCTGTTCAGGTGGGCAGACACTTCTTCCAGCACTGCAGCCGATTGTAAGATGGAAGAGTTGAGGCGCCAGGACCAACCCGATCGAGTACCCGGCAATGTCACCCATACAGACACGGGCGCATGGTCAGACCAACTAATGGAGCCTATCGCCGAGCGGGTAGTTAATGGGATCGTTCTGGTTGGCAATAAGAACAGGTCTATCCTTGAGTATGAGGAGTGGGGATGAGAAAAAAGGAGAAATCGTGGTCTCCTGGGTGATGGAGTCGCCAAATGTCGAGGAGCTGCGCGTCATGTATGAACCGAGCTAGCATCGCATCCTGAGGAGACGCCGTAAGTCTGGCACCTAACGCCCCTGATTTCCTGTCAATTGCTGGGGCTGGGGCCGCGTTAAAGTCCCCCCCCATGACCAGAAAGGAGCCTTCCGTCAACTGCAGGAGCGTCGTAAGATGGGCCCAGAAAGAATCTTCCGGGGTGTTGGGGGCATAAACATTCAACAAAGAGATAGCCACATTATTAATTGTCCCCCGGATTAGGATATACCTGCCCTCATCATCTCTATCCACATGTTGAACCGTCATCTGGCATGCTTTATGTAATAAAATCGCAACCCCCCGGCGTTTCCCGGTGCTGGAAGCGAAAAAGGAGCGTGGGAAGGTGCGGTCTGTAAGACTGAACTGGCGTGCCCGGGCAAAATGCGTTTCCTGCAGGAATGCTATCTGACATTGTGCGCGTTTTAATTCTCGGAGGACCAGTCTCCTCTTCGTAGGGGAATTTAGTCCCTTAACATTCTGGGACAAAATATGGCATTCCGGAATCATGGGCGGAGTGGAGGGGAACGCCACGGGCAGGCCAGATCAGGTACACAGGACAGGGCGGCACCCCTGAGGACCCCAATGGGGGAAAGGAGACAGAGGGACCAAGGGGGTAAAGGACTGGGAGGTGAGGAAAAGATGAGAGAGGAAAAGAAGACACATAAAGAAAAAAGAAAAAAGGAAAGAAAAAACTTCCGGACTTATCCATTGCCAGAACGACCATGGGGATGGTCAGAAAGGAGACGCGACCCTGGTTGAAGACCAGTAGGATCGCAGAACGGACGTCACCGAGCCAGTAACGGAGCATGAAAAAACTATCTAAAAACAGCATGACAATACTTTACAAAAACGACAGTATCCCCACCATTATCATGAACATTAACAGCCGAACACTACAGGGTTATATATCACTTGGGGAACATTTACAACTCAGCTAATGCAACCACCTGATACCGTGTGGGCAAGTAAACAAAAAGAGAAAAAACAATATCCCCACCGAGGTTTCCCCTTCATCTCAGCCGGGATCCCTGTCTCCCTCCTCTCGAATCCGGGAGGGCACCTTCTCCCAGCGCGGTGTAAGCTGAGGTGCCGGGGAGGGGGACGAGAGCAGGTTACCCGCGTCCGGTAAAGGGGGGCAATCCAGGCGGGTGAAGAATTGCTGCGGGTCTGACTGTAGGGTGAGGGTAGAGGTTTTACCACCTGCGAAGGCCAAGAGTTTGAACGGGAAGCCCCAGGCATAGCGGATGTTATGACGGCCCAGGTGGGCTGTGATGGGGCGCCAGGCCCTACGGCGCTGCAAGGTCTCCGGTGCCAGATCTTGAAACAGAGCGAGCTTCACATCTTCATACACCAGATCCACGTCCACGCATGACTTCCTCCTTAACTGTGTAATAATGAAGGCGGAATATGACATCTCGAGGCTGTTGGGAGTCCGCCCGGGGAGCTCTCAGGGCTCTGTGAATCCTGTCCATGAGTAACTTCGCCGGGGGCACCTCTGGTACCAAGCGTTTGAGAAGGCCCAGCACAGTCTCGTGTAGCTCCCGTGTTTGTACAGATTCGGGCAATCCCCGCAGGCGGATGTTGTTGCGGCGGGATCTATTGGCGACATCCTCTAGAGCAAGTTCCATACGGTCCATGCGGTGAGATAACGTGTCAGTAGTGCGCGCCAGCGCATTGTGAGCCGCCACGAGGTCCCCCGTGCCTTCCTCCAATTCTCCAATGCGTAGGCCCAAAGCCCCCACTTCAGCACGTACCTCTGTGGCTATTTTAGCAATGTCCATCGCCAGACTCGTTTGCATGTCCCCCATCCTGGCCAGAATCTGCGATATATCAGCTCTAGACGCTGGTTGGGACCCTCCCGGGACCGAGTCTATCCCTGTGTCCTCGCCGCGGATCCGGCCGCCATCTTGGCTGTCATCCAGGCCGCGGCGCTGGAAAATTGGCGCCACTACAGGGGTCGGTGGATCCGGTTTTTTGCCCCCTCGGGTGGTTCCCGGCATGTTCCCGGTAAGGGGGAATCGAGATGGTGGGTCAAATTGATCTGTGTGCTGCTGCTATGCTCCGTTTTGACGGCTAGGTGCAGGAGCTCCTACACCATGCGTCCGGCTCGGTCGGCGTCCAGACTCCGCCCCCCGAATTAATAAATATTTTTAATGCAGCACTAACGCGTTTCGACCTACAGGTCTTTATCAAAGTGCATAAAATATACTGATACAATGATCAGTGATATAATGATGTATCAGTATATTTTATGCACTTTGATAAAGACCTGTAGGTCGAAACGCGTTAATATAGTGCCGCATTAAAAATATTTATTAATTCGCTAACCGCAGCACATGGAGGACGTGTGAGAGCAGAGCTCCTGCACCGGATCCTCTAAATCAGCGGATTACATAAGCGAATTGGCCCCCACTCGCTCGATTTAGGGGGGGAACAGGTACTGCCCACCATGGCTACCTCCAAAGGGGGAAAAAAAGCAGCAAAATCTGAGTTTTTTACGCCGCGCGCCACGAAACTGAAGGAATCTGCGGCCTCCCAAGATGGCGGCGGCTCCTCTCCAGCTTCCCCGAGCGCGACGGAGACAGGGAGCGCCGCAATACCGGCTAATCCAAATCTGGAAGCACTTATGTCCCGTATGGCTGACATGCTGGGAGATCTCTCCGCAACTCTAACAGCAAGGTTGGATGCAGTGGCGACAGCCATCCGCAGCGACATTAAGGAAATTGGTGAGAGAACAGACAGACTGGAAACGAAGATGTCTGAGTTTGCAGATGCCCACAATACCATGGCTGAACAAGTGGAAACTCTGGAGGAAAAACTTAAGGTGACTTTGTTAAAATTGGAAGACCGCTCGCGACGCCATAATCTAAAAATACGCGGCATCCCGGATTCTGTTACATCATCCCAACTTACTTCCTATGTGACAGATTTGTTTCAGAGTTTACTCCCAGATGCTATGCCAGATTCGTTGTTATTCGACCGCATACACCGTCTGCCGACACCTCCATCAGCCCCGGTGAAAGCCCCTCGTGACGTTCTCCTACGCCTCCATTATATTATTTTAAACCACGTGAGGATATACTGAGAGCTTTACGGGACCCAGGGGCGCTACAACCCGAGTCTGTATACCCTGACTTGTCCAAGGCTACTCTTCAGCAGCGGAGGGATTTTAAACACATCACGGCGATACTTCGAAATAATAATACCGGCTATAGATGGGGTTTCCCGACTAAACTGCTGATCTCACATAATGGCACTATCCATGTGGCGGTTTCTGTGGAGGAAGGTGACAAGCTACTTCGTGACTGGGGTTTTGGAGATCATCCTCCCCAACCTAGGAGACAAACAGTGCCTCGTCGGTTGGATCCGGAGTGGCACAAGCGCTGACTTGTCGAACCTGGGTCATGATGCCCCTTTTCGAATTCCAGTGTCTGGCTCCTCCAATAATATTTTACCTGGTATCTGCAAGATCTCTGAGACTCCGTTGCTTAACCTGCCAGATGACCATTCAACCCCCCCCCCCCGGGTTGGTGAGTGGGCCAAAATGCCAAGGGGACCGCTTGGTGTGCACTGTGCGGGTCTGGCTCTCCGTACCCAACTCTCCCTCCTCGGCTGAGGAGTCTGAGAAGTGTCCCCGAATTTCGGGACTTTTCACAGGAGATGTACCCTTCTGGGTTTGTATATAATGTTTTGTTTACTTGTTCTTTGTTTTTGAGCAACAATGGTACAACGAGATGGTTGTTCTTTATTCTTGGAATGTTATTTATTTGCTTTTGCTCCCTTCTTCAATCTCAGGATTTATGTTTTCAAGGGGACTGGTTCTTTTATCCCACCTACGCGCTGAAGTGCCCCATAAATCCGAAGCCCCCTGGCCTAGTTAATCCCAGTTCCATGACGCACTTAATGGAAAATCTATGAAAGTAATAACCTTTAATGTTAAGGGCTTAAATTTGCCCGTAAAAAGGCACTCTTTATATCGAGATCTCAGAGCTCATGATGCAGATATTGTATGTCTTGAAGAGACGCATTTTCGCCGTCTGGATCATCCCAAGCTATATACCCCCCAATACCTAACACAGTATCACTCCACGTTCAAAACTAAAGCAAGAGGGGTCACCCTGTTGATTCACAATAGAGTGGCATTCCAAATGCACCGTATCCTTAAAGACCTGAAAGGTCGTTACATAATATTAGTCTGTACGATCAACTCGAGAATTTATACTCTGGTGTCAATTTATGCTCCCAACGCTGCCCAATCTCAGTTTCTGTCCCAGGTCTTGCAAAAGGTAACAGATATTCAATCGGGCACTCTGGTAATCTGTGGAGACTTAAACATGGGACTAGATCCCTTAAAAGACCGTTCGTCCGTGGTTACATGTAGTCAGCATGGGACCTCCTCCCAGAGATTTCGCCAATTGTTACATAGATATAATCTTTATGATGCGTGGCGTCTCCTACACCCCACCGAACGTGATTACACATTTCGATCCAGAGTCCACAATAGCTACTCAAGAATAGATTATTTTCTGATCTCCGGATCAGCCCTTCCATACACAATAGACTGCTCTATATTGCCCCTTACTTGGTCTGACCATTCTCCAGTGATATTGACGTTAGGCGACGCTTATCAGACTTATACCAGGCCCCCATGGCGACTTCGAGATGACCTTTTATTACATGAACCGGCGCGAATAGCTATACAGGCAGCCTTAGATAACTATTTTAAAGAAAAATGTGACGCCTGATGTCAACCGCCTTACTATCTGGCAAGCCCATAAGGCTGTAATAAGAGGGGAATGTATAAAATGGGCGACTTATCTTAGGAAGCAATATATATCACGCAGACTGGACCTACTTACTAAATTACAAGACCTAGACACGCGCAACAAAACGACCCCGTCTCAAGAAATAATAGAAACTATAGATTCCACTATGGGTCTGTTGAGAGATTTGGAAGCGGAGAGCTATTTCAAGGCATTGACCAAGCGCAATGCTATGTATTACGCCCTTCGAAACAAACCTGGTAGATTCTTAGCTCGCAAACTTCAACCAGTTAACACGCCCCGTAAACAAATTACCCTTAAATCCCCCACTGGGCTTATCTATGACCCCAAAATTATAGCGAATGAATTTGCCACCTATTATGAAAGTCTATACAATTTGGATGCGAAACATACAGTCCAATGCCCTACGGTGGCAGATATAGATACCTACCTGGAGCGGGTTCATCTTCCTTCGTTGTCCCAGACACATATTGCAAGTTTATCCTCACCCATAATGACAGACGATATTTTGAAGGCTATTAAAAACCTCCCAAAACGGAAGGCCCCGGGCCCTGATGGACTGACGGGACTGTATTACTCCACCTTCGCTTCCCAACTAGTACCTCATTTAAGTGCGAGCTTTGACGAAGCGTGGGAGGGTGGCTCCTTCCCAGTAGACATGTTGAGAGCACACATTATTACCTTGCCCAAACCGGGTAAAATTCCTGACCGTTGTCCTAACCTACGCCCCATCTCTTTGCTTAATATAGATGTTAAAATATTCAGCAAAATACTAGCCAACCGACTTCAACATATTCTTCCCACTCTAATAGGTCTAGATCAGGTAGGGTTTATATCGAGGCGCCAGGGAGCTGACGGCACTAAAAAACTGGTTAATTTACTTGGCCTGATGGGACGTGGGGACTTTTCCAGCTTGATTCTGTCATTGGACGCAGAAAAGGCCTTTGACAGGGTTAACTGGAACTTTCTGTATCGAGTTTTACACAAGTTTGGATTTCCACCCTCCTTTATAACAGCGATACAGGCTCTGTATGATTCTCCATCTGCTAAGGTACTCTGCAGCGGGTTTGTGTCGGAGGAATTTGTAATAACTAATGGGACAAGACAGGGATGCCCACTCTCCCCACTTCTATATGCCCTGGTTTTGGAGCCTTTGGCGCAGGCCATACGACAAAATGATTTCATTTGTGGAATACAGGCAGGCCCGGTGACTTATAAACTCAACCTATGCGCGGGCGATATCCTCTTAACCTTGACGGCCCCTGATCTTTCTCTCCCTTCCCTTCAACACGAACTGGACTTGTATAGTCAGGTTTCATATCATTTGGTGAACATATTAAAAACCCAAGCACTCCCGATTAATATACCCCATCACCACCTGGAAGCCCTTCGAGCCAGTTATAAGTTTGAATGGCGAACTGATTATATTGTGTACCTAGGTCTTAAAATAGCTAGAGCTCCAGAAGGATTGTTTAATTATAATTATGAAGGATTACTGTCAGAGGTGAAATCACAGTTATATCACTGGAGACTTGGGGAGATCTCATGGTTGGGCAGGATGGCGGCGGTGAAGATGATGGAGTTGCCAAAAATTGTATACGTTTTTCGCATTCTCCCCCTGCAGCTACCCACGTCCTTCCTAGATACCTTACAATCTATCATAATGAGATATATTTGGAATCATAAAAGGCCCAGAATACCGGAAAAACTATTGTATTACCACCATAGGGATGGAGGCCTTAACGTTACCCATATACACAACTATTATTGGGCCACATGTTTGGCATCACTAGCAGAATTGGTTCACACCCACCCTATGCCTCAATGGCTGGTAGTAGAATATACTTTTATTCCCGGACACACTTTGGCCGACCTATTATTCGTGCCTCGTACAAAGAGACCACGTCTGCCGGAGATCCTACCCTCCACGATTTTGTATGTTCAGGCGTGGGACCGTTATGCCCACTTATTTCAAAACTACAAACCAGTATCCATGGCCACACCTCTCGCATCTATGTCATACTTGCTGCCTCATTTTAGAGCAGGGCCCTGGATTCAATCTGGGGTCATGCACCTACACCATCTGTTTTCACTGCCAGACATGTTGTCCTTCCAAACTTTACAAACGAAATTTAAGATACCATCCTCAATGTTTTTGTCATACATGCAACTCTTTTCCTATTTTAAATCCAATGCAGTTATATCTAATTTACGTACCACATTGCCGCTCCTCTCGGACACTGAACTATTTTGGCTAGACCCGCACACCACCGCAAAACCCATCTCGTTGTTTTATCGATTGCTTAATACCCCGACTGGAATAACAACGTGGAAGTTTCACAACACTTGGGAAAAAGACCTTTCTATGCAATTTACCCCCTCGCAATGGGCCATGGCACACTTGTTTTCGTCTGGAGCCTCAAGGTGTGCAACGCTGATTGAAACGCAACGAAAAGTACTATACTGTTGGTATCTTACGCCCTCAAGGATTAGCCGTTTTGCCCCAAACACCTCAGACGTCTGCTGGAGATGTTTGTCTGCCCCGGGCACGATGGGTCATATCTGGTGGCACTGTCCACTGATAGCACCATTATGGAAAGATATATCTCTTCTTGCATCAGAAGTTTTGGGCAGTCGGATATAGTGCGCACCGGAGTTCTTATTGCTGGGAATGGTCCACCTTCCTCGATCTCACCTCAAAATGTTATTTATAATTGTCTCTACGACAATGTTGCTTATTGCCCGGAACTGGAAATCGACTGCTGTCCCAACTCAATATCGTTCCTTCGACTCCAAAGCTACCTCGGCGTGGGGTTATCGCCCCCCCTAAACAAGACCCATGGGCTATCTGGGACATTCATAAGATTTACAAGGCGTGTGGCTTGTGATAACATCATTGATAGAATTTTGGTTCTGGGTCACTTTCGTGCGAGGTTTAAGGAGAGCTCCTTGCGCACTCTCTGCCTCAGAGAAATTGCCTTCTCCTGCTGATCCTGAGATCCCCTCCCCTTTCCCCTTCCCTGTTTTTTAGGTCATTTTTTTTTCTTTTTCTTATATATTTCTTTTATTTTTATGTTATTTTATTATAGTTTATATGTCATTACAAAAAAGTTTGAGAGATACCGCTGCAATCATAATTGATTATTTCATACGATGGTTGAATGTTATTTACAGTGATTATGTTGTAAACACCTCTCAATAAAAATATTTTGAAAAAAAATATATATATATTTATTAATTCAACTGACGTCTCGTCGTTGTGTTCCGAGGATCCAGTACTTTAACCTACGTACCGGGTTACCACTGCAGATTGTCGTCGGTAGGCCTAGTTGGTGAGATTCCATCCACAACTTTATGCCTTTACAGTTTAGAGCCGGCTTTATAGGGCTCTAAAAAAAGTGAGTTGTTTACCGAGCGCTCTAGAATCAAGGTGTCATAAGGATATACTGCGCTATGTGTATCTCCTGTTATGTCTTCTAGATTGCTTGAAGCATTACTCATTTACTGGACCGTCCGTGCAAGCGCGAGGACTCTATATATTTCTCTAGTCCATTGACTATCCACACTCGAGTGTGTGTGTTTGTGTCCTTGCTGCTACACAAGTGACTGTCCAATTGTATAATATCTATATTTCACCACCTTGTTCATTCTTAAAACTATTATCAGACTTCCCTCAAGTTATAACTCTTTTTGTCCTTAGAAATTTCTTTGTCAAACAAACCTTTGTTAACCTTCTTTCATAGTCCATCTGTCAGGCTCGAGCCAGGATGGAGCCATGGCAGGGCCTTATGGTAGGTTTTATTTCCCAAGTGCTGGGGGTGAGCTTGGCAAGCAGACACAGTAGACTTGAATGCAGGAAATGTAATCTATTATAAATACACAGCACACTGCCACAGTCTTTGCATATATGAAGTCCAATACAAATAGACAATAATGATGCCAAGCAGAGGATGGTGAGCTATGCAGTCTGAAGAATCCACTTGAAGCAGCAAGGGTCTGTGTAGCAATACCTTGATTGAAGTTCCTTTTTATAGCTGGCACAGGAAGGATGTCTGTCAGCCACGAAAGTCTCCAGGCCCCGGTGGATAGTGGGCCACGTAGTCAGGAAGCTGCAGACTCCACTGGAAACAGTAACAAGACTTATGGCAGCAGTGATACACAGGTAAGGCAGATCTCCAGTCCGATAGTGGGCTACATAGTATAAGTCCAGTAACAGGAGCCAGGGATTCTCGAACCACAGGACAACAGGAGGAGGCAGCTCACAGAACCTCACATGTACAGGGAAGGGAACACAATGACAGAGCGACGATGGAAGGGTGTGTCCAGCTTTTAAACACACCCACACAGGTATTAACCCCTGAGTGGAATGCAGACATGAAGCCAACAGCAAACATCGTGGCACAAGCAGGCTCCTAGGGCTGAGGCATGACATCATCTTGTAATTTAGCCTTTTCAGTTTCATATCTCTGACCTTTTCTTTAGGTTTACTTATACACTGAGGCCTAAGGATCTGTTCGGTAAAGGGTGAAGTCTGGAGAAATGGCAAGAGAAGAGAACAATCTAGACCAAATAGCTGATTTGGAAAGTTAAAGGGAGAATTTTTCAAGTTTGGCTATTTTGACATAGAATTTTCACTTCTGCAGCCAGTTCTCCTGACTTCACCCGTTAGTGAATATACCTCCTTGTGTTCTGCTTTGTCTCCAGTAACATTGCTGTCTGCATTGTAAATTCTGAGTCAGACATTTACACAGTACACAGCTGGGCTGAACATGGAAAATAAGTATTTAGGTTCTCAGGTTGAAGAGAATCCTTAGCCAGTGCAGTATCTTGGCCTAGGCCTAGGGCGGCCCTTTATAGGGGGGCAGCAAAAAAAAGCCTTGGGCTCGTATGGAGACTGTATAACATGGAAATTGGAAGTTATGACCGCAAATAAAAATAAGGGTTTTCTTGTAGAACTACAAAAGATGGCCACAAGAAGTGGCCAGAGCAAGGATCGGCCGCCTAGTCACTTGGACTGGAAATGCGCCACTCGGCGGGGCGGTCCAAGATGGTGGTGGCAGGGAAACGAAGCACCGGTAGAGGACCCACATCCCTCTTAAGCATGCTGCGTCTTTGCCGATCAGCTGACTGTTTGTGCTGCGTGCTCCTTGAATCTTCACTCGTGGGCAGGCTGCTGTTATGCCCCGCTCCGCGGCCCACTCCCGGTCTGGACCGCCATGCTGGGAGATATACTATACTCACCCGAGGTCCCTCGTGGCGCGCTGCTCCAAGTTCCCGGTCCGCAGGATGGAGAGAACCAGGAGACGCCCCACGCCGCCGGCCAGATCCGAATGCTGAGAGTGAAAGCACGCATGCGCGAGTACAAACTTCCCTAAGTAATGCAATGTCTGGTACTCTGGCGCCCTTGGCTGGCCGATTAGGGGTACTGCTTGAGATATTCGTATTCCTCCCATTGACCTACCAAAAACTCAGGTACCTCAACTCCACCTACGATACCCAGGTGAAAGGTATTCCCGTGATCCTTTGAACCCTATTTAAATCTGCCACCCTTCTCAACACATTAACCAGGTTCTACTGTTGCCTTCCACTTCAGTTTTCCTAGTGTTCCTTGTATTCCTGACCACGCTGCCGCCTTCTGCCCATCGACCCGGATTGCCATATCGACTACGCTGCCTTCTTCTGCCCATTGACCCGGATTACCACATCGACCACGCTACCACCTTCGTTACTATTTTGTTATTATTATGGAACTTTTGTTACTTGATTTACATTCTTTTCCTATGCGCTAAGAATCCCTCAAGAAGACCATCCCAGCTGTATCGTTGTTCTGGACTTTAGTTAAACCTTTAAAGTAACTTAAGATTGTTTGTTTATTTCTACATGGTCTCCTGAATTCCTTACTCCCTCGGCTTGCCATTGGGTTCCATACTCATACTACACAGGGGTCTAAAACCCTGCATTACAGCTGCGTGCGAGTGAGAGACGCTCCGCACCACTAGTCACTGACATGTGGGGGTGGTGCGGTGACGTCTCTTCTTCACCACTTTGCCAGGTCTTCCTCCTCCCATTAGCCACTTGCTCCTGCTCAGGCACACGTGACCAAGTTGAGAAAGGCAGCAGGACTCCCAAGACGAGCTGCTCTGAGCTGTGTCTGCTGCAATCATTCAGGGATCTGGATCCATTCCTCAGGCTCCAAGAATCATGGTGACAACAAATTAATCTGATCTTGATGATAGGTAAATCCCTCCCACATCTCTTAATACCAGTCTGCCATACATACCATCCAGTGTGCCATAATACCAGTCTGCCATACATGCCAGGGTTCTATGCATACCAGCCAGTGTGCCCTAATACCACTCAGTGTGCCATAATACCAGTGTGCCACACATACCAGCCTGTGTGTCCTAATACCAGTGTGCATATCAGTCTGACATACATACCAGTGTGCCATCATAGCAGTCTGCCATGCAATGCATACCACAATATATACGCATAATGGCGTAATGGATACGCTACAAAAAAATATAATAGAGTGTTTGGGTTTGGCTTGAAGAAAAGGTGGCAACCCTAAGCACTAGTCTTCAATTAACTGTTCTAAAGGGGGGGGGGAATATATCTCTCAAAAAAATAAAGGGAACACAAACCAAAGACACCCTAGATCTGAATGAATGAAATATTCTTCTTATATACTGTGGTCATTACATAGTTGAATGTGCTGACAACAAAATCACACAAACATTTTCAATGGAAATCAAATTGAGCAACCCATGGAGGTCTGGATGTGGAGTTACACTCAAAATTAAAGTGGAAAACAACACTACAGGCTGATCCAACTTTGATGTAATGTCCTTCAAACACGTCAAAATAAGGCTCAGTAGTGTGTGTGGCCTCCACGTGCCTGTAAGACCTCCCTACAATGCCTGGGCATGCTCCTGATTAGGTGACGGATGGTCTCCTGAGGGATCTCCTCCCACACCTGGACTAAAGCATTCCCCAACTCCTACAGTCTGTGGTGCAACGTGGCATTAGTGGATGGAGTGAGACATGATGCCCCAGATGTGCTCAATTGGATTCAGGTCTGGGGAATGGGCGGGCCAGTCCATAGCATCAATGCCTTCGTCTTGCAGGAACTGCTGACACACTCCAGCCACATGTGGTCTAGCATTGTCTTGCATTAGTAGGAACCCAGGGCCAATGGCACCAGCATATGGTCTCACAAGGGGTCTGAGGATCTCCTCTCGGTACCTAATGGCTGTCAGGCTACCTCTGGCGAGCACATGGAGGGCTGTGCGGCCCCCTAAAGAAATGCTACCCCACACCATTACTGACCCACTGCCAAACCGGTCATGCTGGAGGATGTTGCAGGCAGCAGAACGTCTCCACGGCTTCTCCACACTCTGTCACGTCTGTCGCGTGCTCAGTGTGAACCTGCTTTCATCTGTGATGAGCACAGGGCGCCAGTGGCGAAGCTGCCAAACGTCCTGCACGGTGTCGGGCCCTCATACCACCCTCATGGAGTCTGTTTCTCACCGTTTGAGCAGCCACATGCACATTTGTGGCCCGCTGGAGGTCATTTTGCAGGGCTCTGGCAGTGCTCCACCTATCCCTCCTTGCACAAAGGTGGAGGTAGCTGTCTTGCTGCTGGGTTGTTGCCCTCCTACAGCCTCCTCTACGTCTCCTGATGTACTGGCTTGTCTCCTGGTAGTGCCTCCATGCTCTGCACACTATGCTGACAGACACAGCAAACCTTCTTGCTGTAGCTTGCCTTAATGTGCCATCCTGGATGAGCTGCACTACCTGAGCCACTTGTGTGGTTGTAGACTCCGGCTCATGCTACCACTAGAGTGACAGCACCGCCAGCATTCAAAAGTGACCAAACCATCAGCCAGAAAGCATAGGAACTGAGAAGTGGTCTGTGGTCACCACCTGCAGAACCACTCCTTTTATTGGGGATGTCTTGCTACCTGCCTATGCTTCCCTCCTTTTGTCGATTCCATTTGCACAACAGCATGTGGACTTGATTGTCAATCAGTGTTGCTACCTAAGCGGACAGTTTGATTTTACAGACGTGAGATTTGACTTGGAGTTACTTTGTGTTGTTTAAGTGTTCCTTTTTTATTTTTGAGAAGTGTGTGTGTGTATGTATGTATGTATGTGTATATGTATGTATATATATATATATGTATATAATTAGTGTGTGTATATACACACAGAATGTATATATTTTGAAAGCATATTATCCTTGAGAAAGTCACCGCTGTGCAACGAAACACGTTGGATTTACATGTCCAGATATGGTTTTAATTAATATTGATTAAATTGATGGTTATTTTACTATCCCAAGTTTACAGTCTATTCTGTCTGTCCAAGGCAAGTCCTGTGGTACACATCCCCCATCAGGATCTGTTCCAGCAGACCCAGTCATCATGGAGGAAGCTGAGTATACAGTCAGTGCTGGAGAGGAAGGGGTGGGGTTTAAACAGGAAGAGGTGTGACCGAAGACAGGAAAGGGTGCGTCAAATTTTAAATTAAAGGGTGCACAAGTTTAGTCAGGCCTAGGGCAGCACAAAACCTAAATAAACCACTGTCCTTAGCTGCAAACTGACAGGGAAGGGTGAGAGTAATAGCTTTGCTGACAGTAATACAAATTGCAGTCGTATCTTCCCTATTATTTGCTTGAAAATTCTGAAGAATAATTCCTGTATTATATTATATTTTACTATTTGAAGGCTTATTCTTTTTTACCATTCTGACTTGGTTACTGTGTAAGGCAGCTTTCTGAAGAGAAAGGTACTCGCACAAAATAATTTGGTCAGATAGTTTTACTCAAACATTTCCAAGCTTCATACAAGGTGACTCTTTTGATGTCCTTAAAGGGACACTCTAGGCAACATGACCACCTAAGCTATTTTAGGTGGTCATGAAGCCCGGAGTATCCTGCCCTCTGTCCCCCCTCCCTCCGCTCAGCGGTTCAGCTGTAAATGCTGAAAACAGCTGAGAGAGGCGGAGAAGTTTACTCCGCCCTCCCAGCTGTCAGTCAGCAGAGCGGGAATCATATTTCCCGCTTCTGCCGACTTTTGCCGAGTAGGAGACGTCATCACGCTTTCAGCGCGATGACGTCTCCAACTCACCGCAGAAGCTGGCGGCTCCCTCCTGAGGGTTAGTGTTGCGTGCATCCTCTTGTGCGCAACACTAATCCTCAGAGGGAGCCGGGAGGAAGCCTGCCGATTGGCTGGCTTACGTGAGAGGCGCGCATGCGGGCTTCTCACGTAAACCAGAAGGCAAGAAGAAGAAACAAGGACGGGAGCAGAAGAGGAGGGAGGTGAGTATAAAAAAAAAAAAAAACAGCGCTGGAAACAAGAGGATTTTAGGGTAAGTATTACAGTTAAAAACACAAAAACAAAAAATAACTATTTATTAAGGGAATAGGGATAGGTTAGGATTAAAAAACAGGGGGGGGGGTGATTTTTTTGTTATAGTGTCCCTTTAATGACAGGATGAATGAATAGATCCAATGAACTGAACTTGGTAAGCTAGATAAAAAGAATATGCTATTTTAGAGCTGACAGAAACTTCTCACACACAGAACAACTTCAAAATGGTGATGGCAGTTGAAAGGAATATACCAAGTCACTCAAAACTGAAGGGGAGCTCAGCTGCGAGGAAGGAACATACCAAGCTACATAAAACTGAAGGGAAGCTCAGCTTGAATAATCCATTAACCCCTTCGCTGCTGAGCCATTTCACGTCTGTGTGCTGAGCTCCTTTTTACCGCTTTTGCTCATGTTTAAACGTGATTTGAAGCCACGTTTTATTATACCACCCAGACATATTATATATCGTTCTTTCTGACAGACTCCGCAGATTCATAATATATCATTATTATATGTATATGTTATGCCCTGCCTGTATAGTATAACAAAAATGCAATAACATTTGAATTTTTAATCATCTACAATGTGTAAAGTTTTTTTTTTTCACATTTTATCATACGAGTTTTTGCGTTTTATATTTTCTATGGGCTGCGCTTGTTAAAAAAATTAGAAATGGGGACCGTTACATTTTCTTTGGGGGGGAATTACGTGATTTTTAGCAAACGTACCCCATAGGAAAAAATCATTAGTGCAGCATCATTGTTCACATTTATAATTGAAATGGGAACAATATTGCTGCATTAACCACTTCGATGCGGAGCACGCGCCGAGCGCGTCCAACCGCATGTCACGTTGCATGCGGAGGACGCGCTGAGCGCGTCCTCACTTTGGGGTCAGCGTTCGGCCGAGTTCCGGCCGAACGCTGGCCCCCCCGGTGCGGGCTGACATCCTCGATGTCAGCCCAGCATCCGGAACCGCTGCCGGTGAAATTAGGTGTCATCGCGGCGGCGCGATGACACCTAATTCAGACGCCCCCCCCCCGCATGTGCGGAGGAGGCGCCTGAAAGGGAGGGGGGGAGGTCCTTCGGACCTCTCTCCCTCCCGATCGGCGGCGTTGCGGGGGTTAACCCAGGCACCATTTGGAAGGGCACAGCCTGCCCTTCCAAATGGTACCTGGCATTAACCCCTGGGGAGCTGGATCATGAATCGGCGCTGAAAAGCGCCGGTTCGTGATCCTTTCCCGGAGCTGGCCGACATCTTGGATGTCGGCCAAGCCTCTGGGAACTCCCCCTGAGGACTGGCGTCATCGTGCATAGCACGATGACGCCAGTCCTGGAGTTAACCCCTAGCTGCCACCAATGGTGGAGATAGGGGGTTCCAATGAACCCCCTATCTCCCGATCCATGGCAGCTAGGGGTTAACGTTTGGTATTGTTGGATCGGCCAGAGCATGGCCGTTCCAACGATACCAAACACGAATGTGAAAAAAGTTTGTAAAAATAAATAAATAAATAAAATAAAAATAAAAAAATATTTAAAAAAAAATTATAAAAAAAAATAAACACTTTTTTTTTCTTTTTTTTGGTTTGTTAATGCAGCAATATTGTTCCCATTTCAATTATAATGTGAACAATGATGCTGCACTAACGATTTTTGTATGCGGTGCGTTTGTTAAAAATCGTGTAATTTTCCCCAAAAAAAAAATGTAACGAGACCCCATCTCTAATTTTTTTAACAAGCGCACCCCATACAAAATATAACCGCAATTGCTCGCATGTTAAAATGTGGAAAAAAAACACTTTACACGCTGTAAATTATTGAAAATTCATATTTTATTGCATTTTTTGTTATAATATACAGACAGGTCATGACGTATACATATAATAATGACATATTATTAATCTGCCGAGTCTGACGGAAAGAATGATATATAATATGTCTGGGTCATATACTAAAATAAGCCTTCAAAACACGTTTAAACATGATGAGCAAAATCGGTAAAAATGACCTCAGCACAGAGGCGGGAAAAGCCTCAGCAGCGAAAGGGTTAATAAATACAACACACAAATAAAAAAACAAATTTTTTTAATTTCTTTTTATTTTTTAACTATTTTTATTATTTCTATTGTACATCAAACATTGTCATGTTTGGTATCATTCGAAAGGCCATGGTCAGGCCTTTCAACTGATACCCTACATGACCCACTAGCTGCCACCATTCGGGAGATAGGTGGTTCCTTTGAACCCCCATATCTCTATCAGGGTATTTCCTTGGGAAATCCCCAGGCAGCTAGGGGTTCCCCAGCTAACTGATGTCAATGACATCAGGGGGGACCCGGAGGTGGCGGCCTCCACCCTAGCTAGGCCGCGATCCAGGGGCTAAAACCAGGCACCGCTTTAAAGGGGAGACTCTCCCCTTTTAAACGGTGCCGGGTTTGTATGGCTGGGACCGCCCGAGGGAGAGGGATCCGAAATGATCCCCTCTCCCTTTCAGGCGATCTCCCGGCTTTGCCATGCTTGGTGCGATGACGTCATTTACTTGGAGGCCCTTAAAAGATGCGTCTGACTTCCTAGAAGTCAGAACGTCGCGGGACCCTGAGGAGAGAGGTGAGTATCTCTCCCAGGGCTCCTGCTTGCGGGAACGTCCTCCGCATATAGCGAGAATCAATGAGGACGTTCCCCACACGTCAGTCGCAGTGAAAGGGTTAATATAGACATATAAACATAACGGGTTAATAAATGGAAAGTAGAGTCCTCACGCACAAATATACGAAATATGATCTCTAAGATTCTTCTTCTTTAGATATTCCCCTTCAAATTCCTATAATACATAAAAATAGAACATACATCGCTCTTTATGTCTGAAAGGACAGGAATAAATGGGGAAGATATCTGCTCAACTCACTTGTTCCTGTCACGGATCCCCCTGATACTAGAATGGTGGTCCCTATACGCAGGACACTCTCTACCCTTCCGATCCTTAGAGTGGTCGGCACGACTAGACAGACTACTAGAATGGCAGTACAGAGCACATACAAGAGAGACGTCACGGATCCCTCTGCTTATCTGACTAGTGGTCCCTAGACGCAGGACACTCTCTACCCTTCCGATCCTTAGATTGGTCGGCACGACTAGACGGACATAGAATGATACACAAGGACTTAGAATAATTAGCTCTTCCAAGACCCTAACAACACAAGGGGTAGTCTGATGTGTGCTTAGGGTGCCACACAGACTGACCTCAATACCAGAAATAGAAGAGTTAATGCCAATACCAGGGGTTACGCACAGAATGGTTCGTTCGCCAATGCCAGGGGTCATACACAGAATCGTTAGTTTGCCAATGCCAAGGGTCATGCACAGAGTCGTTAGTTTGCCAATGCCAAGGGTCATGCACAGAATCGTTAGTTTGCCAATGCCAAGGGTCATACACAGAATCGTTAGTTTGCCAATGCCAAGGGTCATACACAGAATCGTTAGTTTGCCAATGCCAAGGGTCATACACAGAATCGTTAGTTTGCCAATGCCAAGGGTCATACACAGAATCGTTAGTTTGCCAATGCCAGGGGTCATACACAGAATCGTTAGTTTGCCAATGCCAAGGGTCATACACAGAATCGTTAGTTTGCCAAAATATACAAGAGCTCTGCGGGAAGTAACTACCACGTCAGGGCATCGGCGTCTCTGTGAGTCTGGGCTTTAAACCCGGCGGGTCCGCGTCTCCCCGCCAGGCCCCGCCCCCTGGCGTCCCACGTGTGCGGAAGCGACCGCAATATCACTCGGCGCCTGGCCAGCGAGCAGCGAGGAAGCTGCCGCCAGGCGCCGGGGGGGTGCGGGGGCCACCGTGACAGAACCCCCCCTCTACGGGCGGCCACTGGACGACCCCCAGGAGCGCGGGGATGAGCCAAATAGAAAGCCCTCACCAACCGAGGAGCATGAACCTCAGTAGCCGGGAGCCAAGAGCGATCCTCTGGACCGTAGCCCACCCAGTCAACCAAGTACTGAAGGACCCCCCTAGAAACCCTAGCGTCCAGAATGGCCTCAACTTCAAACTCCTCCTCGCTCTCCACAGAGACAGGAGGAGGGGGGACACGGACCCTGGTGTACCGATTACACAAGAGTGGTTTTAAAAGGCTCACGTGGAACACATTGTGTATCCTGATATGGGAGGGCAGTGCCAAAGCATAGGAGACCGGATTGATTCGCCGCAGAATCTTATAGGGCCCTATGTATCTGGGTGCCAGTTTCATAGAGGGTACTAAGAGCTTGATGTTCCGTGAAGAAAGCCAAACCCTGTCCCCAACTTGATACACGGGTGCCGGCCTCCTGTGTCTGTCGGCCTTGATCTTCTGGATACCACTGCTATCCTCCAGTGCCCTTTTAACCCTTCCCCAAGTTTCTTTCAATGACGCTAAATGCTCATCCAGAGCAGGAATCGCGGTATCAGGAAACGTAGCAGGGAGCACGGGAGGATCAAAACCGTAAACAGTGAAGAAAGGGGAATGTCCTGTGGCTTCGCTCACTGCACTGTTCAAGGCATACTCTGCCCACGGTATCAGGTCTGACCAGTTATCTTGTCGTTCGGATATAAAGCACCTGAGATATTTCTCTATATTTTGATTGGCTCGTTCTGCTGCTCCGTTGGTCTGGGGGTGATAGGCCGAAGAGAAGGATAGGTCTATCCCCACATTCTTGCAAAACCCTTTCCAGAATCTGGAGACGAATTGGGTCCCCCTATCAGAGACAATCCCAAGAGGAATACCGTGTATGCGGACCACATTGGTAATGAAAATGGGCACCAGTTCGGCTGCCGAAGGAAGTTTCCGAAGAGGAACATAGTGACCCATTTTGGAGAATCGATCAATGACCGTGAGTATTACAGTATTCCCTTTTGACTCGGGTAACTCTACTATAAAATCCATAGCTAAATGCGACCATGGTCGTTCGGGGATTGGCAGAGGCTGGAGTAAACCAATGGGCGCTGTTTTGGGACTTTTATGTCTTGTGCACACCTCGCACACGGTTATGTAATCTTTAACATCACGGCGCACCGTGGGCCACCAGAGGAGTTTACGTATACTAGACACTGTTTTGGTGATCCCCATATGCCCAGAGGTTTTGTTATCATGATAAAGTTTCAGTACTTCTTCTCTTTCGTTCTCAGGTACAAAGAGTTTCGCAGGAGGTCTCCCCCCAGGAGCTGTACCCTGGGCGGTCTGCAATCTTAACATCAGAGGAGACGAGACACTAATCGTGGTAAGGGCTATAATTCTTTCCTGGGGTACAATGGGATGCTGATCTTGGATGTTATGTTCGTAGGATTCGTATTGTCTTGACAATGCGTCTGCTTTAATGTTTCTTGACCCAGGTCTATATGTGAGGACGAAATTAAAGCTTGAAAGAAACAACGACCATCTCGCTTGTCTGGCATTTAACCGTTTAGCGTCTCCAATGTACGTAAGATTCTTATGATCGGTTATGATGACAATGGGGTCCCTAGACCCCTCCAATAAGTATCTCCATTCCGTCAAGGCTGCGATAACTGCTAACAACTCTCTATTTCCGATATCATAGTTCCTCTCTGCCGGGGACAACTTTCGGGAATAGAAGCCGCATGGATGCAAGGGTTTGTCGGGTGCCTCCCTTTGGGACAAGACTGCACCAAGACCTAGCTCGGAGGCGTCAACTTCAACCTGGAAAGGCAGAGCCGGATCTGGATGTCGGAGAACAGGGGCAGTTGTGAAAGCCTGTTTAAGTGCCTCAAAGGCTTGACTGGCCTGGGGTGTCCATTTCTGATTCGCCACCCCTTTTTTAGTCATAGCCGTGAGGGGAGCTACCAAGGCCGAAAAGTTTTTAATGAACCTCCGGTAGTAATTAGTAAACCCCAGAAACCTCTGGATGGCTTTAAGCCCTTGGGGTAAAGGCCAGTCAAGAATCGCTGAGAGTTTTGTAGGATCCATTTGGAAACCCTCAGGGGTTATTATATACCCAAGGAAGTGCACTGTCTCTATGTCGAATAAGCATTTCTCTAGTTTACAATATAACCCAGCCCTCAATAATCTCTTCAACACTTGTTGCACATGGACGTGATGGGTGTCCTTATCAGGAGAGTATATCAGGATGTCGTCCAGATATACTATAACGAACGTTTGCAGAAAGTCCCGTAGGGTGTCGTTTATGAGGTCCTGAAAAACGGCTGGCGCGTTACATAATCCAAAGGGCATCACTAGGTATTCATAATGCCCGCTACGTGTATTAAAAGCCGTTTTCCATTCATGCCCCTTCTTAACCCTGACCAGGTTGTACGCTCCGCGTAAATCAAGCTTCGTATAAATACGGGCCCCTTTTAATCGGTCGAACAATTCTGTTATAAGAGGTATTGGATATGCATTTCTTATGGTAATCCTATTCAAACCTCTATAATCGATGCAAGGTCGCAGGTCACCCTCTTTTTTGGAAACGAAAAAGAAACCTGCTCCTGCCGGAGAGGAGGATCGTCTGATAAATCCTCGCTCTAGATTCTCCCTTATATATTCCTCCATAATGTCGTTTTCCTTTTGTGACAAAGGGTATACGTGTCCTCTAGGAGGCATAGTACCAGGGAGCAACTCTATAGCACAGTCATAAGGACGATGCGGTGGTAGGACCTCAGTCCTGGTTTTAGAGAACACCTCCTTTAGCGCCATATAACATTCAGGGACTTCGGTGGACAAAGGAGGTGCTGTAGCAATATTGAGGCTACCAATCACATCAACCCTGCCCAGGCACTTTGACTGGCAACTAGGACCCCAACACTTTATCTCGCTGGGCCCAATCAATCACCGGGTTATGCTCTATTAACCATGGGAACCCAAGAACGACAGGACATGAGGGAGAGTCGATAATCTGGAATCGTATGGTTTCACGGTGCAGAACTCCCGTAGTCATGCATACATCAATAGTGTCGTGAGTGATATGGGGACATGACAGGGGTTTTCCGTCTATGGCTTCCACCATTAGAGGCCTCTCCTTTAGAACCAGAGGTAAGAGGTTTTTGGCGGCAAAACATCTGTCCATAAAATTACCTGAGGCTCCAGAGTCTAGGAATGCCTCAGTCTCGAGGTGAACCCCCTCCAGGTGAGGGAGATGGGTACCAGAATCCGGGTTTTTTTTTTTTTCATCGTCCACAAAGGAGGCATACAGAGAACCGATAACCTGGGTATTGGCTGTTCTTTGACCTGATTTGTTAGTCTCACCCCTGCTACCCCTGGGTCTCTGAGGACATTGAAGGCGGAAATGATCTGCCCCGGCACAATAAAAGCAGAGCCCCCTTTCTTTTCTGTGAGCTCTTTCTGCCTCTGAAATACCCGTTTTTCCTATCTGCATGGGTTCAACGGCCGGTACATCAGTCTTTGCGGTCTCCGGGTTGCCTGATGTAGTGGTGTGTCTGGGTACTAGGGGCAAAGGAGGCAGGACCCGTCTGGGTCTATCTCTGGGGTGTCTCCTTTCCCTGATTTGATCGTCCATGGCAATGCAGAAATCAACCAAATGATCCAGATGTTCTGGTAATTTTAAGGGAGCCAACTCAAACATAAAAGCCTCGTTCAGGCCTTCGGTAAAGGCTAGGGTTAAAACGTCGTTCGGCCAGTGTACCTCAGAAGACAAAGTCTTAAACTCTATGGCATAGTCGGAGACCCTCCTATTACCCTGTTTGATGTGAAACAGGGATCTACCCGCATTGGTAGCCCTTCTAGAGGGATCGAAGGTACGCTTTAACTCGGAGGTAAAACCCTCATAGTCATAAATGATGGGTTTCTTATTCTCCCACAAGGGCGTGGCCCATAATAAAGCTTTTTCGGTTAGATGATTAATCAGATAGCCTACTTTGGCTTTATCGGACATACAGGACCCTGGATTGTTCTCGAACAAGATCTCGAGTTGGGTCAGAAAGCCCCGGCATAAGTTTGGTGTTCCATCATAGCGTACGGGTGCCTTCATACTGAGCCTACATCCCTCGGGAGCGGCCGAACTGACCCTAGGCACTACTGGGTCTGGAGGGCTTGCAGTTCCAGAACTGGATCGATTTAACAGGGTTTGCAGGGCAAGAGCAATCTGGTCCATTCTATGGTCCTGCTCTTCTTGTCTGGCTGCAATACGTGTCAACTGATTAGAGAGGTCTGCGGGATCCATTGGCCCTGACGTAATGTCACGGATCCCCCTGATACTAGAATGGTGGTCCCTATACGCAGGACACTCTCTACCCTTCCGATCCTTAGAGTGGTCGGCACGACTAGACAGACTACTAGAATGGCAGTACAGAGCACATACAAGAGAGACGTCACGGATCCTCTGCTTATCTGACTAGTGGTCCCTAGACGCAGGACACTCTCTACCCTTCCGATCCTTAGATTGGTCGGCACGACTAGACGGACATAGAATGATACACAAGGACTTAGAATAATTAGCTCTTCCCAAGACCCTAACAACACAAGGGGTAGTCTGATGTGTGCTTAGGGTGCCACACAGACTGACCTCAATACCAGAAATAGAAGAGTTAATGCCAATACCAGGGGTTACGCACAGAATGGTTCGTTCGCCAATGCCAGGGGTCATACACAGAATCGTTAGTTTGCCAATGCCAAGGGTCATGCACAGAGTCGTTAGTTTGCCAATGCCAAGGGTCATGCACAGAATCGTTAGTTTGCCAATGCCAAGGGTCATACACAGAATCGTTAGTTTGCCAATGCCAAGGGTCATACACAGAATCGTTAGTTTGCCAAAATATACAAGAGCTCTGCGGGAAGTAACTACCACGTCAGGGCATCGGCGTCTCTGTGAGTCTGGGCTTTAAACCCGGCGGGTCCGCGTCTCCCCGCCAGGCCCCGCCCCCTGGCGTCCCACGTGTGCGGAAGCGACCGCAATATCACTCGGCGCCTGGCCAGCGAGCAGCGAGGAAGCTGCCGCCAGGCGCCGGGGGGGTGCGGGGGCCACCGTGACAGTTCCAGAGCCATATGTAAGCTAGCTCTGAGCAATATTAGCATAAGGTATAACGGTGGACATTTTCTGTTGGATGCCCACCGGTCCTTGCTGCCGAGGGGCCTCTGGAGCCCTCCACCCCAGCTGTTCTGCGACTGGGGGAGGGAAGTCGGGAGGGAATGTTGTGACTGGACATCGGCCCCTTTGTCACCCTGGGAGTTGGCTGGGAGGGATTTCAGGAGTCTAGACGCTGAGCTCTAGGTCATGGTCCTCACTTAGAGGAGTCTATGGGCCGGAGGTCTTATCCTCGTTGTCGCTCTCGCCCCCCGAGTGCGTACCTAGTGGTTGGTACAATCCACCACCGGACACATTTTTTTTTTGTGTCTCTTGTTCCTCCTCCCCCCTTCTTTTTTTTTCCCCTCTCATTTTTGTTGTTTTTTTTCTCGAATTCTTTCTCTCGTTTCATTTTCTTTCTCATCTCTCCTTTCTCATCTCTCTCACTCGCCTGCTCCCTCATGGCGGAGAGGGGAGGAGAGGCGCGGGCCCGCCTCAAGGTAATTACTCACAATGTCAAGGGTCTCTTGTCCCCAAATAAGAGACGAGGGGCCACAGGTATTAAAGAAAACTTCGAGCTGATGTGGTCCTCCTGCAGGAGACTCCCTTTACATAGGGCAGAGTCCCGGGATACTGGGGAGAGGGATATACTACGCATTACCACTCTGCTGGGAGTTCCCACTAGGGATGAGCTGTTCGGTTCGGACTTCGACCCGAACTTAGCCTGTTCGATTAGATCGCAAACACCGAACATTTCCTGGTGTTCGCCGCATGTTCGACCACAATGGACCACAATTCATTTTCCCACTGGCCTGAAGCTCGTAATTAGCTACAGCCTTGCACCTGACCACAGGTCTGGTGCAAGACAGGTTCAACAGTATGCCAATCACCGCTCAGAGTCCTGATTGGGCAAATTTTGATGCATCCTCTGCAGGGGCACACTTGTCCTTTCTAACTGGTGCTGGCCGTCTTAAGCAGCAGCAACATACAGAGGACTTGGTGGCTAACCAGGCCATCCTCATCCTCCGAATCCTCTGCCAGTCAGGCTTCTAGTGCTTTACAGTCCACTTCAGCTGCCAAAGCATCTAATGCAGCCTCCATGTCCACAGCTACTCCTGCCGTAGCCTCGCTATCACACACGGAGGAGTCAGCTGAATTGTTTGACTACAATGAGAGTAACATGCTGCTTGAGGATGTGCAGCAAGTACAGTGCTCTGATTCAATCTCTGAGGTTGAGGAAGGGAGTATAATCAACCTAGAGGAAGGGGGTGCCAGTGATGACACACAAATAACTGGCACTCATGTTGCCCCAGCAGCTGCAGCATACTGCCAAGTTGGCTCCAGTGACGAGGAGATAGGGGGTGATGATGACAATGATGATGAGGTCACTGACTCCACCTGGGTGCCTGATCGAACAGAGGAATTAAGTGAGGAAGAGGGGGAGGAGGAGGCACAGCAAACACGAGGAACAACATCCTCTGTGACCAACCGTAGCACTAGCCAGTCCAAGGCATCACATGTCAGAGCTGCAGAGCGCTGTTGTCTCAAAGAACACATGCAGGAACTCTGTTGTCTTGGAGATCTTTAAGAAATGTGCAGTAGAGCGCAGCGTTGCTATTTGTAATCTATGTCAGATGAGCTTAAGCGTGGGAAAGATACCGGACACTTGGGTACCACGTGCTTGAGGCGATATATGAACAACTGCCACACATCCCATTGGCGCAAAACATTGCATAGGTCCTCCTCCTCCTCGTCTGTCTCTACCCCCACTGTATGTCCTGCCATGTCATTGCCTACAACCTCCACCGACAGGGATGATGCTACAGTAATGGATGTACCAGCAGGTCCTTCCTCACAATGTGACATCATCCCAGTAGCTGAAGATTTACGCAGTCAGATTATGTTGCCGCAGCTGCTGCAGCGAAAGAAAAAATATAGTCCCAACCATCCCCAAGCACAGCGTCTAAATGCCAGCTTAGCAAAATTACTCGCATTGCAGCTGCTGCCTTTCCAGCTGGTGGACTCTGCTCCCTTCCGTGAATTTGCTGAATGCGCTGTACCACAGTAGCAGGTTCCAAAACGCCATTACTTTTCACGCAAGGCCATTCCAGCACTATACCAGCATGTGGAAGACAATGTTATCCAGTCATTGGGAAAGGCAGTCAGTAGCAAGGTGCATGTGACTTTAGACACGTGGTCCAACAAGCATGGACAGGGTCGTTACCCAGTGTGCCGTGAAGGAAATGTAACTCTGATTGCAGCTGGGAGGGATCCAAGACAGGGCTCTGTGCTGGAGCTTGTTCATCCACCACGCCTCCAGAAAGCTGCTTGTATGACATCTGTCTGCTCCACCACCACCACCTCTCCCTCTTCCTCCTCCTCCTTCTCTGTCTCTGGCAAAGTGGCAGTTAAACCGAAGCCTGACAGGGTCTACGCAATGGCTCAAGCAAAAAGATGCCATACTGTGCTTGAGCTGGTTTGTTTAGGGAACAGGAGCCAAACCGGGCCAGAAATTCTGTCAGCTCTGCAGGGGCAGGTGCAGAGATGGTTAACACCACGGCAGCTTGAGCTGGGAATGATCGTCTGTGATAATGGCAGCAACCTTCTCTCCGCCCTACGCAAGGGTAAATTGACGCATGTACCATGCCTAGCACACGTCCTAAATCTGGTGGTACAGCGTTTCCTAACCAAGTACCCAGGGCTGCCAGAGCTTCTCATCCAGGCCAGAAAAGTCTGCATCCACTTCAGACGGTCATTTACAGCAAGCGTTCACCTGGCAGAAATTCAAAGAGAATTCCACCTTCCCACAAACAGTCTGATCTGTGACATGCCCACCAGGTGGAACTCAACATTAGCAATGCTGCAGCGTCTGCACAAGCAGCAGAGGGCCATCAACGAGTACCTGTGTGAGTATGGCACAAGGACAGGTTCAGGTCAACTTGGTTTTTTTCCCCCCCGCAGTGGCTGATGATCAAGGATGCATGCACTGTACTGTCACCATTTGAGGAGGCAACGAGGATGGTGAGCAGGGACAGTGCATGCATCAGTGACACAATTCCTTTAGTATTCCTGCTGGAGCACACTCTGCGGGGAATTATAGATGTGGCTCTAGAGGCAGAGCAGCGGGAGAAAGAGGAGGCCTTCCCTAGCTCTCAAGGCCCCAGTCTTTCCGCAGACCACATTCCAGCGGGTCCTACTCAGATCAGACAGAAGGAGGATGATGAGGAGGAGGAAGCAGAATATTTAAGTAGTGGGGGGCATTGAAGGTGGGGATTCCTCAAGGGAGGGTTTCGTGTGCCCAGAAACACAAGGGCTAGTACGTGGCTGGGAGGAGGAAGTGCACAATACGGTCATCCTCATTGACCAGGAAGACTCGGAAGCTATTGCCACCTCCAACCTACACTGCATGGGCTCCCTAATGATGCAAAGCCTGCTAAAGGACCCCAGGATTCGTGCTATCAAGGAGAGGGATCATTACTGGTTGGCAACCCTTCTTGATCCACGATACAAGGGGAAAGTTGCAGAGCTCATCCTGCCCGCACAGAGGGAGCACAGGATGAAAAAACTTGAGGACGCTCTAAAGCGACACTTGTGTAACACCTTTCCAGGCACTGGTAGATTACCAAGTGCTGACACACGTGCTTCTGAGGCTGCGGATGATCAGAGGAATAGTGGTGAAGGCCAGGGCCGCTTGACTGATGCATTTTTAAATTTTTTTAGTCCTCGACGCCCAGGGACGTCAAATGTAGGCACCCATTGCCAGTGTCTTCACCATATGGTGCAGGACTACCTAGGGGCAAGGGCAGACCTGGATACCTTTCCAGCA
This sequence comes from Leptobrachium leishanense, assembly GCA_009667805.1. Lineage (NCBI taxonomy): Eukaryota > Metazoa > Chordata > Amphibia > Anura > Megophryidae > Leptobrachium > Leptobrachium leishanense. The sequence goes on along the minus strand of CM019067.1, from coordinate 150,935,688 downwards.
GATGATCCACTGGTTTACTGGGTGTTGAGATTGGATCACTGGCCAGAACTTAGCCAATATGCTATGCAGCTACTAGGTTGCCCTTCATCTAGCGTGCTTTCCGAAAGGACGTTCAGTGCCGCTGGAGGTTTTGTCACAGACAAAAGAGTGCGTCTGTCCACCGACTCTGTAGACCGGCTGACAGTTATAAAAATGAATCAGTCCTGGATCAGCAGCTATCAATCCCCTGATGCTGAAGTAATGGAATAGATCGGGGATGTCCTCTTCTGCATTCACAAAACCTCCAGCACTGAACTCTTCCACAATACCACAAAAGGGTTACGGTGTGAAGGCACTTGCTGCCATGAAAGGCACAATATTTGGCTGCACTGATGCCTGTGCCAGATTTATATCATTTTAATTTTTTGAACCGCAGGGTCCAACCCTGCACTCTTCCACAATACCACAGAGGGGTTACAGTATCATGATGGCACTTGCAGGCCTGGCACCAAAAGCACAATATCTGGGTGCACTGACGCCTTGACCAGATTAAAAACTTTTCAATATAGGACCACATGGTCCACCCCTGCATTCTTCCACAATACCACAGAGGGGTTACTGTATGATGATACTTGCTGGCCTGGCACCAAAGGCACAATATCTGGGTGCACTGACGCCCATTACCAGATAAAAAACTTTTCGATATAGGACCACATGTCCTGTCAGGATTGCCACGCTCTGGCCCCTGTCACCCACGCTAACCCCGCACCATGAACAATGCACGTTCCTAGTACTTCTGTGTGTTCCCAGCATCCTAGAACCTCACCTGACCTCACCTTCCCCTGATTATCCCACTATATCAGGAAGCTACGCCCTCCAGAATTCACTTCCACATTGAGGTTCCTGACTGCGATACCTGTTGCCAAAGCTCCCTGATACTTCTTGACAATCTCCTGACTTCTCTGCCAAAGACTCCAAGGACCCTCTGTTATAATCTGGACTTTCATTGCTTCATATACTGGTACCCTCCCATCCAGCTTCCCTTCTGCCCCATCTAGGACCCCCCGTGTACCAGACCCCTTGCTGAACCCTGACTACGCTATTGTCTGTTCCTTGCCTGATTCTATGTTATCGTGTTTATTTACAATAGACACCCTTTGTTATCCTGAACCTGCCTCCATCACTGCATCCTGGGCTCACAACCCCATCCTGCTACACCACCCGCAGTCTACACGTGACAGGTCCACCCCTGCACTCTTCCACAATACCACAGAGGGGTTACTGTATGATGATACTTGCTGGCCTGGCAGGCTTGCACCAAAGGCAGAATATCTGGGTGCACTGATGCCTTAACCAGATGCATATCTTTATAATATAGGACCGCAAGGTTCACCCCTGTATTCTTCCACAATACCACAGAGGGGTTACTGTATGATAGTACTTGCAGGCCTGGCACCAAAAGCACAATATTTGGGTGCACTGCCACTGACGCCTGTATCAGATTCATATCCTCAGAGGGGTTACGGTGTGACGGCACTGTTGGAGACGCTAAAGGACCAATTTTGAAGCCCCTATTGTTACTTTCATCCAAAGCCTGCATAAGTTTCACAATAATTTAGCCCAAAAAATCTGTAAACTTTTTCTGCGTGTACGAAAATGTCTCCTCTTTTCATACAGACTGCCGCCCCAAGCAATTGTTTATGGATAGATTAACCACTTCACTGCTGAGGACGCGCTCAGCGCGTCCTCAGCAGTCCCGCTGGTATGCGGAGGACGCGCTGAGCGCGTCCTCCCATCGGGGTCAGCGTTCGGCCGGGTTCCGGCCGATCGCTGGCCCCTCCGGTGCGGGCTGACATCCTGGATGTCAGCCCGGCATCCGGACCAGCAGCCGCCAGAATTAGGTGTCATCGCGGGGGCGCGATGACACCTAATTCAGGCGCCCCCCCCGCATGTGCGGAGGAGGCGCCTGAAAGGGAGGGGGGGAGGTCCTTCGGACCTCTCTCCCTCCCGATCGGCGGCGCACAGGGGGTTAACCCAGGCATCATTTGGAAGGGCACAGCCTGCCCTTCCAAATGATGCCTGGCATTAACCCCTGGGGAGCTGGATCGCGAATCGGCGCTGAAAAGCGCCGGTTCGCGATCCTTTCCCGGAGCTGGCCGACATCTTGGATGTCGGCCAAGCCTCCGGGAACTCCCCCAGAGGACTGGCGTCATCGTGCGTAGCACGATGACGCCAGTCCTAGACTTAACCCCTAACTGCCACCAACTGTGGAGATAGGGAGTTCCAATGAACTCCCTATCTCCCGATCCGTGGCAGCTAGGGGTTAAATTTTGGTATCGTTGGATCGGCCAGAGCATGGCCGTTCCAACGATACCAAACATGAAAGTGAAAAATTTTGTAAAAAAAAAAAAAAATTAAAAAAAAAAATTAAAAAAAAAAATTAAAAAAAAAAAAAAAAAAAAATTAAAAAAAAAAATAAACACTTTTTTTTAATTTTTTTTGGTTTGTTAATGCAGCAATATTGTTCCCATTTCAATTATAATGTGAACAATGATGCTGCACTAACGATTTTTGTATGCGGTGCGTTTGTTAAAAATAGTGTCATTTTCCCCAAAAAAAATGTAAAACGAGACCCCATCTCTAATTTTTTTAACAAGCGCACCCCATACAAAATATAACCGCAATTGCTCGCATGTTAAAATGTGGAAAAAAACACTTTACACATTGTAAATTATTGAAAATACATATTTTATTGCATTTTTTGTTATAATATACAGACATGACATAACGTATACATATAATAATGACATATTATGAATCTACTGAGTCTGACGGAAAGAACGATATATAATATGTCTGGGTCATATACTAAAATAAGCCTTCAAAACACGTTTAAACATGATGCGCAAAACAGGTAAAAATGACCTCAGCATAGGGGCGGGAAAAGCCTCAGCAGCGAAAGGGTTAAAGGAAAAGCATTTACCGTCATATGAAACGTCATTTTTTTGTTTTTAAGTGTTTCTATACATCCTAGAAATCCGCCACTTCATGGGCAGGTTATGGGGACCTCCTAGGCACGATATTTGAAGGAATTTTTCGTTTTTATTTTTAACCCTTATTTCATGGAAAACTCACTGTCCCTTTTTTAAAAACTTTTTTTAAAACTTTTTGTCCTTGTTTCCTGTCCCCCAGGGCACTACCCGGACCCCCATACACCTTTTATGGCAAATATCTAGCATATATGCCCTCTCGGAGGGCACTCTAAGAACCGAATTTTCAGCCCTATTGACCTGCATGGAGTTCGGGTTCGAACCCGAACATATGGGAAGTTCGGGTTCAGGCCCGAACCGAACTCAGGGGGTGTTCGGTTCATCCCTAGTTCCCACACACAGGGGTCTCGATACTGATGCGAGGCAGTCTTCAATTCCATCTTACCCATCAGGAGTCAGCCTTAGATGGCAGATTCCTGTGGGTGACTGGGACGATTAAGGCAAACCGGTCACCTTTGTCAGTGTATATGCCCCTTCCCCCCGGAGGGCCCCTTTTTGGAGGGCACTGGAGGACCGACTCGTGCAGCTACCAAATAGGGGGGTCTTTGTGGGGGGAGATTTTAATGCGGTCATGGACCCTTACCTAGATGCAGTGAGAAGGCAATTAGCCGTGCTCCACTTTGTCTCTCCAAGACCTTCCGTGGAGTGGTCCAGGGGTCAATCTGTATGATTCCAGGCGGCTGTTTCACCTTAGATGTGACAGATTAGATCCGTATATCTAACGTGATAGGTGTGTGTGTGTGTAATATATATATATTATACATCTATGGCTATCCTATATAGCCAAAGTTTTAATTTTCCACAGTGGCCTGGTGAAGACCTCCGTCTTGAGTAGGTGCTAGTAAGTAATTAAAATGGTTAGCTTCTCCCCCCTGGGAGGGATATAACACTTGGCTGCAAAATGGAATTTCTTTTGACGCAGGACCAGGGTGGAAATAACCCATTTGGTGAACTGACAGGTCGTGTATCGTCTATTCACACCTTTTTGAGTCTTGGCTGCAGACACAGGGGCACCAAGGTGTAAGTGGTCATGCTTTTCAAAGAAGGCAGCACATCCTTTGATCAATAGAGTGCTCTTTGGGAGATGATTGATAGACCAGGGAATTAAAATTAATGAATGAGCGTGCCCAGGAGAGGGGAATTCTGGGAATTGTAGGCAAAGGCTCTACCAGCTAGGAGTCTGTACTTAGAAAAAAGGCAGCCCTAAATATATTCTGAATCAAGCATGAGCTCGGGGCAATATCCTTGGTCAATCGAGAATTGAGGAAATATTGCCAGCTCCTAATAGAACCTCCCTATGGCTGATCGTCTAGCGTATATTGTAAGTAACTAGGATATGCTGTTATTTGTTTGCTGTTTGTGTGTAATGTGTAATTGATTTATCATATCCATCTTTTAACAAATGCACTGTGATAACTTTTTCTATATCATAATAAATATTCCTTATTAAGTTCTGCTTTAGACTGATATTCGACCAATGCTAACTGAAGAGACTGGATTATTGTTTTTTTTTGTTTTAAGCTCGAGTATCTACTAAAATGTGAGTTGCGGTGGCTGGGGACGGTTGGGTAAGCACACAGGGATTGTTGTCTGCGTAGTCATTATTTGGGTCTAGGACAGACAGTGGATTGCGTCTCTCGCTGTAGCGCGCTTAGTGTTCGTGAGAACTGGTGGCAGCATAACGAATAGAGTAAGAAAGTGGGTGTAAGGATTGTGGGAAACGTAGTCGTATTCCGGGACGAGAGTAGCCGGGCAGCGTTGCAACCCTGTGACCACTTAATCACGTTCTACGTGCGAGTCGCGAGCAAAGATGTTGTCGGGATAGTTAGGCACGTGCGCGCGGGGGATTGTTGTCCACGTAGTCATTATTTGGGTCTAGGATAGACAGTGAGTTGCTTAACCCTGCGCCTTACGTAGTGTGCGCGCAGTTGTCGTGACACTAGAGACCGAGACTATTCTTTTTATTTGAATCCCCATGACTCGTACTCTAAATTAGATTTGACTATATTTTCTGCAGTAGGGATAACATTACGACCCTTGTCTCTTCTACCATTCACAAAATATTGTAGTCTGACCATGCCGCAGTAGAGATAGCACTACTGAGGTGGGGAGCATCGGGGTCGGCTGGTGTTTGGCACTTTAATGCTTCCCTCTTCTTTGACCCAGGTTTTGAAAGATACCATGACTCTTCACTTGACGGACGTCTTCGAGCGTAACTTCACTCCGGGCATAGCTACCACCACGGTATGGGAGGCGCACAAGGCGTACATGCGTGGCAAACTAATCGCTGTAGCGTCCCGCCGCAAGTGGGAACGGGCTGCAAAGGTGGCATCCCATCCCTCATGACTAGGGTGGGTGACTTGGAGCGTGAGCATAAAAGGACTGGAGACGCCACCCTGTTGCGGGAGTTGCTGGAGGCTAGGGGGAGTCTTATGTTGCTTTCCCATCAGGTCCAGGCGGCTCTTCAATGGACGGGTCAGAAGTTTTTCGAGAAGAGTAACAAACCTGACACTCTTCTGGCCCGTCGGCTGAAGCAGCAGACCCGGGAGTGTGCGGTGCGCCTTGGCTCTGGAGAATTGACCTCTGATCCCCGTGAAATATCCAGGGCCTTCTACTCCTATTATGTGTCACTCTATAACGGCACTACAGCGATACCTAGCCCAGCAGGGGACATACTTATCCGGGACTTTCTTTCTCGAACCACCTTGCCTTCCTTCAGCCATTCACAGCACATGGACATGGCAGCCCCCATTTTGACAGAGGAGGTATCAGAGGTACTTAAAAGCTGACACTCCTCTAAATCCCCTGGCCCGGACGGATTCTCTGCCGCCTACTTTAAGGGATTACGCCCAGCCCTGCTCCAGCCCATGACCAGACTGTTCAATACTTACATGAAGTTGACGTAGGCCCCATCTTCTGACATGCTCCTGGCCCGCATTGTAGTCATCCCCAAGCCGGGCAAGGACCCGGCGGTATGCCCAAGCTACAGGCCTATCTCTCTGATAAACGTGGACATGATGATTTACGCCAAAATTCGACAGACTTGGCCGATATTTTTTTTTTTTTTTTTATATTGCCGAAGTTATCCATCCCAACCAGGTGGGGTTTGTTCCTGGCATAGAGGCCCCAGATAATATCAGACGGGCCCTTAATCTGATTTTGGTCGCCAGAACCTCGGGCTGCGGCTCTTTTCTCCTCTCTTTAGACGCCGAACTTTCGACCGGGTTGACTGGAACTATTTATGGGCGACTTTGGACTCTTTTGGAATAAGGGACTTTTTGACAGCAATGTGGGCTTTATACGCGGGCCCCAGGACACTGATTGACATGGGGGGGTTCCTCGCAGCCCCCTTCCCTATTTTAAACGGGACCCAACAGGGATGCCCCTTGTCGCCGTTCCTATTCGCTCTCTCTTGAACCCCTGGGAACGTATTTTAGAGATCATCCTAACGTCCGGGAGGTGAGGGGGAAATGCTATAAGCTGTCCCTTTTTCGCTGACGACGTCCTTCTCTCCCTGACTTCGACAATTACTACCCTCCCCAACCTGATGAAGCCCTGAGGGACTTCGGCAAGGTCTCGGGATATAAACTCAATGCGGGTAAGATTGAGGTGCTTGACCTCAACATGACAGAGGGAGAAAAGGCAGTGTTTCGGGATCGGTTCCCTGTTAGATGGTGCTGCTCATCCCTGGGCTCCTTAGGGACCCAGCTGGGATCAACTGTACATGGCAAATTACGGGGTATTGCTTCCTACCCTCCACACAATGCTGTCCGCATGGTCCCATTTACGCCTTTCGTTCTTCGGCCGGATATATATGCGGTCAAGATGACTTCCGAAGCTGCTGTACCTTTTCCGAACACTGACAATTCCTGTTTGCAGGGCGGACCTGACTTTTCTTCAGTCGGCAATCCACTCATTTATTTGGGGAGGTCGTCGGAGTCGGTTACCCAAAAACCTAATGTTTTAGTCCAGACGACACCGGGGGGGGGGCATGGGAGTCCCACACCTTTACTCATAATACAAGTTGGCCCAATTTGTGATGCTCTCTGCGATTAACCCGAGAAGTGGAGCTCCACTCTGGACTTCCCTTGAGCAAGGCATGGGGGGACCAAGGCCACTGTGCACGCTTCAATGGGCCCCTAAAGCCACTTCTCGGATCCTCCACAATAGCCCCACGCTGCAGCATTCACTGCGTCTCTGGAATCTCTATAGCAATGGAGACAGACTGTCCCCTCCGGGCTCGGGCCTCCAACCTTTGTTCTACAACCTGAAGTTCCCAGAGGGTAACCCTCCCAGGGCGTTCGGTTGGTGGCTCGATCCGACATTACGGAAATGCGTAACCTACTTCGGCAGGGTCGCCCGGTCACCCTTAGACATCCAAGGGAGTTGAAAATGTTACCCCCCTCAGACATTCAGAGCCCTCCAACTGCTGCATTTTGTCAGGGGAACTATTGGAGACACCGGACCGCAGATTGACCCTCTACGAGACCTGCTGTCGTCGGATGCATTGAGGGCGAGGCACGATATCCTCGCTCTTTTCCCAAATCCTTGACGCGACCTTCCCGCAGGAGGCACCTTACGTTGCACGATGGGAAGGTGACCTAGGGGACTCTGGATGGTGATGAGTGGGTAGACATTATTGACAGGACCTCCCGGGTCACGATCTGCACCGCGGTTCGCGAGAACTGTTACAAGGTCATGGCTAGGTGGTACATACACCTGTGCCGCCTCACTAAGAAGTGTGCGGGGGCGCAGTCGACTTACATCCCCTCGTCGCCACATCCCCTGAAAAATCTGCATGCGTGGTGGGTCTGCGACATGGTCAGACCTACAGTATATGGATGGAAGCGTTTGGAGATTTGAGCAGGGCTCTAGGGATAAATTTACGTCCAGACCCCTGGACAGCGCTCCTTAACCGCCTGCACCCCGGGGCACACCTCACGCGCGGCAAGCATTCTCTGGTCTCTTGGGTGTGCGCGGTAGTACGCATCTGTTTGGCTAAGACCTGAAAGGGCCCCCTCCCCGCACCAGCTGATAGAGGCCAAAATTTGGCACATAGTTATGACGGAACGCCTGACAGCAGTGGTTCTTGACAGAATGGCTCCCTTTGAGGTGGTTTGGTCACCCTGGCTGACTGTGTTTGCTTTCCCGGCCGCAGCACGTATTGCTTTCTCAGGTTAGAGGAAGATTCAAAGAGGACGGGCCCGCGGATTCACCTCCTCTCCTCCCCCTATAATTTATTTCTCTTTTTTTTTTTTCTCTTCCCCTTTTATTTCTCTCTTTTCCCCCTCGTCTTTTTCTCCTTCCTCCTTCCCCCTTGTTAGAACATGTTGCTCCTATATGTGGTTTTTACTTCCCTACCGACTGAAAGCCATGTTAAGGCTCTTTTTTTAATTTTTTTATATTTTAGTGTCCCCATTTCTTACTTGTTTTTATTTCTATGTTTTAAAAATACTGGAAACACCGGAAACAGGAAATACGTCATCTTTATGCGCATGAAACCACCGAACAGCAGGGCAATTCTGCAACTTTTTACTGCTGGTTTTTGTTCTCTGAATAGAAGAAGCATTGCTTCTCTATGGGAATTTCACTGCCCTCGAACAGGCACCATATGTGCAGGCAATTCGCCAACATTTGGCAAAGTGCCTGCTCTCTGGATAGCTGAATGGCCAGGAAAGGTAACCGTACGCTGAATTTCAACGTTTGGTTACCTTTCAGCCACAATTTGGAGCTCTTTGAATATCCCTGTAAGACTCGCATGTGCAGGATTTAGAGTAAAACTGCATTTGTCCAGAATTTACAGTAATTGGCTTGTTCATTTATGGGGAGTACAGTAAAATGCGCTTTGGCAGCACTGCAGATTACAATGCACATGCCCGGGTTTCATTTTAACGCAAGTCCGGAATTTAGAGTAGTGCTGTGAACAATGGAAAAAGAAACTGTGCACACATATTACCCACTGTTTTTCGGTCTTTCATCGGCACTATATTTTTCCTAAACTGGGACATATTATGGAATTCATATCAGACTGAATTTTTCAACTGAATCAGATGATATTTGAAAAGAAGAAATTCGCCAGAAATCCGCCAATATTAAATAAAAATCAGCCGCAAAAAATAGCTGATAGAATAAAAGTCCTTTATTGAATACATTTATTGTTTAAAATGGCATGGCTGACTATATACAGTGAGTGTTAAAATGGCAAAACATTCGGGACTAAATTAATTCTAAACATATTGGCCTTTTAAGACCTTGATGAGAAAAATAAGATCAAATCTAATTAAAAATAAATTTGTAGGACATGAGGCTGGAAGAAAAATGGGGAAATGCATTATATACATTGCTTATGTTCTATTAATGATGATGATCAATAATAATAGAATCAGCCAGAATCTTTCCATAATATCAAACTTTTTTCAATTCTTAAATTAAATGCAATATCATATTTAGCATTATCAAACAGATATTAAATGTTGTTTAGAATATTTTCCTGCTCACTATCTGTCTGGTTTTGAATTCTGCTTAGAACAGAGAATAACTGTAACAGTAATATCTCCCAGAGGACGATTAAACAGTCATGTTTCTTCCAATGAGTACAATACATGCTTGAAGACTAAATTATATTTATTTTCTTCTCCCTGAGGAGAAAAGGTTTAAGTGGAACAAATCATTCATTGTTTACTTGCAGAGCATATATCTAAATATCCGCAGGCATGTGTTTAAAAACCTGCTTTTACAGATTCAGTTCTTGGAACAAATAAATCAAGTTAAATTTAAGGAGCCAAAATTTGTATTAATGATAAATATAATGGCAAATTATTCAGCCAAAAAAGGTGTATTTAGCTTTTGTTTCATTTTTATTTTTTGTGTTTTTTTTCGTTTATTAAATCTATGTATAAATAGGGCCCTAAATTGGGAAATACTATTTCACTTGTGCTATGTGGAGCATTAATGATTGTGTGAAACTTTGTAATTTACTGTGGGGTCTTGTGCAAATGGTAAAACCCCACTTGCTATTTTGAGTCAAGCTGTATCCTGCATTACTGCTCTACTGAGCTCTATGCTTTGTAGAGGATGGACAATAGGGATGAGCTGTTCGGGTTCGGACGGTTCGGAGTTCGACCCGAACTTTGGCAGTTCGAAAGTTCGCGAATTTCGAACTTTTTGGGCGTGTTCGGTTCGGGTTCGGAAAAAAAAAGAAATTTTGAAAAAAGTATAGAAAATGCTTAAAACAATACAAAAAAATCTAGAAATAAAGAGACTCTTTACTGCAGAATATTATAAGCAACGGTTTATTAGTAGGGATGAGCCGAACACTCCCCGAGTTCGGTTCGAGCCTGAACCCGAACTTCCCATTTGTTCGGGACCGAACTCGAACCCGAACCCCCATGCAAGTCAATGGGGCTGAAAATTCGGTTTTTTAGAGTGCCCTCCAAGAGGGCATATATGCTACATATTTGCCATAAAAGGTGTATGGGGGTCCGGGTAGTGCCCTGGGGGACAGGAAACAAGGACAAAACGTTTTAAAAAAAACGTTTTTAAAGGGACAGTGAGTTTTCCATGAAATAAGGGTTAAAAATAAAAATGAAAAATTCCTTAAAATATTGTGCCTAGGAGGTCCCCATAACCTGCCTGTGAAGTGGCGGATTTCTAGGATGTATAGAAACACTTTAAAACAAATAAATTACGTTTCATATGACGGTAAATGCTTTTCCTTTAATCTATCCATAAACAACTGCTTGGGGCGGCAGCCTGTATGAAAAGACATTTTAGGACGCGCAGAAAAAGTTTAGTGTTCTTTTGGGCTAAATTATTGTGAAACTTATGCAGGCTTTGGATGAAAGTAACAATAGGTGCTTTAAAATTGGGCTTTTAGCGTCGGCAACAGTACCGTCACACCGTAACCCCTCTGAGGATATGAATCTGATACAGGCGTCAATGGCAGTGCACCCAGATATTGTGTCTTTAGTGCCAGGCATGCAAGTACTATCATACAGTAACCCCTCTGTGGTATTGTGGAAGAGTGCAGGGGTGGACCATGCGGTCCTATATTGAAAAGTGTTTTTTTTATCTGTTAATGGGCGTCAGTGCACCCAGATATTGTGCCTTTAATGCCAGGCCAGCAAGTTTCATCATACAGTAACCCCTCTGTGGTATTGTGGAGAAGTGCAGGGGTGGACCATGTGGTCCTATATTGAAAAGATATGCATCTGGTTAAGGCGTCAGTGCACCCAGATATTGTGCCTTTGGTGCCAGGCCAGCAAGTATCATCATACAGTAACCCCTCTGTGGTATTGTGGAAGAGTGCAGGGGTGGACCATGTGGTCCTATATTGAAAAGTTTTTTTGTTTTTTTTTTAATGGGCGTCAGTGCAGCCAGATATTGTGCCTTTCATGGCAGCAAGTGCCTTCACACCGTAACCCTTTTGTGGTATTGTGGAAGAGTTCAGTGCTGGAGGTTTTGTGAATGCAGAAGAGGACATCCCCTATCTATTCCATTACTTAAGCATTAGGGGATTGATAGCTGCTGATCCAGGACTGATTCATTTTTATAAATGTCAGCCGGTCTACAGAGTCGGTGGACAGACGCACTCTTTTGTCTGTGACAAAACCTCCAGCGGCACTGAACGTCCTTTCGGAAAGCGCGCTAGATGAAGGGCAACCTAGTAGCTGCATAGCATATTGGCTAAGTTCTGGCCAGTGATCCAATCTCAACACCCAGTAAGCCAGTGGATCATCTGCTGGAAAGGTATCCAGGTCTGCCCTTGGCCCTAGGTAGTCCTGCACCATATGGTGAAGACGCTGGCAATGGGTGCCTACATTTGACGTCCCTGGGCGTCGAGGACTAAAAACATTTAAAAATGCATCAGTCAAGCGGCCCTGGCCTTCACCACTATTCCTCTGATCATCCGCAGCCTCAGAAGCACGTGTGTCAGCACTTGGTAATCTACCAGTGCCTGGAAAGGTGTTACACAAGTGTCGCTTTAGAGCGTCCTCAAGTTTTTTCATCCTGTGCTCCCTCTGTGCGGGCAGGATGAGCTCTGCAACTTTCCCCTTGTATCGTGGATCAAGAAGGGTTGCCAACCAGTAATGATCCCTCTCCTTGATAGCACGAATCCTGGGGTCCTTTAGCAGGCTTTGCATCATTAGGGAGCCCATGCAGCGTAGGTTGGAGGTGGCATTAGCTGCCGAGTCTTCCTGGTCAATGAGGATGACCGTATCGTGCACTTACTCCTCCCAGCCACGCACAAGCCCTTCTGTTTCTGGGCACACAAAACCCTGCCTTGAGGAATCCCCAACTTCAATGCCCCCCACTACTTAAATAGTCCTCCTCCTCATCCTCCTCCTGTCTAATCTGAGTAGGACCCGCTGGAATGCTATATGCGGAAAGACTGGGGCCTTGAGAGCTAGGGAAGGCCTCCTCTTCCTCCCGCTGCTCTGCCTCTAGAGCCACATCTATAATTCCCCGCAGAGTGTGCTCCAGCAGGAACACTAAAGGAATTGTGTCACTGATGCATGCACTGTCCCTGCTCACCATCCTCGTTGCCTCCTCAAATGGTGACAGTACAGTGCATGCATCCTTGATCACAGCCACTGTGGGGGGGAAAAAAAACAATTTGACCTGAACCTGTCCTTGTGCCATACTCACACAGGTACTCGTTGATGGCCCTCTGCTGCTTGTGCAGACGCTGCAGCATTGCTAATGTTGAATTCCACCTGGTGGGCATGTCACAGATCAGACAGTTTGTGGGAAGGTGGAATTCTCTTTGAATTTCTGCCAGGCAAACGCTTGCTGGGAATGACCGTCTGAAGTGGCTGCAGACTTTTCTGGCCTGGATGAGAAGCTCTGGCAGCCCTGGGTACTTGGTTAGGAAACGCTGTACCACCAGATTTAGGACGTGTGCTAGGCATGGTACATGCGTCAATTTACCCTTGCGTAGGGCGGAGAGAAGGTTGCTGCCATTATCGCAGACGATCATTCCCAGCTCAAGCTGGCGTGGTGTTAACCATCTCTGCACCTGCCCCTGCAGAGCTGACAAAATTTCTGACCCGGTGTGGCTCCTGTCCCCTAAACAAACCAGCTCAAGCACAGTATGGCATATTTTTGCTTGAGCCATTGCGTAGACCCTGTCAGGCGTCGGTTTAACTGCCACTTCGCCAGAGACAGAGAAGGAGGAGGAGGAGGAAGAGGTGGTGGTGGTGGAGCAGACAGACCTCATACAAGCAGCTTTCTGGAGGCGTGGTGGATGAACAAGCTCCAGCACAGAGCCCCGTCTTGGATCCCTCCCAGCTGCAATCAGAGTTACCCAGTGTGCCGTGAAGGAAATGTAACGACCCTGTCCATGCTTGCTGGACCACGTGTCTAAAGTCACATGCACCTTGCTGCTGACTGCCTTTCCCAATGACTGGATAACATTGTCTTCCACGTGCTGGTATAGTGCTGGAATGGCCTTGCGTGAAAAGTAATGGCGTTTTGGAACCTGCCACTGTGGTACAGCGCATTCAGCAAATTCATGGAAGGGAGCAGAGTCCACCAGCTGGAAAGGCAGCAGCTGCAATGCAAGTAATTTTGCTAAGTTGGCATTAAGATGCTGTGCTTGCGGATGGTTGGGACTATATTTTTTCTTTCGCTGCAGCAGCTGCGGCAACGTAATCTGACTGTGTAAATCTTCAGCTACTGGGATGATGTCACATTGTGAGGAAGGACCTGCTGGTACATCCATTACTGTAGCATCATCCCTGTCGGTGGAGGTTGTAGGCAATTGCATGGCAGGACATACAGTGTGGGTAGAGACAGATGAGGAGGAGGAGGACCTACACAAAGTTTTGCCCCAACGGGATGTGTGGCACTTGTTCATATGTCGCCTCAAGCACGTGGTACCCAAGTGTCCTGTGTTGATCCCACACTTCAGCCTCCTCTGACATAGATTACAAATAGCAACGCTGGGGTCTGCTGCACAGTTCTTAAAGAACTCCCAGACAGCAGATTTCCTGCATGTGTTCTTTGAGACAACAGCGCTCTGCACCGGAGCAGCTCTGACATGTGCTGCCTTGGACTGGCTAGTGCTACGGTTGGTCACAGAGGATGTTGTGCCTCGTGTTTGCTGTGCCTCCTCCTCCTCCCCCTCTTCCTCACTTGATTCCTCAGTTCGATCGGGCACCCAGGTGGAGTCAAGGACCTCATCATCATCAATGTCATCTTCACCCCCTATCTCCTCGTCACTGAAGCCAACTTGGCAGTATGCTGCAGCTGCTGGGGCAACATGAGTGCCAGTTATTTGTGTGTCATCACTGGCACCCCCTTCCTCTAGGTTGATTATACTCCCTTGCTCAACCTCAGAGATTGAATCAGAGCACTGTACTTGCTGCGCATCCTCAAGCAGCATGTCACTCTCATTGCAGTCAAACAATTCAGCTGACTCCTCTGTGTGTGATAGCGAGGCTACGGCAGGAGTAGCTGTGGACATGGAGGCTGCATTAGATGCTTTGGCAGCTGAGGTGGACTGTAAAGCACTAGAAGCCTGGCTGGCAGAGGACTCGGAGGATGAGGATGGCCTGGTTAGCCAACCCACCAAGTCCTCTGTATGTTGCTGCTGCTTAAGATGGCCAGCACCAGTTAGAAAGGACAAGCGTGCCCCTGCAGAGGATGCACCACGTCCACCACGACCAGAGACACAGCCTCCCGACACAGTGGCTGCTTGCCCTCTTATCTGTGGCTGGGAGCGTCTGCCTGTCCTTTTTGTTCTTTCAGACATGGTGAGTGATATATAGATTAATATATACAGAACTCTGATTCAACTCTGGTATAAAGATTTAAATAACTCTGGTATAACTCAGTGAGACACACTGATAGCTGGCAGCCAGTGACAAGAGACAGATCACCTTAATTCACAAATGTTTTAAATAAATTAGTGAGCCCCAAAATACAGCGTGGTACTGTATGTATGACGAGACACAGATCACCTTAATTCCCAAGTGTTTTAAAGAAATTAGTGAGCCCCAAAATACAGCGTGGTACTGTTTGTATGACGAGACACAGATCACCTTAATTCCCAAGTGTTTTAAAGAAATTAGTGAGCCCCAAAAAAAATTGCTGGCTGTGTGACGAGACACAGAAGATCACCTTAATTCCCAAGTGTTTTAAAGAAATTAGTGAGCCCCAAAAAGATTTGCTGGCACAGTGACAAGACCCAGAAAATCACCTCAATTCACAAATGTTTGAAATAAAGTTGTAAACCCCAAAAAAACTTGCTGGCACAGTGACCAGACACACATCACCTAAATTCCCTGATATTTGGTCAAAATGAGACCCCCCCAGACCCCCCCCAGTAGCGTGGCAGACCGGCAGTAACAACACACACAACTATCTTCTTTGAAATCTCCTCTGAAATGCGTGCAGAATCGGCGCGTTGAAACCTTATATAGTGTGCTGCGGGACTTAGCTCTGTGAGCCCATGATTGGGCAAAATTTGCCCATAGTGTTCAACCAGTCTTGCACCAGACCTGTGGTCAGGTGCAAGGCTGTAGCCAATTACGAGATTCAGGCAGTGGGAAAATACATTGTGGTCCATTGTGGTCGAACATGCAGCGAACACCCGGAAATGTTCGGGGTTCGCGATCCGCCTGAACAGGCTAAGTTCGGGTCGAACCCCGAACCGTCTGAACCCGAACAGCTCATCCCTATTTATTAGATATTGAATTAAAAACTAATGTGTACGTGGAAAGATTATCAACTCTAAATGACCTCTGTTCACAAACGGGCATAACACCAGGTGTTTTTAGTCTGGTAATCAATTTGATACATTGTACAATATAGTGAGGGGGTGGGGTGGTGTCTGCTTCTGATTGAGATTTGAGAATTAATTTCCCTAAAACATCCTAAAATGCTGCATTTAACCCTTTCGCTGCTGAGGCTTTTCACACCTCTGTGCTGAGGTCATTTTTACCGCTTTCGCTCATCATGTTTAACCGCGTTTTGTAGCCATACTTTGATATATGACTCAGACATATTATATATCGTTCTTTCCGGCAGACTTGGCAGATTCATAATATGTCATTATTATATGTATACGTTATGTCATGTCTGTATATTATAACAAAAAATTCAATAAAATTTGAATTTTCAATAATTTATTATGTGTAAAGTGTTTTTTTTCACATTTTAACATGCGATCATTTGCGGTTATATTTTGTATGGGGTGCACTTGTTCAAAAAAATTGAAATGGGGTCTCGTTAAATTTTTTTTTTTTCGGGGAAAATTTTGCTTTTTTTAACAAACGCACCGCATACAAAAATCGTTAGTGCAGCATTTTTGTTCACATTATAATTGAAATGGGAACAATATTGCTGCATTAACAAAACAAAAACAAAAAAAACCGAAATTAAATATTTTTATTTTTTATTTTTTTAATAAACATTTTTCATGCTCATGTTTAGTATCCTTGGAAAGGCCATGCTCTGGCCGATCCAACGATATCAAATATTAACCCCTAGCTGCCATTTATCGGGAGATAAGGGGTTCATTGGAACCCCCTATCTCCACCATTGGTGGCAGCTAGGGGTTAACTCCAGGACTGGCGTCATCGTGCTATGCATGATGACGCCAGTCCTCAGGGGGAGTTCCTGGAGGCTTGGCCGACATCCAAGATGTCGGCCAGCTCCAGGAGAGGATCACGATCCGGCGCTTTTCAGCGCCGATTCGTGATCCGGCTCCCCAGGGGTTAATCACAGCCACCATTTGGAAGGGCAGGCTGTGCCCTTCCAAACGGTGGCTGGATTAACCCTCTGCCCCCCGGCGATCGGGAGGGAGAGAGGTCTGAAGGACCTCCCCCCTCCCTTTCAGGCGCTTCCTCCGCACATGCGGGGGGGGGGGGCGCCTGAATTAGATGTCATCTAATTGGAATCTGGCGGATTGCTGCCTCCTGTGCATGGACGCGCTCAGCGCTCAGCGCGTCCATAGCATAGGAGAACCACTTGGCTGGACGCGCTGAGCGCGTCCATTGCAGCCAAGTGGTTAACTGGTGTTTGAAAAAAATCTAAAGCAATGTTATTTTTCACCTCGGGATTAAACATTCACAGGGTTATTCAGAGAGCGGTGAAAAGCAGGAGATTAACTGGAGAAGTGAAAATTCTAGGTCAAAATAGCCAAACCAGAAAAATTCTCCCATTTAACTCACTTTCCAAATTGGCTATTTGGTCTAGATTGTTCTCTTCTCCTGCCAGTTCTCCTGGCTTTCACCTCTCTCTCGGGGTTGTTCAGAGAAAGGTGAAAACCAGGAGAATGGCAGGAAAAGAGAACAATCTGGACCAAATAGCCGATTTGGAAAGTGAGATAAGGCTAGGGTCAGACTAACGCATTTTTCGCAGCGACCGTCATAAAGTGCGTCCGAACGCATTGCCGTATCTTTTCACGGACTGCGCGAAAACGGTCATACGATGCGCATTTTTGTGCGTGATTTTTTATGGATCCAAACCAGGAAACTTTGGGTGTCTGGACGTTATGTTGGCCGGACATGAGCAGGGTCTGACGTCTCCAAATCACGCACACACGCCGCTAGTGGACGCAGCGCACTCTGTACGTCCGTACTAGCGGTTCTGCTTTCTCGAAAAAATGCGTTCATTTTCCACTTGCGTTGCGCAGCCGGACTTTCGTGCGACCGTACTTCGTATATTGGCCGTCATTGCCCGTCATTTGCTAGTGCGGCCGTGATTAAGTGCGCCTAAACGCACGTTAAAAATTCGCTAGTCTGACCCTAGCCTAAATGGGAGAATTTTTCTGGTTTGGCTATTTTGACCTAGAATTTTCCATTCTCCAGTCATTCTCCTGCTCTTCACCACTCTCTGAATAACCCTGACAGGGTTATTCAGAGAAAGGTGAAACTCAGGAGAATGACTGGAGAATGGAAAATTCTAGGTCAAAATAGCCGAACCAGAAAAATTCTTCCATTTATCTCACTTTCCAAATCGGCTTTTTGGTCTAGAAGTTTCCATTCTCCTGCTTTTCACCGCCAAAAAATCTGTAAACTTTTTCTGCGTGTCCGAAAATGTCTCCTCTTTTCATACAGACTGCCGCCCCAAGCAGTTGTTTATGGATAGATTAAAGGAAAAGCATTTACCGTCATTTAAATTGTCATTTTTTGTTTTTGACATATTTCTATACATCCTAGAAATCCGCCACTTCACGGGCAGGTTATGGGGACCTCCTAGGCACGAAATTTGAAGGAATTTTTCGTTTTTATTTTTAACCCTTATTTCATGGAAAACTCACTGTCCCATTAAAAACTTCTCTTTTTTTTAAACTTTTTGTCCTTGTTTCCTGTCCCCCAGGGCACTACCCGGACCCCCATACACCTTTTATGGCAAATATGTAGCATATATGCCCTTTTGGAGGGCACTCTAAAAAACCAAATTTTCAGCCCCATTGACTTGCATGGGGGTTCGGGTTCGGTCCTGAACAAATGGGAAGTTCGGGTTCGGGCTCGAACCGAACTCGGGGGGTGTTCGGCTCATCCCTAATGGACAATTGTATATATAGAAGAACAATGAGTGCGTCCAAGTCACTCCCATACATAGGTAAACTAAAAATACCCCTTAACCCATTGTCCAGTTGTCCTGTGATTTAGCGAAGGAGAGGGCTAACTATTTAATACAGTAAATCTAAAACCTGTACCTGTAAACACTACAATATAGAGGCTCCTCATTCCTCTATTTTAGGTGGAAGGACATTGAAAGACTGTTTATCTAACTCATTCCTAAACCCTGGTAAATAGTGTCATGTAATTTTTTTTATAGGGAAACACTTGGGAATATGTATACAAAAAGCACAGTTACATACCCATACTTATCAAACAAACACCGTACACGTGCACACTGTTTAATTGCAAAATGTTGCAATGTGACAATGTTCCTACTTTACATAGACCTTTTGTAGATTCATGAAGAAGGGGAGCACACGGAAAGAGCTGTTCTGCAACATGGAGATTTTTCATGATCGAAATCAATTTCAAGAGCAAGCACAGGCAGCTCATTTGTGTTCTCACCTTGACTAAAGGGGTTATTCTAAGAGGGCTGAATTTGCCGCCAAATTGCACCGAACGGTGAATTTCCCCGTACGGTGCAATTTCGTGGCAATTCGGCTATTCAAAAAGCTGACAATTCCCCAAATATTGGTGAATTGCCAGCGAAATATGGTGACTTTCGGCAGCAGTGAAATTCCCCATGGAGAAGCATTGGTTAATCTATTCAGAAAACACCGAACAGCAGAGAAAAGTTGGTGAAATGCCCAGATTTTCGGTGGCTTCATTCGACAGGTTTAAACAGGCGAATCCCATAGGTTTCAATGAAAAAAAAAAATCCCTGTTTTTATGAAATATTTATTGAATCATTTATTCTTTTCCTTTGCAGCTAAAAGTTTATTAACATTTTTTTTTAGAAATTTCTTTAGGCATATTTCTGGATTTTTTTCGGTGGAATTTTTGATCCCGATTAATTTATTTATTTTTCTTTTTATTAAATGGTGTTTTTATTATTCTGTAACAGACCTTTTTTTGTTATTCATAAGAGCTTATATATTTTGACGCACTAGAGATTTTTTTTGCTTTTGTAGCGTTCACTCCCGGAGGAGCCGCTGAATTTAACCTCGGGTTAGTCGCCCCGCACTAGGGAATAAATATACACCAGCACTGTTGTGGATTTTATAGATTATATACTTTACTGATCCCAATAAAGCGGCATATATAATGTGAATACGGTATATAAACGACAGGATTTCGTAATGCGAGAAAAACACGCGGCGGCAAAAGGAAAGTTTAACCCCTTCGTTTCTGGAGTGTAAGTCCCGCAAAAGTAATGTCCCAAAAAGGTGTGTGTCTATGCGATTCAGGTACCCGGGTACTATATTCAACTGGCCAGTGAATGGATTGAGCAATTCTTCGACTAGTCACGTTGGGGCCCTGTAGATTTAAACAATACTGCAGCGTGCTTTGTTTAAACTTGGACTGTGGCCTGGAAGGTCTCTCACCCATCCGCTGGACAATCTGTTCCGCTGTCCGATCAAGGATCTCTCTCCGCTTGATTATACTGGAACTCTGTGCCACCGGATCCGTTTCTCCTGCTTGTCCGATTTTGGTAACGAGAATTACGGCCTACCGCCTGCACTCCCAGTGGATCATTGCGATCTCCTTACTCGGGGTCCAAACCGGAACGTTGTGTCTGCGCAAAACCTCTCAGCGATGTGTGGATAGGTCTCCGCCAGCACTGTCTGATTCTCAGCACCCGCAAGGCAGCTCCTGCTCTCCGGCCTGGTCTCAATCTCTGGCAGTCTCACGTGCGTCTTCCACCTTTCGTCGCTCGGCTCACACTGGCTCTCCTTCGCACGAGGCTGCGGATATCCTTCACTCTCTCCCACCCACTTCCTGTCCCTGCCGCAAAGCATGATGGAAAACGTAGTCCCGTTGTGTCCAGTATACTTTACATTGCGCTGGTCTCCCTCTGGTGGCCAAACCCGAGCAATACATCAACAGAGTTTTTAAACAGCGCTACACTTTATTTTTAAACGCGTGTTTTTTTTTGTTTTTTTCCTTCCTTACTCGTGTTCTGCACCTGGTCAGGTTTTTTTTAAGTGGCTGATCAGCTTTTTCCAGCTGTATGTTTGGCAGCTATTTGGCTGCGTTTTGTGGGCTTTGCGGCTGCGTTTGCCAGTTTATTTTGATTGATTGTCATTTTTCGGCTGTTTTATTGGATATGTTCGATGGTGAATTGCAGGTCCGGTATATGGGTCCCACCTGGGCTCATGCCAGGTGCCCCTGTGACCCTGGCTTCTACAGAAGTCCAAACAATATATAGCTCTATTAAATAAACAGACATGGGGTTTACTGAATCTCACTATTTCACTTTGTTGAGTTCCTCTCTACAGTGTCTATTTCCTGAAGAGTTTTATTAAATCTAGCTTGTTGTGCTTGAATATGACTGTTGGACAGCTATGTCATCAATTGGACATGACCCATGCCAGTTATTCTTATTGTATCACTGCCATGCATTTTTGCTGACTTTTAACGTTGGAAGGTAGATTCCTCATGAGTTATTTTTGCACCGTGATCTCACTCATGGTACTTGATTTCCAGGATTTAAGAAAACAAGTATCAAGTAAAATGGTCACCGGTGCTGATGCAGGTTATGTGATATAATTTTGACTTCTCTGAACATGGTGCCGTTGTTCCAGTTTACAAAGACAATTTAAAAACTCAGTTCATATTAATTCAGTTTTACAAGAATTGAATGTTTTTTTCTTTGCTTTTCCTAAGCCACTCGCAAGTATGCATGTGTTTTTAATCTAGGTCACCACGATACAGATATAATCTTATTTGCATAATACATAGACTTATTTTAGCCAAAGAAAAAATAAACAGGCCTAAAATATTATATATAGCAAGAGAAAATAAGATATATTTTGCAAAAATTTCACCTGATGTCTATTTGTGTAATTCTTTTAAGATGTTCTAACTCAATAGATTGTGTGTTTGACAAAAAATGTTATGCTTTGTTGCTGGTTTTAGTAAATAAAAACATGGGCACGTTTTATATATTTTATAATTAAATATAATCTATTGTTTTATTTCAAAAGAGTAGCGAAAGATATCAACTTGCATAAGTTTACATTTGATCACTAAACATTAGGATATTTGACAATGGCAATCGACTGTAAACTGCAGCGGGTAGGGAGGATGTGGTGCATGTAAAGTCATTCATTATGATATAATTACTAAAGATAAAATATTACTTTAAGGACAGACATTAATCTCATCGGTTGTTGGACAGATTGGTAATAATGGAAATTAAAGGTAATGTGATCACAACAAATTGAGCAATTTCATTTGCAGATTGAAATATCAAGAGACGAGATACATAGGAGACTAATAAGTCTGATATTCTGCGTTTTGCAAATGTCACAAAGATGTTTAAAATCAACAAGAAGTTTATTGACCAATTTATTTCAATTTGTATACTAACCTATAATATATTTTGAACATTTGTAATCTAGTGTTACTTATTAATCAAATCTGAGACTTTAGCAATAGCATTTGGCAATTCCAACCTAGCTATCAATCCATGAATCATGGAGTTTGAAATCTAAACACTAGAGCCTTCTTTTTAAATGAAAATTACCAGGCAGCATCCCTTAGGATCAACCATATTTGTTTTATGTTGAAATGAAGACTGGATTGGCCATGATAATAAATTAACATATCATGAAATATGTCTTTGCAAAATAACTTTGCTTTTCTTGAGATCGTATTTCTATAGGGTTATTCAAAGAATTTCCCTGTACGGTGCAATTACGTGGCAATTCAGCTATTCAAAAAGCTGGCGATTTGCAAATATTGGCGAATTGCCAGCAAAATATGGTGCAATTCGGCGGCAGTGAAATTCCTCCTAGAGAAGTAATTGTTAATCTATTTCGAGAATGCCGAAACAGCAGAGAAAAGTTGGCGAAATGCCCAAATTTTCACTGATTCAGTTCGACAGGTTTAAGTTAAACATAGGGAGAGCAAAGTACTGTAAGCTCGCGCCAATATGGATGCGCTAACAGATTTTTTTAACCCATTAGCGATTAGGCGGTGATCTGGCCTTAACACTATCACCTCAATTAACCTACCAAAATTGAGTTAATTCTGTTTTGCAAGTGTGAGTAGGGAACCCATGTGGAAAAACAAAATGTTTTGTTCTATAGCTCTCCAGTCCAGTCACTCTGTATTATTGTAAACAAGCTGAAAATAGCAGCCACAAGCCTCCCTTTAGCAAAACGTGCAAAAACATTGCTGCTGCATTACAACATCCAGTGAGAGGGTAGACTACAGGAAAAGCTCTGGGGTCACTCTCTGCTGTACTAGGATAATTACTGGAAATCTCTGTATAGTACAGATACAAGGTGTTTACTGTAATTTTCATATATAGGCACTATGCCACAGATATAAAGATTAGATCTTATTTGTATTTTATGGACACTTAAATTGCTAATCTCTTAATGATCACTACAAATCCCAAAAACACAGGACATCGACCTTTTTTAATTATTTAATCATTTATTATTGGATCAGGTTTATCTTTATCACATTTAACTGTATTTGACACAAAGGCAGTTTCTGGTTTGTATGCTAATAATACAGACCCAGTGTGAAATTGTGAAAGAAATTTCATTCTAACAATATTTCTGTAAAGGACAATTGAATACATGGAAAATTAAAAATTTGACCAGTTACACTATTTTAATATGATAAACATTTTTCCAACAAAAAGCACTTGGTAGTGATGGGGTTAAGAAATGTACAAACAAAGTCTAAATACCCAAATATGTCATTGTATGCCATATTCCTGGTGGAAAACATGGATTCAAAAGTAAATGCCTTGCCACCACCTAGTCTGACAGTTTTTACATTCCTTGTATTGAAATTCTCCAATATTTCTCAGTCATTTTCAAATAAGATTCTGTGTTTAATTAATACCCACACCACTGAGTTCTCAAGTTAAACACCACCACATCTCTGTCTTCTATCTTGGCCTTATAGTTGTACACTGTGGAATGAATGTTTCACATTTGAAGAAAATTAAAAATAAAATGATGGCAGTGATTTCTAGGAATACATCTGGTGGAACAGGGCAGGGATTGTAATACAGTTTTATGATCATGCTTTCTAGTAATGTGTACTTCTTTCAATAACCAACAATAATGCCACATTAGCAGATTAATGAATAAACACAAATCTACATTTAGCTAAATCTACTTAAATAGGAGGATTTGTGTTGTATGGAGTTATTATAGTTGGAACCTGGATCTGATAATAACATTTTCCCTGCTGCTTATAAAACAGAAAGTAGTAACCATTTATAACACTTTCATTGGATCATTGCATACAGGACTGTACAGATTCCAGTACCACAGCATGATGGAACACATTTTTTTCACAATACATACAGGGTTATTCAAAGAGCTCCGAATTGCTTGAGAAAGGTAACCGAATGCTGAAAATCAGCGTTCGGTTACCTTTCCTGGCCATTCGGCTATCCAGAGAGCAGGCAATTCGCCAAATCCTGGCGAATTGCCTGAACATACGGTGCCTGTTCGGTGGCTGTTCGAGGGCAGTGAAATCCCCATAAAAAAGCACTGCTTCGGCTATTCAGAGAACAAAAACCAGCAGTGAAAGGTTCCCCTAATGCCCTGTCATTCGGTGGTTTAATTCGGCAAGTTTATTCAGGAGAATCCCATAGGCTTCAATGTTAAAAATATTCCCGTTTTAATTCAATATCTAATAAACCGTTCATTATAAAATTCTGCAGTAAAGAGTCTCTTTACTTATAGATTTTTTTTTAAGCATTTTTTTTAATATTTTTTTAAAGTTTACTTATTTTTTCTGTAACAGCCCTTTTTATTATCATTCATTGGATCTCATATGTAAATTTCAGACATTTCCGCTCAGTAGTTTCTTTGCAAACAGCGTTTCACTTTTCAATCATTCACACAAACTGTTTTGCTAATTTATTCACTGCCTCGTCTGCGGTGTCGGCTGCTTCGCTGCTTGTGATTGGCTCCTGCTCGGGTTTTTTTCGACGGGTTAATCCAGATGTTTTTGCAGGTTTTCGGTGGGTTTTGCGGCAGCTTTTCCCTGCAATTCGGGGACCCTGTGGTGCTTGCTGAATACACCGCAGGGTCACCGAAATGGGATCGGCAAAAGGAACCGAATTGAAGAGAATGAAAAGTCACCGAACGTGCGGTGACTTTTCGAATCTCTTTGAATAACCCTAATAGTCATTTTTGGAGTATAAACAATGGCAGTATTCGTCCCAGAAACCAGTGCACATAATGCTATAGCATATGAAAATTTATTCTGTAGTACAGCTTTATTTTTTTATTTAGGTTGTAGTTTTTATTACAATATATGGATTTATGCTGCTGTCAGAATGGAAAAAAAACTATTGGAGCATAACACCGTTCTAATTATAATGTAGTTTTGCGTATTTAAAAGAAGTGACACATTTTGCAATTGGAGATGGTAGAACAATGCTAAACTTTTATTTACTAATTTGAGACTTGTACCCCGTTTTTGCTCTGGCCAAGAATTGAGGCCATCAGGAAGTAGACATGTGTCATGCAAGTAGATAGGTGTTGCCTCTAGTAATTTTATCCTATGTTTTAATACAAAAGGTATAACATTTTATAACTTGATCTGTGTTCGACTGTCGCTTTTAATACAATTTCAAAGAGTCTATATAAGAGCTTAGGAGCTCTAGTTGATGATCAGTTGCATCGTTGATGCTAATATACTGACCCAATATGTAACCGTTAGTGCTAGACGTTTAAGGTATGGCATCAATAATCCAATCCTGGCGCTAAACTGGAGTAAAAATTTTTGCGCTTTGCAGCTTGCGCGAGTTTACTGTACTTAAGAATCTCCTATACGTAACATGGAGTGCAATATTTTTTTAGCGTCTCAACAAAGTAAAGTATTAAGTGCTGACACCATTTTTTTTTTCTTGTTTTTTTTCTTTCAAATATCTAATAAACCGTTTAGACTTTTTACTGCAGATTAAAAGAATATTTAGGATATTTTTCGGCAAAAAAACATTTCTGATTATTTTATTTTTTCTCTAACACACCTTTTTTATTAGCATTCATTGGATCATCTATGTTAATTCCACACATTTTCGTTAAGTAGTTTTTTTTGCAAACAGCGTTTCAATTTTGACATTTTCAATAAAAAAAATTTTTTAACCCCGTTAGTGTTCAGCGTGTTTTCTTTTGCAGCAGTTTGACGTGATCCAATACTTCGGATTGTATCGGCTGCGTTTTTGCAGCAGATTTTTTGATCCGTTCCCTGAACTCCAGGGACCCTACGGTGAAGGCTGAATTCCCCGCAAGGTCATGGAATTTGATTCCTCGAAGTGCGGGGAACGAAAGGGCACCGACATGTGGGCGACATCTCGGTGCTCTCTGAATAAACACTTAAAGAAATAAATTTTGTCTTTTTGAGCTTTAACCTGTTCACTGCGGGAGATGCACTCAGATATATACGAGACCTGTGTATCTGAATGTTACACCACACAGGGTCAAGTAAGGGGTCATTTGATAGGTCAGAGTCTCAGTCTGGCCTTTCCAACGATATCAAATATGACCATGTAATTTGTACAAATAAAACAAATTGTATGGCAATTTTGCTTTTTCTCAGTTCTAAGGCAGTGGCCTATGTGCTTTTTGTGGAAAAAACAAAACAATGCTGCTGCACTAACTCACCTAGGGCCCTATTACAATCTTCACGTTAAAATGCTCGCGCAACGCATGAATTTGTGCGCCCAGCGTTAAACATTAACGCGTGTAAATCACCGCTGGAATTCCAATCCTCGCACATTTTTTTCATCCGTCGAGCAATAACGTGCGTAAAACGAACGCGCACAAATGCTGCGCAGTAATGTTGCGTGCAGAAATCGGTGTGCGGACAGTTTTTTTTTTCACGCAATTCAGCCAATCAGAATTAAGAACCACAATTATCTTACGTTAGATTGACTTTGACCGGCATTCGGACAGGCCCCTGAAGCTCTCCGCTTTCATACCTTCCTGAGCGACACCGGTCAAGTTTACGTGCGTGCGCTCGTTGGAAGACCCCCAGCCGCGATCACGTGGGAGTCCCATGTGATCACGGCTGGGGGCCTTCCAATGAGCGCACGCATGAAGACTTTGCCGGCGTCGCTCAAGAAGGTAAATATGAACGCGAAGAGCTCAGGGGCCTGTCCGAATGTCGCTAGGGAAGCTGTCCGAATGCTCTGTCTGGTCTGGGGTCTGTATATGTGTGATATATACACATACACACACAGAGCTGGGGGGCATAACCCATGAGCGCTGGGGGGTCATAACCCATGAGCGCTGGGGGGCATAATCCATGAGAGCTGGGGGGCATAACCCATGAGAGCTGGGGGGCATAACCCATGAGAGCTGGGGGCATAACCCATGAGAGCTGGGGGCATTTTTATATGAGGTCTGTTCTTATTGGAAAGCGTTCACATAACATAAAATAAAAGTATCGGTACTCTGTATCTGCGTACTTGAAAAAAAAGTATCGGTACTCGTACTCGGTCTTAAAGTGGTATCTGTGCATCCCTAGAATTTGTTAATGATACAATAATTCAATGATCTTGGAAATGATCTGATGTCCTAAATAACATGCATCACACCTGCCCTATTCAGCATCATATTGATTATATGATACACCGATGTAGATATTCCCTAGGCGATCCCATACAGCAATAATGGAAGGTGCTAAATACATTGCATATTCGTAAAGAGTAAATGTAAAATATAAAAAACCTGAACCCCCCCCCCGCGAGACCAACATACTCAGGGATCCAGTTGAATTTCAGTCTACATAGATCTTCAATTGCAGCCATTAGTAGTAGGGACTCCTTTTCTGACACACAATCAATATACTCCAAACACTGGAAGATCTGGAATAGTGTGAAGATTATTATTTGACCCCTGGTTACCAGCAACAGAAGATCTCTTCATAGTACTATGCCACACGAGAAAGTCATTAATGCTGCAAGGTTCTATTTTGAATCTTCGGGCCTATTTTTACCAGAACAAATACAAATACAGTTTATACTTTCAAGCATAAAGCTATTTTTGGGGAACAATTTATTTTGGTTTAACGGCACATATTACCTACAGGAGGTAGGTACAAAACTAGGTACAAAAATTCGCCCATAGTTATGTCAATTTATTGCAGACTGGGAATGAACATGGAATGGAAAAATAATTTGGTCTTCAATACATTGTCAATATATCTTTTATATTTCTGGAAGGGAGAAGAAGAGCATAAAAAACCTTAATTTCCTAAATAATAATGATTGCAATATAGAACTGGAAACCATAAATAGCAAAGAAGTGGTAAACTTTTTGGATCTCCCCATCATAATTGAGGCCCATTAGAATCAAAACAAGAACTTTCTTAAAGATGGATTCTAATAGCTTTATCGGAAGACACCGTTGCTATTTACCCCAATAGCTGGAAAGTGTCCCGAAAAGTCAATTTATGAGACTCAGAAGAAATTGTACCGAAGATCGTAACTACCAAGACCAGACAACAAAGTTACAAGAAAACCTAGAAAAGGGTTATAAAAGGTCATAAACTGAACAAAAAGCGGAACATTAGAACGCAAGGACCTCCTAAAGTACAAACCCAAGACCGATAAGACCAGTATGAAAAGTACCATCCCTTTTTACATATAATGCCCAAAACAAAAAAATAAGGTGAATTACCCATAAATTCTGGGCTACGCTCTGAAAAGACCCCATTCTACGAGATTATCCCAGAAAATCCAATAATTACCTGCCGAGGAACAAGTAACCTTAGAACAGAATTGGTGAAAAGTAACTTCACAACTTCAAATAAAAAAATCAAGATGTTTGGGTTAGTGAAGGTTTTCACTGTTGTGGCAATTGCCTGAATTGTAGAAATACAAAAAACTATAATCGAATAATAAAAGAATTTAAGACAAAATATTATTTAACCCCTTCACTATCGAGATCAAGATATCTCGGGCTTCAAAGGCACCATCCGGTGCCCCAATATTAAGATCTTGATCTGCAGCCCAAAAGCAAATGAAATTAGTTTGCTGCAAACAAATTTTGTTTGTTTTTGGGCTGCAGAAGGTGGCCCCAAAAGTTTTAGCTCTGTGGGCATAATTCCCAAAGAGTTAAAACACTGTAAACTCTGCTGATGAATGCTGGAATTTGGGCATTCAGCAACCGATGCAGGGGAGAAAAAAAATATTGCGCTGCACCTGTTACAGCTGTAACTCAATTTGGCAGTAATTGGCACCATCTACTGACCAAAAGGTTATTTACAGTAAGAAATGGAATATGCCCAAATATTTCTTACTGTACAATTAATCAAAAAATATTTTACAAAAAAACACTGGTTTCTATTAAAATTTTTGGGAAAATCACATGGTAGTGAAGACCTGATCTATATGGTAATCAAAAAGGTCAATAGAAGTTGGAGAGTGGAAGATTTTGAAAAAAATTGGAAAAGAGATGAAATGGATATACCAATTAAGTACTCTCACTGCAGAAAGACTAAATCAAGATTTTGAATAAATCCATTTTTTACAGGATTAAGTATAAAGGAGATCCAGCACCAGGGACAGGGTTTTTTTTTTTTCCCCTGCAGCGTTATATATATATATTTTTTTCATTCGGCGGCCTGTCCGCCATTCGACCTGGGTCATCCACAAATGCTTCCAGTGGATGACCCTAGTCGTGCGATGGAGTTGTCCGTAGATAGAAGACCAAATCGATCGTCTGACTACAGCCCTAGTGGATGGCAGCCTAATGGAAAAATTGCCAAATTTCAACCAAAAGTTTGTTAAATTTTTGGGATCAAGCTTAATTACATCAAACCTTATGTCCCTTAAGAATAAAAGAGGAGTAATTCAGGAAAAGTAAATTAAATGAGACCACAGATAAATCAAACTTTATCCTAAGTGAAGAAGTCTAAGAGGCAAGAGGTTAAACGTTATCATTGAGTGGAAGAATGATGAGAAATGAAATCCTGAGAATGACCTGTGAAACAGAAGATGCTATCATCCTGTGTCAGTGCCCTACTGAATAACACACCTTTCTTTTTGGCTTATCGCCCATCTCTTCCATGATGGAGTCTTGTATGATTTGTTTCGATATTGCTTCAGGTGATAATCCTGCGTGATATGCCTTTTTAAAATAGTTTGTCGCTTTGGATGAATTATTTGGGCAGAAGGTTGTACAATTACAGCTATGTCATTACCATGTGCTCAAGTGTGCACCAAGATGGCCGTGGCCATGTGCTCAATGAGTAAATAACAAGCAAAACTGTACAGAACCTAAAATGCACTTAATGGCATCCAAAAAAACAAAACAGTATCTGGTATTCAGGCAGGGTTATTATCTAATATTAATATACATAACTTCGTCTACATCATTTGTAATTTAGGCTAGGGTCAGACGAGCGTGATTTCTACGGACTGTACGTCCGTGCAGTACGGACATCGTCAGTACGGATGACGCAGTAGTGGTCACACAGTCCGTTTTTTCACTGAAGTTATTTTTGACGGATGTAGGAGGGAAAAATAAATTACAATGAAAAAACATTCTGTCCGTCAAAAATGCTGGACGTATAAATGCAGTCCGTCTGACCATGCTCCATCACTCACACACAAAGCTATGCAGACGTTGTGGACGTGGCGCACTCCGCACGTCCGTTCTAGCAGTATTACGTTCTTGCCTAACCTGCGTCCGTTTGCAGCGTCCGTCATGCGTCCGCAGTTCAGTGCGGACGTACTTCATGTGTCAGGCTCCAATGGACTTTCTTTCATGCTATCACGGACGTACTTTTAGGCGCAATCACGGACGTGAACACTACGCTCGTCTGACAGCAGCCTTAAACTAAATATCGGCTGATAACGTGGGACGTATTATAGCAAGTAAAAAAGACACCTGGTTGGTTAAATCAATTTACTTTAGTAGAAGTAAAAGGTAATAAAAAGCAATTTAACTGTCTGGTCTGGAACAAATTATTATGCGACTAATATTTAACTATTAAAAGACTCTCCCCAGAGATTACACTGTGTATAACCTCATGGTCCTAAGTTTACTAATAATGGCTCTCCCCAGAGATTAAACATAAGAAAATGAGAACCTTATTTAACTAAAAACATTTAAACTGTAAAGAAAATACAAAAGACATGCAAAGGTGACATTTTAAATTCAAAAAAGGGATTAAGAAGCAGCAGTCATTTACCCATCCAGATAGGGACCTCACAAGCAGCTTGCTCAAGTACCTGTGCTCCCTTAAGCAGTCAGCAGCAAACTCCACTTCACTTCCTGTGTTTCTCTGTATCAAATCAGAGGAGGTTGGGCTACAATCTTGTCTCCACCCACATAAGTGAATCCTAGGGGCTAGTTGAATGTCAGGTAACCTTCCTGGAAGAATGGGAGGTGTAGCTGGTTTATGTCACTTCCTGGCAAGAGCACATGTTTGTAGACAAATAATGTCTTGCTATTTAGTGTCATCTAGTGGCAGTTACTAATTGTTACATGGCCATTTGGGGTGTTATTATCAATTGTTCATTTGGAGTAGATCAACATTTTTAGGAATTCAGTGCCATAACATTATATTAACAGATTTATTTACATACAGCTATTTTCACTTATTAGCATTGTTGTGGTATAAAGAATGATATTGTTATTTTTCTTAATTTTCTTAATATTTTTATTGCCATATCAAGAAAAAAGCCCAATCTTTAAAGTTGTTTTTGTATTTTTAAAAATAAATTTTGATAAGACTAAGGAATGGCAGGGTGGTTTAAAAAAAAAAACGGATAATTTTTATGTAGATTGAATTTTTATTAACCTCCCTGCCGGTATTCCCGAGTGTGACTCGGGGTTAAATTTCACTACCACGAACGGTAACCCCGAGCCACACTCGGGCTGGATGCATACTCCCCTCCTCCTGGCTCCCTCGCTGTCCCCCGCAGTGTAATCGCGGCAAGCTGCTTCCTGGAAGGCTCCCTGCGAGTCACACGGTGCAGGGTGGGCGGGAACCATCAGCAAACTTCATAAAAATACTGTAATCCAAAGTGCAATGTTTATGAACGGCCACTGGGTGGCACTACAGGATAAGAAATGGACCATACATCCTCTCACCCTTACTGTTTTCAGACCGATTTCAGTGTTTTGTTTTTTATTTTATTGAATATCATTTATTTGCATTATTTTGGATAATTATTTTTGGGATAATAAATTATTATTTCGTGTTTCAAACTTTATCGGACTCAGTGTATGTACTATTTATTTATTTATTTATTTATAAAGGATTTTACCAGTAAGAACTATTGATTGCACGGATTTCAGTGCGTAATTCCTAATTATTACAGGCTAACTATGTACAAAAACACGTTTCCTTTAAAAAAAAATTGAGACGCTTTTAGACACGAAATTTTTAAAAAATTAGACCGCCAGGGAGGTTAATAGATTTTTCCTTTCAAAGAATTTTATCTAAAGATAGCTTTCCATTTAATATAATATAGTTTTCTACTTTATAGTCCAAAGGTTACTCAGCATGAAATAGAGATTAGTTATATAGCATACTATTTTTGCTAAATGATTTCCATTAGTCCGGGTTAATTGGAGCTGTGTCGACAGAGATAACATGTACTTTTTCACAGTTAAAATAGTATAAAATAAGAGGTCCAGGAAAAGCACTTAATCGTAGTGTTATTTTGCAAATCAAAAGTGGTCTATGTAGAACTAATGATCTATAACAAAAGACGTTGGTATATACGGGACATAAACAAGGGGATGGGGCAGAGTTTGAGATTTCTATCTTATACTAATCTAAGGCTAGGGTCAGAGTGGGGCAGTCGGAACGCGCGTGCAGACGCACTAAATCACGGCGGCACTAGCAGCACATAACGGCCAATGACGGCCAATATACGCAGTACGTGCGTACAAAAGTGCGCCGACACCACGCAACCGGCAAATGAACGCATTTTTCTCAGAACGTGAAACCGCTGCTACAGACGTACAGAGTGCGCTGCGGCCGCATGGCAGCGTGTGTGCGTGATTAGGAGACGTCAGACGCTGCTAGTGTGCGGCCTACATAACGTTCAAACAGCCGGATTTCCCTAGAATTGCGTTGGTGAGTACCTGCGACTGTGCGACTGTGGTCGTCTGACCACTTAAGCGTATTCCGTGAAAAAATGCGTGCGCACGCATCGACGTACATTTTGACGGTGGCCGCAGAAAATGCGCTCATCTGTCCCTAGCCTAAAAAAGCAGGGTCCTCTTGTTACCGGAATCCACCTGGTTCACTCGGGAGTAGGCTGGGCCGGCACAGACAAGGATTGACTGGACACGAGTCTCTTCAGGAAAGGCAAACTTTATTGTGACGTCACCACTCAGTCCGGATTGAATCGCTAGGACTGAGCCTCGATTACATACAGACATGGGGTTTTATACCCTGAATACATAATTAGGTACATCCCAATTAGCCCACCCCACGGTGTCACTATTCCACCCCACGTGGGTCTGTACCTCCCTTAGCCAAATACAAAGACATTCCATACATTGGTCATAAATTGGCAGACTTGGGGTGTGGCCCAAGCTCTGTGATGGCGGCTTGAAGTGAGAGCTCCAGCGTGATTGCCTTTTAATTGCTCCTGCACAGCGGATTAGTGAGCGATGGTGAAGGGAAGAGCACGGGGGACGACTTCTGCTACCCCAGGGACCCCCAGACTAACTTTACAGGGCTCCATGGACACATTCCTGCAAGCGACAACAACTTCGCAGTTGGGGCCTAGTATGTCTGCGGCAGCCTCCCCGTCGCAGTCTGAGGCCTCGTGGAGTGAGGAACACCCGCGCCTACGACGGATGGAGGAGATGATGGCTTCTTTACCCTCTAAACAGGACCTCCTTGATCTGGCGGCGACGTTGGGAGAATCCCTGCGAGGAGAGGTCTCCGCTATCAAAACGGGCCTGGCTGACCTGGAAACCCGGGTGTTCCACCTTGAAACCAGGACACAACACACGGTGAGTGACGCGCAGGTGGCCCCTGGTTCCTCGGTTCTGTCGGCGCTGCTTCATCGCCTGGACGATCTGGAGAACCGGTCACGCCGCCAGAACATCCGCATATGAGGGGTGCGGGAGTCGGAGACTGAGCTGACTGCTTATTTGGCCAGGCTATTTGCCTTTATTCTATCGGATGGAGATGTCAACCCCTCAGTGATCGATCGAGCGCATAGGGTCTACCGGGCACCGGGGACGGCGAGCGGACGGACCGAGGGACGGGATATACTATGTCACGTCACTGACTTTCAGTTGAAGGAGAGGATTATCAAAGCGTCGAGGGCGCATCGCTCCTGGGAATTCGGAGACGATAAGGTGGAACTGTACAATGATCTGTCCCGCGTTACACTGGCAGCCCGCAGGGCTCTGCGGCCGGTGACTATGGCAATCCAGGAGAAGGGCATCTTGTATAGATGGGGTTACCCATTCTCGCTATTCACCGCTCATAACGGCGTGGGTGTAGCGATTACCACGCCTTTGGATGTCCCTTTTTTTTACGGGACTTACAGCTCCCTGACCTGCAGATTTCAGACTGGGAACGGGCCTTGACCGAAGACTCTATTCGCGCCACTTCTGCCCCCCTCCGAGACAACGGAGACAGCGCCGGACACGTAATATGGATCGCCTGCGAGAGGAAGAAGTTGGGGTTACCCCTGCCTTGGTCGAGTAAGGGTGATGGAGGTGTAATTTTGTACTGGCTCCTCGTTGCTTTTTTACCCGGGCTGTTTCGGGTGTGGAGCCGCTTTCCTGGCTTCGAGGCGTCCCTGAGAGGTCGCACTCTCCCTCACTGTTGCAGGTCAGGAAGATCTACCTGCCCAGGAAAGGCATATGTGGTTTTTCTTTGGGTTAACTGCTGCCCATTTTCCCCTTTGTGACTGAGATTGGTGAACCCGGGTCGACTGGGCAACGATTTCGGGGGCTAGATTTGACTCCACTCAGCGTGAACGGAACCCCTGTGGTCAGGCTTTGAGAGTTGGCTGCCTTGCGTGGACTTGGCTGGGGACCTTCAGTCTCCTCTACATTGACTGAAAGTGAGGGACACGTGCCTAGTGGGAATCCGGTAATGAGTAATGATAGACAAGGAATGCCCGAGAGGGGGAGGAGGGGACAGGGCTGCTTGATGTACCTGAGAGGAGATTCTGGTGACCCCTTTGCTTTATGTTTATGGGATGTTTTGGGCTGATCGGTGGAGAAGAAGGGGGGACTTATAGAGGCGGGGGGTTCCAGATACCTAAGGAATGGAGGGGGAAGAGGGTGGAGGGAGGGGGGCAAAGGGGGGTATATTTAGGGGGGGAAGGGAAAAAAATTAATTAACATATTGTGTAAGTTTGCAAAAGTAGGGGAGGGGTAGGGGGTTGGATATTATGTTACACTGTAAGGGGAGGGGGATGGGGGGATGGATATAACCAAAGTTTGATAACCTCAAAAAAAAAAAATATGTATATACGTTGTAAAGTTACCATAAGTGGGGGGGGGATAGAATATTGTGTTATACTGTAAGGGGAGGGGAGAAGGGAGTTGAATATAACGTGTATTTAATAATAAAGTGTATTTTATAAGTTTACATAAGTAAGGGGGTGGGAGATAGAATATCATTCTACACCGTATGGGGAGGGGGAGGAGGGATGGCTACAATGTACATTTCATATTTAAGACAAAAAAAAAAAAGGATTTTATAAGTCTGCATAGCTTGGGGGGGGGGTTGACGCTTATATTAGCCTCTAGAGGGGATGGCTCTAACGTGCATCTACATTGTTATTGTTATTTCTTCTTTTATTGATATGATGTTGAGTCTTTCACCCCTGTCTACTGTGATGTGCTTACCAGATGTGGGATCCAGTGGGTATCGGAGAAACAGAGACCTACGATGTATATCAATGGCGTAATAAATGACGTCTCGCCTGATGGCCATTTCTGGCCTACCTGTGCTCTTTTCATATATTACATATTGCCTATCTACTGCACATATATCGCTTTTTATTGCTGATCCGCTGATGATGATTATTCATTACCGTGGCAACACGTTGGCCTCTGGCCTGTTATTTCTTTTTTCTTTTCTCTTCTTTTCTTCTTTCTTTTCTCTGCTCTTCTAGCAAGGCACTCGGCTGATTGCCTCTCCTTTCTTCTTCTTCTCTTACTCGTCTTTTCTTTGCCTACCCAGAGGTATTGGCGTCGAATTTTCTCAGGAGGCCTGTTCGGGGCGGTACATACCCCCTTGGACAGGTAGCCTGACGGACGCTTGAGCCTCATCAACCATTTCGTGTTCTTTGTTTCGTTCTGTGTGTGTTTTATCATCTGTGTGCGTGTTGTGAGCTTTTTTTTTTTCTCTTTCTTCCTTTCCTCTCTTTCCTCTTACTCCCTCTCTGTCCAAGTTTTCCTTTTCCTCTTTTTATTTGACTGGGGTCTGGGAATATGTCTGATGGAGATATGATGGCGGGGGGCGGCTCTGGCTCTGGTAGCACTGGAGATAAGACGGCTTTTCTGCCACGGTCGTTACGCTTCTTGACTTATAATGTAAAGGGACTTAACATTCCGGAGAAGCGCGGACGGCTTCTCCGTGAACTCCAGGCCTACGAACCTCGGTGGTCTTCCTACAGGAGACGCACTTTCGTGCGGACGCACCTCCCCAACTGCTCACTCGAGCATTCCCCACGGGATTTTTCAGCAATTATACACAAGGCAAATCGCGTGGTACAGCGATCTTATTCGCAAAAGATGTCCCTTTTGTGGTTAATGACACGTTGTGTGATGATGAGGGCAGATATCTTTTTGTTAAAGGTACGATTTCAGGGGTGGCCTATACTTTCGCTTCTATATATTTGCCGAATGTAAATCAACATAGGTGCCTTGCAAGAATCGTGAAGGCCCTGGATAAGTTCCAAACGGGCATTCGGATTATGGCAGGGGACTTCAACGTTCCTCTAGATCCACCGGTGGACACTTCCCGTCGTTGGTCGACTATTCCACCAAGCTCTATTAGACATCTTAAACGTACGCTGGACTCCTTGCACTTGGTGGATGTTTGGCGTGCTCTGAATTCAGGGGCCCGAGATTTCACTTTCTACTCGTCGGTACATGCTTCTTTCTCGAGAATCGATTATCTCTTTATGCAACAACATCAATTGCATTTGCTACTTGAGTCGGATATCGGCACACGTACGTGGTCGGACCACTCGCCTGTTTGGATGTCACTGACCTCTCCGATTTTCCGCCCACGGGAGAGATCCTGGAGACTGAATACGCACCTGCTAGAGGATCCCGGCTTTTCGACGGAATTATCTGGTGCTATGAAGCACTACTTCGAGGAAAATGCTGGGGTGGGTGAGGTCTCGGAAGTTACGGTCTGGGAGGCACATAAGGCAGTAGTACGGGGCCTGCTTATCAGCAAGGCTGTTGCACTCAAAAAGGCCAAATCAACAGAGACGGTAGATCTTTTGAACTGCATCAGACGCCTGGAACAGTCCCACCTCTATTCGTCAGACGACGCAGACTTTACGCTACTTAGGCGACGCCTAAATGACATCCTTAATGAAAAATTAAGACTGGATGCGGCGCGGGCCAAATGCCGATTTGCTTTGCAGGAAAATAAGCCTGGGAAGCTGCTGGCGCACTTGCTTCGACAACGTCGGGAAACTAATTATGTTTCCAAGATTAAAACGGGGACGGGACGAATGTCACCTCGACCTGATGTGATTGTCAAGGAATTTGAGTCCTATTACCGTAAGCTATATGATATGGATGGTTCGACAGGAAGAGTCATTGCCCCACCAGCCATCTCCAGATATCTACTAGATAAGATTCATACAACACTGTCACCCGAGGATACAGAGACGCTTTCGGCACCGTTTACGGCAGTAGAACTCTTAACAGTAGTGAAACTTATGAAAAAAGGTAAAAGCCCTGGCCCGGATGGGCTGCCGATTGAATACTATAAACATTTTGCAACGGAGCTATACCCGAGAATGCTTTCGGCTTTTCAATCGGTGGGAGCGGATACTTCTTTTCACCCTCACACGGTGGCGGCTACAATAGCAGTTATACCGAAGCCGGGAAAAGATGAGTCTGAATGTAGGAACTATAGACCCATATCCTTGCTGAATGCAGACGCAAAAATATTTGCTAAACTTCTGGCGGAGCGTCTGAAACCTTTTTTGTCGCAATTGGTCCGACCGGATCAGGTGGGATTTGTTCCATGACGGGAAGCCAGGGATGCCACCTCTAGAGCGGTGCAGTTGCTTATGTAAGAAAGACGGGAGAGGGCGTGGTGCTTTTGTCAATGGATGCCGAAAAGGCGTTTGATAAAGTGAGTTGGTCCTTTCTGTTTTTAGCGTTACGACAAATGGGGCTCCCGGATACTTTTTTAGACCAGGTACAAGCTTTATATACAAATCCGTCGGCTCGTATCCGTGTGAATGGAGCACTTTCTGACCCCATTCCGATCTGCAATGGAACTAGACAGGGTTGCCCCTTGTCGCCGTTATTATTCGCTCTGTACTTGGAACCACTGCTGGAAGCTGTTCGTTCTACCGATTCCATCACGGGGATCCAAGGCACCTCTTCCCATCACGTGGTCTCTGCTTATGCCGATGACCTGCTTTTTATGTTGACAAATGCTGACACTTCATTGCCAGCGGTGACAAAAGTATTATCGGATTTTGGTGAGGTCTCCGGATTTCGGGTAAACATGGACAAGTCGGAACTACTTAATGTGAATCTCTCGCAGGTTTGTGTGGCTAGACTAAAGAGGGCGGTTCCATTTACGTGGTGTAAGGATCGATTGAAATACCTAGGAATATGGATCTCCCCATCCCCTGCACTGCTTTATGCTCTTAATTATCAACCACTGTTAGATGTTTTCGTATCGGAGTTATCTGGTTGGTCGAAAAAGTTTATTTCCTGGTCGGGCCGGATTAATACTTTGAAAATGAATGTAGTACCCAGACTTTTATATGTTCTTCAAACGGTCCCGATTTCTCTGCCTGCCAGTTTCTTCAAGCTGTTCCGAACAGCGGCACTGCGTTTCATTTGACCCCACGGGGGCCCGCGTGTCAGTTATGCAACGCTATGTCGCCCTAAGTCAGAAGGGGGTTTGGCGTTGCCTGACGCTAAACTTTATTACTACGCGGTCCATCTTGCGCGTCTCCTGGAATGGTCCGTCCAAAAGTCAGAGAAACTGTGGCTGGACATGGAGGAAACGCTTGTGGGAACGCCCCTGTGGACACTGCCGTGGATTCGTTGCCGAGGTCCTTGGGAACAACAAAGGATTTGGTGCCTTACGACAGAAACGCTGGGCATCTGGATACGATTGCATATGCAATTTGGGCTGACATCTGCGATTTCACCACTTTTGCCATTACAAGACAACCCCGATTTTACACCAGGGGTATGCTCAGCCCTTAAAGCGCGGTTTGACCTACCACATAGGATCACGGTGGCTACTTATTTGAAAGATGGAAATCCTCCCCCGTTGCAGCACTCGGATGGAACGCCTCAGATCCGTCTTCAGGAACGGTTCAACTATCACCAGATCCAATCGTATCTGCGCTCTCTGAAGGCTGGATTCAGCCTTACTCGTCCTCTTACGCCCTTTGAGCAGTATTTCCAGTTTGGTATTCAGTTGGCCAGAGGTGTTTCTACCTTATATCGCATGCTCCTTGGGCAATATGCAGAGACTCTGGCTTTCAGGGAAAGGTGGAGTGCCGTGATGGGGAAACATATTTCGGATGAGGAGTGGAATAAGACTTTTACGCTCATTCACAAGGGGACCGGTTCTTTGCATTGCGCGGAAAATGCTTATAAAATTCTTACATTTTGGTACCGGACCCCAGATCGGCTGCAGAAAATGTTTCCCCTTCATGATCCGCAATGCTGGCGGTGCAAGGCGGCTTTCGGGGATTTTTTACATATTTGGTAGGACTGTCCTGAGATTCAGGTTTTTTGGAAGATGGTTCACACTGCAGTTCGTGCCATTTCAGATGCGGATTTTGAGTTCACTCCCTCTAACTATATCCTGTTGCAGTTCCCAGCGCCCATGAAAGTCTTGAAGTGTTCAGTAGTATTGAGATTGGTGACTGCGGCCAAATTGCTGATACCATTGCATTGGGGCAAGCCGAAGTTACCCTCTTGGCGAGAATGGGTGGCCAAGGTAGAATTCCTACGCAGAATGGATAACCTGGTAGCAAAGGAACTAGACCAAGTCGATCAATTTGTTATGAATTGGTTTCATTGGGATAACTATGTGAGCTCGGCACCTGAGAGACGCCTGGAAGAGACTGACACATGAGCGGGTGGGCTGATTGATGGAGTTTGAGTTTGGACGCTAGAGATCCCGATGGAGAGTGGAGAACCTAGGAACTGCGCTTGTCCCGATAAGTGCCCTCGTCCCCCAGGAATACACTGACCCCCTAACTTACTTTTTTTTTTTTCTTCCTCTCTCCTCTCCCTATTTTCCCTTCTTCCTTTCTTCCACCTTTTCCCCTCTCTCTGAACTATTTGAATTCACTGAACTCTGCCCCTTTCTGTCTTCTTGTCTTTATTTGTTGTCCTGTCTGCTGTTATGTTATGTTTGTTCTAGTCTGTCTGTTCTCTCACGGCCCGGAAGACGTACTTAAAGGCCTTGGAAATTCTTCCCAGCGGCTGGTCAGCAATGGTACAGCATAAGATTACAGATGTAGCATATAACGCCTTGATCTTGACCGGGGTAGGATTTAGCTTTTTACCAATTGCAACTCAGTACGGTGTTAACTTTATTTTGTCGTGACTGTTATTATATGTATCGCAAGACTTATGTTATCATACTGTACATGCTACTGTGCTTTATGTTTCTATATGTTTATCTCTGTTAATAAAAATTTTGATTACAAAAAAAAAAAAAATTGGCAGACTTCATGGTATTTTGACAATCGAGGATTTACCACTTTCTCTGGATCCTGCTCATGCCCACCTCCCTAGGACTTGTTTATTGTGTATCCTAGATAAGGCCTTGTCTGGTTTTCACACTTCCCTTTGTTCGTACCCTAGCTCTCTGACCTTGAAGTAACTATTTTCTCATCCTGTCACTTCGTGCCAGGATTGGCCCGGATCTCGTTAGTTTAATTGCTTTGCCTGTTAGTTTAACACATTCCAAAGAATCTATGCAAGCTACATCCTAATTTCAGCTAATATCTACGATTTATATTCACGTGAACCAATGTTCTGAACAAGATGGCGGCCATCTCCTGACCTGAGTCCCTTACACTCTCTCCAATTGTGTGATTAACCCTTTGCAGCCGCTGGATGTACCATGCCATCTTTGTGGCCAGTGGACTTAGAAGATGCAGGGTGAACTAGTATGACCAGTTGACTTCTATGAGCCGCCTCTGCCCAGCACAGCAGCCGGTGCACACCGCACGTCGTTGGCTGTTGCGGGACAGCCTGAACTAAGACCGTCCCACTGCAGCCAATGACACGTGTTGCGCATCAGTAGCTGGGCAGGCCGAAGGCGAGGCCTGCTGAGGAGGTCGAAGGCGAGGCCTGCTGAGGAGGCCGTTATTAACTCCATCCTAGCGGGCACCGCCCGGCGTTATGGGGTTGACTTGTATGGGTATTTGTTATTCTGTCTCGCCCATGGTATAGCGCTACATACCTTGTTAGCGCTTTCTGAGTACTTGTAACTGTAAAAGGGTATTAATGTTTACCTGCTTGAAAATCCAGTTACCAACCCCTTTCACACTTTTTTCAAAAAGAAACCTACCCATAAATTTCAAATTAAATTCCTAAAGCTAAGATTTTCATAAGTACATGCATGAGCGCCAAAATTTGGGCAGTATTACAAAGTTGGTGCTAATTTAACCAGAGCTGTTGTAAACTTAACGACCCCGATTACATTTTTCGCGCAGCGTGTTTTGCGTGCGCAAGTGTGCATTTACGCGAGGGGCAAAACCCTTTGCGCTGAACGTCGTATTTCAACGTTCGCTCAAACGATGCGTGTTATCGTTTAACGTGGATGGACTTGTGCGAGCCTGATGAACTGTGCACGTCCTATACTTAACATTGTGAGCGCAAATTCGTTCGTGCACTGGTATGCGGATGGTATTTCAATCGATGCGCATCTTTTTACGAATGACGTTTGCGCGCATAATTTTAACGTCTTTGAAAAGCTGGTGGTAACTGCAAATCTGACCGTTCTGGCCGAAATGAAAAACACCAGCACCAAAAAAAAATACAGCACAGTATAGTTACACATTCTACACATACCCAAACAAAAAAAATTGTGAATTCGTGCATAATTTTTTTTTATTGCTGCAGCATGTATACTCACGTTTTTTGCGCCTGTCAAAGTAAATCAATTAAGGCAAATTGATGTCAATTAAGGTTCTTAATTCTGATTGGCTGAGGCTAGGGTCAGACGAACGCATTTTTCGCGTCGTCCGTGAAAAAGTGCGTTCGAACGAATGGACGTATTTTTTTCACGGAATATGCGATAGCGGTCATACGATGCACATTTTCGTCCGTGATTTTGTACGGATCATCAATAAAACCCTTTTTGCGTCTGGACGTTATGTTGGCCGGACATTAGCAGCGTATGACATCTCCTAATCATGCACACACGCCGCTAGCGGACGCAGCGCACTCTGTACTTCAGTACTAGCGGTATCGCGTTCTCGAAAAAAATGCGTTTGTTTGGCGCTTGCGTTTTTGTGCGGCCGTACTTCGTAGATTGGCCGTCATTTGCTGCTACTATGGCCGTGATAAAGTCCGGCTGCATGCGGGTTCGCTCCGCGTTCATCTGACCCTAGCCTTATTCCTGCGAAAAAAACAGTCCGCACACTGATTTACGTGCACAACGTTACTGCGCGAGTATTACACTTCATTTTTCGCGTTGTTTTTACGAACGTTATTTTTTGATGGATGAAAAAAGCGTTCGGATCGGAATGCCACGTTAATTTTCTCGCGATAACGCTGGACAATGCGCGCAAAAAAAATTGCGCTGCGCGAGCAAAATTACACAAAGAATGCAATAGGGGCCAACAACTCCATAGACTATAATGGCTCTGGTAAGATTACAACAGCTCTGGGTAAGTTAGCACCAGCTTTGTAATACTGCCCTTTGAGTATAATTTTTATCGGGAAAAGAAATACAATGTGCCTTAATTAAATCTCCAAAACCGAAAAATGGTAGACTCCAATACTTCTCAGGTTTAACTGAGAGCTAAAATATTGTCTTTGCTGTGAATATAAAGCCTGGACCTCTCAGCAAAGTTTGAGGCCATCACTAGTTGTGGCCTTTTTTCTGTTTAAAACAAAATATTTTTTCAGAGATGAAGCTCACAACCTTTATTTCAAATATATATGGAAATAGAAATATATCACAAGAAATCTGAAAGCTCAGTGATAACTCAAGATCTGAGCTAGAGATGGTCTTTGGAGAGTAGGGGCAGTTCAGAAACTCATGAGAATCTTTTGCAAAATGTGATTGAATAAAGTACTTACAGCGACAACATTTTATTATTTTCAGGGCTGAAGCTGTCTGGCCAGGGGTCTTGCAATTGGTGAGGCGCAATATTATTATTATTTATTTATATAGCGCAACAGTTTCCGCAGCGCTTTACAATAACCAAAGGGAACAAAATGCATATAAACGGACATAGGATGGAAACAAGAGGTGTAGAGGGCCCTGCTCATAGGAGCTTACAGTCTAGAGGGATTGGGGTTGAGGAAGACCAGAGGAATTGCACTACATAGCAGGATCATTAGTGCCAGTGGTTTGGGGCATACAAGCGGCTTCAATCAAGTGTGAGTAGGTGAGCAGAGGAATGAGTTGCATCAGTGATGCGATACGCTAATCTGAAGAGATGGGTTTTGAGGGATTTCTTGAAGGCCTGAAGATCAGGGGAGAGTTTGATAGGGCGAGACAAGTCATTCCACAAGACTGGTGCTACCCTTGAAGTCTTGGAGGCGAGAGTTGGCTGTGCGCGTGTAGACTAACAGGTGGAGATCACCTGCAGATCGAGTTGTCTAGATGGGACGTGCTTGCTGAGTAACGAAGACCTATAGGGAGGGGTTGAGTTATTGAGTGATTTGAACGCGAGCATCAGTATTTTAAACTGTATCCTGAAACGTACAGGAAGTCAATGGAGGGACCGGCAGAGGGGGGAGGTACGCGAGGTGCGTCTGGTGAGAAAAATAAGCCTGGCCCCTGCATTCATTACAGATTGCAAAGGGGCGATACGAGAGTTGGGGTGGCCAATAAGGAGCGAGTTGTAGTAGTCAAGTCGTGAAATGACAAGAGCATGAATCAGCACTTTTGTGGTATCTTG
This sequence comes from Leptobrachium leishanense, assembly GCA_009667805.1. Taxonomy (NCBI): domain Eukaryota; kingdom Metazoa; phylum Chordata; class Amphibia; order Anura; family Megophryidae; genus Leptobrachium; species Leptobrachium leishanense. The sequence goes on along the minus strand of CM019067.1, from coordinate 150,891,715 downwards.
TGTCAGAAAAGGGTGGACACGGGCAATGTTTTTGAGTTGAAAATAACAGGATTTGGTCACTGTCTGGATGTGGGAAGAGAATGTTAGGTCAGAGTCAAAAGTGACCAAGGCAGCGAGTTTGGGGTGTTGGGCTAATGGGTGTTCCATTTACTTGTAGAGAGATAGGTGGTATTTGGTTCTTCTTGGAGGGAGGAATGACGAGAATTTCAGGTTTGGCAAGATTGAGTTTAAGGAAGCGGGAAGCCATCCAATTTGAGACAGCGGAGAGACGGTAGGTGACTTGATCCAGAGACCTGGAAAGAGATGAGGGGAGGAGAGGTAAATTTGAGTGTCATCAGCGTATAGGTGGTACTGGAATCCAAAGGAGCTGATCAGTTTTCCTAGAGAGGCAGTGTAGCTTGAAAAAAGTAAAGGGCCCAGTACTGAACCTTGGGGCACCCCACCAGTCACAGGCTGCCGGGAGGAGGTACTTCCAGCAAAGGAGACACTAAACGATCATTGGGACAGGTAGGAAGCGAACTATGAAAGAACAGAACCATGAAGGCCTATATCCCTAAGAGTTTGAAGGAAGATTTGAGTGGTCAACTGTATCAAAGGCAGCAGAGCGATCAAGAAGGATCAGCAGTGAGTAGCACCCATTGGATTTAGCAGTTGGCAGGTCATTGGTTTGTTTCGCAAGAGCTGTTTCTGTTGAGTGCAGTGAGCGAAAGCCAGATTGCAGAGGGTCAAGGAGCGAATAGGTGTTGAGGTAGTCAGACGGGCATACACAAGCTTTTCGAGGAGTTTGGAGGCAAAAGGAAGCAGGGAAACGGGGCGGTAGTTGGAGGGAGCAGTCGGATCCAGAGATGGGTTTTTTTAGGATTGGGACTACTGTGGCATGTTTGAGGGGAGCAGGAAAGACCCCAGAGGTTAAAGACAGATTAAAGGTGTAGGTCAAGGATGGTACAAGAGAAACAGAGCATTTTGGCAAGATGTGAGGGAACGGTGTCGAGGGGGCAATATGGACTTGGTCATCTCAGGCTGCTGAATTGGGGTGTTACGAAGATCCCTGTCCACTGGTGTTATTTCCGGTATGTCCACTTGAGTAAAGAAAGACACTGGGGGGCTCCCAACTATCATGCTGTGCCCCATATAAACCATGAAAATAGTCCCTGAAATACTAAGAAATTTGTTCAGGGTCCGTCAATACCACAGAAATATGTGCAGTTGCTGGACTCTTAAAAACTTGGGAACACGTGTACAAAAATCAGTAAGTATACGTATCTTAATAGTGCTCCTTCGGATGGTTCCTCCTTTCCATCCACACACAGCAAACCGTATCAAAAAAGTTAAAGGTGCACTATATATAAAACATAAAAAAACATAAAAAGCAACATGTCGTTATACTGTAAATTTTGGGTATATGTATCCCCCCCCCTGCTATGGAAATTTGCCCACAGGATAACAGTGGATTATATGCTCATCATATATACTCAGCTGATGTGGTTGCGTCTTCATATTCTGCTCATGCAGCCGCTAAACCATCATCATCCGGTTTCCTCAGAAAAATCCTCAATCGGGTCCATAGGTTCCCCCGTTCATATAATGAGGCTGTGTCACATTTTCCCTGGTTTTGGCCGCGCCCCCTGGTGGTGAAGGGCCTCCATGTCCGTTCTTCCCTGTTGTGTGTTTGGCTGTGCTGTCTGGGGCTGATCTGGGGTTCTGTTATGATCTCCTGGTCTGGGGTCACATGGCCCAATCACACGGACCGACTCCCTATATATATATATCCCAGCAGCACAGAGCCTCATTGACCATTTGTAGAGTTCCATGGTGGTTCTGATTCATGTGTCATGTTCCTGGTTCCTGGTCCCTGATCACTGATTCACGCGTTGCTGATAAGCTTCAAGTCTCGTATATTCTGGTTCTGACTCTTGGCTTTAGTTTCTGGACATTCTCTTTCTAGTTCCCAGTACTCTGTATTTCTGATATCTTGTTACTGACCTGGCCTGGCTGAGAACCATTCCTGTGTATGACCTTAGCGTGTTCTCTGGATTATCTCTATTGCCTTTCAAGGCATTCCCTCCTCGCCAATCTTGTTTTACCATATCAATCCCAATACATTTAAATTCCTGCCACCTAAATGGACATTTATTACAGTGCAAGGGCACTGAATGATCAGCAGATTTCTTTAAGATGTTATTTCTATGCTCTAAAAGTCACACTTTTAACATTCTGGTGGTGCGACCTATATATTAAGCACCACGGGGGCACTGAAGCAGGTATATAACATTTTTGCTGGTTGAATGTATGAAGTGTTTTATCTTGTATGTTTTTCCTTTTAGAGCTGATTTAAATTGTAAAGTCTTTTCTTTACTGATACTTGCAAGCCAATCATTGTCCATATTTGTGGAACCCCATTGGTTTTTCTGTTAGAAAAGTGTATCTTTATTCTTTTTTTTTCCTCTTTTAATTTGCTTGGTGCCAATATCATTTTAAGATTTTCTGCTTTCCTAAAAACCACTTTCGGTTTTTCCGGTAAGGATGCACTGAGAACATTGGCACATACTCCAAGTGGATGAAGTTATCGAAATATCTTTTGAATTTGTGGTGCAAATGGATTAAATTTCGTGATAAAGGCGTATTCCATATCCGTTATTGTTCTTACTTTTCTACCTATTAAATCCGACCTCTCTTTTGCCGCAACTTCCTTCAAATCTCTCATCTTCTCTTTATTATAACCTTTCTGTATATACCTTTGACTCATAAAATCAGCTTGTTCCAGGAACACCGATTTTTCTGTATCACTCCACTGACATGCAGGATCTCGCAAAATGGGGTTAATTCTCCCACTGACATCATCGCACCATAAGCGATGACATCAGTGGGCGGAAAGAGGCCCCAGAGGCTTGGCTGACATAAAAGATGGCAGCCAGCTCAGAGAGAGGTCCAGCACCTCAGGGGTTAAAGAGAGGCATTGCTGGAAAGGGCAGACACTGCCCTTTCCAGCGGTGCCTCTCTTTTACTTTAATCTCCATCAAAGGACCCCCCTCCTTTCAGGTGCTCTTCCATCTTTGCAGGGGGGGGGCTGAAACTGATGTCATCATGCCCATCGCAATGACGTCAGTGCGCCGGGAGGGGGTGTAAAAGAGGGCTCTGACTTCAAGGAAGTCAGACCCACAAGGGACCCAGGAGGGAGAGGTAAGTATCGGGAGTGAGAGCTCCCGCAGCAGATAGCGTGTGGGGAACGTCCTCCGTATATAGCAGGGAATCCCCATGACGTTCCCCATACGTCTTCCACAGTGAAAGAGTTTAAATAGGGTGCCATAAGAAGGTCCCTCCCATCAGCCCCGACAATCACGTGCCTGCCATGGACCAATCAGAGCCCAGTTCCCTGGCTGCCTGGGTCATCCAACTTGGCCACCTAGCCACACACCCCTGCCGGAAAGCTGAGATGTGCCCCCCCCTCACGTCTATTCTCTCAGTCTTTTTTTAAAAAATCACAAAATGCACATTTGTTAAACAGTTTGAAAATGTGTTTGATAATTTTTAACATCATTAAAACATTTATAGGTTTTATAAAGGATTGTTGATTTCTTGATTTGTTTACTGCCTGCAATCAGCTGGAAAGCTGCATGATTACATAAAGTTAGAAATGAGAAATAATAGACTTCCTTCTTTTCTTTGTAATCAAATAGAATTGTTCCTATTTTAAGCAGATTATTTTACTCCAGTTATAATTCATTACGATGCATAACGTATATTTGATCAAAGATTTAAAGGCAAATACAAATGCTAATTGTACCTAAATATTGACCATCATAAATTCACCTATTTATTAATGTTTTGCCATTTTATATTCTTTCTTGATTCCAGCAAGGTCACCACAAATGACCAGGGGCATGTAAATAGAGTTATTTTAGAATTTATCAATAAAGCTGTATAGAATAAGATCTATATTTGTGTCATTGTTATTTAATCTTTTGACAAAGATGTTAGTCTGAAAAGATACTAATTTTAGTAGAGTTTGATAACAGAATAATGTCAACTCTAGATTAGCTATAATAGCCACTAAATGATTCATATAGTGTTCATATTTCTTGTTGTGTTAACAGTGAAAGGTACACAGGAAGTCTAAAATAGAAAGTGACATGTACGTTCAGACAATGACTATTTTTAATCCAAACACTGTTGAAGGATCTCCAGAGCATAAAAGCTTTACAGCCAGTAAAGGGGGATTTCAGGTCAATTTTTATCCTGTGTTTACAGTACTTTAGTTGAATAGTCATTTGTTACACAGATCAATGCAGGTAAATGGAGTTGCAAATTATATAGCTGTTTCATCAAACGGATTCCTGATTCATTCTAGCGAAGACGATCAAGCCTCCTGGAGTTTTTTATATTGCTAACACTGAAACTAAACGAAGTATAATTCAACAAGCCACATTTTCCATCTCAATAAAAAGGAAACAACTGAATTTGTAAATTATATCTTTAGTGTAACACCACTTATCAGCAAATTTCTTTTAATGCATTTGTGAGAAAAATATGATACGATTCCCCATACTGATAGAGTATTATACTGTGTAGTATTACTAAATATACAGTATATATAAAAAATGCACCTTGGGAGATAAAATTAAGGAACTTTGCGCAAAAACTCAACATAAGGAATCCATTTCTCCATATATTTTGCAGATCCTAAAAAGAACATCCTGGGTCAGATCACAACCAGGATGTTAGACACATTGGCTCCAGCCGATAGCTTAACTCATAATATCACAACTGAGAATATTACACGAGCCCTGCTTGCGGCTCTGTTGTTTCATCAGATTACTGTAAATTAGACATGTGCATTCGTTTTAGTACTAAAACGATTTAGTCCGAATTTTGGGATAATTTAGTTTTAGTATGACTCAAGAGAAACGAAACTGCTCAGTACAAAAAACGAAAGAAACTAAAATAAAATGCACTACATTTTAGTTTCAGTCCTTTTTGTGATATTATATTGATGAGTGAAGGAGACCAGCAATGAAGAGCGCAACATCGCAACATCCGAAGTTCTGCACCCTCCACATGCCAATGCAGGAGGATGTTCTATACAGAGAGGGACATTAATTCAGGAGGATGTTCTATATATTATACAGAAAGGGGTATTAATTAATGCAGGTGGATGTTGTATACATTATACAGAGAGGGGTATTAATTAACGCAGGAGGATGTTCTAAACATTATACAGAGAGGAGCCTTTTTTTTTAGCCCTTTAAATCCAGTGGCTGTGAGCGCGGAGATCGGCTGCTTGTTACATTATCTCTCAGTACAATGTATCTGGCTCAGCTGTTACAGTAACTGACTGCTGCTCATCACAGCGCTCAGAGTTTCAGTAAAACAAGGAAATAATATTGTTCTAGCCTCTTATATATAAAAATATTATTTACTAGTTTTACTGAAACTCTGAGCGCTGTGATGAGCAGCAGTCAGTTACTGTAACAGCTTTGCCTGACACGGGGCAGTATTACAATGTTGGTGCCAACTTAACCAGAGCTGTTGTAACTGAAAACCTCCATAGGCTATAATAGCTCTGGGAAGTTTACAACAGCTCTGGTTAAGTTAGCACCAGCTATATAATATGGCCCACATTGTGCTGAGAGTGAGAGATAATGTAACAAGCAGCGATCTCAGCCCTCTGAGGAGCCACTACAATAGTAATTGTATCCACTGGTTTTCGGATGAATGAAATTAGTTTTCATACTAAAGAACTGAAAACGAATTTCTTTAGCAACTAAATAAATTGCATTTTAGTACTAATGCATTAGTTCAAAACGAAATTTTGTGCTGTGCACATGTCTACTGTAAATTAACAGCTCCTATACTTTGTTTTGGAGCCATTAATTTGCATCTAGCAGTAGAAGAATGAGTTATTCCAACATGACTTGTTCGTCTTGTTTGAAGAAGGTATTCAGAAAAGAATACTGACTTTGGAAAGCTGGTGTTAAGTGATTCTGCAAAAGCAAAATCACTTAAAGGGACACTACCTCTTACATAAACTGTAACTAGAATACATGTGCATTACAAATAAAAGCACATGATGCTGGTTTATTTTCTAAGTAATTGCATGTAAAAAGGAAAACTAAAAGTTACAGATTTTATCTCCAGATTCCAGTTTCTGGATTTTTTCCATAATGCTATGCTTTGTGGCTCTTGTTTATTGAACTATTAGATATTGTAGATTTATGAGGTGGAAGACGGAATGTAGGCAGCAGGGTGTGTATTGTGTGGTGTAGGTTACATGAGACGAGATGGCATCTAAATGGGATATGACAGGGAGCTTAAAAGACTTCTAATCTACCCCGGTGAAGTCCTTTGAATACATCCCACAAAATACAATGATGTGAGTCGGCTGCCTGACCCATAGTCTCCATTCTATGGCCAAAAGCAGAAAGTGAGGATCAAGTGAGAGTAAAGATACTATGGGGGGGGTGGGTAGTTTACAACACAAAAGATCATAAAATGGATGCACCCAGTGACACCTATAGAGTAAAATATTTTCTTATAATTATACGTATCTGGCGGCGCGATTGCAGTCGCTTCTTGGTATTCAGATGGTCCTCACGGTGTGTATCATAAATGTCCAATATGGATTATATATAAAAAACACAAATGGCAGAATAATAGTGCAGGGTGTATATACAATGTTGGAATAGATGGCAGTAAATGGTTCCACTCACAGACAGAGAGCCCCGTCACTGGCTCTGAGTGGTTCCAAACATCTGGGTCCTTTGTCTTCTTAGGAATATTTAAAGGAGACCCACTCCCTTTAAAGTTGGTATTTTCTTTATCTCGTCAAATATGTAAGAAAACATAAAAACAAGGACCTTCTTGTGTAGATCTACCACAATATTGATCATATATATGGTGATGGTATCAACTCACATTGGGTGGAGCTTAGAACCAAGCTCTGGGTGGAAATGCCAGTGGATTTATTGAGTAGGTTAAATCCACGAATACCTCTGAATTCCAAAACAGCAGGGACCAGACTTTTCTTTATAAAAGAAAAATCTTTAATTTAAAACATAAGGTAAAATAAAATAGAACATGTTAAAATTAACACAAAGATGCTCTGTAAGTCGCCAGAACGCGTTTCGCCATAAGATTAGGCTTCTTCAGCTGGTTTACAGAGATACTCTACAGTGTACCATATATATAGTCCCTTAATAGGGTATTAAAAGGTCCCATGTGTTTTGAATGTCCAAAAATAGGTTGGCGTGCGTGTCACGCCTCCATCTGTCTGCTCCCGTTGTTTGTCGCCATCTTGCGCATGCGTAGTGGTAACCCATGCGTTCCATGCGTTTCAACTTGGTGTTTCCGGTATTTCCCATTTGGTTGACGGATAGAGGGCAACTTCCGTGCGGAGATCGCGAACTTAAACATAATAGAGATCTCCCTGCAGAACACCATACATTTTTGGGGGTTATATAACTTGGTATACTTCAAACAGATTAGACGAAATAGACCAACTCCTTCCCGGTGCAATAAGTACAACTATGGTAGATGTAAATAATCTGGAGTGGTATAGATTATAAATTGAGGATGTACAGATAGGGAGGTTTCCCATATATTTCATGTGGCACAGGGATGGTGTTTCCTACCCCTGAGCAGTTAGTATAAGGAGATAATTATGTCCTTAAAGGCTTATATGTATGATAATATGATATAAATGACTTTAAACTAAATTGGTATTATTAAAAGTGGTGTGAAAGTGTGAATTTATTCCCTATCTATTTACATATATTATATTGGGGGTGGACAACCCAATATGTGTGTTATTAAATATATTTTGTGTGGCTTCTTAGTTTCAATAGTATGATGTTGTCATAAAGATGACATTATCTAACAATAATCAAATGTGATGTAAAGGAGATTTAGTAAAGATGAGATCTGATGTGGTCCAAATATAGTGGCAAATATAATTACAATATATCGAATTAATAGGTGTATTCTTTTTTTTTTTTTTTTTTCCTTATTTATATTGTTTTTTAAATTAAATTATTTATATATATCAATTGTGGTGCCTGACTGCCTCACATACCCATTGAAATCAATAATATTAAAGGTTGTCGTAAGTGCACAAAGAAGGAGTAGGTATATCCATTACAGAAAATGAACTAACTCAAAATCATCATTTAAACCATTGGGTGTCAGCGTGCCATTATCAAAAATAAGCCTCATCTCTTCTTTCCCCAGCCTATTCAATATATTTTCTTCGACATCCCTTTTCTTAATCTGTTTGATAGCCCAAAATTTTATACCCATAGGGGAGCTGTTATGTTTCTTTTTAAAATGAAGAGAGACGGAGTGTTTCTCAAAACCATTCTTAATATTACGCACATGTTCGCTAATCCTTACGTTAAGTGCTCTCTTAGTGCGGCCTATATAGCGTAGACCACAAGGGCATTCAAGCATATATACTATATTTTTGGAGCAGCAATTTAGCACTCCATTTATTTTTACAGATTTTTTGGATTTTAAATTGGTATATGTACTAATGAACTCCTTCTTGTTGGTAGTGGATCTGCAAGCCAAACACTGGCCGCAACGATAGAAACCCTCCTTTAATCCAAAGAAGTCTTTACCCAGTTCTTTTTTCTTAGATTTACTGTGTACCAGATTAGTTTTTAAGTTTTTAGTGCCTCGAAATATAACCTTAGGTGTTGTTCCTATGTATTCTTTCAAATCACCATCGTTCTTTAGGACGTGCCAATGTTTCTTTAAAATCTTTTTAATATCGTTGGCTCTATTGCTGTAATCACAAATAAAGAGAATTTCTTCTCCCTTATTCTTTTTAGGTTTGTACTTAAGCAATTCATTACGATCGTCCTGCATTATATTGGAAATAGTATGGTCTAGATCCAATTCCTTATATCCCTTGGCTATAAAATCTTCCTTTAGGGTATTGGCTTGTACTTTATAGGTCTCTATATCTGTACAGTTCCGTCTAAGACGGGTAAATTGTCCTTTAGGGACCGCCTTTAGCCACAAAGGGTGATGACAACTAGTATGGTCTATATACGTATTGGTGTCGACTTCCTTAAAAAAGGTTTTTGATTTTATAATGTCGCCTTCTCTGTATATCTCGAGATCTAAAAAATGGATCACTTCTGAGCTCCAGTGATTGGCTAGTTTAATGCCCCATTCGGCATTGTCAAGTTCTTCCAAGAAAACACATAGGCTATCTTTACCCCCTCTCCAGATGAAAAACAAATCATCGATGTATCGCCTATATGCTAGAACATGGCCCTGCGCCCAGCTACGTGAACCGTACATGAACCTGTTTTCCCAACCGGACATGTAAAGGTTGGCGTAGCTGGGCGCAAATTTAGTGCCCATTGCTGTGCCTCTAAGCTGAATATAGTAGTCATCTTCAAACTTAAAGTAATTATGCTGAAGTATAAACTTGATACTATCTATAATGAAGGACTTTTGATCATCTTCTATCGAGTTATACCTGGAGATCTCTTCTTCTAGCACAGTTATCCCCATACCATGGGGAATGCTACTGTATAGCGCGTTTACATCGCAAGTCACCATGATATCCCCATCTTGCCAACTCAATTCCTTCAACATGTGTAGCATACTTAGGGTGTCTTTAAGATACGATGGAATGGTTCGGACAATAGGTTGGAGTAGTATGTCAACATATTCTGACAGGTGGCTGGTTATAGAGTCTATTCCAGTCACTATAGGTCTTCCTGGAGGTTTTAATGGGTCCTTATGAATCTTTGGCAAGATATAGAAGTGTGGTGTCTTTGTGAATTCCATCAATAGATAGTCAAGTTCTGATTTTGTTAGAATACCTTTCTTATTACCCCCCTGGAGTAGGGATTCAAGCTCGTTTCTTATATCCTTAATGGGGTCTTTTTTAAGTTTACCATAGGTTGTCTCGTCATTTAATATGCGAAACACCTCTTCGTTATATTGTTCTTTCGAGAGAATTACAGTGCCCCCGCCTTTGTCGGCGGGCTTTATGACTATAGTCTGATCTTTCTGGAGATCCTTGAGGGCTTGATTTTCTTCCTTGGTCAGATTGAAATTGTTAACTTTATTAGTTGACATTCTTTCTACATCGTTCATAACCAGGGTCTCAAAAACTTTTATTTCGTCTGAGACCATGTGGCGTGGGAAGAATTTAGAATTATTCTTTAAATTAGTATGGACAATCGGAGTAGGGGCCACTGGGCTGGAATTCTGTAAGACATTTCTTTCAATTGGGTTTTTCAAAAAGAATTTTTTTAAACTAAGCTTACGTTTAAAACGTTGTAAGTCGATGTATACGCTAAATTTATCTAGACGCTTAGTGGGTGCAAATTTAAGGCCTTTATTAAGGACACTAATTTCCGTTCTTGAAAAGGTCCTATTGCTCAAATTAAAGATGCCTTTAGCTGGAACTATCTCTTTTCTCGCTTTTCTTTTACGTACAGATTTTCCTGCTCTCGTTCCCCTTCCGATCTTTCCCAGGGTCTTTTTTGAGCTCCTCAAAAGGAGTTGGTCTATTTCGTCTAATCTGTTTGAAGTTATACCAAGTTATATAACCCCCAAAAATGTATGGTGTTCTGCAGGGAGATCTCTATTATGTTTAAGTTCGCGATCTCCGCACGGAAGTTGCCCTCTATCCATCAACCAAATGGGAAATACCGGAAACACCAAGTTGAAACGCATGGAACGCATGGGTTACCACTACGCATGCGCAAGATGGCGGCAAACAACGGAGCAGACAGATGGAGGCGTGACACGCACGCCAACCTATTTTGGACATTCAAAACACATGGGACCTTTTAATACCCAATTAAGGGACTATATATATGGTACACTGTAGAGTATCTCTGTAAACCAGCTGAAGAAGCCTAATCTTATGGCGAAACGCGTTCTGGCGACTTACAGAGCATCTTTGTGTTAATTTTAACATTTCTATTTTATTTTACCTTATGTTTTAATTAAAGATTTTTCTTTTATAAAGAAAAGTCTGGTCCCTGCTGTTTTGGAATTCAGAGGTATTCGTGGATTTAACCTACTCAATAAATCCACTGGCATTTCCACCCAGAGCTTGGTTCTAAGCTCCACCCAATGTGAGTTGATACCATCACCATATATATGATCAATATTGTGGTAGATCTACACAAGAAGGTCCTTGTTTTTATGTTTTCTTACATATTTGACGAGATAAAGAAAATACCAACTTTAAAGGGAGTGGGTCTCCTTTAAATATTCTTAAGAAGACAAAGGACCCAGATGTTTGGAACCACTCAGAGCCAGTGACGGGGCTCTCTGTCTGTGAGTGGAACCATTTATTGCCATCTATTCCAACATTGTATATACACCCTGCACTATTATTCTGCCATTTGTGTTTTTTATATATAATCCATATTGGACATTTATGATACACACCGTGAGGACCATCTGAATACCAAGAAGCGACTGCAATCGCGCCGCCAGATACGTATAATTATACCTGTTGTCACATTGGTTTGGGGGAGACCTCTATATATCTGGTCCGGCATTGGTATACTGGTGGTGGAACTTATCTGGGCGCTGACCATCTTTTTGTATTGTGTGTTAATCTGAATGGTAAATTCCCTCACTGGTCATATAGCAGCCCACTTATGTCTCTCACGGAGTTTAGAAGCAGGATTGGAAGTAATGTGGAATCTATGTTGGGAAGTACTTTTGTCACGTCACAATTGAAAGAATTCAAAGGGGAAATTAACAAAAGACCCTTGGTAGAATTAGAAAAAAACTTGATTAAAGAGACCAAAATTAAATTAGAAATAGCGACGCTTGAGAAATATAGGAAAGATAAAATCACACCAAGAGGGCTAAGATTCCACAAAAATCCATCTTCAGAGAAAGACGATCCCGAGTTCATCACGGGATGGAATTCATTATTGGAGGGATTTGCAGTTACCATGATGGAATATGTCATACAAAAAAAGAAAAAAAACCTCCCTAAACTCAATGTCTTGGTTGACCAACTATCCCAACAAATTGAACAAGATTATTCAAGTGAGGAGATGATGGACATCAACAAGACACTGGGCGAAAAATTAGAAAAAATAGAAAGTGAAGTACTAATTATCAAAAAACGTAAATACGAAAGAGATGTGGATGACTATATAGGAGAGGTATGGTACACAAGATGTACCAAGACAACAATACAGAACCCCTATTTAGAGAATCCAAAGAGGTAGAATTTAATACAGATAATCGCTCAGGAGGTAGTTGGCGTTGGGGAATAGGAATAACAATAGGAGTAACTACCAGAGAGATGGGAGAAATGACTATAGACATGACCATCAGAATAACTGGAGACGCAACACTCAACAGAGATATTATAATCCCCGTCCGTGGAATAATGACAACCACGAAACCCCCTATAGGGGTCCATATAATGCCCCCCCATATAAAAGAGTAACTAATAGAGACCATAGCGGCAATAGGGTGAGACAATGGGAAACACCTAATCACCATAACTATGGATCAGATAGGCTCCAGACCTATAATAACGATTCCCGTCCCGATAGACAATACAGGGTGATTGGGAAAGACAGAGCCGCACCAATAAGAGAAAGAAATGAGGTAGAAAACAAGATCCCACTGACTAATAGATTCTCTATATTAAAAGACAATCAAGAGGATGAGGTTTTTTGGAAAGATCCCCTGAACAGGGAGGGCAGACAAGCGGAGTATCGGGACACGGATGTAAGACCAGAAAGGGGAGGAGCTCAAAAAAGACCCTGGGAAAGATCGGAAGGGGAACGAGAGCAGGAAAATCTGTACGTAAAAGAAAAGCGAGAAAAGAGATAGTTCCAGCTAAAGGCATCTTTAATTTGAGCAATAGGACCTTTTCAAGAACGGAAATTAGTGTCCTTAATAAAGGCCTTAAATTTGCACCCACTAAGCGTCTAGATAAATTTAGCGTATACATCGACTTACAACGTTTTAAACGTAAGCTTAGTTTAAAAAAATTCTTTTTGAAAAACCCAATTGAAAGAAATGTCTTACAGAATTCCAGCCCAGTGGCCCCTACTCCGATTGTCCATACCAATTTAAAGAATAATTCAAATTCTTCCCACGCCACATGGTCTCAGACGAAATAAAAGTTTTTGAGACCCTGGTTATGAACGATGTAGAAAGAATGTCAACTAATAAAGTTAACAATTTCAATCTGACCAAGGAAGAAAACCAAGCCCTTAAGGATCTCCAGAAAGATCAGACTATAGTCATAAAGCCCGCCGACAAAGGCGGGGGCACTGTAATTCTCTCGAAAGAACAATATAATGAAGAGGTGTTTCGCATATTAAATGACGAGACAACCTATGGTAAACTTAAAAAAGACCCCATTAAGGATATAAGAAACGAGCTTGAATCCCTACTCCAGGGGGGTAATAAGAAAGGTATTCTAACAAAATCAGAACTTGACTATCTATTAATGGAATTCACAAAGACACCACACTTCTATATCTTGCCAAAGATTCATAAGGACCCATTAAAACCTCCGGGAAGACCTATAGTGGCTGGAATAGACTCTATAACCAGCCACCTGTCAGAATATGTTGACATACTACTCCAACCTATTGTCCGAACCATTCCATCGTATCTTAAAGACACCCTAAGTATGCTACACATGTTGAAGGAATTGAGTTGGCAAGATGGGATATCATGGTGACATGCGATGTAAACGCGCTATACAGTAGCATTCCCCATGGTATGGGATAACTGTGCTAGAAGAAGAGATCTCCAGGTATAACTCGATAGAAGATGACCAAAAGTCCTTCATTATAGATAGTATCAAGTTTATACTTCAGCATAATTACTTTAAGTTTGAAGATGACTACTATATTCAGCTGAGAGGCACAGCGATGGGCACTAAATTTGCGCCCAGCTACGCCAACCTTTACATGTCCGGTTGGGAAAACAGGTTCATGTACGGTTCGCGTAGCTGGGCGCAGGGCCATGTTCTAGCATATAGGCGATACATCGATGATTTGTTTTTCATTTGGAGAGGGGGTAAAGATAGCCTATGTGTTTTCTTGGAAGAACTTGACAATGCCGAATGGGGCATTAAACTAGCCAATCACTGGAGCTCAGAAGTGATCCATTTTTTAGATCTCGAGATATACAGAGAAGGCGACATTATAAAATCAAAAACCTTTTTTAAGGAAGTCGACACCAATACGTATATAGACCATACTAGTTGTCATCACCCTTTGTGGCTAAAGGCGGTCCCTAAAGGACAATTTACCCGTCTTAGACGGAAACTGTACAGATATAGAGACCTATAAAGTACAAGCCAATACCCTAAAGGAAGATTTTATAGCCAAGGGATATAATGAATTGGATCTAGACCATACTATTTCCAATATAATGCAGGACGATCGTAATGAATTGCTTAAGTACAAACCTAAAAAGAATAAGGAGAAGAAATTCTCTTTATTTGTGATTACAGCAATAGAGCCAATGATATTAAAAAGATTTTAAAGAAACATTGGCACGTCCTAAAGAACGATGGTGATTTGAAAGAATACATAGGAACAACACCTAAGGTTATATTTCGAGGCACTAAAAACTTAAAAACTAATTTGGTACACAGTAAATCTAAGAAAAAAGAACTGGGTAAAGACTTCTTTGGATTAAAGGAGGGTTTCTATCGTTGCGGCCAGTGTTTGGCTTGCAGATCCACTACCAACAAGAAGGAGTTCATTAGTACATATACCAATTTAAAATCCAAAAAAATCTGTAAAAATAAATGGAGTGCTAAATTGCTGCTCCAAAAATATAGTATATATGCTTGAATGCCCTTGTGGTCTACGCTATATAGGCCGCACTAAGAGAGCACTCAACGTAAGGATTAGCGAACATGTGCGTAATATTAAGAATGGTTTTGAGAAACACCGTCTCTCTTCATTTAAAAAAAAACATAACAGCTCCCCTATGGGTATAAAATTTTGGGCTATCAAACAGATTAAGAAAAGGGATGTCGAAGAAAATATATTGAATAGGCTGGGGAAAGAAGAGATGAGGCTTATCTTTGATAATGGCACGCTGACACCCAATGGAAATGATTTTGAGTTAGTTCATTTTTTGTAATGATATACCTACTCCTTCTTTGTGCACTTACGACAACCTTTAATATTATTGATTTCAATGGGTATGTGAGGCAGTTTGGCACCACAATTGATATATATAAATAATTTAATTTAAAAAAATAATATAAATAAAAAAAAAAAAAAAAAAAAAAAAGAATAACCTATAATTCGATATATTGTAATTATATTTGCCACTATATTTGGATCACATCAGATCTCATTTACAAATCTCCTTTACATCACATTTGATTATTGTTAGATAATGTCATCTTTATGACAACATCATACTATTGAAACTAAGAAGCCACACAAAATATATTTAATAACACACATATTGGGTTGTCCACCCCCAATATAATATATGTAAATAGATAGGGAATAAATTCACACTTTCACATCACTTTTAATAATACCAATTTAGTTTAAAGTCATTTATATCATATTATCATACATATAAGCCTTTAAGGACATAATATATCTCCTTATACTAACTGCTCAGGGGTAGGAAACACCATCCCTGTGCCACATGAAATATATGGGAAACCTCCCTATCTGTACATCCTCAATTTATAATCTATACCACTCCAGATTATTTACATCTACCATAGTTGTGCTTATTGCACCGGGAAGGAGTTGGTCTATTTGTCTAATCTGTTTGAATTATACCAAGTTATATAACCCCCAAAAATGTATGGTGTTCTGCAGGGAGATCTCTATTATGTTTATGTTCGCGATCTCCGCACGGAAGTTGCCCTCTATCCATCAACCAAATGGGAAATACCGGAAACACCAAGTTGAAACGCATGGAACGCATGGGTCACTACTGCGCATGCGCAAGATGGCGGCAAACAACGGGAGCAGACAGATGGAGGCGTGACACGCACGCCAACCTATTTTGGACATTCAAAACACATGGGACCTTTTAATACCCAATTAAGGGACTATATATATGGTACACTGTAGAGTATCTCTGTAAACCAGCTGAAGAAGCCTAATCTTATGGCGAAACGCGTTCTGGCGACTTACAGAGCATCTTTGTGTTAATTTTAACACATATTTTATTTTACCTTATGTTTTAAATTAAAGATTTTTCTTTTATAAAGAAAAGTCTGGTCCCTGCTGTTTTGGAATTCAGAGGTATTCGTGGATTTAACCTACTCAATAAATCCACTGGCATTTCCACCCAGAGCTTGGTTCTAAGCTCCACCCAATGTGAGTTGATACCATCACCATATATGATCAATATTGTGGTAGATCTACACAAGAAGGTCCTTGTTTTTATGTTTTCTTACATATTTGACGAGATAAAGAAAATACCAACTTTAAAGGGAGGGTCTCCTTTAAATATTCCTAAGAAGACAAAGGACCCAGATGTTTGGAACCACTCAGAGCCAGTGACGGGGCTCTCTGTCTGTGAGTGGAACCATTTATTGCCATCTATTCCAACATTGTATATACACCCTGCACTATTATTCTGCCATTTGTGTTTTTTATATATAATCCATATTGGACATTTATGATACACACCGTGAGGACCATCTGAATACCAAGAAGCGACTGCAATCGCGCCGCCAGATACGTATAAATATACCTGTTGTCACATTGGTTTGGGGGAGACCTCTATATATCTGGTCCGGCATTGGTATACTGGTGGTGGAACTTATCTGGGCGCTGACCATCTTTTTGTAAAATATTTTCTTAACTAAACATACAAGAGAAAACCAAAGCACATGTAAGATCTCAGCAACATAAAATAATCACAATAAGGACATTTCATTTATTGGTTGTAGTGGCCCTATAAAAAGTTAAGCTAAAGGGATTGAAAAATCCCATACTCGCCATTCATTTGACAATGAAGAGTGCAACACAATCCTCCAATTCATCGCATAGGAGCAATAAAAAGCTGGGAACAAATAGGTCCTAGTGTAACTCCACAGCTCCTGTCATGGCTCCTGTGCACACTTGTTTAGACAAGCTCACAGAGAGCTCTTGCAGGGACATGCTGTGCTCCATAGGAGTGTGCACGGGGGTGCTAGGTGTGCCTGGGCACACCTGCCACCCGGCCTGTGGCACACTCTGGGTTCCGGCGGCTGGCCGCATCTCATGGATAGCTGCTGGGACCCTTAATTTCTGCATCCCTGTTGGTCCAGTGGCTGTGGGCTCTACAATGCAATCTGTGCTTTACGTACAGACCGCAAAGCACGTCCCACACCGGACTCGCGCGCTGAAGATCACTGAAGACCTGTCAACTGACCGCCGGCCCATTTCGCTGCATTTTAGTGATTCCATTTTGCTGAAAATGCGGCAAATTCACTAGCGAATGGTCACTGTATTGTTACAAAATCAGAGTCGCTAAAGCAGTTATCAGACGTCGAGGAAAACTGCGGAATTGCACCGATAACTGCCGAATTGGCATTGGCGAATTCCACCAAGCTGAAGAAGAAAAACAAAACTCTAGTCTCCCAACAGGCATATAAATCAACAAAGATGTGTTCAAATAATAAAATGTCCTTCAAAATAATAAAAAAAAATCTGTTACAGAATAAAAAAAGGCTTTTAAAAAATAAAAAACAAAATGTCTATAGAATAAAAGGGGTTTTTGCAACCCAAAAATATTATTTTAAAGGATAAACTGTCTTCTCAATATGGGACAGATTTGTTGCCACCAAAGACCGCCAAACTGTGGCAAATTGCGCCTTATGTTACTGTCATGGTCCTCACAGAAGTCGCCGGAGGAAGGGCAAGTAGAGTGCTGTTTCAAGAAACTGGTTTCCAGGCCTGCTTTTACCACTGTCTGGGCTGGTGTCCAGGCACTCAGGGATCCTTTCCTGACTTTCCCCTCACCTCTCCAGCCTCAGGTGTGGGCTGGGCCTGCAATGCCCATATAATCAAGCCTCACCTCAGAATCATGGCTTCTGCATTATCCTTCCTTGGAAGCCTCACGGCGTGCCAATCCTGCTTGCTCTGCACATTTCCAGTCTGAGAACCCCATTGTTGTATCCCGCTGAGACCCCTCTTTGCAAGTACCCCGTGGAGACAACCCTCTTTGCAAGTACCCCGTGGAGGCCACCTTCCCTGCAATATCCTATTGTGACCCCCCCCCCCATTGCAGCATTCCATCTACAACCCCCTTCCTGGACATTCCTTACAATCTCCATTTCTGGACTTCCACTCCCATCACCGCTCCAGAGCCACCTATTAATTTATCCTCCTGTGTATGACCATGTGCTATGGACTTTGACCACTCTCTGCCCACTGCCTGCCAAGATCTCTGCATGATCTGACCATTCTCCTGCTATAGCCCTCCTGATACCACGCTTGATATTATTGTCATGGTTTCTTCTGCCCTGTCTTCTGATCCGCCCTCTGTATCCAGTAAGTGTCTTCTTTAGTTTTTTCTGTAGTCAGTGTCCAGTGTCTGTCCTGTCCACCCTTGTGTTATTCTGTATTCAGTGTCTGTGCTATTTAGTGTCCTGTCCCTTCTGCTCAGTGTACCCTGCCCACTGTATATATTATAGGAGCTGGTTGGGAAAGTATAAGTGTTACTGCTTATTCATTGTCCCCTTTCCTGATATACTTCTGTTCCTATTCTAAATAAACTTTTTATTCTGGTTAAACCCTACTACCCTGTCTCTCAGTTTGTAACCACACCCTGGGCTCCTTAACCCCTGGCACCTCTGTGACAGTTGCTGTCAATTTGCTAGTATTTGGCAAATACGCAGGCGGGCTGAAGGAGGGGCCACCGCAGCAGCTGGCTAGCAGGGTGTATTGGTACGCCCTGGTCTGCGTTAAAGCACCTTAGCTCATACACACTGAACAATACTGTGATGTTTATTGCTGTGTAGCTCTGTGATTCGGTCATACACACAGCACATTACTGTAAGCTTTATTGCTGTGGAGAACTGTGATACTCTCACAGTACACTAATATACATTGTGTATCACAGAGCTCCACAGCAATAAACCACACAGTAATGTGCAGTGTGTATGACCACGTCACAAAACTCCACAGCAATACTCACAGTAATGTGTGTGCCTAGTAAAGTTATGCCTAGATAGCTATGGCACCATCAGGCCCCATGGATGGATAGGTCCTGCCGCTGGGCACCACCTGCCCAGTGTGAAAAGGTTAAAAACACAAGGGCCTGTGTTTGTCCAAGGCCTGTCCTACAGTTACGCCCGAGAACCTGTGGGGCCACCGTACCTGAACTGACAAATCTATCGACATTGGCTGCAGAGGGCCGCCTGAGTTCAGTACTAGTATGAACCGCGTCTTCAAAGTCCACCCGCCGCAGGGACGGCATGGCACGTCCTGTGGCAGGAAGGAGTTAAGAAATAGGGATCTACAGTGAGAAGTGCAGACATAAACCCTCAAAGGTAAGGGGGGATTTTGTATGTTTGCATGTGTGTATATGTGTGGTGTGTGGAGAGTACTCTGCACACAACATGCGCAGTGTGTGTACTTAGTATGTGCATTATGTATGCACCTTTTGTAGACCGTGCATTGAGTATACACCTTTTGTAGTTGCAGTTTGTACTGTATAGTATACAGTTGTGTTCAAAATTATTCAACCCCCACTGAAATTGAGTGTTTTGGCCAGTTTGACATTGATTTTGATCATTCAGTCATCTTGCTTACAATTAAATCAAAGAGGCACATGTAGGTCAGACAAATATAACATAACATTTATAATGAAATAACCACAAATGTCTTTTCTGTGCTCACATCATTATCAGTTTTATTCAACCCCCAAGTGACATTCAATCTTAGTACTTAGTACAACATCCTTTTACAGTTATAACAGCTTTTAAACGTGAAGCATAGCTTGACACAAGTGTCTTGCAGCGATCTACGGGTATCTTCGCCATTCGTCATGGGCAAAAGCCTCCAGTTCAGTCACATTCTTAGGCTTGCGCACAGCAACTGCTTTCTTTAAGTCCCACCAGAGGTTCTCAATCGGATTTAAGTCAGGTGACTGCAGTGGCCACTCCAAAATGTTCCAGCCTTTAATCTGCAACCATGCTCTAGTGGACTTGGAGGTATGCTTGGGATCATTGTCCTGTTGAAAGGTCCAACGTCTCCCAAGCCTCAGGTTTGTGACGGACTGCATCACATTGTCATCCAATATCTCCTGGTACTGAAGAGAATTCATGGTACCTTGCACACGCTGAAGCTTCCCTGTACCTGCAGAAGCAAAACATCCCCAAAGCATGATTGACCCCCCGCCATGCTTCACAGTAGGCAAGGTGTTCTTTTCTTCATAGGCCTTGTTCTTCCTCCTCCAAACATAGCTTTGATCCATGGGCCCAAACAGTTCTAATTTTGTTTCATCAGTCCACAGAACACTATCCCAAAACTTCTGTGGTTTGTCCACATGACTTTTGGCATACTGCAGTCGACTCTTCTTATTCTTTGCAGACAGCAAGGGGGTGCGCCTGGGAGTTCTGGCATGGAGGCCTTCATTACGCAGTGTGCGCCGTATTGTCTGAGCTGAAACTTCAGTACCCACATCTGACAAATCTTTTCTCAGTTCCTCAGCAGTCACACGGGGACTTTTCTCCACTCTACGCTTCAGGTAGCGCACAGCAGTCGAAGTCAGCATCTTCTTTCTGCCACGACCAGGTAGCGTTTCAACAGTGCCCTTTGCCTTGAATTTGCGAATGATGCTTCCTATGGTCTCTCTTGGTATGTTTTAACATCTTTGCAATCTTGTTATAGCCATTGCCCTTCCTGCGAAGAGTAATCACCTCTTCTCTTGCCTTCCTGGACCATTCTCTTGACTTCACCATGTTTGTAACCACACCAGTAAATGTCTAGAAGGAGCTGAGTATCACAGTCATTTTAAAGCTGCCTAATTGGTGCTTATTATGCTTTATTGCTGCTCTGTGACATCCACAGGTGTTTTCAATACCTGATTGAAAACACTTGAATGAACCTCTGTTCTTCAGAGTGGTAGTCTTTAAGGGGTTGAATAATTGTGTCAATGAAGAATTCACAAAAGAAACATTTACTACTGTATTCCCTAAAACCCTTTACAGCATTGGGGGTTGAATAATTTTGAACACAATGTATGTGTGCCTGGTGTTGTGTAAGCAGTATCAGCAGTATTTAACCTCTCTGGCGGTATTTCTGAGTGTGGCTCTGGGTTAAATTTCAGTGCCGAAAACGGTAAACCCGAGCCACACTTGGGCTGATACATACAGTCAGGTCCAGAAATATTGGGATATCGACACAATTCAAACGTCTTTGGCTCTATACACCACCACAATATAGTTGGAATGAAACAAACACAATGTGCTTTAACTGCAGACTGTCAGCTTTAATTTGAGGGTATGTACATCCAACTCAGGTGAACGGTGTAGGACTTACAGCAGTTTGCAGATGTGCCTCCCACTTGTATTACACAAAACTATTTTACCAGGAAGGATACATTGAGAATTCTCTCATTTTCAAGTATGCCCTGGGTAGGCAAGGCCTAGGCTGGCACTTTCCAGGGGGCAGCAAAAAAAACACCACTGAAGGAGATATTCACAGAGCACCGAAATGACGCAGAGATTTCAGTGTTCTGTTGTTACCCGCACTTCGGGGAATCAAAGTTCCCTGGTGAATTCACCGCGGGGTCCCTGAAGTGCAGGGAATCAGTCACCGAATGCCACCACGAACCCATCCCGCGCTGTTTTAAAAAAAAAAACTACTGAACGAAAATGTCTGGAATTAACATATAAGATCCTATGAATGATAATAAAAAGGGCTGTTACAGAAAAACACTATTAGAAAGAAAAAAAAATTGAATTATTTTTTGAAAAATGCCTAAGGAAAAAAAATCCTCAACAAATAAAGAGACTAGGGATGTGCACCAATTTTTTTTTCGTTTCGGCTCGTTTCGTTTGTAATTCGACAATTTCCATTTCGGATTGTTTCGGCCGATTTCCGTTTCGGCTCCTTTTTACGTATCGACTTCTTTTTTTTCGTGATTTCAGACATTTTCGTGCATTCAGCGTGGGAAATGTTTTGCCCAATAGACTGCAATGTTAAAAATATTCCTGTTTAAATTCAATATCTAATCCTTTATTATTATATTCTGTTGTAAAGAGCCTCTTTATTTCTAGATTTTTTAGAATATTTTAAGAATTTTTTGAAAATTACTGAAGTGGAACCGAAATTATGAATTGAATGAAAATGATTTCCGATTCCGGAAAATCGTCCGAATCACTGAATCGGGCCCATACCAAACGCACATCCCTAAAAGACTTTTTACTACAGATTAATGGAATAAACGTTATTAGATACTAGGTGGAAAGCCTGCCCGGAGGGCAGTCTATTGTTAAGTGAGGTGTGCATGAATGTTCGCCGAAATGAAAGCACAGCAACGTCAAGGAAAGACCATTTATTTTCCTAATAGCGGGTTGTCTGTGCTTGCATATGCTCTTATGGGTATATATTGCCCCAGCTCACATGGGTATATATTGCCCCAGCTCACATGGGTATATTTACCCCCCGCTCACATGGGTATATTTGCGCCCAGCTCACATGGAAATATTTGCCCCCAGCTCACATGGGTATATTGCCCCAGCTCACATGGGTATATTTACCTCCAGCTCACATGGATATATATTGCCCCCAGCTCATATGGATATATATTGCCCCCTGCTCACATGGATATATTTGCCCCCAGCTCATATGGATATATATTGCCCCCTGCTCACATGGATATATTTGCCCCCAGCTCACATGGGTATATTGCCCCCAGCTCACATGGGTATATTGCCCCCAGCTCACATGGGTATATTTACCTCCAGCTCACATGGGAATATTTTCCCCAACTCACATGAATTTATTTGCCCCAACTCACATGGATTTATTTGCACCATTGCACATGGGTATAATTGCCCCAGCGCACACGCACTGGTGTATTTTGGCCTAGGCTGACTAGGCCCAGGCCTAGGGCGGCACTTTCCAGGGGGCGGCGGTCCGCACTGGGTGGCCACACCTTGCAAAGTATTTTACCAGCAAGGATACATTGAGATTTCACTAATTTACACTTTCAATTTCACTTTCCAGGGGGCAGCAAAAAACCTCACCACTAAATGGGTTACTCACAGAGCACCGAAATGACGCCAACTTTTTGGTGTTCTGTAGTTCCCTGCACTTAGGAGAATAAAATTTCCCCACCCTGCAGTGAATTCACCATTCACCGCAGGGTCCCCAAAGTGCATGGAGTCGGCCGCTGAATACTGCCACCGCAAACCCGTGGCCTGCTGTTTTCAAAAGAACTACTGAACGAAAATGTCTGGAATTTACATATAAGATCCTATGATTGATAATAAAAAGTTCTGTTACAGAAAAAAGAAAAACTGCTATTAAAAAAAAGGGGGGGATTTTGCCCAAAAAAAATCTGAAAAATGACTAAAAGGTACTAAAAAAAATCAATAAGTAAAGACTTTTTACTGCAGATTAAAATAATAAATGATTTATTAGATATTGCATAAAAACGGGAATATTTTTAACATTGAAACCTATGGGGTTCGCCTGAATAAACCTGCTGATTGAAACCACCGAACATCAGGGCATTTCACTGCCATTTCTCTGAGTCTCAGTACCACATGACTGGCTGAACCACGTGAAACGCACGCGCGCAGCTGCCCGCCCTTTCGTTAACACACTCTATTCTGGACTGAACACCCACCGGGAAGGGAATCAAAGCTACAGTGCACCCTCTGGCAGTGGCACCCCACTGCTGACAAGATGGCTCCACAGCATAATTGCTGTGTGCTCATATACACTTGGTTTGCTGGGAGTTTTACTGCAGTGGATTCTGATGCACTCATACACACCGCACATTGCATTGCTGGGAGTTTTATTGCTGTGGATTCTGTGATACACACTACATATTACTGTGAGTTTTATTGCCCTGGAGCTCTGGGATACGCTCATACACACTGCACATTACTGTGAGTTTTTTTGCTGTGCAGTTCTGTGATATGCTCATACACACTGCACCTTTCTGTGGGTTTTATTGCTGTGCAGCTCTGATATGCTCATACACAGTGCCATTTCTGTGGGTTTTATTGCTGTGCAGCTCTATGATACGCTCATATGCAGTGCACGTTTCTGTGGATTTTATTGTTCAACCAATTAGAGCGGCTGTGATCCAGTATACTTGACATTCGTGGCTGTTCTTTGTAAAAATGCTTGAATTTAAACATGTCATAATTTTCTTTATCTCAATAGATACATTTGAAATGGTATACAAAATATACAAGTAGGCACTTGGTATCCACTTTTAATATAAAGAGAGGAAAAGGCGGAGCTTAAAGAGGAAGGGTGGGGATTAACCAGGAAGAGGTGTGCCCTTTATAGGAAGGGGTGTGTCAAATTTAAATTAGGGGGTGCACGAGTTTAGTCAGGCCTAGGGCAGCACAAAACCTAAATACACCACTGGCACATGGGTATAATTGCCCTAAGCTCACATGGGTATAATTGGCCCCTGCTCACATGGGTATATTTGCCCCCGCTAACATGGGTATAATTGCCCCCAGCTCACATGGGTAGAATTGCCCCAAGCTCACATGGGTTGAATTGCCCCCAGCTCACATGCGTATAATTGCCCCCTGCTCACATGGGTATATTTACCCCCTGCTCACATGGGTATATTTGCCCCCGGCTCACATGGATATATTTGCGCCCAGCTCACATGTATATAATTGCCCCCAGCTCACATGGATATATTTGCCTCCAGCTCACATGTATATAATTGCCCCCAGCTCACGCATGGATATAATTGCCCCAACTCATGCATGGATATAATTTCCCCCAGCTCAAGGAAGAGCAGTCCTGACCACCAGCGGCCCCCCTCTGACTGGCGGGCCCTTTCTGACATCAGAGGAAGCCAGCCGGTGGCCATCTTGAAGTCCCTGCTTGTCGATGGGCCCATCGGCGAGCAGGGACTTCAAGAAGGCCGCCGGTGGGCCCCTCTGATGTCAGGGGAAGTCCGTCGGCCGCCATCTTTAAGTCCCTGCTCGCCGGTGGGCTCAGCCTCTGGTGAGCAGGGACTTCAAGATGGCCGCTGGCGGGCCCCCTCTGATGATGTCAGAGGAAGCCCACCGGCGGCCATCTTGAAGTCCCTGCTCGCCGGTGGCTCAGCCTCTGGCGAGCAGGGACTTCAAGATGGCCGCTGGCGGCCCCCCTCTGATGATGTCAGAGGAAGCCCACCGGCGGCCATCTTGAAGTCCCTGCTCGCCGATGGGCTCATCGGTGAGCAGGGACTTCAAGATGGCCACCGGCGGGCTTCCTCTGACATCAAGTCCCTGCTCGCTAGTGGGCATACATTGGCCCAGCCTCGGGCGAGCAGGGATGCATGCCGGCGGTCAGGGCTGAGGCCCCGGTGGTAGGTCCGCCAGAAAAAGAAAGTGGAGCCGTTGGAGAGGCAAGCGCAAAGCGCCTCTCTCACCTCCTCAGTGACTGAGCTGTGAGGAGGTGAGACAGGGAGAGGCGCTTTTGCGCGCGCCTCTCCAACGGCTCCGCTTTTTTTTCTAACAGTTTTTAAATGTTTGTCGTGCATGCGCACTCAGCGCTTGACGGTGACGGACTTTAAAACTGTTTTATTATCTAGGATTGGGTAAAAACGGGAATATTTTTAACATTGAAACCTATGCAGGATTATTCAGAGAAGGGTGAAAACCTTGAGAATGACTGTAGAATTGAAAATTCTAGGGAAAAATAGTGTAGCGCTGCTTTAAAAAGACTGCTGCATTTACTTGTTGTGGCCACCAGAGGGAGACAGAGGCAATATGGACTATGCTGGGCAGGACTGAACTACAATTTCCAGCATGCTTTGCGGTGGAGACAGGAAGTGGGAGAGAGAGAGGAAGGGACGTAAGCAGCCTTGTGCGGAGGAGCGCCAGTGTGAGCCGAGCGGCGAAAGAAAGAGGACGCAAGTGAGACTGCCAGGGATCAAGATCAGGCCGGAGTGCAGACGCTGCCTCGAGGGCGCTGGAGATCGGGACAGTAACTTGCGGAGGCATACCCATTTATCGCTGAGAGGTTTGCGCAGAACTTCAGTTCCAGTTGGACCCCCTGTAAGGAGACCGCGATGATCCATAGGGAGTGCAGGCGGTAGGCCGTAGTTTCTTGTGTTGGAGATTGGACAAGCAAGAGAGCGGATCCGGTGGCACAGAATTCCGGAGGACAAGCGGAGAGACATCCTTGATCGGGCAGTGGAACAGATTGTTTAACGATGGGTGAGAGGCATTACAGGCCGCAAGTCCGAGTATAACCAAGCACGCTGCATTATTGTTAAAATCTACAGGGTCCCAACGTGACTAGTCGAAGATTTGCTTATTCCATTCACTGGCCAGTTGAATACAGTACCCGGGTACACGAGATCATACACACACACCTTTCTGAGACATTACTTTCACGGGACTTACACTCCAGAACTGAAGGGGTTAAACTTTCCTTTTGCCGCCACGTGTTTTTTCCCGCATTACGAAATCCTGTCATTCATATACCGTATCTACATTATATATGCCGCTTTATTGGGATCAGTAATCTATAAAATCCACAACAGTGCTGGTGTATGTTTATTCCCTAGAGCGGTGAGACTAACCCGAGGTTAATTCAGCGGCTCCTTCGGGGGTGAGCGCTACATTAGTCAAACCAGAAAAATTCTCCCATTTATCTCCCTTTCCAAATTGGCTATTTGGTCTAGATTGTTCGTTCTCCTGGCAATTCTCAAGGTTTTCACCTCTCTCTGAATAGCCCTGATGGTGTTCGCCTGAATAAACCTGTCTAATGAAACCACTGAACATCAGGGCTTTTCTCTGCTGTTCGATGTCTCTGAACAGATTTACCATTACTTCTCTATGGGGACTTTCACTGCCGTCGAACAGGCACCGTACTTGCTGGCAGTTCACCAAAATTTGTGTGTGAGTATATGAGAGAGTTGCACAACAATAAACCTCACAGTAATGTGCGCCGTGTATTATGAGCATTCAGTATTATATGGGAGTACTGCTTTGTGAGTAAGAGTAGTTTAAAAAAAAAAATAAACGTAAAACTTGGGGGTGACACCATGAGTTACCGCACCGGGTGATACCAACCCTAGTGACACCACTGCCCGTCCCTAAGGGGTTAATGACTGGAATGACATCTGAGAACTGAAGAAGCCAATGGAATATTTCTTTAGGTCCAATTCATGTGTGTGGTTTTTATATAACTCTCTTTTGTATTTTAAAATACTTTTCTCTTTTTATTTCTTCTTAAGATAAAAAGTAATTTCAGAAAGGCTAAAAGGGGCATTTAAGATCTTGACAACCAGAGCTGGGCTGCAAGAGTGATTGATTAAGCTTTGTGTCTTCCCTGAATATAACTTTATATCTTGTTTACTGGTCTTTTTCTATTCTAGAAGTTTCCTGTTAACATCCTTGGCTTTATATTAGGTTCAAGACCATACCTTGATTTTAGAATTCATTGTTTTGCATTTCTGATTAATTTTTATATAAAACGTATTGAGTTGCAAATGGCCTCACACAGAAGTAAAAAAAAATGCATGCAAAGGTAGAACAATTTATAATCAGAACATGATCAGTAACACATGAACAAATGTTAACATTGTGGCGAGAGCCCATATGCTGTCATTGAAATAGTAGCCAAACTAGGACACAAGTGAGGTTGTGTGCAGTATCAAAAGTGAATCAAATTGGATAACTTAAGGAATTCCCTGTAGAGAAAAGAAGCCGCAACAAAGAAGAGAAACTATGGGGGAAAACCGAGCGAGACAAAGAGCAGGCAAAAATAGGGGGTGGGGGAGAGGGAAGGGATGGGTAAAGGGGTAAAGGTAACAAGGGAGCCAATAGCCAGGGCATGGGGCAGCCTCTCTCATATCAGGGGCTCACCCGGTGAGTCGACACGTGAGCTCCCCAGTGAGGCGGGAGAGGAAGAGGGGGGGGGGTCCCAGACGTAAGGAGAGCAGGTCGAGGACAGAGCCCTGGAGAAAAAAAAGGGGAAATCAGCGCCTCAGGCCACCAGGAGCAACCAAGACACCTCAACCTGAAAAAGCCAGAGCGGCAGGGGAGAAGATTGCAAATTCACCTGGTCATAATAGACCATACGGTCATGAATGACTGCAGTGAGCCATTCCATGGTAAGGATGTATAAGATCTTCATGTCGATCTGCGCCCGATCCAGGGGGAGACCTTTACACGTGTGTGCCAGACACATCCGTGTTGCAGTGCAAATCCGTACAGATCAGGTTATTGGTGCAGCGTGGCAAAGTCCGTTGTTGGTATGGTCGTTTAAGTAGGGCCGTCCATGGGTCGGGGTCAAGTCTGACCTGCGACTTCATAAAACATCAGAGGGAGTGGGGGGCTTTCCGATCATAGCTCTCACAAAGTGCTGTAGTTGTGATGCCATTTAGCGTTCCCCAGGTGGGAGATCCAGCTGCTGCTGGAGTGATGCAAGACATATTGGAGAGTCCCTGGTTAAGAAATGCCCTAATTCTGTCAATCCCCGATCCCTCCACCAAGTAAAGACTCTCAAGGGGCATCCTTCAAGGAAGTCAGGATTGTGCAGAAGTGGGTTCAGGTTTGAGAGCCCCGGAGAGAGGTTTTCTCGGGTGCGGTAGCGATGCAAACATGTGGAGAGTGTGCTGAAGTGTGGGGCTGGCATGTGCCATGGGGTAGTAGGCCCCTGGCAGCCACAGAAGTGTACATAGGTGTCTGCTCCCCTCAAGCGCCTGCTATACCTGGACCCACCTCGTCTGTGAAGTGGGTAGGTTTATGTGGTTTAACATGGGCGATTGAGCAGCTTTATAAAAGGGAAAAAAAGGTGGGGGACGCCAAGTCGATAAGGTGTTTAAGGGGGACATCAGGGAAAGGAGCACATCATCAGCAGACAGACTAATCTTAAATTGTTCCCCTACTACTTCAATCCTCTGAATGTCCGGCAAGTCCCGCACTCGACTAGTTAAGGGTTCATTGGAAAGGGCGAACAAGATGGTAGATAGGGGGCATTAAAAAGATATGCAAAAGGGATTTTATATGCTCCTTTTTGGCTTTATATTCCAATGCAAAAATCATGCATACATGGTTTTAGCAGTTAAAGGGTTACTAAGGGACGTATTGCAAGATCAATTTTTTGTAGACAAAATGGATGTTCTGTGGATGGTTTAGAGTAGTGGTATGCAACCAGTGTGTAGAATTATCAAATGAAGATGATTAGTACTGTATTTTCTTTTTGTGGGAGAATGAAGCTACCTGAGTTCACTAACCAATTCTTGTTATTGTGAAACCAAAGAGAAAGATTTTCTTCCTTAAATGACCCAGTTAAACATAGATTGTCATTGAAATGTATGGTTATTTACCAGTGGAGGCGTGTCCACAGTTCAGATGGGGCAGCCTCCTACCATTTTTTTTTTGTGCAATAAAAAAATATAAAATATCTAAACTATATAAAAAAATCTGTTGTTTGTGTCATTTAATAAGTGCCTAATTGAAAAAATGTGTTGTTTCTTTGCCTCCTCAACTGTTGCTAGGCATTAAAAAAAAAGAAAATCTGATCATTTGTCTTGGATGGTATCCAAAAATCTGAAAAGGACTCTATGGGAGGTTGCAAGAATCATGAACTGCAAGTGTGTTTAAGCTTCCCACTGCTGCCTATTTGGATTCCGATGAGTGTGAAACAAACCCGGCCAAGACTTGCATCTGAGACTTCAATGTGTATCTTATCTGCTTCACACCCTGGGTGGCCTGCCTTAACTCCTTAATGACAGAATGCACAGCCACATTTGCCTCAATAGCAATAGTAAACACTTTTTTTCTTTCATACACAGAAGTTTTGTATAACTTTTGTTATTTAGTGTAGTAGGGGGTAGGATTAGTGTTTTTTTACTAATGTGTTATTTATATATTATGGCTAAATTCTGGATTAATTATTGAATTTAGCCTCAAAATTGCTATTTTATTTGATCCATAAATAGGAATATGTCTCTGTGGTTTATTTCCTATATATGGGATTCTCCACATATTTTCGAGGTAATAGTGCCATAGAGTCATATTCCTATTAATGATTAAAATCATTAATATTTCCAGTCTGGAGCCCCACCAGTGTGAAATGTCACCAGCCAACATTGGAATTTTGACTGAGGAAGCATACAGGGAGTTAGCAAAATGTATACCTCACTAACTCCGCTCCCCACTACCTGTCCTCATTAGTCACCAAATACACTCCAGCCCGTTCCCTAAGATCAAACAGTGACCTAGCTTCTCCCCACATCACCTCCTCACATGATAGACTGCAGGAATTCTCAGGTGCAGCCCCCATCCTCTGGAATGCTCTACCTGGTACTGTGAGACTTTCCCCTAAAGACATTCCTAGTTAGGGAAGCCTGCCAGCTGAGTCACTGACGCAACCAGTCTATCACTCTCACCTTGCAGTCCTCTCCTCCTGTTTCCACCCCAACTTCTAGATTGTAAGTTCCCACAGGAATAGAACCTTAGTTTCCTCCTGTACTGGTGTGTCGAAATGTTGTTCAATGTATTGTAACCCTATTTATATGGTGCCCATTGTACAGTGCTGCGGAATATGCTGGCGCTTCATAAAGAATAAGAATAATATTTTCTTCCCATTTGTCAGGAGCTGTTTGCGGGTTGGTAAGTTTTAGGTCAATATGCAGTAATCAAGGCAGATATAAATGAATATAGGTTTTATTTATAGACACAGAGGCAATAAGTAAATTATAATAAGTGACTGGGAGAGTAAAAAATAATTAGGGAAGACACCGGATAAGTAAACAGAAATAGGGTTAACTGAGAATAACGAGGAACAGAGGGCGGAGAAAGGGCTGACAAAGGTAACGCTGAATTTAGGATAAAGACAGGAACAATACATGAATAAGACTGATTACTGATACTGGAAGTATACAGGGAAATCAGAAGGGGCACAGAATACTATAAAGCAGAAGAATACTGAAGGCTAAGAGTAGAAGCAGGGCTAGGCCAAAAATAAAGGGGGCTATTGAAGAGGGTCTTGAGAGTAGGAGTGGTAGGTATAATCCTTGGAGTGGAAGCAGTAGATACAAGTCCGTAGGGCAGGTCAGCCATCAGAAATGATGGGGCCACTTACTGAACCTCACGATGGCCCCCCCATGCACTCCATCAACCTCTAACAGCTTTTCTCCCCCTTCCAAAAAAAAGGCCATAACATAGCTCCACAGCAATAAAACTCACAGCAATGCGCAGTGTGTATGAGCATATCACAGAATCCACAGCAATAAAACTCACAGCAATGCGCAGTGTGTATGAGCATATCACAGAATCCACAGCAATAAAACTCAAAGTAATGTGCGCTGTGTATGAGCATATCACAATGCTCCACAGTAATAAAACTCACAACAATGTTCACTGTGTATGCGCGTATCAGAGCTCCACTGCAATAAAACTCACAGCAATGTGCAGTGTGTTTGAGCATATCAGAGAATTCACAGCAATAAAACTCACAGTAATGTGCGCTGTGTATGCGCATATCACAGAGCTTCACAGCAATAAAACACACTGAAATGTGTTGTGTATGATGGCCTTTGGGCTTGGCAGGGCCCTGGTGCTCGCCTTGGCCCTGAGGCTGGCCTGGAACCAGGGGCTGGTCTAGGCCTTTGGATTTGGCTGGTCCCTGGGGCTGTGCTGGGCCCTGGGTCTTGGTTGGGCCCTGGGTCTTGGTTGGGCCCAGTGTCTGGTCTGGGCCCTGTGTCTGTTCTCGGCCCTGGGTCTGGGCCCTGTGTCTGGGCTGTGTCTTGGCTGGGGCCTGGGCTGGGCCATAGCTGGGCCTTGGGTCTGGGTCTTGGCTGGTCACTGGGTCTGGGCTGGGCCCTAGCTGGGCCATGGGTCTGGACTGGGCCCTGGGTCTTGGCTGGGCCCTGTGTCTGGGCTGGGCCCTGTGTCTGGGCCCTGTGTCTGGTATGGGCCCTGGGTCTGGGCCCTGGGTCTGGTATGGGCCCTGGGTCTGGGCCCTGGGTCTGGTATGGGCTGGACCCTGGGGCTGGGGCCTGAGTCTGGGCCCGCACTGGGCCCTGGATCTTGGCTGGGCCCTGGGTCTGGGCTGGGCCCTGGGTCTTGGCTGGGCCCTGGGTCTTGGCTGGGCCCAGCTGGGCCTTGGGGCTGGGCCCTGGGTCTTGACTGGGCCCTGTGTCTGGACTGGGCCATGGGTCCTGGTTGGGCCCTGAGTCTTGGCTGGGCCCTGGGTCTGGCCCCTGGGTCTGATCTGGGCTGGGCCCTGGGTCTTGGCTGGGCTCTGGCTGGGCCTTGGGGCTAGACCCTGAGTCTTGGCTGGGCCCTGTGTCTGGACAGGGCCCTGGGTCTTGGCTGGGCCCTGGGTCGGGCCCTGGGTCTTGGCCCTGTGTCTGGTCCGGTCTGGGCCCTCGGTCTGGTCTGGTCTGGACCCTGGTTCTGGGGTCTGGGTCTGGGCTGGGCCCTGGATCTGGGCCCTGGGTCTGGGCCCTGGGTCTTGGCTGGGCCCTGGGTCGGGCCCTGGGTCTTGGCCCTGTGTCTGGTCCGGTCTGGGCCCTCGGTCTGGTCTGGGCTGGACCCTGGTTCTGGGGTCTGGGTCTGGGCTGGGCCCTGGATCTGGGCCCTGGGTCTGGGCCCTGGGTCTTGGCTGGGCCCCTGAGGCTGGTCTAACAGCACAATACTCACCGCTCCGCTGTCTTCTCTTCTCAACGTCTTCTTCCAACTGCGCCTATTGCTGTGTGTGACGCGTGCGTCACACGCGTCACTGGACTGTGCTTTGCATGCTGCTGTAGGGCCACCCAGAAAGCCTGGAAGACAGTACAGCTCCAGATTTGGACTCCTAGAGTCCGATATCAGAGCTGATAAAAAGTGAGGGCTAGCCGTTGCCGACGGCAGGCCCCTTACTGCAGCATGGGGCATAATGCCCTGATGGCTGCTCTGCCTTAGGGTGAAAGCAGTGAGTAGAAATCTTTAAGGCAGAAGCTATAACTAAAATCCGTGGATTGGGGGTTGTAGATACGTCCTTAGGGCAAAAGCTGTAGGGCCATATTACATAGTTGGTGCTAACTTAACCAGAGCTGTTGTAAACTTACCAGAGCCATTATAGCCTATGGAGGTTTTAAGTTTACAACTGCTCTGGTTAAGTTGGCACCAACATTGTAATACTGCCCGTAGGTGGGTATCCATGTGGCAGAAGTAATAAAATAGAACTCTTTGGCAAAGTCTGTAGGTATAATCCTTGGCAGGAGTTGTAGAAATAAGGGAAACAGAAGGCAGCAGAATCCAGGCAAACAATACAAGGTCAAGGTATCCAGAGGGTAGCTTCTTGATTGAGTGCTGTTAGGTAGAATAATGCAGAAGCATTGAGGCTTAGGTGCGGCTTCCTTTTGTGGATGGCTTATAAAGAGTGTTTGCAACACCTGTAGACTGGCAGGGATTGCTGGGA
This sequence comes from Leptobrachium leishanense, assembly GCA_009667805.1. Taxonomy (NCBI): domain Eukaryota; kingdom Metazoa; phylum Chordata; class Amphibia; order Anura; family Megophryidae; genus Leptobrachium; species Leptobrachium leishanense. Next base: position 150,858,152 of record CM019067.1, on the reverse strand, counting down.
TGGCTACTGCCAATCCTAATACAATGAGGCAGAGTGGTTTTAGCCTTCTTATGGTGTTGGTGGCTAGAATCCTGACACCACTACAGGTTCAGTGTAATACTATTTTTTTGCTTATATTCATTTTATTGTTTACCTTTTATTTTACAGTTATCTATTGTCCCATTTATCATTTTAGAAATAAACAAGTACATATAATTTTCAATATTTTGCATTACGTGAGTGAGCATTTCTACGGGTCTATATAGTTTTATGCATATATGGGGCTATATTACAATCTCCACGCAAAAAACCTCGTGCATAGCGAAAATTTTTGCGCCAAGCGTTAAACTTTTGCGCGCGCAAATCACAGCTGGAATTACAATCCTCGCACGTCTTTTCATCCGCTGATCAATACCGCGCGCAAACAGGATGCACCCAAATGCTTGCGCAGTACCGTCTCGCTGAAAAACCTGTGCGCGAACAGTGTTTTTCTCGCGATTCAGCCAATCAGAATTAAGAAGCACAATTATCTCACGTTAAGAAATTGCGCCTGCCAAAGTCAATCTGAGTATATATGCTGCAGCTATAAAAAATACAAACACAACTTCTCCATTTTATTGGTTTGGAATGAGTAGAATGTGTAACTATATTTTGCTGCATTTGTTTTTTGGGCTGGTGTATTTTGGTTCGGCCAGGTTGATAGAATTTGCCATTAACACCAGCTTTTAGGAGTTGCTAAAATTATGCACGCAAAGGCTATGCGGTAATTACCGCAAATAGATTGTAATACCATCCGTGTACCAGCGCACATTCGCTTTTGTGCTCGCAATGTTAAGTATAGGACTCGCGAAGTACAGTAAGCTCGCGCATGGTTCACGCAGGTTTACCCGCAGTAGACCATTGCGCGCGGTTGTTGCGCTGACTAGTAGTAGATGTAATACGGGATTTGGCACAAATGGATTTACACCTCGCGTTAATGGTTTTCTGTGCCGGCACAAACTTTTGCGTGAAGATTGTAATTTAGCCAATAGACATTACTGCACTACGTTTTATTCTGTGTCTCTCTTGAGGTTATCTGAAGGACCATACGAGATCCACTATCACAATAATAGAAGTATACATCATTTTGTACTATACCACAAGGTGTTGGTCATCACACACACAAATTGTATATTGAATGAGTTTTAATGTGCTTAAGGGAAGCTATATTGTAAGCTGATTACTATTCATTTTATGCAATGTTCCGGAGGATTATTGCAAGGTTTCCCATAATTTGGCAGCATACATGTAAATTCGCATCTATGGCCTATACTTATCCCATATTTGTACACACAGCGTACACATATACATTGGTGCTAACATTATCACACTATTACATCAAACATCAATGGAATTTAAATGTTTAAATATCACTCTCTATTTCCTTAAAATTCTTTCCCAGCTTATGTCTTGTAGTCACAGTGCTCCTAGTTAATATATAAAATTAGATAAAAAGAGAGGGTGTGGCGCTTCCCAGTGCAAAGATATTGTGAAGTATCGATCAGCTAATCCTTAGCTTCAATCGGCTGTGCACTTCGATATAGGTGGATTGACTCAAGTACAGGAAAAAATATAAGGACATAGCATAATAAAGTTTTGATACTGTACACATTATGAGACATTGTAAGTGACCACTCACACTTTACAGAGCCGGTCCTGGCTCTGGTATGTTTGCTCGTGGGTAGATTTCATGTAGGCTCCCCACTGGCCTTCTTCGATATTAGATATATATCCCAAAGGATAGAAAGGAGCGAAATAGTGTAGATGGTAACATCAATGAACAATAAAACACAAATGATGTATCCACTCACGTCTCTCTGAGCCTACTAGGCTCCTATACGTCCGCCCAGGGGTTGTTCTATATCGGCACAACTCCCAAAAACAGCCTTAGGTCCAGGAAATGCTGGAAATGAATCTCCAAACCACATTAAAAAGTATGGACAATTTATTCAAAATAAAACCGTGATAAAACAAATTTGTTTTATCACGGTTTTATTTTGTTTTATTGGGAATAAATTGTCCAAATAGAACAACCCCTGGGTGAACGTATAGGAGCCTAGTAGGCTAAGAGACACATGAGTGGATACATCTTTTGTATTTTATTGTTCATTGATGTTACCATCTACACTATTTCTCTCCTTTCTATCCTTTTAGGTATTTGGGATATATATCTAATATCGAAGAAGGCCAGTGGGGGAGCCTACATGAAATCTACCCATGAGCACACATACCAGAGCCAGGACCGGCTCTGTAACGTGTGAGTGGTCACTTACAATGTCTCATAATGTGTACAGTATCAAAACTTTATTATGCTATGTCCTTCTATTTTTTCCTGTACTTGAGTCAATACACCTATATCGAAGTGCACAGCCGATTGAAGCTAAGTATTAGCTGATCGATACTTCACAATATCTTTGCACTGGGAAGTGCCACACCCTCTCTTTTTATCTAATTTTATATATTCTTCGTGTCGCAATTAGGGAGGGCACGTATGGGTGTATAGGTGACCGTGCCTATTGGGATATTCTGACCACAAATACACTTTGCGCCTTACCCTTATCTCTGTGTTTTTTTTCTCCTAGTTAATATACCTGCTTGAATTAAATTATAACTTATTTATTATTTGTATTCGATGCATTGGCATATATGAGGGTGAAGGAGTTAGATGAGTGTGTGAAAGGAAATGGAGTTAATAGCTCCATGTATGGGTTTCTATGTTTTATACATCTCTAGAAAAGGCAGATTTCTAACTAAGAAAATAACTTCCGAATATGGTTTAAATAATGACATACATTACAAAGCAAGGATAATACTCATGCTAATAATATTTACACTAGATTGTGAAATGCAATATTTACAGTTTTCAAAAATTAAAATTAGATTACTATGATTTCTAGTTTCTATGGTTACCTACAGAAACTCACATGGATAATGTTACAAGCACAATAGCATGAGACGATTTTGTTAATTTAATCCTATGACATATTCTCTCAGTATGAGCACGAAACAAAATTAAATAAAACCATATTTTAAACAATGCAAAATGATGATAAAAACGTTTATTGCAAAGTGAAAGTTATGTCATATTTATAAAAGCATGTTTCCATTACACCTGTTATTTTTTATGATCAGAAAAAAAGTGATGTAAAATTATAATTGCGTATATTGGCTTGGAATGTCAAAACAAAATATCATTCACCGCGGCTGGTTTGAAAGCATTCTATTGTGGTTCTTTACAAAATTGATTCTTCTATTTATTTTTTTCAGCCAACACTTATCCCTTTTCAATTTATGCTCATTGTATTGGTGATGGTACAAAGGAGGACTGCAACTAGCCAAAAATATAATTAAAGGACCATCAATAAAACTCCACCCTGCTCCACCACTATCAGGGTTATTCAAAGAAAGGTGAAAATCAGGAGAACTGGCAGAAGAGAACAATCCAGACCAAATAGCCGATTTGGAAAGTGAGATAAATGGGAGAATTTTTCTGGTTTGGCTATTTTGACATGGGCAATAAAAAAGACACTGATAAAGACATTAAATGATACATGCAGATATGACATTGATATACAAAGACAAAGATACCCATATAGTGAACATGACTCCCACTAATCCAGAGCAGCACAGCAAAGCTAGCAGGCAGCCATATATCTTACAACACGCAAAGAAAAAATGTTTATATGTTCTCAAAATCCCATGCAACGGCAAATAAAATAAATTTTTACTAAAATGGCCATGAAATAAATTAAGGGATATTTGACAAGGACATCTGGGACACATCCTCACCAGCCAAATGATTAATACAATGCAGAGAAATTCTTTTTCTTAGTAGCGTCGGAGCAAGTTACAAATTAGGAATTCTATGTATGGTGACTCAATCCAATCAAATGGGGCTTTCATTTCTTCAAGACGGCTAGAATTCTGTAATATGCTAATATCTTTTCGCTATAAGATAATCACAAAAGATAAAGTACTCCATGTAGACGTGCATATAACCTATACGAAATTGCTTGTATGGATTCCCGTGATATTATTCTATACATTAGGATACTAGAAAGCTATAGGTATGAATATAGCTATTCAAAGAGCTCAGAAATGTAACTGGACACTGAAATTCAGAGTATGGGGACATTTCGGTGTCATTCAGCTATTCAGAGCAGGCAATTCGCCAAATTTTGGCGATTTGCCTGCACGTACGGTGCCTGTTCAAGGGCAGTGAAATCCCCCATAGAGAAGCAATGGTTCGTCTATTCATAGTACACCGAGCAGGAGGGAAACGTTGCCGAAATGCCCTGCTGTTAGGTGGTTTCATTCGGCCGGTTTATTCAGGCAAATCCCATATGCTTCAATGTTAAAAATATTCCCGTTTTAATTCAATATCTAATAAATTGTTTATTATTTTATTCTGCTGTAAAAAGTCTCTTTTATTTATAGATTTTTTTTAGGATCTTTTAAGGATTTTTGGGATTTGTTTGGCAACATTTTTTTTAAAATCGTATTCATATTTTTTACTATAACGAACCTTTTTATTATCATTCATTGGATTTTATATGTAACTTACAGACATTTTCGTTCGGTAGTTTTTTTGCAGTGTTTCAATTTTAAAACTTTCAAACGTACTTTTTTTTTTCACCACGTTCGTCTGCTTGTCGGGTTTTTCCGGCGGCTGCTCTGTGCTGTGATCGGCGTGTTCGGCAGGTTTTTCTGGCGGTTTCTGCAGGCTTTCCGTGAGTGTTCGGTGACCGTTCGGTGAGTGTTTGGCGGGTTTGCGGCGGGTTTTCCCCTGCACTATGGGGCCCCTGCTGTGCTTGCTGAATACACCACAGGGTCGGCGAACTAGAATCGCAGAATCGCCCCGAAGTGCGGGGAACGAAAAGTTACCGAACGTGCGGTGACTTTTCGAATCTCTTTGAATAACCCTGCATGTCTTCACCTTGTTCTTTTTGCGTCTAGAAAGGGCAGTAGATCACACCCTAATATATACTGAGGAAACAGAGCAGAGTATTGTATGTATTCTTATCTTTCTTTGCCTTAAGTGATTTGACAGATGCAAAATCAGCCAACACCAGATATTAGTAGTTTATAATTGGAGCGCTCAGCCCCGGAGGAGGCGCTGAATGACCCAGGATTGGTCTCACCGCACTAACAATTCACTGTACACGAGCACACCCTTATAGATTTTCTCAAATGTACTTTACTATAAGTAATAAATCTCAATAATTACACATGTACTTTAACCACGAAAATCGAGCATTCTAGGGAATAAATGACGGTCACATGAAAGCGTAACTATATAGTGTCTAAACGTTTAGTATAATTCTCTCAGTCCTTTTTGGTTCAAAGTCCCACGTTAGTGATACATTTTAGTTTAAGTCCTAGGGTACCCGGGTACTAGGTCCACTGGCCAGTGGATGGATGAATATCTTTGACTAGTCAAAGTTGGGGCCCTGAAAATGTAGCAAGCAAATAAGTACGCACTGTTAGCAAAGTCATAGGCCGGAGGCCTCTCACCCAACTGGCCAAACCAGCTTGTCCCGGACCGATGAAACTCTGCAGGAAGGTCCCTCTCGAGAAGAACTGTCCTCTCAGCCGTCTGGAGCCCGATGCTGTTGAAGGTCACGCTCCTGAACCGATTCTCCTCAGCCAGAAGTCAAATGCTGCCAGCAATCTGCTCCGCCTGTGGCCTCCTTTCTCAAGTTCCTCGAACGCACTTGGAACAGGAACAGTTCAGCGTGACGTACAGCAAGTCGATCCGCACTCTCCCCGATCACTCCAGCAATGGATGCCGCCCGTTCTCCATGCTCCAACAGGCAAAGATCCCAGAGAGTTCCACATATGCGACTGCCTTCTCTCACCGCTTTCTCAGTCCTGCCCACGCTGCACACACTTCTCTCACTTGCTGGCGCCAGAGAGCTTGCTTCCTTCCTCTATCCCAAGGGTTTCTGGGGGACTTAGTCCATAAGTCCATTACAGTCTTTTCCCATACGTTGCACTCTGGCTCCCCCTAGAGGCATAACAGCTGCAGTCCTCAGAGTCAAATTAAACACAGGGCTACAGTCTCCCCCCCTAAACTCTTGGGTCCCCCAAAAAAGGTATACAATGGCATTTACAATAATATTCAAGTACCAGATGGCACATACAGCTTTTACATTAAACCACCTGAACATCTTTGTTAGTATCTGTATACCCGTTATGGCAGCAGGTAGCAAATGGGTCAAATAGACATCCTCAATTGAACTCCAATCCCTAGACACCTCTGCAAGTAGGGCAGACACCTCTGGTAACCTTTGCACAGTTGTTACAGCTTCCTCTGTGGTATGTCCTGGTGAGTCATACATGAGTCTCTGAGGGGGTCGTACTGAACGTTTAGGCCCTGATTCTGTGGGATCCTCTTCTGGAGGAAGATCTGGCTCTAAGGGCTCAATTTCCTCTTCTAAAGTCTGGGCAGGTGTGTCTTCAGGTGCTTGAGGCACAAATTCAGGAGCATTAGTTCTCAAGTTACTCACACACTGATCGGAAACCGGATTGACATCCACAGGCTTGGGTGGCCACACCCAGCCCAGATACAGGCCTTCTTCAGTTAGAGAGAGGGGGGTAACGGAGGCCACTTGCCTGATTGGTATCTGTGCTTTTTGAAATCACTGGGGAGTCCGACACATTACATATGCTGACAGAGACTCTTCCACGTGTCCATTGTAGAGCTCGTGTGGAGATTATTTCAGGGATCAATTCCACTCCGGATTCACTCCCATTACTGGGATCAGTTTCCAGGACCCCATAGGGACCCGGTTGTGACCCATTCAACTTGACTGAAGCCTGGAAATTAGTCACCTCTCCTGACTGTAGGACCTTCTCTGTCCCTCCCAATCTCCACAGCCGCCCCACTTCTGCAGGGGCTCTCTGTCCTTCGACCATCCTCTTATAGACCAGCCGTAATATCGGGTGCACCTCCTCCGGAGCAGAACTCTCTTCCTTCACCAGTGGGGTTAGAAGACATCTCACCAAATTAGTGTTCGTCCCCACAATCATAGAACTTTGATTAGCTCCTGAGGGACGAGGACACACAATGGCCAATGCATCACAGACTCCCGGTTGTCCAACGGTTACTGAACTGAAATCCAGCTTCACCTGTAGATATCCATCATAGGGAAACCTCTCCGTCCCAATACCCCAGATTTCAAGATCCTTTAACTTCCTCAGGGGTATATGCTTGAAACGTTTCTGATAGAAATCCCAGTAAATCAGCGTTACTTGTGCAACTGAATCTAGAAGGGCCTTGGTGTAGACCCTTTCCACTTGAACCAAAATGATGGGTGAAGGACCTATCTCAACTTGTCAGGGAACTTCTCCGTAGTAGCAGGAGATATGGACCCAGTCTGTTGTACTCTAACCTTCTTCCTTATTCGTGGTGATTGTGGGTGTGCATTGTGTTCCCACGACATAGGACCGGACACCATGGGAGAGGATCTTTTAATCCTAGCAGGTATAGATTTGGACCCTCCCTGCCTCCGGTTTGGATCTTGGGAATTGGAGCAGTCTCTAGCAGTTGAGCACCCAGGTTGCTCTCTCAACCGGGGTCCTCTGAAGTTTCCCGCCAGCTAGGCAGATAATAGTTCCTTCACTGCCCTCAGGATTTCTTCTGCTAACTTGTTAATGGGTCTCCTTTTTGGGCACTGAGCCCTGAAGTGGACGACTTCTCCACAGCCGAAACAACATCTTTTCCTCGAGGGTGAGGGCACACTTTCTCCTTGCAGACCATGCAGACGTTTGAAAACCTCCTGTCGGAGACCACAGCGACTACTGCTGTTCGCACATCCAAGAGAGACCTTTATATTTCAGTCTGCGCTTCTGCCACCTTCAAGATTGCTCGGCACAGATCCGTGTGTGCCTGTTCCAACTCAACTTGGACTTCTTCAACTTTCTTGACGGTCTTTTGTATCTCACCATAAGCCTGGACTGATGACTCTTTGGCGATATCCTCAGGAGGCATGTAGATAGTGAGCTTCTCTTGTCTGTCAATTTCTGGCCCGTAGGCCTCTAGCGTTTCGTCCTCTCCAGTTGAACATTCTTTATATCTTACGGGTTGTGCATATACTTGTTCTCCCTTTCTTGCGAGTTTCTCTTCTAGAAGGGCCTCATCTTCCCGAACCGCTTGAATCAGTTCTAGGTACTTTAACTCTCTATTTCCTTTGAGTTTTTAATTGTAACATCACAGGGTCTAGAGGTTGAGCACCCCTTAATATCTGCTGAATTCTGACTTGGTCTACTGTGGTGAGGTTGGCCCCTTTCTTCAACAGTATTTGGTGCAGTATTTTATCCAGACGCCTCATGTAGTGATGAGCTGAACACCCCAGTGTTCGGTTCGCATTCGAACTCGAACAATTTCAAAAGTTCGAGTTCGAACTCGAACACAATTCGAACTCAATGCAAGTCAATGGGACTCGAAAGTTCGAATTTTAGAGTGCCCTCCAAGAGGACATATATGCAAGATATTTGCCATAAAAGGTGTATGGGGACAGGAAACAAGGACAAAAAGTTAAAAAAAAAAAAAAGGTTTTAAAGGAAAATTAGTTTTCCATGAAATAAAGGTTAAGAATAAAAACAAAAAATTCCTTCAAATATTGTGCCTAGGAGGTCCCCATAACCTGCCCGTGAAGTGGCGGATTTGTAGGATGTATAGAAACCTTTAAAAACAAAAAAATGACATTTCAAATGATGGTAAATGTTAATCTATTCATAAACAACTGCTTAGGGCGGCAGTCTGTATGACAAGAGGAGACATTTTAGGACACGCAGAACAATTTTAGTGATTTTTTTGGCTAAATTAAGGTGATACTTATGCAGGCGTTGAATGACAGTAACAATAGGTGCTTTAAAATTGGGCCTTTAGTGTCGGCGACAGTGCCGTCACACCGTAACCCCTCTGTGGTATTGTGGAAGAGTGCAGGGTTGGAGGTTTTGGTAATGCAGAAGAGATCCCCGATCTATTCTGTTACATCAGCAGCTATAGCAAAACCGGGTCAGCAATGTTTAGGCACTTGTACTGCACTACTGTATATGGTGAGAATCGGCGCACACCAGTAGCAACAGGAAGCAAACAGAACAGGCAGGGAATACACAGAGAATAGTCAAATGGCAGGCAAAGTCGGCAACAGATCGGGTCCTCAGAACAAGCAGGGTCAGTAACAAGTATACAAACTGATTCGGTAAGCCAGCGATGCGGGAATAAAGGCTGAGACACACTGAGCGTGTAGCGACGCACAGCGTAGCGAAGAGAAGCAAACATTTTGCAAGCTTGACTTCACTCCGCTCCGCCTCGCAGCGTGTCTACACTACATTACGTTTGCTTCTCACCGCACTGGACAGGAATCCACTAACTAAATTAAAATGTACACACAAAACCGTTTTATTTTCAGAAAGCGCATGTTATATAGACAAAAAAAATTCTACTAAATAAAATACATCAAAAATTACTGTTAATTTAATAGGAATAGAATAAAAAAGTAACCCCTGATCATATATATTATAGGGACACGGAGCGCCGTGTATAGAGTAGGGATGCATTGATACCACACACAGACCTATACGTATATATCAACACGCAGACCTATATATACGTATATATCAACACACAGAGATATATATATATATATATATATATAAAATAGAAAATCGTAGAGATGGCTGCACACGCACAATCGTTGATAAAAAAATAATAAATTTATTGAAGCATTTTAAAAGGCTGACCGACGTTTCGGTTCACATAGGAACCATTTTCAAGGTAGCTTGCAAGGTATGAACGCTGTTTATAAACCTACACACATGCATTGCTTTCCTACGAAAACGCCCCAAACAATTAGGTATTTCCTGGTGAGCATACTGAGTCATACGGCTGTCCAAATGGGCGTCGCTATGGGCGACGTCCAAGGACGCTCTGAACAGTATGTTGCCTTAGCAACTTAAAAACAAAAACAACTAATGCGTATTTAATGGAGGACAATGATATATTTATAGCACACTCCTTCTTTCCACTATCAACTATATTATACCACAATCATTTAACATTATTTTGCTTTATCGTTCTGAGAGAAAACACGTGTACGAAATATACTCGTTTAAGCCTCTGGGTGAGACTGTATCTAACGTCTTTATCCAGAAAGTTTCCCGCTGTAGAAGCAATTGAGAACGATTGCCACCACAGGGTAGTGGGGGAACATGATCGATCCCCACAAATCTCGAGGAAATGTTTCGCGACTGGTTTATCTGTAACTCCGTCTCTATAAGCTGTGTTGATAGAAGAGCGATGACCACGTATCCGATCTCTAAGAGTTAGGTCGGTCTTGCCCACATAGGCTAATCCACAGGGGCATGTGATTAAATAAACCACACACTCCATTTGGCATGTAATCCGATGTTTTATATTATATTTGTGGCCATAGCGACGCCCATTTGGACAGCCGTATGACTCAGTAAGCTCACCTGGAAATACCTAATTGTTTGGGGCGTTTTCGTAGGAAAGCAATGCATGTGTGTAGGTTTATAAACAGCGTTCATACCTTGCAAGATACCTTGAAAATGGTTCCTGTGTGAACTGAAACGTCGGTCAGCCTTTTAAAATGCTTCAATAAATTTATTATTTTTTTATCAACGATTGTGCGTGTGCAGCCATCTCTACGATTTTCTATACTTTTCATGCCTAGTGGCTAGCACCGCTTTCTTCATTACAAGATTAATTTTTGAACAAGGAGTAGCGGGAACAGACGCTTGCTTTATATATATATATATATACACCCACCCACAAACCTCAGACCATATATACACATACGCACATGGGGGGTGGCATGTGGACAATCTCATCTAAATGCGCCCCCCCCATTTGGCTGATCCCTCCAGAAGAAATGTTGAACCAGACAGAGCAGATAATATATATATTATCCTCTGCTCTATCGGGTTCAACATTTCTTCTGGAGGGATCAGCCAAATGCGGGGGGCAATTAGTTGCCAAAATGTGTGTGTAATACAAGTCTGGATATATATATATATTTATAAGAATATATCTACACCTCCTCCCTGGGCAAAATCATCAACAGCTTTGGCTTTAATTACCACCTCTACGCTGATGACACTCAGATCTACCTCTCTACCCCTGATCTCTCTCCCCCTGTCCTTTCAAAAGTCAGTGACTGTTTATCTGGCATCTCCTCCTGGATGGCCTCCCACCACCTAAAGATCAACATGTCAAAGACGGAGCTCCTACTTATTCCTCCCTCCAATGCCTCCCCACCTCCTGACTTCTCTATCACGGTGGAGGGTATCACCATCTCCCCATCAAACCAAGTTCGCTGTCTTGGAGTTACACTTGACTCTGCTCTTTCCTTCATCCCCCACATCCAGTCTCTTTCCTCCTCCTGCCGATACCAACTGTGTAATATTTCCAGAATTCGGCCATTTCTTACCGCTGTCACCACAAAACAACTCATACACGCCCTGGTAATCTCCCGACTCGACTATTGCAATAATCTCTTATCTGGCCTCCCTCTGTCCCGCCTCTCCCCCCTACAATCCATCCTGAATGCCTCCGCCAGGCTAATTCACCTCACCCGCCGCTCTGTCTCTGCCGCTCCCCTCTGCGAGTCCCTTCACTGGCTCCCCATCCACTGCAGAATTAAGTTCAAAATCCTTATCCTTACCTACAAAACCCTCACTAACTCAGCGCCCCACTACCTGTCCTCACTAATCACCAAATACACCCCAGCCCGCTCCCTAAGGTCAAACAGTGACCTGCGCCTAGCTTCTCCCCGCATCACCTCTTCCCATGATAGACTGCAGGATTTCTCACGCGCAGCCCCCACTCTCTGGAACGCTCTCCCTCGTACTGTCAGACTTTCCCCTAACTTCTCTTCCTTCAAACGCTCCCTTAAAACATTCCTATTTAGGGAAGCCTACCACCCAACTCACTGACACAACCATCAATCACTCTCACCTTACAGTCCTCTCCTCCTGTTTCCAACCCCAACCCTCCTAGATTGTGAGTTCCTACGGGAATAGGGCCCTCATCTCCTCCTGTACTGTTTGTCAAATGTTGTTCAATGTATTGTAACCCTGTCTATACTGTGCTTATTGTACAGCGCTGCGGAATATGCTGGCGCTTTATAAATAAAGAATAATAATAATAATAATAAGAAATATATATATATATATATATATAAAGATATATATATCATACCATACCTATACACACAAAAAAAACACTGCCTGAGACCCCACGCAGCCCACATGCCACCCCCCTCTACCTGGCTGAATGTTTCTAATATGTATAAATAAATACACTCAGCCAGGTAGAGAAAGAAAAAAAAAGTTATTTTATGTTCCCGGGGACATTTAAAAATGTCCTCGGATTTAATTTTTTTTAGAAATGTGTCGCCTTACCTTAGCCTGGTGGTCAGTGGGGGCTCCCTGGATCCTTGTTGTGGGGGGGGTCTGCCGTGGCCACAGGAACAGTGGCTCCCTCCCTGCGCTGCCTGTCTCTGCCACATGCACCCAGGCGGCTAGCCCGCAAAGTCGCGGCTCTGTCATCCGGCGGCAGCATGCTCCTCAAGGGGATCCTTGGGAGGCCCCTGCAGGCTGTCCTCTACAGTGCCTGATTAGAGGGCCGTGTCTGCCTGATGTTTTATCCCATAGGCTTCAATGTTAAAAAATTCCTGTTTTTTAACTCAATATCTAATAAACCGTTGCTTATAATATTCTGCAGTAAAGAGTCTCTTTATTTCTAGATTTTTTAGTATTTTTTTAAGCATCTTTTATACTCTTTTCAATTTTTATTTATTTTTCGAACTTTTGGTGAACGTCCCATAAATTTCAAAGTTCACAAACGGCTGATGTTCGATGCAAACTCTGAACAGATCGACCCGAACAGCTCATCCCTAGCCTCATGTAGTCTGTCATCTTTTCCCCCTTTTTCTGGTAGGTATGCTCGTATTGATATATAAGTTCAGCAGCCTTTCCTGTCCTTCTGAAGATTTCCTGTAGCATGTTTAGGTAATCTAGGACAGTGCAGTCTTGCTTGCTCAGTTTTAGGTTTCTAACAGCTTCTGAGGCGGGCCCCTTCAAGCTTTCAGTAATTCTCTGCTTCTTCTGTGCTTCAGGGACATCCCACTCCTCTAAAGCCTACATTGCTTGTTCAACCCATTCTTCAAAGGTTTCTTCACCAGGCGGTGTTGGCAAATTTCCCAAAAAAATTCTCAACCTTCGGTATCCGAAGTTGGCTCTCTAGCACTTGGACACAAGGTCTCCGATGGCGGTGATGAACTCCAGCCCTATTGTGGCCAGCGGGCTGGACACAGGAACATTCTGAGGGTTGTCACGTGGTCTATTTGGCTGGATCAAACGAACTTCCACGTCGTCGGTCAATTGTATACTTGCGTCCTGAAAACACATCGAAACACCCTTCCTCCACTCAAAAAGAACATAGGTGTGAGAAGTCTCTGGGTTCACTTTAATGTCTGTTATTAACGCCCTGTGGTCAGGTGCCAGTGCTGCCATGGCCCAGCGGATCTGTTCTTCTACCCAGGTGTCTGCAGGAATGTCCATTACTACACTCAACCCTAACTGGCCATTTTGTTTTTTACACCACTCTGCTGCTGTGTCTGGATCCATACTGACCCGTTAGTTGCAGTTATACTCTGAGACAAAAATCCCGGACGAGCCCCCACGTGTTGTGCTCACCCCTGGAGGAGCCGCTGAATAACCCAGGATTGGTCTCACCGCACTAACAATTCACTGTACACGAGCACACCATTATAGATTTTCTCAAATGTACTTTACTATCTATACTATAATTGAGTAAGGCTTGGCGTGTCCGTCGCCAAGCCTTACTCTGCGCATGCGCGCGCAACCAGCGGCGGTTGGTTGCGCGCGCATGCAACCGCTGCGGCACGAGCCGGCTGCCGGCTCGCCGCGGCAGTTACAAGATGCACACAGCAGCCGGGTAGAGGCTGCGCTCGCAGCCTCTACCCGGCTGCCAAGCGCATCCAACCTCCGAGCGGCGCTGGGGAAGTGAAAGTTTCCCCACTTCCGCACTTTGAAGGACCCAAGCCCCGGTCACGTGACCGCGGCTTGGGTCCTTCAACGAGCGGAAGCGGGAAACTTTCACTTCCCCGGCGCCGCTCGGAAAGGTAAGTATGGGGCGGCTGTCCGAATGCCAATAGAGCATTCGAACAGCCGCCCCATGTCTGAGCTGGGGGGCAATATCCACGAGCTGGGGGCAGTATCCAGGAGCTGGGGGGGCAGTATCCATGAGCTGGGGGCAGTATCCATGAGCTGGGGGGCAATATCCAGGAGCTGGGGGGCAGTATCCAGGAGCTGGGGGGCAGTATCCAGGAGCTGGGGGCAGTATCCAGGAGCTGGGGCAATATCCACGAGCTGGGGCAGTATCCACGAGCTGGGCCATATATCCATGAGCTGGGGCAGTATATCCACAATAGACTGCCCTCTGGCTTTCCACCTTGTAAGCAATAAATCTCAATAATTACACATGTTCTTTAACCGCGAAAATTGAGGATTCTAGAGAATAAATGATGGTCATATGAAAGCTTAACTATCTAGTGCCTAAACCAGGGCTCCCTGATGTTTTGGGAACTACGTCTCCCACTATGCTCAGTCACACATTAGGCTGACTGAGCCACATGGGAAATGTAGTTCCCAAAACATCAGGGAGCCAAGGTTGCTGACCCCTGGACTCTAAACCATTAGTATAATTCTCAGTCCTTTTTGGTTCAAAGTCCCACGTTAGAGATACATTTTAGTTTAAGTCCTAGGGTACCCGGGTACTAGGTCTACTGGCCAGTGGATGGATGAATATCTTCGACTAGTCAACGTTGGAAAATGTTGCAAGCACATAAGTGCGCACCGTTAGGTCTCTCACCCAACCGGCGAAACCAGCTTGTCCCGTACCAATGAAACTCTGCAGGAAGGTCCCTCTCGAGAAGATCCGTCCTCTCAGCCATCTGGAGCCCAATGCTGTCGAGGTTCACGCTCCTGAACTGATTCTCCTCTGCCAGAAGTCGAATGCCGCCAGCAATCCACTCTGCCTGCGGCCTCCTTACTCGAGGTCCTTCTGAAACGCACTTGGAACAGTTCAGCATGATGTACAGCAAGTCGATCCGCACTCTCCCCGATCACTCCAGCAATGGATGCCGCCCGTTCTCCGTGCTCTAACTGGCAAAGATCCCAGAGAGTTACACACATGTGTTCGAATTCGAACTCGAACATCCGAAAAAATTTGAATTCAAACACAATAAAAGTCAATGGGGTTGAAAAGTTCGAAAATTAAAGTGCCCTCCAAGTGGGCATATACGCAAGATATTAGCCAGAAAAGGTGTATGAGGGTCCGGGTACTGCCCTGGGGGACAGGAAACCATGGGAAAAAAGTTAAAAAAACGTTTTTAACCCTTTCACTGCTGAGTGCTGAGCGATTTCACCGCTGTGCGCTGAGCTCATTTTTACCGCTTTAGCTCATGTTTAAACGCGATTTGAAGCCGTGGGAAATGTTTTAGCAACAAGGTGTGGGAAATGTTGAATCCCATAGGCTTCAATGTTAAAGGTGTGGGAAATGTTGAATCCCATAGTCTTCAATGTTAAAAATATTCCCGTTTTAATTCAATATCTAATAAACTGTTGCTTATAATATTTTGCAGTAGTCTCTTTATTTTTAGATTTTTTTTTTGAATTTTTTTTAAGCATATTTTAATATTTTTTTTTTAACTTTCCTCGAACGGCCCGAAAAGTTCGAAGTTCGCGAATTCTCTAACGGCCGATGTTCGAATCGAACTGATTCGAACCGGCAGACCGGTTCGGATTCAAATGCTGCATTAATTATACTGTAGAGGTGCTGCCCGGCAGTGTGAGGATTCATATGCTGCATTAATTATACGGTAGAGGTGCTGCCCGGCAGTGTGCGGAACCATATGCTGCATTATTCTGTAGAGGTGCTGCCCGGCAGTGTGCAGATTCATATGTTGCATTAATTTTTATTTTATTTTTCGTTTTAAATTATTTAATTTGTTCTGTTTTATTTTTTTTGTTTCAGATAATGTTGTTCAGCTTTTTTCCATTTTAAATAATTTTGTTCTGGTTTTTATTTTTAATGTCAGACCATTTGGGTCAGTATTTTTGCGTTTTTTAAATCGTTTTGTTCATTTTTTTCCTTTCATACCATTTTAATATGATTAAATAAAGTTGTGAAATGCATATTCAGAAAAAAGGATCTTTCATAAAAAACGATAGAATCGGCAGAATTACCGTATCGACCAAAATATTGGAGCATCCGAAATCGCATTCATTCAAGTCAAAACGAACAGACACTTTGAAACGTAGAGAACAGACGATCCGAAATGGACCGAAAATTCCCGATATCCCAAAATGAAAGTCGATACGAAACAACGAGCCAAAACTAAACGAAATTCTGTCGAAACAATCCGAAACTAAAATTTTAAAAACTTGAACGAGCCGAACCGAAACAAAAAAAAAACAGTGCACATCCCTAATTCTAATGTGCAAAGGGAGCTTGCTGGGTGAAACCAGAAGTCTTTTATTTAAACGCTTTCTGCCACACATAAAGCATGACTTCAGTTCTGGTAGGATTTGCACTTGAATCAATTGTTCCTTATACATAAATACACATTTAGATATATAACCGTAACATTCACCTAGGCAGGAATAACATTCTTATAGAAAATAAAAAACAATTTAACACGTACAGATATATGATTACTCAAGCTACATTATAGTTGGCTAATGGTGCAATACAATCAATACAGTATAACATGAGATCCTATAGACATCACATTCCCTGTATGCTGGTGAGCTATGACACATCAGCACAACCCACTGACATCTGTATACTGTCTTATCTAATTACTCAGCAGCCTTTTCTAATCACAGGGATGTGAATTAAATCACTTTTGCCCTGTTTATAACCCTGGATATGCTCCCTCTTAATGACAACAAAGCATGACTTCAGTTCTGGTAGGATTTGCACTTGATATTTGTTCCTACCAGGAACGGAAGCTCTGCTCTTTTGGTTCCCCCCTGCATCAGGAAGCATCTTCGATAAACACGTGCTCATCATTCAGGCTTTTCACTCTGCTGCCATCTACTGGTGGTTTAATAGAAATGCCATTAGTTTACTTTATAATGTAACAGTTATTAGATTATGTTTATGGGTTACCTGATTTATTTTAATGGGGGGTACCTGATTTTGACATACCTTACATAAAGACAAAATCATCAGTGTAAAGACAAAATCATACAAAAATAAAATAAAAACGTAACAATTTTCTTCACAGGGTGGAAATGGCTCAGCAGTG
Source organism: Leptobrachium leishanense (assembly GCA_009667805.1). NCBI lineage: Eukaryota > Metazoa > Chordata > Amphibia > Anura > Megophryidae > Leptobrachium > Leptobrachium leishanense. The sequence goes on along the minus strand of CM019067.1, from coordinate 150,840,765 downwards.
ACAGGGTTAAGGGTCAGACTATATATTGCATTAGGTATTACTTTAGTTTTTGCCTTGGTTTAGTTATATGTTAAGGGTTAATGGGCTGGTTTGATCCCTCACAGTATACATTTTATTTTTTCATTTATTAATGGCATTTTAGGCGTTAATGGGTAGGTGCCATGCCTCACAGTGTATTCATTTCATCTTTTCCCTTAATGGCATTTTAGGGGTTAATGGTTAGGCTACATGCCTCAATGTCAGGTATTGCACCGGGGTGGTACCGAGGTGGCAGGGTACTGAGCCAAGGATGCAGTGATGCACCAGGTAGCGGGTGAGCGGTGAGTTGCTGCAGGAAGCAGCAGAACAATTGGTTTGGAGGTGATGAACAGGACTCGTATAGGGCTTGACAATATGGAAGCAGGAAACAAACCAGGATAAAGGAAAGGCTGGTAACAACGACAAGGTTTGGGGTTCAGGATAACGCAGGAGAGCCACACCACTGGCCGTGGTTTGGCAAAGCTGGAGCAAGGAGGAGAGGGGCGATGCCTTTTATTCAGGTAAGTCATGTAACCTATGGTGTGTGTGTTTTAACTGAATATGTGCTGGATCTGAGCACTGTAAATGAACAGCACAGGAATGAAGCTGCCCTCAAGTGCAAGCAAAGATCAGATGCACAATACTGGAAGGGGGCTGCCAAGGCACAGTTCAGGAACCTGACACTCAGTGTATTTATTTAATGTTTTCCCTTGATTAATGGCATTTTAGGGGTTAACGGGTAGGCTACATGCCACACTGTTTATTATTTTTATTATTTCCCTGCCTTAATGGCATTTTAGGGGTTATTATGGAAGTTATATCAGTATGTATCAGATTAATACAACATAAAGGTATCATCACATCACATTACTCTGGGATTTTGAAATCTTATTTATATATTTATTTATTTATAAAAGGATTTTACCAGGAAGGATACATTGAGCTTTCTCTCATTTTCAAGTATGTCCTGGGTTCGAGAACATTGATTGGTTATAGAAATACAAAATAGTAAAATGCAAGAAATTAACACAAGACCAAATATACTTGCAGGGTTATTCAAAGATATCCGAATTGTATCCGAAAGGTAACCAAACAGTGAAATTCAGCGTATGGTTACCTTTCCTGGCCATTCGGCTATCCAGAGAGCAGGCAGTTCGCCAAATGTTGGTGAAATGCCTGTTCGTTGCCTGTTCGAGGGCATTGAAATCCCCTTAGAGAAGCAATGCTTCGTCTATTCAGAGAACAAAATCCAGCAGTGAAAAGTTGCCGAATTGCCCTGCCATTCGGTGGCTTCATGCGGCAGATTTATTCAGGCGAATCCCATAGGCTTCAATGTTAAAAATATTCCCGTTTGAATTCAATATCTAATAAACCGTTGATTATAATATTCTGCAGTAAAAAGTTTCTTTATTTATAGATTTTTTTAGGATCTATTAGGCATTTTTCAGGATTTATCAAAGTTTTTTCCCATTTTTTTTAACCCTTTCACTGCTGAGCCATTTCACCGCTGTGTGCCGAGCTAATTTTTACCGCTTTTGCTCATCATGTTTAAACGCAATTTGAAGCCACGTTTTATTATACAATCCAGACCTATTATATATCGTTCTTTCCAGCAGACTCCACAGATTCATAATACATCAATATTATATGTATGTTATGCCGTGCCTGTATAGTCTAACAAAAAATGCAATACAATTTGAATTTTTAATCCTCTACAACGTGTAAAGTTTTTTTTTTCCACAATTTATCATGCAAGTTTTTGCGTTTATATTTTCTATGGGCTCGCTTGTTAAAAAAATTAGATATGGGGACCGTTACATTTTTTTGGGGGGAATTACGTGATTTTTGGCAAACGCACCCCATCGAAAAAAAATCATTAGTGTAGCATCATTGTTCACATTATGATTGAAATAGGAACAATATTGCTGCATTAATAAAACAACACACAAATAAAAAAACATGCTTTTTTGTTTTAAAATTTTTAAAATTATTTTTATTATTATTTTCTTTTTACTTCAAACATGGTCCTGGTCTTTCAAATGATACCCTACATGACACCCTAGCTGCCACGGTTCGGGAGATACGGGGATTCAAAGAACACTAGGTGTTCCCTGGCTAACTGACGTCTGTGACCTCCCGATCAGGAGGGAGAGGGATCTGAAAGGATCCCGCCTCCCTTCCATGCGATGTTCGGGGGTAATAATGCCACTTGCAACATATATGGACATTATTGAACTCTTATAACAACTGAGGAAGGATTTAGTAAGCCGAAACGCGTCTCGGTAGATCACCTGTCCACTTTTTACCATTGTTTATTATTTTAATAAAAGGTTAAAATCAAGTGGATTTTATTGGCCACTTTCTCCTATTTATTTAATTCCATACACTGATTGCAAGCTGCAGAGGTAAAGCGGTCTGGGTCTCCACCTCAAGAGTGCCCAACGCTATACTGATTGAGCCCTTCATTGCGAGGCTCCTGAATTGGTCAGTGTGGCTCTTTTTGCATTTATTACCCTCCTGTATACAACATTACGCTATGGGAGCACTATTTCCCGATTCTTTCTGATTCGTTTAGTGTCCATCACGCATGAAAGAAGGGAGGTGTCACCCTGTATATGGCCAGAGGCATTTATTCCTAGAGCCGGGACCCTTGTAGGCTCTTATAAATGTGAGTGGTCTATACTCTTTTACTACAGCTTTTGACCAATTCTGTTATGATTATCTGCACTATTATTTTTTATGTTCATTGTCTTTTTGAGAAATATTGATGACAAAACGGATTTAACATCAGCACCTCAGAGAAGATCAATCATTTTCCTTAAGTATTGGACAAATACGCACCAAAGCACTTTCTCAATAGTTTATTTACAATTGGACTCTTTCTTCTGGAATAATTTTGCACATATGCACTTACAGTTTTATCTCCAACCGAAATAATGATGAAATGACAATAAGCACTGTTATGAATTATTGACACTAGTATTTGCATGTTCACCTAATAGCCAATTCACATTTGATGCGCCGTATGGTTTCATCCACTATATTTTCAGAAATCAAAAATAGTCCACAGGCAAGACATTGGATCAAATCAGGAAAAGCAGAATGCAAAGGACAATGTACAGAAACACAAACAATAATTAATCAGTGGACTTATGAATCCGTAAGTAAAAACGCATAACACTCCTAATGGGAATTATTTTTTGAATGTTAGTGTGGATACTAACACAGGGGTAGAACAGATAAACCAATATGTAAAAGGATAGATGAGCATTATGTAAACATTCAAAATTGATTTCAACAACACAATGTATAATTATATAGCAAGTAAACACTCTTGCACTTGGAAAATGCATCCTTCTTTGGCTCGGTGCTGCACCTAGCTTCCATACATTAGGCTTGTGCACCGATTTTTTTTTTCTATTTTTTTTTCCGTTCGATTCGGTTCGTTCGGATTTTGTAAATTTTTGTTTCGACTCGTTTCGTCCGATTTCCGGTTCGGTTCGGTTCATTTTTCGTATCGACTTTTTTTTCGTGACTTCGGAAATTTTCGTGTTTTTCGGTACGTCTGTTCTCCTCGTTTCAAAGTGTCTATTCGTTTTGACGTAAACTAATGGTTTTTCGGATACGATAATTATACGATACGATAATTCTGCCATTGAGATTTCTCATGTTTTACAAGAAGGATACATTGAGATTTCTCATGTTTTACAAGAAGGATACATTGAGATTTCTCTGATTTTCCAGGAAGGATACATTGAGATGGGAATGATACAAAATTTAATTACAGAATCAGCGATATAAATACGATGTCCGAAATTACTGAAATGGAACCGAAATCAGGAATGGAGCCGAAATCACGAATTGAACGAAAATGAATTTCGATTTTACACATTTCTACACCATTCGAAAATTCCGAAAAGTTTTCGTTTCGGCTCGAAATAAAATTCGTATCTGCCGTTTTCGGATCTGAAAATCTTCGGAAAATCGGTCGAATTCGTGAAAATTCCGAAATTCCAAAACGCACATCCCTACCATACATAGGTATGTACATAAATGTACTGACAGCACTCTTGGGACTTGTATTAAAAAATAGCTTTATTTAATTATCAACGTTTCAGTCTGTTCCCTACAGACTTTAATCAGAATACATACAACGGCTACATGAAGCATTTATATAGTGAAAAATACACTTACCACACCAGGTGCTTCCCCTCCCACCATCCATGCTCACAGGGTGCTGTCTCACCTGAGTGACGCCATGCCATCAGCAATCACCACACATTAACCCTATCACCAAAAGTTACAAGAAGCTGTAACATAAAAACACATTAGGGTTAAAGGGTAAAAGTAATAGGTAGTACTGACTTGATTTGTTCATACACAAGATTGGCCAGTATTTTTCACAGATAGCCTATACTTTTTGACATCTGTTATCATAACTTGCAGCAAATCGTACCATTTTCTTTTGTGTGTTGTCCCGTTTGTTAGGGCGCATCAAGTGCTCTATGAAATGCTTTTTTTTAAGACACTCCTTAGGGTACCCTTTGGTAATAAACATTTCTCATAAAATATCTGCTTTTGCTTTGAAATCTGCAGTGGATGAACAATTACGTTTGGTACAAAGGTATTGTCCTATTCGTAGGCCTTTCTTTAAGCTGAAACGGTGAAAAGAAGAGCAGCTAAAAAACTATTGGTTTCTTTGGGTTTCCTATATTATTTAGTTATGAATTTCCCATCATCAAATGTAAGAATCTAGGAACTAAGACCTAGTACCTCCCACAATAGAGGTGAGTTGCAAGCCGATGTTGTTACAATTCAAGGACCTAAACCATTCATTTAGCATCTCCTTGGGGCCTTGCCAAAGAATTACAACATCATCAATGTAACGTAACCATTTAATCATGTCACAACCGCTCTCCTGCTCACCTTTCACAGTCGTAATGGGGATCCTTTAGGGCAGACTTCTTGGTTCTAATGACTCAAATGATTAGGACCGTTTAATCCTTAAACTCCCACTCAGGGAGAACTGACAAGACCAACAATATAAAGTACTGTCAGCACCAAATGATTGAGACCAAATGTCTACTGGGCAAAAACAGGTTAACTAATAGAACAAAGGCAAATATAGGCAAATAAACACACTGACACTGAAAGAGAACAGAAATATGATAATACGAAGAATATTAGATAGATAAACTCTGTGCACAGGTATAAAACAGTAACTAAGTACTCTGGGTCAGCGAGACACAATACAAGCGGTATACCACGATCTTGGGGCACAGCACACACACACACTTGAGGGATTAGGAGAACGAATCGTCAGGAAGGCAATCCGAGTCGGCAACTAGCAGGGTTCTCATACAGTCCGGTCAATAACAGAGAATTTCACAAAGATACAAAAATTACGCCAGGCGATGCGGGAAACTAAACTCCACGTCAGCGTGCCGATGAATATGCAAGCAATCCTTTTAAGACCGGCGGGCACGCATCATCGGAACGCGCCCTGCCTCTTTCAACACACCGAAACTCCCCTCCCTCGGCCGGCCCGCGATGCCGCCGGGATCCAGGCGCCCCCGGACGACATCGGGCACCGAGGACATGACAAATCACATGAGTTGTAAATTTCACATTGGATTCTGTAAATTCCAGATGTTTTTCCCACAATGCCAAGTATAGGTTGCCATAGCTATTGGCACAACAAGTACCCATGGTAATGTCCCTGGTTTGGAGATGGTAACAAAATAAACTTAACCTCTGCTGGTGAATATCTTTCTCTTAACTCTTTCAATGTGGACGACGTGTGGGAAACGTCCTCATGCATCACTACTGTATGTGGAGGACGTCCCCCCCCACACATCGTCGGGTCTCCGGGGCTTACCTCCCTATAAAAAAAGACAAGAGGGCATCCCTGGAAAGATCCCAGTCTTACCTTTGCAGTGATACCCCTCTTAACCCCTGTACCCTGCCAGTACCACAAATCGCTGCCAATCGGCGTTGGATCTCTGCCTTCTTTTGGTGGGGGCTGACATTTTGGAAGTCAGCCCCGCCTCCTGTGTATCCCCTTCTTCACTGATGTCATTGCACATGGGCGTGATGATGTCAGAAAGGGAATCCCACCTCCAGCCAGTCCTTTGGACCCCCGTGTCTCCCAATCAGTGAACAGCAGAAAGTCATGTTTGGTATCATTGTAAAGGCCAGAGCACCAAACATGACCAGGTTATATGTTAAATATATATATATAAGTAAATATAACTTTGTTTTTTAAATAATGCCAAAATTATTGTTAATTTTCAACTATAATGTGAACAATGATGCTGCACTAATTCAGCTTCTAATTTCCCACAATGAAAAATGTTGTTTTTTCAGTTTTAGTTAAAATCTTCTGAGAAAAATACCACAACAGGTTCCATTTCTAATGTTTTTATTAACAAGAGTACCCAATAGAATATATACCCACAAAGGCTTGGATGATAAAAAGTCAAAAAAATATTTTACACACTGTAAATGATTGAAATCGGTATGCAAATTCACATTTATTAATTATTTTAGTTTTTTTGTAGCATTCTGACAGGACATGACCAATACATACGATGATATATTATGTATCTGCAGAGTCTGCCATAAAACAGGATACAGTGGCAAAAAAATATGTGAACCCTTTGGGATTACGTGGAGTTATGCATGAATTGGTCATAAAATGTGCTTTGATCTTCATCTAAGTCACAACAATTTGAAAAAAAACAGTCTGCTTAAAATAATACAACACAAACATTATATGTTTTCATGTTTTTATTGAGCAGAACATGTAAACATTCACAGTGCAGGGTGGAAAAAATATGTGAACCTTTGGACTTAATAACTGGTTGACCCTCCTTTGGCAGCAATAACCTCAACCAAACGTTTCCTGTAGTTGCAGATCAGACCCGCACAACGATCTGGAGTAATTTTGGACCACTCCTCTTCACAAAACTGTTTCAGTGTAGCAATATTCTTGGGATGTCTGGTGTGAATCGCTCTCTTAAGGTCATGCCGCAGCATTTCAATTGGGTTGAGGTCAGGACTCTGACTGGGCCACTCCAGAAGGCATATTTTGTTTTGTTGAAGCCATTCTTTTGTTGAATTACTTGTATGCTTTGGGTCATTGTCCTGTTGTATCACCCATCCTCTGCCGAGCATCAGTTGGCGGACAGGTGGTTTTACGGTTTCCTGCAAATTGTCTTGATAAACTCTGGAATTCATTTTTCCATCAATGACAACAATCCGTCCAGGCTCTGAGGCAGCAAAGCAGCCCCAAACCATGATGCTCCCTCCGCCATGTTTTACAGTGGGGATTAGGTTTTGATGTTGGTGTGCTCTGCCTTTTTTTCTCCACACATAGTGTTGTGTGTTTTTTCCAAACAACTCAATTTTGGTTTCATCTGTCCACAGAATATTTTGCCGGTAGTGCTGTGGAACATCCAGGTGCTCTTTTGCAAATTTCAAACGTGCTGCAATATTCTTTTTGGACAGCAATGGCTTCCTCCGTGGTGTCCTCCCATGTACTCCGTTCTTGTTTAATGTTTTCCTTATTGTAGTGTGTCAACAAAAATGTTAGCATGTGTCAGAGATTTCTGTAAGTCTTTAGCTGACACTCTAGGATTCTTCTTTACCTCATTACGCATTCTGCGCTGTGCTCTTGCAGTCATCTTTACAGGACGACCATGCCTAGGGAGGGTAGCAACAGTGCTGAACTTTCTCCATTTGTAGACTGTTAGAGATTATTGACTTCTTTAATAGGTCAGGGATATATTAATATTAATATTTTTCTTATTGTAGATATATATATATTATTGACAGTGCCTCCAATACCAGTGGTATAAATTGGTATTTAACCCTTAAGATAGGGATTAATAACCAATCAATGAATATACATTTTAACAAATATATGGCGCGTTATCCCGAGTTCTTTTGATGCTATCTAGATATTTTTAAACACAATAAAATCAATAAAGATGATATGAGACTGCGTAACGGTAAAACAATTCAAACCAAAATTTATTCACACGTCAAGTTTCATACAATCATATGTTATCAACGGATTAGCAAGATACAATTTCACAAGTGATTATAGATCGTGATTAGTAGCGATACTGCGACACGCAATAATCTAATGGACAAATATTTTAGGTTTATAGACCGCACTGCAGATATGCACGCCTCAGTTCTTAAACACCAAGCTCTATTCTATTCACTTAGACCTTTCCCATTATAAACCAATCCTCCACCTGGCTAAAATAAACACTCAGTTACTGGGCATCACCTGCAGCACAATTTATTATTGTGGGGGGCCTATTCACTAAATGCAACTTCTTTCAGGGAGATACATAACACACTCGATAGGTAGACTATCTCTTCCACAGATCAATCACAGCACTTCATTCAATATACGTTAACCCAAAGCTTCTTATTGACTTACATGCATTCAATCGAAAGGGCTGCAAGATGGATATGGAAGGAGTTATGCTAGTTTTACGAATGGGGCTGACGGCACTTGACATATAAAAACTATTTCACGGTTCCAGCGTACCTCACTATGGGTATACAATTGATCTTTAGATGTCCACAACCAGTATTCTTGGAATATAAATAATTTTACTAAATTATGGCTCAGGTATTTAGCCGGAAATAGTCTCTTCCTTAGCACTCCTCTGCAGTGGAGTGGAAAGGCTGATTACTAGTCTACTGACTAGGCTTCAACAGCAAAATAATTCATTTATATTCCTTTAATTTGTGATGGACATCTAAAGTAAGGACTATGCAATTAGAAAATAGATATCAAGTTATTCAGGTATACTTTACCATCCGGTTAGTGAAGATAGAGTGGTGGAAGATTAGGGTGTGGTCATGTCTTATTGGGGGGCTGATGATATTTGCCCTTTCTCCCCTCCAAGCGTCCCTCAGGTCTCTTCCCAAGCTTTTCTCAGTGTCTTGATCTTCTGCTCTGGATTGTCCCCTCTATATAGTGGTCTTCCGCCCAGTTTTAGATCTAGCCCATCACTATGTGGCCTCATTTGATTGGAGGATATATATATTCATCAACACCAGGGGTCTGTCCAGGTGTTATATTACCTGGCCAGCAGATGGCGCTCTCAGATCAACCATCAACCTTCTGCAGGAATTAATTTATGTATTTGGCCAATCTTTTACTGGTTTGGGGTCGTTTTATTCCTATACCCCGGGACTCCATAGATTTTATTAACAAATCAAAATTTATTTCTATTGTGGCATCGCCGGCATACTTCGCCACGGTGTGTGTGCATTTCATACCCCCTTTACTTAAATCCACAGGTATGTGTATATGAGAGGATTCTGCAGACATACATTAATTCATTCATTCGTGATATCGTCTTTAACATTCACAATTACCAGACTTAATCTGTTTTATGCATGTTAGTACACCAGACATTTGTAATAATCAACTGAATGTGGTATGGCCTCTGTTTTTATAAGACGCCAAGATTATCTATTCTAACTGACTACATAAATTATATATTCAAATACCATATAGTGTTAGATCATATCGCCGAATAGCATAGCATTACAAGCTGGTTTATCCAAGCCATTTAACCTTCTCTGTTTTTTTTTTTTTATTGGGCAACCCATTGTTCAAGGGTTATATGGCTTCATAGCTTTGAACAGCAAGGTTAAGCTATGTGATCTAACATCTGGTTATTTTTCTTACAACCAGAATTAATTAAGGACAATGGATGTTCCTCCCTTGTTTGCAGATAGATAACGAGTCTAGCTTGTTACATTGTTTTAAAATGCATATTCTTGTTTCATTTTAAACACGCAGACAAGTTGTTTGTGTGAAGCAATTCCTGGCCCCAAATTTAACAGTCCTGCGAAATATAATGCGTTATAGAAATTTCATAACTGAAAAGGTCTGACAAGACAGTCTGTCTTACCGTGGACACATGAACATCAAGGCTTTTGAAGATAACTTTGTAACTCTTTCCAGCTTCATGCAAGTCAACAATTCTTGATCGTAGGTCTTCTGAGAGCTCTTTTCTGCGAGGCATGGTTCACATCAGGCAGTGCTTCTTGAAACCAGTAAACCCAAAACTGGTGTGTGTTTTTAAAGGGCAGGACAGCTTTCAGCAACACATCCAATAATATCACACTGATTGGACTCAAGGTTGGCTCACTCCTGACTCCAATTAGCTCTTGGAGAAGTCATTAGGCTAGGGGTTCACATACTTTTTCCACCCTGCACTGTGAATGTTTACATGTTATGTTCAATAAACACATGAAAACATATACAGGGTAATTCAAAGAGAGTCGAAAAGTCACCGCACATTCGGTGACTTTTTGTTCTCTTCAATTCGGTTCCTTTTGCCGATCCCATTTCGGTGACCCTGCGGTGTATTCAGCAAGCCCCACAGGGTCCCCGAATTGCAGGGAAAAGCTACCACAAACCCGATGATAACGAACCGCAAAACCCACTGAATGCACGCCCAAAACCCCCAAAAACATCTGGATTAACCCGTCGAAAAACCTGAGCAGGAGCCGATCACACACAGCGAAGCAGCCGAGACCGCAGACGAGGCAGTGAATGAATTAGCAAAACAGTTTGTATGAATGTGGGAAAATGAAACGCTGTTTGCAAAGAAACTACTCAGCGAAAATGTCTGAAATTTACATATGAGGTCCAGGAAATGATAATAAAGAGGGCTGTTACAGAAAAAATAAGTAAACTTAAAAAATAATAAAAATAAAAAATCGGACTTTTAAAAAAAAAAAAATCTATTTCAGAAAAATGCTTAAAATATCCTAAAAAATCTATAAATAAAGAGACTCTTTACTGCAGAATTTTATAATGAACTGTTTATTAGATATTGAATTAAAACCGGAATATTTTTAACATTGAAGCCTATGGGATTCTCCTGAATAAATTTGCCGCATGAAATCACCGAATGGCAGGGCATTAGGGGAACCTTTCACTGCTGGTTTGTGTTCTCTGAATAGCCGAAGCAGTGCTTTTTCATGGGGATTTCACTGCCCTCGAACAGGCACCGAACAGGCACCGTATGTTCAGGCAATTCGCTAGGATTTTGCGAATTGCCTGCTCTCTGGATAGCCGAATGGCCAAGAAAGGTAACCGAACGCTGATTTTCAGCGTTCGGTTACCTTTCTCAAGCAATTCGATCACTTTGAATAACCCTGATAATGTTTGTGTTATATTATTTTAAGCAAACTGTGTTTTTCAAATTGTTGTGACTTAGAAGATCAGAGCACATTTTATGACCAATTCATGCAAAACTCCACGTAATTCCATAGGGATCACATACTTTTTCTTCTATATATATATATATATATATATACATATTTGTTCTGTATTTTACTTTGAGATGCACCTGCACTGAAACGCTTAGTTAAGGCTGAGTGCTACCCCCCCCATGTGTTTTTCATATATTCTTGTGTATGTAATATATATAATATAATTTTTTTCATGTTACTTGTTTCATGACATTGACTTTATAGTCCCGTGCCACTTTTTCCAATGCATGGACTTGTGTTGCAACCCATATGAAATTTGAGAGTATAATCTTCTGGCCTAATCAGATAATTCGGGCGCAGCGAGGCCTTACATTTAATTTGGTGTGTGCTTATGTTTTTTTTTTATGTTGTGGCCATAGTTTTGTCAAGTGGGATACATTTGCATTTTAATTAATTTATACTAATAAAAGTTACATTTTATCAATCACGGGTAGAGAAGTTTGTATTTCCTGTGATTCAAGAGATCGACTGATGTAAGCATTGTATGTATCCTGATGAACGTCTATGGGGAACAGACTGAAATGTCAATAGTTTAATAAAGCTATTTTTTAATGTATACTATACAGCTACTAAATATAGGGATGCAGCATATACAGTGCATTGGTATGAGAAACTGCATTTTGTCTTTTTACCTTTATTAGGAATGTCTTAAACCATATGTAAAGTGCATCAATAAAAAAATGTTTAGAATAATGTATATACAATTTATTTCTGGATTACAGATAATGGTGAGTTCATGTAGTGCAACATTCATGTTATATTGTGAATTAATTATAAACCTGTTTGTCTGCTTTTGTGGAACCCAACCTATTCAATTTAATAGGAACCAGTTCCACCAGTTTAATAAGTCTATTTTTTTTTGTTTCTTGTTAATGGCAATAAAATATATGTTCTAACAGTATTTAACAGAAACACAATTTCAAAACTAATACATAGTTGTCACATTTTTTCAGATGATTGACTGAATTAGGGGAAAAAAATCAACATTTCTTGTAATTCCAAACTTAAATGGGAATGCAAAGAGTATTTTTACTAAATAAAGTAGGAATAAAAACGATGGTGGAGTAATACCATACCATTTTTTAAATGCTGAAATTAGAAAATGTCTTTGTATAGAAAATATTGCAGGAAGAATTCACAACCAAACATTCTGGTCAGAATCCATAACAGAATTAAGCAAAACTAAGCAGTAAACTTGTTCATTCATTTTTGGATGATCCAAATATTCTCCATTGTATCCAAATTCGAAAGCAATAAGAACCACAAGGGCAAAATTAACCAATAATAAACTGCCACAACATTTGAAACGGGGTACAGGATGTGCGGGGAGTCATTCTTATCCCATATATATTTAAGTAATAATTTTAATTTATATTAAAAAAAATAGTAACAAAAGCTGGCTAGCTGCCACTAAATCAATTATTGTGCTGCTGATACATTTGTCTCCTGGAGGCAAATTTGGTTGAATCAAATTAATAATTTGATGGCAGTTAAAAATTAGAGCAGGTGGGTTGTTTGGAGTCCACCAGCCACTGACTGCCCCTCCCCAGGGTTGTAGGATTTGGACCAGGTGAATACATCAGAGAGATCCAAGTCCAGAACTGAATCCATGGTTCAGCAAAGTTCAGATGAATCAAATCAATCATGATTTAAGGAGAAACTGAAAATCAAAACTGATGTTTTATCAAGGTTATTTTTGGACAATGTGATATTTCACCTCTTACTCATTTTCAATTATTAGAATTTTCAGAACTGATAAGTAAACTTGATATTTTTTCTAATTTATTAGAAGATTCATTTTAATTCCTATGGTATTCTGGTTTTTATTTTTGTTTTAAAGTTCAAGGTTGAATGTTGGTGAGCCACTAGTCGATCACCTAAATACTTAACATGTGAGAAATTTTACACAAGGTGCTCTTTTTAAAATTCAGTCAGGTTACTTTGTTGGGTAATATCCAGAAGTGCTGAGTGACTGAAACAACATAGATGCAGAGGAAAATGAAGTCATCTCTGGACGCACCCAAAAAATTATAAATTCTGTAATTGAACCATGACCAGATTTCTAGAATCTTTGAGTATTCTGCATTGTAGGGAACATGAAAGCTGTCATTCATCATAGTTTCAGCTTTAGATCTAATTAAATTAGTAAAGATTATATTGGAAGCACATGTTTTTCTTGAACTTCTGGGTCATAATCTGGAAGCTTCAAGTTCTGTCCTAGTCTGATGACTGCAAGGCCTTTTTACCCCTAATTAGATGTATTATAAATCCCTAATTCATGTTATCCACGCAGTGCCTAATTCTTTTTTTCTTTATTTGGGGAGCTTTATCCGCAATACAAGAAATTGCGTAATAATGAGTATTTTAAAGGATGGATGAGATATTTTGCAATAGAAACAAGCAGACCTATACAATGGCTGACAGATATCAGGCAGCCACGACTCTAAAGTAGAAAAAATGGGTGTGCTGCAGCAGTTGGGTACAAAAAGAAAGTAGGAATTAAAAGATAAACATGGCAGCTAATGATTCACAGTAAATAGAGGTAAGGGAAGGAAAAGCTAAAATAAAATAAGGGAAAAGAGAAGATGGGGAATCTCCTCAGTCTGGGTCCAGCAAAGGGGCAATTGATGAATTACACCTAAGAGTTCAAGGCAGGTGCATAGGGACACCATAACACCATACTATGTATGAGGCATGGGAGGTGGGACAATGCAGTCATGACGTCTTCAAGGGGTGGTTTAGAAGCTGTAAGTAAAGCAGCCACAGACATGGCAGACTGATTCTTTGCACGTGCAATATGCCTGGGGATCCAGCTGGTCTTGGGGTAAAGGAATCGCTCCATCATCAGCACAAATCCACTTGAGGGGACTGTAGCCAGTCAACCATCATGATCTCCACAGAGAGAATCTGCCACGTAAATTAGGGTTGGCTTAATTGTCTCACTGGCACTGCTAGTCTGTGACCCACCACGGGAAGCATGGAACAGATCTTGCTTCTGCTGAAGAATGGCACTGTCTTAAGGTTTCCTTCTGAGAAGTCCTGGTTCACAAGGCATGAGTTTCTGCCCAAAAGCCTAGAAAATTCAGCTTTGTGGCAGACAGGCACTCTTCAGTGAAGGCCATCTTGACCTAGATTGGCCAGCAGCCAGTAATGAAAAAGAGGCTGTGCGATCATTCCACCTGAAACACACATACTTGGCACAGAAGGCATCAACCAGACACAGCTGGGGTCATGGGATGGGGACCCACTGCCAAATGCTTCAATTCTACCCATGGGTGCCAGAGTGAGGAAGTGAGAAACCTCCTGGGAGGCCATGAAACTTATACAAAAAACAGGGTTTCCCAAATGGCTTACTAGGCCATAGAAACTGTGTAGGACTCTAACATTGCCGTGGAAAACAAGGTCTGCTACAGCAGAAAATCCCACAACTGCCGGCCACGTATTCTCCGTTATTACACAGCCGAGTCAAAGGAGAAAATTCACACAAGAAAACAATAGTCAGCAAAACAGTATTCTCAGCAAAACGCTCCTTCAAGACACAACTGCTCTAGACTCCAACTCCACCACACACAATGCATAAATCGAATGCAGTGTTTAGTTGGTTAACTATCAGTTATCTAGCCAAATTCATATTCTTAGGCACGAGTATTCCAACAATTACAGTAATAAAGATAAGCATAATTTATTAACCTTATTCAAAATATATAAAAGGAACAAAACATAAATTCCTGGCGCACCTTGTATTTTAGAACATTGTTTTAGAATACAATATGTATGATACAATTGTAAGTGAACAGTGGGTAAAATATATTGAGAATGGTTTTTTTGTGGTGTTTTTTCCCTCTTAACACTGAAAACACTCAAAAAATTCAAACAAATTCATAAAAATAGAGAAATCTGAATACTTATATTAGTAATGATGATATCTTTATCTTCCTCCTTGGCAAATCCTCTGGAGTTAGCTTTTTTTCCCCCAATGGTGACTCGTTTATTCATTAGCTCATTCGATGGTATATGGAGGTGCTATATAAATTCCAGGGAGGGGAGGGAGCAAACCTTATATAGACAGGTGCTAAAGTAATAAATATGCAGCAGGACGATATGCTACTATATTCAAAAATGTATTCATATAAAAATAGACCATATGGTATGCATAATTAAAAACGTTATTTAAAAAGTAATCATAAAAGTGATCACTTATCACACAAGTGATCCCTTTTACGATTAAAAATATGGTCTATTTTTATATGAATTTATATGAATAAATTATTCCGAATTTATATGAATAAATTTTTGAATATAGTAGCATATCGTCCTGCTGCATATTTATTACTTTAGCACCTGTCTATATAAGGTTTGCTCCCTCCCCTCCCTGGAATTTATATAGCACCTCCATATACCATCGAATGAGCTAATGAATAAACGAGTCACCATTGGGGGAAAAAAAAGCTACTCCAGAGGATTTGCCAAGGAGAAAAGGAGGAAGATAAAGATACCATCATTACTAATATAAGTATTCTGATTTCTCTTTTTTTTTTTAATTTGTTTGAATTTTTTGAGTGTTTTCAGTGTTGAGGAAAAAAAAAAAAAACACAAAAAAAAACATACTCAATATTTTTTACCCACTGTTCACTTACAATTGTATCATACATATTGTATTCTAAAACAATGTTCTAATATACAAGGTGCGCCAGGAATTTATGTTTTGTTCCTTTTATATTATTTGTGTCCTTGGAGGTGTGTGGATACTGCACATTCCACTACGGCAGCACCTACCCTAATTAATAGCTATTTATTTTGCACGGAAGCGCTGCCTTCACATATACACGCTTTTCCCTTATTCAAAATATAATCAAATAAAATTTTGTGGTAATCCACTTTATTGAAAAATCCACAATGTGGCAAAACATTTTTTGAAGTGTTTCAACTAGTTTTGATGTCATCATTAAAGAATAAGCTGGTAAATAATACAGGTTTTCTATCACTTCTGTTTTTATCATTATAGTTCACATTACATATCTCATTTATCCCTCTAGATCAGGGTTGCCAAATTCATGCCCTCCATTTTAGTGCCCGTTGCCTACAATACCCAGAACTCTTTCATTGTAATAGATGGCCAGGGAATCATGGGAGTTCATAAACATCTGGGAGGCTGGAGACTTGACAGCCTTGCTCTAGCTAACAGGCATATATACCCAGAAATGCAATTTACATAATTGGTTACTACAATGATGCCAAAAAGGGCAGCATAACTTGAAATGATGTCCAGTGATGCTCTATTTCTGTCAACTACTATATTAATAAAGACAAAATGAATACATTTATTGAATATTTTTCAAATATATGACCTTGGAGAAACGTTTCACCAATGCAAAGAATAAAGACAAATGAAAAATTGTTATTCCTACCAAACAATGTCTTGAATATGTTTTCAGCAACTTAAATGTAATAATAGCAATGCAACATACAGTAGGCTCTGGGATCATATATTTAATTAAAAAGCCATCACATTTAGGATGCTTGAAAAATACTTAAAAACAAGACATTTCTAATTTAATAAAGCAATCCACAGCACTTTTGGCTTTTTGTTATAAACATTTCTCTTACAATTATAAATCTATAAAGTCCAATAAATAGGTTACCAATTATTGAGTGTGCAAATTACAATTTTCTAAATTAGTAATAATATGTACTATATCATTATCATTCATGTATGTCTTTTCATTTTCAAAGGTCAGAACTGCAGATATCCTCTAGCAACAGAGGTCTTACTACTGTTCATGTTTCTGTTTATAAAAGCCAATCTATTTGGAGAAAAAGTTAAAAATATATAGCATAAAGCTGCCATACTCCCTCTGCAATTTCTAGCATGTATCATAAACCTGTCACTATTGCAAGATTTTCCAAAACACCACCACCTGAAACATTTTTTTATGTACTGAAAAGGATGTAAATTTATTTTTCGTGTCAGGATTTGATAAAACACTTTATGTAATGGAAGGAAAAAGATGGAACAGAAAATAGTTGGTGCTGGAGTAGTTATGGTAAATAATGATCTTAAAGTCATTATTAGTAAAATGGTAAAGAAGTAAATATGAGTTATTTTAACAAATACAAGCTTGAATATGTAGTATTTACCCGAACTTCCTGAATAAGGTCCTAACAGGCACTTGATGTCCAAGTGTGAAGCAGAAACCCAGCCACCACTACAGGTCATCTTAAAGTGAGTCTGAATTTGAGGGAATATATATCATTGATTGTTTATTAAGATGTAATTCACTAACAGAGTTATTCAGAAAGCACCGAAATGTCGCTGACATTTCGGTGCCCTTTTGTTCCCCGCACTTCGGGGTGATTCGGCGATTCTAGTTCGCCAACCCTGCGGTGTGTTCGGTATGCACTGCATGGTCCCCGTAGTGCAGGGAAACATCACAGCAAACCCGCTGAACACTCATCACAAACCCATCGAACACTCACCGAAAACCCACAGAAACCACTGCAAAAAACACCCCAAACACGTCGGAAAAAAACGACTAGCCGCCAATCACGACACACAGCAGCCGCCGGAAAAACCCGACAAGCAGATGAACGCGTTAAAGAAAAAAAAAGTACGCTTGAAAGTTTCAAAATTGAAACGCTGTTTGAAAAAAAACTACTGAACGATAAAGCCTGGAATTTACATATACTAATGATTGTAAGGATCAAGCCTGTATGCTGTGGATATTCACAGTGAACGCATAAAGCACAGAATGCTATTTACATACATATAATACAAATACAAATCACAGTAGCGAGACTTCTAAAGTGCTACATATATACATTGCAGTATAAGTATGGATCTCTTACAAGTATCATATCACTTGCATGAAGCAGAGTTAGTAACAACTGGTGGTGCAGTTTTCTAATGTGTATTTTGTTTTATGCGTACCGTGATACCAATCATCAGTTGCATTCAGTTGTCATATGTCACTTGGGGCAAATTTTGGTGGTCCCAAATGTTACATGTATGCAGCTTATACATTGAGTTTTGTCAGGTAAAAAGATCAATTACAACATCCCCGCTTGTGCTCAGGAGTGAATGGGCGATAGTGAGTGAGAAGCAATTCATAGTGTTTGGAAGCATCATTCCTCATTGCATTAATTATGCGCCCATATGTTTCAAGTAGGATGGCTTGTGTGCAGTTTAATGCCTGTCATGGCTTTTAAATGTTCCTGCCTAATTATAGACAGTTGTCACATAATAAAAAATGATTATTCCATCAGCAACCAGCCAGTCTCTGTCGTAGATCCCACCAGAGATACCCCAGCAGGTTGGCATTTTGTACCCTGTACCCTGTATGGGGGAATACCTTATTGTGGATCTGTATTGTTGTAGCACATGAATCCATACTATTTGCTGATTGCATTAATTATGCGCCCATATGGTTCAAGTAGGATGGCTTACATGCATTTTATTGCCTGTGGCTTTTAAATGTTGGTGCCCAATGATAGACAGGTGTCACATAATACAAATGGTTATTCCATCAGTACAGTGCAAATAGCCGGTCTCTGTCATGGATCCCACCAGGGATACCCCCATAGGCTGGTATTTTGTACCTTGTACCCTGTGTAAGGGAAAACCTTATTGCAGATTTGTTTTTATGCATCACATAAATCCATACTATTGCACTTAAGCAAATACAGTAGTTATTCCTATACTTCATATGTTCGGCTCAATCTCAATACCCTAAATCCAGCACACTTTTAAATATAGCCCTCTTAACTCCTATCTCATTTACTATAGTATTACCCATTCCATCCCATCAAGTAATACATTTATCTTGTTATTTAAAATTTGATATTTGACATGTACAACAGACTTTACACCATACAATATATTATTGCGTTACTCTTGTCCATATTGTCCAATTGTGACAGATATACCAACAATTCACGTACGGATGAACAGGGTAAAGCTAAACCCCTCATTCAACCCATTTGAGCGGTTGAAGGGCCTGAATGTTTTACCTACAGTATATAGCGTAAAGCACCCTCACATGTGGCTATATGTTCCATGTAAATTCTTGGTCAGCCATGTTTTCTGTGTTGGACGCTCCGTATAGTGGCTGTTCATCACATTGTCCATAATATTACAACATTACCTAGATGTAATAGTAGCATGTGTGGATACAACATTCTTTAAACTTGGGTACCAGGGCAGAAGTGGCCAAAACCTTTCAAATGTTCCCTGTATTATGATCCAAACTCTACCGTAATTTGCAATACATCTGATGACATGTGTTTTTTCTTTTTGTTCACCCTCCTGTAACAGTAGTTCATGTGGAATAACAAGCACCTTTTTATATGCCCTTTTAAAGACTCTGTTTGTAAAACTTTAAGCCCTAAAGTCTAATTTCCTTTGCTTTTGCAACAAATTCTTCATTTGCGGAACACGTTCTTTTTAACCACAGGTATTGTCCGATTGGTATCACTTTTTTTAAGAGGGGTAGGATAAGAATGCTGCCAGTTAAGTTAACTATTTAGTGATGTAGATTTTCTGTAGATAGTCATTCTTATGTTTTGGTCACCTTGTTTTGAATAGTTATATCCAAAAAGTTTTACTCGTCCTGTTGAATTTCACTCGGGAACCTCAAATTGAGGTTCACCTTGGTCACCTTGGTCACCTTGTTTTGAATAGTTATATCCAAAAAGTTTTACTCGTCCTGTTGAATTTCACTCGGGAACCTCAAATTGAAATTGTTGGTGTTCAGAAATTCTCAAAATGGCTCAAACTCCTGGCTGGTGCCTTTCCATGCTACAAAAATATCATCTATTTACCTCTTCCACGCGATTGTGTGGAAGGAACAGGTTATTAGAGGTGTTACTCATGATCAGATCTTAGCAATACCCAAGATGTAAATTGCAAAGGTAGGCGCACAAGGGCTGCCCATGACAATGCCCTGTATCTGCATGTACCATTTATTTTTGAATAGAAAATAGTTGGGTTAGTACAAACCGCAATAATTTGTTAGTAAAGTCGATTTGTATCGGGGTAATTTCCCTTGTATGATAAGAAGTTTCTTAATATTAGGGATGTGCGTTTCGGGTTTCAGAATTTCAGAATTTTCACGAAATTTCCCGATTCGTGTTTTCGGATGCGGACGATTTTCCGAAAATTTTTAAATCCGAAAATGGCAGATCCGAAAAGTTTTCCGAGCCGAAACGAAATATTTTCGGGAATTTTCGAATGTACTTGAAATGTGTCAAATCGAAATTTATTGCTTTGAAACGAGGAGAACAGATGTTCCGAAAATTTTCGAAAATACGAAAAGTCGATACAAAAAACGAGCTAAGTGACACGAAAAATGGTCGAAATGTCGAAAAAATTTACACGAAAAACGAGTCGAGCCGAACCGAATCGAAACAGAAATCGGTCGAAACGAGCCGAATCAAAAAGTTTAAAAATCCGAAGAATCGAACCGAAAAAAAAATCGGTGCACAAGCCTACTTAATATTTATAAGTCCTACTTCATGAGGTATTGACGTGTAGACTCTACATCTAGACTGCACAGAAATGCTGTTTGTGGTACTGATAGATCCTTGAGCATTGTCAAGTTTTGTTTAGACTCCCTTAGATATGACGGCAAAGTTGTAACATAAGGTTTCAATACTTCATCCAGATATATGATGCAATTTTGCATCAAATTGTTAATTCCCGATATAACAGGGTGGCCAGGAGGGGTTTGTTTATTTTTATGTATTTTTGGAATCGCGTAAAAGGTGGTGACCATACGGATTTCATTATTTAGAAAGTTAAATTCCTGGGCAGACAAAATCCCCAACTCTTGTCCCTCCCCCAGTAAATTCTGTACCACTCTTTTGAATTTGTTGGTGGGATCAGCTAGCAGTTCTTTGCATGTTGTTTGGTCTTGTAATAGGTCAAATGCCATTTGTTCGTATTGCATTCTAGACATGATAACAATATTTCCACCTTTTATTTGCATCCTTTATCACTGACTCCTCATTGTTCCTCAATTCATTGTGGGCATGTCTTTGCTTCTTTGTTAAATTACTAGGTCTTTCTTTCCAGATTGTTTGTGTCAATATTCTCAGTAGCCTCACACACTATGTTCCAAAACAAATCTATGCTGTCATAGCTTTTTGTATTTAAAATTTTTGATTTCAGAGAGAGAATTAACATACATCAATAAACATAAAAATTTTGCAAGAAGGGGAAAAATCAGGCACATGTAGCAGGGAAAAGTCCCGGTGGTCGTCGCGCACCCAAGAAGAAAAACCAAGAAGGAGCGCCCATAAAAGGAAAAATGGGGAAGGTGAAGGGGAAAAAAGAAGGGGTGCCATTGTATTGACTTACTCAGCTCACTCCTATTGACCTGCAGATCCATAGGAGGCCAGAGTAGAGGTTTTTAAAAATTGGGGGGGGGAGTAAGCGCATCCTCAGTCCAGCAAACCGGTAAGCGAACAAACCAATACAGCAAGTCCCGACAAAGTTAGCGGGGGGGGGGGAATCAACATATTCCAGGTAATATCAAACTTGAAGAGGGAGAAACCAGGAGCGACCAACGGACCAAGTGAAGGAAGAGCCGGTCAGCCAGGATCCAGCAGCTGGGCATGAGAGGCCCTCGAAGGCACATGGATCCCCAGATGAGACAAGAATGCATGTGCCTCCGATAAAGTCGTCGCCGTATGGGTCCCACCATCTTTGGACACAATCAGGGAGCCCGAAGCCCCCCAGCGGTACCGAACTCCATGCTCACGAAGCAAAACTGTGACCTCCTTGAAGCAACGGCGGGCAGGGAAGGCAAGAAACGACAAGTCCCGGTAGACCGTGAGACAGGCGGAATCATAGTTGATGGAGTATCTTGGGCCAAAAGCCTTCAGCAGCTGGGAGTGTACAGTCACATCCCTTGTTACCACAATGATATCCCGGGGGGCCACTGCCGGGGCGGTGGCCGCTCTATGGATGCGTACAGCCGACAGGATTAGCGGTCCCGCCGATCCATCGCAATTTGGCAGGAGGTGAGTCACCAGACCCAGTACATACATATAAAGTCCCATAGCCTGCACAGACTTGGGGATCCCCTGCAAACGGAGGTTCCGGCGACGGTGTCGGGCCTCCAGGGCCATCACTGCCGAGCCAAGTCTGCCGACCTGCAACTGGAGATCATCCACTCTGGCGTCTGTGGCCAACTGCACCTTCTCTGCCTACAGGGAACGAGCATGCACCTCATCTATCCGGAGCTGTAAGGAGTCTGAAGCAGAGTGCACCTCCTGTAGATCCTGGCGCCAGAGGCTCCGTAAGTCTTCCATGACCTTATGAAGGTCTGCTGCGGTAAGAGGCTGCTTCACTACTCTGACATTGCATCCCTCCGACCTGCCCCACACCAAGGGAGAACCTGATGCCTGGGAGACGGGGGCCCCGTCAGATGTCTTAATCTTCTTACCCATGAAGGTGAGCATACGCCACAAGGGAGGGGTAAAGTGAGAAGCCTCAAGTGTAGGCCGCAAAATGGCCGCCGTCCGCGATGACAGGCTGCAGGGGAATCCGATCCAGTCGACTCAGAGCTCTGCGGTTGCAGCCTCCAGAGCAATCCCAAGCAATCCTGGGTAGTATAGCAGTCAGGCCAAGGAGAGAGCTCCGAAATCCGATCAGTAAAACGGCCGTGTGTTCCCGTTTTCGGAGACACAGTCTGGAGCACAGCAAAAATACGTCTTCTCTCCTTAGCAGTTAGACACGCCCCCTTTTGCTGTCATAGCTTTTAATTGAAGGTGTAAACATACTTTGTGATCTTAACCCAGTATGTTTGATTCTGGAATCACCTCATTCCTTATTTTCTTCTCGTAGTTCAACTAGTTCATTAAGGCACTGCTGCTCTCTTGCTGTAATGCCTAAATGTTTTAACCTATAGTTTTCTTGAATTGAGTGATATTTATTCAGTGCTAGTTTTCTAGAGAACAGATTTATGTCCTTGATCCATGTAAATTTAGCACAAGATGGGGTGGGTATAAATGAGAGACCTTTTTGCAGAACTTGAATGTGTATTTCATTTAAAGGGAAAAGGGATAGGTTGATAATTTTCGTTTGCCTATTTACCGACGTTTGTTCCCTCGGTGAGATGCTCTCCTTGTTTCTTTCCCCCGACTCTCTGGTTCTGAAAAAGAAACATTTTTCTTTAAGATATTCTTTGAGCCGGGGGTGCTAGATTGTCCATTTTCAAGTTCAGAGTCCGAAGTTTCTATTTCACTTGCCAATTGATCATTTGATCTGCCATTATTAGGGAACCCTCAATGGTTTTAGGACCTTGCCTGTCCTATAGTCTTCTATGTCTCGAATGAACTTCTTTTGTTCTAGTTTTTAGTTCTGATTCAAATTTCTCGGTATTCATCTTAAATTTGGTCTCTTTGGGCTGAAGGATGGCTCTTTTTTCTGCGAATTGATCTGATCTACTTTTTCCTGTACCATCTCTTGTAATTCATCTAAGGTTTCCTGTTCGTGTCCATAAACGTTCTGGAGCATAAATTAGCAGCCTCCTCCCATTCCTTTTTAAAGTTTTCTTCTTTTATGAACGCTGCTATTGGAGTGTACACCCTCAGACCCTTTGGTACATCCCTTTTTTCATATAATTTGTTAATGTGGCAATTTCCCACTTTGATTTGTTGTTGAACTGTTTTTGAAAGTTCATAAAATTCCCCCCTCCCCCCAGGGATTCATCCATTGATAGTGCCAGGGTAAATGAATCCGAGAATACTTGTTCTGCATCTCTACCCACTTATTCCCATTAGAGATGTACGTTTCATTTCGGTCCGAATGAAAATTCGGACGAAATTTACCAATTCGTATTACGGAAGGGCTTCCGAAATACGATTCAGTTCCATCTGAAGCTGAATGAAAACAAATCGATTCAGACCGAAACATAACGAAAACTAAATGGTATAAGACAAATTGATTTTGTTTTTACGGATCAATTCATTATACCATTTCACTTAGACTCGATTCCCCATAGGCAAGTAATGGTTAATCTATTCAGAGAACGCTGCACAGCACCAAAATGTCAGTGAAATTCCCTGATTTTCAGTGAATAGTTTGAATGCTTTAAACAGGCGAATCCCATAGGTTTTAATGTAAAAAAATATTCCCTGTTTTTTAAATTATTTATTCAATAGTATATTCTTTTCACTTGCAGCAAAAAGTCTCTATTTATTTTTTAGGATTTTTTGGTTAAAATATTTGGATTCCTAATTTATCTTAAAGCAACAAGGCTTTTTATTCTTTGCCGACCGCAGCCAGACTGAAGGAAAGAAAAAAAAATGCTGCGTTTCAGCACCAAGGACAGCACCTATTCAGCACCAAGGACAGCAGCCCCTTAGGGCTCTGGAGCCCCGCTGAGATGCTATCCATAGTGCTGTCCTTGGTAATGAATAGGTTTCAACACCATAGAGAGCCCCCGCCAAACGCAGTCAGACTGAAGGGACACCCGTTGCAACCCCGGTAGTTCAACCTCTGTTAGAATTTTAACAGTCAACAATATAAAAATGTGCTTCATCTCACCCATGTCTGGCAAAAGCACTTCAATTTTTTTTTTCTTACAAAATACTCCTGCTTTTAGATCATATTTTTTAAGCTCATAACTTACTTGAACAAAACCAAAAAAGTGAACTGCTGGTCCTCGGTGATTTCAATATTGATTGGCTGAATCCTAAAGCCAATAAACACTGCTCACTGTTTAAGGCCTTGCAGCTAACTCAATTAATTTCCTCCCCACTCACATTAATATGATACAGCCCTAACCATACCCTGCTGGACTGGATTCTCTCTTCATGTCCCGATAGAATACAGGAGGCAGGCGTTCTCGCTAATAGCTTCAGTGACCACTGTCTAGTGTACTGTGTGCGCAAAATAAAAGCCACAAAATCTCCCCCAAAGGTAATAATCACCAGGTCTTTCAAGAAATTTATTCTTGAATCCTTCCTAAGCGATCTCAAACAGCTCCCATGGTACAGACTAAATCTTATCCCAAACTTGGACTGTGCAATTGAATTCTTTCAGTCCGAGCTCCTGCAAGTCTGAAATGCCCATGCCCTGCTGCGTAAAGTGCGAGTAAAGGGGGCTCATCTCCCCTGGGTTACAGCTGATCTAACACAAATGTACCAGATTAGAGAATCACTGTGGTCAAATTTCAAGAGTACTGGTTCCATGAATGATCACTGTGAATACCGAAAATTCTGGAATGCATGCACAAAACAAACAAACATGGATAAAGCCCAATACTTCAATGAAAATCTAAACAATAACCTATCAAACCCTAGAACTTTTTGGAGAATCAGAAGTAACATACAAGCACCCCCAGTCCACTCCCAGCTGGCTGCTGTCAAAGTAAACAACCAAACCCTGCAACACCCCCTAGATGTTGCAAATGCCTTTAATAATTATTTTGTTGGGTGCGCCACCACCCTAATTGCTAAGCTAGCAAATGACACACCTACAGAAAGGCCACACACAGGTCAGGCCCTTCCAACCGTGCAGGGACTCCATATACAGTGGCAAGAAAAAGTATGTGAACCCTTCGGGATTACGTGGAGTTTTGCAGGAATTGGTCATAAAATGTGCTCTGATCTTCATCTAAGTCACAACAATTTGAAAAACACAGTTTGCTTAAAATAATACAACACAAACATTATATGTTTTCATGTGTTTATTGAACATAACATGTAAACATTCACAGTGCAGGGTGGAAAAAGTATGTGAACCTTTGGACTTAATAACTGGTTGACCCTCCTTTGGCAGCAATAACTTCAACCAAACATTTCCTGTAGCTGCAGATCAGACCTGCACAACGAGCTGGAGTAATTTTGGACCACTCCTCTTCACAAAACTGTTTCAGTGTAGCAATATTCTTGGGATGTCTGGTGTGAATCGCTCTCTTAAGGTCATGCCACAGCATTTCAATCGGGTTGAGGTCAGGACTCTGACTGGGCCACTCCCGAAGGCGTATTTTGTTTTGTTAAAGCCATTCTTTTGTTGAATTACTTGTATGCTTTGGGTCATTGTCCTGTTGCATCACCCATCCTCTGTGGAGCTTCCGTTGGCGGACAGATGGTCTTACGTTTTCCTGCAAAATGTCTTGCTAAACTCTGGAATAAATTTTTCCATCAATGACAACAATCCGTCCAGGCCCTGATGCAGCAAAGCAGCCCCAAACCATGATGCTCCCTCTGCCATGTTTTACAGTGGTGATGAGGTTTTGATGTTGGTGTGCTGTGCCTTTTTTCTCCACACATAGTGTTGTGTGTTTTTTCCAAACAACTCAATTTTGGTTTCATCTGTCCACAAAATATTTTGCCAGTAGTGCTGTGGAACATCCAGGTGCTCTTTTGCAAACTTCAAACGTGCTGCAATATTCTTTTTGGACAGCAATGGCTTCCTCCGTGGTGTCCTCCCATGTACTCCATTCTTGTTTAATGTTTTCCTTATTGTAGATGTGTCAACAAAAATGTTAGCATGTGCCAGAGATTTCTGTATGTCTTTTGCTGACACTCTAGGATTCTTCTTTACCTCATTAAGCATTCTGCGCTGAGCTCTTGCAGTCATCTTTACAGGACAACCACGCCTAGGGAGGGTAGCAACAGTGCTGAACTTTCTCCAGTTGTAGACAGTCTGTCTTACCGTGGACACATGAACATCAAGGCTTTTGGAGATACTTTTGTAACCCTTTCCAGCTTCATGCAAGTCAACAATTCTTGATCGTAGGTCTTCTGAGAGCTCTTTTCTGCGAGGCATGGTTCACATCAGGCAGTGCTTCTTGAAACCAGTAAACCCAAAACTGGTGTGTGTTTTTAAATGGCCGGACAGCTTTCAGTAACACATCCAATAATATCACACTGATTGGACTCAAGGTTGGCTCACTCCTGGCTCCAATTAGCTCTTGGAGAAGTCATTAGGCTAGGGGTTCACATACTTTTTCCACCCTGCACTGTGAATGTTTACATGTTCTGTTCAATAAACACATGAAAACATATGTTTGTTTTGTATTATTTTAAGCAGACTGTGTTTTCCAAATTGTTGTGACTTAGATGAAGATCAGAGCACATTTTATGACCAATTCATGCAAAACTCCACGTAATCCCAAAGGGTTCACATACTTTTTCTTGCCACTGTAGCAGATAAATTCAACTTTAGACCAGTGCCTGTCAGTGCAGTTACATACAGTTGTGTTCAAAATTATTCAACCCCCACTGAAATTGAGTGTTTTGGCCAGTTTGACATTGATTTTGATCATTCAGTCATCTTGCTTACAATTAAATCAAAGAGGCACGTGTAGGTCAGACAAATATAACATAACATTTATAATGAAATAACCACAAATGTCTTTTCTGTGCTCACATCATTATCAGTTTTATTCAACCCCCAAGTGACATTCAATCTTAGTACTTAGTACAACATCCTTTTACAGTTATAACAGCTTTTAAACGTGAAGCATAGCTTGACACAAGTGTCTTGCAGCGATCTACTGGTATCTTCGTCCATTCGTCATGGGCAAAAGCCTCCAGGTCAGTCACATTCTTAGGCTTGCGCACTGCAACTGCTTTCTTTAAGTCCCACCAGAGGTTCTCAATCGGATTTAAGTCAGGTGACTGCGATGGCCACTCCAAAATGTTCCAGCCTTTAATCTGCAACCATGCTCTAGTGGACTTGGAGGTATGCTTGGGATCATTGTCCTGTTGAAAGGTCCAACGTCTCCCAAGCCTCAGGTTTGTGACGGGCTGCATCACATTGTCATCCAATATCTCCTGGTACTGAAGAGAATTCATGGTACCTTGCACACGCTGAAGCTTCCCTGTACCTGCAGAAGCAAAACAGCCCCAAAGCATGATTGACCCCCGCATGCTTCACAGTAGGCAAGGTGTTCTTTTCTTCATAGGCCTTGTTCTTCCTCCTCCAAACATAGCGTTGATCCATGGGCCCAAACAGTTCTAATTTTGTTTCATCAGTCCACAGAACACTATCCCAAAACTTCTGTGGTTTGTCCACATGACTTTTGGCATACTGCAGTCGACTCTTCTTATTCTTTGGAGACAGCAAGGGGGTGCGCCTGGGAGTTCTGGCACGGAGGCCTTCATTACGCAGTGTGCGCCGTATTGTCTGAGCTGAAACTTCAGTACCCACATCTGACAAATCTTTTCTCAGTTCCTCAGCAGTCACACGGGGACTTTTCTCCAATCTACGCTTCAGGTAGCGCACAGCAGTCGAAGTCAGCATCTTCTTTCTGCCACGACCAGGTAGCTTTTCTACAGTGCCCTTTGCCTTGAATTTGCGAATGATGCTTCCTATGGTCTCTCTTGGTATGTTTAACATCTTTGCAATCTTCTTATAGCCATTGCCCTTCCTGTGAAGAGTAATCACCTCTTCTCTTGTCTTCCTGGACCATTCTCTTGACTTCACCATGTTTGTAACCACACCAGTAAATGTCTAGAAGGAGCTGAGTATCACAGTCATTTTAAAGCTGCCTAATTGGTGCTTATTATGCTTTATTGCTGCTCGTGACATCCACAGGTGTTTTCAATACCTGATTGAAAACACTTGAATGAACCTCTGATCTTCAGAGTGGTAGTCTTTAAGGGGTTGAATAATTGTGTCAATGAAGAATTCACAAAAGAAACATTTACTACTGTATTACAAAACCAATTGATGTCATTTTAGTTGCATATGGTTCTTTAAAAAGTCCTTGTAGGATTTCATTCTGAATACAATTACAAATGTACACTAAATTCCCTAAAACCCTTTACAGCATTGGGGGTTGAATAATTTTGAACACAACTGTACTAAACTGCTCCGTAATCAAAAAATGAAATACCAATCTGGACCTGATCAAATCCCAGCAATGCTGCTGAAAATCAGTGCCCCGGCAATTGCAAAACCTGTCGCAACACTCATCAAAGAATCACTGGCAACTGGATACATACCCAAACTCTGGGAGACTGCGAGAGTGGTACCTATCCATAAAAGTGGTGACAGTACTTTGGTATCCAACTACCGTCCAATCTCATTGCTCCCCGTTATGTCAAAAATTTTGGAAAAATGCGTGTACAGACAATTACGTGATTATTATCAATCTTCAAACTATTTAACCCCAGATCAATCCAGCTTTCATCCAAATCACTCAACTACAACCGCCCTTTTAAAAGATTGCAATGATACCCAAGCTGGCATGGAACAAGGAGACCTAACTGGAGCCATCTTCCTTGATTTTGCCAAGTCCTTTGACACAGTAGACCATGGCATCTTATTACAAAAACTTAAAAACTCTGGTATTGGTGATTACATGCTAACCTGGTTTGAATCATATGTATTCAACCGATCGCAACATGTGTCCATCTCTGGCAGCTCCTCCCTACCCCTCCCAGTCACGTGCGGAGTACCCCAAGGCTCAATACTCGGCTCCCTGCTATTCACATTATTCATAAATGATCTGCCCAACATCTGCAAAGCCTCAACTGTACACATGTATGCAGATGACACCGTAATCTATACCAGCAAACCAGATCTCCCACAGCTGGAGGCCGTGCTGCAAGAACAATTCACAGAGGTAGAAAAGTGGATCACAGATAACAAACTTTTTCTAAATACTGACAAAACTGTAACTATGCTCTTTGGAACAGCACCTAAACTACATAAACTGCAAAATCCCCATCTACATGTCAGGACAAAATCAAATGGCACGCTGACAAGTCACTTCTCTCAAATATCTCGGTATGTGGGTAGACCCAAATCTATCCTTTGGCCCCCACATAGAAAAACTCTCATCCAAACTTTACCCCAAATTAGGTGCCCTGTACAGAAACAAATCCTGCCTGAGCCCCGCGGTAAGAAAGCAGATTGTACAACAAATGCTTATGCCAGCTGTTGAATACGGAGATGTAGTGTATGCAGCAGCCCCGCGAACACACCTTCAGAAACTTACCACATTGTATAACTAATTTTCCTACAGAGCACCGCAGTTATGGAATAACCTTCCAGACACCATCCAAGCTTCCCCCAGTCTTAAGTCACTCGAGCTCCTTACTGGCATACCTCGGTACAGAATGCACCTGTAAACATGTAACATAGTAACTATATTACTTACATATTTATTTTCTGTGTTAATCTATATATTTGTGTTTTGTTCTTAATATCTTGCATTTATTACTTTGTATTTCTGTAACTACTGTAAAATTTCAATGCTCTTGAACCCAGGACATACTTAAAAATTAGAGAAATCTCAATGTATCCTTCCTGTTAAAATCCTTTACAAATAAATAAATAATATTTTTTTAAAAAACAGATATAGTTTCTTATGTTTAATGTTTTCATCGATAATGTTCTTTTAGTGAACACAAAAGAACATCATTGCTGTCAGATCCACAGATATATATATGAAACATGGAATTATGACTATAATTTTTCAGTGTGATCTTTCAAACCTTTCTAGCTTCTAAGGTTAGCAGAAAGATGTGTTAGTGAATATAACAAGAAAATCATATATCAGTTACGTATTAACTCGATCATGCATCCCTGCAGACATCTGCAACATAATTAATTTCATATTTTAGTTTAATACATCACTGTCTCATTTATTATTTAATGTGCACACAAGAATTTAGCAAAATTCAGTCCTGTCATTTGATTCATTTTATTGAAAGCTTAACAGTGTGATCCCAGCTGTGTCTATTACAAAACACCTGCTTACATAATACATTTTTCTTAATATTACACTGACAAACGTGGAGAGATATATTGATTTCTACAGAATATTGAACATGTAAACCACAAAATAAGGTTATAGAGTTGGTTAGATAATGCTTGGAATATGATACTTATCTTAAATAGATTCTTAGAGCTTTTAATAAATGTTTAGACTGGTCTTTAAAGAATAACCATTTTTGATTTGGAGAAACCTTTTCTTTGCAATTACCCAAGACATGATGGGCAGTAAGTATGTGTCATACCCCGCGGTGCAGTGCCCGCAAGAAGTGCATAAAGACTGCAAAACCTTAACATTAACCCTTGCCTGTTCAATTCTTCCATGATTCTGTTATTGCCTCAGGTGCTTTCACTAATTACCTAGCTCTCCCCTACTAAAGAGCTGAGGACCCATAATGCAGTGCTTCTGCATCGTCATGCACATTTCATTGTAAACCTGCTATTGTTGAAGCCTGATCTGATCTCATCTCCCAGTTTCTGTACCCTTTTGGACCTGAAGACACGGACACTACCTACCTTCTAAACCCCTTGACCTTAGGATCTGGACCTGGACTTGCTATTTGGAAAGACCCCTTGGATACCGCGCTTAAGTACTTTACTTTATTTCAAGACTTTGCTTTAGCTCCCACATATTCATTTTGTTACTGGACTGCACCTATTATTTTTCTTGGATTGCAACTCCCAATACTTCTGGACTTCTTATTTCTCTCGATTATAACTCCCAATACCTCATGAAGTTTTACCATACCCATTTATACACTTGCTTCCCATTTAAAGCCTATTTCTGTTATTCTGTTTGCTGTTCAATGTTCCCTTAATTAACCCTTTGTTTGTCCCCTCTAGTATCTATATCAGTTCCTGTAGTGTCCCTTTGTCTCCACCCTTAATCTTCTATTTACTTCAACCAGTCTCTTTCTTACTCTATTGAATACTGTTCTCAGTTATTCCTACTGTAGTACTTTCCTCCTGTTGTTCAGTAATTATTATACTGTATATTCAGTGTCTGCCCTATTACTTAGCTCCTTTTCCTAACCTCGCCTCTGTGTTTATCAATATCCCGTGTCTCCCTGTTTTCCTGCCTCACCCTTTGGTTTATTCATTCCAATCAGTTTTGCTTTCTGTTCAACTCCCTCCTATCTTATTTTGCCTGTTCCACTCTTGTGTTACTGCATATTAAGCTCGACTCCCGCAACCCCGTACACTGGATATGACAGTATGCACTCCACTATGGCATATTGTGTACCTTTTTATATGGAGCATGGCTGTTTGTCATCACTTGCTGCCTAGAGTGTATAGTCGATTGGTTTTTGTACTGTTTGATCTTTAAGTAAACGGTAAATCAAAGCCAATGCTAGTAAGAAAAAAACAGACATCAACTGCTAAATAACTTTTCATAAAATCACCTATAAGAAGGTAAAATTGTATGCTAAATTAATTTAGATTAAATATTTCTAGAATGGTTTATAGAATTTTACTCACGTGAACATGAAAAGTTATAAGAAAGGTGAAACTCAAGAGAATGACTGGAAGTGAAGATTTTCAGCCAAATCAGAAAAATTCACCCATTTATCTCACTTTCTCGATCGGCTATTTGGTCTAGATTGTTCTCTTCTCCTGCCAATTCTCCTGATTTTCACCTTTCTTTGAATAGACATGTAATTAACCCCTTTCACAAAAACCTATCATATTCTTTTTTTTGCTGTTGAATTGCAAAGGTACCTTTTTTAATAGTTTTTCACTTTGCATGTATAGATGGCATATTAGTGTTAACAGTGCATGCTAGAAAAAGGAAAAAACATTTCCTTATCTTTCATACACCACTTTCTTTTACAGTTAGGGCTTCATTCATTTAATTCTATCAGCTGTTTTCAGATGATATTTTTTCCAAATTATAGGCTGATTCAATTGAATTTTTTTTATTATTATTATTCAAATTCAAAAAATGTCCCTTTTTTAGAAAACATTTGTGGCCGTAAGATGCTGAAAAATAGTGTGTAAATTTGTGTGCATGGAGTTTTCCATGCTTCAAAGTAAGGATTTGTGTATAGTACTGTAAAGCACAGATATGTACATTTTACAGTAAATCAGATTTGCATGTTACACTGCAAATCACAAACTTGCTTGTTGTGCTGTAACTGGAAATATTTTGTATGGACTGAAACCCGTTTTCTCCTTGTATCGTGACGTTTGTTTTTTTTACGTTTCAGTAAAGCTTTTGTATTTTATACCAAAAAAAAATATTTTTTAGATTTATTCCTGCCATATGGCTTTTTTAATTTAAATAAAAGTCTATATTTTTATTTTTATGTCTTGGTGCCTGGTCTTTTCCATTGATAAACATTTTTTCCTGAGCCCACTTATTCATCCATCCCACCCTGGAATCTGGATTACATCGCTGGAACCAAGGAAAAGAGAAGAAATCAACTAAATAGAAGTATTCCAATCTTACAGTACTTTCATCCTCTCCGTGAATTATTCAGTATATATAAAAAAATTCTTGCAAATTGCTCTTATTATACATATACATACATATGCTGTTTTAGTACATAACCATTAGGGTGCGCCTGGAACCCTTTCTCTTACGTTTCAGTAAAAAGCAACCTGCACCAACAATTGTTGTTTATTATAATGAGACACCCCATGTAACATAGCTACTCTTGAAAAGATCATAAATACAGAAAAAATGGCGTCGCGCCCATACTCACTTATTTTTGGAGCGGCGGCAACTGCCAGGAGTAACAGCCCAGTAAATGTATAAAACATAACAAGGAAGGAGAGTGTCATCTGTGCTCATTCCCATGTGTTCCATGTACAACAAAAATGAGGTTTTGTTTGTTTCAATGGCCATTGCAACGTAAGCCCACTCGCCACTTCAAGGCACCTCTTTAGAGTGGGTACCTAACAATTGTAACCAAAAGGCCGCTCTACTGAGCAGCTCCAAGCCCCTCCAGCTGCTTTTCAGCAAGGAGAGACAAAGATGGTGGGTTTTATTTATACACGCACCAAGCACTTCCCATTTGGGATCAAAAACAAAAACATGGAAAGAGGAACAGCTGCAAAACGACGGACTGGTGTTACAAGCATGGGAATGAGCGCAGATGACACTCTCCTTCCTTGTTATGTTTTATACATTTACTGGGCTGTTACTCCTGGCAGTTGCCGCCGCTCCAAAAATAAGTGAGTATGGGCGCGACGCCATTTTTTCTGTATTTATGTATATCATGCTTGTAACACCAGTCCGTCGTTTTGCAGCTGTTCCTCTTTCCATGTTTTTGTTTTTGATCCCAAATGGGAAGTGCTTGGTGCGTGTATAAATAAAACCCACCATCTTTGTCTCTCCTTGCTGAAAAGCAGCTGGAGGGGCTTGGAGCTGCTCAGTAGAGCGGCCTTTTGGTTACAATTGTTAGGTACCCACTCTAAAGAGGTGCCTTGAAGTGGCGAGTGGGCTTACGTTGCAATGGCCATTGAAACAAACAAAACCTCATTTTTGTTGTACATGGAACACATGGGAATGAGCGCAGATGACACTCTCCTTCCTTGTTATCTTGAAAAGATCATGATGCAAGAACAAAAAGCGTTTCAGTATGGAGTTTTGTTAGGTTTATGATCAGATTCTAGAATGAGGCCCATGTGCTACACAAGCCTTTAGATAAATACAACAAAGAAAGTTCTTCTGGATCTTCTTTATACACTTCGTCCACTTTATTTCTTCTTGTCCTGTATTTACACTAGTAGGCCTGCCCAGGCACCTGACACAGGACGTGCATCATTGGCTGCAGGGGGGTGGCCTGACTTCAGGCCGTCCAGCAGCAGCCAATGGTGCGAGGCGCGCTAAGTGCTGAGTGGGGCCGAGGCAGCCCATAGAAGTCAACGGGGTGTACTATTGCACCCCTCGTCTTCAAAGCCCATCAGCCACAGGGACGGATGTTACGCCCTGTGACAGTAAAGTGTTAAGTGATTTTGAGAAGTCGCGAAAGAGAGGAGATAGAGAAGGAGAGGGGGGAGAGACAGAAAAAAAAGCATAAATGGACAACCTTTTACACTTTTTTTTTTTTTAACCAAAACTGAAAATTTTATTATTGCTAGTATTTTGCACATTGCGTTTTATGAGAAATACGACTATATATAAAAAAATTTAACTTGCTCCCGGTGTGGGAAATGAAGGTGAGTAATTGCAGTGATATGGCTGTATAATAATATTATTATTATTATTATTATTATACGTATAAAATGACACGGCCGTAAAAAAAAACCACAACTTTTTTCTTCCTCTATTTATATTTCTTTTTACAATATTTTACATGGTCACATTTTGTATTATTGGAAACGCCAGACTCTGACCTGTCTTGAGTGGTGGTGTAAAGAATGGCAATACGGTGGCCCACATTTCCCTGCCTCTCCTTTCTGCGGAGTGACAGATTGTGTTTATGATGAAACAAAGCATTAGAACACATTATGCCATCAATTCCAAACTTTTTTAATGTATGGGGAAATGAGAAGTTGAATTAGAGCAACTGCATTGTTTGTGTTGTAACTGAATAATGCCACTGCCTTGGATCAGAGAAGAAAAGGGAAAAAAACAAACAACAACAATTGCAAAACTTCATTTTAAGTTTTACTCACTATATGGTCATGTTTGGTATTGTTAGAAATGTCAGACATTATCCTTTCCAATGACACTTCACTTGGTTTTGTGGGAGGTACAGAATGGTGATGCAGGGGTCCAAAGTGACCCCTGGACGTGCAAGGCTCTTTGGAGTCCTATGGACTCTACGAGCAGATACAGGTATCTGGCAGCTTTGTGCTTCCTTTCGGGGCCAGGCACTAATAAAGCGCCTAGCCTGGAATACAGTCGGTAAAACGGAGACAGTTTTCCATCTCCATTTCCTGAAAATTTGTAATAGGGCCCTATAACAGCTCTTGTAGGTTTACAACAACTCTGGTTACGTTTACAATAGGGTTGTTGTAACAAGAACACTCTGGATCTGTTCAAAACAAGAATCAGAACCAGCCCATTATTTTGTCTGGCCTTTCTTGCATCCTCGAAGGGACCAGCTTTTACCTAGTACTAGACTGGTAGCCCTTGCATTACAGAGAGGAATTTTGAGCAGCAGAGACCCCACCAATAACACACGCTTCAGGGAGAAGGAATAGAAGACTATTTATTAATTTCAGAGTTTCACTTATATTCTTTGTCCAGTGACTTGAAACACAAACCAAACAAGAGAATAATCCAATCAATACAACATACACCCCCTCAGACAAGAGTAAACACATGCACAAGAACATTGGTCAAACTCTAATTACATTAAACACATATCTTGACAGTGAGGCAAACATTATCCCTGAAGACAGTCTGTTACAGTTGTAAGAGGGCATCTAATATTTTTTATAATGTTACTGAATGATAATCTGCTATTGTGACCTAAGCTAGTGTACCACACGAGAGAATCCGTATCATATGCACCAGTGCACCAATCGCCTCTACATTTTTCACCATATCTGGACAAGAAACCATTTAAAGCCTTGGATATTCAACCATTACAGTAATCTCTGCAAAACCTTCCTTTCCTGATCTGCTACAACTAAAGGAGAACAAGCTAATTGAATAATGATATAGCTCATTAGGTAAGAATGAACACACTGGTTGGCCTTCACTCTTTATGTAATAACAGTAATTACATATGTTATGAACATGAACACTGTAATATGTACATGTAGGCTAATGATACTTTATAAATGTTCCATCACATTGTAAGATTAGGTTATTCTGCACACTACTCAGATTTCACACACTTTGAATTAAATGGGGTAGGGGGACATATGGGTTACCATATTTATATCATGTACATTGAATTACAATGTGTTTTGGTGATTATGGTGCATTATCAAATTTTAGAGTCAATTCATTGCAAGCATAGGCACTTGAGCTGAAAACCTACATTTGTAAGCACTGACATATTCACATGCACAGATTATTGAATTTATGTCTGAGACTCCATTGTGCTTCCAATCAACTGCAACTGCAGCCTATAACTTACAGGAATAACAGGTGGTCATTAGTCAGCAGTTGGTCCAATGCATTTGCATCTAACACTGTTGTTAGAAGTAATAGTTCATATTAAGCAGTATGTCTGTGATCTTTGAAAGAGTAATTGTGTAGGTGGAGGATGAAGGAATTGATATTTTGTACAGAGTGTGTAAAATAAACTGTAATCGTATAAATACTTTTATAATCACAAAACAATTCACATGACTTTCAGGTATCTAGTGCTAACAGTTGCTAATGCCTGAAGCACATTATTGTTTCTTTATATTTATTTATAAAGTGAGATTTCACTGGCTTTCAAGTATGTCCTGGGTTCAAGAACATTGAATTGTTACAGAAATACAAAGTAATAAAATGCAAGATTGTAAAAACACCAACACAAATATCCAGATTACCGAAAATAAATATGTAAGAAATAGTCACTACGTTACATGTTTACAGGTGCATTCTGTATCAAGGTATAGTAATAGAGATCTCTTAAGTGACTTTAGACTGGGGGAAGATTTGATGGCGTCTGGGAGGTTATTCCATAATTGTGGTGCTCTGTAGGAAACATGCAATGATTTACATGAGTTGAAGAAAACTACCGTATTTTTCGCTCCATAAGATGCACTTTTTTCCCCCAAAAAGTGGGGGGAAAAGTGGGTGCGTCTTATGGAGCGAATGCCCCATGATATGCCTCAACTCACCTGCCGCCGCTGCGTTCATCTCCTGAGCGTGCGTCCGGCGGCAAGGAGCTTGGGCACTCGCCTGGGGCAGGCACGTGACCGCGAGATTGCGGTCACGTGGCTCCCCCAGGCGAGTGCCCAAGCTTCCTGCCGTCTGACACACGCTCAGAGGGAGACAAACGCGGCGGCGGCAGCAGGTGTGCTGGGGCATATCCATGAGCTGCTGGGGCATATCCATGTGTGAGCTGGGGCATATCCGTGAGCTGGGGCATTATC
Organism: Leptobrachium leishanense; assembly: GCA_009667805.1. Taxonomy (NCBI): domain Eukaryota; kingdom Metazoa; phylum Chordata; class Amphibia; order Anura; family Megophryidae; genus Leptobrachium; species Leptobrachium leishanense. The sequence continues at coordinate 150,802,697 of CM019067.1, read as the reverse complement.
CATGTGTGAGCTGGGGCATTATCCATGTGTGAGCTGGGGCATTATCCATGTGTGAGCTGGGGCATTATCCATGTGTGAGCTGGGGCATTATCCATGTGTGAGCTGGGGCATTATCCATGTGTGAGCTGGGGCATTATCCATGTGTGAGCTGGGGCATTATCCATGTGTGAGCTGGGGCATTATCCATGTGTGAGCTGGGGCATTATCCATGTGTGAGCTGGGGCATTATCCATGTGTGAGCTGGGGCATATCCATGTGTGAGCTGGGGCATATCCATGTGTGAGCTGGGGCATATCCATGTGTGAGCTGGGGCATATCCATGAGCTGGGGCATATCCATGTGTGATCTGGGGCAAATCAATGTGTGATCTGGGGCATATCCATGAGCGATCTGGGGCATATCCATGAGCTGGGGCAGTATATCCATGAGAGGAGCTGGGGCAGTATATCCGTGAGAGGAGCTGGGGCAGTATATCCGTGAGAGGAGCTGGGGCAGTATATCCGTGAGAGGCGCTGGGGCAGTATATCCGTGAGAGGCGCTGGGGCAGTATATCCGTGAGAGCAGCTGGGGCAGTATATCCGTGAGAGGAGCTGGGGCAGTATATCCGTGAGAGGAGCTGGGGCAGTATCCATTATTACACTATTTGATTCAGAATATTTATTTTCCTGTTTTCCTCCTCTAAAAACTAGGTGCGTCTTATGGAGCGAAAAATACGGTATATTGTCTGTTTTTAAATACACAATATTTCATCTATAATATATTGTGTATCTTTATCTGATTCTGAATTTTGCTAATCTAACTAAATGGATATGCTAATTACATTGACTGTTGATTCAAACGGTATAACAGTGGTTCAACTGTTAGGAAATTAGAGAACTGATTGAACAAAGATCCATTACAACTGTGCCTTACATTTACACATTATCAGTTTGAATTTTGATTTGGATTAGAATTACCATATTACCCATGTCTAATGAGATAATTGAAGGTGTGATCATTAGTATTTAGCTGTGGAATTGTAAATAGACAAACAGAAGAAATTGGAGTCAAAGGAATTTGTTTCTAATTGAGTTAGCATTAGGAGATTTCTTTGTAAATATCCCAGCACTCTCCTAATTTACAGGGTTATTCAGAGAGAGTCGATCTGGCCCCGAAATGGACCAAACGAATTTCCCCATATGGTGCAATTTCGTGGCTATTCAAAAGGCCAGCAGTTCACCAAAAGTTGGCAAATTCCCAGCAAAATACAGTCAGGGTTATCCAAAGAGATTCGAAAAGTCACCGCACGTTCGGTGACTTTTCGTTCTCTTCAATTCGGTTCCTTTTGCCGATCCCATTTCGGTGACCCTGCGGTGTATTCAGCAAGCACCACAGGGTCCCCGAATTGCAGGGAAAGGCTGCCGCAAACCCGAAGAAAACTAACCGCAAAACCCACCGAATGCACGCAGAAAACCCCCAAAAACCTCTGGATTAACCTGCGAAAACCACGGAAAAAGCCCGACCAGGAGCTGATCACACACAGTCGAAGCAGCTGAGACGCAGACAGAGGGAGGTGAATAAATTAGCAAAACCGTTTGTATGAATCTGTGAAAATGAAACGCTGTTTGCAAAGAAACTACTCAGCGAAAATGTCTGAAATTTACACAGGAGGTCCAGGGAATGATTATAAAAAGGGCTGTTACAGAAAAAAGAAGTAAACTGAAAAAAAAAAAAAAAATCGGACTTTTAAAAAAAAGAAAAATTCTGAAAAATGCTTAAAGTATCCTAAAATATCTATAAATAGACTCTTTACTGCAGAATTTTATAATGAACGGTTTATTAGATATTGGATTAAAACGGGAATATTTTTAACATTGATGTCTATGGGATTCTCCTGAATTAACTTGCCGCATGAAACCACCGAATGGCAGGGCATTAGGGGAACCTTTCACTGCTGGTTTGTGTTCTCTGAATAGCCGAAGCAGTGCTTTTTCATGGGGATTTCACTGCCCTCGAACAGGCACCGAACAGGCACCGTATGTGCAGGCAACTCGCCAGGATTTGGCGTATTACCTGCTCTCTGGATAGCCGAATGGTCAGGAAAGGTAATCGAACGCTGATTTTCAGCGTTCGGTTACCTTTCTCAAGCAATTCGGATCTCTTTGGATAACCCTGAGTGCCTTTTCAACAGAAGTGAAATCCCCATGGAGAAGCAATGGTTAATCTATTCAGAGAATACCGCACAGCACCGAAATGTCAGAGAAATGCCCTGATGTTCGGTGGTTTCATTCAGCAGGTTTAATCAGGTGAATCCAGTTCGGGCTTTGTCCATGGAGCACTTGCTCCAAGCGGCACACTGGCGGGGGCGGTGTTTTGCTGTCCTGTTAGGTGCAGTGGCAGTCCTAATTGATTGCCCTTCGGTGGATGCAGGTTTTCAGTATCTTCATCCACCGATCGGGCAGCTCAAGGTGTTTAAATCCCTCCTATGACAGGCTGTAACGCAGGGAGCAGCTGGCCTGGCCGTTCCCTCCCCTTGTGGCTGATTGATGGGTCGTACAGGAAATGGAAATCGCCCAGCTCTGCTCAGTGTGCAGGAGCACGCTCAGAGCACGAGATTTAAAAGTGCTTTCCTGCAGCTTGGCCAGCTGAAACATGGGGACCACTGGGACCTGCTGAATAGGATATACCAAGGTCTGTATGGGAGCCTGGGAGGACTGTGATTTTGTATTCTGTGTGTCTGTGTGAGCAGAGGCAGCAGTGATCTCTCCCTCATCATGAAACGCACACACAGCTGGTGTAATGATACACATCTCTCTGTGTGCCACAATGAGGGAGAGATCGCTGCTGCCTGAACGGGACCAGCACAAAGCCCCGCCCCGGGTTGAAACCCTTTACTTGCAGCCCAGCCTGTGCTAGCAGCCCAAATCATGTGTTGAATGCAGCACAGGGGGAATTGTTCTCCACCATCTACCTCCAGTACCTGCCTGAAAGACCCCCTCCCATATGTAAGGAATGGCATGGTATTTACCAGAGTGGCTAGGGTGTCTGTTTGGGGTCAGCTGTGTCTATCTGGGGTTGGAGGGACACTCTGCACATTACTGTAGGTTGAGTGCTGTGGATTCTATGATACTCACATACACATGACACATTACTGTGAGTTTTAGTGCAGTGGATTCTGTGATAATGCTCCTATGCACCACACATTACTGTGAATTTTATTGCAGTGGATTCTATGATATGCTCATATGTACATTAATGTGAGGTTTTTGTGACGTTCTGGACTATTTGACCCCTTGGCGCCCCCCTGTTGGCCTCTTGGATCTGGATATTCTGAGCCCTGGCGCCCCCTGTGGTCCTATTGCCAGCCACGACTTAATTGTGGCATTCACAGTAGAGACTATCCTGATTCCTGGACCTTCTGCCTGCCAAGTATTTTTTATTCGTGTTCAAGAGCCACGCCTGAACTCTCTTGACCCTAATGAACTTTGCTTATAAGGAAGCAACACCCAAAGGAAGTTGCTTCCTCGTTTCCATTGAAGTCCTGGTCTTAGTTGAGTACAGTCTGTCTCCTTTGAGTTCTGACCTGTATCCCTCTAGGTTTTCTTGTTAGTTCCACGATTATCCTCTGCTTTATTCTGGTTTGTAACTTTTCATAGCATCGGTACCCTCCTTTGTCCCCTGTTCCCAGTTACATTGGATATTTTGTGTATCAGACCTCTTGCCTTGTATCTTGACAATCCTGTTTGCCCGTGACCTGCAGAGACCCCTTGCTCATGTTTTTGACTATACTTATTGCCTGAACCCATATTGTACTTTTGCCTGGATTATATGTTAGCTATATTCTATTTTATATGTTTAGTATAGCCTTTTCTGTTAGGTTTCATTCTGTGTCTATTGTTTCTCTTGCCCCTTCTCGCTACTCCATTTCTAAAATCAGTCCCCACTCCTACTACTCCCAGACATTCTGTTACTCTAGCCTTTCCATGTTCTTCCTCCTGCTCTTGTTTAGGAATATATACAGTGGCAAGAAAAAGTATGTGAACCCTTTGGGATTACGTGGAGTTTTGCATGAATTGGTCATAAAATATGCTCTGATCTTCATCTAAGTCACAACAATTTGAAAAACACAGTCTGCTTAAAATAATACAACACAAACATTATTTGTTTTTATGTGTTTATTGAACAGAACATGTAAACATTCACAGTGCAGGGTAGAAAAAGTATGTGAACCCCTAGCCTAATGACTTCTCCAAGAGCTAATTGGAGCCAGGAGTGAGCCAACCTTGAGTCCAATCAGTGTGATATTATTAGATGTGTTGCTGAAAGTTGTCCTGCCGTTTAAAAACACACACCAGTTTTGGGTTTACTGGTTTCAAGAAGCACTGCCTGATGTGAACCATGCCTTGCAGAAAAGAGCTCTCAGAAGACCTACGATCAAGAATTGTTGACTTGCATGATGCTGGAAAGGGTTACAAAACTATCTCCAAAAGCCTTGATGTTCATGTGTCCACGGTAAGACAGACTGTCTACAAATGGAGAAAGTTCAGCACTGTTGCTACTCTCCCTAGGCGTGGTCGTCCTGTAAAGATGACTGCAAGAGCACAGCGCAGAATGCTTAATGAGGTAAAGAAGAATCCTAGAGTGTCAGCTAAAGACTTACATAAATCTCTGGCACATGCTAACATTTTTGTTGATACATCTACAATAAGGAAAACATTAAACAAGAATGGAGTACATGGGAGGACACCACGGAGGAAGCCATTACTGTCCAAAAAGAATATTGCAGCACGTTTGAAGTTTGCAAAAGAGCACCTGGATGTTCCACAGCACTACTGGCAAAATATTCTGTGGACAGATGAAACCAAAATTGAGTTGTTTGGAAAAAAACACACAACACTATGTGTGGAGAAAAAAAGGCACAGCACACCAACATCAAAACCTCATCCCCACTGTAAAACATGCCGGAGGGAGCATCATGGTTTGGGGCTGCTTTGCTGCCTCAGGGTCTGGACGGATTGTTGTCATTGATGGAAAAATGAATTCCAGAGTTTATCAAGACATTTTGCAGGAAAACGTAAGACCATCTGTCCGCCAACTGAAGCTCCGCAGAGGATGGGTGATGCAACAGGACAATGACCCAAAGCATACAAGTAATTCAACAAAAGAATGGCTTCAACAAAACAAAATACGCCTTCTGGAGTGGCCCAGTCAGAGTCCTGACCTCAACCCGATTGAAATGCTGTGGCATGACCTTAAGAGAGCGATTCACACCAGACATCCCAAGAATATTGCTACACTGAAACAGTTTTGTGAAGAGGAGTGGTCTAAAATTACTCCAGATCGTTGTGCAGGTCTGATCTGCAACTACAGGAAACGTTTGGTTGAGGTTATTGCTGCTAAAGGAGGGTCAACCAGTTATTAAGTCCAAAGGTTCACATACTTTTTCCACCCTGTACTGTGAATGTTTACATGTTCTGACCAATAAAAAAATGAAAACATATAATGTTTGTGTTGTATTATTTTAAGCAGACTGTTTTTTTTCAAATTGTTGTGACTTAGATGAAGATCTGAGCACATTTTATGACCAATTCATGCAAAACTCCATGTAATCCCAAAGGGTTCACATACTTTTTCTTGCCACTGTATATATAAATATCTTGTGTATGTACCGTAGTGCTTAGTTCTGGTTTGTTTACATTCTGTCTGTGCTTTTAGTTCGGTTATAGTCTTGTCTGGTTATAGCTTGCTTAATTGAATAAACCCTGTCTGGCTAACCCTGTAATCTGTCTAGAGAATGTCTCATTGCAAATTAGGCTCACACCCAACCTTCCAGCACTCAGGGCTAGGTCCCAAGCGTGACAGTTTAATTCCTGTGGATCTCTGTGATACACTCATACGTGTCACGTGTGGGGTTTTTTGTGGGGGGAGCATTTCATCCATCGCTCCAGAAAGCACAATGGCTTGGGCTTGCCCTGGGCGAATCCCATAGGCTTCTATGTAAAAAATATTCCCGTTTTTATTCAATAACTAACAAACTGAACAGATAACTAATAAACATTAAACAGATTATTCTTTTAATCTGCAGCAATAAGTCTCTTTACTTTTTTTAGATTTTTTTTAGGCATTGATCGGGATTTTTTCATAAATTCTTTTTCCCTTTTTTAATTTTTTTTTAAAAAAAAATATAGCGGTTTCTCTTTTTTCTGTAACAGACCTTTTTATTTATTATTATTATTATTCATAGGACCTTTATGTTAATTCCAGACATTTTCAGTGCATGTCAACAAGTTGTAGCTAAATATGTTTGGAATGTAAAGGTTCAAGATGAGTTTGGATTATTGGTGTTTACTTGGGGGGCCACCTCTGCATGTTTTCTTTGACATAAGAATCTATTGAATAGGGAATGTGTTTTGTTCACATCTCGTGTCATTTTACTATGACAGGGGGTAGGATATATAAGGGGTATAGAAATCAGGGAAATACCACTGCTTTAAAGAGTTAAGTCCTCTCTGACATGGTAAGGAATAGGTGTTTCCAGGTTTGTTTGTTTTTTAACAAAATTGCAATTTGTAGTAGGAAATGCTAAATTTGTAAAGTCTATCCATATTTCAAGGAATTCGTATGCCTATGTATGTAAAGTGATTGTGTGATTATAGAATGTTTCCAAGCTTGTATGCCAGTGATGATGGGTCTGGTCACAGACTGAGTGTTACATGTTCTGTTAGGTGTCCCTCCATAATGAGTGATGTCATACAAAATAGTAAATAAGTATTTAACTGGATTTGAAACAAAGTTGAGTGTTACCCAACAAAATAATGAATCCTATCCACCTGGAGCCTATTGCAATCCATAGTGATGGATCTCTGTTTTGTAAAGTACTTATCAAGGGATCTTTGGCCAGATTGAAGAATATGTGGGATAGTGGGCATCTTCTTATTCCTATTTTCATAATGAGTGGAATCCAACCATTTGCTGTCTGTCTTGTGGCTGGGTGTCATAAAGATTACTTATTCTTTGGTATTCCATTCCACTAATCTATCTGTATTTGAAGACACAGCATGTGATCTCATGAAACTTTATCAAAAGCTTTTAAACAAATACATTTCTCATTAGTGCTTGAATCTGGATCCAATGAGATCACAACTGCTGGCACTGCTGCTCTAACCTTCCAAATTAATTATCTGCCTTTGATAAATCCTAATTGTTGAAGGAAGGCGGTTGATTAGAGAAAGGAATTGTTTAGTCTTCTGGCAATATTTTTAGTCAGAAGGTTTTAATCCTGTTGAGATTCTTACCGCTAGTACTCACATACATGAGCGTTAGCCCTACGTTAAATGAGTGTAATGCATACCACTCATATTACAACCCGAACGCTAAATGGTTAAAAAGCCGCTAGAAAATGCTATCACGATGCACTAATGGGAGCATATTGTACTGCGCGCTCCTTATACTTAACACGGGGAGCGCAAAGAGTAATTAGCGTTAGGATTACAAAGTCCTAACGCTAATTATCGTACCGCTGTTGTAACTAAAGAGTTAGCACCAGCTTTGAGTTGTGGCTAACTGATTCCGCTTCTGAGCTGTATTTTTAACCCCTGGAGAGGCACCTACACACTGACATCGTGAAGGAGGATCTGGCACTCTTCATCAACTGTGGGAAGCGGGGATAATCCCCCACCCCCTCATTTTACTACCCGCCACCGCCGAGAACAGGTGAAAGCGCCATGGGGGGTTAAATGAATTGAATCGGAGGTGGGAGGATGAAATTAATTAAATGAGGGGTGAAATTAATTAAATGGGGGTTGTGTGTGAAATGAATTACATCGGGAGGGGTGAAATGAAATGAATTACATTGAGAGGGGGGTGTATAAAATTAATTAAATGGGGAGGGGGTGAAATTAATTCATCCCCTCCCCTATTTAAAAGTTTACATTTTTGGGGGGGCGTGGCTAGCTCCGCATGGAAGCAGACGTGTTCTGGTAGAGCTCCGTGCATCTTTCCTGATATCGCCGATTTTTGCTGGACTTTCTACCCTGAAAACCCTTTATTGGGGTTCCTGCTAGGCTGGCCACAATGTGGATTGCTCCGGGGCCCGTTTTTGTCCCCCCCCGGGGCACAGCTGAGTTTTTGTGTTCTCCCGATAGATCTATATGGCCGCCGGCCATTTTGAGGCCTACCCTTCGGCTCGTTTGTGTCCCTCATCGCAGCTCCTGCCTCCCCCTGTGTGTTTGTCGCAGGCTGCGGGGATGGAGGGCCCCCGTCCTCTGGCTGTACCTGTGGTCCCCTTGCTGATGACGGAGTGTGTGGTGTGGCGTGGAGGGGAGCGCCCCTCTCCCCCCGAGGGAGGTATGGAGGCTTTTGCTGCACTTGACAAATGCCTGAAACAGCTGCCGGAGGAGGACGGAGACCCTCTCACTTATGGCTCTTGGCGTCGGCTGCTGGCCGCGATAGGAGTTGGCCGGGAGGCTGTGGACCCGGAGGTTGAGGAGGAGAGGGCTGCGGTACCTGTCTCACAGATGGCCGGTGTAGATGCTGCTGCTGTGGAGGAGCCACGAGGTGCTGACCCGAGAGATTCGACTCCTGAGCTGTGCTCGCACTGCCTTGCATCGGAGGGGACCCCTGCGGTGCCGGAAGACACCGGGTGCACTACCTACATGAGACCCGCCAAGCTGGGGGTCACTGAACGGCCGGCTGCGGCTCCTAAGAGGCCTGTGTCGGGGGTGACGCATGGGCCTGGAGGCCTAGATGCTGAAGGGAAGCTGAGCTCGTCTTGGTCCAGGCTGATGGCCTGTATAGCCCAGGATGAACCATGGAAGCTGGGCGCACGACGTGCCCAGGGTTTTGCACAACGGACCCTCCATGCGACTAACGGTCCCACGGGAGCGGTACAGGCGGTTCCCTGGCGAGATACAGAATGAAGAGGTCCGCTGACTCCTTTTTTCTCCTCCCGGTTCTTGGCCTGGCCCGTACTGATCTCCCCCACCTAGATGACTCCTTTTGCTGACTCTCCCCCTTCCTTTACCCCTATGCCGAGATTTTTTATTTTATTTCTCCGCCTCGAGACATTATAGTTTTTGTTGCCGTCACTTAAATGTCTAGATGCTGATTTTTGAAGCTATTTTATTGCTGATGCCTGGATGACTCTTTTCATTTTGTTGAGTTACTATTGCTGAGACCCCCCCATTTGGGAATGCTTTTGTCCTCCCACCTTTTGTTTTCTCTGAACTCCCCCCCTTTTTTTTTCTTTTTTTTTTCTTTTATTATGTCTCTGAGACACCTTTTGAGTTGACTTTTGTTATTCACTTCTGTTTCATGCCATTTAATTTTTATGTTGTCTATTCGTGACCTGTATGTCCCCGGCTGGGGACATCCTAGCAGAGACCTTTTGTTCTATTTTTGTTTTATGTGATTTTTCTTTGTCTTTATTATTGCCCTCGCCCCTGTTTTTTGATATTTGGCCGCTCTCTTATGGTGAACATCCCCCCTCATGTTTTATGTATGTGTGACGTATGGCCCTGCGAGGCCAATTTTGCTGATTGATATGTGACTTTTTGTCTGCAAAATAAAAATCTTAAATTATAAAAAAAAAAAAAAAAGTTTAAATTTTTATTTTAAGAGCACAAAATAAGAAAATTTGATTTCTTTCAGATCAAACCTAAAGTAAAGGTAGAAAAATATTTATATATAAAAAAAACAGAAAATTATAATTTAATAATTAGACATTATTCTTCCAAAACACAGCTGACTAAACTTTAAGTTGTTTATTTGCAAAGTATTTTACCAGGATGAATAAATACATTTTGTATAGCCCTCGAATGATGTTATAAATCTCCAAATGGCCCTTGGCAGAAAAAAGTTTCCCTACCCCTGTTCTAATATGTGTAATAATGCAAATATTTGTTTGTATATGGATTTGCATAAGTGATTAATTGTACAGTATAAGGGGATAGTATAAAAAGGAAACAATTAATATACCGAACACGGCAGCATGCTCTTTATTATAACTTCCTCAAACGTTAAATATACCAGTTTATTTATTACTGTCACATTTCCTTATTTATGCTACATTAACAATTCAATCTAGTCGAGCATAACATGACTGAGAAATGAATCCTTTCTTCTCTGTTTAAAGTATTTTTCTTTCAGTTAATGTGTGTCAAAAAATATTATGTTGTTAGATGACTCTGGTTTGCTGACACAATCAATTTCTTTTTATGGCAACATACTCTAGAATTTCATTTATTTCAGATGCTGCCAGTTTTATTTTCAACTAATATTTACTGTTTAGAGATTTGTTTTCCATTTTATTTTTATATGATAACCTTTTAAAGAGAGTTTCTCATCTTTTTACAAGTTATCCTGTCAGTTAAATTTGAAAGAAACATTTAAGCCTTTAGTTTGTACTTCCAGGAAACTTAATAGCCTCAGTTGCAAATAGGCATTAGCTGCTCCAATCAGTCAGATCATGCTTTGCTGCAAAAATAAATATATACAGGGTTATTCAAAGAGAATCGAAAAGTCACCGCACGTTCGGTGACTTTTCGTTCTCTTCAATTCAGTGCGATTTGGCGATACCATTTTGGCGACCCTGTGGTGTATTCATCAAGCACCACAGGGCCGTCGTAATGCAAGGAAAAGTCCCTGAAAACTCACCCCAAAACAAGGGCAAACGTACTTCGAAACCCGCAAAAACATCTGGATTAACCCGCCGGAGAAACCCGAGCAGGAGCCGACCACAGCGCACAGCAGCCGCCGGAAAAACCCGACACCGCAGACGAAGGAGGTGAAGAAAAAAAAACTGTACGCTTGAATGTTTGAAAAGTGAAACGCTGTTTGCAAAGAAACTACTTAACGAAAATGTCTGAAATTTACATATGAGGTCCAATGAATGATAATATAAATATAAAGAAAACTTTAAAAAAAAAAAGGACAAATGTTTGCAAAAAATCCCACAAAATGCCTAAAAGGTCCTAAAAAATCTATAAAGAGACTCTTTACTGCAGAATATTATAATGAACGGTTTATTAGATATTGAATTAAAACGGGAATATTTCTAACATTGAAGCCTATGGGATTCGCCTGAATAAATCTGCCGCATGAAACCACCGACTTGCAGGGCAAATCGGCAACTTTTCACTGCTGGGTTTTGTTCTCTGAATAGAAGAAGCATTGCTTCTCTGAGGATTCACTGCCCTTGAACAGGTACCATATGTGCAGGCAATTTCTTTTTTGTGAAAGGACTGTACCAGGAAGGATACATTGAGATTTCTCTCGTTTTCAAGTATGTCGTGGGTGGCGAGTATGTACCGTTAGGTGTCTTGCCCAAGGACACTTACTGGAGAGGTTGCTCACTGGATTCGCCAGGATTTGGCGAATTGCCTGCTCTCTGGACAGCCGCATGGCCAGGAAAGGTAACCGTACGCTGAATTTCAGCATTCGGTTACCTTTCTCCAGCAATTCGGAGCTCTTTGAATTACCCTGATAGTGTCCCTTCCTAATAAGAGAATCTGCTATACAATCTGGGTTACTCAATGCACATACATTATAAGGGTTATTCAATAAGCAACGAACTTGCCACCGAATTGCACCGAGCTGTGAATTTCACCATACAGTGCAATTTTGTGGTAGTTCATCTATTCAGTAAATTCTCCTAATACTGCCGAATTTCAAAGTGACTGTGAAACATGTTGCAGTTTGTCGCAACTGGGCGATCTTCAACAGCAGCTAATCTATTCAGAGAACGCCAAACGGCACTGAAGTGTCAGTGAAATGCCCTGATTTTCGGTGATTCAGTTCGACCGGTTTAAACCGGTGAATCCCATAGAAGTCAATGTAAAAAAATAGATATTAATCGATTTTTCAATTATTTTATTTTTTTATTCAACTGTTTTATTCTTTAATTTTCAGCAAACCATCTTGTCAGGTGCACAGTGTGTGGTGAGCGGGTGAGTCCAGTTTGCAGCTAATAGACAATTGCAGGAGACAATACAGATTGCAGGGCACAGTTTGGTTTTAATAAACACAGGCAGGGCAAAGGAATCTACAGAAACAGAATTGATTCAGAATATGACTAGAGACAGGAGCAAAACATGAAAGGAGCTGACATGGGAGGGGAACTTGGAAGGACAAAACAGACAACTAGACTGGGAGGAAGCTGTATAAACTAGACAGACTAAATTCAGAGGGGCATGACATGAACTAGGCACAGGATACCAAAGGGTACTTACAGAGAAACAGGATACAGAGGCAGATTGCAGGACACGAGCAGATATAGAACTGAACTCAGGAATAATGACTTGCAGGGATAACGTAAAAGTCCATGGGTGCTCAGATATAAAATCCACAAAAGCAGGGTTCCTAGGCGTAAAATGTCCAAGGGGCAATTCCATAAGCAGAAGTCCAGTAAGAAAGGCAAGGCGTCCGGTACACAAGGAATCTGATTCAACAGGGCTGGGATACAGGAACAAACAGATGTCCACATAGCATGAACTTCACATTCCAACTTCAATGCTGAAGTCGGGAGCATTGGGCGTAGTCTCCCTATATGGAGAGTGACCTGGGCAGATGAGGGGTAATTAATCTCAGGGTTACACATATGGGAAACACTGGGCTGAAGGATGAGGAACTGGATGAAGGCGAGGGCTAGATGGGAAACCTGAAATGGGACAGAACAGGGAGGTTGATGGCTCAGACCCACATCAAGGCCTTTTGTGGCATCTGTGGCGAGGGACCTGACACATCTTTTTTATTTATTTATTTTGGAACATTTTGATGTATTTTTTTAGGCAACATTTTTGATTCCCAATTTTTTTATTCTGTAACAGACCATTTTATTTTTTATAGGACCTATTTTATTATTTCCACACATTTCATACATTTTTATTGGTTTAAGCACCTTTTAGAAGACTAGCAGAGTTCTGGGTTTTCTTCTGCAGTTCGGCAGTCTGGTTGTCATCGGTCTTCAGAGGCTCCACATTCGAGGACCATGCACCTCGAGGACCCTGTGGTGAATAGTGACTTCACTGTAGGGTTGGCGAACTGGAATTGCCGAAGTGCACCAAAGTGCTCTGAATGGTAAAGCACCAAAATTTCACAGAAATTTCGGTGCTTTCTGAATAACCCCTTACGTTACAAATTTAAAGCCATGAAAGTTAAAGTCGGAAATAAAAGAAAACTCTACTCTCTACGACATTTTTCCAACATGGCTATTTTACGCACAAATTTTAGGTTTCAAACATTTTATTGATGGACAGACAGAAAATTAGTGAGCTCAATTTACAATTTAAGACAGTATATTAAAACATTTTAAGCAATCCTTCATTTATTTTACTTATGGGAAAAAAATAAACAAGTAAATTAAATATGTAAATAATTATAGCAATAAAAAAATAGCACTGCCCCTTTTCCAAGCAAACCTGCGTTCGTCTGACGCCGGCCTTAGAGTTAGTGTTTAGGGTTAGGTTTAATCCTAACATTCTGCTCCTTTTTTGCATCAATTGCAACTTATTCTGCCTCTGTGCTTGCGTCAAAAAAGGATGAGGCCGAATCTGTTGCTTGAAAATGAAGCAAATATGGAGCAGAATGTTGGTTAGGATTAACCCAACCCACAAAATGTAACCTGAACCCTAAAATAAGCACAACCATTAAAGTAGCCCTAACTGTAATTTCCAATCCTTACCTATTTTCTCCCTCTAAATATTGTTAAAAAAGACACTAATTTTGGCTAATCAGGAATACAGAGTATAGAATAGTCAAATGGAATAGCTGGGTCAATATCAGTGCAGAAGCGTAGTACAAGAAAATAGTCTAGGGCAACGGAAGGCAGAATAGTCAGAAAACAAGCAGAGGTCAATAACAGGTTAAATCAGGAGAGAATTCAGGTACAAGGAGCTGAGGTATGGATAACCACGATCTGGCACTGCTTAGAAGGAACTGTTGGTTTTTAAAAGACCTTCACCAGACTGCGCCCCCCTCTCAAGCCGCACCTCATGCAGCCACCTCCCTGCCTGTTTCAATTTAAACTGGGCGTTGGTGAGCGAGCAGCATCAGACATGCTGCCCTCAAGCACACCGGAAAGGCTGGAAGCCCCCAACGTTACACTAGGAGGTGTTAAAAATTTGGCTTGCATGTCCTGACGGTAAATCGCACCAGCACTTTGTAATATCTCACTTGTCAGGACGCTAAAAAAGATTGTGTTCCCCATATTAAAGATAGGAGATGCTTAAGGACAGTAAACTCGCGCAAGCTGCAAGGCGCAAAACGTTTTCACCTAACTGTGGCTTCAAGATCGGAATATTGGTGCCAGATGTTAAACTTCTCCTAGTGCAAATGATTACATATCGAGACGCTACATTAGCACCAACTATGGAATAGTGCCCTATGTGTGTATATTTTGTTTCCATTTCCATTGGACTGTAGCCAAACCTATATGGCTGAATGTTGCTATTTATTATTAGCTATGTTTATATATATTTTTTTAAATCATTTACATATTTTAACAAATTTTGCATCCATGTTTTTGTCCTGAGTGTGTTGCTTGCGATTCCAGGCAGGGGATCATAGTTCTTGCTTGTCCTCCAGTGGACATTCCATGGGCATTCTGTGGATTTTTCGCAGTGGGTGTTTCAGCATTTTTTAATGACATTTGGCACGTGTTTGCAAGTGTGTTGAGACATTCTGAGTTTTCCATGCTTTATAATCAGCTGTGGGTTCCTATACTTATAATGGCAAGGATATTTTGGTTTGGGTGGACATACTTAACCCTTTCGCTGCTGAGGCTTTTCACTCCTCTGTGCTGAGGTCATTTTAACCGGTTTTGCTCATCATGTTTAAACGTGTTTTGAAGGCTTATTTTAGTATATTACCCAGACATATTATATATCGTTCTTTCCGTCAGACTCGGTAGATTCATAATATGTCATTATTATATGTATACGTTATGTCATGTCTGTATATTATAACAAAAAATGCAATAAAATATGAATTTTCAATAATTTACAACGTGTAAAGTGTTTTTTTTCACATTTTAACATGCGAGCAATTGCGGTTATATTTTGTATGGGGTGTGCTTGTTAACAAAATTAGAGATGGGGTCTCGTTACATTTTTTTTGGGGGGAAATTACGCGATTTTTAACAAACGCACCGCATACAAAAATCGTTAGTGCAGCATCATTGTTCACATTATAATTGAAATGGGAACAATATTGCTGCATTAACAAACCAAAAAAAGAAAAAAAAATGTTTATTTTTTTTTTATAATTTTTTTAAATATATTTTTATTTTTAATTTTAATTTTTTTTAAAAAACTTTTTTCACATTCGTGTTTGGTATCGTTGGAACGGCCATGCTCTGGCCGATCCAACCATACCAAACATTAACCCCTAGCTGCCACGGATCGGGAGATAGGGAGTTCATTGGAACTCCCTATCTCCACCGTTGGTGGCAGTTAGGGGTTAACTCTAGGACTGGCGTCATCGTGCTACGCACGATGACGCCAGTCCTCAGGGGGAGTTCCCGGAGGCTTGGCCGACATCCAAGATGTCGGCCAGCTCCGGGAAAGGATCGCGAACCGGCGCTTTTCAGCGCCGATTCGCGATCCAGCTCCCCAGGGGTTAATGCCAGGCACCATTTGGAAGGGCAGGCTGTGCCCTTCCAAATGGTGCCTGGGTTAACCCCCGCAATGCCGCCGATCGGGAGGGAGAGAGGTCCGAAGGACCTCCCCCCTCTCTTTCAGGCGCCTCCTCCGCAAATGCGGGGGGGCGCCTGAATTAGGTGTCATCACGCTGCCGCGATGACACCTAATTTCAGCGGCTGCGGTTCCGGATGCCGGGCTGACATCGAGGATGTCAGCCCGCACCGGGGGGGCCAGCGATCGGTCGGAACCCGGCCGAACGCTGACCCCAATGGGAGGACGCGCTCAGCGCGTCCTCCGCATACCAGCAGTAATGCGGAGGACGCGCTGAGCGCGTCCTCCGCATTGAAGTGGTTAAATGCTTCTGAATCCTACTGGCTTCCCATGGCAATAAATAATGGATGTAAATTCATTACATAACATGCTAAATTTAAAGTTCAAAAACCTTTAGAATGTCTCCTTAATATTGTCTAATTAGTTTTGAACTATGTTTCTATCATGTTAAAGGTAGGAAATTAATATTGGATATAAATTTGGAAAATGCTTATTTTAACATGCTAAATTGATAACAACTTAAAAACTTCTAGAGAAGCAATTTAGTGTCGCTCTAATCTCGAACTATGTTTTTTTTACTAGTAAACATTATTAGTACTTACACAAAAAGTTGACAGGCGCCCACAACTTGTACCGCCACCAACAAACCAACGCCAACCAGAATATAGTGGTTTCCCCCAAACCAGTGAAATACAAAGAACAATGGTACGTATCTGGTGGCGCGATGATAGTCGCTGAATGGTAGGTGGTTCATACGAACTAAGGGAACCACCACCTACCATTCAGCGACTATCATCGCGCCACCAGATACGTACCATTGTTCATTATTAGTACTTAACCTGCACCTTACTTAAAATATTATGAAACTGAATTATATTTGTACTGTATTTAGACAAATATTTTATAGATAAAAAAAGTTTTATTGAAATCATACCACTGTAAAAACCTAAATAAGTATAAGATTCTATAATCCCAGAGTAATGTGATGCAATGACAACTTTTTGCTGTATTAACCTGATACTTAAATTCAATATTTTATTTGCCGCAATTGGGCGGTTTTTACCGACGTCCGATATCTGCGTCAGCGACTCCAATTTTCGCAAATTACAGTGACCATTCGCTAAATAGGGAATTCACCATATTTTCGTCACAATTGATTCCCAGAAATGTGACAAATAGCAGAGGATCTAAAAATGAATAGACCCTTTAGTTTCTAACTTCCATAATAACCCTTAAAATGCCATAAATCCAAGGAAATAAAATAAAAATAATGAACAGTGTGGCATGTAGCCTACCCATTAACCCCTAAAATGCCATTTAATGAAGGGAAAACATTAAATGAATAGACTGAGGCATGTAGCCTGCCCATTAAACCCTAAAATTCCATTAATCAAGGGAAAACCTTAAATGAATAGACTGTGGGGCATGTAACCTAATATACCAGTTATCAAGTGAAAATGTGAAATATATACACTGTGATGCATGTAGCCTTCCCATTACAAACTCGCAATGCTATTTGGAACAGTACCTAAACTACATAAATTGCAAATTCCCCATCTATGTGTCAGGACAAAATTAAATGACACGCTGACCACAGTCAGTTACCTCAAATATCTAGGTATGTGGTTAAACCCAAATCTATCCTTTGGCACCCACATTGAAAAACTCTCATCTAAACTTTACCCCAAACTAGGTGTCCTGTACAGAAACAAATCCTGCCTGTGCCCCACGGTAAGAAAGCAGATTGTGCAACAAATGCTTATGCCGGCTATTGAATATGGAGATGTAGTGTATGCAGTTGCCCGCAAACACACCTCCAGTAACTTACTACATTGTATAACTCATTCTGTCGCTTTGTGCTACAATGTATCTACATGACCTACCATTGTAACATGTTAAAAGAGCTAAACTGGCCGTCGCTAGAATTTAGACGCACCCTTCAACTTCCAACCTGGTGTTTAAGAGCTTTCCTGGGACGCTACCACCGTACCTGAATGGACTGCTTCCCCCAGCAGTTCCCTCATCCTATAACCGCCGATCCAGGACCAGCACCTTACTTGCAATGCCGCAATACAAA
The DNA here is from genome assembly GCA_009667805.1 of Leptobrachium leishanense. Taxonomy (NCBI): domain Eukaryota; kingdom Metazoa; phylum Chordata; class Amphibia; order Anura; family Megophryidae; genus Leptobrachium; species Leptobrachium leishanense. The sequence continues at coordinate 150,784,955 of CM019067.1, read as the reverse complement.
AAGAAAGTGGCTTGATCCTCATTTTCCTACAGAGCACTGCAATTATGGAATAACCTCCTAGACGCCATCAAATCTTCCCCCCAGTCTTAAGTCACTCAAGAGCTCCCTATTAGCATACCTCAATACGGAATGCACCTGTAAACATGCAACATAGTGACTATATTTACTACACTCGAGTCCTGTGGGAAAGGGTAGTAGATACATGGAATAGCCTCCCAGTGGGAGCAGTATCTACTACCCTTTCTATATCACTGCTACTGCCCTCACAGGGAGGCTATTCCATGTAACAGTGATATAGAAAGGGTAGTAGATACATGGAATAGCCTCCCCGTGGGAGCAGTATCTACTACCCTTTCTATATCACTGTTACTGCCCCCACTGGGAGAATATTCCCTGTATCTACCACCCTTTCTATATTACTGTTACATGAAATAGCCTTCCAGTGGAGGCAGTAACAGTGATATGGAAAGGGTAGTAGATACATGGAATATCCTCCCAGTGGGGTCAGTAACAGTGATATAGAAAGGGTAGTAGATACTGCTCCCACTGGGAGGCAATTCCATGTGTCTACTACCCTTTCTATATCACTGTTACATGGAATATCCTCCCAGTGGGAGCAGTAACAGTGATATAGAAAGGGTAGTAGATACATGGAATATCCTCCCAGTGGGGGCAGTAACCGTGATATAGAAAGGGTAGTAGATACATGGAATATCCTCCCAGTGGGGTCAGTAACAGTGATATAGAAAGGGTAGTAGATACTGCTCCCACTGGGAGGCAATTCCATGTGTCTACTACCCTTTCTATATCACTGTTACATGGAATATCCTCCCAGTGGGAGCAGTAACCGTGATATAGAAAGGGTAGTAGATACATGGAATAGCCTACCAGTGGGGCAGTAACAGTGATATAGAAGGGTAGTAGATACATGGAATATCCTCCCAGTGGGGGCAGTAACCGTGATATAGAAAGGGTAGTAGATACATGGAATATCCTCCCAGTGGGGTCAGTAACAGTGATATAGAAAGGGTAGTAGATACTGCTCCCACTGGGAGGCAATTCCATGTGTCTACTACCTTTCTATATCACTGTTACATGGAATATCCTCCAGTGGGAGCAGTAACCGTGATATAGAAAGGGTAGTAGATACATGGAATAGCCTACCAGTGGGGCAGTAACAGTGATATAGAAAGGGTAGTAGATACATGGAATATCCTCCCAGTGGGGGCAGTAACCGTGATATAGAAAGGGTAGTAGATACATGGAATAGTCTCCCAGTGGGAGCAGTAACAGTGATATAGAAAGGGTAGTAGATACTGCTCCCACTGGGAGGATATTCCATGTATCTACTACCCTTTCTATATCACTGTTACTGCTCCCACTGGGAGACTATTCCATGTAACAGTGATATAGAAAGGGTAGTAGATACATGGAATAGCCTCCCAGTGGGGGCAGTAACCGTGATATAGAAAGGGTAGTAGATACATGGAATAGCCTACCAGTGGGGCAGTAACAGTGATATAGAAAGGGTAGTAGATACTGCTCCCACTGGGAGGATATTCCATGTATCACTGTTAGCTGGCGGTGTTATTGAATGTCCACCTGATTGCAAATGTACGATCCAATCAGTGGCATCTACAGCTCACACGAAGCTCCACCCCAATATGATTGGCAGTGGACCGAACCAATCGATATCCTACATCGGTCTCTCCTCTATAGGACTGCTTGCTAAATGTATACCACCCCATACAGAAAGTTACGCCATGATTGTAATGCATAAAGCAGTAGCGGGGCATAAACCAAATATATCGTTGCACACAATCAAATGAAAAAACGCACTGTCGCCATAAATTAATATGTGTAGCAGCGGTATGCTAACACGGATCCAGTGCAGCCCATAGATGGTATATAGAGGTGCACTAAATAATTGATAATCCTATTGTTTGACTGTAGGTGGCATTGTGGATATAAAGAGATGCTATGATGGCCATATGTAAAGCATAAGCTGGATAAGAGTAGAGAGTAATTGGGTAACATAAGAAATATGTCAGGTTCCGGCAGGCGCCTTGCCGCTTCCCCGACCTCTCGGACTCACGGACTAGAGGGGCGGGGCTGGTGGGTAGGCAGGACTGGCTCCTGACTCCCCATAAAACCCCTGAGTGCCAGAGACAAGACGCTCATTCGTTCTGTGATATCCCTGCAGTAAGAGCTTTCCCTGTTAACTCCTTAGCTACCTGAATATTGATTATCCGATTGACATACCCGTTGCCGACCTCAGCTTTCCTCCCTACTACGACTCTTGCCGCCAGCCCTGACCTTGGAATCTCTAGACCATTCTTTTGCCTTATCCTTGAAAACCCAGTCCCCATCGTCCTCCTCTCCGCATCCTGGGTTCCACTTCCAGATCCCTAACATAACGAATGAGCCTCAATATGGAATCCGCGGAGCTGGCCGAAGCCTTGACGACCTTAACACGTCAGATGGGGTCACTAACGCAATCTCTACAAGAGATACAGTCAAACCAGGCGCAGTTCCAATCACAGTTACAGGATCTCCAAGCTGGGCGACCTGGTCCTGCTACGCCTCTACGCTGGTCATTTTTCGCCTCATCAGTACCCCCAGGAGGCGATTCCCCTACCCCAGAACAGGAAGTATCCCCACCAGAACGCTTCAACGGAGACCGAAGACAGTTCCAAGACTTCATAATGAGCTGTCTCCTGTATTTTTCTCTTAAACCTCGTACTTACACCAACGATCATGTAAAGATCCAAATGGCAATTACCCTACTGACAGGAGAGGCCCACACTTGGGCCCATACCTTGATACATGCCCAAGATCCCGCTTTGAACTCTTGGCTGTCGTTCTTGGCCTCCATGGAAACGATGTTCGGAGATCCATTCAAAATGGATACTGCCCAAACTGCGATCCGAGCCTTGAGACAAGGGAGACACCCTGTAGAGGAGTATATTACATCCTTTAAGAAGTACGCTCTAGATACCGCCTGGAATGAAGCCGCCCTGTTGGATCAATTCCGAAGGGGACTAGCGAACCACATAAAGGACGAGGTAGCCAGAGGAGAACGTCCTTGACTTCTCGGAGATCATTCTCCTGTCCATTTCAGTTGATCACCGGTGGCGTGAACGCCAACAAGAGAGAAACACCAGTCCTCAACTCTCCCTGCCCCCCCGGCACGGCGAACTGGCCCTAACACTCCTCGATTACTGGCCCTACCTCCCACCTCCTCTTCACCACCTACATCCTCGGAGGAACCTATGCAGGTCGGATTAATACGAGGTCATCTACCCCCTGCTGAATTGGAGTGGCGTAGAAGAGAAAAACGTTGCCTTTACTGTGGAGGATTAGGCCATGTGGCTAGAGCCTGTTCAGAGGTAAGCCTCTGTCCTGTACAAATAGCAAAGTCTCCCTCTGACTCCACACATCTTCTCTCCCTTGAAATTGTCTTACAGTGGGACGACAAGAAGATCCCCCTCCGCGCAATGGTTGATTCTGGAGCCAACAACTGTATCATCGATTTATCTCTTGCTCACTGTTTGTGTGTTCCTGTGCACAATAAAATATATCCCATAAAGATACAAGTTGTGGATGGATCTTCTTTAAGTTCTGGGGTAGTCACCCAAGAGATGCTACCAGTTAAGGTCTGGGTGGGACCTCGTCACCAAGAGATCCTCTCCTTTGACTTAGTCCCTTCACCTATGTTCCCGGTGATACTAGGTATACCTTGGCTTAGACAGCATGATTCAATGATACAATGGTCCACGGGGCTGATCACCTTCTCATCTCCTTATTGCAACCAGATGTGTCTGGAATCCCCTCCTCCATTATCCATCAATACAATACTAGACACGAATATGAGAAAAACCGGGGTACAGATACCTACTTGTTATCAAGAGTATAAAGACGTGTTTGATGAGAGAGGAGTAGAGACCCTCCCTCCGCATCGCAAATACGACTGTCCCATTGACCTCCTTCCCGGGGCGGTTATACCTTTCGGACACATCTATCCCTTCTCAACCCCTGAACTCGAAGTACTCAAGGCCTATATACAAGAGAATTTACAAAAAGGCTTCATACGTCCATCAACTTCTCTGGCAGGGGCGGGGATATCCTTCATAGGTAAGAAAGATGGGGGACTCCGCCCATGTGTAGACTTTCGTGAACTGAACCACATCACTATTAAAAATCGATATCCGTTACCACTTATTCCAGAACTCATGGAACGTCTTCAATCTGCCACAATATTTTCCAAGATCGACTTAAGAGGGGCCTACAACCTCGTTCGTATCCATGAAGGGGACGAGTGGAAAACCGCATTCCGTACTCACTATGGTCACTTCGAGTATGTAGTAATGCCCTATGGGCTTTGTAATGCTCCCGCCACTTTCCAGCATTTGGTGAACGATATTTTTAGAGACCTGCTAGATCGTTTTGTGGTGATATATTTAGATGATATCCTGATATATTCACCCACGTTGGAAGAACATCGGAAGTACGTGAAAGAGGTCCTTTCCCGCCTCCGCAACCACCAGCTAAATGCCAAGTTGGACAAATGTTCCTTTGACCAATCACGAATTTCCTTCCTAGGATATATCTTTTCTCCTGGCAAACTCAAGATGGACCCCGAAAAAGTGTCTGCAATACACTCCTGGCCCACTCCCACAAACAAAAAAGAGGTCCAGAGATTTCTCGGATTTGCTAATTTCTACAGAAAATTCATTAGAAACTTTTCCCACCTTGTACAGCCCCTCACCAAACTTACCAAAAACCATGAAAAATTCATATGGGCAGAAGACACTCAAAAAGCCTTTCTCAAATTAAAAAATCTATTCTCCAACGCCCGATCTTAGAACAACCGGATCCCAGTCATCCCTACTTTCTCAAAGTAGACGCCTCAGAAAGTGCCACCGGTGCCATCCTATCACAAAGGAATCTCAACAGCGGCAATCTACATCCTATAGCTTTTTATTCGAAATGTCTGAACCTGGCTGAAAAAAGATATGATGTAGGAGACCAAGAACTACTAGCGATTAAGCGTGGATTCGAAGAATGGAGACATCTTCTGGAGGGATCCCTCTACCCCATTACAGTATACACCGATCACCAAAACCTCGAACATATAAAAACTGCCAAATGTCTGCAACCTTGGCAAGCCAGGTGGGCTTTATTTTTCACGAGATTCAACTTCCATATCACATACAGACCTGGTAGTAGAAATGGGAAAGCAGACGCCTTATCCAGGTGCTATTCGGTAGACTCCATGGTAGAGACATCCACTCCTGCGATCTTACAGCAAAAACACTTTGACGGTTCAGTCAACCCTCTTTACCAAGCTCAAAAGAGGTACAAAACCCTTCAAAAATCAGTCATCTAAAGATCAGTGTCTTTATGTATCCCCAGAAAATCTAATGGAAGTACTAAAAAACATCCATGACTCACCTATGGCAGGACACGGAGGCATAAGAAAAACACTCCGCAGAGCTCACCAATTGTACCGGTGGCCATCACTGAAAAAGGATGTCACGGATTATGTTCGTTCTTGTCCAAAGTGCAACATGATGAAGTCACCTAAATGCAAACCGGTCGGACTTTTACAACCCCTACCTACTGCATCAGCACCATGGAGAGACCTATCAATGGATTTTATAGTAGACCTTCCACCCACTCAAGGAAATACAGCCATCATGGTTGTCGACAGGTTCTCAAAAATGGCTCACTTCATTCCGATACCGGGTCTGCCCACAGCCAGTGAAACGGCATCGCTATTCCTCAAAGAAATAGTACGTCTTCATGGTGTCCCTTCTTCTATAGTCTCAGACAGAGGGGTCCAATTCACCTCGAAGGTGTGGTCAGCCTTTTGTCAGGCTCTCAATATAAAGATACGCCTTTCATCGTCCTATCATCCACAATCTAATGGCCAAACGGAAAGGGTAAATTAACAATTGGAACAATATCTAAGATGCTACTCTAGTTATCAGCAGGATGATTGGAGCACCCTTCTTCCCACAGCGGAGTTTGCATATAATTCACAGATCCACGACTCTATCCATAATACCCCGTTCTTCGTCAACTACGGGTTTCATCCCTCTACCCTCCCAGATCTGTCAACGACGACTCCGGTTCCCGAGGTCAGCAAACGCCTACGACACCTTCAGGACTGTTGCCAACAACTCATCGTGGCCTTAAAGGAAGCACAACAGCAAAAACGTTACGCTGATAGGTTACAAAGCTCCGCTCCGGTCTATAAAGGAGACCAGGCTTGGCTCTCCACTAGACCTCTTCGTCTGACTTGCCCATCAAAAAAGTTGGGCCCCAGGTTCTTGGGTCCATTCCCCATTCTATCCATACCTTCCCCTGTCTGTGTTCGTCTCAAACTACCCCCTTCCATGAAGATACATCCAATATTCCACGTCTCCCTCTTGAAACCACATATCCCGGATCGATACGTGCAGAGGCACAAGACGCCTCCACCTCCAGTTATGGTGGACAATGCAGAAGAGTTCGAAGTGGAGGCCATATTGGACGCTCGATGGCATCGTAGACGACTTGAGTACCTTGTACACTGGAGAGGCTATGGCCCTGAGGAGCGTTCTTGGGAGCCGGTACACCTGATTCATGCTCCTCGGTTGGTTTCTGCCTTCCATCGGCGTTATCCGGGCAGGCCGGCCCCGAGGCGCCTCCGGAGATTGCGCCTTCAGGGGGGGTTCTGTCAGGTTCCGGCAGGCGCCTTGCCGCTTCCCCAACCTCTTGGACTCACCGGGGTCCCATGTGCATCCTCCGAGGCGATATGGATGTGGGGCGCCGCTCTCTCGGCTGAGGTACGCGGGCTGTTGGGTCTGGGCGCCGGCCACAAGGTTCCCCTCCTGTCCAAGATGGCGGAGACTCCTCGGGTTGCCGGCGTCCGGGCGGCGGCTTGGGGGGGCGTGGCCTCAGCATCCATTATAGGAGGGGCATTCATGGTGACGCCGGGGATCTCCCCCCACAGCTCCAACCGGAAGGGGGAGATACTAGAGGGGTGGGGCTGGTGGGTAGGCAGGACTGGCTCCTGACTCCCCATAAAACCCCTGAGTGCCAGAGACAAGACGCTCATTCGTTCTGTGATATCCCTGCAGTAAGAGCTTTCCCTGTTAACTCCTTAGCTACCTGAATATTGATTATCCGATTGACATACCCGTTGCCGACCTCAGCTTTCCTCCCTACTACGACTCTTGCCGCCAGCCCTGACCTTGGAATCTCTAGACCATTCTTTTGCCTTATCCTTGAAAACCCAGTCCCCATCATCCTCCTCTCCGCATCCTGGGTTCCACTTCCAGATCCCTAACAAAATAATAATATAGGTGAGACCAATGGTGGTAACCAGTCCATAAACCGAAAAGAAAGGGGGGAATAATATATACAACATGAGTGCCCCATACATGCGTAGCAATGTATTGGAAGTCTCTATGTACATACAACAAGTTAAAACAATGAATGAGTACGTAGTGATTAAACATATATATACAATGGGTAATGGTACCCGGCCCTAATGATCTGTACAATATCTGAATATAAAGAGGTCAGAAGGCACATTTGAATCAATGGATTCTGAGAGCAATCAATATATAATTGGCAACAAGATTTTTGTAGAGAAACCCATACAGTGACAACCATTGACTTATGCTAATAAATAACCAGTGTTAATTGGGACATATGGTATAGTGGGAATGATAAAACCGCAACAAAAAGTAATAATCATGAAAAGCGGTGGAATGGTGATTTGTAACAAATAATTGACACAAGTATGTATGTATGTATGTAATATATGTATGGAAACATATAATATCATCTCAGAGGAGAAGTTTGATGAGATACATAGCGGATATTAGATAAATGATGTATAATTGAAATCCTCATTCAGACCTTGTGGATATAAAGTCTTGAGAGTATATATCCAAAATGACTCTCTGCGACACAAGAACCTGTCGAAATTCCCTTTCCTAGGTCCCACATGTACTTTTTCAATAGCTTGAAAAGTCAGACATGAAAGCGCTTAGAATCTCCTGGTCCAATCCGCTACGCTTCCTAAAATACCATTCTTTTGGCCTAGCATTTTAAAACCTCTTTAAAGTGCTCTATGACTCCGGGTTGTCCCCCTATGACTCAGGGTTGTCCCCCTATCCCCCCTGTTATTCAAGCTGGCCATTGAACCTTTACTTCGGGTGCTGTTAACGCACCCAAATTTTCAGGGCATAGGTGTAGGCTCCCAGGAGGTTAGGGTAGTGGCCTTTGCCGATGACTTACTTATTTTCCTTTTTCAACCAGACCGGGCCGTCCCGACTTTGTTGGAATACTTGGAGGGTTTTCGTGAGGCAGCCGGCTTTCTGATTAACTATGAGAAAACAGTGGCATTTCGTTTGGGTTCCGGAGTGGTGGACTTCCCACCAGACTCCTTTCCCTTCCGATGGAGTCCTGATGATTCGTTCACATATTTGGGAGTATCCCTTCCCACGGATTTTGCAAATCTCTACAGGATAAATGTCCCCCCCCTCCTAAATAGCTTGAGGGGCTTGCTGACTTCCTGGGATAAATTGGCTCTCTCCTACGTGGGCAGATGTAACTTAATTAAAAAGGTTGCATTCCCGCGCATATTGTATCCCCTCCAAATGCTGCTTAAGAGCCAAGATATTTCGCTTATACACTCATTGTTTTCTAGATTTATTTGGGGAGGTGGGAGACCAAGGATGGCACTCCACAAGCTCCAACTTCCATATAATCAAGGGGGTCTGAATTTGCCCGATGTCCACTCCTATAATGTGGCGACGTTATATCGCCTAGTCGCAGACTGGCTCACTGACTCCACCAGATTCACAGACTGCGCCCTTCATCGCGCTATGGCCAGCCTGCTATCGCGGTCAGCTTTTCTTCACCTCCCCCCTCCGCGCTACCCCTTTCCTTGAAATCTAGTCCATTGCTAAATGTAGGGAGGTCTGCCTGGTGCAAGGCGCTGGGCTTGTTTTACAAGTCTTCTGTTTTTCAATCCTGGTTTAATAATCCTGATTTTCAGAACGGTGCGGTGTCTCCGGTTTTTCGGACACTGGCGAGTAGGGGCTGCATGCAATTTAGAAATCTTTTGCTCCAATCCTTCCATAAGTTTGCCTCTTATGTCAATCTCTGTGAGTTGATAACCCCAGTGTTTTTACACAAAGTTTTTTACCTCCAATTATCGGCCTTCATCTCATCCCAAGTATCGGAATTGCGAGCAGTGGATTTTCTTAACCCATCAGTAGCAGCCTTTCGAGCGCTTATCAGACTGCAATTTGATTGGTCACCAGCTACCACAGGCCTGGCCGACTGGTGTGTACACCTCCCATCCCAATCGCCCTTCTCTCTCATAAATTCCACAACCAAAACACGCAAACAAATCCCGTCAGCTCAATACTGGGAAATGTTATACAAGTTACTACATGGTGCATACATAGCCCCGGATCGATTGTCCCGTATCACCCAACAGAGTTCTGGCCACTGTTTAAAATGTCTTTATGTCAATTCAAATTTGTTCCATTGTCTATGGTCCTGCCCGGTAATTGCTCTCTTTTGGGATACCATTCGACGATTTGGGACTCGTGTCCTAAAACTCCAGGTGCCCTCTTCTCCGGACTGGGCTCGATTTAATATCCTTACCCATACTGAAGCACGTGCTATGCCCAGTGCACAGAAGACACTTCTGGGTCTTCTCTCAGCCGTAGCGAAAAAGGCTATTCTGGGACACTGAATATTCCCTACCGCCCCAACTTTTGGCATGTTTTCCTCCCGTCTCTATGCCATATTTCAGCATGACTGGGTGCAGGCTAATCTAGACAGGGAGACCAGGGTTAACAAATTTTTTGATATTTGGCATGACTTTCTTTAAACTACTCACTGATTTTGGGCTTACCAACTGGTTTTCGACTCGTTCTTTGCTGACTCCCCCTCTGCTAACCCCATCCCGTCCTACTGTTTTGCAATAATATCTGAACCCTGCTATTGAGTGATGCATTGTTCTCCCATTCCTGTCATATTGCCTTATGTGTTTGCGGTGGCAGCTGTTGTGGCTGCTACTATTCTCTGTCAAGTCTACTGTTGTTCTGTTACCTGAATCTATATAAATAAAGTGAGAAAGGAGGGGTGAAGCGCCCACCGGAAATAGTGTCTATCCCACTCGCTGAATGTTGTGTATGGGGGTTTCTCTAAATACCCGAATAACAATTTAGACAGTAAAAAATACAACACAGCGCTTTAAGACCTGAGTCCATAAGAAAGTGGAGCAGACACACTATATGCCCTTAGACAGTAGTCCTTATCTTCAGGAGTTAATCTTCTTTAAAATGCAGATGATGAGGTGTATGCTGCCGGAGAAAACACAAAGAGAACCAAAATTGCGCAGTACAACACCACCCGATGAGAGTAACTTGTATTCGTGTTTAACTCACATTCTGGGGAGCCTACAACTGGCTCTCAGGAATATAGCGGACAGGGACTCCTATCAGGTGCCCATATACCATTCGATTCAATGTAGAATTTTTGTTCCGCGTTCCATGGTGGCACGCGGAGCTTCTAGACATGCGCAAAATGGCGGGCGCCACACTAATACACCTGATGCAAATCATGGCAATTCTTAACTATTTTGATCCCATTGATTGGATCCAAAACCAAAAGGGGATCCAATCAATGGGATCAAAATAGGATTAAAGGCATTATTGGATAGAGGAAAAGAGAAATCCATCATAAACTTCTAAGTGAACTCTTAGAGGAGATCTTCTGGTGAGTGATTTTGATTTTTATTTCAAACAGATCTTTTCTATTCATCTTAAGGTTTTAAGTTAGGTCTGGTGAGTAAATTAGGTTAGGCTGGTGACTCATTTTCATACTGATTAGCATACAATTGGAATCAATTGGGTGGTATTTGCAAAGAGGTTTAGCTTGTCCACTCCTTGCTGGGGGAGGTGGCTATATAAAGCTTGTGGAATATTAGCTTGGTCTAATTGAGCTTGGCAAGCCTTCTAAGTGAAGCCTTCAAAGTGAACTCTTAGAGGAGATCTTCTGGAGATACTCTGGAGGTAGTCTGAAGTTTGACAGGAGGTAGAAAACCTACAAAAAGGTAAGATTTGCTGGTTTTAAATCCATTCTTTTATAATGGCAGGCTTGGTCCAGTGTAAGAGCTGTCATGCGTTTGTTTTTAGATCCAATTTTTGGAGGTTTGGAGTGTGCCTGATATGTAGGCAGTTCTCTTTATTGCAGCAGGAAATTGCCTGTTTGAAGTCTGAGATTTGTAAATTATCTGTTAGACAAACTCAGGCTATGACTGTTACAAAGCCACTGCCACAGAGGCCTCCTAGGAGCGGCAGATGGACTACTGTAGGATCTGGTAGACTTAGCGTTGTGGATAGAAGCATGTCCCACAATCTGTGGCTCTTCTTAATTCTTTTGAGGCACTTTCAGAGTGTAGTGGTAAGACGGATGCAGGCTCAGACACCATAGTTGAGGAACCACCATCCACTATGCCTAAGGTATGCAGCACTGCAACCAAGGACAAAAATGAAAAGGTGGGACTTGATAGAAGGCAATTGTTGCTGGGTGATTCTATCATAAGAGGTGTTGAGCTGGAGAGTAGTGGTTTGGTGAGATGTCTTCCTGGGGCTACTGCTCGTAGAGACAGGAGACCTATTCTCAATATTGTCAAAGAAGCAAACCAGCAAGGGGAAGTGGATGTTCTAGTCCATCTAGGGACAAATGACTTGGCTAGCAATGAGGTTTCTGAGATTAAGGAAGATTTTTGTGTTCTTGGAGGTGAAATACAGCAGATTGCGTCCACTGTGTCATTCTCTGAAGTTTTGCCTGTGCATAACATTCAAGATAGGCAGATGCGCAATAGGGAATTCAATTTGTGGCTTCGGGAATGGTGTCGGGAGCAAGGATTTGGCTTTGTGTCCCATGATAGCTCTAATTGGAGCAGAAAGGAACTGTATAAAAAAGATGGTTTGCATCTTACTCATAGGGGAACATATGTTCTCAGTGAGAAGTTCAAAGGTTTCACAAAGAAATATTTAAACTAGGAGGGGGGGACAAAAGGGTAAACAATCTGCCCGATTGTCCCCCAAAACTAAATCTGAGGGTGCAAGCAACATGCTAGGTAAAAAATGACAAGCTCAGAGTCGTGTCTATAAATGCTCGCAGTTTAGTCAATAAAATCAATGAACTGGAGGCAATGATGGCAGCTGAAAAAGTAGATTTAGCGGCGGTTACTGAGACATGGTTCAGTGAGAAAAATAACTGGGACATAACAATACCGGGGTACTCTTTATATAGAAAAGACAGAAGGTAGGAAAGGAGGAGGAGTGGCCCTGTATGTGAAAAACAACATAAAAACGAACCAAATAAAAGTGAGCGAGGTGAACATAGAGTCAGTTTGGGTTACGCTAACATTTGGCAATCATACAGTAGCTCGTGTAGGTGTGATCTATAGACCCCCTGGACAAGTAGAAGAGCTAGATAATCTGCTGCTTGAGGAAATAGCCAAAATGGCAATGAAGGGGGAAGTTATTATCATGGGGGACTTTAATCTTCCTGATGTGAACTGGAAAACCAAAATAGCTGGGTGCACCAGGAGTACAAATATTCTAAACTCCTTACTGGGATTATCTCTAACACAAGTAGTTGAGGAGCCGACCCGTAAAGAGGCCATATTGGATTTAATACTCACAAATGGAGGTTTGGTATCGGACGTTGTTGTAGGTGAAAATTTGGGATCTAGTGATCACCAATCAGTATGGTTTAATATAAGAACAGGGATGGAGCCGCACCACACAAAAACAAAAGTTTTAGACTTTAAAAAAACTGATTTTTCTAAAATGAGATTTTGTGTGAAGGAGTCATTATCAGACTGGAGGAGTTTAAAGGGAGTCCAGGAGAAATGGGATTATTTAAAGGAAGCATTATTGAAGGCCACAGGAAATTGCATTCGGCTTGTTAGCAAAAACAAAAAAGGGAAGAAACCACTGTGGTACTCTGCAGAAGTGGCCAAAATAGTGAAGAACAAGAAGATAGCATTCAATAATTATAAAAAAACTCAGCGTGAAGAGGATAGGCAAACCTATAAGATTAGGCAGAAAGAGGCAAAGCAATTTATAAGAGCTTCCAAAGCACACGCAGAAGAGAAAATAGCTCAGTCAGTAAAAAAGGGGGACAAAACATTTTTTAGATACATAAACGAGAAAAGAAAAGTAAAACAAGGATTAGTTAGATTAAAAACAAAGGAAGGAAGGTATGTAGAAGAGGATAAAAGTCTCGCTGACTGCCTCAATGAATATTTTTGTTCAGTCTTTGCAGAAGAAAAGGAAGGAAAGGGACCTCAGTTAGGAGAGAACACTAAAGAGACATTTACATATGAGTTTACAGAGGAGGAGATTCTAAAGCAGCTGTCTAAAGTAAAGACAAATAAGTCAATGGGGCCTGATGGGATCCATCCTAAATTATTAAAAGAGCTCAGTGATGTAATAGCAAAACCGTTAACAGATTATTAAATAAATCTGTTAACGGGAGTCGTCCCAGAAGACTGGAAATTAGCAAATGTTGTGCCCATTTACAAGAAGGGTAATAGGGAGGAATCGGGGAACTATAGGCCAGTTAGTCTTACGTCAGTAGTGGGGAAATTAATGGAAACCATGTTAAAGGAAAGGATTGTTGAACATCTAAAAACACATAGATTACAGGATCAGAAACAACATGGGTTTACCTCAGGGAGATCATGCCAAACTAATCTTATTGATTTTTTTGATTGGGTAACAAAAATAATAGACACAGGTGGTGCAGTAGACATTGCTTATTTAGATTTCAGTAAGGGTTTTGATACTGTTCCGCATAGAAGGCTTATCAATAAATTGCAATCTTTGAGCTTGGATTCCAATATTGTTGAATGGATTAGGCAGTGGCTGAGTGACAGACAACAGAGGGTTGTGGTAAATGGAGTTTATTCGGCGCAAGGTCTTGTTACCAGTGGGGTACCTCAGGGGTCAGTACTTGGACCCATTCTCTTTAATATTTTTATTAGTGATATTGCAGAAGGTATTAATGGAAAAGTATGTCTTTTTGCTGATGACACAAAGATTTGCAACAGGGTTGACGTTCCTGGAGGGATCAGCCAAATGACAAATGATTTAGGTAAACTAAAAAAATGGTCGGAGTTGTGGCAATTGAGTTTTAATGTGGATAAGTGCAAGATAATGCACCTGGGACGTAAAAACCGAAGGGCTGAATATAGAATATTTGATACAGTCCTAACCTCAACATCTGAGGAAAGGGATTTAGGGGTCATTATTTCAGAGGATCTAAGGGTAAGTAGTCAATGTAATAGAGCAGCAGGAAATGCTAGCAGAATGCTTGGTTGTGTAGGGAGAGGTATTAGCAGTAGGAAAAGGGAAGTGCTCATGCCACTGTACAGAGCACTGGTGAGACCTGACTTGGAGTACTGTGTGCAGTACTGGAGACCGTATCTCCAGAAGGATATAGACATCTTAGAGAGAGTTCAGAGAAGGGCTACTAAAATGGTGTACGGCTTGAAGGAGAAAAGTTACCAAGAAAGGCTTAATGATCTTAACATGTACAGCTTGGAAAAAAGACGAGACAGAGGAGATATGATAGAAACATTTAAATACGTAAAGGGAATCCACAAGGTAGAGGAAGGGAGTATATTTAAAAGGAAACAAAATAGCAAAACAAGAGGACATAGTCTTAGATTAGAGGGGCAAAGGTTTAAAAGTAACATCAGGAAGCATTATTTTACTGAGAGGGTGGTGGATACATGGAACAGTCTTCCAGTAGAAGTGGTAGAGGCCAAAACAGTAATTGAATTTAAGCAAGCATGGGCTAGGCATAAGGCTATCCTAAACAAAAGATAAATCCAGGTCAAGTATCCATGTAATTGGGCAGACTAGATGGGCCGAAAGGTTCTTATCTGCCGACATTTTTCTATGTTTCTAATACAAATTTCTCCATAACCTATACCCAAAAACCCCTTCATTGTACATACTACCTAAAATCCACAAAAATCCAATTGAACCCCCAGGAAGACCTATTGTTGCAGGGATTAATTCAATTACCAGTCATCTGTCAGAATATGTCGATTGAATACTCCAGCCCATTGTTAAGAATGTAGTTTCCTATACTAAGGACACTATTGATGTTTTGCAGAGATTGAAAGAGGTCCAGTGGAAGGATGAATATTTTTTGGTAACGTGTGACGTAAATGCGTTATACAGTAATATTCCTCATAAAAAAGGATTGGAATATGTCAAAGAACAACTAATTGCATATATGGGTCTGGAGAATGAACAGATTGATTTTGTAATGGATGGTATAGTGTTTATATTGAACAACAATTACTTCCAATTCGATGGAGAATATTATATTCAGACAAGGGGGACAACTATGGGCACCCGGTTTGCGCCCAGTTACGCAAACCTTTATATGGCAGGCTGGGAAACCAGCTTTGTCTACGGTTCGCGTGACTGGGCGCAAGATAGGGTTCCCTTTTATAGGAGGTATATTGATGAATTGCTGTTCATATGGAGGGGGGAGGAAACAGAATTATTAGAATTTTTATCAGGTTTGGATAACACGGAATGGGGTATAAAACTTGAGAAGAAATGGAGTAAAGAAAGAATCTCTTTTCTCGATCTGGAGATCTACGTGAGTGGTGGGGCCATAGAGACCAAAACTTATTTTAAGGATGTAGATGCCAATACATATATCGATAAGACGAGTTGCCACAATATAGCATGGTTAAAGGGAATCCCGAAAGGGCAGTTCACTAGGTTACGTAGGAACTGTTCCAACAATATGATTTTTGAAGAACAGGTAGGGATCCTAAAACAGGAGTTTATAGATAAAGGTTATGACGAGGTTGAAATGGAAGGATTGATAAGAGACCTGAAAGTGGTAGATCAAAATAGCCTCATACAATACAAAACTAGGAAAGAAGTGATAAAAGGAGTCCCCTTCCTATGCGATTTTAATGAAAATAGTGTTTTAATTAAAAAGGTTTTTAAAAAATATTGGCATTTTTTAAAAAAAAGACAAGGATCTGGATCTAATTATAGGAGATAAACCTAGGATTATTTTTCGGGGAGCTAGGAATATAAAAAAGAGATTGGTTAAGAGTAAATTTGTTAACCAGAAGGAGGTTAATCACTTTCATGTAAAAGAAGGTTTTTACGGTTGCGGCCAATGTTTGGCCTGTAGATCCACGGGGAATAAGAAACGACACACTGAGAATTTTATTAACAAAAAGACAGGGAAAATCATTAAAATTAATAAAATTCTAACCTGATACTCTAAAAATGTATTATTATCTTCTGGAATGTCAGTCTGGATTCCAATATGTGGGTCGTACTAGCTGAGCCCTAAATGTAAGAATCTCTGAGCACGTTAGGAATATCAACAAATTGTACGAGAAACACTCTGTATCTCAGCACTTTAAATTATCCCATAATGGATGCCCGAGAGGTCTTAAATTTTCTGCTGTAAAAAAAGTGAGATGCACCAATAAGGGTGTGAGTGAAACCACGGCACTTGGGAGAGAGGAGATGAGACTTATTTTTGATTTAGGGACTCTGGCGCCGGGGGGCCTCAATAGTGACTTCGAATTGGTCCATTTTCTTTAGATCTAATCTATTAATATTTTAATCTATTTGATGTAGATAGTCTTGCCATTATGTCTGCAATATAGGGATTCTGATTAGCCCTCATGTGCGTCAAGATACATGCACCTTGATGCTATTTTAAAGATTTATGTGAATATTATGGCCGCACTTTAGTTAACTACCACTTAATATGGTATATACCATCATTCTAGCTAGTTTGCACATTATTTATTACACACTATCCAGCACTTTCTGGTTATGCATGATATTAGCTCTTAGAGGTTTTTAATATTACTATAGAGTATACATTGTCACGTATGTTAGTATGCACATTTATTGCACTTTACTATGTATTTCCATAGTACTATAATGGTTATTTTATACATATATGATCAATATATTTTAACATATACTTTATACACATTATTTTAGTAAGTATGCAAATAATTTATTTTTACTGCGCTTTTTCTAGCACCTTCTTGCTATACATTTAATCAGCCCTTAGAGGTTCTTAATTGATATCATTATAGAGTATATATTATCATTTATGTTGGTATGCACATTTATTGCACTTTGTTATGTATTTGTATGGGACTTCAATGGTTATCTTTTTCTATGCATATACGATGAATATTATTGCACTTTTGCACATATTTAATAATTAATGATGGAAGGAGGGCACAGAACTATTAATATTGGGAATTGCACTTTATTACATATTTATATTCGCCCAATTTATCCTTTATAATACATTGGTCTTTTAGATCCATATTTTTCACATACTCATCCATTATTATAGTATTTTATTGTGATGATCAATTAATATGATAAAATGTTTATTTGCACAATGTAATAGTAAATAGTGGTGTATATATATGCACTTTAGCACTTACTCCAAAATAGTAAAATAGCATTATGATGTTATATGGGTTTTGACATATATATACTATATGGAAATTTCCCCAATCATGTGGCATATTGATCAAATAGTTATTTGACAAGATTATCAATTCCTTTATCTATATAATATGTTTTATAATACAATCTATGTTATATGGTTATTATAGTATATTAATGCCTCTATTTATATATTATGTCTTATATTCTGCAGCGTTTTAGCATTATTTTATAATGGTTTGCTGTTATTTATTTGTGCTTCCGCCCTGGCCGAGGATGTGAACTGTTGAGGCCACTTTCTTAAGTTGTGCAGATCGCATGGGGTTTGAAGGTACTAAGTGAGAAGATGCAGTAGTTCCACGATCCAGGATGGAACGCGGGGCGATTGCGCATGCGCAAAATGGCGGGCGCAATGAGAATATACATTTTTTCAATGAAGAATTTTTGTTCCGCGTTCCAGGGTGGCACGCGGAGCTTCTAGACATGCGCAAAATGGCGGGTGCCACACTAATACACCTGATGCAAATCATGGCAATTCTTAACTGTTTAATTATGGATTATATATAAAGGCAGCAGCAAGAAACACACATGTAATCTCCAGCTGAGGAAGCCATTGATGGTGAAACGCGTCCTGGTAGATATGATTTGTCTATTTTGAACAAAATAAATGTTTTAATTTTCAATTCAATTGCAGTCTGCTTTTATGACCCTGTAAAGAAGGTTTGGGGAACACCTTCTGATTCCCTGCGCGTATTGTGACGGAGCCAATAGAGGCTCAATCGTTTGTGAGTTTGAATTTGGCTCTCTCTTTTTTTAACCACGATATTCTTTGTGATTTACCGCACCAAGAGGTGCTTTTTTGGTTCTTGTCCATTTTCTGCAGTACTCTCTTTTTGATTACATTGGAGAAGTGGATCGAAGGGTATATGGGCACCTGATATGAGTCCCTGTCCGCTATATTCCTGAGAGCCGGTTGTAGGCTCCCCAGAATGTGAGTTAAACACGAATACAAGTTACTCTCATCGGGTGGTGTTGTACTGCGCAATTTTGGTTCTCTTTGTGTTTTCTCCGGCAGCATACACCTCATCATCTGCATTTTAAAGAAGATTAACTCCTGAAGATAAGGACTACTGTCTAAGGGCATATAGTGTGTCTGCTCCACTTTCTTATGGACTCAGGTCTTAAAGCGCTGTGTTGTATTTTTTACTGTCTATATAAATAAAGTATTTTTAAAAAAGAATCTGTCCATTCACTGGTCCTGCAAAGTCCATATGAATTCTCTCCCATGGGTTAAGAGGCCAAAACCAGGGCTCAGCTGCACCTCTAGTATAGCATCTCTGAGCCTGGGCACATCCTGAACAGGCTGCAAAGTAGTTGCCTATATCCTCATCCAAAGTTGGCTACCATACATAACCCCTGGCTTTTTGTTTCATCCGGACTATTCCTGGATGCCCTTCATGCAAAATTTGTAACGTGGGTTTCTGCAAGGCTGGAGGAACAATTACCCTCTCTCCCCATAGCAGGCATCCCTCTCTGACAGTTCAAGATTCCTGGAGAGAAAAGGTCGGAGAAGTGGAGAGGTTTGAAATGGCCAACCATGTTGTACATAATACAAGACTTCTTGAATATCAGCATCCTTACTGGTCTCTTGGGCTATTTCAAAAGCAGTCACTGTTTTGCTAAAGTAAATGGAAGGTGGTGAAATCCGAACATTACAAGTGGAGAGAGGAAGAGGAAGGCGTGAAAACGTATCTACATTTGTATGTATATCATGAGGCCTGTATTTCATACTGATAAGTAGGGATGAGCTGTTCGGTTCGATCGGTTCGGAGTTCAATTCGAACATCGCCTCTTAGCATGTTCGCGAACTACGAACATTTCCGCGTGTTCGCCGCATGTTGGCCCACAATGCACCACAATGGACCACAATGCACTTTTCCACTGGCCCGAAGCTTGTAATTGGCTACAGCCTTGCACCTGACCACAGGTCAGGTGCAAGACAGGTTCAAGACTATGCCAATCACACCTCAGAGTCCTGATTGCGCAAATTTTGCCCAATCATGGGCTCACAGAGCTAAGTCTCGCAGCACACTATATAAGGCTTCACACAGTGCTTCAGCACGTGTTTGAGAGGAGATTTGAGAGGAGATTGTTCGTGTGTTAGTGTGTGTTCTCACTGCCAGTCTGCCACCAGCTACTGGGGGTCTCATTTCTACAAAATATCTGGGAATTGTTCTAATCTGTGTGTTCTCACTGATACCCAGTATTTTGGGGGTCAGTAATTTCTACAAAATATCTGGGAATTGTTCTAATCTGTGTGTTCTCACTCCCAGCAACTATATTGAGGGGTCAGTAATTTCTACAAAATATTTGGGAATTGAAGTAATCTGTGTCTTGTCACTGCCACCCTGAATGTTGGGGGGTCAGTAATTTCTACAAAATATTTGGGAATTGAGGTAATCTGTGTCTTGTCACTGCCACCAGCAACTATTTTGGGGGGTCAGTAATTTCTACAAAAGATTTGGGAATTGAGGTAATCTGTGTCTTGTCACTGCCACCCAGAATTTTGGGGGGTCAGTCATTTATACAAAATATCTGGGAATTGTTCTAATCTGTGTCTTCTCACTGCCAGCTATCAGGGGGTCCCACATACTTCTAGCAGATTTATGTGAATTGTAATCTGTGTCTTGACACTGTTGCCAGCTATCAGGGGGTCCTATAAGGGGGTCTCACTGATTTGTAGCAGATTTCTGCGAATTGTAATTTGTGTCTTGTCACTGGCACCCATCAGGGGGTCTCACTGATTTATAGGAGGTTTCTGGGAATTGTAATCTGTGTCTTCTCACTGGCTGCCAGCTATCAGGGTGTCTCACTGAGTTATACCAGAGTTCTGGAAATCTTTATACCAGAGTTGAATCAGAGTTCTGTATATCTTTAATCTATATATCACTCACCATGTTAGAAAGATCAAAAAGGACAGGCAGACGCTCCCAGACACAGATAAGAGGGCAAGCAGTCTCTGTGTTGGGAGGCTGTGCCTCTGGTCATCGTGGACGTGGTGCATCCTCTGCAGGGGCATGCTTGCCCGTTCTAACTGGTGCTGACCGTCTTAAGCAGCAGCAACATACAGAGGATTTGGTGGATTGGCTAACCAGGCCATCCTCATCCTCCGAGTCCTCTGCCAGCCAGGCTTCTAGTGCTTTACAGTCCACCTCAGCTGCCAAAGCATCTAATGCAGCCTCCATGTCCACAGCTACTCCTGCCGTAGCCTCGCTATCACACACGGAGGAGTCAGCTGAATTATTTGACTACAATGACAGTGACATGCTGCTTGAGGATGCGCAGCAAGTACAGTGCTCTGATTCAATCTCTGAGGTTGAGGAAGGGAGTATAAGCAACCTAGAGGAAAAGGGTGCCAGTGATGACACACAAATAACTGGCACTCATGTTGTTCCAGCAGCTGCAGCATACTGCCAAGTTGGCTCCAGTGACGAGGAGATAAGGGGTGATGACAATGATGATGAGGTCACTGACTCCACCTGGGTGCCTGATCGAACAGAGGAGTCAAGTGAGGAGGAGGAGGCACAACAAACACGAGGCACAACATCCTCTATGACCAACCGTAGCACTAGCCAGTCCAAGGCATCAGATGTCAGAGCTGCTCAGGTGCAGAGCGCTGTTGTCTCAAAGCACACATCCAGGAACTCTGCTGTCTGGGAGTTCTTTAAGAAATGTGCAGCAGACCCCACCGTTGCTATTTGTAATCTATGTCAGATGAGGCTCAAGCGTGGGAAAGACACTGGACGCTTGGGTACCACGTGCTTGAGGCAACATATAACCACCTGCCACGCATCCTGTTGGCGCAAAACTTTGCATTGGTCCTCCTCCTCCTCATCTGTCTCTACCCCCACTGTATGTCCTGCCATGTCATTGCCTACAACCTCCACTGACAGGGATGATGCTACAGTAATGGATGTACCAGGTCCTTCCTCACAATGTGACAGCATCCCATCAGCTGAAGATTTACGCAGTCAGACTACGTTGCCCCAGCTGCTGCAGCGAAAGAAAAAATATAGTCCCAACCATCCCCAAGCACAGCATCTAAATGCCAGCTTAGCAAAATTACTCGCATTGCAGCTGCTGCCTTTCCAGCTGGTGGACTCTGCTCCCTTCTGTGAATTTGCTGAATGTGCTGTACCACAGTGGCATGTTCCAAAACGCCATTACTTTTCACGGAAGGCCATTCCAGTGCTATACCAGCACGTGGAAGACAATGTTATTGAGTCATTGGAAAAGGCAGTCAGCAGCAAGGTGCATGTGACTTTAGACACGTGGTCCAGCAAGCATGGACAGGGTCGTTACATTTCCTTCACGGCACACTTGGTAACTCTGATTGCAGCTGGAAGGGATCCAAGACGGGGCTTTGTGCTGGATCCTCCTTCCTCCTTTCTCCGTTCTCCTTTCTTCTTTCTTCTCCCGGGGCAGGTGCAGAGATGATTAACACCATGCCAGCTTCAGCTGGGAATGGTCGTCTGTGATAATGGCAGCAACCTTCTCTCCACCCTACGCCTGGATAAGTTGACGCATGTACCATGCCTAGCACACGTCCTAAATCTGGTGGTACAGCATTTCCTAACCAGGTACCCAGGGCTGGCAGAGCTTCTCAGCCAGGCCAGAAAAGTCTGCAGCCACTTCAGACAGTCATTCCCAGCAAGTGTTCGCCTGGCAGAAATTCAAAGAGATTTCCACCTTCCCACAAACCGTCTGATCTGTGACATGCCCACCAGGTGGAACTCGACATTAGCAATGCTGCAGCGTCTGCACAAGCAGCAGAGGGCCATCAACGAGTACCTGTGTGAGTATGGCACAAGGACAGGTTCAGGTCAACTTGTTCCCCCCCCGCAGTGACTGATGATCAAGGATGCATGCACTGTACTGTCACCATTTGAGGAGGCAACAAGGATGGTGAGCAGGGACAGTGCATGCATCAGTGACACAATTCCTTTAGTATTCCTGTTGGAGCACACTCTGTGGGGAATTATAGATGTGGCTCTAGAGGCAGAGCAGCGGGATGAAGAGGAGGCCTTCCCTAGCTCTCAAGGCCCCAGTCTTTGCGCAGCCCTCATTCCAGCGTGTCCTACTCAGATCAGACAGGATGAGGAGGAGGAGGACTATTTAAGTAGTGGGGGCATTGAAGGTGGGGATTCCTCAAGGGAGGGTTTTGTGTGCCCAGAAACACAAGGGTTTGTGCGTGGCTGGGAGGAGGAAGTGCACGATACGGTCATCCTCATTGACCAGGAAGACTCGGCAGCTAATGCCACCTCCAACCTACGCTGCATGGGCTCCCTAAAGATGCAAAGCCTGCTAAAGGACCACAGGATTCATGCTATCAAGGAGAGGGATCATTACTTGTTGGCAACCCTTCTTGATCCACGATTCAAGGGGAAAGTTGCAGAGCTCCTCCTGCCCGCACAGAGGGAGCACAGGATGAAAAATCTTGGACACTCTAAAGCAACACTTGTGTAACACCTTTCCAGGCACTGGTAGATTACCAAGTGATGACACACGTGCTTCTGAGGCTGCGGATGATCAGAGGAATAGTGGTGAAGGCCAGGGCTGCTTGACTGATGGATTTTAAAAAAAATTTAGTCCTCGACGCCCAGGGACGTCAAATGTAGGCACCCATTGCCAGCGTCTTCACCATATGGTGCAGGACTACCTAGGGGCAAGGGCAGACCTGGATACCTTTCCAGCAGATGATCCACTGGCTTACTGGGTGTTGAGATTGGATCACTGGCCAGATCTTAGCCAATATGCTATGCAGCTACTAGGTTGCCCTTCATCTAGCATGCTTTCCGAAAGGACGTTCAGTGCCGCTGGAGGTTTTGTCACAGACAAAAGAGTGCGTCTGTCCACCGACTCTGTTGACCGGCTGACATTTATAAAAATGAATCAGTCCTGGATCAGCAGCTATCAATCCCCTGATGCTGAAGTAATGGAATAGATAGGGGATGTCCTCTTCTGCATTCACAAAACCTCCAACACTGAACTCTTCCACAATACCATAAAAAGGGTTACGGTGTGAAGACACTTGCTGCCATGAAAGGCACAATATCTGGCTGCACTGACGCCCATTAAAAAAAAAAACTTTTCAATATAGGACCACATGGTCCACCCCTGCACTCTTCCACAATACTACAGAGGGGTTACTGTATGATGATACTTGCTGGCCTGGCAGTCTTGCACCAAAGGCAGAATATCTGGGTGCACTGACGCCTTAACCAGATGCATATCTTTTTAATATAGGACCGCAAGGTTCACCCCTGCACTCTTCCACAATAACACAGAGGGGTTACTGTATGATGATACTTGCTGGCCTGGCATTAAAGGCACAATATCTGGGTGCACTGACGCCCAATAACAGATAAATAAAAACTCTTTTCAATATAGGACCACATGGTCCACCCCTGCACTCTTCCACAATACTACAGAGGGGTTACTGTAAGATGATACTTGCTGGCCTGGCACCAAAGGCACAATATCTGGGTGCACTGACGCCTTAACCAGATGCATATCTTTTTAATATAGGACCGCAAGGTTCACCCCTGCACTCTTCCACAATACCACAGAGGGGTTACTGTATGATAGTACTTGCATGCCTGGCTCTAAAGGCACAATATCTGGGTGCACTGCCATTGACGCCTGTATCAGATTCATATCCTCAGAGGGGTTACGGTGTGACGGCACTGTTGCCGACGCTAAAAGCCCAATTTTAAAGCACCTATTGTTACTTTCATCCAAAGCCTGCATAAGTTTCACAATAATTTAGCCAAAAAAACCACTAAACGTTTTCTGCGCGTCCTAAAATGTCTTTTTCATACAGGCTGCCGCCCCAAGCAGTTGTTTATGGATAGATTAAAGGAAAAGCATTTACCGTCATATGAAACGTCATTTTTTTGTTTTTAAGTGTTTCTATACATCCTAGAAATCCGCCACTTCACGGGCAGGTTATGGGGACCTCCTAGGCACGATATTTGAAGGAATTTTTGGTTTTTATTTTTAACCCTTATTTCATGGAAAACTCACTGTCCCTTTTAAAAACGTTTTTTTTAAAACTTTTTGTTCTTGTTTCCTGTACCCCAGGGCACTACCCGGACCCCCATACACCTTTTATGGCAAATATGTAGCAAAAACCGAATTTTCAGCCCCAATGACTTGCATGGGAATTCGGGTTCGGTCCCGAACAAATGGGAAGTTCGGGTTCGGGCTCAAACCGATCTCGGGGGGTGTTTGGCTCATCCCTAGTCCTGGATCAGCAGCTATCAATCCCCTGATGCTGATGTAACGGAATAGATCGGGGATGTCTTCTGCATTCACAAAACCTCCAGCACTGAACTCTTCCACAATACCACAAAATGGTTATGGTGTGAAGGCACTTGCTGCCATGAAAGGCACAATATTTGGCTGCACTGACACCTGTGCCACATTTATAAAATTTTATGTTTTTGAACCGCAGGGTCCAACCCTGCACTCTTCCACAATACCACAGAGGGGTTACTGTATGATGGCACTTGCAGACCTGGCACCAAAGGCACAATATTTGACTGCACTGACGTCTTTACCAGATTCATATCTTTTTAATATAGGACCACATGGTCCACCCCTGCACTCTTCCACAATACCACAGAGGGGTTAAGGTGTGACGGCACAATTTTAAAGCACCTATTGTTACTTTCATCCAAAGCCTGCATAAGTTTCACCAAAATTTAGCCAAAAAATCACTAAACTTTTTCTGCACGTCCTAAAATGTCTTTTCATACAGGCTGCCGCCCCAAGCAGTTGTTTAGGAATAGGTTAAAAGGAAAAGCATTTACCATCATTTGAAACATCATTTTTTTGTTTTTAAATGTTTCTATACATCATAGAAATACGCCACTTCACGGGCAGGTTATGGGGACCTCCTAGGCATGATATTTGAAGGAATTTTTCGTTTTTATTTTTAACCCTTATTACATGGAAAACTCACTGTCCCTTTAAAAACTTTTTTTTTTAAACTTTTTGTCCTGGTTTCCTGTCCCCCAGGGCACTACCCGGACCCCCCCCATACACCTTTTATGGCAATTATCTAGCATATATGCCCTCTTGGAGGGCACTCTAAAAATCGAACTTTGAGTCCCATGGAGTTCGTGTTCGAACTTTTGAAAAGTTCGAGTTCGAATGCGAACCGAAATCGGGGGTGTTCGGCTCATCCCTACTGATAAGCCCCCAGCAGTAGGCATACCTTTGGAGACGAGCGGCAGTGGTCTGAGAAATACTCTTTGTAGGATTGAATATTGCCAATAGCAGCTTATGGTCAGTCAACAGCATAAAAGAACAGCCATAAATATAAAAGTGAAACTTCTTCAGTGCCCAGATTATCGCTAAAGCCTCCTTGTCAATTTGTGAAGTATTGCGCTCAGCTGGGGTGAGGGAGCGAGACACAAAAGCTACAGGTCAATCTGTACCATCAGGCATGGAATGGGACAGCACAGCCCCCAGCCCATAATAAGGAGAAGCATCACAGGCGTTACTCAGTGGTTTAGACAAATCATAGTGAACCAAGACTCTAGAGCTACGTATTAGTTCCTTTGAAGCTTTAAAAACAGCTGAGCAGGGCTCTGTCCATTTCCATTTTTGTTGTTTTTCCAAAGGCCTATGCAGCGGAAACAAGGTATGGGCTAAATTGGGCAAAAATTTGTTATAGTAGTTCACCAGCCTTAAATAAGAGAGCAGCTGCGTTACATTCCTTGGTATGGACGCCTCTACCAATGCTTTCACTATCTCATCAGTGGTGTGAAGTCCAGTTTTATCAATAACGTGACCACAAAATTCCAGGTGATCTTTCAAGAACTCACATTTGTTTATATTAACTTTGAGTCCATTATCCATTAGTATCTGGAGCACTTCTTGAACATTCTGCCGGTGCTCCCTCTCTATTCGGCCAGTGATCAGCATGTAAGCTGCCAAATTGCTGGTGCTATCCCAAATACCATTCTGTTATACTGGATCAGCCCCTTATGAGTATTGATGGTGAGTTAAGACCTGGATTCTGGATGCACTGGTAACTGCAGGTATGCATGTTTGGTATCCAGCTTGGTGAACTGCTGTCCCACGGCAAAGTTTCTGCCTCTTGTTCAGTCTTTTGTTTCCTATGCAAAGCATCAGCTTCTTTGGTGACTTGTTCCATAATGGTAGCGATATCCATAGTTTTGTGTAAGGTCAGCTCTTTCTCAGTAAGAAGTCTCTTAATCATAGCTTCACAGTTTAACCCCATCGCAAACTGGTCTCTGAGGGCTGTGACTAAATACTCCCCAAACTGACAGGTACTTACCAACTTCCTGAGAGCAGAGAAAAAGGAGGAAATGCTTTCTCCAGGCTCCTGATGTCTTTTATAAAACTTCTATCTTTCAGTGATTTCAATTGGCTGTGGCTGATAGCTAACGGCTTTTTTGCAGATTTCTCTGGATACAGGCGATCTCTGAGTGTGTCATACACCTTCGCTCCAATCACTGTGAGGAACATGGCTACCTGTTTTGTCTCCAAAATGCCATTAGCAGTGAGATACTGTTCAAGCCTTTTCATCCAAGAGTCCGTGTCTGGATTAAAATCATGCAGAGTGCCAATCAGCACCATCATGCAGATCCAACAGCCTCGTCGCCACTGTGGTGTTCTGGATAATACGAGACGTCTTGGGGTTTCATTAATAGATTTATTAACAACTAAGCATACAGGTTCCCTATAACTGCAACTGGCTGCGTCTCTAGTCAGACCTCAACAGGAAGACAAAATGGATGACCAACTGTCAACAGCCAACCGCCAAAAGAAACACCCACTTTCCCCCCATTGGCAGCCAGCACAACTACACCACAGTAAGAAATGGCAGTGACATTTCATATGGGAAACGTGGACAAGGCTGCTGCTTTAGAACCCCAAAACAAATTTTAATAAAAAATATTTTTAAACCCATAAGGACCAAGGACTTACCAGGTACTTACGTCCTACAAAGAATTTTGCGTAACAACCATGTTATGGTTTTAGGGGGCTCTCCTTCCTGATACCTCTCTAGCCAGGGTCCCATGGTGGTCTGACTTCCTTGACTTTCCCATTAGACATATTCCTATTCATGATTAAAAACATTTCCAGTCTGGCGGCCCACCAACATGAAATGTCACCAGCCGCCACTGCTCAGAGTAACTGTAACGTTGGGGGCTTCCAGCCCCTCCGGTGTGCTCGGCGGCAGCATGTCTGATGCTGCTCGCTTGCCAGCTCCTGGTTTAAATAGAGACAGGCAGGGAGGTGGCTGCATGAGGCGCGGCTTGAGAGGGGGCGTGGTCTGGTGACGAGGACCTATCAGAGGAGTCCAGGTCTTTTAAAAATCAACAGTTCCTTCTAAGCAGTGCCAGATAGTGGTTATCCATACCTGAGCTCCCTGTACCTGTATTCTCTCGTGATTGAACCTGTTATTGACCTCTGCTTGTTTTCTGACTATTCTGCCTTCCGTTGCCCTAGACTATTTCCTTGTACTACGCTCCTGCACTGACATCGACCCGGCTATTCCCTTTGATCATTCTATACTCTGTATTCCTGATTCTGGCTCGTCTGACTACCTCCGTGTTGCTGACCTGGTTTTGTATTACGAAATTGTCTTTGATTAACCCTTTCTGTCTAGCTAGTATATATATACCTGGCCAATTGTAAGGACCAGACAGTTAGGGATTCTTTTACGACTGCCCTGTTGGTAGCTTTTGGGCTCTGTGGAGTGTTGGGCTTTAAGGACTGCATGGTGGGAACCGGGACCCGTGACATAATGATCTGGCCAAATGGATCCCGCAGACTTAGCACAGCATTTGAGTAACTTTGTATCCAGACAGCACGAGCAGGACCATAGAATGGATCAGTTTGCTCTCGCCTTACAAACTATCCTGACTCGTACAGCTCACCTGGAACCAGCTGGGGTTGCACCTCCGCCTGCTATACCTGTGTCCCCTGTCGTTCAGACTTCCCAGGTACACATAACCGCTCCTATGAGGTTTGACGGTACTCCCTCGGAGTGCCGGGGATTTTTGGTCCATGTGGAAATTCATTTCAAACTAAATCCACAAATGTTTAACACTGACATAGCCAAAGTAGGGTTCTTTATTAACCATCTGTCTGGCAGAGCGTTGACATGGGCGAATCCTTTATGGGAGGCAGAGAAGCCTATCATACTGAACTATAAAGAATTCATAGCCGAGTTAAAACATACGTTTAATCCTACCAGAAAGGCCAAGGTGGCAAATCCTTGTTCCGCATACGTCAAGGGAAGAGGACTGTGTCTGATTATGCTATAGAATTTAAAACGTTGGTTTCTGACGTGAACTGGACTAATGAGGCTCTGGTTCTGGCTTTTATGGAGGGGTTATCCGAGTCATTGATGCATGAGTTGGCTCCTCATAAATTACCTGAGGTGTTGAGTGAACTCATAGATTGTTGTATAGATCTGGATGATCCGATAAGGGACAGAAGAACACCAAGAGAGAAACCTAAGAGACCGTTACCAAGGTTGGCCCCTGTCTTTCAGGCACCACCTAGAGAGTTATCTCCTACCTCTGAGCCAATGCAACTAGGCCATACTAGGCTGACAGAGGAAGAGAGAACAAGGCGTCTTCGTGAGGGATTGTGCCTCTATTGTGGTGTTAAAGGACATTTACGACTTCAATGTCCTGCTCACCCTAGAATGCATGATAGGTCGGAAAACGACTGCACCTAAGGCAGCTGAGGAGACAGGCCTTGGGTGTGACGTTCATGTCTCCTGTCAAAGACACTAGACTCTTGTTACCAGTATCCATAGCTTGGGAGACCAAGACCACGCATACTACCGCTTTTGTTGATTCTGGGGCTGCTGGTAATTTCATTGATGTTGAATACGCTTCCTCCATCTCTCTCCCTCTGGTTGTAAGAGAGACACCCTTGGCCGTTGAAGCCATAGACAGTAGGCCATTATCCTGCCCCAGGCTAACTCACGATACTGTTACAGTGGTTCTTACCACTGGTCTCTTGCACAAAGAAGAGATCATATTTCAGGTTATCCGTTCACCTTCCAATCCTGTTGTGCTTGGTTTCCCTTGGTTGGTGGAACATAATCCTGTTATTGATTGGGCTAAGGGAGAGATACAGTCTTGGAGTCCTGATTGTTTTGTGAATTGTTTAATACCCATTCAGCATATTGGTGCCCTGAACACACCTACAGCTCCTCCATTGTCTACAGAGGTTCCTGACTGGTATGCTGACCTCAGGGCTGTATTCGATAAAAGAGAAGCAGAGAAACTACCTCCACATAGACCGTATGATTGCGCCATAGATATTCATCCAGGTACCATGCCTCCTCGAGGCAAAGTATATCCTTTATCCATAAAGGAGAACCAAATCATGGAGGAGTACATAAAGGAGAATTTGGATAGAGGTTTTATCAGACGTTCCTCTTCTCCAGCAGGGGCTGGGTTCTTTTTTGTGTCTAAAAAAGGAGATTTACACCCTTGTATTGATTTTAGGGGGCTTAACAAAATCACCATCAAGAATGTGTACCCTATTCCTCTTATATCAGAACTGTTCGACAGGTTAAGGGGATCAGCAGTATACACAAAACTCGATTTAAGAGGGGCTTACAACCTGATACGTATAAAAGAGGGGCATGAGTGGAAAACAGCATTTAACACCAGGAGTGGGGATTATGAATATCTGGTCATGCCTTTCGGTCTCTGTAATGCTCCAGCTGTATTCCAAGATTTCATTAATGATGTGCTCAGAGAGATTTTGCAATCCTTTGTTATCGTATACCTAGACGATATACTGATTTACTCTCCCGATCTGAAAACCCACCATGAACATGTCAGACAGGTATTAGTAAAACTACTAGACAATGGTCTTTATTGCAAACTGGAGAAGTGTTTATTCGACATTACTACTGTGAAATTTCTTGGGTACATTATCACTCCAGAAGGTTTTGAGATGGATCCTTCCAAACTCACGGCCATCTCAGAATGGCCTCTTCCCCAAGGCCTCAAAGCCATACAGAGGTTTTTTGGGTTTTCCAACTACTATAGGAGATTTATCAAGAATTATTCTGCTGTAGCTTCTCCTATCATTAATATGACACGTAAAGGTCTGAAGAACCAGGTCTGGTCTTCACAATCCAAACAGGCATTCAAAGCTCTCAAACAGGCTTTCACTTCCGCTCCAGTGTTACGGCATCCTGATCCCAGAGTTCCATTTGTTCTTGAGGTTGATGCTTCCGAGATAGGCATTGGGGCTGTCCTATCTCAAAGAGAGTCTCCAGGGAAGCCTCTACATCCTTGTGGGTTCTTTTCAAGAAAATTATCACCAGCAGAACGCAATTATGATATCGGTAACAGAGAATTGCTTGCTATTGTGTCTGCCCTGTCAGAATGGAGACATTTGTTGGAAGGTACTCTAGACCCTTTGTTAATAATCACTGATCATAAGAACCTTACGTACATCGGGGATGCTAAACGTCTGAACTTGAGACAGGCCAGGTGGTCATTACTACTGTCTCGGTTTAATTTTGTGTTGACTTACAGACCAGGTGACCGCAATGTAAAGGCTGATGCCTTATCTCGTCAGTATGACCCGTATGAATCAAATACACAAGACCACAATCCTATAGTTCCTCCTGAACGTATTGTGGCTTCCATTGTCTTGTCTGTTTCCTCGCCTTTCCTGGAACGCCTCCAAGCAGCTCAAATGGGGGCTCCACCTAACAAACCTCCAGATATGTTGTTTGTTCCTGAAAAGGAAAGACAAGAATTACTCATAATGGGGGCGTGG
Source organism: Leptobrachium leishanense (assembly GCA_009667805.1). Taxonomy (NCBI): domain Eukaryota; kingdom Metazoa; phylum Chordata; class Amphibia; order Anura; family Megophryidae; genus Leptobrachium; species Leptobrachium leishanense. Next base: position 150,753,525 of record CM019067.1, on the reverse strand, counting down.
CTTGGCGCGATCCGGGATGGCCGCTTGATCGAGGAGCTCCTCACCCGGGCACTTCACAGGCACTAAAAGGCAGCAGCTAGACCCATCGATGGGACCCAAAAAAAGGATCACAACACCGATGAGCAGCCCAGCGCAGTCCTCCGCTTCACCAATGCGGCATTACTTGAGCGGTGCGGCGGCGTCGACACAACTAGGCCGCGAATCCAAGATGGCGACGGTCACAGAAGACATGAGAGGCCCGGGAAGCCCCGCGCTATCGGCTGGCAGCGTGGATGATTTGGATGTCAGAGAAGCCCTGAAACTGTTACCCACTAAGACGGACCTGGAAGGTCTTTTTCCCAGATTAGAGGCCAAATTTGATGCGCGCTTTGAGGAACTGGGGGCAGATGTTAAACATTTGGGTGGCAGAGTGCAGGACTTGGAGGAAGACAGGGAAGCTGCAATAACTCAAACCCAGCACTTTGAGACACTTTTGAGCACGCAGGCTACACAGCTTGCCTCCTTATTTCGCTGGGTGGATGACCTGGACAATAGAGGGAGACGCAATAATATCCGCGTGAGGGGGTCTCCCTAAACCCCCTCTGGGTGAAACTGAAAACATAGACCTGACTTTGCAAACTTTACTTAATGAACTTCTCCAACGCTCCCATGATACGCCTTTTCATCTAGATCGCGCTCACAGAGCCTTACGAGCCAGAGGCGCCCCGAACTCAGCTCCTAGAGACGTTATTTGTCGAGTGCATCACTTTACTCTGAAGGAGGAGGTAATGAAAGCGGCAAGGAACATGCCTTCAATTATTTTCGATGATCACACCGTGGAATTATTCCAAGACGTATCAAGATCTACCCTCTTAGCCAGGAGGGAATTGAAGCCTGTCACAGACCAACTTAGGGCACGCTCCATACGATATAGATGGGGATATCCATTTGCACTGCACGTTCGAGCGGACAACATTTTTGTATTTCTACCCCTGAGGCTGTACCGGATGTTCTACAAGCGCTGGAACTCTCTCCAGTTATTATACGGGGCTGGTTTGGAGGAGACCCGAATGCACCTCCCCCACCGTTACCACAGCGCCAACCACGGCGCACTGCTCGACGGGACCATCGACGCCCCCTGGATACAACACGTGGAGCTGACCGCAGTTCTACGGACCCCCCATGAGGGGATTGTCAGGCCTTTCACGATGCTGACTGTTTCTTTTTCTTCATTTGACCTCAATGGCTTGCCCGGGTGTCCTGTTCCTTTGGTCTCTGACCGATCTCGGAGTACTGGTTGTAGACTGGTCGGTCTACAGGTTTTTGGTCCGGCAAATTTACTGTTTTTCTTTGCAGCTTCCCCGCGCGGTGCTAACTTTTTTTGTCTCAATGTGGAGGGTTTTTTCCACTACACTTTTTTTCATAACATATCCCGTAAGGGATTTAGTCCATTTTGGGCTTTTGCGCCAATGCACAATGTTTAATTTTTGGTTATGTTTAGTATGTTTGTTTAGTTTTTATAATACCTTATACTGTTCTGATGATATTGTATATTCCTCTGGGAGAATGCTGGTCTTTCAATTGCTCAACTCCACTTTCACTCTGGTTGCGTCAGGAGCTTTAATCCACCGCAGTCCCTGCCATGGCTGATTTGCAAGTTATTACTCTTAATGTGAGAGGCCTTAACCATCCGGCTAAACGCCGTATGGCACTACACGACCTACAACGTATGAGCGGAGAGGTGGTATTCTGACTCCGATCGTTGTAAAGCGATTTATCCCTTGCAGAGACCTCTATACCTGGCCTGTATAAGTAGATGCAATCACCGAGGACAATCCTTATCAGATAGCTGAACTCACCAGAACACCGTTTATTTCCACGACTTGCTTTATTCCATACATCAGGTTACAGCAGATCACAGGATACAGCAGATAATGGAATGAGATGTTCTTTGCGGTCAAAAGATGATACTGTCCTAACTTGCAAATGAATAGGCATGTGCTGCTAGATATCTACACCATGCTACAGCTCTTACAAGAAAGAAGGGTGGAACTAAACACACACAGGAAGTGCATCATCATAAAGCGAGGGGAAAAAAGAAGGAAAGCATGTACAATACAGAAAGACCACTAGGTGGCAGCATAAGGCAGCATAAGGATATCTATACAATATAAATCCCATCTAAATGAATAACTGTAACAGCACACTCCCCGTCTGGCATTGAAAATGTCACTATATAAACATCATAACGGTAGTTATGCAAGCACAAATAACGACAGTGTAATTTGCTAGATGTCTTGAAAACCTAAGTAAGTTCAGTCTCCAAGCTGTAAGAGCAAAACAAGTTCCGTGATAGGTCTGATAAAAGTCTTTACAGTTCCTTGTCTTGCGACCTTCACCTCCACCTTACGTACCTTGCCATCACCGCTAGAGATGCTCTTTATGATAAGTCCCATAGGCCACTCTATCCTTTCGGCTTGCTGGTCCTTGAGGAGAACGAGATCTCCAACTTGAATGTTCGGGTTCAGGCGTTGTCATTTCCTGCGTCCTTGCAGAGTGGAAAGATACTCCATCTTCCAACGATTCCAGAAGCAGTTGGCAAGGTGTTGTACTCGCTTCCACTGGTCGTAGCACATTTTTCCTGCTTTAAAGTTTACAGGTGGAACAGGAACAGTCCCGAGTTTCTGGGTAAGAAGAGTAGCTGGAGTAAGGATGGTTGGGTTCTCTGGATCTGTAGACACTCGCGATTGTGCGTACAAGCCTTGTCCACTTGGAGAAACGTTCAAAGCGTTGACAGCCCAAGACGAGTCTTTGTGCAGTTCTGGTGAGAAGAGTCTTAACTTCAGGTCGAATATCTGGATCTTCGTCAGGATTTTGTAGACCAAAGACGTCAGCTGTTGTTTCTCCTGGATGAGCCAGCAGGAAATCAGGACCTGTCAACCAAGAAGAATTTGCGAAGACACTTGTGGACACTGGCCTGGTGGCATGATCTGCAGGATTAAGTTCGGATGGAACATAATGCCATTGTTCAGGCTTAGATGTTTTCCTGATTCTTTTTACACGGTTGCTGACATAGACATAGAAACGTTTAGTCTGGTTGTATATGTAGCCTAAAACGACCTTGCTATCTGTGTAGAATTTGATGTCGTCCATCTGAACGTCTAGCTCTTGTAGTACGAAATCTGCAACTTCTACGGCTAGCACAGTCCCACAAAGTTCAAGCCTGGGAATTGTGTGTTCAGGCTTAGGTGCTAACTTAGCCTTTCCAAACAGAAATCCTATGTGGGTTTGATTGGAGGAGTCTCTTACCTTAAGGTAGGTGACAGCTGCTATGGCTTCTGTAGATGCATCTGAGAAGATGTGAAGTTCCTTTCTCTGACTTGTGGCAAGAGAAGCTGGAGTGTAGCAGCGTGGTATGTGGATTCCATCTAAGGCATGTAGAGATTGCTTCCAGGAATTCCACTTTGAAAGCTTGTCTACTGGTAGTGGAGCATCCCAATCTGTAATAGTCTCTGAGAGCTGTCTAAGTAAGGATTTACCCTGTATGGTAATGGGAGCCACGAATCCCACTGGATCGTATAAACTGTTCACCACCGACAGAACACCACGTTTGGTAAATGGCTTGTCTGCAGAACCGACTTGGAAGCCGAAGGTGTCCTTTAATAAGTCCCACCGCAGGCCTAGGCTTCTCTGTACGGGTGGCATGTCCATTCCCAGATTTAAGTCCTTAAACCCTGTGGCATAGTCACCAGGTTGAAAGGCCTTCATGACAGCAACACTATTTGAAGCAATCTTGTGTAGTCTGAGGTTAGCTTCAGAAAGCATACCTTGTGTCCTTTGGAGCAGGTCTATGGCTTCTTCATTTGTGGGTAAGGATTTAAGTCCGTCGTCCACGTAGAAGTCTCTCTCAACGAAGTGTCGAGCATCTTCTCCATACTCCTTTTCTCCGTCAAGAGCAGTCCTTCGTAGACCATATGTGGCAACAGCAGGTGAGGGACTATTTCCGAAGACGTGTACCCTCATGCGGTATTCAATCATCTCATTGTCCATGTTGTTGTCACGGTGCCACAGAAACCTCAGGAAGTTCCTATGGTCCTTTATTTCAGGTCTGTTCTTTAGTGTTCGTTGTAGTGACTTGACTCTGGATAAAGCTTGTTCACGATTGTTTGGGAGTTTGACCCTTGCAGCACGAAGAGGTAATGGTGCTACCCAGCTGTTAGACTCATCCTTGAAGAATTCTTTGTCCATTACTTTGATAAATTCTCTGTCTTCAACTGATAAAGCTGTTTTGTTGTCATCGCTTGTAGTACAAAACACTGTGGTACCTAGGTTGTCATCACAGAGGATAGGAGTGACGTCGGACACGCAGATAATGTCAAGAGGCTTCTCCTTTACGTCATAATGGTGAGGACATGGTTTGAAGTGGGATACACGTCCGTTTCCTAACACGTGAGTTTTGAAGGAGTGGATCTCAGATGACGTGTGCATTTTATCCAAGCATACATTGCCCACTATTACCCAGCCCAGGTCAAGTCTTTGTGCATAAGGGGCATCGTCTGGTCCGTCGCACTGTTCGCGTACTTTATGTACTCTGAGAATGTCTCTTCCTAGCAGGACCAAGATTTCAGCTTTCATGTCTATTACTGGAATCTCATCTACAAGATGCCTTAAGTGCGGATGATGATATGCAGCCTCTGGAGTAGGAATCTCTTCCCTTTCGTCTGGTATCTGGTCACATTCAACTAATGTTGGTAGGAGTATTCCCTCTCTCCCCTTGACGTGAGAGACCATAAACCCGTTGGCCCTTCTGCCGAAAGTCTCTACACGACCAGAACAGGTTCTGAGAGTATACGGTGTTGCGTGTCCCTTTATGCCGAAGATCTCAAAGAATTTAGGCTTAACAAGCGATCTGTTGCTCTGTTCATCTAATATGGCATACATCTTCGTGGCTTTCTCAGGTTGACCCTCTGGGTATATCTTGACTAGGCATACCTTGGCACAGCATTTGTAATCTAAGCCTTCTCCACAGACATCCGTGCATGAAGAAGAAATATTCCCTATAGTCGGAGCATTACCTGTTGCTCCCCGCCATGATTTGAGACAGGTGCAGAGGTAGGTATCTGCTGTGGGTTGTCTGGAAGTGGAGTGGGGTGCATAGCTGTAACATGTCTGTCGCTGCTGCATTCTGTGCACTTGATGACAACTTTACAGTCTTTAGCAAAATGTCCATAAGACGCGCAGCACCTGTAGCATACCCCAAGTTTTTGAAGAATCTCCCTGCGCTCTTGTAAAGTCTTTGTCCTAAGGCCACGACATTTCTTTAAAGGGTGAGGCTTCTTGTGAATAGGGCACTGACGATTAGGGTCTTTATCGCTATCACCTGAATCCCTCTGGTTTGCACGAGAGGACACGGGTGGTGAGATGTCTGTCCTTTTAACAGATATTGTTCTATTAAAGTCTCTACGTTTAGCCGCTGTGTTATCATACCTTGATGCGGATGCTGGTGATGATGAAGCTGGCAAGTTGGTTTCGCTGAAGCTGAAGCTGGGATCGTTTCTTGTCCAGGCTTGTTCGCTGATGAACCTGCAAAAATATGAGAATGGAGGGAAGGATACGTTATAGTCTCTTTTGTATCTTGAGCCGTGTTGCGCCCATTTCTCTTGCAGGCCGTATGGCAGTTTAGACGCCACTGGATTGACACCATGAGCAGTGTCCAGGAAGCTTAGTCCAGATAGACGTGGGTCTGTCTTTGCCAACTCTAGCTCCATGAGGAGATCACTCAGTTCCTGGAGCTTTCGATAGTCCTTGTTACCTATTTTTGGGAAGTTTTGCAGTCTCTTGAACAGAGCGCCTTCTATGGCTTCAGCGCTGCCGTAAGCTTGCTCAAGTCTTGCCCACGCAGCAACGAGACCTGCATCCGGGTGGTCAACATGTACTGTTCTCAGTCTTTTAACACGATCTGTGGATTCTGGCCCCAGCCACTTTATGAGCAAATCACGTTCCTCCTTGGTAGTAAGGTTCAGATCAGCAATAGCAGCCTTGAAGGTTGATCTCCAGGCCCTGTAGCTTTCTGGACAGTCGTCGAACCTTGAGAGGCTTGTGTTAATGAGCTCTCGGCGTATCATATATCTGGCGAAGTCAGTCAAGTCTGATCTCTCACTCTTTGGTGCCAAAGTAACTTGAGGAACCGCTTGGGTGTTAAAGTTCTCTGGTGATGAAGGGTGAGGTTTACCAGGATAAAATGACGTTGCAAGAACGTTTAACTTGGTGTAGTCTCTGGCTTCTGCTGGCTGTGGCTTGAGCTGCGGCTTGACACTGGGTTTCGCCTTGCTGGCAGACTGAGTTGATGTGATTTGCTGCGTAAATGTTCTTGTGTTGTGGACTGGAAGAGGCTCAGGCATTTGGAGCCGAGAGGCCTCTGCGTTGAGAGTCAGAACAGTGTTGGGAGGAGGTACAGGAGATGACTGTGTATTGTTGCAAATGTTATGCTGTAAAACATATTCCGCTAGTGCGTTCGACTGGGTCTTCCAGTTCTGCTGGGATAGGGCAGTCTGCATTAGTACTTTGTCCCATTGCTTCTTTGAGGACCTTCAGCCTCGCTACGGCACCTGCTTCCTCCTTTTCCATTTGCAGAATCTTGATTTGGGATTCCGTCTCTGCTTCTAACTCTGCTTGGCGGGCTTTGCTGTGAGCTTCTAACTCTGCTTGGCGGGCTTTGCTGCGAGCTTCTAACTCTGCTTGTTTTTTAGCAAAGGAGCTTTGCACTTTCTTTGACTCCGCTTCAGCGCGGGCCTCTATTAGCTTGTCGCTTACGTTGAATGTCTGGAGCGAGAGGATCTGGAAGAATGTGCAGTGTGCTTGGTTGATGTGGATCTGTGCGATCTGGTCTCTTGCAGTTGAGCAATGCGGAATTCTGCCCTTTCTTTGGCAACTTGCACTAGGAGGTCTCTTGTTGGTTTAGTGCATCAGTCTTGGTCAGTTCTGCTGAAAAGTCTTCCATATTAGAGTCCTGCAAGAAGTCTGTGTATTTTTCTGACAGCCTCTGGTAACGTTTATATGCAGCAGACAGACGATCTATAGAGTCTCTTAATTCAGCTGGGTGATTGTTAAAGTGTGGTAAAACTGACATGCATTGTGACGTTCTGTCCACAGGTCAGACAGATTGCTGGAGAGCTCATCTCTAGTGCATTCATAGTTTTCTGAGTTCTGTGTCAGTTTTATTGTGCGTTTGGGTTTTACACTCTGTTCGGCAAACCTCTGCAGAATCTGCTCCTTGTACATCTGCCGGTTCAGGGACATGATGAATCTGCGTCGGTTCAGCCATAATAGAGTGCACAGAACCTTGTCTGGACATTTTATACGTTTTTGCAAAAATAGTACTGTCTCTTTAAGAAGATGAACGGCAGCTTAGACAGGCAGGTAACACAGTTAAATGCAGAGAAACCGTTTTTAATATTCAGTGAGATGCAGTATAAGTGAGATGCAGTAAGCTTGTGCGATCATGTGCTTCCCCAAGATGGCTGATGGCACTGAGCTTGATTGCAGATTAAACACACACACATGTGCTTCCATAAAATGGCCGATGGCACTGAGCTTGATTGCAGATTAAGCACACACATATATAGTAGCAGGCTGTAGGATTCTACACATCTTTTGACTATAGGATTCTACTCATCTTTTGACTATTCTGACTCCGATCGTTGTAAAGCGATTTATCCCTTGCAGAGACCTCTATACCTGGCCTGTATAAGTAGATGCAATCACCGAGGACAATCCTTATCAGATAGCTGAACTCACCAGAACACCGTTTATTTCCACGACTTGCTTTATTCATACATCAGGTTACAGCAGATCACAGGATACAGCAGATAATGGAATGAGATGTTCTTTGCGGTCAAAAGATGATACTGTCCTAACTTGCAAATGAATAGGCATGTGCTGCTAGATATCTACACCATGCTACAGCTCTTACAAGAAAGAAGGGTGGAACTAAACACACACAGGAAGTGCATCATCATAAAGCGAGGGAAGAAAAAGAAGGAAAGCATGTACAATACAGAAAGACCACTAGGTGGCAGCATAAGGCAGCATAAGGATATCTATACAATATAAATCCCATCTAAATGAATAACTGTAACAGCACAGGTGGTGTTCTTGCAGGAAACGCATATTCGCAGTGATACGTCCGTTCGTTTATATTCTTGTTATTATCCTCACTGTTTCTATAGTAACTTCTCCAATTCTAAATCACGAGGTGTGGCCACTCTAATAGCGGCACATGTGCCTTTTACGTGCCAGGCGCAATGCTCTGACCCGGGGGGTCGTTATCTGTTTCTAAAAGGCCTCTTGGGGTCTATGCAAGTTACCCTGGCCAATTGCTACCTCCCTAACATTAAGCAATGTACGTTCTTAGACAAAATCTTGTCGAAACTGGAAAACTTTGCAGAAGGCATGTTGATATGCGGAGGTGATTTTAATGTTTCACCTGATGCCCCAGGAGAGGCGTCTCCTTCACCGGCTTCGGTCCCTTCGTCTAAAAGACGGAGATTCCACCAAATACTACATAAGGCCCGTTTGGTTGATTGTTGGAGGGCAATGCACCCGCTTGGACGGGATTTTAGTTATTACTCAGCTGCAGCTAGAGTGTACTCTCGCCTAGATCTATTCCTGTTACGTCACCTTGACCTAGGTTACGTCAAATCGGTTAGTATTGGCAATATTTCATGGTCAGATCATGCCCCTGTGTCCATGACCCTCTCCTTACCATCTCTGCCCCATAAATCCTTCCAATGGCGTCTGAATGGTACGATACTAGCTGACATTGTGGAGAGGGAACGCATTTCTGAGGCTAGCAAACAATATTTTGTAGACAATGATACAGAAGATGTGAAGGCCACGGTCTTGTGGGAGGCCCACAAATGTGTTTATGGGGAACCCTTATTCAAATTGGTGCTCGACGTAAACGGGAAAAGACAGCTAAAATCCAAGCCTTACTTGCTGAAATCCAGGTAGCCGAGGAGCTACACAAGGCTACTGAATCAGTTGAACATTACACGACACTTGTGGCGTTGAGAGCTGACTTGCGACAGCTCTTACACCAGCAGGCCAGTCGCTCACTTTTGCTTACAAAACACTAATTTTATGTACATGGAAATAGGTGTGGTAAGCTGTTGGCTAGGGCTCAACGCCAGAAATATCAAGCTACTTATATCCCCAAACTGAAGTCTCCCACGGGTCGCCTTCTATCCTTGAACATGGAGATTACTGACCAATTTGTAAAATACTATCAGTCGCTATATTCCCTACGCCCTGATAAGCCTTCCACTCATCTCATAGCTGAGTATTTGGATAAGTCCTTGCAGGCAACGCTAACGGAGACGGAAGCTGAAGCTTTGGATGCCCCTTTTAACTTGAGTGAGCTTGCGGCGGCCTTGAAGGCAACCCCCACTGGAAAGAGTCCGGGCCTGGACGGATTTTCTATAACCTATTATAAAAATTTTTACCCCTCTTAGGTCCCCACTTACTCCATTCTCTGAATGCCCTAGAAGATAAAAAAGGCTTCCCAAAATCGGCACTTGAGGCAACGATAGCCCTCATCCTGAAACCCGGGAAGGATCCTATGCTGTGCCAAAACTACCGCCCGATCTCGCTAATTAACAATGATATTAAATTAATGGCAAAGATGTTGGCTATGCGCTTGAGCCCCTTTTTACCCTCCCTGATCCATCCTGATCAGGTAGGATTCGTCTATCAGAGGGGAGCACGTGATAATACCTACCGGGCTATGAATTTGATTCATAGAGCGCACACAGCGCACTTGCCGATGGTCCTTCTCTCTGTCAATGCTGAAAAGGCGTTCGACAGAGTGGATTGGACCTTCCTGATGGCTGTCCTGGAGAAGTTTGGCCTAGGTCCGAGATGGCTGACCTGGATTTCAGCATTATATAATAATCCAACGGCGGTCCTCAGAATTAATGGGGTGCTTTCTACACCGATAGAGATCTCCAACGGTACACGCCAGGGTTGTCCCCTATCCCCGCTCTTATTCATCATGGTTCTGGAACCGTTCCTACAACGGATTAGGGATAATGATAATATTCAGGGCGTAACTTTACCTTTCCACCATTATAAAATTTCTGCATTTGCAGATGACCTACTCCTTACCTTACTAAACCCAGTCAGCTCTACTGAGGCCTTTTTGCAAGAGGTAGAGAAATATGCTGGAGTGTCGAACTTCAAAATTAATACAGATAAGTGCGAAATGATGGGGGTGGGCATAACATCACTTACTAAGGAGGCGCTGCAATGCCTGGCCCCGTTTTCTTGGCCTACTAAGGCTATCCAATACCTAGGTATACAGCTCCCGTCGGATTTGTCATCTTTGTTTGACCTTAATTATGTTCCTCTACTTAACCGGGTATCTCGAGACCTTAAAGACTGGCACAAACCTCAGTTCTCTTGGTTCGGATGTATTAATATTTAAAAAATGACAGTTCTGCCAAAATTTTTGTATTTCTTTCAGACTTTACCTATTGCCCTACCACTATCCTTTTTTTAGTTCTCTGAAAACCATCTTTCTGAAATTTATATGGAGGGATAATAGACCGCGGATCTCATAAGATGTCCTCCTCCGCCCTAAATCGGGAGGGGGCCTGGGCCTACCACATCTCGAACTTTATTATGACGCAGCATTAATGACGAGACTTAGCGACTGGTCGATGTCACCCCCTCATAAACTGTGGGTACATTTAGAACAGCTTTTTTTCAAGGCTCCTATAGTCTCGGCCCCATGGCAAACTGTACCCATAGAAACATTCGTCCCCATTCCGCACCCAACAATTAGCCCGACGTTAAAGAGATGGCGTAAACACCGCACACTTTTGGGTTTATCTCCCTTGCCTTCTTTGCTGACTCCGATTACCCATAACCCAGACTTTCTCCCAGGTAAAGCCCTGTCCTTTCTTGGATTGGACTACGATGGCCCGTATGTCCCTCTTAAGGCCTGTATTGGATCGGAAGGTCTGATCTCTTTCAATGATCTGCTGGGAGACCACTTGAGCACGCCATTATGGAAATATAACTATCTGCAATTGCAACACTTTATTACTACACAGATACTTAGGGCTGACGTTACTGTACCTACGGCTCTGACTACTTTTGAGACAATATGTATTTCAGACCCACCACCTCCGCATCTACTCTCATATATGTATTCTCTTTTATCGACAGCTCGGTTTAAAACTCTACCTTCCTACACAACAAAATGGTCATCTGAACTCCCTCAACCATTGACTCCTGAGGAGTGGTCGACGGCATTTCAGGTGACGTTTCGCTCCTCCAGGGCTCTCACTGTACAGGAAACTAATTACAAGTTGATTTCTAGATGGTACTTGACTCCAACTCATCTACACGCTATATATCCAGCGGTCTCTCCTGATTGTTGGAGATGTCAAGGGCATAGGGGTACGTTTCTACACATTTGGTGGGACTGTCCTATCATACAATCGTTTTGGGAGGTGGTTTGGACGTATATTAAAGAGGTAACGACTTTAGACTTGCCATTTCATCCTAAAGTGGCCTTGCTACATGTCATCCCCTTGTCCATAGATAAATATGTGTGAAATCAGTGTCGGTACACTTACTTAACGCAGCGAGAGCATTAATCCCAAAATACTGGAAACAACTGTCACCCCCACACGATCTTTGATTGGATTGATAGAGTAGAATACGTCAGGGAACTGGAAGAACTACATTACACTCTCGAACAAAACTTTGACACATATTTTAGGACATGGTACTGGTGGATGGAATTCAGATCCAAACATAGGCGAACGGCTCGGAACTCATCGACACAGGTTCAGATTCAGGAGCCCGCCATATCGGTTCCAGAGTTTTCTGTGCAGCATGACACCCAGATGTGATATCTCCACAATTATAATAAGTTCGAACAGTGAAAATGACGGTATAAGACTAGCATTAGTGATAGACTTTTCTTATAATTGTTTATCTTTTTTCTTTTTATTTTCCTTTTTAATTTTATGCATTTTTATATGTGTTATATGTGTGGTTTGTTAATTTTTTAAGTTATGGGAAAAATGGTTTGGTGATACTTTTTTGATTGTTTATTCAACCTCAAATATTTGCATTTGATACTCTATATTTTAAGCTCCTATATGACATATATGTCACTGCTCTGAACATCATTTTGCGAATTTTGTCACCACTAATTGTTGTTTTTATTATGCTACAAAACTTAATAAAAATTATATTACGTAAAAAGAATTACTCATAATGTTTCATGATTCCAAACCAGCAGGTCATCCTGGTATTACTAAGACTCTTACCAGTATCTCCAGACAGTTCTGGTGGCCCACCATGCAACAGGACGTACGTCTGTTTGTTTTGGCTTGTCAAGTCTGTGCCAGAAGCAAAACCAGTAAAACCTTGCTTGTCGGTTTATTGCTGCCTTTACCCATTCCTAATAGGCCTTGATCTCCTCTATCCATCGATTTTATTGTGGACTTGCCGAGGTCCAAGGGTCATACTGTGGTTCTGACAGTTGTAGACCGCTTCTCCAAAATGGCTCATTTTGTTCCTTTACCTAAGCTTCCTACAGCCAAAGAACTGGCGGTTGTCTTTGCTAGAGAGATTGTACGAATACATGGGGTCCCGTCTGAAATAGTCTCTGACAGAGGAGCTCAGTTCGTCTCTCGTTTCTGGAGGTATTTCTGTGCGGAGATGGGGGTGCGATTGGCCTTCTCTTCAGCATATCATCCACAAACCAATGGGGCAGCAGAGAGGGCAAATCAGGGTCTCGAGCAGTACATACGTTGCTTTACCACACAACAACAAGACAATTGGTCGGAGTTGTTGCCCTGGGCCGAGTATGCACGTAATAACGCCGTTAACGAGACCACTGGCCACTCTCCTTTTTCTGCTATCTATGGTTTTTTCCCTCCGACTCTACCGCTTCAGTTTGCTGAACAGTCCATCCAGGCTCTCGATGAACATCTCACACAACTACAAGACATTTGGAGACAGATTCGTGAAAACATGGAGCGCAATGTTGCTGTCCAGAAACGCAAGGCTGACAGGCATAGGTTACAGGCTCCTTCCTACAACGTGGGGGATAGAGTTTGGTTGTCCATTAGGAATGTGAAGTTGCGGGTGCCTTCTATGAAAATGGCACCTCGGTTTATCGGTCCATACAAGATCATTCGCCACGTTAACCCTGTGGCTTATGCTCTTGCCCTTCCTAGACATTTTCGCTTGCACAACGTCTTCCACACCTCCCTACTGAAGCCTTTGTTGTGTAACAGGTACATGCGGGTCGTTCCTCCTCCTGTTCTGGTTTATGGTGAAGCAGAGTATGAGGTTAGGAAAGTTCTGGATTCTAGGCTCTTCAGGGGTGCTCTGCAGTACTTGGTCGATTGGGTGGGTTATGGTCCGGAGGACCGGTCCTGGATTCCTGCTTCCAAGATGTCTGCCTCTAGGTTGGTCAGGGCGTTCCATGCCTCGCACCCCGATCGCCCCAGTGGTCGTCCTGCCACTTGTCCTGTTGGTCATCCGGTGGCCTCCTGTGGAGGGGGGGTACTGTAACATTGGGGGCTTCCAGCCCCTCCGGTGTGCTTGGCGGCAGCATGTCTGATGCTGCTCGCTTGCCAGCGCCCGGTTTAAATAATGACAGGCAGGGAGGTGGCTGCATGAGGCGCGGCTTGAGAGAGGTCCGTGTCACCAGACCACGCCCCCCTCATCAGAGGAGTCCAGGTCTTTTAGAAACCAATTGTTCCTTCTAAGCAGTGCCAGATCGTGGTTATCCATACCTGAGCTCCCTGTACTTGTTTTCTCTCGTGATTGAACTTGTTATTGACCTCTGCTTGTTTTCTGACTATTCTGCCTTCTGTTGTCCTAGACTATTTCCTTGTACTACGCTCCTGCACTGATATCGACCCGGCTATTCCCTTTGACCATTCTATACTCTGTATTCCTGATTCTGGCTCGTCTGACTACCCCCGTGTTGCTGACCTGGTTTTGTATTACGACATTGTCTTTGATTAACCCTTTCTGTCTAGCTAGTATATATACAGTATACCTGGCCAATTGTAAGGACCAGACAGTTAGGGATTCTTTTACGGCTACCCTGTTGGTAGCTTTTGGGCTCTGTGGAGTGTTGGGCTTTAAGGACTGCATGGTGGGATCCGGAAACCGTGACAGTAACAGTCAGTATCACCGAGAAACATAAGCTGATTTGTACTAGCAATAAGAGTTTTGCACATAGTTCAGCATGTAAATCATACCACATTGAAGGTCAGGTGCTCCATGGGCTGATGATGTGACATCATTGTGTAAGTACACAGTGACATTGCCAAAACCCTTAACCCCAGCAATATTGATTAGGATAAACATATGGTTTAACAGAGCAACAAAACCAAGATAAAAACTCACAAAAAGCTCTGTGAGACCTATACAAATAATAAACAATAGTGACATTTTTTTTATCTAATGTATTGATATTGGTAACAGACCACATTACCATTATACGTGTAACGAAAAAGAACTCTAAATAATCCTCAATAAAACTAGAATGTTACAAGGCCGTAACTCTCCCGAGAGCTAGGCCCCTCATCTTATTCCCCCTTGATACCTAACGAATGCCTAATTGTAAACCTTGCAGAATTTACATGATAATTTCTTGTTTGACCTGTCTGATCCTTGCTACCCTTTACTCCTTTGTAACTGTGCATTGTTAGATGTTACTATGCTTTTGAATTCAACAAAAAAAATCACCCTGTATATACTATATACGTTGTATAAACAATATTTTTTTAACGTAATTAAATATAGTATGTGAGGAGCTAAAGTGTGTTTGAAAAAGCCCAAAATGTATTCAAAATACAGTCAATATGCCAATACAGTGGACAGCAAAAGTCTACACACCCATGTTAGGGCTGCGCTCAGATGAGCGCACTGATTGCTGAGAAAAAAAGCTGTATACTTTTGACTGACGCTGAGTGTGCTGACTAGAGCAGCCTGAGAATAGTCAGTAATTTTATGAGATAGCATTATAGGAATGGGAAACTGCCCCATTATGGGAAATGTCTTCGGGAATTGTAGTTTTATGACATGTGATCAGATCTATGTGTCTAATTGGTGCTGAGAAGCTTGGCATGCTGGCAGGAAGAAGGGTGTGTACTTCAGGAAGTAATTCCAGGAGAAGCTGCAGCATGCTCTCTCTCCACATGGGAGTGAAATTACCCTTTTTTCACACCGTATAAAAGAACAGAATATAAATGATCCAGATGAATCTTTTCAATGACTGTAAGTTTTGATTATGAATGCCTTATATGCATTTCATAGGAGTTGAAGCTGTCTGTTTCTACAAAAGCCACCGTGGGGACAGAACACTGAGAAAAAGAAACAAAAAAAGCTGTATGTGGAGGGACGTCCAGTTCGTGGTAATGTCACTTTTGCACCATATTTTCTCCACTTGAAGATGACTGTCTTCACTGTGTTCCATGGGATATCTAATCATTGGAAATTCTTTTGTACCTTCTCCAGACTGAAAACGTTTAACAATGAGATCCCTCTGATGCTTTGGAAGCTTCTCTGCGGACCATGGCATTTGCTGTAGGATGCAACTAAGAAAATGTCAGGAAAGACTTACTAGAACAGCTGAACTTTATTTGGGGTTAATCAAAGGCACTTTAAATGATGGCAGGTGTGTACGGACTCCTATTTAACATGATTGTGAATGTGATTGCTTAATTCTGAACATCCATAGTTACAGTATAAGACGGTGTGCACACTTATACAAGGGTATTATTTTAGTTTCTTATTTTTCTTCCCTCCACCTAAAAGATTTCAGTCTGATTCCCAATTGAGTTGTACAGTTTATAGGTCACATTAAAAGGTGGAAAAAGTTCTGAAATGATTTATCTTTGTCTAATTTTTTACATCACAGAAACCTAAAACTTTAACAGCAGACTTTTGCTATCCACTGTATGTCTTCTCCATTCTGTATGGAGAATCTAAAAAGCATTCATATAATATTACCCATTTTTTTTCTACGTTGCGTTGCTTATTGCATTATCAAAATATATTCCATTTGACAAGACTCAAAAATAAATGCAGATTAATAAAATCATAAGAAATACACAAAGTATAATATTGGGAAATAAATATGTTTCGTGCAGGACATTATCTAAGAAGCTCTAAATTTTTGCAGGATTTCAAAGCACTACATAATCCTATGTATTCACAAATCGTGTCTCATTTCCTAACAGTGAAGTAAGGAAATGACACAGCAATTGCAAGGAAGGTTTACGTGGGAGTATTTAAACATTTTCATTACAAAGCATCTTACAGCATGACAAGTCATCACTTATTTTCAGGATGTCCTTTCATCATTCATGTTTGACTAATACACTAGCATCTCTACAAATATATTTAGCTTTTAAAAGGATGATGCAATGTGAAGAATATATCTTTACTTTTCACTGCAATTTTTTTATATCCACTGCTAATTTACATCATAGTGTCTTAGTTCACTTGCCTTTTTATGACGATTTGTTATATGAAAGTTGTATAGCAACTTACTTGCCACTTCTATTATCCCATTGTCTGCCTACACCACTCTGGCCGAAATTCAACATCAGCTGGTAAGAGGAACCTGCTAAAAGCAAACAACAGCACAAGACAATAACCCTTAGTAGTTCCCTATTAGTGGCTGGATCATGAGTGAGCCGCTAATATAGCCGTTTGACTCCTTATAGAAAGGAGACACACACAGATACAAGAGTCCATAGTACTTCATGCAGATTTATACTGCCCTGCGAGAGCTTTCACCAAGGGTGATACAAATATTCAACGGAAAGACATAGGAAACTTTCTTCCTAGGTTTCTTCTGCATTTGGCCAGAAGAGGCGTTGGATGATGCCTTCCTCTGCAAAAGCAAATCACTTAACACTATGGTCAGCCAGTATTCTTTTTTTAATTAATGAACGGCCGTGGACTATCATTATTCTTGTGCTGCTGGCAAGTTAACAATACATTTGCTTCACAGATAGGCTTTCCAGGACGGTCTGACTAGGTCCTACATGAGATAGCGGCCAAAGAATTCTGTAGAAATCACCTATTATTGCTTTGACATAGATAATAGGTTCGGAGATTGGGTAGACCTAGAGAAAATCCCAAAAGGCAATTTCCTCATCTAGCTCAGAATTTCCATCAATCTGAGACACCACCCCAGCCTGCATCGGAACCTACGCAACTGCACTGTACAAAGCTGTCTGAGAAAGAGAAGTCTCTTAGACAGCATGAGAGGCTGTGCCTATATTGGCGCAAGAAGGGTCATTTGCAACTAAACTGTACTGTGAAGCAAGGAAATCCTTACAACAAAGGTTCTGGAGGGGATCAGCCTTCAGTTTCATGACACTTGACCCCTTATTCTGCCTCTTTTAGACTAGTTCTGTCTGACTCTTTTTATGTTGGAAGACTACATCTATACAGGTACACACCTTCATCAATTCAGGACACAGGTAACTACATGGATATGATTTTTTGCCACTAACCATAACATTAGTCTATTTCTTAAAGTAACACCCTTGGCTGTAGAGGCCAAGGTAGATAGTAGACTTCTTACTGTCTGACAAAAACCTATGAGACTTCTACCTTCTGGATTTCTGTTGGTGTTTTACATCCTGAATTCCTGGTCTGGTAAAAACTCTCATCACCTTCTTGTTCATCTTTAGTTTTTGGACATTTTTGACTTGTGAACACAATACATGCATGAACTGGGTTATGGGAGAGATAGAATCATGGAGTGCTTTATGGCAAGCTGATTGATTGCAAACTGCCTTACCTATACATACTATTAATGTTCCTACTGCTTTACCTGTTGGTATCTATACCACCTCAGTAGTTAGACTTTAAGGAGATGTTTCTATTTAGTAATGGGCACACCATTACACATTTTTATTATATATCACACAATAAATTGATACATATACAGGGCGACCCAAGGCCCGATTGCTTGTAAGAACCTACATTAGTAATCATAATGCATATCCATCAAAGTAAATCATCCATAGCAGCTATCTTGACAAAGTACCGCACCTTGACAAAATCTTAGCACAGTAACATTAGGGTCCTCCTGAGGGTATCTGCACACTATTACTGTTTCTTCTTATTTTATGATTAGGTTTAGGGTTACCATTTTCTAAACTACTTTTAATAATCGAAATAGATCTGATTACAGTTTGAATCTGGATGAGTATAATCAGATCTGTTCAGATAATGTTATGTGTATGAACTCCAAAAACTCAAGTTTTTACAGTTTCCAAATATTAGTTTTATGTCACAACTAACATTTAAACCAGCTTGACAAAACCACTTAAAGAACTGTCCAGACTAGATAAACAAAAATCTGTCTCTGATCCTTGCATTCTCACATTAAATATTAATCCTAACTCTGATGCCTACTCCCAAACCATAATATACTTTATATTCCTTATCCTGGATCTTTCACCCAACCCCACTATCTAATGATATCCTCAAATAATGAAACCAAACCCTAATGTCTAAACTAAACTGTAATTGTAAACCAAACTTAAGTTCCAAAAGTAATCATACATATATATATATATATTTATATAGTTTATTATTGCAGAAGCCATTTGCACATCACAGCAATTTAAAGAACTGCATATACAGTATATATAATCATAATTAGTATATACTTATTTTAATCCTAATATCTCATTCATTTCTCATACTAATTCACTATAGAATCATCATTTACACAAAACACCTAATTATAACCTCATCCCTATACCTAAACTTATAACCTTGCCAAAACAATATTATGCCTCTTTCAAATTAAACATATAGAAATAAATCCTGAACCTAAACGTAAAACTAAACCTAAATCCATTCGATAATTCCCTGTTCTTAACTCTAGCCTTAAAATTTGAGATGGTTGTGCTGATCACACTGGTCAGTCCACTTCAAACTTCTTTGAAGGAAATTGATTTGCATGGCATCAAACAATCACTTTCAACAGCTGAGTGCATACTGAATTGCAGAGTGTACACAGTACAAAGACTGCCTGCAGCAGTGCTCAGGATACTAGATTATCTGTTTGTTAGTACAGGTTGTTCTTTGCTGTGAAAGATATATCACCCTTGAGATTTCTTACATAAATCTGGTACATAGTACTATGTAGCTAAAGTCTCTTTACCCACAAATGGGCTTGCCAGAGATTTAGCACAGTTGCTGTGAGAAGTTTATTAAGATTTAAAGGTTGTCTGAACTGGGTCTCCACACTTTTTTTTCGTTTTCTAAAGTTGCTTGTCATCTTGTACCTTTAAGGGCTCAGGACCTTTGGTGCCACACATATTCGAGCTAGAAAAACAATAAAATAATAATCATAAACACTTCTGTCAGGATGTATATTCAATAAGCAATTTATACGAGATATAAGCTATAATATTTCTCAGAAATCGATCTCCTGAGTTTGTTTCCACATGTGCATTTTGTTTACAAAAATATAACCACAACCAAACTAGATAAATATATATATATTTATTATGTATGCAAATTGATTTATTCTCAGGGGGCGGACTGACCCATCAGGCACTAGGGGCACTGCCCGAGGGGTCGTAGGGCCCAGTTTTCGCCGGCACAGTGGTCCCCCTATTTTCCATCAGCTCCGGAGACCGGAGCTGTGATCGTGTCACGGTGTCAGTGAGTGCGGCGGCGCTGCAGCATGCCTGCCTTTTCCACGTCCTAAACAGGAACAGGCACGCTGCAGTCATTGGCGCCGCCCCCTCCAGTGATGATGCTCAGAGCACTCAACACCAGCGGCAGAAGTACAACGACGAGTCAAGTGGAGCCAGCCCGCCGCCTGCCTCCATAGAAGATTCTACAGTCAATAGCGCATGGTGGGTGAGTTGACTAATTAAATGCTGGGGGGGACTTGAGATATAATTAATTGGAGAATTAAATGCTGGGGGGACTTGGGGTATTATTAATTGGAGAATTAAATGCTGGAGGTTACAAAAAACAAATTAAATGCTGGGGGTTATAAAAAACAAATTAAATACTGGGGGTTATAAAAAACAAATTAAATGCTGGGGTATTATAAAAAACTAATTGCTGGGGGGTTAAAAAAACAAATGCTGGGAGGTTATAAAAAACAAATTAAATGCTGGGGGGTTATAAAATGATAAATGCTGGGGGTATTATAAAAAACAAATTAAATGCTGGGTATTATAAAAAACTAATTGCTGAGGGGTTAAAAAAACAAATGCTGGGAGGTTATAAAAAACAAATTAAATGCTGGGGGGTTTTAAAATGATAAATGCTGGGGGTATTATAAAAAAAAAATTAAATGCTGGGTATCTAAAAAAACTAATTGCTGGGGGGTTAAAAAAACAAATGCTGGGAGGTTATAAAAAACAAATTAAATGCTGGGGGGTTATAAAATTATAAATGCTGGGGGTATTATAAAAAACAAATTAAATGCTGGGGGTAATAAGATGGCAAATGTTATGCTGGGGGTGGTTGAATAAATCTGTATGTTACTGTGCGTTTTATTGCTGTGGAGCTCTGTGATACGCTCATACACACCGCACGTTACTGTATCACAGAGCTAAACCGCAATAAAACTCACATTAATGTGTGGTGGGTATGAGTGAGTTTTATTGCTGTGGAGATCTGCGATACGCTCATACACACTGCACATTTCTGAGTTTTATTACTGTGCATCTCTGATACTCATACACATCGGCCATTACTATGAGATATATTGCTGTGGATTCTGTGCCTTCTCATACATACCAGCCATTGTTGGGAGTTATATTGCTGTGGATCCTGTGCATGCTCATAGGCACTGCCTATTACCGTGAGAGTTTGTTAGTTTGGATTCTGTGTAGGCTTATATGCACTGCCCATAAATCTCAGTCTATATCCATTGCAATATACACACCATATATAATAATATATATATATATATTATATATATAATATATATATAATATATATATATATTATATATATATATATATATATAAAAATACACGAGAGGGGCAGCACTCAACCTTAACTACACTTTCAGTGCAGGTGCATCTTGAGACAACATGATATACAACAAAACAAGAGGGAGGCACACCATTGGTGTGCTCTCCTTCTTGTTTGTTATATATATATATATATATCTACATTAATTCCAATTAAATTGCTTTCATACTTTACCTGTTTAATCTGAATTCAAGCCTTTCTGCAACTTCATATGAGATCAGTGGATGTAATGTTAAATGGAGAGTATGTGACAAATTGTAAGAATCTTATAAAATATTATAAGTTTCTTTGTGTCGGAGTCTCTTTGAGCCCCTCAAGCATGGCTTTTGGGATGGGTGAGAGAGCGATGAGTGAGAATACATCAGAGGAAGAATTGAAATTGAAATGAAACTGAACTGAGTATGCTCTCCGTGACTACACAGATATAGGGTCTTTTTACATCACTTATCACGTGCTTCTAATTAGCATATAATGATAGTCAATGAAGCCTGTCAAACTCATAACATAACACTAGATGGCAGTGTTGATTTAAAAATAAATAGCAAGATTTAATTTTATTTTCCTCTATCATAGATCATAAGTCAATCTACTCTTATCTAGTTAAACAAAGACCGTTTCAATGTCTCTCCAGACTTCTGTCAAATTTAAATTTAAGATCCTTCTCTATCCTACTAATTTCAAGGTTTCTTCTCAGTTACTTCTCAGTTAACATATAGGAATCTCTACTTTTAAACTAAAATAGTTCTACATCTTTTACTTATTATTCTACTTCAGCAAATATACCAACATAACACTACTACAATATATATTGGAGCATTTATTCTATTACTACTAATAGATATATATATTGGATACATATAAATAGATCTACTTGTGCATAGCTATATATATTTTTGCATAGATATATTTTAAACCTTAACCCCTTAACGCCACAGGGCGTTCCATGCCGTCCTGCATTTGGCGGGCTTTAACGCCGCAGGACGGCATGGAACGTCCTCGGCGTTAGGAGCCCAGCCGGCGGTAATACTTACCTCCCCGGCGGCTCCCACGCAGATCTGGCTTCGGTGAAGCCTGATCTGCGTCTTTTCTAGCCTCCCGGTGCACTGACGTCATCGCGCTGGCGCGATGACGTCAGTTTCAGGCGCCCCCCGCCGGAGCATGGGGAAGCGCCTGGAGGGGAGGAGAGGGATCCTTCGGATCCCTCTATCTCCCCATCGCCGGGGGCTACAAGGCTGTGGCCAGCATCGCTGGAATGGTCACAGCCTGACCTTTCCAGCGATGTATGGGGGTTAACCCATGAGTTGCCAGGTCGCGACCGGGCACTATTTGTGCCCGATCGCGGCCTATTTCCGGTGGGGCCGCCATCTTGGATGGCAGCCCCCACCTCTGGGTCCCCCCCGTGTCAACTGACTCATCGCGCCATGCGCGATGATGTCAGTTAACTGGGGAAGCCCCTAGCTGCAAAGGGATTTCCTATGGAAATCCCATGCAGGAGATAGGGGGGTTCTTTGAACCCCTTTATCTCCTGATCCGTGGCAGCTAGGGGGTCATGCCTGATATCGATGGAAAGGTCTGAGCATGGCCTTTCCAACGATATCAAACATGACAATGAAAAAAGTAAAATAAAAGTGTAAAAAATAAAAAAAACAATTAATTAATTAAAAAATAAAAACGTGCTTTTTTTTTTTGATGCAGCATTATTGTTCACATTTCAATTATAATGTGAACAATGATGCTTCACCAATGATTTTTGGGGGGGGTTTCGCTAAATCACGTAATTTCCCCCCCCCCCCAAACCAAAAAAAAATGGGTTCCCAAGTCTGCCCATAGAATATAACCGCAGAGGATGGATAATAAAATGTGAAAAAAAACACTTTACACACTGTGGATGATTGAAGTTTTATTGAAAATTCAATTTTTTTTACATTTTTTGTTATAGCATTCTGGCAGGACATGACTTTTATATATAATTATGATATATTATTAAATCTGCCGAGTCTGCCGGAAAGAACGATATAATTTGTCTGGGTGGTATATAATACGTGAAAAACCGCGAACATGATGAGCAAAAACTTCAGCAAACTTCACTTCCGAAAGAGCGCCAAAGTCGTAAAATTACTCCCGTCCTTAAGGGGTTAAAAAAAAACATATTTTATTCAAGAACTTAAATCAAACAGACAGCTATAAATTTACCTTTGACACGTCTTTGCACTTATCTATACATATATCCAATAGGAACACTTTATGGCGTCTTTATGTCTGACACAATAGTTTTCCTCTAATGAGTTTAAACTTTGTATAAAACCTTTCTTCTTGGAAAAAAAATATTTTATAAAGAATGGATTATATGAAATAGGATCCATTTTGTTTTTACTATGAAAATACCTGACACTACCGAGATAAAGATATCTCGGGCTTCAAAGGCACCATCCGGTGCCCCGATATAGAGATATCTCGATCTGCTGATCTGCAGCCCGAAAGCAAATGATATTTGTTTGCTGTAAACAAGTTTCATTTGCTTTTGAGCTGCAGAAGATGCCCCCAAAATGTTAGCCCTGTGGGCATAATGCCAAATTGCTAAAACTGTAAAATTGGCTGAAGATGCCCTGACATCGGACATTCAGCAGCTGATGCGGGAGAAAAAAAAAATCGACCTGCAGCTCACACCTCTGTAACTCAATTTGGCAGTAGATAGCACCATCTACTAACCAAATAGGGTATTTACAGTGACTATTTAATACTGTATGTTGTTAGGTGCAAAGTCATGTCTCACCCGTCACAACCCCATGGACAACATTCCTCCAGGCCTTCCTGTCCTGTACCATCTTCAGGAGTCCGTTTAAGCTCACACCTACTGCCTCAGTGACTCCATACAGCCACCTCATTCTCTGTCGTCCCCTTCTTTTGCCCTCAATCTTTCCCAACATTAGGCTCTTCTCCAGTGAGTCCTTCCTTCTCATTAGGTGACCAAAGTATATGTGTTTCATCTTCAGGATATGGCCTTCTAAAAGAGCAGTCAGGGTTAATTTCCCCTAGGACAGACCAGTTTGATTGCCTTGCAGTACAAGGGACTCGCAGGAGTCTTCTCCGGCACCACAGTTCAAAGGCCTCAATTCTTTGGCGCTCAGCCTTTCTTATGGTCCAACTTTCACAACCATACATTGCAACTGGGAGAACCATTGCCTTGACTACACGCACTTTTGTTAGCAGTGTGATGTCTCTGCTTTTTAGTATGCTGACTAGATTTGCCATAGCCCCCCCCCCCAGGAGCAAACATCTTTTAATACCGTATATTTAATTTTAAATGATTTCTCCGAAAAACCACTGGTTTCTGAAAATGTTTTTTTGGAAAATCACTTGGTAGTGAAGGGATTAATAACTCACACTGTATTGTGTTGTACACTGTAGCCTAGGAATTTGCATATACAAGTTATAATCGAGCTATGTAAGTGCTTGTGGGTACCGAAGAACTTGAGGAAACTAGTAAGAAATTAGAAAAAGGTGGAAATAACAAAGATGATGTACTTGGAGCGTTTAGCAGTTGGATAAGAGCCAGAAGGTGTGATCACACATGTTATTGACACCGACACTCCCGAAAGAAAAAAAAAGAAAATCTTTGGTCAAGCTTGCTAGCAGAGCTGCGATAGGTAAACATTTGTCAGTGATAATTGTTCTTTTAAACTCAGAGGTACAACTCAGAAAGAATGGACAAGGCTTATTGTGAATTAGGGTATTATGGAAAGTGGTTCCCGAGGAAGAACATGGAACCAGAAGAGTTAGATACAAAGCCAGTCTCGGGGTATTATTTTAAGCAAAATGTATGATACAGGGAAATACAATGTAACAAAGGAATCCACTGATCATGAGTCACACAATGGGGTTTTATTATTAAAGAGTCACAAAGCCGTTAAAGCTAGTGTACACATAGCTGTTTAAATGTCTGGGCTCTTTTACAACGGTTTAAAATTTGTTAAGGTAAAGGTTATTAGCCACAAAGAAAATAGTTGTGTAATTGGGATCTCTGCCAAGTAGATTAATTACGATCTAGAAGCAAAAAAAAAAAGAAATTGGCCAGTTGCTAAAGCACTATGTGGAAAATACGCATATTAAAATAAATTAATTGTTTAAAATAAAATTTCTAAATAAAAGAAATAAAGAAGCAACCATTTTACTGGGCTCTCTGTCAATGGATTTACTTCTTAAGTGTGCCATGGAGTAGGGCCAGGGAGAATTTTTTGATGGTTTATGTTTTCATAAAAGACCATTTATAAATAATATTGCTCAGATATGAAAAGTTTTTGCAGCTATCTCACCAATTTTGTTTTGCTGCTGCATTTAAGCTCTGTTTTTCTTCACCACAAAAATTGTAACAAAGGGTTCTGGCTTAGCTTCAGAGGCAAACTTGCAAAGATTTTATCTAACCTTTGGTGATAAGTGAGTGTTTTGAACAGAAGGACAACTGGTCCATTATCATGCATATATGTAATCATGAAACTGACAGGTGTGTACCTTTGAGCGCAGTGGAAATAAAGTAGAGGACATGGATATTGTTCCAACCTCCTTAATAAAGTGAAGGGGGCTGCTATTTTTTGAGAAAGTATTTTACCAGGAAGGATACATTGAGATTTCTCTCATTTTCAAGTATGTCCTGGGTGGAAAGTATGTACCGTTAGGTCTTAGGTGTAGCTCTTGTACCCGTGTTTCCACGGTTATAGAGCAGTGATGTTACCTCTACTCCACCCAGCCGGTGCTATTGTTCAATCACTAAGCAGATAGTTTCAATGTAATTTGTCAAAATAAATTGAAAATATATGTGTATATTAAAAAGTTTTTTTGCCTTCTTGACAATGCCAAGTAAGTTTACAATGCAATTTATTACAGACCTGCAGCCTCAAGTATACAGGCTGTAAGAAACACTGGCTGATATAATTTTTTAAGGAGCAGTGGAACAATTTCAAAACAAGACTCGGAGGCAAATATCCCTATTATACTGACTTCTCTTTCTTGATTCCCTACCTGACAGATGGCACGGGCGACGAGCGTTAGCTCGCCTTTTCTTTTTGAATTTAACATTTATTGAAGTTCACAGTATAATACAAAACATTGAAAGGGTAGAAACAGAGTATCCGCCATAGTATCGTGGTAGGTACAAGCAAATTGTGTCAGGTATAACTGATTGACTACCAGGTTCACCAGTTGCAACTAAAATAGGGCATCCATGGTGAAATATGAGAAGTGGGGAAGAAAGGAAAAAAGGAGGTGGGTCTCACCACACCCCAAATAAATCTCACAAAACCACTCAGTGTATAGATAAGAGGAGAGAGAACACTAAAATGTTTTTTTGGATTGTAGGACTGGAAGGTGATAGAAAGACGACAATATAGAAGGTAAAAGAAAGCCAGACAGTAACGAATAATGTGAACAGTAATGAGAGCAAGGAAAGCAAGGTAAGCAACAAGGGAAGCCCCCTCCCCCAATTGTAGAGCACCTATCCACATCTTTTCTTTTATCTCTGTTTAAACTCTTGTGTTTTTTCCAGATGCTCTATTGGTTTTGAACCATAGGCCTTTAGTGAGGCGGTGTGCCTCCTCTTTGCAGTTATTTTCGCCTGAGAAATGGCATAGTCCAAATCCTTTCATGGTGTCTGATTCTAGTTCAGGTCAGATTCCTCCAAATAGCCCTCCCTCTCATGTCATGGCTAGGGATGAGCTGTTCGGTTCGATCAGTTCGGAGTTCGACTCTAACATCGGCAGTTCGAAGTTCGCGAACTTCGAACATTTTGGTGTGTTCGGTTCGAGTTCGAAAAAAATAATAATTTTGAAAAGAGTATAAAAAATGCTTTAAAAATACAAAAAAAAATCTAGAAATAAAGAATTCTTTACTGCAGAATATTATAAGCAACGGTTTATCAGATATATTCTCACCTCTAAATGACCTGTGCTTACAGCAGGGCCCTCAAATGGCGTAAACAACAGGTGTTAATTAGTGTTTGGAAAGAACATCTGCTTCTAATTAGTCTGGTCTCATGAATTTGATACATTGCCTGCAGACTGAGAGTGGCTCCTGCACATGTATGAACTCTGTATGCTTCTGAATTCTAAGAAGTGTTCATTTTTACTACATGATCCTCTGATATGCTGTTTAACCCCTTAAGGACCAGGGCTCTGTAAAGCCAATCATTAACTCGGCAGATTCATAATATGTTATTATATGTATACGTCATGTCCTGTCTATATATTATAACAAAATATGCAATAAAATATGAATTTTCAATAATTTACAACGCGTAAAGTGTTTTTTTTCACATTTTAACATGCGAGCAATTGCGGTTATATTTTGTATGTGGTGCGCTTGTTAAAATAATTAGAAATGGGGTCTCGTTACATTTTTTGGGGGGAAAATTATGCGATTTTTAACAAACGCACCGCATACAAAAATCGTTAGTGCTGCATCATTGTTCACGTTATAATTGAAATGGGAACAATATTGCTGCATTAACAAACCCAAAAAATGTTCAGGTTTGGTATCGTTGGAAAGGCCATGCTCTGGCCGATCCAACAGTACCAAACATTTACCCTTAGCTGCCACGGATCTGGAGATAGGGGGTTCAATGAACCCCCTATCTCCACCATTGGTGGCAGTTAGGGGTTAACTCCAGGACTAGCGTTCATCGTGCTATGCTATGCAGGATGACGCCAGTCATCAGGGAGCATTCCCGGAAGCTTGGACGTCGGCCAGTTCCGGGAGAGGATCACGATTTGGTGCTTTTCGGCGTCGAATCGTGATCCGGCACCCAAGGGGTTTAAGGCAGGCACGGTTTGGAAGGGCAGGCTGTGCCCTTCCAAACCGTGCCTGCCTTCAGCCGCAGGACCCCGGCGATTGGGAGGGAGAGAGGTCCGAAGGACCACCCCCCCTCCCTTTCAGACACCACCTCCGCATACGCGGGGGGCACCTGAATTAGATGTCATCGCCGCGATGACATCTAATGGTGCTGGCGGCAGTCCCGGGTGCTGGGCTGACCGAGGATGTCAACCCGCACCGGGGGGCACAGCGATCGGCCGGAATCCGGCCGATCGCTGGCCGCAAAGGGAGGACGCGCTCAGCAGCAGTACCTGTGGGTGGACGCGCTGAGCGCGTCCTCCGCAGCGACAGGGTTAAGGGTGGCTAGGTGTCGTGTGTGGGTCTCTGATGGCGATGTTTCTATACATCCTACAAATCCGCCACTTCACGGGCAGGTTATGGGGACCTCCTAGGCACGATATTTGAAGGAATTTTTTGTTTTTATTTTTAACCCTTATTTTATGGAAAACTCACTGTTCCTTTAAAAATTTCTTTTTTTAAACTTTTTGTCCTTGTTTCCTGTCCCCCAGGGCACTACCCGGACCCCCATACACCTTTTATGGCAAATATCTTGCATATATGCCCTCTTGCAGGGCACTCTAAAAACCGAACTTTTGAGTCCCATTGACTTGCATTGAGTTTGGTTCGAGTTCGAACTCGAACTTTTGAAATTGTTCGAGTTCGAATGCGAACCGAACACGGGGGTGTTCGGCTCATCCCTAGTCATGGCCCAATTTTCTAAAGAGTAATTTCTCCCCCTATTGGTCCCTTTGTTTCAGGGCTCTATAGTGTCTCTTCACAAAGCACTGAAATAAGGGTGCAGTTTCAGTGCTTTCCATTTCACCGAAAATATGTTGAATTCACTATTTAGCGAATGGTCACCGTATTTCCACTAAATTGGAGCCGACAAAACCGTTATCGGACAACAGCGAAAACCACCGATTTGCACTGATAACCATCGAATTGGTGTAGGCGAATTCCACCAAACTGAAAGAAAAAAAAAAAGTCTCCTATTCTCTTAATAGGAGATACAATAAGTATGATTTAGGGCTGTGGAAATGTAACGATTAATTAATTGATTAATTGATTAAATTTATTTTGATCAGGGGGGCCCATCAGCTCCGGTATCGGACTCTAGGAGGCCGAATCTGGAGCCAATTTCCAGGCTAAACCTCTATTACCAAGACTTAGCCCAACCTCAGTCCTCCGAAAGGAAACCTATTGAGCAATACATGGATTTGTGGTTTTCCTGCCCATTGAACACGGCAACAAAATGCAAATGCTGACCCGAGTGCTTGTGCTCTAAAACCAGGTAATTGCAAAAGATCATAAAATGGCTCACAAAAATAGGGCATTATCCACTAAATGGTGCAAACTGTGCTAATGTGGTTGAATTTTAAATGACATGCAGAGAAGGAGGAATAAGCTGGGACGTCTTGGTAGAAGAATGTGTCTTAATTTATGGAGTCAATGCCAACAGCAGCAATGTTTCAGCCCCACAGACGTTTTTCAAGCTGATTAAGCTGACAAGAGCTTGATAAAAGCCCAGTGGGGCTGAAATGTTGCTGCTATTGACTCCATCAGTTAAAATGCACATTCTTGGACAATCGCTGGCTCATTCCTCTTTTTCTACAAGTTCTGGGGGGGGACACTCTACCAATTTTGGCTATTAGCTGGTGACCCAAAATGAACAAATATAAGTCCCAAGCGTTTGGGTGAACAATAAATAAACACAAAAAGCAAGGTAAATAAGCAAAGTACTGGTGATAGCTAGCTAAAAGGTACAACTGATGGTTGCATGTTCAAAGGAGTGCCAGGAACAGAGGGCCTCAGGATCTTAGCAATATCTCCTGGGGAAATAGCAAGGTCCAATGAAGGACAGTCTGTGAGTCCATGGGCTCTGTACTTAGGCCTTGACATTCTGTCACGTTCATGGTGCAGGGGTGCAGGTAGAACCCAAGTTTGAGGTCACAAAAGCCAGCAGGTTCTGGTTAAAACAAACAGGAAGGTTTATTTACAAGGATCATGTATAGCAACATAAAACAGAAAGGGCAAAGGAAACAAAATAAACCAAGTGGGGTAGGATAATCATACAGGTCTCAGGTCTAGCTATGAGAAAGGTGTCAAAGGATCTGAGGCTAGAGGCGGCTCCCCTAAATAGGAAGCCCACAGGTTAACCTATTAGTGCCTGAGGTTTCCCTGACAGAGAGTTGGTCTTTTTGTAGTCACGAGTCTCCACTATCAGCGATGACATTGATCGTGTTGGTTTAGAGGTGGTAGCCTGTTAGGTGGCAGCAGCCACTCCAGCAGTTGGTTTTACTTTTGTGCTGTTTTAGTGCTAAACAAATACAATTTTACATTGTGAAGTGAACTAAAATGGGAGTGTTGTATTATAATGTAAAGAAGAAAGTAGGCCCGAAGCCTCAAAGCGCCCCAAACAGCTCCCAAATGGAGCAGGAAGGTCCAGGTCAAGCGAGCTGGCAGGCTCTCACCCTCTAGCATGTACTCCTTAATCGGCAGCGAGTCACAGAAGGCCCCGTTTGTTCTTTTCATGTGCAGCAAAAAGTCTTTATTTACTTTTTAGAATTTTGTTAGGAATTTTTCAGGATTTTTTCAGCGAAATTGTTTATTCTGATTTAATTTTTATTCTGTAACAGACCTTTTTATTATTATTCATAGTACCTTATATATTATTTCAAGGCTTTATTATGCACTAGTTTTTTTAAAACACCTTTTAAAAGTTGCGTTTTTGGGAGTGGTTTTTACCCCTGCTCGGCAGCTGGCTGCCGTTTGTCGGATGCGTTCGTCGGGTTATCCGATCAATTTGGCGGTTTTCCGGTGGGTTATCAGATCGATTTGTGTTTTTTTTTGGATGCGTTCGGCAGGTCAATTCGGTACACTTCCCTGAATGCTGAATTCACCAAAGAATCAGCGAACTGAACTCACCATAGTGCGTCGAACGAAAGAGCACCGAAATGTCAATGGACGACCCTTTCACTGGTTTCACCCAACAAACACAGCCTCTCTTCGGCAATATTACATTTATGGTGCTAAAACGAGGACAGGTTTCTCCCTAGCATCCTTGTTTTAGCACCATATTACAGGACAGGCGCTAATTCAGCAGCCTGCACTGTAAGGAAGCACGGCTGGCAGATCCAGAGAGGGGGCACAGGGGTATTTGCCCCCCTTCTTGAGCTGCTGTGTCATTAAAAGGTCATACAGGGGACTTTTGCACATTTGAATACCTGTATCTCCAGTTCTACACATCCTACATAGACCATCGGGGTGTCATTAGAAAGGCCACATTTTTTCAACAGTATCAATGTACAATGTACAAACTAAAAATAAAATGCAAGAGAAACAAAGTGTAGATTTTCTCAAATTGTTTAAAATTGTATAGGTCCTTAAAAAAATGCAGGATGATAAGTGAAATGGCTCTGAAGCAAAGGGGTTAACCTCTATGTATCAAACCTTTGGAGTTCACTTGACAAGGCTATTTCTTAGATATACTCAAAATATATAAATCTCTATAGTGTGTACAATGGATGTCCAAGCCTGTGTGTGTATATATATATGGCTCTGTATATTTATGTGTCTTGTGAGTGTGTGTCTGTATACAGCTGTGTATGAGTGTGTGCCTAGGTGCGTATCTCCCAAATGTTCCCGTTTTTGAGGGAGAGTCCCTATTTTGGTCCCAAATTCCCCTTTCCCTCTTTTTTTCTAATGGTCCTCCTTTTAGGCACTCCTCAATACAGGCCCGGATTAAGATCTTTATGGGCCTGGAGCTGAATATTTTGGTGTGCTTTTTTTGTAATTTTGTGAAATGAAAACAAATTTCTGGTTATTTAATAATGCAGATACGGGTATATCTAACCAGGCAGTTACTGTGTGATTAATTTTTCATTCAGATTTCAATCATTTAAAGAGTGTAATTTTTTTTCCCATTTTATCATCCAAACCTATGTGGTTATATATTCTATAGGGCATTCTTTTTAAAAAAAAATGTGAAATGGGAACCTGTTACTTTATCTTTCGGAGAAAATATACAATTTTAACCCAAAAATGGAAAAAAAAATTTAGCCGGGTTATTCAAAGAGCTCCGAACTGTGGCCGAAAGATAAACGAACGCTGATGTTGGCGAATTGCCTGCACATACGGTGCCTGTTCGTGGGCAGTGAAATCCCCATAGTGCAGCAATGCTTCATCTATTTAGAGAACAAAAGCCAGCAGTGAAAAGTTGCTCTGCTGTTCTGTGGTTTCATTTGACAGGTTTATTCAGGCGATTCCCATAGGTTTCAATGTTAAAAATATTCCCGTTTTAATTCAATATCTAATAAACCGTTGATTATAATATTCTAGTAAAAAAGTCTCTTTATTTATAGATTTTTTTTTAGGCATTTTTCTGGATTTGTTTGCGAAATTATATTTTCCTTTTTTTTTTTTTAACCCTTTCACTGCTGAGCCATTTCACCCCTGTGTGCTGAGCTCAGTTTTACCGCTTTTGCTCATCATGTTTAAACGTGATTTGAAGCCACTTTTATTATTGCACAACCCAGACATATTCTATATCGTTCTTTCCGGCAGACTCCGCAGATTCATAATATATCATTATCATATGTCTACGTTATGCCCTGCCTGTATATTATAACAAAAAATGCAATAAAATTAGAATGTTTAATCATCTACAACGTGTAAAGTGTTTTTTTTCACATTTTATCATGCGAGTTTTTGCGTTTATATTTTCTATGGGCTGCGCTTGTTATAAAAATTAGAAATGGGGACCGTTACATTTTTGTTGGGGGGAATTACGTGATTTTTAGCAACGCACCCCATAGAAAAAAATGCTAACAATGCAGGCAGCTTTTTAAGCGCCTGCATTGTAATTCCATGCTAAAACGGGGGCGGTAGGGAGAAAACTGCAGGAGCCTGGAGATTGTAATGTGGCCCTGTGTGAGAATATCTGGAGAATGAAAAATTCTAGGTCAAAATAGCCAATTTGGAAAGTGAGATGAAAGGGAGAATTTTTCTGGTTTTCACGCTTTCTGAATAACCCTGTTTGTGCTCTTATAAACGCTCTGGAAACCAGACCAGAGGAAGAAATAACACTGGAATATGCTAAGGGAAAATTAATTGATGAATACAACAGAAAGAAGGAAAATATGCATAGTGAAAAGAATGAAAAAACAGAAGTAGCTCTAAAGGTGAATGAAAACACAAAACAAAACAGAGAAACCAAAGTGTGTTTTCGCTGCAAAAAGGACTGTCATTTACAACAAAATTCCTCCATCTGGAAAGCAGAGCAGTGAAGGAGAGAGCCATTCGCAAGAGAAAGAGCTAAAGCAGCCACACAGGAAATCACAAATACATCATGGAGTGCAAGCTTTAAAGTGACTCAGAATACTACCCCACATGGATGGTACATTGACTCAGGAGCAACAAATCACATGAGAAGTGATGAGACCTTCTTCACAGAAATTGATTTTAATACAAAAGACAACGTCTTCCTAGCAAATGGGAAAAGTATTACATCAGAAGGTAATGGTCAAGGGTTTCTGAACTGCATCACACCATCAGGAGGTAAGCGAAGCATCCTTGTAAAGAATGTTTTGTATGTTCCGATGTCTAGAAGGAAGCCTCCTATCAGTGAAAAACCTTGCTAACAAAGGATTGACAGTACAATTCCGAGGTAATGAATGCACAATTCGAAATAGAAAAATCCTAGCAAAGGGAAGGTTGAATGAACATCTATAGAAACTCGTCACTGAAAGTGTTCAAGTCAAAACAGTTACTCATAATCCATATAACAAGTGCATCCATCTCTGGCACAGACGATTGGGGCATCGAAACCCAAAAGCCATAAAGGAACTGTGACAGACCGACGGGCACACCGACTGTGTGCCTCCGTCAAACGCTTTCTCCAAGCTGCACCCCAAAATCCAGCTTTAGCAGCCCCCAAACCTTCCCTCTACAAAGCTCCAGGCACAACCAGAGCGGCTGAGAAGCAAAAGCAAACTGCCCGTTTATTTGAAAAAAACAACAACAAAAAAACACAGGGAAAAAAACAGTTGGGACCCCCCCTCCCTTCCAGAATACACTACAGGTGTGTCACAATAATATTTAACCCCTGCAGCCTTGGTCTGTCACAATTCTCCCCCCCTGTTCCACAGTCCGGTAGACCCAGCTAGATCCACACAGGTCAGCCTAGGGGAACCACTAGCTGCTTTTTGGGTACTGGGTGCTTTCCCGTACCTTCCATAAACCTATACAGCAGGTCCCCCTCCCACTCCACCCTATCGCCCCTAAACCCCCAGGGTCAGTCCCAGCTCGCTCCCGATATTTGGGCAGGGAAGGATCATTAAGGATGTCTTGGGCAAATTGGGCGTGGGGAACCCAGGGAAAGGTAGGCAGGGACAGGTCGGTCTCAATTTTGTCAGGGTTTACCTGGTTCCCGTCATCGAGTGCCAGTTCTGCCTCTCTTGCCTGCTGTCTGGTGGCTACTGGGTAAACCTCTGGAGCACCGCCAGCCTGGAAGGAGGAGGAGAGGTTACCCAAATCATTGCCTAACAGCACATCTGCTGGTAGGTCTCGTATAATGCCAACTTCCAACTCTCGGGCATCGGATCTCCAGTCTAGGTAGACCTGGGCTGCAGGAATCTTCAATATTCTTCCGCTGGCCACACGCACGGCAATCGCCCGACCGGTATGGTCCCGACTCGCCACCATTTTGGGCTGGATCAAAGTGATGGTGGCCCCGCTGTCTCGGAGCCCTTGGGCGTTCCAGCCGTTCACTCTGACGGATTGCCTCCTCTTCCCATTGGGACATTTTCACTGCCGATGGAGGCTGTATGCAGTGAACCGCTGATCGGGAGGAACCGGACGGAGCTCGGTTCCAGAGTGAGGTGTTCTGGTTCCAGGGACAGTGTTGTCGCATGTGTCCCAGCTGATTACATCTGTAACATCTCGGCCCCTCCTGACGAGCTATGGGTGCAGGGGTCGGTTGAGTCGACGGGTAGCTGGCAGAGGAACAACTCACCGGCACAGCAGGGAGGGTGACTGGGACCGGAGTGGCTCGCTGAATAGGGCGAATCTCTGGCCGATTTGTCTGTCTGGCACCAATGTACTGGTCTGCCAGAACCACTGCTTCGTCTACTGTAAGAGGCTTCCTATCCTTCACCCAGTCCCTGGTCTCGACAGGCAGCTGATCGTAGAGCTGTTCAAGGAGGATCAGCTGGGCAGCCTCTGCGAGGGTGTGGACCTGGCAGCCTGTGAACCAGGCATCTACCGCTCGGGACATCTGGTGCGCCAGTTCTGTGTAGGCTGGTTCTCCTTTTTCTGCAGACTGCATCTTCAGTCGATGGGACTCGGGGGATGATATCATAGCGGGTCAGAATTCTTTCCTTGACCCGCTCGTAGTTCCTGCGTTCATCTGCTGGTACAGTCTCAAAGGCGTCCAGTGCCTGACCGGATAGTTTGCTCACCAGGAGCGTCACCCAGTCCTCCTCCTCCACTCCCTGCAGGTCGCACTGTGCCTGGTATCTGTTGATCTCCTCCTGACTGTCCTGGAAGGTACGAAATGCTGCAAACGGCAGTTTCTTTGGTTTCTGTACCTCAGCCACTGGTCTCTCTCCACCCGCTCTTCGAATCTCTGCCAGATGCACCTGGGTAGCTTCCGACACAATCTGTGTTATCATTTCTGCCGATGGAGCCATGGGGTAAGGCTAGGGTCAGACGAACGCATTTTTCACGTGCGTTTAGCCGCACGAAATCACGGCCGTGCTAGCAGCAAATGACGTCCAATGCCGGGGAACATACGACGAACGGCCGCACGAAAGTTCGTCCGTGCAACGCAAGTGGCCAA
The DNA here is from genome assembly GCA_009667805.1 of Leptobrachium leishanense. Taxonomy (NCBI): domain Eukaryota; kingdom Metazoa; phylum Chordata; class Amphibia; order Anura; family Megophryidae; genus Leptobrachium; species Leptobrachium leishanense. Next base: position 150,717,770 of record CM019067.1, on the reverse strand, counting down.
CGAACGCATTTTTTTGAGAACGTCAAACCGCTACTACTGACGTACAGAGTGCGCTGCGGCCGCATAGCAGCGTGTGTGTGTGATTAGGAGAAGTCAGACGCTGCTAATGTCCGACTAACATAACGTCCAGACACAAAAAGTGTTTTATTGATGATCCGTACAAAATCACGGACGAAACGGCGCATCGTATGACCGCTATCGCGTATTCCGGGAAAAAATATGTACGTTCGTTCGAACGCACTTTTTCACGGGCAACGTGAAAAATGCGTTCGTCTGACCCTAGCCTAAAGGGCAAGCCACCACTGGATCTCCCTCTGAAGGTCGGTCGGCTGCACCCCTCCTGCTGCAGGCTCACTCGCCCTCTCTCTTGCACGGTCACCCTCCATAAGTTCTGCGATTAGGGTGGCTTTCGACTTTCCGCTGGCAATATGTCCTCGGGACTCCAACAGATCTTTCAAGGTGTCCCGCTTTAGGCCGATGTAACGCTGCTCCATCCGCTGGTGGTTTGGACTGCTCACTGGAGAAAGCAAATCCCACCGCTCGCCACCAAATGTGACCGACCAATGGGCACACCGACTGTGTGCATCTGTCAAACGCTTTCTCCAAGCTGGACTCATAATCCATATAACAAGTGCATCCATCTCTGGCACAGACGATTGGGGCATCGAAACCCAAAAGCCATAAAGGAACTGTGACAGACCGACGGGCACACCGACTGTGTGCCTCCGTCAAACGCTTTCTCCAAGCTGCACCCCAAAATCCAGCTTTAGCAGCCCCCAAACCTTCCCTCTACAAAGCTCCAGGCACAACCAGAGCGGCTGAGAAGCAAAAGCTTTTTGGAAAAAAAAAAAAAACACGGAAAAAAACAGTTGGGACCCCCCCTCCCTTCCAGAATACACTACAGGTGTGTCACAATAATATTTAACCCCTGCAGCCTTAGTCTGTCACAGGAACTTTCTAAGAGAGGTTTATCAGAAGACATGATAATGTTACCTTGTCAAGAGCTAATGAAGTGCACTGTCTAAAGGGATCCACATCATTGTATCAGGAGGGATTCATGACACAGAGTGGCAGCAGGCAGGCAAACGGTCTGTTGATTTGATGACCTAACTGGTAACATTTGAACACCGAGAGGCTCAGCAAATCTAGATTTAGTTTGACCAAGGGTAATTTTGGAAAGAGGATTTGATGTAAGCAAAGCGGCAGCAGATACGCAGATGATCTGTTGATTTGGTGACCTAACAGGCAACATAGCAACACCTGAGAGGCCCTGCAAATCACACACAAAAAAATTTACACTGGGAAATTTTTAGAAATTCAGTCTGTTTCAAAGCTGAGCGGTGGATAACCCCAACTTTGGCAGAATCAATTTTAGGAATTCCATCTGGTTCCATGAGCAATAGCAAGAGCATCGAGCACTGAGGGTATTGTATGTTACCAGTAATGGAAAATACACACTTGCTCTACACTGTAGGTGGGGAACAAGAGAGGGGTTCCTGGGCTGCGATGGGCAGGCCCCACATCTCTCTTCTCATCCCAGAAGGTCAAGGGATCATCACTATAGGTGTAAGGGGGTTGCCCAAGGTAACCTTGTCCATCTTTGCAGCATTACTCTCAGGGCCGGATTTATAATTAGGCAGAGTAGGCATGTGCCTACTAGTGATGAGCCGAACACCCCCGTGTTCGGTTCGCATTCGAACTCGAACAATTTCAAAAGTTCGAGTTCGAACACGATTCGAACTCAAAGCAAGTCAATGGGACACGAAAGTTCGATTTTTAGAGTGCCCTCCAAGAGGGCATATATGCAAGATATTTGCCATAAAAGGTGTATAGGGGTCCGGGTAGTGCCCTGTGGGACAGGAAACAAGGACAAAAAGTTTTAAAAAAATCATTTTTAAAGGAACAGTGAGTTTTCCATGAAATAAAGGTCAAGAATAAAAACGAAAAATTCCTTCAAATATCGTGCCTAGGAGGTCCCCATAACCTGCCCGTGAAGTGGCGGATTTGTAGGATGTATAGAAACATTTAAAAACAAAAAAATGACATTTCAAATGACGGTAAATGGTTTTCCTTTAATCTATTCATAAACAACTGCTTGGGGCGGCAGCCTGTATGAAAAGAGGAGACATTTTAGGACACGCAGAACAAGTTTAGTGATTTTGTTTGGCTAAATTATTGTGAAACATATGCAGGCTTTGGATGAAAGTAACAATAGGTGCTTTAAAATTGGGCCTTTAGTGTCGGCAACAGTGCCGTCACACCGTAACCCATCTGTGGTATTGTGGAAGAGTGCAGGGTTGGACCCTTCGGTCAAATATTAAAATTATATGAATCTGGTACAGGAATCAGTGCACCCAAATATTGTGCCTTTGGTGGCAGCAAGTGCCTTCACACCCTAACCCCTCTGTGGTATTGTGGAAGAGGGCAGCGGTGGACCCTGCGGTCCAATATTAAAATGCTATGAATCTGGTACAGGCGTCAGTGGCAGTGCACCCAAATACTGTGCCTTTGGTGGCAGCAAGTGCCTTCACACCGTAACCCCTCTGAGGTATTGTGGAAGAGTGCAGTGGTGGAGGTTTTGGTAATGCAGAAGAGATCCCCGATCTATTCAGTTACATCAGCAGCTATAACAAAACCGGGTCAGCAATGTTTAGGCACTTGTACTGCGCTACTGTATATGGTGAGAATCGGCGCGCACCAGTAGCAACAGGAAGCAAACAGAACAGGCAGGGAATACACAGAGAGAATAGTCAAATGGCAGGCAAAGTCGACAACAGATTGGGTCCTCAGAACAAGCAAGGTCAGTAACAAGTATACAAACTGATTCGGTAAGCTAGCGATGCGGGAATAAAGGCTGAGACACACTGAGCGTGTAGCGACGCACAGCACAGCGAAGCGAAGAGAAGCAAACATTTTGCAGGCTTGACTTCACTCCGTGCCGCTTCCCAGCGTGTCTACACTGCATTACGTTTGCTTCTCACCGCACTGGACATGAATCCACTAACTAAATTAAAATGTACACACAAAACCATTTTATTTTCACAAAGCACATGTTATATAGGCAAAAAAGTTTCTACTCAATAAAATACATCAAAAATTACTGTTAATTTAATAGGAATAGTATAAAAATATAAAAAAAAAGGTAACCCCTGATCATATATATTATAGGGACACGGCGCGCTGTGTATAGAGTAGGGATGCATTGATACCACACACAGACACACACGTATATATCAACACGCAGACCTATATATATGTATATATCAACACGCAGATATATATATGCACCCACCACAGACCTCAGACCATATATACACATACGCACATGGGGGGTGGCATGTGGACAATCTCAACTAAATGCACGCCCCCCATTTGGCTGATCCCTCCATAAGAAATGTTGAACCCGACAGAGCAGAGAATATATATATTATTCTCTGCTCTATCGGGTTCAACATTTCTTCTGGAGGGATCAGCCAAATGGGGAGGGGGGCAATTAGTTGCCAAAATGTGTCTGTAATACAAGTCTGGATATATATATTTATAAGAATATAGATATATATCATATATATATATATATATATATATATATATATATATCATACCTGCCCTTATCTTCCCCTATAAATTTGCTAAAAATATACACACAAAAAAAAAAAAAACACTGCCTGAGACCCTGCGCAGCCCACATGCCACCCCCTCTACCTGGCTGAATGTATCTAATATATATAATTAAATACATTCAGCAAGTTAGAGAAAGAAAAAAAAGTTTTGTTTTATGTTCCCGTGGACATTTAAAAATGTCCTCGGATTTTATTTCTTTTAGAAATGTGTCACCTTACCTTAGCCTGGTGGTCAGTGGGGGCTCCCTGGATCCTGGTTGTGGGGGGGGGGTCTGCCGTGGCCGCAGGTGCAGTGGCTCCCTCCCTGCGCAGCCTGTCTCTGCCACATGCACCCGGGCGGCTAATCCGCACAGTCGCAGCTCTGTCATCCAGCGGCCGCATGCTCCTCAAGGGGATCCTTGGGAGGCCCCGGCAGGCTGCCCTCTACAGTGCCTGATTAGAGGGCCGTGTCTGCCTGATGTTTAAGTAACAAGAATGTTGCTGTACACTGTACAAACTGTACAGTGACAGAAAAAAAGAAGAGATTAAAAAAAAAATCATCAACTGGAGATGTTTTAACCCCTGGACCTGGGTGAACCTGGCAGAATAGATCAGTTTCAATACCAGCAGTTGAACGCATTCAACAATGGCAGTGGAGATAATGCAGAAAAAGCCACAAATTGCTCTGTTTCTCTGCTAAAACCACACTAGCCAAAGTGAAAGAAAAGCATTATGCCAGTGATATTTAAACCCATAACCCCCTCCCCCATGGTGATGACATGACCCTCCTAGCCTCTATTGGACAACGGTCTGTCACATGATAAAAATTACTGGCTGTAAAGCAAGTCAATCAGGGATTAAAACATCATCTGTTTGGCCACAGACTGAAGACAAATGCAGAACGGTGATTGGCCAAGCACTGTTGCCTTTTTCAAACCAATGAATGCAGTGACTGGTTCAGGCTACGGTCAATCTTTCCAGCTGCGTGAAACGTCATGACAAAACAAATTTGTTATAACGAATCAATCAAAATTGATTCAATATATGCTGTTTCGGATAAATTGATTTGTTATTTCGGACGGATGAGGAACCAGGTGGGCAAGGCTGAGGGTGATGTGGGACACAGCGAGACTGAGGGTGATGTAGCTAAACAGGGACTAGACAAAGCAGGATACTACAAGCAGGGCCGGATTTATAATTGGGCAAAGTAGGCATGTGCCTACAGGCACCTGTCACTAAGGGGTGCCTTGCTCTGTAAAAATAAAAAAATTACAATTTGCAATCATTTAGTCCCCTGTATCTCTGGAGCCCTACAGGCTACAGGGACATGTAAGGTTTTGTTGGAAAGGGCAGATTATGGCATTTCAAATGAACCCAAACATCACCAGGTTTATGTAAAAATATAATAAAGTTTCAATAATTTTTGTTTATATTAAAAGCAGCACTGTTCCCTTTACAATTATCAGTGAACAATGATGCTGTACTAACTCACCTTCTCATTTCCCACAGTGCCAGCAAGTGTGGAGGTGGTGGTAAAAATAATTATTTCATGAACAACCACAGCACTTCAGTGAGGAGAGACAGGGGGCTTTGGAACGCTACAGCTCTGATTATTACACTGCACAAGGTCAAATGAGGTGTTTTTGGAAAGATCAGAGTCTGGCCTTTCTAATGATACCAAACCGGACCATGTAAAATGTAAAACAAAACAAAATAAAATAAAAAAACAACCACACACACACCTGATTTTTGTTCCAAAGCAAGGTTTGATAGCAAAATAAAAATGAAGTTGTAAAAGTCACGTCTTGAAAAGGACCCTACGCTGTGGTTGAATTTTGATGCTCAGAAGTTTGGTTACTCCAGGCCGAAATGGAACATAATTTACCGTAGTCTGGGTTAGAAATTAAGATTAGATTAGACATTCGGGTTAGGTAACCATTTCTGCTTGTTTTAGTGTTAATCTAAGCCCCTTATTTTGCCCCAGACTCTGCCCCTTATTTTGATATGAGCACAGAGAGAAATAGTTTTTCAGTTAATAAAAAAATATGTTATTGTTTCCTCCGAAGCAAAAATTAGAAAAACTGTTTTGGAACTTTTTGGTTGGAACTTTTTGGGTGAGGGGTGCGCTCCAGATCTCTGTGCCTACAGGCTCCTGAGATGTAAATCTGGCCCTGGATACAGGAAAAGCAGAGTGAGAGCTGGAGACAAGGGAACAGTACTAACACCTTGTGAGACTCAATGCTAGAGCATAGAGGGTTGGGAGTGATTTCTTTAAATAGCAAGGCCAGCTCCATAGGTAGCAGGTGAGTAACAGCTAGCAGAGTAGAAACCCCGGAATAGAATGCTGTCCATAAACCTGAGTGGGGGAAGAACCAGCCCGGATTAGGGCAAATGCTTGAACAACTAGACCTCCTGCGGGCTCCAGGGCCAGAAGCATAACAACAGGAGGCAGTATTATCCCTTGTTTTGTTTGACTATTCCATATCTCTTGTTTATTCAGAAGAAAATTCTAATACCTACATTCAATATCTTTATCATTATCTCTTACTTCAGCAGATGACAACACAGCAAGTGTGGAACGAAAGAAATCAAACCATGATATGGTCTGCACTGCTAATTGCACTTCCTTCATCTACTTAATGCCTCCTGGCCTTTTGAAAATTGACCTGACACTCAATCCCAGAGCACTTGCAGCTGTTATATTCAATGTTATTTTGGATTTGTTAATTATTACTTAGCCTTGTCCACTGTGTTTTAAGATGTAAAAGAATTCATTTATTTAGGATCTCTGACTTTTATAGAATAATTATTGCTTTTACATTTGAACAGACGATTTACTGGATAACTACTGTAACATGTTGAATTATGGCAGAACATAATATATGTATAATGTCATTATTTTCCACACGCTACTCCCTACAGATTGATGAAGTCTTGACAGGATAGTTGTAATTCCAATCTTAATTACATTCATTTAGCATTTTAAACGAAGAAATACAAGTAAGAAGTTAAGAAAGAATTTTATTGTGCACATATATTTTGCCTTTGATTGCGGAGGAAAGTTAAGGTACACGAGCTGAATGAGGGTCAGGTGCATTCTATTTGGCTCTCTATGGTGCTCATTGGCACTAAGTAGTTAATTGTTTTTCAAGTCTGTGTTGTATCTGTGTAATGATGTATGTTATTTGTATGTTGTTTCAGTATGTATTAGTTATGTCTTGAGAAAAGTCCAGATGGACTGAAACGTCGACTTGTTCTAATAAATATTTACTCTTTATTATCAAGTCTCCAGAGTGCGCTATTCATCCTCCATGATTCCTTTTATATATATACAGTATATATATCTATACTATAATTGAGTAAGGCTTGGCGTGTCCGTCGCCAAGCCTTACTCTGCGCATGCGCGCGCAACCAGCGGCGGTTGGTTGCGCGCGCATGCAACCGCCGCAGCACGAGCCGGCTGTGCGCTCGCCGCGGCGGTTACAAGATGCACACAGCAGCCGGGTAGAGGCTGCGCTCGCAGCCTCCACCCGGCTGCCGCGCGCATCCAACCCCCGAGCGGCGAAGGGAAACTTCCCTCGCTTCCGCTCTCTGAAGGACCCAAGCCCCGGTCACGTGGGAGTCCCACGTGACCGCGGCTTGGGTCCTTCAACAAGCGGAAGCGGGAAACTTTCCATTCGCCGCTCGGGAAGGTAAGTATAAGGAGCTCATGGGGCGGCTGTCCGAATGCCGATAGAGCATTCGAACAGCCGCCCCATGTCTGGTCTGGGGTCTGAGCTGGGGCATATCCATGAGAGCTTGGGGGGCAATATCCACGAGCTGGGGGCAAAATCCAAAAGCTGGGGGGCAATATCCACGAGCTGGGGGGCAATATCCACGAGCTGGGGCAGTATCCACGAGCTGGGGCAGTATCCACGAGCTGGAGCTGGGGCAGTATCCACGTGCTGGGGCAGTATCCACGAGCTGGGGCGGTATCCACGAGCTGGGGCGGTATCCACGTGCTGGGGCGGTATCCACGTGCTGGGGCAATATCCACGAGCTGGGGCATATATCCACAATAGACTGCCCTCTGGGCAGGCTTTCCACCTTGTATATTATAAAAGGAATCATGGAGGATGAACAGCGCACTCTGGAGACTTGTTAAAATAAATATTTACTCTTTATTATCAAGTCGACATTTCACTCCATCTGGGCTTTTCTCAAGACATAACTAATACATACTGAAACAACATATAAATAACATACATCATTACACAGATACAACACAGACTTGAAAAACAATTAACTACTTAGTGCCAATGAGCACCATAGAGAGCCAAATAGAATGCACCTGACCCTCATTCAACTTGAGTACCTTAACTTTCCTCCGCAATCAAAGGCAAAATATAACATAACCAATAGTATTCTGCTTCCCTAAGCAAAGCTGTGAGGTGTGGATGCTTTAGACTAGCGAAGTCTGTATTTGACCAGTACTCACGATGAAGTTCAGCAGATAGCTTCAACTCAGCAAAACTGACACGTAGAAAGATGAATCCAGTTGAAGAGTTTAATGATCAGACTGAAAATCTTGTTAATGTACAGCTTTGCAGGTAAAAAGTCATTAATTTGTCTAGCAGTGAGAACAGAATGGGTGCTATGTAACCAGGAAGTAACAAACAACAAAACACTGAGCAGAGGGGTGGAAACTAGCTGATACAGAAAAGCTAGGGAAACCCAGAAGGGACAAAATAGCTATGAAATCAATAGCATGTGAGCAGCAAGGCAGATTCAACACAAAACAGAAAAATATAAAATAAATCCTAAAACATGGGGCATGACAAATAGCTTTGTGTTTAAAGTCAGTACTAGAGGTGGGTGCAACTATAAAGGCTTCGGGCACTATTATACTCTTTGCGCAAAAATGTGCGCGTGCGCAAAACGCATTAACGCGAGGGGCAAAACCCTTTGCGCTGAACGTCGTTTTACGATGCGCGTTAACGTCTAACGCGAGTGACCCTGCGTGAACGCAAGTTCGTGCGCGCATCCCATACTTAACATTGTGAGCGCAAATGCATTCTTGCACTGGTACGCGCATGGTATTACAATCAATGCGCAACTTTTTACGAACGACGTTTGCGCGCATAATTTTAATGTCTTTAAAAAGCTGGTGGTAACTGCAAATCTGAACATTCTGTCCAAAACAAAATACAACAGCACGAAAAAACAAAATACAGCAAAGTATAGTTACACATTCTACGCATACCCAAACAATAAAATAGAGAGGTTGTGCGTGTTTTTATTATTGCTGCAGCATATATACTCAGATTGATTTTGGCAGGCGCAAAAACTGAACGGGAGACAATTGTGGTTCTTAATTCTGATTGGCTGAATCACGTGAATAAACAGTCTGCCCACCAATTTCTGCTCGCAACGTTAATGTGCGCACGTTTTTGTGTGTCGTTTTTACGTGTGATATTTTTCGACGGATGAAAAAATGCGCTCGGATCATAATGCCAGCGTTAATTTACGCGCGTTAACGTTTAACGCTGCGTGCAAAAAAAAAATGCGCTGCGCATACGAATTTGCGCGGAGAATGTAATAGAGCCCCTCATCATAGGCGACTCTACAGGGGGGGCAAGGGGGGGCAATTGCCCCCCCTAGGTTATTCCTTGCCCCCCCCATGTGCCCCCCACCAAAAATCAGCATCCAGCTTCCCACACTTCTTCGGACCAACGTATCTCCGTAGCTATGCATCGTATATGAACTAGGTGTCATTTGAAAGGGCAGATTCTGGCCTTTCCAATGATACCCCACATGACCATATTCAGTGTGATGTAAAAGTCATAAAACATCAAATAAAAACGTGCACTTAAACGTAAACATTTTCACAGGGTTGAAATGGCTCAGCAGTGAAATGGTTAATGTTCAGACTATACATTACATTGTGTATTACGTTAGTTTATGCCTTGGTTTAGTTGTATATTAAGGGTTAATGGGCAGGCTTCATCCCTCACAGTATACATTTGTTTTTTCCTTGATTAATGGCATTTTAGGGGTTAATGGGTTGGCTACATGCCTCAGTGTATTCATTTCATGTTTTCCCTTGATTAATGGCATTTTAGGGGTTAAGGGGTAGCTAAATGCCACATTGTTTATTATTTTTATTGCATTTCTCTGGGTTTAAGGCATTTTAGGGGTTATTATGGAAGTTAGAATCTAAAGGGTCTAATGATCTGTAGATCCGCTGCTTTCCGTCACATTTCGGGGAATTTATTTTGCAGAAAATAAGGTGAATTCCCTATTTAGCGAATGGTCACTGTAATTTGCTAAAAGTGGAGTCGCTGAAGCAGTTATCAGACATTCAGCGGAAACTGCCAAATTGCGTCAAATAAAATATTGAATTTAAGTATCAGGTTAGTACAACAAAAAGGCATCATTGCATCACATTACTCTGGGGTTTTGTAATCTTATTTATATATATACTTATTAGGGCACTATTACCTGGTGTGAGCTAACCCTTGCGTCGGCGTGATTTTGCGTTAGCGCCAGGTTAATTCAGTCTAGCGCCTGACCAACAGATCGTTTGCCTCCCGCTACAAATGGGAAAAATCACTTAGCGCGTCGCTATTAGCGATTTGTACTATTAGCGATTTGTACCGCGAGCTTACTGTACTTTCCGCGTCCTATACTTAACACGGGGAGTGCTAGATATCTTTACAGATCACTTGGTGCCAGCACTAAATTTTTGAGGTGCACTAATTGCAACATTTTACCTACTGCTCAGCCCTGGTGCTAACTCCAAAAAACCAGAAAAAACAGTTCCTCGTCCAAAATTAACAGGCAATTGAAAGGAATGCAACACAGGTGTTCTCTTGGCCCCATACACCATAGTAATGGATATGGTCAGCAATGTCGCTGCTGTTGCAGTCGGCTCTATTATAAATGTATCCTTTATCCACATATATCCTAATTCTAATATTCATTCATAGTATGTAAGCAGTTGATTATTAGGGTGACTGTGTGGGCCATGTTTAGGCTAGGGTCAGACTGAGGCAGTGCGATCGCGCGTGCAGCCGCACTTAATCACGGCCGCACTAGCAGCAGATGCCGGGCAATGACGGCCAATATACGAAGTACGGTCGCACAAAAGTCCGGCTGCGCAACGCAAGTGGAAAATGAACGCATTTTTTCGAGAACGTGAAACCGCAGGTACTGACGTACAGAGTGCGCTGCGTCCGCTAGCGGCGTGTGTGCGTGATTAGGAGACGTCAGACGCTGCTAATGTCCGGCCAACATAACGTCCAGACACAAAAAGAGTTTTATTGATGATCCGTACAAAATCACGGACGAAAATGCGCATCGTATGACCACTATCACGTATTCTGTGAAAAAATGCGTCCATTCGTTCGAACGCACTTTTTCACAGACAACATAAAAATGCGTTAGTCTGACCCTAGCCTTAAAGGAACACATGGATAAGTCTTGCCCTGAAACATGTATTGTTTATATGCTGTAGCAGGGAAATTTTTGTCGCTCACCTGGCCTTCCTTTTGGATCTATTAAATGCAGTGTAATGATTCTACATGCTGCTGGGAGGCATTTATCATGCAATGCCCATCAGCCTTAATATATGTGTGCATCAAAACATGGATGATACGGCCACCGTGGAGGATTTTAATAATGCTGGGGTGAGAGGTTATTCACTGGATGTGTTCATATTCAAGCTTGTGAGGGTGGGGGATAGGTATGGAAAAGAAAAAACGTTCTATCCTGTACACAACCGCATTAGCGCTGGTCTCAACTTGGGTCTTAGAGTTTCCCTAGCGTGCGCCAAACGACCTTGTTCATGGACTACTGCAGTCAAGGTGATCTGTTAGTAGGTCGTCAGGCACTAACAGGGTTATTCAGAAAGCGGTGAAAAGCAGGAGAATGACTGGAGAGTGGAAAATTCTAGGTCAAAATAGCTGATTTTTTGACCAAGAATTTTCCATTCTCCAGTCATTCTCCTGCTTTTCACCTCTCTCTGAATAACCCTGTAAGTTTTAGCGACTCGCACTAAATTTTTCCTTTAGTGATGGTGTTTTAGCTCACACCAGGTGATAGGGCCCTTACTTTTATTCAGTGGTATGATTTAGTGGTGAAAATTATTAGTGCCCCCCCCCAGTTTTGACTGCGGTATCTTCTGGGCCCCCCCTAAATATTGTTCCTAGAGTCGCCACTGCCCCTCATGTATAGCATCAATTAAAAGACCAGGGGCCCTATTACAATCTTCACGCAATCATTTGCGCGCGCGCAAAAACACATTAACGCAAGGGGCAAAACCCTTTGTGCAGAACGTCATATTACAAAGTCATCGCAACAAACGCACGTAATCGTCTAACGTGGATGGACCTGTGCGAACCCTTTGCGAGCGTACTGTACTACACGCGTCCTATACTTAACATTGTGAGCGCAAATGCGTTTCTGCGCTGATACGCGGATGGTATTACAATCTATGCACAGTTTTTAACGCACAGCGTTTGCGCGCATAATTTTAATGACTCCTAAAAGCTGGTGTTAATGGCAAATCTGGACGTCCTGGCCGAACCCAAATACACCAGCCCAAAAATAAAAATACAGCAAAGTATAGTTACACATTCTATGCATACCAAACCAATAAAATGGAGAAGTTGTGCGTGTTTTTATTATTGCTGCAGCATATACTGTATACTCAGATTGATTTTGGCAGGAGCAAAAACTTAATGTGAGACAATTCTGATTGGCTGAATCGCATGAAAAAACTGTCCGCAACGTTAATGCGCGCGCGTTTTTGCGAGTCCGTTTTATGCGCGCAATTTTTCGACAGATGAAAAAATGCACGCGGATTGTAATACCAGCGTTAATTTATGCACGTTAACATTTAACGCTTCGCGCACAAATTAACTCGCTGCGCGAGCATTTTTGCGCAAAGATTGTGATAGGGTCCCAGGATTTGCTGGGCCTATCTGGACCTACAAACAAAGAATGCATACTGATACTAACTAGAAATAGTAAATACATGTATTGAGCAAATATATACTATATAACTCCATTTAGCTAATCAGCGCCTAGATAGAAAAGCAGTATACGAATTGATTTCATTCAAGCCAAACGGCCTGATAGTTTCCAGCGTGAAAATCCAAAAGGATTCACGTTTAAGCAGTTCAGTCGCTCTGTCACCTCCCCTAGTTAGGGGGGGGACATGGTCAATTGCCATCACACGGAGTGAGGGCAATGGGTGTTGCGCCTCCGAAAAATGTTGTGCCACTGGTTGGGCACTGTCTTGGCCTGCCAGGGCTGCCCTAATGGATGAACGTGGTTTGCAAGGCGTTCACGAAGGCCATTGATGGTTTTACCTACATAGGCTAATCCACATGGGCATAAACTTTAATATACCACATACGGCGTAGTGCATGTGATGTGTTTCCTAATCCGGTGGCACAGTTTCTCTGTGTCCTCCGTAACAACTCTTAAAGAATCCAGGGACACTCAGATTACACATCCAAACACTATAGGTGTTAGGTGAGGGGGAGAAGAGATGTGTTAAGAGGGGACGTGGTGAGGGGGAGAGGAGGAGGAGTGGTGAGGGGGAGAGAAGGTGTGACAGGGACAGGAGTCCCTAGGGGGACAGTAGCGGAAACAAGAAGAGGAGGACTGAGGGGGAGAAGAGGCGTGCGAGTCAGGAGAGTAAGGGTGCCAGGTCAGGCCCATCCAGCCAAGGGATACAGCAGGAAGACAGTGTGCCATCACACTCCTGGACACAGGAGTCCCAGGGCACCTCAAGAGGATGGATCTGGGAAGAGAGGTAAACTCTGGAGGAGAAGGAGGCACTGATAGAGACCTATATGCAGAGGACACACTGACTGGATGTCATGTCCTTGTCTGGGCACCTGCGAATCCGCCCATGGAGTGAGATCCGGAGTGCGGTCTGTGCGCTGGAGAGGAACTAGAGCCTACAGTCCATTAAGTACTGGTACCAGGATTGTAAGAGGCTAGAGGGAGTTGAATGCCAAGATGGCAAGGGAACGGCAGGATTTCAGCAGGACTTGAGGTGTCCTCCCAAGGTAGAAAGAGTGGAATGAGATACTGAAGACAAAGATATCAGCTGTGAGTGTGCAAGGAATTGAGGGAAGAGTGGACTGCATAGCCAGGCCATCAAACCTCGACCGTGAGTAATGCTGTCTCTGAGATTGTTCAATATGATTGTTTTCAAACTCCTAGATCATGTTTTGTGCAAACTTGCATATCCAAATGTTTTGGACTACATCTCCCATGGTGGGGAGGCACGCAATCAATCCATAGTGCGTCAAGGGACATGTAGTCCAAAAACATCTGAATGCGCCAACTTGCACAGAAATAATCTAGCTATAATGTGAAATAGGACTTCCAACGCCCTCCAGCTCACTCTTGCTCTTGAAATAAGACTTCTACCTCCCTCTTGCCTTTTACTAGGCTTTTGATTGTGTAAATTTACGTCTTAGCATTGCTGCTTTTTTAATTGTTGTTTCTTAATTGCTGCTTTATAATTGATAGATTTTTAACCACTGCTTTCCATCATCAGGCCTTTTAATGTGGTGTTCATCCTTATGCTGGAGGGTTCTTCTGCCTATTTTGTTCCTTATGCTGGGGAGGTTCTTCTGCATGTTTTGTTCCTTATGATGGGGGGAGGGTGTTCTTACGCTGGGAATCTACATTTCTCATGTTACTGGTGTTAACATGCTAGTATTCTCAATACCTAAAGTCAGTCATCAATTTATAATATTTTTTCTTTTATAATGCCATGGTGGCACATGTGTCTGACCCTTTATCGGCTGACCCCCAATTCAGAATAGAGTCAAGTGTGTATTGAGTTGTAGTTAATATATCCTGTACTCTCTTTACAGGTACACCATCACTGTGCCCTGTGACATCTGTGCATCCCTGGGAAGTGGAATGAGGATATGACAGTGCCTAGTCCTTCCTTGACCTTCTGGGGGATGAAGAGTACATTCCTTTTGTGGAGCTTGAGGCACAGCCTGTGTCCCAACTATCACCACAGACATTTCTGTACCTGAATGCCCCAAGCAGCCCTGCTGCACTACACACCTGCTGCCCCTGCCATTGCTCCACCGCAACATGCCTCAGTGCCCACATCTGCTCCACTAGTGGAACAGCTCCCACCTATACCTGTACCACTGTCAACACTGTACCACTGATGGAGACGGCTGGCATCCCGCCATACTCTACAAGCTGCTCCACAGCCTGATCCAGAGCCTGCTCCACTGCTTGACTCCTAGGTCCAACCCGGCGAGGAAGAGTCCCTCCAACAGCTCATAGCATCTATTGACAACCTGGGGGACTCCCAGGTCAATGTGAGGGACTGTATCCACCAGGGATTTACATTGCTGTGGTAAAGGCAGTGCTCTCTGGAGCGGGAGCTGAGGCAGGGAGGAGGGAGATCCAGAGTGGGTTCAGAGACATCAGCACCCATGATATTATAGGGGGGAGCCGACAGTGGGCCTGACAGGCCTCACCAACATAATAGAGGTCCTGCTGGAGCAGTAGCGTGCCAGCCCAGTCATCCTCATGCTGCCAACATGATCACGGACACCAATGCAGCTACCCCCATAGATTGCTGTCCCAGTGACCAGATGCAGGGGATGGTCTGTGTCACTTGTGGACCCTGCCTCTGCCTCTGTCTCACCCACCTCATTAGTTGTCTCTGCTTCCATAGGGCGTACCCGTCTCAGATCCAAGAGCAAGTGATTTTTTTATTTAATTTCATGCTTATATGTTTTTTCATTTAGGTTTATTTCTTGTTCCTAATGTTCTGTTGAATGCGCTCCTGAATACATACATATTGTCAGGATAGAGAGTCACCCAGAAAGCCGACAAAACCCAGTTAAGCAAGTAAACCACTAATTTGACAAGTTGGCCTTAGAATGGCCAGTACTGTTATTATTATCCTTTATTTATATAGCGCCACATTTTCCGCAGCGCTTTACAGGATCAGTGTACAAGGGGTTGATACATTGGAATACCACACATGGATGACATTGATGACCTGATTCAGGGGGACCCTGTTCCCAAAGGAACTAACAATCTATGAGATGTACAGGTATTTTGTGAGGTCGGCGCATCCATATCGTTAGGTGTCTTGCCCAAGGAGACTTGCTGGTGTCGTCTTCTGAGTGGGATCGGGTGGGCTTTCCATGATTGTAGTGATGATCAGCGACCTGGTGGTTAGGTTGAACCCGCTTTTCGTAAAGTCGAGACTTCTCCACAGTTGTACTGAAGGGATGTGCCGAACGGGACCTTGAGTTGCTTCTCCATGATTGAAGGGTAGAGACGTTACCACTGGACTCCACAGCCGATATTGTGTAGTAGACAGTTATGTACCGTTAGGCAGGGCCGCCATTAGGGCATTACAGCCCATGCTGTGGTAAGGGGCCCGGGGACTGAGGGGTCCGGGCCTGCCGTCGGCGGCTATGTATTTTTACTTTAGGCCGCAGGCCTCGGAGGAGGTCCTGTGGCCTACCTGGGCCCGGCCGCCGAGCAGAGCCTCCAAGATGGCGACTGGCAGCTGACGGGCCCCCTCTGATGATGACAGAGGAGGCGCACCCAGGGTTTTTTCCCCAGCCATTACCGCACGTGGTAAGGGGTGACCAGCAGTGGTGTATTTAGGTTTTGTGCTGACCTAGGCCTGACTAAACTCGTGCACCCCCTAATTTAAATTTGACGCAGCCCTTCCTGTCAAGGGCACACCTCTTCCTGGTTAATCCCCACCCTTCCTCTTTAAGCTCCACCTTTTCCTCTTAGAGCTCCGCCTTTTCCTCTCTTTATATTAAAAGTGGATACCAAGTGCCTACTTGTATATTTTGTATACCATTTCAAATGTATCTATTGAGATAAAGAAAATTATGAAACGTTTAAATTCAAGCATTTTTACAAAGAACAGCCACGCATGTCAAGTAAACGGGATCACAGCCGCTCTAGTTGGTTGAACAATAAAATCCACAGAAACGTGCACTGCATATGAGCGTATCACAGAACTGCACAGCAATAAAACCCACAGAAATGTGCAGTGTGTATGAGCATATGACATAACTGCACAGCAATAAAACTCACAGTAATGTGCAGTGTGTATGAGCATATGACATAACTGCACAGCAATAAAACTCACAGTAATGTGCAGTGTGTATGAGCGTATCCCAGAGCTCCAGGGCAATAAAACTCACAGTAATATGCAGTGTGTATCACAGAATCCACAGCAATAAAACTCCCAGCAATGCAATGTTTGGTGTGTGTCAGCGTATCAGAATCCACAGCAATAAAACTGTCAGCAATGCAATGTGTGGTGTGTATGAGTGCATCAGAATTCACAGCAATAAAACTCACAGCAATGCAATGTGTGGTGTGTGTCAGCGTATCAGAATCCACAGCAATAAAACTCCCAGCAATGCAATGTGCGGTGTGTATGAGTGCATCAGAATCCACTGCAGTAAAACTCCCAGCAAACCGAGTGTATATGAGCACACAGCAATTATGCTGTGGAGCCATCTTGTCAGCAGTGGGGTGCCACTGTCAGAGGGTGCACTGTAGCTTTGATTCCCTTCCCGGTGGGTGTTCAGTCCAGAATAGAGTCTGTGTTGACGAAAGGACGGGCAGCTGCGCGTGTGCGTTTCACGTGGTTCAGCCAGTCATGTGGTACTGAGACTCAGAGAAATGGCAGTGAAATGCCCTGATGTTCGGTGGTTTCAATCAGCAGGTTTATTCAGGCGAACCCCATAGGTTTCAATGTTAAAAATATTCCCGTTTTTATGCAATATCTAATAAATCATTTATTATTTTAATCTGCAGTAAAAAGTCTTTACTTATTGATTTTTTTTTTTAGTACCTTTTAGTCATTTTTCAGATTTTTTTGGGCAAAATTCCCCCCCCCCCTTTTTTTAATAGCAGTTTTTTTTTTTCTGTAACAGAACTTTTTATTATCAATCATAGGAGCTTATATGTAAATTCCAGACATTTTCATTCAGTAGTTCTTTTGAAAACAGCAGGCCACGGGTTTGCGGTGGCAGCATTCAGCGGCCGACTCCATGCACTTTGGGGACCCTGCGGTGAATGGTGAATTCACTGCAGGGTGGGGAAATCTTATTCTCCTAAGTGCAGGGAACTACAGAACACCAAAAAGTTGGCGTCATTTCGGTGCTCTGTGAGTAACCCATTTAGTGGTGAGGTTTTTTGCTGCCCCCTGGAAAGTGAAATTGAAAGGGTAAATTTGTGAAATCTCAATGTATCCATCCTGGTAAAATACTTTGCAAAAGTAAAAAAAAAAAAAAAAAAAAAATTTTAGGGGTGGGGCCACCAGTGCGGGCCGCCGCCCCATGGAAAGTGCCGCCCTAGGCCTGGGCCTAGTTGGCCTAGGCCAAAATACACCAGTGGTGACCAGTCAGGAATGTGTGAGAGCCGCGTTGAAGAAAGGGTGGGTGGCTGTGTGCGTTTGCAGGTCACACGGTCCAGCCAGTCAGGTGGTACTGAGACTCAGTACCACCTGACAGGCCGGACCATGTGACCTGCGCATGCACGCTGCCGCCCGCCCTTTCTTCATCGCAGAGACGGGGACTCTCAGCTTTGCGCTCCTGCCCAGATGGCAGCTGAAAGCGGCCTGGAGGATCTTCCCGCTGCCGACTCCGTCTCCGGGCTCCCCACACACCCGTCAGAGAAAGGAACCAAGTGGGAGTCTGCACACAGCCCTACCACGGACGGAGGCCAGTAAATATATAATAATTGCTGTGTGTTCATATTTTCTGCTGCCTTTGAGAGTTTTATTGCTGTGGATTCTGATATGCTCACACACTGCACTTTGCTGGGGGTTTCATTGCTGTGAATTCTGATACAATCACACACTGCACATTACTGGGGGTTGTATTGCTGTGGAATCTGATATGCTCACACACACTGCACATTGCTGAGGGTTTTATTGCTGTGGATTCTGATACGCTCACACACTGCACTTTGCTGGGGGTTGTATTGCTGTGGAATCTCATATGCTCACACACTCTGCACATTGCTGGGGGTTTTATTGCTGTGGATTCTGATATGCTCACACACTGCACATTGCTGGGGGTTTTATTGCTGTGGATTCTGATACGCTCACACACTGCACTTTTCTGGGGTTTTCATTGCTGTGGATTCTGATACGCTGTTGCTGACACACACCGCACATTACTGGGGGTTTTATTGCTGTGGATTCTGATATGCTCACACACTGCACTTTGCTGGGGGTTTTATTGCTGTGGATTCTGATACGCTGACACACACTGCACTTTGCTGGGGTTTTATTGCTGTGGATTCTGATACGCTGACACACACTGCACTTTACTGGGGGTTTTATTGCTGTGGATTCTGATACACTCACACACACTGCACTTTGCTGGGGGTTTTATTGCTGTGGATTCTGATACGCTCACCTACTGCACCTTGCTGGGGTTTTATTGCTGTGGATTCTGATATGCTCACACACTGCACATTGCTGAGAGTTTTATTGCTGTGGTTTCTGATATGCTCACACACTGCATTGTGCTGAGGGTTTTATTGAGAGAAAGGGGGGGTTGTGAGGATCCTGAGGACGAGCAACAGCTCTATTGGCCTTCTCTACGGTGGGTGCCCGCTCAGGTCTCAAAAGGTCTCACAAGGTTTTAGCTTGCTTGTGCCATTACAGGGATGAATGCTCCATATGCAAATCAGTCTGCTCTCACCCAATGAGGGTGGCCAGTACTGATTGCCAAGGACGTCATCCCTGCATGAGAGGTGCAGCAACCCCTGATGATCATTTTGGCCTTGTTAGTAGGGTATAGAGTTGTGTTCAAAATTATTCAACCCCCACTGAAATTGTTTTGGCCAGTTTGACATTGATTTTGATCATTCAGTCATCTTGCTTACAATTAAATCAAAGAGGCACGTGTAGGTCAGACAAATATAACATAACATTTATAATGAAATAACCACAAATGTCTTTTCTGTGCTCACATCATTATCAGTTTTATTTAACCCCCAAGTGACATTCAATCTTAGTACTTAGTACAACATCCTTTTACAGTTATAACAGCTTTTAAACGTGAAGCATAGCTTGACACAAGTGTCTTGCAGCGATCTACGGGTATCTTCGCCCATTCGTCATGGGCAAAAGCCTCCAGTTCAGTCACATTCTTAGGCTTGTGCACTGCAACTGCTTTCTTTAAGTCCCACCAGAGGTTCTCAATCGGATTTAAGTCAGGTGACTGCGATGGCCACTCCAAAATGTTCCAGCCTTTAATCTGCAACCATGCTCTAGGGGACTTGGAGGTATGCTTGGGATCATTGTCCTGTTGAAAGGTCCAACGTCTCCCAAGCCTCAGGTTTGTGACGGACTGCATCACATTGTCATCCAATATCGCCTGGTACTGAAGAGAATTCATGGTACCTTGCACACGCTGAAGCTTCCCTGTACCTGCAGAAGCAAAACAGCCCCAAAGCATGATTGACCCCCCGCCATGCTTCACAGTAGGCAAGGTGTTCTTTTCTTCATAGGCCTTGTTCTTCCTCCTCCAAACATAGCGTTGATCCATGGGCCCAAACAGTTCTAATTTTGTTTCATCAGTCCACAGAGCACTATCCCAAAACTTCTGTGGTTTGTCCACATGACTTTTGGCATACTGCAGTCGACTCTTCTTATTCTTTGGAGACAGCAAGGGGGTGCGCCTGGGAGTTCTGGCATGGAGGCCTTCATTACGCAGTGTGCGCCGTATTGTCTGAGCTGAAACTTCAGTACCCACATCTGACAAATCTTCTCTCAGTTCCTCAGCAGTCACACGGGGACTTTTCTCCACTCTACGCTTCAGGTAGCGCACAGCAGTCAAAGTCAGCATCTTCTTTCTGCCACGACCAGGTAGCGTTTCAACAGTGCCCTTTGCCTTGAATTTGCGAATGATACTTCCTAGGGTCTCTCTTGGTATGTTTAACATCTTTGCAATCTTCTTATAGCCATTGCCCTTCCTGTGAAGAGTAATCACCTCTTCTCTTGTCTTCCTGGACCATTCTCTTGACTTCTCCATGTTTGTAACCACACCAGTAAATGTCTAGAAGGAGCTGAGTATCACAGTCATTTTAAAGCTGCCTAATTGGTGCTTATTATGCTTTACTGCTGCTCCGTGACATCCACAGGTGTTTTCAATACCTGAATGAAAACACTTGAATGAACCTCTGTTCTTCAGAGTGGTAGTCTTTAAGGGGTTGAATAATTGTGTCAATGAAGAATTCACAAAAGAAACATTTACTACTGTATTACAAAACCAATTGATGTCATTTTAGTTGCATATGGTTCTTTAAAAAGTCCTTGTAGGATTTCATTCTGAATACAATTACAAATGTACACTAAGTTCCCTAAAACCCTTTTCAGCATTGGGGGTTGAATAATTTTGAACACAACTGTAGCTGACACCCCTCTAGGCACATCAAGCAAGGGGTCCACGTCTGGATGATCCTGTAAACTTATGCTCACACAGCACTGTGCTGGGGGTTTTATTGCTGTGGATTCTGATACGCTGTCGCTGACACACACCGCACATTGCTGGGGGTTTTATTGATGTGGATTCTGATATGCTCACACACACTGCACTTTGCTGGGGGTTTTATTGCTGTGGATTCTGATACGCACACACACTGCACTTTGCTGGGGGTTTTATTGATGTGGATTCTGATATGCTCACACACTGCACATTGCTGGGGTTTATTGCTGTGGATTCTGTGATACGCTCATACATACACTGCACATTACAGTGATTTTTATTGCTACATACCCCCAGGGTGTAGGGGATATATGGTTATGTATGTGAACGTATGGTTGTGTGTGTAAATGCATGTATTTGTTTGTAAAAGTCTGTGTCTGCTTCTGTGTCCTTGTCGCTAGACATGTGCATTCGTTTTAGTACTAAAATGATTTAGTCCGAATTTTGGGATAATTTAGTTTTCATTTGACTCAAGAGATACGAAACTGTTCAGTACAAAAAAACGAAAGAAACTAAAATAAAATGCACTACATTTTAGTTTCAGTCCTTTCTGTAATATTACATTGATGAGTGAAGGAGACCAGCAATAAAGAGTGCAACATCGCAAAGCTACAGAAAAGGTTTGTATGCGTAATACCTTCCTGACCCCCTACCCGAAAATCTGACAGTGATAGCGCTCCAGAATACTCACTCGCAGCACAGCCAGCCAGCACAGGAGAGGAAACCTTTACTTAACCCTTGCATGTCTATGAGGCAGACAAGATGATAAAAGCAGCTGGAGAAGGAAAACATTCAAATAAATCACACTGAAAGCTAATGACAGAGGAGGGCTGGATGGTAAAAACCCCTTTATAACAAGCAGCGCTGGGAGAAGAGAGGGACTTTATAAAACGTGTGTTATCTCCCCTCCCGCTCTGTATAATAGGGGCTTAGGTCTGATACATTTTATATTATCCAGGATCACTATCCCCCTTTCCTCACCTATAATACACATTTTATATAAAGTCCCTCTCCCAGTGCTGCTTGTTATAAAGTTTTTTTTTACGTCTGATACATTTAGTATCCAGCTCTCACAGTTACTCTGTCATTATGAGCCTTCAATGTGATTTATTTGAATGTTTTCACTAGATTTAAAGTGCTTTATTTTATTATAAAAATAAATTTGCACCAGTCATCTCTTCTCTGAGCTTTCAGACCGATTTACGTTAATATTTTACCTCTCCCCTGCTTTTATATTCCTGTCTGTCTCCCCCACAGAGATACAAAGTTTAAGTAAAAGTTCCCTCTCCTGTGCTGGATAAGCATTGCATTCCGAAGTTCTGCACCCTCCACATGCCAATGCAGTAGGATGTTCTATACAGAGAGGGGCATTAATTATTGCAGGAAGATGTTCTATACATTATACAGAGAGGGGTATTAATGCAGGAGGATGTTATATACATTATACAGAGAAAGGTATAAATTGAGGAGGATGTTCTATACAGAGAGGGAAATTAATTAATTCAGGAGGATGTTCTATACATTATACAGAGAGGGGTATTAATGAATGCAGGTGGATGTTGTATACATTATACAGAGAGGGGTATTAATTAATGCAGGAGGATGTTCTATACATTATACAGAGAGGAGCCTTTTTTTAGCCCTTTAAATCCAGTGGCTGTGAGCGCTGAGATCGGCTGCTTGTTATATTATCTCTCAGTACAATGTTCCAGGCTCAGCTGTTACAGTAACTGACTGTAACAGCGCTCAGAGTTTCAGTAAAACTAGGAAATAATATTGTTACAACCGCTTATATATAAAAATATTATTTACTAGTTTTGCTGAAACTCTGAGCGCTGTGATGAGCAGCAGTCAGTTACTGTAACAGCTTTGCCTGACACAATGTGCTGAGAGTGAGAGATACTGTAACAAGCAGCGATCTCAGCCCTCTGAGGAGCCACTACAATAGTAATTGTATCCACTGGTTTTTGGATGAATGAAATTAGTTTTCATACTAAAGAACTGAAAACGAATTTCTTTAGCAACTAAATAAATTGCATTTTAGGACTAATCCATTAGTTCAAAACGAAATTTTGTGCTGTGCACATGTCTACTTGTCGCAGTTCAGCGTTGCCCCCTTGCCCTGCATCCAAAGGGATGGTATTGCTCCTAGAATAGCCACAATATCTGCCTTTACCATTGGAGGTCTATTGCTGTGGATCCTGTGTACATTCATACTCAGTGCCTTTACCGTGAGTTCTATTGCTGTGGAGCTGATATGCTTAACGAGTTGAATAATCTAATTATACTTTATGCTACATTGTTGGCACGAATACACATTTTATGTGATTTTAAGGTATTGGGAGCAACACTCTGTACTACGATCTTGATTAATATTTTTTAGTCACAATTTCATACTGTCTTAAATTATTTGAACCAGAGAGATACTTTATGTTATAGGTGCAGTTGTGTGAGCAATATGTGTGATTTTAAGATATTGGGACTAGTACTCTGTAATGTGATCACGGCTCACACTAAATATTGTATTTCCTATGGGAAGAGGGGATCGGGGGGCCCCATTCTGAGGGTCAGTAAGGGGCCCAAAAATTTCTGATGGCTGGCCTGCCGTTAGGTGTCTTGCCCAAGGACACTTACTGGAGAGGTGCTCTGGCTGGGATGCAAACCTATGTCTCCACAGTTATAGAGCAGTGATGTTATCTCTACTCCATCCAGCCGGTACTAAGCTGAATAGAGTATATGAACAATAAATATAAGTACTGAACCCACAAGGACATGCCATGGCCTTGCGCAAGATGGGAAAATCCGGTGCTGCTACTACATGAAAAGGTGCTACGTGGGTGGATTCTAGTACTGCCCTGCTGGACTTCTCATCTACAGGTACCAGCTGTTGCCTGTAATCAGGTCTCCTTATAAGACAGCAGTGGCGTAGCGTGGGGGGGCTGGGGGGGCCGTGGCCCCGGGCGCAGTTTTGTTAGGGGCGCATTTGCGCCCCTAAAACTGGCCCGCGGGGACCCAGAAGATGCCGGGCAGCGGGAGTGCCTGCCCGCCGCCCGGTCCTGAACAGTCCGTCCAGTTCTTGAAGGGGATGCGGCTGCGTGCAGGCGCAGCCGGTCACGTGGTCCGGCTAATCAGGTGGTACTGAGTCTCTGTACCACCTGATTAGCCGGACCGCGTGACCTGCGCACGCCTGCACGCAGCCACCTCCATTTCAAGAACAGGACGGACTGTTCAGGACCGGGCGGCGGGCAGGCACTCCCGCTGCCCTGCATCTTCTGGGTCCCCTCAACCCCTGCCAGAGCAATATCCAGGTGAGAGCTGGGGCAAATACATGTGTAAACTGGGGGGCAAATCCATGTGTGAGCTGGGGGGCAAATCCATGTGTGAGCTGGGGGGCAAATACATGTGTAAGCTGGGGGGCAAATACATGTGTGAGCTGGGGCAAATCCCATGAGCTGGGGCAAATCCCATGTGCTGGGGCAAATCCCATGAGCTGGGGCAAATCCATGAGCTGGGGCAAATCCATGAGCTGGGGCAAATCCATGTGAGAGCTGGGGCAAATCCATGTGAGAGCTGGGGCAAATCCATGTGTGAGCTGGGGCAAATCCATGTGAGAGCTGGGGCAAATCCATGTGAGAGCTGGGGCAAATCCATGTGAGAGCTGGGGCAAATCCATGTGTGTGCTGGGGCAAATCCCATGAGCTGGGGAAAATCCATGAGCTGGGGCAAATCCATGAGCTGGGGCAAATCCATGTGAGAGCTGGGGCAAATCCATGTGTGAGCTGGGGCAATATCCATGTGAGAGCTGGGGCAATATCCATGTGTGAGCTGGGGCAATATCCATGTGTGTGCTGGGGCAAATCCCATGAGCTGGGGCAAATCCATGAGCTGGGGCAAATCCATGTGAGAGCTGGGGCAAATCCATGTGAGAGCTGGGGCAATATCCATGTGAGAGCTGGGGCAATATCCATGTGTGAGCTGGGCAATATTCATGTGTGAGCTGGGGCAAATCCATGTGAGAGCTGGGGCAGTATCCATGTGTGAGCTGGGGCAATATTCATGTGTGAGCTGGGGCAAATCCATGTGAGAGCTGGGGCAGTATCCATGTGTGAGCTGGGGCAATATCCATGTGAGAGCTGGGGCAATATCCATGTGTGAGCTGGGGCAATATCCATGTGTGAGCTGGGGCAATATCGATAACGTGTCCACAGGTTGGGGGGGCGCACAATTCTTGGCTGGCCCCGGGCGCTGACAACCCACGCTACGCCACTGTAAGACAGTCACGCCATTCCTTCCTTGCTTCTGCATTATTGTTGTTCAGTGCTCATTGTATCTGCCTGTCAGCTAGAAACTTACTCTCTGGACTCCTGCTAATATCTGTGTACTGAACCTGTGGCCTTCCTTACCAGACTGTGTTATTCTTTGCCTGCCCATGACCTTGACTTCCCTCTGAACTTTGCTATACAGACTACCCTCTGGGAGGCACCTGAAACTAACGTCATTGTGCCCGGCGACTTCAAAGAAGTCAGACCTCCACGGGACCCCAGCCAGAGAGGTAAGTATAGGGAGGGAGGGGGGTTGAAAGGACATTATGTACAGGGTAGGTCCTTGGTCCTTAAGTGACCTTCTTCTCAGGATATACCCTGTATGTCATTGGTCCTTATGGGGTTAAAGCAGACATGATAGCCAGGAGTTTTGATACGAATTCCCCAGGAGTATAGAAAACCAGTCCCTGTACGCAGAGTTACCCCTAACCTTTCCGATCCTTAGAGTGGTGGGTTTGTCAGAAACTATATATATATGTGTAGTAATCGTGGACTGCCAAAAAACCAGGGGGCAGATATCATTTATCGTCAATTGTCAAAGCCAGAGGGTCAGATACCAGAATCGTTAATTGCCAGAGCCAGGGGGTCAGATACCAGAATCGTTAATTGCCAAAGCCAGAAGGTCAGATACCAGAATTGTTAATTACCAAAGCCAGAGGGTCAGATACCAGAATCGTCAATTGCCAAAGCCAAGGGTCCTACACGGAATAGATATGTTATCTCAAACGCTAGGTAGCACTGTGGGAAAATGAAACCACGTCAGCGCACCGATCACCGCTGACTGCAAGGTATTTAAACCCGATGGCGCCGCATCATAGTTCCGCGCCCTGCCCCCCGCTTGTTACGTGGCACGCGCTGGCTTGTATTTTATCCGACGCTCGGACAGAAGACATCGCAGAGGATGCTGCCGGATGCTGGTGGTACGTGATAGAACCCCCCTCCACGGGTGGCCACAGGACGACCAACCGGAGCCGAAGGGTGAGACCTATGAGACGCCTTTATCAGGCAGCATGATTTTCCTCCCCGGGAATCCATTGTCTGTCCTCAGGACCATAACCCTCCCAGTCGACCAGGTATTGCAATACCCCCCTTGACCATCAAGAATCCAAGATTGCCCTCATCTCAAATTCCTCCTCCCCCTCCACCGTGATAGGAGGAGTGGAAACCTAGTTCATGGTGTACCGATGAACTACAGAGTAACACAGAGTTACAGAGTAACAGCTTCAAAAGACTTACGTGAAATACATTGTGGATCTTGAAATGAGAGGGTAAAGCTAAGGCATAAGAGACGGGGTTTACCCATCTTAGGCCCCTATTACATTCTTCACACAATTTCATTTGCGCAAATTTTTTTGCGCGCATCGTCCAGCGTTATCGCGTGAAAATTAACGTGGTATTACGATCCGAACGCATTTTCTCATCCGTCAAAAATTAACGTTCATAAAAAGGACAGGCAAAACGAAGTGTAATACGCGCGCAGTAACGTTGCGCACGTAAATCAGTGTGCGGACTGTTTTTTTCACGGGATTCAGCCAACCAGAATTAAGAACCTTAATTGACATCAATTTACCTTAATTGACTTTCTTAAGTTTTTGTGCCTGTCAAAGTAAATCTGAGTATACATGCTGCAGCGATAAAAAAAATATGCACGAATTCACAATTTTTTTGTTTGGGTATGTGTAGAATGTGTAACTATACTGTGCTGTATTTTTTGTTTGTGCTGGTGTTTTTCATTTAGGCCAAAACGTTCAGATTTGCAGTTACCACCAGCTTTTCAAAGACGTTAAAAAAATGTGCGCAAACATCATTCGTAAAAAGTTGTGCGAAGATTGTAATACCATCCGCGTACCAGCGCACGAACACATTTGCGCTCACAATGTTAAGTATGGGATGCGCGTACGAAATTTCGTTTGAGCAGGGTCACTCATGTTAAACGTTAACGCGCATCGTTTTGCGCATCATTTGCGCACGCAAAACACGCTGCGCGAAGAATGTAATACGGGCCTTAGCATTTTGTATTGACCGATGTAAAGAGGTGCCATTTTCATGGAGGTTACCAGAAGCCTGTCATGTTGGGTGGACAACCAAACCCTATCTCCAACTTGGTACACAGGCGCTTGCCTCCTGTGTCTGTTTGCTTTAACCTTTTGAACTGCACTGCTTTTTTCAAGTACCTCCTTGACTGTCGTCCAGGTGTCTCTTAGGGACTTTAAGTGGTCATCTAGGGCAGGTATGGCAGAAACCTGAAATGTGGAAGGAAGCATGGGAGGGTCATACGCATAAACAATTTGAAAAGGTGAACAACCCGTACTCTCACTGATGGCATTATTGAGTGCATATTCAGCCCACGGTAGAAGATCAGACCAGTTATCCTGCCTTTCGGATACAAAACACCGAAGATACTATTATGAGAATAGAATCCACAAGGATGTAGCGGTTTGTCGTGCGCCTCTCTTTGGGACAAGACTGCACCTATGCAAATCTCTGAAGCATCAACCTCTAACTGAATAGGCCTTTTGGGAACAGGATGTCTTAACACCAGGGCAGTGGTGAAGGCTTGTTTTAAGGCATCAAATGCTTGTTCAGCTTGAGGGGTCCATTTTTGATTATGAATCCCCTCTTTTGTTATTGCTGTCAGAGGAGATACCAGGGCAGAGAAATTCTTTATAAACCTCCAACAGTAGTTCGTGAACCCTGTAAAACGTTGGGATTGCCTTCAAGCCCTGGGGCAGAGGCCAATCCATTATAGCAGTTAGTTTCTTCGGATCCATCTGAAAACCCTCTGGACTAATAACGTAACCAAGGAAATGAACAGTAGAAATGTCAAACAAACATTTTTCTAGCTTGCAGTATAACCCATTTTCCAATAACCTTTTTAATACCATTCTGACATGCTCATGATGGGTTGTGATATCAGGGGAAAAGATCAGAATGTCATCAAGGTAGACTATGACAAACACCTGTAAATAGTCTCTGAGGGTATCATTGATCAGATCTTGGAATACTGCGGGAGCATTACACGGACCAAAAGGCATTACAAGATATTCGTAGTGTCCACTTTGAGTGTTAAATGCAGTTTTCCACTCGTGACCCTTCTTAATACAAAGTAGATTGTATGCACCTCGCAGATCTAGTTTTCAGAATACCTTGGCACCCTTGAGACGATCAAAGAGCTCGGAAATGAGAGGGATAGTATACGCATTTCTCACAGTTATTCTATTTAAACCTCTATAGTCAATACAGGGGTGTAGGTCCCCCTCTTTTTTGATACAAAAAAGAAACCTGCCCCTGCTGGCGAAGATGAGAGTCTGATAAAACCTCTGGCCAAGTTGTCACGTATGTATTCCTTCATGATTTCATTTTCCTTTTGTGACAGAGGATAAACGTGCCCCTTGGGAGGCATGGTACCAGGGAGAAGTTCTATTGCACAATCATAAGGGCGGTGTGGTGGCAGTACCTCGGCGTTGGTTTTAGCAAACACTTCCTTAAGATCCCTATACCATTCCGGTACCTCGGCGGACAAAGGAGGAGTGGTGGCTACATTCAAACTGCCAACTAGGTTGACCATACCCAGACACTTCACCCAACAATGTGGACCCCATGACTTCACATCCCTTTGAACCCAATCAACTATGGGGTTATGTATAGATAGCCAAGGAAACCCGACTACTATGGGACAAGTGGGAGATTCAATAATTTGAAACGTTATGGTCTCACTGTGGAGGATACCAGTGGACATGCATATCGGTACAGTGTCATGAGTAATCATAGGGGTAGACAAAGGATTTCCATCGATAGCCTCCACCATGAGAGGAAACTCCCTTTCTACCAACAGTACAGAGTGCATGGAAGCAAAAGAAACATCCATAAAGTTTCCTGCAGCCCCAGAATTAAGAAAACCCTCTGTCCTTACATTGAAGGAATCCCATGATAGGCAATATCACTCTAGAATTTATTTTTTTCAATCATAGCAACTGAGGTAGTGGTTACAGAACACAGAACGTCTTTGATACCTTCGCTCTACAGTTTGTGCCTGACTGGAACGTTGAGGGCACTGTAGGTGAAAATGTCCTGTTCCAGCACAATAAAAACACAAACCATGTTGCCTCCTGTATTGTCTCTCCTCCTCGGTTATGCCAGTTATGCCTATCTGCATAGGTTCTGACATGGGGAGCTTTACCCGAGCCGGTACAGCAGTCGGAGGAGGAGGGTTAGTAGGGAAGGCGGGTATAGCAGGAAGAAGCCTTCTATGCCTTTCTGTTACATGCCTTCTCTCGCGTATCTGATCATCCAGAGAAATGGAAAAATCTATTAATTCACTGAGTTTGTTTGGTAATTTCATGGGAGCGAGTTCAAACATTAAAGTTTCGCAAACGCCCTCAGTGAAGGCTAATACCAAGGTCCACCTTACGTCTGAGGCCAGGGTCTTGAATTCAATGGCATAATCGGATACCCTGCGATTGCCTTGTTTGATGCGGAACAAGGCACGACCAGCACTTTTTCCCCTTCTGCTAGGGTCGAAAGTGATCCTTAATTCATGTACAAATTCCTCACAATCATAAACCACAGGTGCTTTACTTTCCCATAAGGGTGTAGCCAAAAGTAAAGTCTAATCTGATAAGTGGTTATTAATGTAACCAACCTTAGACCTTTCAGACTGACAGAACCCTGGATTTAACTCAAATAATATATCCAGCTGGATCAAGAAACCCCAACATAAACCAGGTGTACCGTCATAACGCACTGGCGCCTCCATGCTTACTCGTGGTCTGTCAGGTAAAAGAGGGGCCCCTTGAGCAGGTATAGAATTAGGCAGAGGGGTAGATACTCTACCTTGAGGAGGCAAAAGAGTCTGCAGAGCCTGAGTTATTTGATCCATGCGATGGCTCTGCTCCTCCTGTTCTGCTGCCAATTTGGCCAAATAGAGTGGGCAACTCTGCAGGATCCATAGGCGCTGACGTAATGTCACGAATTCCCCAGGAGTATAGAAACCGGTCCCTGTGCGCAGAGTTACCCCTAACCTTTCCGATCCTTAGAGTGGTAGGTTTGTCAGAAACTATATATATATGCGTAGTAATCGTGGACTGCCAAAAAATCAGGGGGCAGATATCAGAATCGTCGCGCTGTCTCTATTTAAACCTGGCAGGGCCGTGTCATTCTACCATGCCCCGCCCCCTGATTAGCCACGCGAGCCATGGAAGCTGGCGCAACTCCTGGCACCCGGCTAGTCAATGGCGGTGCCGGGGCCCCCTCCGAGCCTCAGACAAGACAAATACAGAGTATAGCAAATATTCCTTTATAAAACGACTTTTGTAGCAGTCACATTGAATTCATTTTTTATTTTTATTTCACCATTCTTATCATTTCTCTTTTCCTTTTTTAGAAACCATAGGATCTTTTTTTAGCTCCATCTACTTGAACTGAACGTGGTACCTTGATGCCTTCAGTTTCCGGGAAGTCCTACAAGAAACAGGTAGGAAAGTATTTTCTCACAGATTTCCTTACTAGATAATATCATGTAACAGAGAACATCAAAGTATAAAGAGATGATGGGAACAAATGAGCTCAATCATTCAAATAATCTAACGCTGTATAAACTAATGTCCTTGCTTGCGGCGTGGGAAATGAGATACAGGCAGTAGTATTGCTCATTTCATACATGATAAATTGACAATGCCATTGCTTTGGAACGAAAAATTGTGTGTTTTTTCTTTACATTACAGTTTACATGGTGTTGTTTGTCATTCGAAAGGCCAGACTCTGACCTGTCCATTGACACTTACCATGACCTTCTGGGGTGTAAAGAATGAAAATACAGGGGTACAAAGGACCCCCGCTCACCTCGCAGCGGTACACAATATACTCTAACTACAGATAATTGATTAAATAACTGGTTAGGAGAGAAAATTCTAGAAACCGCAAATTATTAAGGCTTGTCTTAATATGCAACTTAAAGAGTTACTATTTATTGCTTGCATTTTTTTTCATTGTGGCTGTTAGTGGGGCCTCCTATTTAAATTTTGCCTAAGGCCTCACAAAGTCTAGAGCCGTCTCTGCTTATTATATACATGTAAATAATAAGAGAAAAGCGGAACAGACATCCCCCAGCGCACATGGAGGCCGTTAATTACATAGTTACATAGCTAGTTGAAAAAAGACGTGTGTCCATTGGGTTCAGCCCTACACACATTACCTGCTGCTGTTGATCCAAAAGAAGACAAAAACCCAGTCTGAAGCACTAGTCAATATGCAACATAATGAGGAAAAAAAATCCTTCTTGACCCCAAAATGGCAGTCAGATTTCTCCTTGGATCAAGCAGCTTTTACCCACATATTAAATATTATAACCCTTAATATTATGCTTTTGTAGGAAGTCATCCAGTCATTGTTTAAATGTCTGTACAGTCTCTGACCCACCCACCTCAACAAGCAGAGAATTCCACAGCTTTATTGTTCTCACTATTTATTTATTTATAAAGGATTTTACCAGGAAGGATACATTGAGTTTTCTCTTGTTTTCAAGTATCTCCTGGGTTCAAGAACATTGAGTTGTTACAGAAATACAAAGTAGTAAAATGCAAGATATTAGCACAAAACAAATATACAGATTAACAGAAAATAAATATGTAGAAAATATACAGGGTTATTCAGAGAGCGTGAAAAAGCAGGAGGATGACTGGAGAATGAAAAATTCTAGGTCAAAATAGCCGATTTGGAAAGTGAGATGAAAGGGAGAATTTTTCTGGTTTGGCTATTTTGACCTAGAATTTTTCATTCTCCAGTCCTTCTCCAGTCATTCTCCTGCTTTTCATGCTCTCTGAATAACCCTGATAGTCACTATATTACATGTTTACAGGTGCATTCTGTATATAGTCACTGTGTCACATGTTTACAGGTGCATTCTGTATTGAGGTATGTTACTAGATATCTCTTATGGGACTTTAGACTGGGGGGAAGATTTGATGGTGTCTGGGAGGTTATTCCATAATTGCGGTGCTCTGTAGGAAAATGAGGATCGAGCCACTTTCTTTTTGTATTGTGGTATTGCAAGTAAGGAGCAGGTCCTGGATTGGAGATTATAGGATGAGGGAACTGCTGAGGGAAGCAGCCTATTCATGTAGGGTGGTAGCTTCCCAGAAAAGCTCTTAAACATAGGTTGGAAAGGTGAAGGGTGCGTCTAGATTCCAGCGATGGCCAGTTTAGTTCTTTTAACATGTCACAATGATGGGTCATGTAGTTACATTGTAGCACAAAGCGGCAGAATGAGTTATACAATGTAGTAAGTTTCTGGAGGTGTGTTTGTGGGGCAGCTGTATACACTACATCTCCGTATTCAATAGCCGGCTTAAGCATTTGTTGTACAATCTGCTTTCTTACCGCGGGGCTCAGGCAGGATTTGTTTCTGTACAGGGCACCTAGTTTGGGGTAAAGTTTAGATGAGAGTTTTTCGATGTGGGGGCCAAAGGATAGATTTGGGTCTAACCACATACCTAGATATTTGAGAGAAGTGAAGGTGGTCAGCGTGTCATTTGATCTTGTCCTGACACATAGATGGGGTGTTTGCAATTTGTGTAGTTTAGGTGCTGTTCCAAAGAGCATTGTAACAGTTTTGTCAGTATTTAGAAAAGGTTTGTTATCTGCGATCCACTTTTCTACCTCTGTGAATTGTTCTTGCAGCACTGCCTCCAGCTGCGGGAGATTTGATTTGCCAGTATAGATTACAGTGTCGTCTGCGTACATGTGTACAGTTGAGGCTTTGCAGACATTGGGCAGATCATTTATGAATATCGTATTGAGCCTTGGGGTCCACCGCATGTGACTGGGAGGGGGAGGGAGGAGCTGTCATAAATGGACACATATTGCGACCGATCAGATACATATGATTGAAACCAGATTAGCGTGCGATCACCAATATCGGAGGTTTTAAGTTTTTGTAATAGGATGCCATGGTGTCAAAGGCCTTTCCTATACTTTAGGCTGTATTCCCTTTCATCCAGTCTAAATGGGTGACCTTGTGTCCTGTGTATAGTCCTATTAATGAATAGGTTTCCAGAAAATGGTTTATAATGGTCACGTATATATTTATATACAGTTATCAGATCCCCTCTAAGACATAGTTTCTCTAAACTAAACAGGTTTAAACTTGTTAGCATTTCTTCATTTCTTCATTCCCTTATTAATTTAGTTGCCCGTCTCTGCACTATAGCTAGTGCCATAATATTCTTTCTTAAGATGGGTGCCCAAAATTGCACGGCATATTCAAGGTGCGGTCTTACCATCTAAACTATAAAACAATAAGGGCTGGCGTGTCCGTCGCCAAAACCCTATTGCGCATGCGTGCACAACCTGCGGCGGTTGGCTGCGCGCGCATCCAACGGCCGCGGCACGCGCACAGCCGGCGTGCGAGAGGGACAAAACAAATCCAAATTAAACTAGGAGGGGGGGACAAAAGGGTAAAAAACAATCTGCCTGATTGTCCCCCAAAACTAAATCGGCGGGTGCAAGCAACATGCGGGGAAAAAAAGGACAAGCTCAGAGTTGTGTCTATAAATGCTCGCAGTTTAGTCAATAAAATCAATGAACTGGAGGCAATGATGGCAGCTGAAAAAGTAGATTTAGTTGCGGTTACTGAGACATGGTTCAGTGAGAAAAATAACTGGGACATAACAATACCGGGGTACTCTTTATATAGAAAAGACAGAGAAGGTAGGAAAGGAGGAGGAGTGGCCCTGTATGTGAAAAACAACATAAAAACGAACCAAATAAAAGTGAGCGAGGTGAACATAGAGTCAGTTTGGGTTACGCTAACATTGGCAATCATACAGTAGCTCGTGTAGGTGTGATCTATAGACCCCCTGGACAAGTAGAAGAGCTAGATAATCTGCTGCTTGAGGAAATAGCCAAAATGGCAATGAAGGGGAAGTTATTATCATGGGGGACTTTAATCTTCCTGATGTGAACTGGAAAACCAAAACTGCTGGGTGCACAAGGAGTACAAATATTCTAAACTCCCTACTGGGATTATCTCTAACACAAGTAGTTGAGGAGCCGACCCGTAAAGAGGCCATATTGGATTTAATACTCACAAATGGAGGTTTGGTATCGGACGTTGTTGTAGGTGAAAATTTGGGATCTAGTGATCACCAGTCAGTATGGTTTAATATAAGAACAGAGATGGAGCCACACCACACAAAAACAAAAGTTTTAGACTTTAAAAAAACAGATTTTTCTAAAATGAGACTTTGTGTGAAGGAGTCATTATCAGACTGGAGGAGTTTAAAGGGTGTCCAGGAGAAATGGGATTATTTAAAAGAAGCATTATTGAAGGCCACAGGCAATTGCATTCGACTTGTTAGCAAAAACAAAAAAGGGAAGAAACCACTGTGGTACTCTGCAGAAGTGGCCAAAATAGTGAAGAACAAAAAGACAGCATTCAATAATTATAAAACAACTCAGAGTGAAGAAGATAGGCAAACCTATAAGATTAGGCAGTAAGAGGCAAAGCAATTTATAAGAGCTTCCAAAGCACACGCAGAAGAGAAAATAGCTCAGTCAGTAAAAAAGGGGGACAAAACATTTTTTAGATACATAAACGAGAAAAGAAAAGTAAAACAAGGATTAGTTAGATTAAAAACAAAGGAAGGAAGGTATGTAGAAGAGGATAAAAGTCTCGCTGACTGCCTCAATGAATATTTTTGTTCAGTCTTTGCAGAAGAAAAGGAAGGAAAGGGACCTCAGTTAGGAGGAAACACTAACGAGACAATTCCATATCAGTTTACAGAGGAGGAGGTTCTACAGCAGCTGTCTAAAGTAAAGACAAATAAATCAATGGGGCTGATGGGATCCACCCTAAATTATTAAAAGAGCTCAGTGATGTAATAGCAAAACCGTTAACAGATTTATTTAACCAATCCTTGCTAACGGGAGTCGTCCCAGAAGACTGGAAATTAGCAAATGTTGTGCCCATTCACAAGAAGGGTAGTAGGGAGGAATCGGGAACTATAGGCCAGTTAGTCTTACGTCAGTAGTGGGGAAATTAATGGAAACCATGTTAAAGGAAAGGATTGTTGAACATCTAAAAACACATAGATTACAGGATCAGAAACAACATGGGTTTACCTCAGGGAGATCATGCCAAACTAATCTTATTGATTTTTTTGATTGGGTAACAAAAATAATAGACACAGGTGGTGCAGTAGACATTGCTTATTTAGATTTCAGTAAGGCTTTTGATACTGTTCCGCATAGAAGGCTTATCAATAAATTGCAATCTTTGAGCTTGGATTCCAATATTGTTGAATGGATTAGGCAGTGGCTGAGTGACAGGCAACAGAGGGTTGTGGTAAATGGAGTTTATTCGGCGCATGGTCTTGTTACCAGTGGGGTACCTCAGGGGTCAGTACTTGGACCCATTCTATTTAATATTTTTGTTAGTGATATTGCAGAAGGTATTAATGGAAAAGTATGTCTTTTTGCTGATGACACAAAGATTTGCAACAGGGTTGACGTTCCTGGAGGGATCAGCCAAATGACAAATAATTTAGGTAAACTAAAAAAATGGTCGGAGCTGTGGCAATTGAGTTTTAATGTGGATAAGTGCAAGATAATGCACCTGGGACGTAAAAACCCAAGGGCTGAATATAGAATATTTGATACAGTCCTAACCTCAACATCTGAGGAAAAGGATTTAGGGTTATTATTTCAGAGGATCTAAGGGTAAGTTGTCAATGTAATAGAGCAGCAGGAAATGCTAGCAGAATGCTTGGTTGTGTAGGGAGAGGTATTAGCAGTAGGAAAAGGGAAGTGCTCATGCCACTGTACAGAGCACTGGTGAGACCTCACTTGGAGTACTGTGTGCAGTACTGGAGACCGTATCTCCAGAAGGATATAGACATCTTAGAGAGAGTTCAGAGAAGGGCTACTAAAATGGTGTACGGCTTGAAGGAGAAAAGTTACCAGGAAAGGCTTAATGATCTTAACATGTACAGCTTGGAAAAAAGACGAGACAGAGGAGATATGATAGAAACATTTAAATACGTAAAGGGAATCCACAAGGTAGAGGAAGGGAGTATATTTAAAAGGAAACAAAGTAGCAAAACAAGAGGACATAGTCTTAGATTAGAGGGGCAAAGGTTTAAAAGTAACATCAGGAAGCATTATTTTACTGAGAGGGTGGTGGATACATGGAACAGTCTTCCAGTTGAAGTGGTAGAGGCCAAAACAGTAATTGAATTTAAGCAAGCATGGGATAGGCATAAGGCTATCCTAAACAAAAGATAAATCCAAGTAAAGTATCCATGTAATTGGGCAGACTAGATGGGCCGAAAGGTTCTTATCTGCCGACATCTTTCTATGTTTCTATGTTTCTATGTTTCTATCCTACAGCACAGCGCCTCTCCAATGGATCGGATTTGTTTTCTGCATCTCCTCCTTGCCGGCCTCCATCTCCTCCGTGCCCGGCCTGCATCGCCTCCGCGCCCGGCCTCCATCTCCTCCGCGCCCGGCAACCATCTCCTCCGTGCCCGGCCTGCCATATTACCAGTCTGCCATGCATATTACCAGTCTGCCATGCACAATACCAGTTCCCAGCCATATTACCAGTCTGCCGTGCAAAATATCAGTCTGCCATGCACAATACCAGTCTGCCATGCATATTACCAGTCTACCATGCACAATACCAGTTCCCGGCCATATTACCAGTCTGCCATGCACAATACCAGTCTGCCATGCATATTACCAGTCTGCCATGCATATTACCAGTCTGCCATGCACAATACCAGTCTGCCATGCATATTACCAGTTCCCAGCCATATTACCAGTCTGCCATGCACAATACCAGTCTGCCATGCATATTACCAGTCTGCCATGCACAATACCAGTCTGCCATGCACAATACCAGTCTGCCATGCATATTACCAGTTCCCAGCCATATTACCAGTCTGCCATGCACAATTCCAGTCTGCCATGCATATTACCAGTCTGCCATGCACAATACCAGTCTGCCATGCATATTACCAGTCTGCCATGCACAATACCAGTTCCCAGCCATATTACCAGTCTGCCATGCACAAAACCAGTCTGCCAGCCATATTACCAGTTCGGCAGCCATATTACCAGTCTGCCATGCACAATACCAGTCTGCCATGCACAATACCAGTTCGCCAGCCATATTACCAGTCTGCCAGCCATATTACCAGTCTGCCAGCCATATTACCAGTTCGCCAGCCATATTACCAGTCTGCCATGCACAATACCAGTCTGTCATGCACAATACCAGTCTGCCATGCACAATACCAGTCTGCCAGCCATTACCAGTTCGGCAGCCATATTACCAGTCTGCCATGCACAATACCAGTCTGCCAGCCATATTACCAGTTCGGCAGCCATATTACCAGTCTGCCATGCACAATACCAGTCTGCCATGCACAATACCAGTTCGCCAGCCATATTACCAGTCTGCCATGCACAATACCAGTGTGCCAGCCATATTACCAGTCTGCCAGCCATATTACCAGTTCGCCAGCCATATTACTAGTCTGCCATGCACAATACCAGTCTGCCATGCACAATACCAGTCTGCCAGACACATTACCAGTTCGCCAGCCACATTACCAGTTCGCCAGCCATATTACCAGTTCGCCAGCCATATTACCAGTCTGCCATGCACAATGCCAGTCTGCCATGCATATTACCAGTCTACCATGCAGAATACCAGTTCCCGGCCATATTACCAGTCTGCCATGCACAATACCAGTCTGCCATGCATATTACCAGTCTGCCATGCATATTACCAGTCTGCCATGCACAATACCAGTCTGCCATGCATATTACCAGTCTGCCATGCACAATACCAGTCTGCCATGCATATTACCAGTTCCCAGCCATATTACCAGTCTGCCATGCACAATACCAGTCTGCCATGCATATTACCAGTCTGCCATGCACAATACCAGTCTGCCATGCATATTACCAGTCTGCCATGCATATTACCAGTTCCCAGCCATATTACCAGTCTGCCATGCACAATTCCAGTCTGCCATGCATATTACCAGTCTGCCATGCACAATACCAGTCTGCCATGCATATTACCAGTCTGCCATGCACAATACCAGTTCCCAGCCATATTACCAGTCTGCCATGCACAAAACCAGTCTGCCAGCCATATTACCAGTTCGGCAGCCATATTACCAGTCTGCCATGCACAATACCAGTCTGCCATGCACAATACCAGTTCGCCAGCCATATTACCAGTCTGCCAGCCATATTACCAGTCTGCCAGCCATATTACCAGTTCGCCAGCCATATTACCAGTCTGCCATGCACAATACCAGTCTGTCATGCACAATACCAGTCTGCCATGCACAATACCAGTCTGCCAGCCATATTACCAGTTCGGCAGCCATATTACCAGTCTGCCATGCACAATACCAGTCTGCCATGCACAATACCAGTTCGCCAGCCATATTACCAGTCTGCCATGCACAATACCAGTCTGCCAGCCATATTACCAGTTCGCCAGCCATATTACCAGTCTGCCATGCACAATACCAGTCTGCCATGCACAATACCAGTCTGCCAGCCACATTACCAGTTCGCCAGCCACATTACCAGTTCGCCAGCCATATTACCAGTTCGCCAGCCATATTACCAGTCTGCCATGCACAATGCCAGTCTGTCAGCCATAATGCCAGTCTGCCATTCATAATACCAGTGTGCCTAAATACCAGCCTGCCATGCCATGCATACCACGTGTCATTAAATACACGCATAATGTATACGATACAAAAAAATGCCCGCCCAAGCCCAACACAATCTAAGGGGCCCCATGAGCTTACAATCTAAGGGGCCCCATGAGTTTACAATCTAAGGGGCCCCATGAGCTTACAATCTAAGGGGCCCCATGAGCTTACCATCTAAGGGGCCACATGAGCTTACAATCTAAGAGGCCCCATGAGTTTACAATCTAAGGGGCCCTACGAGCTTACAATCTAAGGGGTCCCACAAGTTTACAATCTGAGGGGTCCCACGAGTTTACAATCTGAGGGTCCGGTTCCCGTGAACTTACAATCTAAGAGGGAAGAGGAACCTACTCTAATATATAAATTCCTTTGTAATGCGCTGTCAGCTGTGCGCGCACCCATCACAGCTGCTCAGTCGGCCCTCCTGTTGCGGATGGGATGGCGATGGACGCGTTACAAACATATTTATATAGAGAGATACTCTTGGATAGGACATTGAAAAAAAACTATGTGGACTTGAATTCTGACCTGGCGACAAAAACAATAGACTGCCCTCTGGGCAGCCTTTCCACCTAGTTTATTTGTAAAGAGGTAAAATAATGTTTTCATCCCGAGTGAATGCATTTTCAAGGTGTGATCTTACCATTGATTTATAAAGAGGCAAAATAATGTTTTCAGCCCGTGAGTGAATTTCCCTTTTAATGCATGCCAAAACCTTGCTGGCCTTGGCGGCTGCTGTTTGATATTGCACATTGTTACTTAGTTTGAAGTCTACGATTATTCCCAAATACTTCTGCTTTGATTTCCCTAACTCAGTACAATTTAGTATATAAATTGCTTGTGTGTTCTCCAAAGTGCAAATCCTTGCATTTATCTACATTACATTTAATCTGCCATTTAAGTGCCCAGTCCCCTAATATATCCAAATCCCTCTGCAGCGAAGTAACATCCTGATCACATTGTATTACTTTTCCTAGTTTTTTGTCATCGGCGAACACTGATACATGTGTCCATGCCTATTTCAAGGTCATTTATAAATTAATTGAATAGAATTGGTGCTATAACAGACCTCTGAGGGACACCACTTCTCACTGGTGTCCATATTGCAAATTTACCATTTATGACCACTCTCGTACCCTATCTTTTAGCCAGTGTTCTATCCAAGAACAAGAATTTTCATCTAGACCAATTTTTCTTAATTTAAATAGTAACCTCTTATGTGGAACAGTGTCGAAAGCTTTGGCAAAATCCAAGTAAATCACATCCACTGCTACCCCCTGATCTATACTTCTACTTACTTTTTCAAAGAATGCAATTAGGTTAGTCTGACCTAATCTGTGTTTCATTCCTTGGTCCTGAATAGGTTTCAGCACCAAAGAAAGGCGGATTAGGTATCTTTTCTTTAACCTAATCTATGTAATTAATTCATCCGTTTCACATTCCGGAATAACTAATAAAAACTAAATAACTAATAAAAAAGAAAAACTAATTGATCTGAAACCGAAATACCAATAAAAACAAAATAACAAATCAATCCGAAATATGAATTACTGATCGTCTGAACTAACAAATCAATCCCAAATACGAATCACGGTGACATAATGAATGCACCGAAACAAATTGAAAAACGGAGCGAATTGATCCGAAATTAAACAAAACTATTTTTTTCGTTGTGCACATGTTTATCATTCAGTTAGTTCTATTTAATGCCCTCCTAGGTCTCTGACCAGGTGCA
This sequence comes from Leptobrachium leishanense, assembly GCA_009667805.1. Taxonomy (NCBI): domain Eukaryota; kingdom Metazoa; phylum Chordata; class Amphibia; order Anura; family Megophryidae; genus Leptobrachium; species Leptobrachium leishanense. The sequence goes on along the minus strand of CM019067.1, from coordinate 150,676,853 downwards.
GCAGTCCCAGATGCTAGATTGCCAGAATGGCAACCCCTCTGTCCAGGAAACCTCACTGTAGCACCAGATGGCATGACACATATCAATGCAGCATTTTTTTTTTCAACGTCCTCCAATGCCTCTTACATAGTTACGCTGGAAAAAAAGACGGGCATCCATCGAGTTCAACTGTTCACACATCACCCACTGTGGTTGATCCAAAAGAAGTAAAAAAACACAGTCTGAAGAGCTTACATTTTTCTTTAGCCCATTTGTGACGGAAGCCACCTTTTAAAAGACTTGGGGCTAAATTACAATCTTTGCGCAAAAAGCCTTGCACAAAGCAAAAATTTTCGAGCCAAGTGTTAAACATTTGCGCTCGCAAATCACCGCTGGAATTACAATTCTTGCAGTTTTTTCTTCCGCCGATCAATTGCGCGCGCGCAAACAGGACGCGCCTAAATGCACGCGCCTAAAATCTTTACGCGCGCTATTGTTTTTCGCGATTCAGCCAATCAGAATTGAGAACCACACCTTTCTCACGGTAATAAATTGCACCTGCCACAGTCAATCTGTGACTGTGTCTGTTCTATTTTTAGGCAGTTACAGCGTCCCGGGTGGTTGGTGGTTTTGGTGAGTATTGAGAGAGCAAAAGAGATAGAGGAGATATTAGTGCAGGAGCAGGTTCATTTGCATGTCATCACACATACATCACATAGATCCACATTACACATAAACACACGCACACCTATACATTACTAAGCAGCACACATCACTACACATTACACATAGTCACACATACACCACCAAACAGCACATACACACTTGTTGTTAAATAAAAAATTTAGCTAATCAAATCAATATAATTACCATATATTGGAATTCCAAAAAGTCTGTCATTTCTTTCTCATATATCATAATGAAGCAAGACGCTGCGCTACGCCATGGCGGAGACACCAAAATCAGCCACACACAAAGTATAGCTTCATCAAGTCATGTCTGGATGTCTTTGTTCAGACAGACCAATTTATTAGATTTCAACATCCAATAGAAACATTTATTATAGATAAGAGTTTAATTTCCACCCCACATAGGAATGTAATATAACAGCCAATCAGTACAGATACATTTCTACATCAGAATTTGACCATCACAGATAACAAAGATTACCATATATGATTCACAAGAAATCTTTTTTCTGTCGTCCATCTTTTGCGCACTTTTTCTGCACTGAACATAACAAAGACGTACAGGAAATCGGCTACAAATTCCACAGGCCATAATTATCTTATAGAAGGAAAAACTGTCTACATGCAGAATTGACACTTAGAAAAGGGGGGGTCACAGCCTATTTTATCAGAACAGGCTTTTCAACACAGAATATTTATATTCATACAGGAAATTAAAATCTAACAATTCTTTCCTTTGATCACATATCACCTGTGATCATCTAAAAGGATAAAACAAAACTAGACAATTAAACTAATTATACCTGGGGCCTTGGTGTCATGTTAATACCTTTAGATCATTCTAGATGCTCAGAGGGGAAGAAAGAAGTCTAGTAATTACTCATAAAATACCTCACTACCTTTACGATGTACGAAAGGGATTCCCCAAGGAGGCCCTTTATGAGCATATAATACACTTATTTATCTAGATTCACTCTTCCAGCGAACCACACTTGGAGCCTGGGCAAAATACCTAATCTAGACATTAAATAACTATTTATTCCCATTTCCCAAAATGTATTTCACCGAACAAAAAAAAAAAATAACTTGAATTTAAAAGTTTGTTTATCTAATAATCAACATGAGTCAGATCTATATCTGTGTGTTTTCTTATGTTCATCTTCACTCCACAAAACGCATACACACCTGCATTCACACACACTCTCAAGAAATACATTCTCATTTTCACAAATCCAATCCTTTCTCACTCTTCTCTAGGGGATTAAAGAAAAAAAAATAATATCTCATAATCAAATTCCGTAGTCCTTGTCCAAAGCAAGATCAAGGTGTGGTGTTTTTCAACATCCCAGCTTGAGACGCATAATCATTGAATGTAATCAGAGCTCCCGCCATAGGGACTCCTGAACAAGTGGTTTCTTTGGGCTGGTTTCTTATTACCTGTGACCTTTGACCTTGACACAAAATGTCCATGATTCGTTCCATATGCAGTCATTGTGACTGTCAGATTTCTTGTGATGATGAAGATGTGACACGGTTTTAGCAAAAATAAAGAAATAAAATAAAATATAACCCTCTAATCATATACACATTCATTCATTCATTTTCAAGCGCATGAAGACAATAAAAATATGTTAATTACACAAGAAGAGACACAGATAATAAATTGTAAAATTTCCTCGCAAAGCCTATGGGCCTCACGCAACAAAAAAAAGAAAATCATACTACTTCTGACTCATTGCATTAGAGAAAAATATATATACGCAACTTTATACACGCAACTTTGGCTTTAAAAAGGGAAATAGCCGAAGTGCATACTCCACCCATATTAATATCAAAAAATATATATTTTTTATGTTATCCATTCTTGTTTGGTGTTTCGAAACAAAACTGGTGTTTATAAAACACACCACTCCTAAAAAAATCTAAATAAAAACAACTTAATTTTACCGAATTAAAACTTTCCTACAATCATTTAGACCTGAATTAAACTATATTCCATTTAACACTATATATGTCATGAAACGTATTTATGCAAATGCATTAAATTATATGTTCAATGCTTTGTATGATACCCCTTCCGCGACCATAACGGCTAATGGCCTTAATTCTGTCCCTTTTATACTGGAACGAGGCACGCGACAGTGTTGCCCACTCTCCCCTCTCCTGTTTAACCTAGCCTTAGAACCGTTTTTAAGAATTTTCAAAATGTGCCCAGACTTTAGTGGGATACAAGTGGGCTCTCAGGAGGTCAGAGTAGTTGCTTTTGCAGATGATTTGCTGCTCTTTCTATCTCGCCCCGACAAGGCGCTCCCAACCTTATTGATGTATTTGGGAGACTTCCAACTGGCCTCTGGGTTCAAGATCAATTATGATAAAACGTTAGCAATCCCGCTGGGTCCTGCCTGCAAAGGTTTAATTAGGCAGCACAGTCCTTTTCGATGGTGTCAGACGGGGGTCTTCAAATACTTAGGTGTGTTACTACCGACTGATATCGCGAGACTGTATGAGGTCAACGTCCCTCCCCTCCTGACTCAACTTAAAAACTTGCTAACCTCCTGGGCAAAACTCCCACTGTCTTACCTGAGGAGATGCGGCCTCATAAAAATGGTTGCATTCCCGCATCTATTATACCCAATACAAATACTTCCAATTCTTCTCAAACGTAAGGATATTGCACTCATTCATTCATTATTTACCAGATTTATCTGGAGTGGGGGAAGGCCGCGCATAGCGCTACGGAAACTTCAGCTTCCCTATAGTATTGGGGGATTGAATTTACCGGACATTTACTCTTATAACATTGCAGCCCTGTACCGTATAGTGGCAGACTGGATCTCTGACTCCTCTAGGTACACTGATAGTGCCTTGGATCGAGCCATGTCTTTCCCAATATCCCCACTGGCTTTTCTCCACTCTCCCTTCTCAGTGATCCCGCCAACCCAGAGATCTAACCCCCTGCTCTTCTCTGGCTGGGAGGCGTGATATCGAGCTCCCAAAATGCTGGGCCTGTCTCGGAAACCTTCGGTTTTCCAACCACTATTACACAACCCTGCCTTTCAGACCGGCTCAGCGGCCTCAGCATTTCGGGTCTTGGCGACTAAAGGTCTAACTCAAATAGGCCACTTGCTATTGCGGCCAGCACACTCCCTTATTTCTTATGAAGATCTATGTGCATTGATGGCTCCCACCCCCTTACACCCGGTTTATTATATACAACTCTCAGCATTCATATCTGCCCAGTTAAACCCTTTACAACTGTGGGACTTTTCCAATCTCTTTGACACTCAGGCGTCCTTGGGTCCATCCACAGCATCTTTTCATGCGTTACTAAGGCCTCAATTTGACTGGTCGGTCGCGACCACGGGGCCAGCTGCCTGGTGTGTTAACGTCCCAAAACAATCCCCCTTTTCCTTGATCGCGGCCACTAACAAATCACGTAAGCAGATTCCCTCTGCCCAATACGACAAAATGTTTTTTAAACTGCTACATAGCGCCTATGTGGCCCCTGATAGATTGGCCCTTATCACGCCCCTCAGTTCTGGCCGGTGCCTCAAGTGTATGCATGCAAATGCTGATCTCTTTCATTGCTTGTGGTCCTGCCCATTAATACTGATATTCTGGGACTCAATAAGGAGATTTGGTGTCAAGATCTTAAAATTAAATGTGCCTTTCACCCCACATTGGGCTTTGTTTAACCTCTTGTCAGAAAGCGAAGCCCATGGGTTGGACAGGAGTCAGAGGGCCCTATTGGGTGTGCTGTCCGCGGTAGCTAAAAGAGCCATTTTGGGGCACTGGATTGCCACCTCTCCCCCCACGTTCTCTATGTTTTACACACGTTTTTATGCTATCTTTCAATATGACTGGGTGGAGACCACTCTTCACAAAGAAGACAAAGTACAACAGCTTTTTGATAAATGGTTACACTTTATGTCATGTTTGCCGACCAATGTCATCTCAAAATTGAAAAGGGATTTCGAACTTACTAATTGGTACCTAACTAGGTCCCTGAGGCACTCTTGGAATTCTCTGATGCGTTGTCGGACGTTTAATATGTATTTGCTTTGCCACTCTTTTCTTCTCAGCGTATGGGAGGGCTGTTCTGTCTCGCTTTTATCTATGTGGGAATGTGAATGTCTATACTATACTGTGATCTAAGCCTGTCAACACAAAAAAATAAAGTTTAAAAAAAATTATATGTTCCTAGATACATTAATTAACTCTAATTTTAATTGGATGTGATCTCCAATAATCCTAAATGTGTCAGGGAATTTGAACAATATTGATTGTAACCAAACAACAAAAATAATAAAATAAAAGATACAGAATAATTATCACTTACACAACACATTAATAATCCATCAACATATAAAAATACATTATTTTTCTACTTTCTTTGTCTTATTGGTTTAAAATCAAATATAACTGTTTTGTGAAACTGACATATCAGTAATTGATGTGTTTTAAATTTTATTTCCAAATCAATGATCTTCTTTAATCGCATGAGTAATCGATGAGTTGTTGATAAAATTTCTTCTTCCTTCATATTATTTAAGATGAAATACAACTCCTTTTGTTAGAATGTTTTATTGCCCAGTGTCTAATAATTCCTTCCTTGTTATCCGGTGGAGGTAACATTGCAATGTGAAATGATAATGTGTGTTTGAGTAAATTTCCTTCAATTTCAATAGCTATATCAATATTGGTATCAAATGATCTTCCATCTAGCTTGATCAGCATTAGTTGCAATATGCGTTGGCATGCATTACTCAGGTAATTTTTCACCTAAATAAAAAAAAACTTGGAAAAAAAATATTAATAACCTGTCAAACTTTAAAACTTACATGGTTAAAACTTACATGGATTTAAACTTGTAACGTTCAGCAAATTTTGGGCACAAAGGAATTACAAAAAAAAGAGAGGAGAGGTCATTAGAAAGATGAGATTGAGGGGGCTAGGAGAAGAATGTGAAAACTTTTTTTACTTTTGCAACGGTCACCATTGTCTTCCATTCTCCAGTATATTCAAATAAAAAACCACATAACACAGATATCGTAAACTGGAAAAAACGTATAAAAAGGTATGTTAAAAATTGACATGTTAAAAATTTACAAAATAACTAGCAAGAAAGTTCTCAGAGGAGATTCCACCGAGAAAAAGATTGATTCTTGATAAACATTTAAAATCAACAATCTTTATTAAGGATATAGGTTAAAAACAAACATTTAAATGTGAGGTGTTTGTGCATCTATTTTACAGCCGGTTTGTCCCTCCCCCAGAAAATTCAATGGGGGTACAGTCATACGTCGTTGCACACCAAAAGACAAAAACATCAGACAGCAAAAAATAAAACTAACAATAGGCAGACACTATACTTGTTTTGTATGTTCCCATCAAGCACTCAATGGGCAAGGCATATGGCTACTAATGTAGCATACAATATTAAGATACACTTATTCCTGTAGTGTTACACACATATGGTGGATACAATGGTAGAGGACAGTAATTTACTGCCTCTTAAAGATATTATTTGCTTATATTGGCGCCCAGAAGATTCTCTGTTCTTCCCTGTTTTTGTGTTAAAAATTGAGACTAAAGATAATTATCAATTATTTATGTGCACAAATCCCCAATTAGCAATATAACCAAATTAATCAAATGTTTCCTAAAAAGAAAACAAAACCTTCTATTCCCACTTGCTTATCACCTTCAATACTAAATAAATCTGCCTAATTTCCTATTTTTTAATTTCTTCTAGGTACTAACATACGTTAACATTCCTTTGTACAGTGCTACAGAACCTGTAGGCGCTTTCCACACAATCCACGTAAACTTTAATACTTCATATTCTCAATTAACTCTAATCCTTCAATATCATTCTATCCTTTTAGATTGTAAGCTCTTAAACAGGACCTCTTTGCCTACTGTATTATGATGAACCTATATATATTCCATTGTACAGGTTGCAAAACCTGTAAATGACTTCAGTCAGTCATTTTGGCAATTATTTAATAGGGGATTCAAATAATATAATTATTATTTTTCTATCGTTAATAGAGATTATCATTCGATCAGTAACAAAGAGGACTACACAGGCATGCACGGCCCTTATGCAAAACATATAACTTATATATTAAGGTGTGGTCAATCTTTTGTTCTGGATTCAAATAAAGACCAGATAAAAATAACCGACCATGCCCCTTTTAAATCTCAGGATAATCTAAAAATCAATAATGATAACAAATTATCCGAATATTATTACTATTTGTTATATACTGTCTAATTATTTCTAATAGATACTCACAGCATACAAAAAATCCCATTATAGCATCCTAACAGAACAACAAAAATAACTACATATCGCAAATAGAAAGAACTATTAATAAAAAACAAAGAAAGAAAACTTTTTCTACAACAATTTATGAGAAAAAAATTAGTTAGCAGGCGCGATTGAAAGGTAATGTGAAAGCAAAGCTGCTATTGTTCATTCCCTTTTTTAAAAAAAAATTTTTACTCAAGGCTAAGCAATAGAAAACATAGGAGACAAGCAATAGGTAGTCCCTATATATACATATAGAGAGAGAGAAATACAGGCAAATGCTATTATAATAAAAAATATAAAACATGAAAAACATCAATTATGAATTAGAAACAGTGACAAGTAATAAAATATAAAAACATCATGTCTGAAAAAAAAACATTGCATTTAAATCATGTAAAATAAAAAATATCAGCAATACAATAATAAAAAAATTAGTTAGCAAAAATAATACAGAAACCAGACATCGCAAATGTCACGGTCCACCCGGGGTACCTGCTGATGTGCCTGTATTGAACACCTGGCTCTTAGAACTTTGTCCTGGATCTCTTTTTCTTGGATTCCATTCCAGGTTTTGCTCAGCACCTTGACCAGGCTCGCGGAGATTCAGCCTGGGTCTTCCTTTTCCAGCCCTGGAGTTTCAGCTGAGGCCAATCCGGGATTAAGCCTCCTTAAAAGGCAAAGAGACCCAGATAGCAGTGGTTCTACATTGTGCTCCCTGATTGAGGTAATTTGTTGTGTGCATACCTGCTCTACCTGAACCAGTTAATCCTATTGCTGTATAGTGTATCCTGCGTATCCAGTACCCATCTGTCTACCTTATTGTTCCTGGATACATCTCCGCCTGTGCAAGAGACTCACAGCGATCTCCACATACGCTGTATCCAAGGTCTGTGGTCATGATTCCAGGTCACTGCTCAAGTGGGTACTCTCAATCGCATAGCCCACTATTCCCTGTGTCTGGAAACATACCTGTGGATTACAGTTGTACACCACCGTCTCTGACCTTTGATCAAGGTACCACTGTCAGCTATCCAGATTTATTATTGGTGGACCCTGTCTGCAGTCTCGGACTGCATTGCCCACAATCCACTGACTCTCCAAGACTACTCCCTGGACTGTATCTATGTGCTATATTGTGTACCGAACCCCTGCTAAGGAATATCTACACCTCTCAGCCAGCCGCTAACCAAGACCTCTTGCATATGGACATTAACCCTGTCATTGCCGGTGCTGTCCAGTATTGCATTCCTTTGTTCTTTCAAGTGCCTGCTGCCAAGGCCTATTTACGTTTCATTAAAGTATATTCATTGCGTGATTCCTATCTGGCCCCCCTCTGTGTCGCCGCCTGCTGGGCTCATACCAGAACCGCACACGCCACGTGACAGCGAACAGACAAACAGCTGCGCAAAGGGATTGGCTCTCAATGGGAGACAAAGCAAACCATTTTGCTATAGGAGAAGAAACCAGACAGATCTAATCAATTAAAATAAAATGCTCAAATTACAAGCAGGTATGGACTTAGTCAAAAAACTCCAAAACACAATGGAGCTACAATACGGACAGACAGACCGATAGACAGACCGACCGATATACACATACTCAATGCTAGAAACGTCCAGTTTCCCGGGTGAGTGACATAACGAATACTCCAGCACTTTAGACTCTTACAGCCAGAGCCTTAAACGGGCGAGTGAACAACACACGTGAGGACCTCAAACGCTTTTCCTTTACTACAATAAACACAAAATAACAAAAGCAAACCAAGACAAAGAGCGTGTCTATAAACCATCTTTGCAACAAAAACACCAACAAGGTCTCAACCAGAGCCTTAACAAAAGCCAAGCCAAGAGGAAAAGTCTCTTTTCTATATAGGCAACTGTTTTACATGAGAGAAAAAATAAAATAAATCATATCAAACAGTTGAATTATTAGATCCCACTCCCGACACCAACTGTTAAATTAAAAATTTAGCTAATCAAATCAATATAATTACCATATATTGGAATTCCAAAAAGTCTGTAATTTCTTTCTCATATATCAAAATGAAGCAAGACGCTGCTCTACGCCATGGCGGAGACACCAAAATCAGCTGCACACAAACTATAGCTTCATCAAGTCATGTCTGGATGTCTTTGTTCAGACAGACCAATTTATTAGATTTCAACATCCAATACAAATGTTTATTATAGACAAGAGTTTCATTTCCACCCCACATAGGAATGTAATATAACAGCCAATCAGTACAGATACATTTCTACATCAGAATTTGACCATCACAGATAACAAAGATTACCATATATGGTTCACAAGACATCTTTTTTCTGTCGTCAATCTTTCGCGCACTTTTTCTGCACTGAACATAACAAAGACGAACAGGAAATCGGCTACAAACTCCACAGAGCTGCACAGCAATAAACCTCACAGTAATGTGCAGCTCACACATGGATGTATATTGCCACCAGCAGCTCAAACATGGATATATATTGCCCCCAGCAGCTCAAACATGGACGTGTCACGTGAGGGGGCGGCGCAGGTGCCACCGCGGCATTTTAAGAGCGCCGCTGGCTGCCTGTTAAGTTCAGTGATCATCAGAGGGAAACTGGCGGGGGGCCCACTGTATTGCCCCAAACTGGGCCCCTACCGACCTGCGGGCCCTCGGGCAGTGCCCGATGGGTCAGTCTGCCCCTGCTAGCGGTCTCAGAGAGACAGCCAATGGATCGGAGCTGCGCATGCCAAACCAAAGGGCACCAAACGCTGAATTTCACTGTACAGTGCAATGTCATGGCAGTTCGGCTATTCAGAAAGCTATCAATTTGCCAAATACTGGCAAATTTAAAGCAAATGCAGTGCAGTTCGCTGCAGATCATGGCAATTTGGCAATCTTGCAGTGAAATTGTCTCATAGAGAAGTAATAATCTATTCAGAGAACGCCGAACTGCACCAAAGTGTCAGGGAAATCCCTAGATTTTCGGTGGTTTGACATATTTAAAGGGCCTAAGGGCGGGTGTCACCTGGTGCGGGCCGCACCCCCTGCCCCCACGTAGCGACGCCCCTGGAGGGAAGGTAGCAAAGGAAAACAATGAGATTTACCAAACCCGGTAACATTGAGTATTACATCATTGCTATGTCTTGACGACATAATGCTGACTTGTGTATGAAACACTAATGGAGGTCAACAGTTATCATCATACAATCATCATTAACACCTCACATGGAGCTGTGGAGCGAACTTGCTAATCAATAATATCATATAAGTGTAAAAGTTGCCGATTCAGCTATGGTCTGTGCAATCAAGTCCTCTGCTGTTCTGATACTTTTCAACTCCCTCACCCATTCTGTGAATGGTGGGGCCTTGGGCTGTACCCAATGTAAGGGGATTACCATCCTGACAATTGTGAGTAGACGGAAGGCAACTAATTTTATATAAAGATGGTGTGGGGTAGGGAGCGAGGCTGATGAGGTAGAATTTTTGCCTTGTATGGGGGGGTTCAGTCACCCTAGAGAGGCGATCATACACTTCCTGCCAAAATGGTTGCAAAATGGGCATGTCTACCATATATGCAAAGAACCAGCTTGTATATCCCCGCACCTCCAACAGCAACCCGAGTCGCCCCTCGTAAAACATTGGAGCTTATCAGGTGTTCTATGCCACCTGTTATAACTTTATAGCTGGCTTCCTGAGCCTTCGCAGCTGGGGAGCATCCCTGTTTCAGTGGGCATATATCTGAAGATTGCTGGCTCACCTAGGGCAGTATTACAATGTTGGTGCTAACTTAACCAGAGCAGTTGTAAACTGAAAACCTCCATAGGCTATAATGGCTCTGGGAAGTTTACAACAGCTCAGGTTAAGTTAGCACCAACTATGTAATATGGCCCTTAGTATGGAATAGAGGAGTAGAAGTTGTCTGCATCTGGAGGAGGTTGTATATAACAGAGAGGCAGTGTAAGGGTAAGGTCTTCTTTTCCACCGGTGTCTCCAATTCCATCAGAGGGTGAGTAAAAAAGGAGTAATCTTGTTGTATATGCCTTAAAATGCCCATGTGGGTTGTTATGTATATGTGAAACAACTAAAAAAAATGTAAAGTAGAACTACTAAACATAAGCCTACAGTTCATACTGGTCTGATGGACTTACCTGTCCCATTCATCCATTCAAGTCATTTTTTGTCTTATCTCCATACAGTAGCAGATCTAAAACTTTTTTTTCCAGATCTTGGGGATGTACCTTCCTCACATCAAGTGGTCATCGGGTTAGAGATTTGAAATACAGGGAGGCCTTATGGATCCTGGAATCTAACACCGTACAACTTGCACTTTATTTGTGTTATTAATTATATATTCTTAATGTTTATGCACTTTTATGGTAACAGTTTTTTTTAGTCTAATTCATTTTGATAATACACTTTAGTATATTTCCTCTGAGTTTACTAACAATCAGATTTTCCATAAACTCTTAGAGCAATTATTTTTTGTCTTTTTTTAAATAAAAGTGTGACTAATATCAATCAGCTTTTATTGTTCAGGTTCCCTTTGAGTGACTCTGTATAGTGCCTGATCCTGGGCACGATTCCATAGTTGGTGCTAATGTAGTGTCTCAATATGTAATCTTTAGGAGAAGTAACTTTAATGTTTGGCAACGATATTCCAATCTTGATGTTACAGTGAGGTGAAAATGTTTTGCAAATTCCAAAACCCCGCCTAAAAATCCCATATTCACCTCTCATCCCGCAGCAAGAAGGATGACCCAATCCACCGCTTCTTCTCACCGGGAGCAGAGACTGGGAACAAATAGTTCATAGACTCCCTACACGATCACTCCGCGGTGCTGCATGATCTTATGGCCGGGAAACGATGCATCCTGGGAGTCGTATGGATTCCAGGATCTTATACCAGCGGTGGCACGGTGCACTACTGCAGGTATCAGGGAACTTACCACTGCGTTCCGTTGCGAGGTGTGGAGACAACACATTCAGCAATACAGCAATAGTACGTTAACATGGAGACGGTAAGGGAAAATTAGCATGCACATATTTGCCTGCTTATCGTCTCCATGTTAAGAGTCAACAATAGAATAGGGCCCCCTGTATTTATAGTCTGGTACTTGTGTGTGGTGACTGTTTTTGATATTTTGGACCATTTTAGTGCTCTTTCCGTATATGTGTCATTTTTCTTTTTGCATCTGCGTGGTATGTGTGAGACTTGTCTCACTGACGCATGCACATTCATTTTTTTGTATGGCAAGATGTATATGCATGTGGGTTAATGTTTTGCCTGATGCATGGGTGATGATTTTGTATGAATTTCTACCATTACAGGAATGGTCCCTGTTTGACTGCAGAATTTCTTATTTTTTATTGCTTCTGATTGATTTCACCCTCGGACATGGTCCTTTTGTTAAAAGGAACACTCTGCTCACCCTGACCACTGACCACTTTAGCTAATTAAAGTGGTCAGACTACATGGAGTGCCCCCTCCAGCCCCATTTGTCTGTTAGCACTATCGTGAAGCAGAGGAGCTTCCTCCGCCCATATAGCTGTCACTTGGAGAACAGGTTTTCAATATCCTATCTACCAAGGACCAACTCAGGGACCGATGATGTCATCACGTTCAGGATCCTATCTCCAAAACATTCGCAGCAGCAAGCATTCTGGGAGAAAGTAGGCAAGACCACCAATCCATTGTTCTCTGCAGGTGCTCACATAACTTGCATGTGAAAATACGCACATTACCGGAGAATCACAATTTGCATAGCAAATGTATGAAAGATACGTACAGCGTCAAAGGAGAAAAAGTGAATATTTACAGCTAAACTAAAACATTTATAAAAAAGTTTTTATAAAATGGGCAGGTGCTGTAAGCTCTGCACTTCACCGTGGATTTGGTTTTCTTTATGCAAGATTTTGAGACTCTGCACTGCAGCTCCCATGATATGTCCGATATGTAGGGACAGAGTATCTTTGTGATTCTATTAATTGCGGGAACTGTCAACCGAGAATCATTGCGCTGCATGCAAAAAAGAAAAGATCCATGGCATGTACAGTGCGAGTACCAGAAGCCCCCCACTTTTGATAAAGCCGCAAATAGCGGCGAAACACGTCGAGCAGTATACCTAATTTCTTTCAACATCTTCTTTCCTTTCTCTGACTAAGCTACTCAGTCCATATTCCTATGCTTGAATCTCCTATACCCTAGATCAGTGATGTACAGTAGGCGTGTATATATATATATAAAAATGGGAATCTGGAGAGGTCATAAAATAAAAACATTCATAGTGCATACAGCAACAATTGAACAAGTGTGCCCCTTATGAATCGCACTCACAGGATTTTAGCACTTTGATGCATATCAAATGTCAAGGATCGTTACCCCACGTCTGCATATGTCTTGGCCCCAAACTGGATGGTTCTCGTCGCCGCAGGAAACACCAGGAGGCTCTCCAATTAAAGTGCAGGAATTTATTGGGTAAAACAGCAATCCAATGCGTTTCGTGTAATAAAATACACTTCATCAGAGATAAATTACAATAAAAATGCAAGAATGTTGCATTTTTATTGTAATTTTATTTGATTTATCCCGTTTAATAAAACCCGTTCTCCAAGTGACAGCTATATGGGCAGAGGAAACTTCTCTGCTTCAAGCAGTGCTAACAGACAAATGGGGCTGGAGGGGGCACTTCATGTAGTCTGACATTTATCAGGATGAGCATCAAAATGCTTAAATCCTGTGAGTGCGATTCATAAGGGGCCTGCTTGTTCAATTGTGTTGCTATATGCACTGTGAATGTTTTTATTTTATGACCTCTCCAGATTCCCATTTTTATATATATATATATTATATATATATATATATTCTGTATCAAGACGCCTAGGGAAGAGCCAATAGAAAATGCTGCAGCCTACCTCAGTGGGATCCGTAATTCAGGGCTGTAAATCTCCACAAGGCTTTCTCCTGATTAAGGCCATTTAGCCGAAACGTCACGTTTAAGCGGGGGTTGCTGTTCCCCTTAATTGAAGAATTCCAGCACTTCTCTCAGCTTGAGGCTTGACTGCTTTTTTCGTTTGGCCTAGGGGAAGAGCTGTCTGGGAATCTTAAGGTTGTATTATTGATATCCTTACACATGTCACACCACAATTTGTGTTTTTTGTGTACAGTAGGCTGCATGAACCGCTGAGGTCTAGATGCAGTTCTATTCTATTTCACTTTACATTCCTACTCTTTGAATTGAATGTCACTAATCTTTATCTGTAGTAGTTTTTGTATTTATGGGACCCTGTACAATTCTCTATACGATCTCTGTATGCCTAAATGATTGTGTGGCTTTTGAATATAAGTGTATGGTCAAGTCTAACTGCCTCTCTTTATCTCCTAATTATTGGCAGATACATAGCAAGCGGCAATTGCCACTAAGACTTCATTATAGCCATTATAGCTATTTCTGATTCTTGTCTTTACAGTACATCTTTAATCTGTACCTACTGGTGGTGTTGTAGCACTGTTTTAAAACCCTGTTGCTGTAATATTCCGTTTTGGCCACCAGAGGGAGACAAGCGCATGTAAACTATACCGGACATTGGGACTACGTTTTCCAGCATGCCCTGGGGCAGAGACAGGAAGTGGGTGGGGAAGGAGGAGAGGACATCCGCAACCTCGTGGAAGGAGAGCCAGGGTGAGCCGAGGAGTGAACCAAGTGAGATGCACGTGAGACTGTGAGCGATTGTAACCAGGCCAGAGAGCAGGCGCTGCCTTGCCGACGCTGGAGATCGATATAGTGACTTGATAGAGACCCAGTAATCCACCGCTGAAAGGTTTTACACAGACAAAGAGTAGCAGATTGGACCCCGAGTTAGGAGACCGCGATGACCCACTGGGAGTGCAGGCGGTAAGCTGTAAATCGTGTTGAAAAGACAGACAAGCGAGAGAAGCGGATCCAGTGACACAGAATCCCAGTACAATTCAGCGGAGAAACGTCCTGATCGGGCAGCGGAACAGATTGTCTGGCGGATGGGTGAGAGGCCTCCTAGGCCACAGTTAAAGTTTAAAGTCGCACGCTGCAGCACTGCTAAAATCTACAGGGCCCCAACGTGACTAGTCGAAGATTTTATTAAATACATTCACTGGACAGTTGAAATATAGTACCCGGGTACCTGAGCTCACGCACACACACTTTTTGGGACATAACCTGCACGGGACTTACACTCCAGAAACGAAGGGGTTAAACTTTTCTTTTACCGCTGTGCGTTTCCCGCAATACGAAATCCTGTTTCCATATACCGTGCTTATTTTATATATGCTGCTTTATTGAGACCAGTAAAGTATATATGTTTTATAAAATCCACAACAGTGCTGGTGTATATTTATTCCCTATTGCGGAGAGACTAACCCGAGGTTAAATTCAGCGGCTCCTCCGGGAGTGAGCGCTACACGTGGGGGCTCGTCCGGGATTTAGTCTCTAGATTTAACGCATATAAAGGGTTAAATATGGATCCAGACACTGCTGCCAAATGGTGTGAGGAGCAAAGTAGTCAGATAGAGTTATGCATAGTCATGGATATTCCTGCAGACACTTGGGCCGAAGATCAGATTCGCCGGGCCGTGGCCGCGCTGACACCAGATCATTGGGGATTCATCCTGGACATTAAAGCGAACCCAGATAACTCTCACATGTATGTTCTTTTTTGAGTGGAGAAAGGGTGTTCCAGTGTGCTTTCAGGGTGCGAGCGTGAAGCTGACCGATGAGGTGGATGTTCAACTGATTCAGCCAAGTGCGCCACGTGACGACCCCGCGAGTCTTCCCGCGCCCAGCCCGCTGGCCATGATCGGGCCTGAATTTATAGTGGCTATTGGAGATTTGCTGGCTAAATGTCAAAGAACAAGCCCTCCACACACTAACTTTGGTTATCGACGGTTGAGAAATTTTACAGGAAACGTACCAACTCCAACGGGAGAAGAAACCTTTGAAGAATTAATAGAACAGGCGATGCAGGCTCTGGATGAGTGGGACGTCCCTGAAGCGCAGAAGAAGCAAAGGATTACCGAGAGCTTAAAGGGACCTGCGTCAGAGGCTGTCAGAAACCTGAAATTGAGTAAACAAGACTGCACTGCTTTAGATTACCTAAACGTATTACAGGAAGTCTTTGGGCAAACAGAAAAGGCCGCTGAGCTTATGTACCAGTATGAACACACCTACCAGCGAAAAGGTGAGAAAATGACTGAATACATGAGGCGCCTAGATAATATTCTGCACCAGATACTTCTTAAGAAAGGGGCCGAACCAGCCATGATAGATAAAATCCGAATGCAGCAGATACTGAGGGGCGCTCAACCTCTAGATCCGGTGATGATACAGCTGAGAACCAGAGAAGGTAACCGAGAGTTGAAATACCTGGAACTGATTCGAGCTGTTAGAGAGGAAGAGGCTCTGCTAGAGGAAAAGTCCTTAAGGAGAGGAGAAAGAGCTTACGCACAACCAGTAAGGCATAACAAATATTTGCAAACTGAAGATGATTCGTCGGACACCTATGGATCTGAAGTTGACGGACAAGAGCATCTGCTAGTTCCTATATCCACAGAGAGAAATGCCAAAGAACCAACCTTTCCTGCATATAGTGAGTTACACAAAACCGTTAAGAAGGTACAAGAAGCTCAAGATGAGCTGAAACAAGCACACACTGATTTGTGTCGAGTACTTCTGAAGGTGGCAGAGACACAGACTGATATGCAGAAGTTTCTTACTGATATGCGAACAACTGGAGTTGCTGTGGCATCTGGCCAGGGTCCTTCAACCGAATCACCACCAGCAAGTGCGCCTCCATTCTCAAAGAAGAGATGTTTTAGTTGTGGGGAAATGGGTCATTTCCGAGCACAATGCAAAAACCAAAAGTCTGAAGGAAATAGGGTAGAAGAGTTCCTAAAAGCCTTGGAAGGGCTGCTATCTACCTCACCGGTGGGAAACGCCAGAGGGCCCAAGTGAAGGAGCAAACTAGGTGCCCAATGGTCGAAAACCGCTCCAAAAATCAAGCCAGAACTAAAAGGCCGAGAGGACCCAGACCCTTGCTGACTGCTGAGCCTGCCAGGACTGAAAGAGTCACTCCCTTAGCATCCGGTCCTACGTTATGGGGAAACAATGCACATCCAAAACCTAAACGGGCCAAGAAAAAGGCCAGGGTACAGCAAACGGGGTCTAAGTTTCCTGCTGCTACAGCAAAGTTTCCTGACCAGCTGATAGGTCCTTCTCCCATCGTTCCAATCCAAGTAGAGGGAGTCTACACCAAAGCTCTATTGGACTCAGGGGCTCAAGTGACCTTGATCTACCGAGACTTCTATGAGAAGCACTTGAAGCACATACCTCTACAGAAATTAAAGGACCTTGAGATCTGGGATATCGGAACTGAGAAACTTCCCTACAACGGATATCTACAGGTGAAGTTAGAGATCGGATCCGAAGTCATCGGACAGTCTGGAGGTTGTGATGCATTGGCCATTGTGTGTCCTCGGCCTTCAGGGGCCAACAGAAGTTCGATGATAGTGGGGACGAATACTGATCTGGTGCGACGTCTCCTGACTCCTATAGTAATGGAAGAAGGTTCCACCAAGGGAGTACACCCGATGCTATGTCCAGTCTATCAGCGAATGGTCGAAGAACAGAAGGCACCTGCCGAAGTGGGGCGCCTGTGGAGATTGGGAGGAACAGAGAAGGTTCTGCAATCAGGAGAAGTGGCGAGTTTCCGGGCTTCAGTCAAGTTGAACGGATCACCACCGGGTCCCTATGTCGTACTGGAAACTGATTTCAATCATGGGAGTGAAGCCGGAGTAGAATTAATCCCTGAAATAATCTCCACAAGAGCTTTGAAATGAACACGAGGAAGAGTCTCAGTTAGTGTATGTAATGTGTCTGATTCTCCAGTGACCCTGAAAGCATGAATGCCTATCGGGCAAGTAGCGTCCGCTATGCCTCTCTCTCCTACCGATTTAGGAGGGGGAGTGAACAAAGAGATTCCAGATGAAAGGTTCTATCCTAAGGACGCTCCCATCTCACCTGAATGGAAGAAACGTCTTCAGTCCCAGATCCTAAAGTGGAGGGACTTGTTCTCAAAAGACGAGTTCGACGTAGGCCTAGCTAAGAGTACTGAGCATCGCATTCGACTACAGGAAGACAAGCCGTTTTCGAGAAAGGTCAAGACGAGTTCCGCTGGGAGACTTGGATGATCTACGAGAACAGCTGAATGAACTACAAAGGACTAAGGTGATTCAAGAGTCCAGGAGCCCGTATGCATCTCCAATAGTGATGGTTCAGAAGAAGAATGGCTCCATTCGTCTATGTATAGACTATCGCACACTAAATCAGAGAACCATTCCGGATCAATATGCCACTCCTTGGATAGAAGGCGCTTTACAGTGTTTCAACATAGAAGCGCCACGAACAACGCCACGGTGGGAAACCTGTTAAACCAACCGTCTCCACGAGATTCCAATCAGATGGGGATGCCACCAGCCCCCTGGATAAGTAGAAATGGAAGAAATGATGGATCTCCAGTGGATAAGAAGTGCCAAACGGTTTATTCATGGAACAGCAGCCTTCAAAAAATCAGTGACGTTTCGACCCTGAGGTCTTAATCATACAATGATTATGATTGAGACCAATGAAGTATGATTAAGACCTCAGGGTCGAAACGTCACTGATTTTTTGACGGCTGCTGTTCCATGAATAAACCGTTTGGCACTTCTTATCCACTGGAGATCCATCATTTCTTCCATTTTTGCTTTACAGTGTTTGTCTGGAGCAAAATGGTTTAGTGTACTAGACCTGTGAAGTGGGTATCATCAGATACCAATGCATCCTGAAGACAAAGAAAAGACTGCGTTCATCTGCCCACTAGGGTTCTTTGAGTTCAACAGAATGCCTCAAGGCCTTACGGGGGCTCCAGCCACGTTCCAACGGTTAATGGAGAAGACAGTCGGGGACATGAACCTGATCGAAGTGTTAGTGTATCTGGATGACATTATCATGTTCGGGAAGACTCTGGAAGAACACGAGCAACGGTTGGAGAAGGTCTTGAAGCGGCTCCATGAAGAGGGGTTGAAACTGTCTCTAGAGAAGTGAAAATTCTGTTTACCTTCTGTTACATATCTGGGACATGTTGTTTCAGCAGAAGGCGTTTCAACGGACCCTTGGAAGTTGGAAGCTGTAGCTTCCTGGCCTAGACCCCGAAATATTACCGAACTTAGATCTTTCTTGCAGTGGCGTAGCGTGGGGGGGCCGGGGGGCCGTGGCCCCGGGCGCAGTTTTCTTAGGGGCGCATAATTTCAAAATAAATTTGCGCCCCTAAAAGTTGAGGCCCGGACTGACCCGCCGGGCCCTCGGGCGCCGCCCAAGGGCCCGTGGGTTGAGGGGGCCCAGATGCCGGGCAGCGGGAGTGCCTGCCCGGTCCTGAACAGTGAGTCTGTCCGTGTTGAAGGGGAGGCGGCTGCGTGCAGGCGCAGGTCACGTGGTCCGGCTAATCAGGTGATACTGAGTCTCTGTACCACCTGACTGGCCGGACTGCGTGACCTGCGCACGCACTCAGCCGCCTCCCCTTCAACACGTACTCACATGCTGTTCAGGACCGGGCAGGCACTCCCGCTGCCCGGCATCTGGGCCCCCTCAACCCCTGCTGGATCCGGAGCTGGGGCAAGTATCCATGTGAGAGCTGGCTGCCGCTGGGGCAATATCCAGGTGAGAGCTGGGGCATGTATCCATGTGAGAGCTGGGGCAAATCCATGTGTGAGCTGGGGAATATCCATGAGCTGGGGCATATCCATGTGTGAGCTGGAGCAAATCCATGTGTGAGCTGGGGCAAATCCATATGTGAGCTGGGGCATATCCATGAGCTGGGGCAATATCCATGAGCTGGGGCAATATCCATGAGCTGGGGCAATATCCATGTGTGAGCTGGGGCATATCCATGAGCTGGGGCATATCCATGTGTGAGCTGGGGCATATCCATGTGTGAGCTGGGGCAAATCCATGTGTGAGCTGGGGCAAATCCATGTGTGAGCTGGGGCAAATCCATGTGTGAGCTGGGGCATATCCATGTGTGAGCTGGGGCAATATCCATGAGCTGGGGCAAATCCATGTGTGAGCTGGGGCAAATCCATGTGTGAGCTGGGGCATATCCATGTGAGAGCTGGGGCAATATCCATGTGTGAGCTGGAGCATATCCATGAGCTGGGGCAAATCCACGTGTGAGCTGGGGCATATCCATGTGTGAGCTGGGGCAATATCCATGTGTGAGCTGGGGCAATATCCATGAGCTGGGGCAAATCCATGTGTGAGCTGGGGCATATCCATGTGTGAGCTGGGGCAATATCCATGTGTAAGCTGGGGCAATATCCATGAGCTGGGGCAAATCCATGTGTGAGCTGGGGCAAATCCATGTGTGAGCTGGGGCATATCCATGTGTGAGCTGGGGCATATCCATGTGTGAGCTGGGGCAATATCCATGAGCTAGGGCAAATCCATGTGTGAGCTAGGGCATATCCATGTGTAAGCTGGGGCAATATCCATGTGAGAGCTGGGGCAATATCCATGTGTGAGCTGGGGC
Organism: Leptobrachium leishanense; assembly: GCA_009667805.1. Lineage (NCBI taxonomy): Eukaryota > Metazoa > Chordata > Amphibia > Anura > Megophryidae > Leptobrachium > Leptobrachium leishanense. The sequence goes on along the minus strand of CM019067.1, from coordinate 150,656,287 downwards.
AATATCCATGTGTGAGCTGGGGCAATATCCATGAGCTGGGGCAAATCCATGTGTGAGCTGGGGCATATCCATGTGTGAGCTGGGGCATATCCATGTGTGAGCTGGGGCAATATCCATGAGCTAGGGCAAATCCATGTGTGAGCTGGGGCATATCCATGTGTGAGCTGGGGTAATATCCATGTGTGAGCTGGCTGGGGAAGTATATCCATGTGAGAGCTGGCTGGGGCAGTATATCCATGTGAGAGCTGGCTGGGGCAGTATATCCATGTGTGAGCTGGGGCAATATCCATGTGTGAGCTGGGGCAATATCCATGTGAGAGCTGGCTGGGGCAGTATATCCATGTGTGAGCTGGGGCAATATCCATGTGTGAGCTGGAGCAATATCCATGTGTGAGCTGGGGCAATATCCATGAGCTGGGGCAAATCCATGTGTGAGCTGGGGCATATCCATGTGTGAGCTGGGCAATATCCATGTGAGAGCTGGCTGGGGCAGTATATCCATGTGTGAGCTGGGGCAATATCCATGTGTGAGAGCTGGGGCAATATCCATGTGAGAGCTGGCTGGGGCAGTATATCCATGTGTGAGCTGGGGCAATATCCATGTGTGAGCTGGGGCAATATCCATGTGTGAGCTGGGGCAATATCCATGAGCTGGGGAAAATCCATGTGTGAGCTGGGGCATATCCATGTGTGAGCTGGGGCAATATCCATGTGTGAGCTGGGGCAATATCCATGAGCTGGGGCAAATCCATGTGTGAGCTGGGGCATATCCATGTGTGAGCTGGGGCAATATCCATGTGAGAGCTGGCTGGGGCAGTATATACATGTGTGAGCTGGGGCAATATCCATGTGTGAGAGCTGGGGCAATATTCATGTGAGAGCTGGCTGGGGAAGTATATCCATGTGTGAGCTGGGGCAATATCCATGTGTGAGCTGGGGCAATATCCATGTGTGAGCTGGGGCAATATCCATGAGCTGGGGCAAATCCATGTGTGAGCTGGGGCATATCCATGTGTGAGCTGGGGCATATCCATGTGTGAGCTGGGGCAATATCCATGAGCTAGGGCAAATCCATGTGTGAGCTGGGGCATATCCATGTGTGAGCTGGGGCAATATCCATGTGTGAGCTGGGGCAATATCCATGTGTGAGCTGGGGCAATATCCATGTGTGAGCTGGCTGGGGCAGTATATCCATGTGAGAGCTGGCTGGGGCAGTATATCCATGTGAGAGCTGGCCGGGGCAGTATATCCATGTGTGAGCTGGGGCAATATCCATGTGTGAGCTGGGGCAATATCCATGTGAGAGCTGGGGCAATATCCATGTGAGAGCTGGCTGGGGCAGTATATCCATGTGTGGAGCTAGCTGGGGCAATATCCATGTGTGAGCTGGGGCAATATCCATGTGAGAGCTGGGGCAATATCCATGTGTGAGCTGGGGCAATATCCATGTGTGAGCTGGGGCAATATCCATGTGTGAGCTGGGGCATATCCATGTGTGAGCTGGCTGGGGCAATATTCATGTGAGAGCTGGGGCAATATCCAGGTGAGCTGGCTGGGGCAATATCAATAACGTGTCCACAGGTTGGGGGGGTGCACAATTCTTGGCTGGCCCCGGGCGCTGACAACCCACGCTACGCCACTGCTTTTTTGGGGTTCTGCTCCTATTATCGAAGATTCGTAGGAGGATTTGCCAAGATAGCTCAACCACTGAACAAGCTCCTGCAGAAAGAAGAAGCAGAAGAAGGCCACAAGGCCTCTGATCAAAATTTATCGGCTCCAGGACCAAGGAAGGCTCGAGAATCCATCCAAGAAGAATGGACTACTCAATGTGAAGGTGCTTTCCTGAAGCTGAAAGAGAGTCTAACTCGAGCTCCTGTCTTGGCTTACGTGGATCCCCATAAGCCGTACGAATTGCATGTGGATGCTAGCAGAGAAGGTCTAGGGGGAGTTCTATACCAGGAATATGGTGGATTGCTGAGGCCTGTAGCATATGTGAGCCAAAGTCTTACGCCTTCAGAGAAGAACTACCCTACCCACAAGTTGGAGTTCTTAGCCTTGAAATGTTCGGTAGTGGACAAGCTGAAAGATTATCTGTACGGAGCCGAATTTGTAATAAAGACTGATAACAATCCTTTTACGTACGTTCTTACTACGGCGAAGCTGGATGCAACAGGACATCGGTGGTTGGCCGCTCTGTCAGGGTTTTGGTTCAGCCTGAAGTATCGCCCTGGAGTGAATAATCGACATGCCGATGCTTTGTCAAGAAGACCCTACACCACGGAATGGACTCAGTTAACTCCAGATGGGGTGCAAGCTTTATGTCAAGGAGCGGAGCGCTGGGTCAAGGGAGGGATTGAAGCAGAAGCCATAGGAGTTATGGCTGCGGCTGTTTCAGAGTTCTATTGTAATCCTACGCAGCTGAGGGATGAAAGTTTGCCTACTTTTTTGAAACAGGACCTGAGAGCCGATCAGGCTAGAGACCCTTTGATTGCACTAACCGTGAAGGCCCTAACCGCGAACCAACGCGAAATTCTACTGACAAATTCCCCAGAAGGAGCCCGATTAGTCTACAAAGAGTGGGAACGGTTTTGAGATTTTGGATGGGGTGGTCTACCGAAGGGGCCCTCAAACAATGCTGAAGAGACCCAACAATGTTCCTTTCCACCAAACACAGAGAGGGAGTGCTGCGGCGTTTACACGACGACATGGACATTTGGGTGCGAGAGAACTTTTAAGCTAGTGAGAGACAGATTTTATTGGCCCTGTATGAGATCTATAGGTTTGAAAGTTACTGTCACTCGTGCTTGAGGTCATCCAGAGGAAAACCCTACCAACCTGAACCGCTCCATGAGCCACCTGCAAAGTCAAGGACCCATGGACTTGGTGTGCATTGATTTCCTGTTGTGACGGTTGTCCGCGGCCCCCCCTCCCGGCGCCTGGCAGCGGCTTCCTCGCTGCTCGCTGGCCAGGCGCCGAGTGATATCGCGGAACGCTTCCGCACACGTGGGACGCCGGGGGGCGGGGCCAGGCGTATGACGCGGACCCGCAGAGTTTAAAGCCCGGCTTCTCATTCTCACTGGTGCCCTGACGTGGTAGTTACTTCCCGCAGAGCTCTTGTATTCTGTTGTAAATTATTGGCTATTCTGTGTATTGACCCTTGGCATTTGGCAAACTGACCATTCTGTGTACCGACCCCTGGCATTGGCAAACGAACCATTCTGTGTACCGACCCCTGGCATTGGCAAACGAACCATTCTGTGTACCGACCCCTGGCATTGGCAAACGAACCATTCTGTGTACCGACCCCTGGCATTGGCAAACGAACCATTCTGTGTACCGACCCCTGGCATTGGCAAACGAACCATTCTGTGTACCGACCCCTGGCATTGGCAAACAAACTATTCTGTGCATAACCCCTGGTATTGGCGTTTACTCTTCTATCTTAGTATTGAGGTCAGTCTGTGTGGCATCCTAAGCACGCATCAGACTACCTCTTCTATTGTTTAGGTCTTGGGAAGAGCCAACCATTCTAAGGTCTTGTGTACCCTCCTAGTATCGTTCTTTGTGTATACCTATCTTGACGTATTCTGTATCTGTCTAGACGTGCCGACCACTCTAAGGATCGGAAGGGTAGTGAGCGGTCTGCGTAAAGGGACCACCATCTTGGTAACCAGGGGGATCCGTGACATTACGTCAGGGCCAATGGATCCCGCAGACCTCTCTTCTCAGTTGACAAGAATTGCAGCCCGACAAGAAGAGCAGGACCACAGGATGGACCAAATTGCTCTTGCTCTGCAAACCCTGTTGAATCGATCCACTACTGGTACTGCAAGTCCTCCAGAACCAGTATTGCCTAGGGCCAGTTCGGCCTCACCCGAGGGGTGTAGGCTCAGTATGAAGGCACCCGTACGCTATGATGGTACGCCTAACTTGTGTCGGGGTTTTTTGACCCAACTAGAGATTCTATTCGAGAACAATCCAGGCTCCTGTGTATCCGATAAAGCCAAAGTAGGCTACCTAATTAACCATTTAACTGATAAAGCGTTACTGTGGGCCACGCCATTGTGGGAAAACAAAAAGCCCATCATATATGACTATGAGGGCTTTACCTCTGAACTAAAACGTACGTTTGATCCCTCTAGAAGGGCCACCAATGCAGGCAGGTCCTTATTCCACATTAAGCAAGGTAATAGGAGAGTCTCCGACTATGCCATAGAATTTAAGACCTTGACTTCTGAGGTACACTGCCTAACGACGTTTTAACCTTGGCGTTTACCGAAGGCCTGAACGAGGCTTTGATGTTTGAGCTGGCTCCCTTGAAGTTGCCAGAACATCTGGACCATTTGGTTGATTTCTGTATTGCCATGGACGACCAAATTAGGGACAGGAGGCATTCTAGAGACAGACCCAGAAGGGTTTTGCCTCCTTTACCCTTGGTACCCAGACACACCAATACGTCAGGTACTTCAGAGCCAGAAAGAACCGATCTACCGGTCGTGTAGAACCCATGCAGATAGGTAGAACAGGTATTTCAGAGGCTGAGAGAACTTACAGAAGGGAAAGGGGGCTCTGTTTTTACTGTGCCGGGGCAGGGCATTTTCGTCTTCAATGTCCTCAAAGACCCAGGGGTGGCAGGGGTGACACTGGCAAGCCGGGCCAGAGAACACCTACTAGCCAGGTAATCGGTTCGCTCTATGCCTCCTTTGTTGATAACGAAAAAAAAAAAAAACCCGGATTCTGGTGCCCATCTCCTTAACCTGGGAGGGGGTGCACCTCGAGACTGAGGCGTTCCTAGACTCTGGAGCCTCAGGTAACTTTATGGATAGAGTGTTTGCCTCCAAGAACCTCATGCCTCTAGTTCTCAAAGAAAGACCTCTAATGGTGGAGGCCATAGACGGGAAACCCTTGTCATGTCCCCATATCACCCACGACACTATAGAGGTATGCATGAACACAGGGGTTTTGCACCGGGAAACCATACGATTCCAGATTATTGACTCTCCCTCATGCCCCGTCGTCCTAGGGTTTCCATGGTTGACTGAGCATAACCCAGTGATTGATTGGGTCCAGAGAGACATAAAATGTTGGGGTCCCAGTTGCCAGTTGAAATGCATGGGCAGGGTCACTGTTATTGGTAGCCTTAATATCGCCACAGCACCTCCTTTATCCACAGTAGTCCCTGACTGTTATCAGGCATTAAAGGAGGTTTTTTCGAAGGCCAGGACTGAGGTTTTACCACCACATCGCCCGTATGACTGTGCCATAGAGTTACTCCCCGGTACTATGCCTCCCAGAGGACATGTATACCCCTTGTCGCAAAAGGAGAACGACATTATGGAGGAATATAAAAGAGAATCTCGAGCGTGGATTCATTAGACGGTCCTCCTCCCCAGCAGGAGCTGGTTTCTTTTTCGTCTCCAAGAAAGAGGGAGACTTGCGACCATGCATAGATTATAGAGGTTTAAACAGAATAACCATAAGAAATGCATATCCCATACCCCTTATAACAGAGTTGTTCGACCGACTGAAAGGGGCCCGTATATACACGAAGCTCGATTTACGCGGGGCCTACAATCTGATAAGGGTGAAAAAGGGGCACGAGTGGAAGACGGCTTTTAATACGCGTAGCGGGCATTACGAATACCTGGTAATGCCCTTTGGCTTATGTAACGCGCCAGCTGTGTTTCAGGATCTCATAAATGACACCCTAAGGGATTTTCTGCAAACATTCGTCATAGTGTATCTCGATGACATCCTGATATACTCTCCAGATAAGGAGACCCATCACGCCCATGTGCAACAAGTGTTAAGGAGACTATTGAAAGCCGGCTTATACTGCAAATTAGAAAAGTGCCTATTTGATATAGAGAAGGTGCACTTCCTTGGGTATATCATAACCCCTGAGGGGTTTCAGATGGATCCTGGTAAATTGTCGGCAATCCTCGACTGGCCCCTACCCCAAGGGCTTAAAGCCATTCAGAGGTTTCTAGGTTTTACCAACTATTATCGAAGGTTCATTAAAGACTTTTCGGCCTTGGTAGCTCCTCTCACGGCCATGACTAGGAAAGGGGTGGGAAATCAGAAATGGACACCCCAGGCCAGGCAAGCCTTCGAGGCCCTCAAACAGGCATTCACGACTGCCCCTGTTCTCCGACATCCTGATCCAGCTCTGCCCTTCCAACTCGAGGTTGACGCCTCCGAACTCGGTCTTGGAGCAGTCTTGTCCCAAAGGCGGGCACCCGATAAACCTTTGCATCCATGCGGCTTCTATTCCCGGAAGTTGTCTCCGGCCGAGAGAAACTATGACATCGGTAATAGAGAGTTGTTAGCAGTTATCGCAGCCTTGGCAGAGTGGAGATACTTATTAGAGGGATCTACGGACCCAATCGTTATCATAACTGATCATAAGAATCTCACGTACATTGGAGACGCGAAACGATTGAACGCCAGACAAGCGAGATGGTCTTTGTTTCTTTCAAGTTTTAATTTCGTCCTCACATATAGACCTGGGTCAAGAAACATTAAAGCAGATGCGTTATCTAGACAGTATGAATCCTATGAACATAACGTGCAGGATCAACATCCCATTGTACCTCAGGAGAGGATTATAGCCTCTACCACGATTAGTGTCTCATCCCCTCTGATGATCCGATTGCAGACTGTCCAAGATAAGGCTCCGGGGGGGAGGCCTCCCGCGAAGCTCTTTGTACCTGAGAAGGAAAGAGAAGAAGTCCTTAAGATTTACCATGACAATAAAACCTCTGGGCATATGGGGATCACCAAAACAGTGGCTAGCATCCGAAAACTGCTATGGTGGCCCACGATGCGCCGGGATATTAAAGATTACGTAGCCGTGTGCGAGGTATGCACAAGAAATAAGAGTCCTAAGACAGCGCCCATTGGTTTACTCCAGCCCCTGCCTATCCCCGAACGACCATGGTCGCAGATAGCCATGGATTTTATAGTAGAGTTACCCGAGTCCAAAGGGAATACTGTTATACTCACGATTATAGATCGCTTTTCCAAAATGGGTCACTATGTTCCTCTTCGGAAGCTACCGTCAGCAGCCGAGCTGGTGCCCATTTTCATCGCCAACGTGGTCCGCATACACGGTATCCCTCTTGGGATTGTTTCTGATAGGGGGACCCAGTTTGTCTCCAGATTCTGGAGGGGGTTCTGCAAGAATGTGGGAATAGACCTGTCCTTCTCCTCGGCCTATCACCCCCAAACGAACGGGGCAGCAGAAAGGGCCAATCAAAATGTTGAGAAGTATCTCAGGTGTTTCATATCTGAACGACAGGATAATTGGTCAGACCTGCTACCTTGGGCCGAGTATGCCCTAAACAGTGCCGTGAGTGAGGCCAGTGGTCATTCCCCTTTCTTCACGGTTTACGGATTTGATCCTCCCGTGCTTCCCACTGCATTTCCTGATACCGCGATTCCTGCTCTGGATGAGCACTTGGCGTCATTGACTGAGACCTGGGGGAGGGTTAAACAGGCACTGGAGAGGAGCAGTATTGTCCAGAAAACGAAGGCCGATAGACGTAGGGGACCAGCACCTGTGTATCAAGTCGGGGACAGGGTTTGGCTTTCTTCGCGGAACATTAAGCTCTTAGTGCCATCGATGAAACTAGCCCCCAGATACATAGGCCCTTACAAGATACTGCGGCGACTCAGCCCGGTCTCCTATGCCTTGGCACTGCCCTCCCATATCAGGATACACAACGTGTTCCACGTGAGCCTTTTAAAACCGCTTTTGTGTAATCGGTACACCAGGGCCCGTGTCCCTCCTCCTCCGGTCTCTGTGGAGGGCGAGGAGGAGTTTGAAGTTAAGGCCATTCTGGACGCCAGGGTTTCTAGGGGGGTCCTTCAGTACTTAGTGGACTGGGTGGGCTACGGTCCGGAGGACCGCTCTTGGCTTCCGGCTACTGAGGTTCATGCCCCTCGCTTGGTGAAGGCCTTCTATTTGGCTCATCCCTGTGCCCCTGGGGGTCGTCCAGTGGCCGCCCGTAGAGGGGGGTTCTGTGACGGTTGTCCGCGGCCCCCCTCCGGCGCCTGGCAGCGGCTTCCTCGCTGCTCGCTGGCCAGGCGCCGAGTGATATCGCGGAACGCTTCCGCACACGTGGGACGCCGGGGGGCGGGGCCAGGCGTATGACGCGGACCCGCAGAGTTTAAAGCCCGGCTTCTCATTCTCACTGGTGCCCTGACGTGGTAGTTACTTCCCGCAGAGCTCTTGTATTCTGTTGTAAATTATTGGCTATTCTGTGTATTGACCCTTGGCATTTGGCAAACTGACCATTCTGTGTACCGACCCCTGGCATTGGCAAACGAACCATTCTGTGTACCGACCCCTGGCATTGGCAAACGAACCATTCTGTGTACCGACCCCTGGCATTGGCAAACGAACCATTCTGTGTACCGACCCCTGGCATTGGCAAACGAACCATTCTGTGTACCGACCCCTGGCATTGGCAAACGAACCATTCTGTGTACCGACCCCTGGCATTGGCAAACAAACTATTCTGTGCATAACCCCTGGTATTGGCGTTTACTCTTCTATCTTAGTATTGAGGTCAGTCTGTGTGGCATCCTAAGCACGCATCAGACTACCTCTTCTATTGTTTAGGTCTTGGGAAGAGCCAACCATTCTAAGGTCTTGTGTACCCTCCTAGTATCGTTCTTTGTGTATACCTATCTTGACGTATTCTGTATCTGTCTAGACGTGCCGACCACTCTAAGGATCGGAAGGGTAGTGAGCGGTCTGCGTAAAGGACCACCATCTTGGTAACCAGGGGGATCCGTGACACCTGGCTTAGAGCCGAGATGTAGTGGCAGGAAATGTCTCAGTAGTGACTGATCATTTCACGCGTTTATTGCCCAAGCTTTTTCTACGAAAGATCAACGTTCTCTACAGTGGCGAAGGTTTTAATGGAAAAGTTTTTTGTTCACTATGGCCTGCCAAGGAGAATACATTCGGATCAGGGTAGAGACTTTGAGAGCAGGCTTGTTGGACAATTGATGGAACTATTAGGTATTCAGAAGAGCCAAACTTCACCATATCACCCTCAAGGGGATGCTCAACCAGAGAGGTTCAATCGCATGCTGCTCAATATGTTGGGGACATTGTCAAACAAAGAGAAGCAGAGCTGGAGTCGTCACATAGCTACGCTGGTGCATGCGTACAACAGTACGGAGAGTGACGCTACTGGATACTCACCGTACCGTCTTATGTTCGGAAGAGAAGCTCGATTGCCGGTTGATTTGGCGTTTGGGTTATCTCTAGACCAGATGTCTGTAGCCTCTCATAGAAATTATGTGGATAGACTTCGTAAGAATTTGGCCTCTGTTTTTGAACAGGCCTGTTTGAGCTCCGGAAATCGGGAACAGAGAAATAAGCGAAACTACGACTTGAGAGTTCGGGTACAGGATCTACAACCCGGTGATATGGTTTTATTGAAGAACTTGGGTATTTCTGCAAGGCCTAAGTTGGTGGATAGATGGAGTTCTCAAGTCTACATTGTCTGCAAGCAACTGCCGGGTTTGCCAGTTTACCAAATCCGACCGGATGGAAAGGCTGGGCCTCTTAAGAACTGGCATCGAAATCATCTGTTACCTTTGAGGGAGGCTGTAAGGATACCAGTAGGAGACGAACTTTCTCTGCCGAACCCGCCTGCTCCACGTTTGACTCCAGTTACTCGGTCTCAACAGACACGAGTTCTCGAGGAGAGTGAAGGGGATAGTGTTGAAGGAAGTTTTTGTCTGGACTGGGTGCGCTCGCCGGAGCCTGAAGAGGTCCTTCCAGTTCCCGAGGGGTGGGGAAGTAACCTGAGGCCTGATGCTCCTGAGTTTCAATTGGAAGTTCCCGAAACTTTAGAAATACCTTTAGTTCCTGAAAACGTGTCCTATGATTACAGTTCTATGCCGTCACTGGAAGAATCATACTCTGAAGAGATGTCTGTTCCCGTTGTGGAAGAAAGAATCGAACCCATACCTGTAGTACTTCCACCTGAAGAGGAGCAGATTGAGCCCGAATCAAAGCGTTCTATCTGACCCCCCCAGAGACTTACCTATGACTCCCCAGGACATAGCACTGAAGAGGCTGTCACCACAGTGCGAAGGTTGCCCGAAGTGTCTGCTATGTTAGCTGAGGTAGTCAGGAGCATGAGTCAACTGGAGGACGTGTATCTGACCCATTGTCTATTTGCTGATGAACCTGTATACATTGCCTAATGTTATGTGATTGTTGTACCTCCTTGGAGAGACCCAAGAGTTCTAGGAGGGGGAGAGTGTAGCGGTGTTTTAAAACCCTGTTGCTGTAATGTTCCGTTTTGGCCACCAGAGGGAGACAAGCGCATGTAAACTATACTGGACATTGGGACAATGTTTTCCAGCATGCTCTGGGGCAGAGACAGGAAGTGGGTGGGGAAGGAGGAGAGGACATCCGCAACCTCGTGGAAGGAGAGCCAGGGTGAGCCGAGGAGTGAACCAAGTGAGACGCACATTAGACTGTGAGCGATTGTAACCAGGCCGGAGAGCAGGCCCTGCCTTGCCGACGCTGGGGATCGATATAGTGACTTGCCAGAGACCCAGTAATCCACTGCTGAAAGGTTTTACACAGACAAAGAGTAGCAGATTGGACCCCAAGTTAGGAGACCGCGATGATCCACTGGGAGTGCAGGCGGTAAGCTGTAAATCGTGTTGTAAAGACAGACAAGCGAGAGAAGCAGATCCGGTGACACAGAATCCCAGCACAATTCAGCAGAGAGACGTTCTGATCGGGCAGCGGAACAGATTGTTTGGCGGATGGGTGAGAGGCCTCCTAGGCCACAGTTAAAGTTTAAAGACGCACGCTGCAGCACTGCTAAAATCTACAGGGCCCCAACGTGACTAGTCGAAGATTTTATTAAATACATTCACTGGACAGTTGAAATATAGTACCTGGGTACCTGAGCTCACGCACACACACTTTTTGGGACATAACCTGCACAGGACTTACACTTCAGAAACAAAGGGGTTAAACTTTTCTTTTACCACTGCGCGTTTCCCGCAATACAAAATCCTGTTTCCATATACCGTGCTTATTTTATATATGCTGCTTTATTGAGACCAGTAAAGTATATATGTTTTATAAAATCCACAACAGTGCTGGTGTATATTTATTCCCTAGTGCGGAGAGACTAACCTGAGGTTAAATTCAGCGGCTCCTCCGGGAGTGAGCGCTACAGTGTTAATACATATTATTTTTACCAAGGGTAATTGGTAACCTAACATGAGTCCAGTTATTCGCCTGTTACCATTGATTTTTATTTTGGAATAGATTCCCTTTCCAGGTGCCCCCTTACAGGATTTGGCAGCTTTGATCCTTTTTCATATCAATATATGTTTTTTATCAAACCAATTGTGTATGTTGTGGATTTTCAATAAAATTGTTTTAAGGTCATTGTCAGTTTACAGCCTGATTAGGCAGTTTAGGAACTCAATGATTTTTGGCTGCAAACTCGAGAAGGTGTAGTGCACATAACTTATTTCTGGTGATTTCATTTTAGAAATGTCTGGTTATAACAAACAATGTGGTTATTTTGTCAAATATTCAATTAAGGGAGCAGTTGGGAAACAGTGACCACAATATAGTGTCTTGTAAACTCAAAAAAGGAAATTTATAAGGAGCATGCTAAAAGATTTAATTTTAAAAAGGCCAACTTCATTAAAATAAGGGAAGTCCTCAATCTCATTGACTGGCAAAAACTCTTTCGTGGTAAAAATACAGAGGATAAGTGGAATATCTTCAAACTAACACTAGAAAAGTATGTGTCCCACTCCCAATATATTCTACTGGGCAATAAATATAAAAGATTCAGACTGAAACCAATGTGGCTCAGTAGGAAGGTAACCAAGGAAATGAAAAATAAAAAGGGCATTTAAAGCTTTTAAATCTGATATATATGAGGCTACTTATAAAGCATATAAGGCAGCCAATAAAGCATGTAAAAAAGCGATTAGATGGGGCAAACTAGAAAATGAAAAAGAGCCAAAAAGAGCAACCCTAAAAGATTCTTTAGGTACTGTAACAGAGTGCCAGTAGAACCTGCCAGGGTGGCAGGAAAAGTGATAGATGGCGGATACATTCCTCCACGAATGCTTAGATTCATCATCTAAGGTACTGCTAGTATAAAGACTAATAGCTCTTTAACTTGTATGGGTAAAACAGATTCTGGAGCTGGTGTTACCAGGAGTTTAATAAGCTCTGGGTGGGACAGGGATTAATTTAATGTGCAGCTGCACCTAGCAGTGTGTGTGTGTCTCAGTGCATGGAGAGATGGTGTGTGGAATGCAGCAAATCCTGTGTTGGGAGAAAAAGCCTGTCAGTGGGACAGGATTCCATGGATGGACTTTCACTGTTTCCTTGGAGGAAACCATCTCAGTTTGGAGGACTGTCTCTAAATACCCAAGTAAGGCTCAGTGGAGACGACTTTTATTTGTTTTTATTTTTGTGACTGGAGTGCTGTCTGAAATTAAAGCTGGCTATTTCTGAAGTGACTGCGAGTTTTCCTCTATATTGAGACTGATCCCCTACACTTGGTGGAGAATGCGGGCAAAGTTCCAGAGACTTAACCTCATGCAAAAGCAGTTTAAAGGGACAGTACGTTTGACTTATGTCATGGGTTAAGGCTGCACAAACCCTAAAGCCTGAAATGATGGAAGAGTTAATCAAACAGCTAGTGCAGTCAAATGCCCTCCTTCAGGCTGCGCATACAGATCAACAGGAAACAAATCGTGTGCTGGCAGTGGCTGCCCAGGCAGCTATAACCGAGCAAAAAGAGTTTAGTTTACATATTCACAGTGAGATACAGTCTCTGGCTGAAAGGACTCCATCTTTGTAAAATGTTGCAGCAGTACGCAAGTGGGTGCAAGCCGCACTACAAAAAATGACCACTGAGGATGATGTGGAGGCCTTCCTCAAGGTTTTTGAAAGGCTGGCGGAGCGTGAGGGTCTGCCCAAGGACCAGTGAGCTGAGGTCCTTGCCCTTTTTCTGACTGGAGATCCACAGAAGGCCTACTTTGATTTAAGTGCTGCTGAGGCGCAGCAGTACCACAGACTCAAGACAGAGATTCTGGCCCGCCTGGGGGTTACCATGGCCTTGAGAGCCCGGCGCATCCATGCCTGGGAGTTCAAAGTGGACAAACCGGTAAGGTCCCAGATATATGACCTTGTTCACCTCACACGCATGTGGTTACAACCGGAGATTACCAACCCTGCCCAGATGGTGGAGAGAGTTGTGGTGGACTGCTTTGTGAGAGCCTTTCCAATCCCTATTCAGTGGTTTGCAGGTCGAGCGGACCCCAAAGATATTGATGAACTGGTGGCCCTCATGGAGCGCTATTTAAGTACTGAGGATTTTCTTCAGAGTGCAGTCCCCAAAGAATCCCCCCCCAGGAGTCAGAAGTCCACCACTTTTGCGAAGAGCTCTTCTGGCCCAAGGGGCAAAAAGGAGGAGGTGCAGGCTATTGACAACCATACTATCCAACGCATAAAAAGACCGAAACGATCCTCAGAGGTACGACAGGACTGGGGGCTGGCAGTGTGCTGGCGCTGCCATGAACCAGGACATATGGTTGCCAGTTGTCCCCTAAACCAAGGGCCTATGGATTGCGGGTTTTCTTGGCAACAGTCTCTGGTTGCTACACCAGGAGGCGCCCCACAACAGACTGTGGAGACCAAGAAACAGGTTTGTGTGATTACAGTGGATGGTTGCAAGATGACTGCCTTGCTGGATTCTGGCAGTCTCGTCACTCTAATGCATGCAGTTCTAGTTAATCCTCAAAAGGTTAAACAACAGCTGGTGGGGGTCATCTGCATTCATGGGGATACTAAGTGCTACCCCACAGCCGTGGTGTCCATTGAAACTGTTTGTGGCACCCGGGACCATGAAGTGGGAGTGGTCCCAAGTCTGATGTACAATGCTATACTGGGGCAGATTTCCCCTTTTTCTGGGACTTATGGGAGACAGCTAAGGCTAGGGTCAGACTAACGCATTTTTCACGTTGTCCGTGAAAATGTGCGTTCGAAGAATGGACGTATTTTTTCACGGAATACGCAATAGCGGTCATACTATGCGCAGTTTCATCCGTGATTTTGTACGGATCATCAATAAAACACTTCTTGCATCTGGACGTTATGTTGGCTGGACATTAGCAGCGTCTGATGTCTCCAATTCACGCACACACGCCGCTAGCGGACGCAGCGCACTCTGTACGTCAGTACTAGTGGTTTAACGTTCTCGAAAAAATGCGTTCATTTTCCACTTGCGTTGCGCAGCCGGACTTTTGTGCGACCGTACTTCGTATATTGGCCGTCATTGCCCGCACTGCTGCTAGGGCCGTGATTAAGTGCGCCAGAACGCGCGTTCGCACTGCCTCAGTCTGACCCTAGCCTTAGGCAGATGGACCCAACACAGTGTCTAAATCTTACAGCCCGGATCTGCTGTAAGAGAGCTCTCAGGAGGATGTACTTGTGAATTTTCCCCTGGAGGTCTTAGCAGGTGATGCTGAGGACCACACCCCAGAGGTAGAACTGCCAGACCTCCCCATGACCCGTGACAAGTTCGGCACGGCCCAGCTTAGGGATCCCACCTTAAGTCGGGCCAGGGAACAGGTAAAAGTTGTAAATGGAGCACCCCAAGAACCAGGGGCGGAGACTATATTCCCTTATTTTTCTATGGAAAATTATTTATTTATTTATAAAAGGATTTTACCAGGAAGGATACATTGAGATTTCTCTCGTTTTCAAGTATGTCCTGGGAATGACTTATTGTATAGAGTGGATGAAATACGGGGTGACAGAATTGAGCAGTTACTGGTACCACAAACCCATAGACGTATAGTATTAGACTTGGCACATTCTCATGTACTGGGGGGACATCTAGGTTTAGATAAAACTAAAGAGCGGGTGTTACAACTCTTTTATTGGCCAGGCCTACATAATGATGTAAAATTGTACTGTGAGTCGTGTCCAGTTTGCCATATCACTGCTCCTGTCTCCCGGTTCAGGAGTCCATTGGTACCGTTGCCCATCATTGAGGTACCCTTTGATAGGATTGCAATGGATATTGTGGGTCCCTTGGTTAAGTCCGCTAGGGGACATCAGTATATCCTTGTAGTCTTAGACTATGCCACCCGTTACCCAGAAGCAATCCCTTTAAAGAATACCTCCGAAAAAGTATTGCCAAAGAGCTGTCTCTTATGTTTACACGGGTGGGTATTCCTCGTGAACTGTTAACTGACCAAGGCACGCCCTTCATGTCTAAGGTAACAAAGGAATTGTGTAAACTGTTTAAAATTGACCATTTACTCACTTCTGTGTACCACCCCCAAACCGATGGTTTGGTGGAGAGGTTCAACAAAACCCTGAAAGGAATGTTAAAGAGGGTGGTAGCTGCGATGGAAAGGACTGGGATTGCCTCTTGCCCTACCTCATGTTTGCTATACGGGAAGTACCCCAAGCTTCCACGGGCTTCTCTCCTTTGAGTTGCTGTACGGCCGACATCCGAGAGGCCTCTTAGATATAGCAAAGGAGACCTGGGAACAAGAGGCAACCCCTCTCAAAAGTGTAGTGGAGCATATTGCACAAATGCAGGACCGAATCGAGAAAGTGATGCCCATAGTTAAGTCACACTTACAACAGACTCAACACGCTCAGGCTAGAGTATATAACCGTTCAGCCAAGGTCAGAACCTTTAACCCTGGGGACAGAGTACTTGTACTGGTACCTACAGTCGAGAGTAAGTTCCTGGCAAAATGGCAAGGGCCGTATGAAGTTGTAGAGCAGGTTGGGGAGGTGAATTACAGGGTACACCAACCTGGTAAACGGAAACCCTACCAAATTTATCATGTAAACCTATTAAAGCCCTGGAAAGATCGAGCGTCCCTGATGGCCCAAAACCCCTTAGCTATGACTCGCACACTGTCTACTATGGTGCCTGAGGTAGAGATCGCTGAGACCCTGTCGGTGAGTCAAAAGCAAGAGGCCAAAGAATTTCTACTAAGGAATAGAGAATTCTTTTCTGATTTACCAGGCTTAACCACCATGCTAAAGCATGATATTGTGACGGAACAGGGGGTAAAAGTAAACTTAAAACCCTATCGCATCCCAGAAGCTCGACGCCAAGTAGTCTCAGATGAGATCAAGAGGATGTTGGATTTTAAGATTATTGAAGAGTCGCATAGTGAATGGTGTAGTCCCATTGTCCTTATTCCCAAACCTGATGGTAGCATCAGATTTTGTAATGACTTCCGGTGGCTAAATGAGGTCTCAAAATTTGATGCTTATCCTATGCCTAGGGTAGACGAGCTAGACGAGCGTCTAGGCCCTGCTCGGTATATCACCACCCTTGACCTTACGAAAGGGTACTGGCAAATACCCCATACCAATCTGGCTAAAGCGAAAACTGCCTTTTCTACTCCAGAAGGTCATTGGCAGTATAAAAGGATGCCGTTTGGCCTACATGGGGCTCCCGCCACTTTTCAGCGGATGATGGACCGTGTCCTTAAACTACACAAAAACTATGCATCTGCATATTTGGATGACGTAGTGATCTTTAGTGCAGAGTGGGAGAGCCACTTGCCCAAAGTACAGGCTGTCATTAATGCCCTCCGCGATGCTGGACTGACAGCTAATCCCAAGAAGTGTGCAGTGGGTTTGGAGGAGGCCCGCTATTTGGGATACATTATTGGAAGGGGAGCAGTGAAGCCCCAAGTCACCAAAATCCGAGCTATCCAGAATTGGCCAAGGCCCCTAAATAAAAAACAGATGAGAGCCTTTTTAGGGTTGATAGGCTATTACAGAAAATTTGTCCCCAATTTCTCCACTAGGGCAGCTCCTCTCACAGATCTAACAAAGGGAGGAAAGTCTTCGGCTATGACTTGGACCCCGGACGCGGAGAGCGTTTTCCAGGACCTCCAGACAGCACTGTGCAAAAGTCCGGTTTTGATTACTCCTGACTTTACAAAGGAATTTATGGTTCAGACAGATGCATCGGAGTTGGGCTTAGGTGCAGTGTTGTCCCAAGCGGTGAACGGGGAAGAACACCCTGTTGCTTTCTTAAGCAGGAAGTTGACCCCAGCGGAGCGTAAATATGCCATTGTGGAATGGGAATGTTTAGCGGTTAAGTGGGCCCTCGAGAGCTTAAATTATTATTTGTTAGGACGGCAGTTTAGGCTCCTAACGGACCATGCCCCGCTCCAGTGGATGGCTCAGAATAAAGAAAGGAACGCAAGAGTTACCCAATGGTTCCTGGCCCTGCAGAATTTCAGATTTGTAGTGGAGCATAGACCAGGTAGCCAACATGCTAATGCCGATGCTCTTTCTCGAGTCTACAGCCTGTTTGCTGAGGGTGCTCAACCCCACCAGTTTGAGCAGAGGGGGATATGTAACAGAGTGCCAGTAGAACCTACCAGGGTGGCAGGAAACGTGATAGATGGCAGATACATTCCACCACGAATGCTTAGATTCATCATCTAAGGTACTGCTAGTATAAAGACCAATAGCTCTTTAACTTTTATGGGTAAAACAGATTCTGGAGCTGGTGTTACCAGGAGTTTAATTAGCTCTGGGTGGGACAGGGATTAATTTAATGTGCAGCTGCACCTAGCAGTGTGTGTGTGTGTGTCTCAGTGCATGGAGAGACGGTGTGTGGAATGCAGCAAATCCTGTGTTGGGAGAAAAAGCCTGTCAGTGGGACAGGATTCCATGGATGGACTTTCACTGTTTCCTTGGAGGAAACCATCTCAGCTTGGAGGACTGTCTCTAAATACCCAAGTAAGGCTCAGTGGAGCGGACTTTTATTTGTTTCTATTTTTGTGACTGGATTGCTGTCTGAAATTAAAGCTGGCAATTTCTGAAGTGACTGCGAGTTTTTCTCTATATTGAGACTGATCCCCTACAGTACATAAATTCTCTAAAACCCATGAGTGAAAATGTAGGTTCACGGAAATCGCGGTCAGGGGTATTATTAACTGAAGATCGAGATAAGGCAGAAATTTTAAATGATTTTTTTCTTCAGTATATATCAAAGAAAAACCTATAAGAAGAGACATACAAATCATTGACAAAATCTTATAAATAAAATGTGATTGGTTGACACATGAAAAGATGTTGCAGGAACTAAACAAAGTGAATGTGAACAAAGTCCCAGGGCTGGATGAAATTCACCCACAAATACTGAGGAAGCGAAATGTGGAAACAAGCAAACCACTGGTTTTAGTCTTTTAAGATTCTTTTCTTTCAGGAATCGTACCAGATGATTGGAGAAAAGCTGATGTGGTCCCTATATTCAAAAAAGGTTCAAACAATCGGCCTGGGAATTATAAACCTTTGAGTTTAACCTCTGTGGCTGTAAGGTCCTGGAGGCCCTGACCCCCTGGCACCCCTTTTGGTTCCACATCCTGCAGGCCCCCTGCAGGTTCCAGAACTTTAACATTGACGCTACACATCATGAACTCTCACGTGCTGACCAGGGAGACTCACCTGCCCTTCATTTTCCCTAATCTGTTCCTCATATAAGGGAGTCCCACCCTTTCCTCAGGACTTCCACATTGCTGTTACCTGGCTGTGAATCTATGTCCCAAAGCTCCCTGAGACCTTCTGGACACTCACCTGAATTCTGCAACCAAAGACCCCAAGGACCCTCTGTATTATCTGGACATTCTTCTGCTTCATAAACCGGTACCCTCCCATCCTTCTGCCCCCCATCTAGGACCCCCCGTGTACCAGACCCTTTTGCTTAACCCTGACTACACCTTTGTATGTTCCTTGCTGGATTCTGAGCTATAGTGTTTATTTACAATAAACACCTTTTGTTATACCGTAAACCTGCCTCTATCACTGCATCCTGGGCTCACAACCCCATCTTGCTACACCGAGCACAGTCTGAACCCTTACAAAATGTGGAAGTCCAAACCCTGTGAGCCCGCGGTGATAGTAGCCCATGTTCAAAAATTGAAAGAGACTAGCCAAAATCTCCAACAGCATCTTGATTCACTGTTGGAATATCTGCAGCAGACCTTAAAGGACACGTCGACTAAAGTGTGCATTCCAGTTCCTAAAGGAGCTCGAGGACCCCTAACCGAAAAGGAAAAGGCAAGAAGAAGAGCACAAGATTTATGTTTTTATTGTGGAGATAGCTGGCATAGAATATCTGCCTGCCCACTACGCCCACCCAAGCCAGCGACAAAAAAGCTTGACAAGTCTGCTTCTAGGAAACCTGCTTCTACCAGGCCTATTCAGACCGCCTACATAGGCACCTGTGTCTACACTTCACATTTGGTTCCTGATCTACCTAAGCCTTGCCGGTTCCCCATGGTCAAATTCCGCCAGACCTCAGTGTCCAAGGTCGCTGCCCTGCAACCCGCAGGATCCCAAGAATCTGCTTCCATGCAACCCGCAGGATCTCAAGAGATCGCTGCCCTGCAACCTGCAGGATCTCAAGAGGTCGCTGCCCTGCAACCTGCAGGATCTCAAGAGGTCGCTGCCCTGCAACCCGCAGGATCAAGAGGTCGCTGCCCTGCAACCCGCAGGATCTCAGGATGTCGCTGCCCTGCAACCCGCAGGATCTCAGGATGTCGCTGCCCTGCAACCCGCAGGATCTCAGGATGTCGCTGCCCTGCAACCCGCAGGATCTCAGGATGTCGCTGCCCTGCAACCCGCAGGATCTCAGGATGTCGCTGCCCTGCAACCCGCAGGATCTCAGGATGTCGCTGCCCTGCAACCCGCAGGATCTCAGGATGTCGCTGCCCTGCAACCCGCAGGATCTCAGGATGTCGCTGCCCTGCAACCCGCAGAACCTTCTGAGCTGTCGCCAGTACGGGGCCGTCGCCGCCGCCATAAGGCCAAGTCACTCACTACCCAGGTCAACATTGAGCTGTGCAGTTCCGAGGGCACTGCCCCACCTGTCCTTTCCGAGGGCGCTGCCCCACCGGTCCTTTCCGAGGGCGCTGCCCCACCGGTCCTTTTCGAGGGCGCTGCCCCACCGGTCCTTTTCGAGGGCGCTGCACCACCAGTTGCCAAGGGCGCTGCCCCACCGGTCCTTTCCAAGGGCGCTGCCCCACCGGTCCTTTCCAAGGGCGCTGCCCCACCGGTCCTTTCCGAGGGCGCTGCCCCACCGGTCCTTTTCAATGGCGCTGCACCACCGGTTGCCAAGGGCGCTGCCCCACCTGTCCTTTCCAAGGGCGCTGCCCCACCGGTCCTTTCCAAGGGCGCTGCCCCACCGGTCCTTTCCAAGGGCGCTGCCCCACCGTTTGCCAAGGGCGCTGCCCCACCGTGCCTCGTCAAGGGCGCTGCCCCTCCGGTCTATGCCAAGAGTACATCTAAGAGCCGTGTCACCAAGATGATTAATACCCCAGAAGGCACCATTCTTATGGAACCTTTGCCACCTGGGTTTATCTACGGCTCGAACGGGACTATGGTCAGATGCGCAGACCTGCAGGTGTTTACAAATGCTAAAAGTGCCTGGAGATCGCTTAGCAGTGATAAAGTTCTGCCCAACCCTGGTCATCATGAACATTATTCTGCACTCCAATGGTGCAAAGACTATTTGTCCCATCATCCGCCAGTGTGACTCTGACCTCGGCCTGGGCCATCCAGAGTCCGGCCCTTAGAAGGGGGGCTCTGTAAGGTCCTGGAGGCCCTGACCCCCTGGCACCCCTTTTGGTTCCACATCCTGCAGGCCCCCTGCAGGTTCCAGAACTTTTGCATTGACGCTACACATCATGAACTCTCACGTGCTGACCAGGGAGACTCACCTGCCCTTCATTTTCCCTAATCTGTTCCTCATATAAGGGAGTCCCACCCTTTCCTCAGGACTTCCACATTGCTGTTACCTGGCTGTGAATCTATGTACCAAAGCTCCCTGAGACCTTCTGGACACTCACCTGAATTCTGCAACCAAAGACCCCAAGGACCCTCTGTATTATCTGGACATTCTTCTGCTTCATAAACCGGTACCCTCCCATCCTTCTGCCCCCCATCTAGGACCCCCCGTGTACCAGACCCTTTTGCTTAACCCTGACTACGCCTTTGTATGTTCCTTGCCGGATTCTGAGCTATAGTGTTTATTTCTAATAAACACCCTTTGTTATACCGTAAACCTGCCTCTATCACTGCATCCTGGGCTCACAACCCCATCTTGCTACACCGAGCACAGTCTGAACCCTTACAGTGGCTGGGTAAGTAGTTGAGGTGTTCAGAGATAATAGTCAGGAATTTATTAGGGCGATATAATGTAGTTAGCAAAAATCAACATGGTTTTATGAAACACAGATCATATCAGACTAACCTAATTGCATTCTATGACGTAGTAAGTAGATGTATAGATCAGGGGGTTGCAGTGGATGTGATGTACTTAGATTTTGCCAATTTCAGATCAATTAGTTCTTCTTTTTTATTAGTTATTTCGTTTTTATAGTTATTCCGGAATGTGAAACGGATGAATTAATTACTTAGATTAGGTTAAAGAAAAGATACCTAATCCGCCTTGCTTTGGTGCTAAAACCTATTCAGTACCAAGGAATGAAACACAGATTATGTCAGACTAACCTAATTGTATTCTATGAAAACGTAAGTAGAAGTATAGATCATGGGGGTGCTGTGGATGTGATTTACTTGGATTTTGCCAAAGCTTTCGACACCGTTCCACATAAGAGGTTACTATTTAAAATAAGAAAAATTGGTCTAGATCCGGGGTCAGCAACCTTGACTCCCTGATGTTTTGGGAACTACATCTCCCAAGATGCTCTGTCATCCATTAGGCTGACTGAGCCACATGGGAAATGTAGTTCCCAAAACATCAGGGAGCCAAGGTTGCTGACCTTCGGCCTAGATGAAAATTATTGTTCTTGGATAGAACACTGGCTAAAAGATAGAGTACAGAGAGTGGACATAAATGGTAAATTTTCAAAATGGACACCAGTGGTAAGTGGTGTCACTCAGGGGTCTGGTAAATGACCAATTCTATTCAGTTTAACGATTACCTTTAAATAGGTGTTGGAAGTCATGTATCAGTGTTTGCAGATGACACAAAACTAGGAAAAGTAATACAATGTGAGCTAGATACTTTGCTGCAGAGGGATTTTGATATATTGAGGTACTGGGCAGTTAAAGGGCAGATGAAATTTAATGTAGATAAATGTAAGGTTATGCACTTTGGAGTGAAGAACATACAAGCCACTTATATCCTATTTGGTTCAAGGTTAGGGAAATCGAAGCAGAAGTATTTGGGAATAATCGTAGACTTCAAACTAGGCAACAATACCCAATGTCAAACAGCAGTCACCAAGGCCAGCAATGTATTGGCATGCATTAAAAGGGAAATTCACTCTCGGGCTGAAAACATTATTTTGCCTCTTTATAAATCAATGGTAAGATCACACCTCAAATGCTGTGCTTTCTTGGGCACCTGTTTTAAGAAAGGATATTGTGGCGCTAGAAAACGTGTAGAGACGGGCAACACCTCGAAAATGCTGTGCTTTCTTGGGCACCTGTTTTAAGAAAGGATATTGTGGCGCTAGAAAACGTGTAGAGACGGGCAACTAAATTAATAAGGGGTTTATGAGAAATGGCTAACAAGCTTAAACCTGCTTCATTTAGAGAAACAGCGCCTTAGGGGGATCTGATAACTTTATGTAAGTATATACGGGGCCATTATAAACCATTGTCTGGAAACCTCTTCATTAATAGGACTATACACAGGACATGAGGTCATACATTTGGACTGGATGAAAGGAAATTCAGCCTAAAGCAAAGGCAGGGTTATATTACAGTGACAACAATAATGCTGTGGAATTCTCTGCCTGTTGAGGTGGTCGGGTCATAGTTTGTACAGACTTTTAAACAACACCTTGGTGACTTCCTCCAAAAACAGAATATTAAGGGACATAATATTTCATATGTGGGTAAAAGCTTCTTGATCCAAGGAGAAATCTGAAATCTGACCACTAGCGTCGCAAGGTGGGGCAGGGGGTGCGGCCCGCACCAGGTGACACCCGCCATTAGGGTGACACCGTCACCAAGACTTTGATTTTTCAAAAATCAAAGTCTTTGACGGTGTCACCCTAAGGGTGGGTGTCTCACCCTGCGATGCAGAGTTAAGCTCCCTGCAAGTGTCCGAAGCTATGGAGCTTCGGCGCTCGCCTGGGGGAACCACGTCACCAGCCAAGTTCTCGCGAGATCGCGGCTGGTCACGTGGCTCCCCCAGGCGAGCGCCCAAGCTCCATGCCGCCGGACGCTCAGAGGGAGCCGAACACGTGGCGGTGGCAGCAGGAGGTGAGCTGGGGCCTGGGGGCAGTATATCCATGAGAGCTGCTGGGGCAATATCCATGAGAGCTGGGGCAATATCCATATGTGCTGGGGCATATCCATGAGAGCTGCTGGGGTATATCCATGTGAGCTGGGGCAGTATCCATGTGTGCTGGGGGCATATCCATGAGAGCTGGGGCAGTATCCATGTGTGAGCTGGACTGGGGCAATATATCCATATGTGAGCTGGTCTGGGGCAATATATCCATATGTGCACTGGGGTGCAATATATCCATATGTGAGCTGGGGCAATATATATCCATGGCTGAGCTGCTGGGGGCAATATATAATTGTGAGCTGGGGCAATATACCCATATGTGAGCTGGGGGCAATATATATCCATGGGTGAGCTGCTGCGGGCAATATATATCCACGGGTGAGCTGCTGGGGGCAATATATCCAGAGCTGCTGGGGGCAATATATATCCATGTCTGCTTTCACTTTCATTGCCTTCGAACAGGCACCGTACTTGCTGGCAGTTGGCAAAAATTTGTGTGAGCATATGAGAGAGCTCCACAGCAATAAACCTTACAGTAATGTGCACTGTGCATGAGCATTCAGTGTTATATGGGAGTACTGTTTTATGAGTAAGAGTAGTTAAAAAAAATCTGTAAAACTCGGGGGGGGGGGGGGTGACACCATAAATTACCTCACCGGGTGACACCAACCCTAGTGACGCCACTGAATCTGACCATCATCTCGGGTCAAGAAGGAATTATTTCCCAGTATGGTGCATATTTGGCGAGTGTGTCAGACTGGGTTTTTTGCTTTCTTTAGGATCAACAGCAGTAGGTGATGTGTGAAAGGCTCAACTAGATGGACACATGTCTTTTTTTCAGTAGAGTCTATGTAAATACAGTGAGGGAAAAAAATATTTGATCCCCTGCTGATTTTCTACGTTCGCCAACTGACAAAGAAATGATCAGTTTATAATTTTAATGGTAGGTTTATTTTAACAATAAGAGACAGAATAGCAACAAAAACATTCAGAGAATGTATTTCAAAAAAGTTATAAATTGATTTGCATTTTAATGCGTGAAATATGTATTTGATTCCCTATCAATCAGCAAGATTTCTGGCTCCCAGGTGTCTTTTATACAGGTAACGAGCTGAGATTAGGAGCACTCGCTTAAAGCGAGTGCTCCTAATCTCAGTTTGTTACCATATAAAAGACACCTGTCCACAGATGCAATCAATTACTCAGATCCCAGACTCTCCACCTTGGCCAATTAAGAGACAACAGATTGGTTGATCATTTGATGGAGCGACTATCCCACTAAGAGTCCTGCTTCAACAGAAACGGGGCTGTCAGAACAGAAAATGAGAGGGAAATGGTAGATTTTAATGGACATTCTAAAGTCATACATTACGGTCAAGACATTAGGACACCTGTTACACCATCATGGACTTTTTTGACTTTGAAATCGAAATACAGAGACGCTAATATGGAGATGGTCCCCCCCCCCTATTCAGCTATAAGAGATTCTACTCTTCTATATGGCTTTTTGAAACATTTTGAAGTGTTTCTGTGGGAATGTTTGCCCCTTCATCAAGTAGAGCATTTGAGAGGTCAGGTACTGATGTTGGATGAGAAGGCTTGGCTTGCAATCTCTGTTCCAGTTCATCCCAAAGATGTTCGATGGGGTTTGAGGTCAAAGCTCTGTGCAGGCCAATCAAATTCTTCCACAAAAAACTCACTAATCATGTCTTTATGGAACTTGCTTTGTGCACTGGGGCACAGACATGCTGATATAGAAAGGAGCTCTGCAGAATGACCCATATTTTTCACAGATGTTTGTAAAGGCAGACTGCATGGCAAGGTGCTTGATTTTATGTGGCAATGGGTCTAATTGAAACACCTGTGTTCAATAATTAAGTGGTGTTTCCCAAAACTCATGCCCACATAGTGTATGTGGAAGATGGTGTCAGGAAAGGTTAATATTTACTCTTCCCCACTCCTGTTCATACCTTGGCGTATCCCTTTAAGTCAAACAACCAGAAATATTTAAGGGATCCTCACTCCTACTTTAAAATAATAAACTACGTGTAACTTATTTGTGTTGTGTATAGTCCATGTACATGATAAAACACTGTGGAGGCAAAAATATATATTCAGAGAAAAAACGCAAGCTTTCTCTTCATATAGTCTACATCTACTCCATAAATAGTACGATTTGTGCCAGGTTTACAGGGAAGACAAGAAAAGAAAGAGTTAGAATATATAGTATTACTATATATGGCATAACCAATAAAATATGAGCCACAGGACAGAACATGTGATAAATAGGGAAACCTATAAACATTTATTTATGTAGAAAAAAACTCTATATCATTATCATGCCCCATCAATTTAATTTAAACAGAAAGGACATGATACTCATCTCAATGAGAATTTCTAATTTCTACCTTCACTTCCCAATACCTTTTGGTCAACCATCATAATTATTAATCTTTATTTATAAAGCGCCAACATATTCTGCAGTGCTGTACAATGGGGAGCACAAACATGAGACATACATGATAAATAAGGAAAAGACAACCCTGCCCGTAGGATAGCTTTTGTAGGAAATACAGCACTTTAACCAAGTGCTCAGCCAGACAGCCCGCGAGCTTACAATCTAATTTGAGTTCTTTAAAAAAAATTGTCATTTATTTTATATTATATAAATATTATTTAATTCATATGTAGCATATTTACAGATTAGCAAAAGAAATATAGTATTTACAATACAAAGACATACAAATTTGTTAATAAAAAATCAAGGTGTAGTTTATAAAAAAAGAACAAAATGAAAGCTTGAAATGAAAGAGGACGAAAATAATAAGTATAAAAATGAATGTACAGTGGTTGGCAAAATGGCATAGTATTTACATATATAACATATATAGATTAATTCTATATAAAGCACACCTACACCGCACTTCTGGGCAACTGGCTCCAACAACTGCACGTTGCTCTGCACATCCATGAGAATGCTCATGAGCAGGGGTCAAGTCCTAAAAAATGAGTGTGGGACCTCACAAAGATTTCTACCCCCCTGTCTTCTTGTACTTAACCCACCGCACACACACTCAGATTTGATATGCATATACAGGGTGTCCATAAAGTCTCTTTACAATTTCAAAAATGTATTGCAAAGGCAAATGAAAAGACAGATAAGTGAAAACTATTACAAAATGAGACGTATATATTTAATTTTTTTTTGCCTCATTTAATACACCTTTACATGGGCACCATTAGTTGCACGAAGCACATCAAGACGGCACTCGAATTCTTGCCATGTTGGCTGTAGCATACCCTCATCAATGGTGGCAATGGCATCAGTGATCATCTGCTTTAGGTTAAAAGTATTGTGTATCGAACAAAGGAACGGGACATCACTAATCTAAAGCAGAGGATCACTGATGCCATTGCCACCATTGATGAGGGTATGCTACAGCCAACATGGCAAGAATTCGAGTGACGTCTTGATGTGCTTCGTGCAACTAATGGTGCCCATATAGAGGTGTATTAAATGAGGCAAAAAAAACTTAAATATATACGTCTCATTTTGTAATAGTTTTCACTTATCTGTCTTTTCATTTGCCTTTGCAATACATTTTTGAAATTGTAAAGAGACTTTATGGACACCGTGTATATTTATTGGTTGAGTTTTAGCAAGAAATATATGATAAACTATGTATTTTCTGTGACTTAACAAGAAAACATATGATTAAATAATTGAATAAAAGCTTTATAGTGTGTGGGACTAATGGAAACTCAGTTTCCTCTACAAAAATAGTCATGGAGTTTGCTTAAATTGCCAGGCTACCTGGACCGCTGCGTTAAAAGAATTAATAGCAAATACTATATTAATTTAAGTAATATATATATCGAGACTGTGTGTATTGTTTCTCTTGACTTTTGGAATAGGGGTAAAAAAAGCCCCCACAAAGGTAAATCAAAAATCATGATAGGTTTTCACCCATACGTACCCAATAATTTGGGTAGCAAAGGGCATACAAAATATTTTATTGCCCATAAAGTTAAGCTGAGCCACACATTTTTCTTTACTACACTATAATGTGTGAATTATATAAAATAAATATTTGACGTGTTTATTTTACAGAGACATAGCCAATTGATCACAGGCTAAATAGCACCTCATGGGATATATAAGAGCTGCCATAATATCATTACTTTGGGAATACATTAATATAATCCCTTTCCTGGATACATACAAAATAAGTAAAAATGTCTCTACCAGAGTTGGACAAAATTGGTTTCACAAAATAAATGAAATGTATGTATCAAGAAAAAAGGCTAATTATGTATGTCATTGCACTTGGGTATTTATATCAAAAAGACTGTTTATCAGGCATCAAGACGTACAGATGATGTTACATGTATTGGCATAGGTGTATGTCGGCTTTGTGCCAGGTGTGCCAAGACAAGGCCCATGCTGGGTAATCAGTCATATCTGACCCTTATTTTAGGATTATAATACTTAGATTTATCTTCAGGATAAGGAGCCGCAAAATTGACTTTATTTCAGTATATACTTGTTTATTATTA
The DNA here is from genome assembly GCA_009667805.1 of Leptobrachium leishanense. Classification (NCBI taxonomy): domain Eukaryota; kingdom Metazoa; phylum Chordata; class Amphibia; order Anura; family Megophryidae; genus Leptobrachium; species Leptobrachium leishanense. The sequence continues at coordinate 150,628,385 of CM019067.1, read as the reverse complement.
TTGAGCAAAATGTGCATTTTTAATGGAATTTTTAAGCACAACCCTGTAATTAGTATATGTTCCATGGGCACACACCCTAATGACGGTGACATTGCATGAAATAAAAACAATGAACAATATGATGTTTATTCCATCAGGAGGATGGGTTTTAGTGGCTACCGAAAACACCTCAACCCCCCTGGAATGTAGGATATATTTGGCATTTATTCTGAATATTACAGACCGTGCTGTGAGTGGAATACAGGGGTTTGGGGATTTCACCAACTCTAGTTAATATTACACCTCAGTCCTTGCTGTTTACTTTGTAAAAGTGAAAGAGACAGGCCTCTGCCATATCTGTCTCAGGCAAAGTGTAAATCACCTGGAGCCACTGTTTGAATGTCTTCCCAAGCTCCAGTAACTTGTTCCCTGCCCCTGGGAGCTGTCCTACTGCTGGGGAGAGAGCTGCCAATGGCCGCCCATAGGGGTGCTGAGCCATTGGCCATAAGGCAGCAGGGGGTAGCCCAGCCAGTCCTTCAGCCATGTCTCGTTACATCCCCCCTGGGGGGCTAGACCTGTATTTGGAAGGCGAAATGGGGACAGGCACCTCACTCCCCAAACTACCCCAGCTGTGCCGGGCAGAGGGAGGGTGGGCTCAAAGTGAGATGAGGAGGGGGGGGGGACTTCGAGCTAGAAGGACAATGGGAGGGAGCGTGCAGAGGGGGAGGAGGGGAATAGCGCCTGAGAGGAAGGAGGGAGGTGTGGGTAATAATGGAGGTGGGCGGCGCGGTGCTTGGTGCTGAAGGATTACACTGAAGAAGACTGAGATCTCGGAGCCCGGATCGCGCCTTACACCCGCCCTTTTTCTCCCCCCCCCCTCCTCTCCGTTTTTTTCTCCCCTATCGGCACTCGATTGCTAATCCTTGGAGCCGCCACCGGAGCAGCGCTGTGAGCGCACTCACACTCCGTGTGTCTGCGTGTGAGAGTGAGTGTGTGCGGAGTGAGTGAGGCGGCTGCGCAGCTCCGGTGCGCACACGAGCGCCCTGGCATTCGAGGGAGAGAGAGGAGGCCGGGCACCAGGCGCATAACTGAAGGAAAAGTAATCTGCTCCGGCCGGCAGCGGCTCCCGCGCCCCCTGCCCCCCTCAGCATGGCATCCGAGGAACTCTACGAGGTACAGTGACCCGACCGGGCGTACAGCCAGCCTCCCCTCCTACCCGAAGGGAGGGGGGGCTTGACTCTCTAAACTCTCCCTTGTATTTTGTGTGCCCCCTGCAGACAGCCCGGCGAGTTTGGCTTCCTGGGATTGAGGGGGTCTCCGAGTTAGCAAAGCGCCCCCTTCCTCCCACCGGCACCTTCATCTTCTTCCTCATACTCTGCTTCGTCCTCCTCCTCTTCATCACCTCCGCCTCCTCCCCAGCCCGCACGGTGCTGGACACTCACCCTGCGAGAGGAGCGGGGTATCTGGCCTGCCTCGTCCTCCATGAGGAAGATGAGGGTGAGAGGCGCAGACACTGGTTTTCGCTGCTCGCCCTCAGCCCCTCATTGCTGTGTGTGTAATATAGACCGTGTGAGGGGGTCTCCATGACTTTAAAGACTTTGTAAGAGCTGCCACTCCAAGCATATGGCTTCAGGGGGTGGTGGGAGGGCGAAGGCTGTCCAGAAAGTGGCCAAATATGAGGGAAAGTCCTCCTGTGAGTGTGCTGAGGCAGCACGTAGCCCGACCAGTTGCTGTGGAGGGAGGGGGAGGCACATGTGGTAGGGGGTTGTAAAGTATTTGGAGAGTCCTTTACCTGTCTGCTCTCCTCATCATGGCTGGAGAGGTCTCCACCAGTTGGACTAGCTACAGGATGGGGTTGGTATCATGCAGTAACTTGGCCAATATGGCAGATCTTGTCAATGAATGGCTAATACATATGTGAGTCACATTGCAATGGGAAGACAAATGGTGTCCATCATGGAAGCCAATACCTTCCAGTCACAGGCTCAATATTTGGCAGATATGTGTTTGTTTTTTTTTGTCTTGTGGAAGAGTGTGTTTTAATGACCTTGATAAAGACTTGGTGTTGTTGGTTGAAGAAAGTAGCTTTCCTTTGCTCACCTGCTTGTTCCTACTCCATTTATAAGTTTTCAATGTATGTCGGAAAAGGCTCAACTCCTGAACGCAGAGTATTGATAGCTGTTGATTCAATTCTTGGCTTTATGAATAGCGGAAGGGCTTGTTTTTAATTATTATTTTTTTAATTTTATTTAGACAAACCATTTCTATGTAGAAAAACCATGGAAAGTCTATGAAATGTTGTGTATTACCGACAAGTGATTTCACAGTGGAATTGGCAGTGTTTATGGGTAGAATCGTTTGTCCGCTCTCTTTATGCCTTGACATAAGGCTTTTTCGCACTCAAATTTTAGCAGATAATGTTTATATTCTAAAACAAAATCCATGCGTGAACTTGACTTTTTTCCTTTAATGGTCGTGGCCTTGTTGGGTACTTTATATTGACCATTGTGTTGGAGACATGGTTGGACAGACCCAATCCATGTATGTTTGCGGTAGGGGTTCAATCAAATATTTTGGAAAACCACACTCAAGGCTTGACAAACACAGGAGCCAGGCAGCTATTGGATCCTAGGATTTAAGATCTGACTTATTCTACTGAAATCTACATAGACAACTTTTCCCAGGCAATAAAAACACTGCTTCGAATGCCGATGTTCACTAACCATTCTAGTTTACCATGGTTGCAACGAAGTTTGGAGAAACCAAGAGGAAAATTGAAACCGCAGCAGGAGTAGATTCATTGATGATGCTTCTCTTACCGCTGTTTGGCATTTATCACTAGGGAAATTCAAATTTTAAATATATTTCCCCAACGGTAAACTACATAGATCAGTGAAGAACATAACAACTTTTCCTGGCTTCTAAGTTTTTGCCCAGACTTCTCAAGCCAGGCTCGAAAGTAAAACATTGCACAAGAAGGGTCTTACGGAAATCTTTCTAATTCATATTTGTTTTAGCATCTTTTTAAAGGACTTTATATTCTCATTTTGAAAATTGGTGCCCTTAATTTGTCTTGCAGATCTAGTAGTCAGGCACTTGGATGTCTTCTTTTGTACAAAGTACCAAAGTTGGTACTAAGTTATCCAGAGCTGTTGTAAACTTACCAGAGCCGTTAAAAGCCATTCTAAGTTTACAACAGCTCTGGTTAAGTAAGCACCAATTTTGGAATATTTCCCAATGTATTTTGTCACTGATTATTCCCATGTACTCTTTGGTTAATGATGGTCATCAATCTGTCCTGTGTTGCACATTAGAAATGTTGTGTTTTTTGAGATGTATAATCCTTCACCCGCATTGCATTACACCATCTACTGGAGAAATGGACCTATGGGTATATTATTATTCACAGAGCTGTGCCAATATCTTGTTTTCTTTTATATTGGTGCAGCAAAGAGACATACGAGTATTGGAGGATCGTATCGATTGTAGATTTGGAGGTTCAGCAGATATTTTCTATCGTCATTAATGGATTGACTTTCCAAGCTCTATTAAAGTTGCAAATGTCAATAGACCAACTAAAGATGGCTGCTGGTTTTATGATATGTGCCTCACCTGTCTGGATTTATGGAACATTTTATAACTTCATTCCCATGATACCTGGAAGAAAAATTTGATTATTTTTTTTTAAAATGTATTATTCACATCTTAAGCTCATAACTTTCTCCTATTATTATATAATATAGAGGATCTTGCATTGTCCTTGAAGTCGTGTCATCGATTTTATGAGCAAGTGTCAAATCATTGCCATGGAATAAGGGCAAAGCAAAGTCTACATGAAGAATGTGTAGGGCAGAGCTTTCCAAACTTTTTGTGTAGGTGACACACTTTTTAGACATGCATCATTTGGTGACCTGATAATACAGTTTTACTGGCAAACTCAGTTTACACTGACACGCATTGTAGCAACGAAATATTTTGGGACATTTCATTTATATTTTTTAAATGTGATTTGTAATTATTGTTAACTGATTATTAATACTCACTGTCTTCCCTACCGTGCATTCTTTCCCTCTTTTCCATTGTCTTCCTCTACCCCCTTTCTTCTGTCTCGCCTCCCTCTGCCGTTGCTATGCCCCGCCTCCCTCTGTCGTCGCCATGTCCCACCGTCGCCGTGTCTCGCCTCCCTCTGCCGTTGCCATGCCCCGCCTCCCTCTGTCGTCGCCATGTCCCACCGTCGCCGTGTCCCGCCTCCCTCTGTCGTCGCCATGTCCCGCCGTCGTCGTGTCCCGCCTGCCTCTGTCGTCGTCGTGTCCCGCCTGCCTCTGTCGTCGTCGTGTCCCGCCTGCCTCTGTCGTCGTCGTGTCCCGCCTGCCTCTGTCGTCGTGGTGTCCCGCCTGCCTCTGTCGTCGTCGTGTCCCGCCTGCCTCTGTCGTCGTCGTGTCCCGCCTGCCTCTGTCGTCGTCGTGTCCCGCCTGCCTCTGTCGTCGTCGTGTCCCGCCTGCCTCTGTCGTCGTCGTGTCCCGCCTGCCTCTGTCGTCGTCGTGTCCCGCCTGCCTCTGTCGTCGTCGTGTCCCGCCTGCCTCTGTCGTCGTCGTGTCCCGCCTGCCTCTGCCGTCGTCGTGTCCCGCCTGCCTCTGCCGTCGTCGCCATGTCCCGCCGTCGTCGCCATGTCCCGCCGTCGTCGCCATGTCCCTCCGACTTTGGCATGTCCCGCCTCCCTCCGGCATGTCCCTCCGACTTTGGCATGTCCCGCCTCCCTCCGGCATGTCCCTCCGACTTTGGCATGTCCCGCCTCCCTCCGACATCGTCATGTTCCACCTTCCTTTTGAACGGCTTTCTTTGAGCCAGCAACAGGTGGGTTTCGCTTCTGTCTGCAGCTGCATAGAGAAGTGGGAGGAAGTGACTTTATATGATCACTTCCTCCCAGCGCTTCCGCGGAGTAAAGGCAACTGGCTGGGAGGATGCAGGGGGACCTGGCACCTCCCAAAATGACAGGGGAGGTGCAAGTGGAGAAGTGATGCGCCACGTCAATGCATCGATATAGTTTTTGACAGCCAAAACTCCCCAGCGTGCAACTCCCTAGTAGCCTGCCACCGACACCCTAATTTGTTGTGATACAGTGTGAAAACCTCTCATGTGGCCTGTGCAAGATATTGACTTTTTCTACAAGTATGGATTCATGGCTTTGAAACTAGAGAAGCTGATTTTAATGTGGCTGTATGGGTGATTCTTGGCAGCTCATTGGTCGGAGGAAGGAAAGCTGGTTTAGACGTGCTGCTACCGAAAAGATTTGTCATCCATTCAGGATATTAGAAGCTATTGTCTCAATAATGAAGAGCCACATAATAAACAAAATGGTCAATTCACACCGCTGGTTGCCCTGAAAGGAATTTGGCTCTGTTATTTTCTCTTTGAAAACTCTATTAATTCCCCCAAAGGTGTATCAAGCCTCTACTGAACATTGGCAGAATGTAAGGACTTTTTAATTTGAGAATTTCTATGAGAAGATGAACAAAGCATTGTTTCTTGCGTTTGTGGCTAAACCTTTTATGTTGGAGAATGTCAAATTTTCTGAAAGTTCAAGGTCTAAGATTTCCTAAAGTGTCTTTTGGTGAAAATTGTCAAATGATAAGAGTGTGTGCTCATGGCAGTGCGTTTGTTTTGGGCCAGTCAATCCATAACCAGCATGTTATTGGGATTTTGTATTCTGCAATAAGGCAATGTTTAAATCACAATGCTTAACAATATTAACATTTCAACCCTTTCTGCATTTTTTTTATTTCCATTTTAATTCTACTTAATATATTTTCTCAAATGGAAAATACATCACTATTTACTTCGTTAGATTTTCTGAGTGTGTGTGTGATAAAGCTTTGTAGCTGGTGCTGCTAGAAAATAGTTACCCTTGCAAATTTTTGGATTTGGAGAAATGCTTATGACTGAAAGGTGACAAATCAAAGATCGTAAACACAACAGGCTCACAATCTAAAATAATGTCTGTACACTGAATGTAATGTATTTTCGTATACCTAGATTTGTACATATGTTTTATGAATAGCATGTTAAACAATTCTAAATTGCATCATAGATCAATATGTTTTTTTTTTTTTTTTTTTTTATATATATTTTTTTCAACCAGTCTGTGCCTTTTTTTTGTAAGAAAATATTTGACAACTGCTAAGTTGTATACGCAATTTTAAGCACTAATAACTGAATTACCGACCTAATGAATATCTGTTTTCATGATGGACATTACGGTAATAACATTTGAGAGTAAATCTAACAGTTTAATAACTGCCAGTCGCAATTACAGCCACAATTTTCATCAGTTTGATACAATAAACTAAACCTGCAGAAGATGCAAAGAGATGCCTCAACTCAAGGCTGGACCCAAGTGTAAATTTTGTAGGAGCCAGTCAAAGCGTTCATATATGAATTTTTAGATATAATCTCAATAATTCTTTGGAGTTTCAATGTTGTAGTCAACAACAGGAGAATATACTCGTGTGTATGCGGTGTAACACTTCAATGTTCTTGAACCCAGGACATACTTGAAAACGAGAGAAATCTCAATGTATCCTTCCTGGTAAAATCCTTTATAAATAAATATAGTCCCTAGAGTGCTGCCATTTGCAATGGTAAATTTCTTTTATTGGACTTCTTGTGCATATCGTTTTATATACAAGCTTTCAAACAGAGTTTTGCCTATTTACCTCAGCCATGACTTACATCAACAGGTTTTTTGATTGATTTCTTCAGCAAACACCATATGATCCTTCATAAAGAATGAATAAATCTATATTCAAAGTAACATGACATTAACATATTGAATCAGCAGTCTCCTGTCCTCTTTAACACAACATTCTTCTAAAGTACAATTTTTTTTCACACTCGTCTGTGCTTTGATCACGATATTGTTTACAGTGGCATATTTGTATATCTTATGATTAGGAGTTTATGGCATTTTTTTTATACGGATATGCATGTAGGTTTCAGATATGGCAACCATAATTTTACAGTATAAAATGGGAACCCTAATCCTATATGTTCTTGGGTCTAATACATTTTTTATTCTTTTGCAAATGTTTTCAAAAGTTCTCCTATTGTTGGCTATAAAATTTGCATGCACAGCTTTCAGCAATCTCCTTATGAATGCCCATACTTGAGACACTGGGGCTGTGCTTGCCCATGTTTAATGAGGTATGGGCAGCGTTCTGAAGATTGCTGAAAGCTGCATGCAGGTTTCACAGCGCACGACTTTCAGGAACACCTGGTGGCATGTTCCCTGTGAGCAAGCAGGGAAGTTGCCACATTACACCAGGATACCATTGCATGCGGTTTTGGATCGGGACTCGGTATTAGTCAATCTTGATTGCTGCATGATTTGGATTGGCGGCAAAAAAGGTTGATTGGGACATCCCTAGAAAACATTGCTCAAAAATTGCATGGTGCAAATAATCAGGGCTTTTTCACTGTAACTTTGCCTTTCATATTTTACATGAAAGTGAAAAAGCCAGTTGGTGCTAATGAATTGACATGGATTGCTTGGACTACTGGGGGGGGGGGTGTCATGGGCCTTCACAACATTATCAAAAGATAACCTAGTTTGTTGGGTTTTTATCTTTTTGCCAAGTTGCAAACTTGCCTTTCAGCTCCGCTGTTGTGGCAGGTTCCTGTAAATTAGTGCTTCCTTTGCAAAGTATAGGAAGAGTTAATGTTGGAGTGTTTCTGCTGTTTTACATTATATAGTAATCACTCTTTAACCGGCTATATATGGACTTATTAACCTTAAAAGACTTAAGTCACATCTCATACCAGCTTCATAATACTGCGGGAATAGAACTCTGACCACAACACGAGGTGCAGATCAGAATTCTATTCGCTTTTATGTTTCCAAAGACAAAGGACCGAATTACAATCTTAATGCTAGTGTTAGCGCTCAGTTGTGTGAGGTTAGGTTAACTCAGGCCCACCCTTATTACAATCAAAGTGCTATCGGGTTAAAAAACCCATTCGCACATCGGGGATTGCGCTTCCTTCCGCTTGTTTACTGTACTTTGCGCTCCCTATGCTTGACATGGGGAGCACAAAAAGTCCTAACACTAATTTTCAAACTGCTGCTGTTAACAGAAAAGTTAGTAACAGCCTCTAGCTGTGGTTAACTGATTCCGCTTCTGCAGAATCAGTCAGCACCAGCTGTATTCCCCCTCCCAAGAGAGTGAGATGGGGGGGAGGAGTCCCCAGTCTCATTCCGCGACTCACACTGCGGACCTGAAGGATCTCACGAAAACGAGATCCTATAGGTCATGTGAACCGGCAGCACAAGCCTCCATGGAATCCTGAATCAGCGCCTGCCCCGTAATATGGTGCTAAAATGGGGCCCCTAAGGGGAAACTTGAAGGTGCAGGTTTTCCACCTTGGCATCCCCCGCTTTAGCGGCAATATTTTCTCCAGAAAATACAGTAACAGATTCCCATTTCTAATTTTTTTTTTTTTTTTTTTAACACTAGTACCCATAGAATATATAACCGCAAAGGCTTGGATGATAAAATGTCAAATATCTGAACGGAAAATACATTTTAAAAAAAATTGTTATAACATTCTGACCGGGCCATAACCTATACATATAATAATAATAATAATAATAATAATAATGTTATATTATAAATCTGCCGAGTCTGCCATAAAAAAATGTCTTCAGGTCTTCCAATTTTCATAAGATTTAGTGTACTTGATGAAAGATTTAAACTTCGTTTTGATCAAATTTATTTTTTTTTCATCCTGTTTTTTTAGTTATGAGGATTTGAAATTTAAAAAAAATTTGGCCTTTCACGAAAACCTTAAGCTCAGCCCAGAATTGATTTATTTTTCGAAACTAAAAATACCACTCTCTTCAGAAATTCATGAGCTTTAATATGATATGCCACATGGACTTATTTTAAATTTTATAACGAAGTTACAAGATTTTAAAAAGGCATTTAAAAAAAATGAGTAAAATTTTTCAATAAAATTGTATTGATTTATATCATATTTGTAAAAGCTTTCTGCAAAATTTCATCTTGGGATCTCAATGGGATCACATTTTTAAAAACTTCTGTACATGTCTGCCTTATTGGGCTATGTTCAGGATAAATTGGTCTTATTGGGGTGAAATAAAACAAAGTAAACGAGACTTCAAATCATAATATCAGTTATCTGAAAAGCTAACTTTTAATTTAATATCTAGTGGAGTAACGGCTTGCTGTTGCATGATAGAACCAGTTTCATCTTGTTTGAACCAGCACTGACTGGCTCTGACGTGTATGGACAATCTGTTGCTTGTTGTACAGGGCTCAGCCTGGTGACTTGAGACTCACAGGGTTATTCAAAGAGAATCGAAAAGTCACCGCACGTTTGGTGACTTTTTGTTCTCTTCAATTCGGTGCGATTTGGCGATCCCATTTCGGCGACCCTGCGGTGTATTCAGCAAGCACCACAGGGCCGTCGTTGTACAGGGAAAAGCCGCCGAACACTCAACGCAAAACCCAGCGAATGTACACGGAAACCCGCAAAAACATCTGCATTAACCCCGCAGATCATGCCGGAGAAACACAAACAGCCACCGATCAAAGCGCAGAGCAGCCGCTGTAAAAAGCCGACACCGCAGACGAATGGAGTGAAGAAAAAAAAAAACGCATTCTTGAATGTTTGAAAAGTGAAACGCTGTTTGCAAAGAAACTACAGAACGAAAATGTCTGAGATTTACATATAAGATCAGATGAATGATAATAAAAAGGGCTGTTACCGAACAAAGTAAAAAAAAGATTTAAAAAAACAAACGGAAAATCTTTCCCCCCCCTGAAAAATGCCTAAAAAATCTATAAATAGACTTTTTACTGCAGAATATTCTAATGAACGGTTTATTAGATATTGAATTAAAACGGAAATATTTTTAACATTGAAGCCTATGGGATTCGACTGAATAAATCTGCTGCATGAAACCACCGAACAGGGCAGTTCGGCAACTTTTCACTGCTGGTTTTTGTTCTCTGAATAGACGAAGCAATGCTTCTCTATGGGAATTTCACTGCCCTCAAACAGGCACCTTATATGCAGGCAATTTGCCAGCATTTGGTGAACTGCCTGCTCTCTGAATAGCCGAATGGCCAGGAAAGGTAACCGTATGCTGAATTTGACTGTTCGGTTACCTTTCGGCCACAATTCGGATCTCTTTGAATAACCCTGTCAATCTTTCCTCAGGTCTTGTGTTGATCTGTTGGTGTCTTTGTGCTCCTGCTGTTTTTATTGTAATTTTGGTGGGAGTACACAAGTTAACTAGATTTACTAAATTTTATTGTGAATCTGAGGTGAACTAATATATTTTCACTTAGACTTTTTTGTTGCAGCCATAGTCTATAGATCTTGCTTATTAATTTTGTTGTCAAACATGAAAAATGTATTAATAAACGGAGTTTTGAAAAAAGAAAGTGGATCAAATATAATTTTGCACAAAGAACTGACAAATGTAATGCCAGTCTTTGATATTCTGTAAATACCATTATTAAAGTATGCAATAGCGTTTTAAACGGGACATACAGATCTACAAAACTGAAACTAAAGTACATCACAAGCGCCATGCACATAATTCAAGGCAGATTTAGAAAGAAAATAAATATATCACCACTATGATGGCAATATAATATGAACATAAGAACGAAGCAACCTTAGAACCTTTTATAAGTCATTTCATTTATATTCATAAGATTATTTCCACTATAAAATAAATCACTGTACTCCTATGAGGATTACATACAATATGTATATCAAATAGGAGCCAGGATTAAAACACAGTCTCAATGACAATTTTAGGAGCGAGGAAAGGTTTTGGATATTTCAACAGCTAACAGAAACCGCATCTTTACACAGAGATAATGTCACCTTTTTAACTTCCATCCATTTTAAAAATAATCAAGTTGTAATCCATTGGCAAGAAATGGAGTAGTACAGGTGAGATTGTTACCGGAATCCACTTGGTTCACTCGGGACGAGGCCAAGGATTGTCTGGACACGAGTCTCTTCAGGAAAGGCAAACTTTATTGTGACGTCACAGAATGCTCATACAGGATTGAATCGCTAAAACTGAGCATCGATTACCCAGTGTCATGAGGTTTTATGCCCCAAATACATAATTAGGTACATTCCAATTAGCCCACCTCCCGGTGACACTATCCCACCCCACGTGGGTTAATACCTCCCTTTTGTTAATACAAAGACATTCCATTAATTGGCTGTAAATTGGCAAACTTTGTGTTAGTTTCAGTAAATCATGATTAGTTGCTCCTACTATCCCGGGCTGCGCCCCTTTCCCTAGCGTCTTCAATCATTTGTTACAGATGACACCTGGTCTGATCTCTATACTCCTTTTGTCTTTCTGCGGGCCTCAACGACCTTGGTGTATCTACTTCTCTCTCTCCTCCGTGCCAGGAACAGCAAAGATCTTTCTCAGGGCTTTAATTGCTTTTTCTGCTAATCTAACACATTCCTAAATTTCTACGTATGCCTCATTCTAGTTTCAGCTAAAAACCTGCCTAGTTATTTTCAAGTGAACCAATATTCTGAACAAGATGGTCGCCTGGCTTATAATGGTGGCCATCTTCCAGCCTATTTCCACTTCAAGATCTGAATCATTCTTCTGTAAGAAACCTACGACCAGGATCAATAAAGTAAATAACTAATGTCTTCATAACAAAACCTTTAACGCCACAAAAGAAATCATTTGACAACTTAAACAACTTAAAATAAATTAAAACACAAACAAATACACATTCAAAAAATCATGAAAAGTAAAGTCATTGGTTGAAAGGAACACATTTGACTCTTGATAAATGTATATCAAACTTGAGAGCTAGTAAGAAAACTTAAGAGCCAACTAGACAATTCCACCAATTGGACAATTATTTAAATACAATTGTGTAGATTTTATACAGTCAGATCCAGAAATATTGGGACAGCGACACAATTCTAACATCTTTGGCTCTATACACCACCACAATGGAGTTGGAGTGAAACAAACACAGTGTGCTTTAACTGCAGACTGTCGGCTTTAATTTGAGGGTAAGTACATCCAACTCAGGTGAACGGTGTAGGATTTACAGCAGTTTGCAGATGTGCCTCCCATTTGTTAAGGGACCAAAGGTAATGGGACAATTGGCTTCTCAGCTGTTCCATGGCCAGGTGTGTGATATTCCCTCATTACCCCAATTACAATGTGCAGATAAAAGGCCCAGAGTTCAATTCAAGTGTGCGATCTGCATTTGGAATCTGTTGCTGTCAACTCTCAAGATGAGATCCAAAGAGCTGTCCCTATCAGTGAAGCAAGCCATCATTAGGCTGAAGAAACAAAACAAACCCATCACAGGGATAGCAAGAACATTAGGCGTGGCCAAAACTGTTTGGAACATTCTCAAAAAGAAGGAATGCACCGGTGAGCTCAGCAACACCAAAAGACCTGGGAGACCACAGAAAACAACTGTGGTGGATGACCGAGGAATTCTTTCCCTGGTGAAGAAAACACCCTTCACAACAGTTGGCCAGATTAAGAACACTCTCCAGGAGGTAGGTGTAGGTGTGTCAAAGTCAACAATCAAGAGAAGACTTCACCAGAGTGAATACAGAGGGTTCACCACAAGATGTAAACCATTGGTGAGCCTCAAAAACAGAAAGGCCAGATTAGAGTTTGCCAAACACCTAACAAAGCCTTCACAGTTCTGGAACAAGATCCTATGGACAGATGAGACCAAGATCAACTTGTACCAGAGTGATGAGAAGGAAAGGAACTGCTCATGATCCTAAGCATACCACCTCATCAGTGAAGTATGGTGGTGGTAGTGTCATGGCGTGGGCATGTATGGCTGCCAATGGAACTGGTTCTCTTGTATTTATTGATGATGTGACTGCTGACAAAAGCAGCAGGATTAATTCTGAAGTGTTTCGGGCAATAATATCTGCTCACATTCAGCCAAATGCTGCAGAACTCATTGGACGGCGCTTCACAGTACAGATGGACAATGACCCAAAGCATACTGCAAAAGCAACCAAAGATTTTTTGAAGGGATAGAAGTGGAATGTTATGCAATGGCCAAGTCAATCACCTGACCTGAATCCCATTGAGCATGCATTTCACTTGCTGAAGACAAAACTAAAATGAAAATGCCCCAAGAACAAGCAGGAACTGAAGACAGTTGCAGTAGAGGCCTGGCAGAGCATCACCAGGGATGAAACCCAGCATCTGGTGATGTCTGTGTTCCAGACTTCAGGCTGTGATTGACTGCAAAGGATTTGCAACCAAGTATTAAGAAGGGAAAGTTTGATTTATGATTATTAATCTGTCCCATTACCTTTGGTCCCTTAACAAGTGGGAGGCACATCTGCAAACTGCTGTAAGTCCTACACCGTTCACCTGAATTGGATGTACATACCCTCAAATTAAAGCTGACAGTCTGCAGTTAAAGCACATTGTGTTTGTTTCATTCAAACATTGTGGTGGTGTGTAGAGCCAAAGATGTTAGAATTGTGTCGATGTCCCAATATTTCTGGACCTGACTGTAGATACTTTGGAAGCAAGAGGCAAAATTATACGAGAACACAGCTACCATACCTCTGGATGTGCTGATCTAAAGCATCAGTTACCAATAGAGTACAGACTGGAAGAAGTATTCCGGCTGAGCCATGGACAGAAAAACATTGGTGAGAGGCGTTAACTAAAAAGAGCTCAAGTTAAATTAATTGGGAGCCGCTATCAGATACCGGCAAGCTTTGCCTCTGGAATCTTCAAAGGCCATAGGACTGTTAAAATTTAGATGAGTGAGGCCAGTAAAAGGATATTGGGACCCATTCTCTGTTCTTCAAATGTAATTTTTTTTTTTTTTTAGTGTTAGCACTTTATAAACAATTGTAACTAACAAGTTCCGTAGTGCTGTACAGTTAACCCCTTCACTGCCTACTCTAAGGCTGCAACAGAAAAAAAAACAGAGGTCTAATTTAATATATTGCTGTAATCCTTTCTTAATAAAAAATTTTTAAAAGGACTAAAGCAATATTTTAGACTTTTTCTGTTGCAGCCATAGTCTAGTGAAAATATATTTGTTCACCTCAGATTCACAATAACATTTAGTAAATCTAGATAAGTTGTGTATTCCCACCAAAATGACAATAAAACAGCAGGAGAACAAAGACACCAACAGATCAACACGAGCTGAGGAAAGACTGAGTCTCAACTTACCAAGCTGAGCCCTGTACAACAAGCAACAGATTGAACCAGCACTGACGTGTATGGACAAACAAAATGAAACTGGTGCTATCGTTCAATAGCAAGCTAGATAGCTTTTCAGATACCTTCTTTAATTGAATAACTTTTTAAAGAAATGCCTGAAATAACTGATTATGGTTTGAAGTCTCGTTTATTTTGTTTTATTTCACTCCAATAAGACCAATTTATCCTGAACACAGCCCAAATAAGGCAGACATGTATGTACAAAATAGTTTTCAAAAATGTGATCCCATTGAGATCCCAGGATGAAATTGTGCAGAAAGCTTTTAGAAATGATATAATCAATACAACATTTTTCAAAAAAATTGTAACTTAATTTTAAATTTTAAAATAGGTCCATGTGGCATATCCTATTAAAGCCCACAAATTTCTGAATGGTATTTTTAGTTTTGAAATATGTAAATTCTGGGCTGAGCTTTCAACGTTTTTGTGTAGTCCAGAAAGGTCGAAATAGTTTTTAAAATTTCAAACCCTCATAACTCAAAAACCGGATACTTCTACTACTGTTAGAAAACTGAAAATGAAAGCAATATAAAATGGAAAGGTAAAAGTCCATTGGATCACTTGACATGGAATGGCCCAATATGTAAGTTAGTGCATCGGCATTATTACTTTTATAAAGGGAGGGGGAGGAATGCCACTGCTTTTAGAAATAAAATTGTAAATAATTTTATTACATTTCCACATTATGTAGTCATGTTGGATATTATTGGGAAGGCCAGACTCTGGCCTTTCCATCAATACCTCAATTTTCCTTGTAGGACATACAGACCCAGAGACACATTGGTCCAAAGGACCCCTGCATCTCCTGTGGAATTCCCCTGCCACTCGGGGGAATCCCTGTTTGGGACGTCATCGTGCAATGATGCCTGGTGGCAGTACCTCCAGAGTGGGCTGGGCTGACATGGCAGCCCTCTGTGGCTGAAGTCCCTGCTCGGAGCCAGATCGTCACCAAGCAAGGACACAGGATGGGACTCCCCAGTCGCGGGCGTCAGGCGATTGGACCCCTGTGTCTCTCGATTAGTGGCAGCTAGAGGGCCAGATCCTTTCCAATCATATCAAACATGCACAGGTGTAGAACTAATTTTTTTTTATATATATATTTTTTTTAAATTTCTCTTTATTTATTTATTTTTTTTGTCTGGGTCGTATAATAAAAGAAGACTTCAAACCGCGTTTAACCCCTTAGTGACCGGGCGGTTTTACACAAATCAGTCTTTTAGTGACCGCTGCTGTTTTTACGTTTCTGCGCTGTTAGTGTTTAGGTCAAATTTTCCTCTTACTTGTTTATTCAACCCACACATATTATACACCCTTTTTCCCGCCATTAAATGGACTTTCTAGAAATACCATTATTTCCATCATATCGAATAATTTACTATAAAAAAAAAATATGAAATATGAGGAAAAAAATGGTAAAAACACACTTTTGTAATTTAATCCCCAAAATCTACAACCACCCAAAACGACTCCGGCTAAATAGGTTCAAAATTTTGTCCCGAGACTAGAAATACCCAATTTTTACATGCGTTTGCTCTTTAACCCCTTCACTGCTGAGACAGTTCACCTATGTGCGCTGCGCTCATTCTGACCATTTTGTGCTAATTATTTTTAGTTGACAGCCTAGGTCCTATTTAATTAAACCTCCCCCAGACAAAAAAAACTTTTTTAAAAAAAAACTTTTTTTTTTTTTTAAAACCAAACCTGGTCATGTTTGGTATCATTTGAAAGGCCATAATCAGGCCTTTCAAATGATGGCAAATATGACCATCTAGCTCCCATGGATCGGGAGATCTGGGATCCTTAGGATCCCCTTATCTCTACATGGCAGCTAGAGGGTTAACTGGCCCACTGACATCCTCACACATATGGTGAGGTTGTCAGTGGGTGGGGGGGGACCTGGAGGCTTGGCTGACATCCAAGATGTCAGCCCCCTCCAGGTTTGAATCGCGTTTTGGCGCCATACACCGCTGGAAAGGGGAGGCTCTCCCCTCTCCAGCAGTGCAAACGGCATCTCCCTAGCTTCAATGGTTGGGGAGATTAGAGGGCTCCGAAGGAGCCCCCCTCCCCTCCATTGAAATGAATGGGGACGCCTGCTGATGTCACCACGCAGCGTGGCGACGTCATCAGCCTCGCCTGCTCATGTAAATCACATGGGCAGGCTTCCTCCCTGCCAGATCGCCGTGGGATCCGGCGAGGGAGGTGAGTATCGGGCGGGAGGGGGATTAGGCGCCGCTGACGTACCCTGTACGTCCGCGGGTCTAAGGGAGACCCGAGGACAGGACGTACAGGGTACGTCAGGGGTCCTTAAGGGGTTAAACATGATGAGCACAAGATGGTCAAAATGAGCTCCGCACACAGGTGAAATGGCTAGGCAGTGAAGGGGTTAACTGTACAGCACTACGGAACTTGTTAGCACTTTATAAACAATTGTAACTAACAAACTAAAAAAAAAATTACATTTGAAGAACACAGAGAATGGGTCCCAATATCCTTTTACTGGCCTCACTCATCTAAGTTTTAACAGTCCTATGGCCTTTGAAGATTCCAGAGGCAAAGCTTGCCGGTATCTGATAGCGGCTCCCAATTAATTTAACTTGAGCTCTTTTTAGTTAACGCCTCTCACCAATGTTTTTCTGTCCATGGCTCAGCCGGAATACTTCTTCCAGTCTGTACTCTATTGGTAACTGATGCTTTAGATCAGCACATCCAGAGGTATGGTAGCTGTGTTCTCGTATAATTTTGCCTCTTGCTTCCAAAGTATCTACAGTCAGGTCCAGAAATATTGGGACATCGACACAATTCTAACATCTTTGGCTCTACACACCACCACAATGTTTGAATGAAACAAACACAATGTGCTTTAACTGCAGACTGTCAGCTTTAATTTGAGGGTATGTACATCCAACTCAGGTGAACGGTGTAGGACTTACAGCAGTTTGCAGATGAGCCTCCCACTTGTTAAGGGACAAAAAGTAATGGGACAGAATAATAATCAAATCAAACTTTCCCTTCTTAATACTTGGTTGCAAATCCTTTGCAGTCAATCACAGCCTGAAGTCTGGAACGCAGAGACATCACCAGACGCTGGGTTTCATCCCTGGTGATGCTCTGCAGGCCTCTACCGCAACTGTCTTCAGTTCCTGCTTGTTCTTGGGGCATTTTCCCTTCAGTTTTGTCTTCAGCAAGTGAAATGCTTGCTCAATGGGATTCAGGTCAGGTGATTGACTTGGCCATTGCATAACATTCCACTTCTATCCCTTTGAAAAAATCTTTGGTTGCTTTTGCAGTATGCTTTGGGTCATTGTCCATCTGCACTGTGAAGGGCTGTCCAATGAGTTCTGCGGCATTTGGCTTAATGTGAGCAGATAATATTGCCTTTCCTTTCCTTCTCCATACTCTTCTCTTCCCTTCACTCTGGTACAAGTTGATGTTGGTCCCATTTGTCCATAGGATCTTGTTCCAGAACTGTGAAGGCTTTGTTAGGTGTTGTTTGGCAAACTCTAATCTGGCCTTCCTGTTTTTGAGGCTCACCAATTGTTTACATTTTGTGGTGAACCCTCTGTATTCACTCTGGTGAAGTCTTCTCTTGATTGTTGACTTTGACACACCTACCTCCTGGAGAGTGTTCTTAATCTGGCCAACTGTTGTGAAGGAATATCACACACCTTGCCATGGAACAGTTGAGAAGCCAATTGTCCCATTACCTTTGGTCCCTTAACAAGTGGGAGGCACATCTGCAAACTGCTGTAAATCCTACACCGTTCACCTGAGTTTGAACATACCCTCAAATTAAAGCTGACAGTCTGCAGTTAAAGCACACTGTGTTTGTTTCACTCCAACTCCATTGTGGTGGTGTATAGAGCCAAAGATGTTAGAATTGTGTCGCTGTCCCAATATTTCTGGATCTGACTGTATAAAATCTACACAATTGTATTTAAATAATTGTCCAATTGGTGGAATTGTCTAGTTGGCTCTTAAGTTTTCTTACTAGCTCTCAAGTTTGATATACATTTATCAAGAGTCAAATGTGTTCCTTTCAACCAATGACTTTACTTTTCATGATTACTTGAATGTGTATTTGTTTGTGTTTTAATTTAAGTTGTTTAAGTTGTCAAATGATTTCTTTTGTGGCGTTAAAGGTTTTGTTATGAAGACTTTATTTTATTGATCCTGGTCGTAGGTTTCTTACAGAAGAATGATTCAGATCTCATCTGTACTACTCCATTTCTTGCCAATGGATTACAACTTGATTATTTTTAAAATGGATGGAAGTTAAAAAGGTGACATTATCTCTGTGTAAAGATGCGGTTTCTGTTAGCTGTTGAAATATCCAAAACCTTTCCTCGCTCCTAAAATTGTCATTGAGACTGTGTTTTAATCCTGGCTCCTATTTGATATACATATTGTATGTAATCCTCATAGGAGTACAGTGATTTATTTTATAGTGGAAATAATCTTATGAATATAAATGAAATGACTTATAAAAGGTTCTAAGGTTGCTTCGTTCTTATGTTCATATTATATTGCCTTCAAAGTGGTGATATATTTATTTTCTTTCTAAATCTGCCTTGAATTATGTGCATGGCGCTTGTGATGTACTTTAGTTTCAGTTTTGTAGATCTGTATGTCCCGTTTAAACCACTGTTGCATACTTTGATATACTGTAAATACCATTATTAAAGACTGGCATTACATTTGTCAGTTCTTTGTGCAAAATTATATTTGATCCTTTCTTCAAAACTAAATTTATTAATACATTTTTCATGTTTGACAACAAAATTAATAAGCAAGGTCAAGCAGTTGAAAAGTATATAGTAAGAAGATGCCGATACAGGGAGATCGTTTTGCAAAGTGGTGCATAAGACCGGAATCAATAAGGGGAACACCAAGCGGTAACACTGTATCAGAATGGCAAGTACAGCGTAGAAGAGCAGAATTGCCATAAGGTCATTTAATACCATGGTAACAAGACAGGGAGCAATAATAAAACAGAACTTAAACTAAACACACAAAAACATGCGAGGCCCAAGTATGGAGGAGACCATATAAAGTAGTGAGGGAGAAGACACATTTTAGGGCGTACTCGCGCAAACAGTAAAAGGAGCTTGCGCCCTCAGCGGGACAGGAACATGTTGCGAGGAGAGCCATGGCTCCCAGAGGCAATGGCACGGGGAATCATGATTTTGGGCAGTCAGGTATTCCGTTTTATAGATATACCATATCTTGGCGATTTATCCCTGGCAGAACAGGGAGGGAGGTTTTCCAAAGACTGGCTATACAGATACACGTAGCTGTACCAAGCGCATTGAGGTGTGGTGGAGGCCGTATCGTCTAGACCAGTGGTTCCCAACCGCGGTCCTCTAGTACCCCCAACAGGTCATGTGTTCCAAATAGCTGAAGCACAGCACAGGTGATATGGTTTGCTGCTCAGTGATTGCAGTATTCAGTTTGCATTTCCCCAAGGCAATCCTCAAAACCTGGCCTGTTAGGGGTACTAGTGGACTACGGTTGGGAACCACTGGTCTAGATCAGTGGTTTTCAAACCTGTCCTCAGGAGCCAGGACCCACTAACAGGTCACGTTTTGCAGATAGCTGAAGCACAGGCGATATAATTAGCTGCTCAGTGATTGCAGGATTCAGTCTGAATTCCCCCAAGGGGATCCTTAAAATCTGGACTGGGCTGAGAAACATTGGTCTAGATGGGCTGTTGAGAGCCAGGATCGGGTTGCGGCTGTTGGGACATTAAGTACAACAGATAAGAGTAAACAAGGAGGTCCAGAGTCTCTGTACCTCCTCACAGGTCCACCACATATGGTAGTATGTAGCCAAAGACCCACACCCGCAAGGGCAAATGCATGAGGACCTAGGGAATATTCTGTGCAATTAAACAGGGTCTAGATGCCAACGGGACAGAGGTTTGTAACAGTTTTCCCTGATAGTTGTGCAGGTTGTAACTTAAGGGACTTCTCCCAAAGAGCGTCCCACTCCTCAGGCGCAATAGTGTCCCACATCCCATTCCTGCAGGGACTGATAAGGGCAGGGGGTGTCATAAGAGGGGACAACCTAGCAGGTAATCTATTTGCTAAATAGCCCCCACGGTACTAGAAACTAGGTGCTCAGACGACATTAGAATTTGTGGGGGGGGGGGTTTGGCGGGCAATAAACGCAGAACCAAAATGTTGCAACTATAGAAAGCGGAAACACTCCCCAAGGGTTAATGTATGTGCCTCCTTGAAAATAACCCTAGAACGGGAAGCGGCTATTAAGAAGGAGAGAACACACAGTAGTAAAACCCCCTATCCTGCCACCAATGGAAAGCAGCCAAATTATTCCCTACCCCAGGAGGGGAAAGGGGATTATAAATTAGCGGGGTAAAGGGGGAAGCAGGCACAGTGAGGGAGGCCTTCAACTTTTGAGTGTTCCATAGGTTCAGATTATGGGCAGTAGAGGGGAGCATGCGGGCCTGCACCGCTGGTGACAGGGGACGCCACGGAAGGTAGGAGAGCTGGTCCAGGCTAATCACAGCTTGTTCAATATCAACCCAACAGTTCCTCCCTGGCGTTGACTGCTACTGCAGCAAGTGAGTGAGCTGGGCAATAATAACAGGAGATGTCAGGGACCACAAAGCCACCTCTCGATTTGGGGTGGAACAGCAATGGTTAGACATCCTAGGACGCTTGTCCAACCATATGAAGTTTAGCATCGTGATATGCAGGTCATGTTGCATTCCGGGGGGTAACGGGATCGGTAGTGCGCGAAAAAGATACAACAATTTAGGCAGAGGCTTCATCTTCACCGCATAAATCTGCCCCAGCCAGGAGATCGGGTAGGCTCACCATGTTCGCGTGAAAGACCATCATCAAGTGACTGAGGTGAGCCGAAGGTCAGGATAATTGGCCTGATAAAGCTAGTCCCATCAGACCATTATACACTACCCCTAGGTACGATAGTCTGGCAGTCCCACAATGGAATGGAAAAGCTTACTGTAAAGGAGTTAAGTCTCCAGTGGGCAGGGATATATCCATGGCTTCAGACTTGGAGAGGTTAATTTTATATCCTGACAGGAGAACAAATGAATGCAAGCAACTGTAAAGGTTTGGAAGGGTGATTTGGGGATTAGTAATTGCGAGCAAGACATCATCCGCGAACAAACTTAGTTTAAATTCCTTGTCCAATACCTTAATGCCCGAGATATCTGGATGACGGCAGATCTGCTCGGCCAAGGGTCCTACACATAAAGCAATTGGAAGCGGGGAGAGGGGACAGATCTGCCTAGTACCATTTTAAGTATAAGCAAAGGACGGTGTCACGAGAACTACGCGCGCCGCGGCGAAAGATGCAGAGTTAAGCAACTCACTATCTGTCTATCCTAGACCCAGATAATGACTATGCGGACAACAATCCCCCGCGCGCTTACCTAACCGTCCCCAACAGCACCTCCGCTCACGACAAGCACATTGAGTGTGATTGAAGTGGTCCCAGGATTTCAATGCAAGTGAGGTACCTGGCCCATTGCTCCTTTTGGGGAGCTGGTACTGTCGACAAGTCTTTGCAAAACTTCGCAGAAACACATCCAGGTCCCCATCTTTGTCTAGAGTGGGAAAGTTCTCGGCACGAGGTCTGGGCGCAGAGAGCTCTGCAGCGCCCGCAGGGGCAGGAGATAATGGCGTTCTGCCTGCCTGGGCTATAGCGAGCTGATGTACCTGCTCAGCTTGGCGCTCTGCTTCCTCTCGCTCACAGGCAGCCCTGCGCTCCGCAGCTTCTTGGTCCGCTTGGCGCGCTGCTGCCTCTTGCTCAGCTTGGCGCCGCCGCTTCTTGCTCAGCCTCAGCTCTGCGCTCCGCAGCTTCACATTCAGCTCTGCGCTCCTCTCACTCTTGGTACTGCAGGATGAGCTGAAGCCGCATCTGCGAGTCCGCGGAGTCCACATGTTTTAAAACAGTCTGCAAATAAATATCCAGGCCGTTATCACCCTTGGGCGAAGCACTTTACGCTGTCCTTTCCACTGGACTTGCGCTCCCTTCGGCTGGGTCAAACGTGGTACCCTGCTCTTCTGTGTCCTGGACTGCTTGCCTCGCCTCATAATCCTCGAGGGTTTCAAAAGTTCATCTTTACGTTTGTCTTTCGTCAAAATACTTTTTTCTTTACACAATTGTTCCAGCGCCTTTTTCGATGGTTGTTGCGTCATTATCACTCCAGCCAAATAAAAGATAGCAAAGAAAAAACAAAGGGGGGGGGGCAACTGCTGTGTGTAAATTCTAATAAATGCACGCAGTTCTGCTCTGGAAATTGGAAAACCAATTTCATTAGTATCCGGATCTATGTTGCTTCACACATCCAAATACTAACCTGATATCCCACCGCTTGCCAGCAGTTGTCACAACAACTATGCGCGCCGCGGCAAAAGATGCAGAGTTTAGCAACTCCCTATCTGTCTATCCTAGACCCAGATAATGACTATGCGGACAACAATCCCCCATGCGCTTACCTAACTGTCCCCAACAGCACCTCCGCTCACGACAAACACGTAGAGCGTGATGAAGTGGTCCCAGGATTGCAATGCCGTACCAGTCTTCTCTCGACCTGGGGTAGAGACTACGGTTCCCACAATCCCTGCAGCCACTTTCTTACTCTATTCGTTACGCTACCACCAGTTCTCATGAACACTACGCGCGCTGCCGGCATGAGACGCAGGGTTAAGCAACTCCCTATCTGGCTATCCTAGACCCAGATAATGACTACGCGGACAACAATCCCCCGTGCGCTTACCCAACCGCCCGACGACCGCAACTCACAGTTTAGTAGATACTCAAGCTTAAATCAACCAGCAATAATCCAGTTCCTTCAGTTAGCGTGGATCGAATCAGCCAGAAGCAGAACTTATAGAACTTTTTATATCATAAATAACCTTATATATCACGGTGCATTTTGGTTACAGAAAAATGGGTATGATAAATCAATTAATTACACATTACACAGCAGATAAAAGAAAAAGATTAAAACACAGAGCCTTACTTACACCCCAATAAGCTAAGCATTGTGACTCCTGGGGGACTGGAGATTTGAAGCATGGACAGCATGGACCGATCATCACGTCGAATGAACCCCCTGTGATCAGCAAGAGCCACATGGCATGCTCCAGAATATATAGGGTTCCTGGTCATTCAAAAAAAACCCATAAATGATGCAGCCCCCTGCACTACAGGTCCCAGCCTGCCCCGTTCTGGACACGCTCAGTGCGCTTCTTCATTAAGTTTAATTGCCCAAAGATATCAATCATCTCCCAAGACCCCCTCTAGTGATCAAAGGATGTGCTTCTCTGAACAGCATGGCCCCTTGCAGCTTGGTGCCGTGCCGTGCCGTCTGTAGCAAGGACTCCAAGGTGAGCATAGAGGATACGGGTCCTTTCAGTGCCCCAAATGGGTTATTTCCACCCTGGCCCTGTATCAAAAGAAATCCCATTTTGCAGCTACATGTTCTATCCCTCCCAGGGGTAAGAAGATGACCATTTTAATTACTTTCTAGCTCCTCCTCAGAGCTGAGGTTTTCACCAGGCAGCTGTGGAAAATGGACACTTCGGCTATATAGATAGCCAGATATATATAACACAGATACTTATACATATATCACGATAGCTATACGGATCTAATCTGTCACAGACGGGACTTCCCATCCATGGCAAGCACCGGGGCTGCATAAAGGAGATTAAATTTAAGGTGTGTTGAATATTGTCCGGGGCGACCTCTAGTGGGGATAAATCCCACCTGATCCAGGTGGATCAAGTCGGGCAGAAAACTACTCAAACGGGACACCAGTACGTAGGCATAGACTTTGCCGATGTGCTAATCCGCCGATTTCTCTATTGAACAAGAGAGGTCCTTGCCCTCTTTTGGAAACAACACAAGTGAGGCCTCTAACATATCTTTTGCGGGTAAATGTCCATCCAGAAAACTATTATAAAGAGACACTAACAGGGGGCCAAACGGCTTATAGTAGAAAGGACTAAACCTGTCTGGCCAGGGGCTTTAGAAGTTTTTAGTTGCTTAAGGATGGGTAGCACTTCATCCACATCTATATGCTTTTCTAGAGAACATGCCTGAGCTCGTGCGAGTGATCGTAGGGGGAGAGCGCCGAGGAATTCACTGATGCGGAAGGAAAGGTTAGGATCTCCATCCGCTGTGGTGACGCTATACCGGGTGGAGTAAAAAATTCAAAAAATAGTTAACACACTCGTAAGTCACCCAGTGCCTTTCAGTCTGGAGAGAATTCAGTTGTGGCCCACCGTGCAGCTACCAATTGTAGCCGAACCGTCGGGTCTGCAGTTGCCTTATGAACCTTCCACCAATTGGGAAACGTCCTGAGTCAGAGCATCAATCGTAGCCAGCTGTGTAGGAAGGCGTGCCGCCTGAAGGCAAATCAGATGGCCACGAAGGACTGTCTTTCGGGTCGGTGGACCACAAGAAGGATGGGGGTCATTATCTTGGAGATGGGTAAACGCTCTACATGGCTGCCTTTTGGGAAAAGCAACAAGGAGATGGGTAAACACCATGAGGGGGCGTGCGCATTAGGGGGTCGGGAGGTGTCCGCCAAGCAGAGACTGATGGGGGCGTGATCTGACCACGTGATGGCGTGAATCGAGGATTTATTAACCCATTACTAAACAGAATGTAATGACCTATACATTATCTCACAGAAGTGAGTGCACCCTCACATTTTTCGTAAATATATATCTTTTCATGTGACAACACTGAAGAAATAACACTTTGCTACAATGTAGTGAGTGTACAGTTTGTGTAACAGTGTAAATTTCCGTCCCCTCAAAATCATTCAACACACAGCCATTGATGTCTAGACCACTGGCAACAAAAAGTGAGTGACAATACTTTATAGATGGGCTGTATTTGCGGTCACCTATTAACTGTTGAAATGTATGCGCAGGTACACTCCCCGGTCTCGTTACTAGAAACAACTTGCTAGTAGGGCTGCAAGGAATGCTTATTTGCGTAATCGATTAGTTGGCAAATTTTTTTTTTTTTTTAGATATTTTTTTTAGGGTTGCACCGATACTAGTATCGGTGCCGATGCCGGGTACTGCAGGAGTACTTGGTACTCGTGCAGTACCCCATATGTTTTCCCCGATACCCGAAGCCGGCATTGAGCCGGCTTGTCGGCATCCGAGGGGCTGGGGCAGCTGTCCGAATGCTCTGACAGGCCCTGCAGCTGCTCTCCGCGTTCATACTTACCTTCCTGAGCGCCGGGAAAGTCTTTGCGCGTGCACTCGTTGGAAGGCCCCCAGCCGTGATCACATGGGACCACGTGATCGCAGCTGGGGGCCTTCCAACGAGCGCACGCGCAGAAACTTTCCCGGCGTCGCTCAGGAAGGGAATTATGAACGCGGTTGCAGATGCAGGGCCTGTCCAAATGCCGATAGAGCATTCGGACGGGCACCTGGAGCTCTCCGTGATCATACTTACCTTCCTGAGCGACGCCGGGAAAGTTTCTGCGCGTGCGCTCGTTGGAAGGCCCCCAGCCGCGATCACGTGGTCCCACGTGATTGCGACTGGGGGCCTTCCAACGAGCGCACGTGCGAAGACTTTACCGGCGTCGCTTAGGAAGGTAAGTATGATCGCGGAGAGTGCCAGGTGAGCTGGGGGGCATAATCCATGAGCTGGGGGGGCATAATCCATGAGCTGGGGGGGGCATAATCCATGAGCTGGGGGGCATAATCCATGAGCCTGGGGGGCATAATCCATGAAAGCTGGGGGGCATATCTATGAGAGCTGGGGGCATTTTTATATGAGGTCTGTTCTTATTGGAAAGCTGTCACATGACATAAAGTATCGGTGAGTACTTGAAAAAAGTATCGGTACTCGTACTCAGTTTAAAAAAAGTGGCATCGTTGCATCCCTAATATTTTTTTTATCAGATTAAATCAATTTTAACTGGTACCAGCTGGGTGGAGTAGAGGGAACATCAATGCTCTATAACTGTGAAGAGTGACTGTAGAGACACCGGGTCGATCCCGGCAACAGCACCTCTCCAGTAAGTGTCCTTGGGCAGGACATACTTGAAAACGAGAGAAATATCAATGTATCCTTTCTGGTAAAATCTTTTCTCAAAAAAAAACAAAACTAAAAACAAAATGTATGTTAAAAAAAAATCAACCAACCCCTGCCCCCCTTTTTTCGTAAGCAATTTGCGTAGTGTATGTTACTTTCGTACCTAAATACACAAATTGCATACTTTTCGTACACAAGGTACGTGCGCGCCTGGTCAGAGTGATGGATTGAAGCTTCAGATTAAGCCAATGTCTGCTTTATCCCAAAATGAACGCTGCTACGAGCGCTCAGATAGACATGATCTCAGCACAAAAGCAGGACGAGGGGGGGGCACTCATCGCAGCCTGACCACTTTAATAAGCTAAAGTGGTCAAAGTGCGTAGAGTGTCCTTTTACAATAATATCATGAACATCCTGAGCGGGAGGAGGGTCCAGAGGTGGGAGTGAGTTCGGTCAAGGGATCAATTGACCCCAGTATGAAAGGGGGTGGGGTTTTGCAAAAGAGTGGACCGGAGTGTGGGAGGGAGTTTGTGGCAAGGGACGGGACCAAAGGAAGAAAAGGGCAGCTCTTGGGATGGCAGGCAGGTTGGGGTGGTGGCACAGGTCTCCTGCTTTAAGGAAGTATAAAACACCAGCGGTACAATGCCCTTACCCAGTGGCAGTATCCCATGGTTTGTGTTCTAGCTGGAGTTGTAAACTGAATAAAACCAAACTGATTATGTCTGACCTAAGCCTAGAACTAAATCACACGGAGGTAAAGCAGCGGCGTGTTTTCTGCATTCAGCTCCGAAGCCGAGTCAGAGATTAAAAAGTTTAACTCGGACTCTAATCAGTGTGTGCTCTATACAAAACAATTAATATGCAGCCGATTAATTGATGATGAAAACTATTTTCTTTGTTGATTAATCGATTAGTTGTTTCAGCCCTACGTGCTAGTACTGGGTTGGACCCCCCCTATTGCCTTTAGAACTGCCTTAATTCTTCGTGGCATAGATTGAACAGGGTGTTGGAAATATTTCTCAGAGATTTTGGTTCATATTGAAATGGTAGCATCATGTAGTTGCTGCAGATTTGTCCGCTGCACATCCACGATGCAAATGTTCTGTTCCACCACATCTCAAAAGTGCGCTATAGGGTTGAGATCTGGTGACTGTGGAGGCCATTGGAGTACAGTGAAGTTATTGTCATGTTCAAGAAACCAGTTTGAGGTTATTTGAGCTTTGACATGGTGCATTATCCTGCTGGAATTAGCCATCAGAAGATGGGTACACTGTGATCATAAAGGGATGGACATGGTCAGCAACAATACTCAGGTAGACCTTGACCTTTAAGCAATGCTCAATTGGTACCAAGGGGCGCAAAGTGTGCCAAGAAAATATCCCCCTCACCAGGGCTCAAAATTTCAAGTCCCAAGCTACTAGCCAGGCCTTAAGAATTACTCGCCACTAGTTGCCCCACCTAACCCTATCCTGCCTTGCCTGCATCTGCATTCCCACTCGCCCTCATGTAATTTCCACTTGCCAAATGCTGGTAGGCGAGTGGAAATTTTGAGGCCTGCCCCTCACCATTACGCCACCATCATCCGCCTGAACCATTGATACAAGGCAGGATGGATCCATGCTTTCATGTTTACGCCATATTCTGACCCTACCATCTGAATGTCGCAGCTGAAATCGAGAACCCTCAGACCCGGCAACGTTTTTCATATCTTCTATTGTCCAATTTAGAGTCCGTGCGAATTGTAGCTCCTTTTCCTGTTCCTAGCTGACAGGAGTGGCACTCAGTGTGGTCGGCTGCTGCTGTAGCCCATCTGCTTCAAGGTGCGACATTTTGTGCGTTCAGAGATGTATTCTGTAGGGATGCGCCGATACCACTTTTTTAAGACCGAGTACCGATACTTTTTAAAAGTAC
This sequence comes from Leptobrachium leishanense, assembly GCA_009667805.1. NCBI lineage: Eukaryota > Metazoa > Chordata > Amphibia > Anura > Megophryidae > Leptobrachium > Leptobrachium leishanense. The sequence continues at coordinate 150,600,127 of CM019067.1, read as the reverse complement.
TCACCGATACCGAGTACCGATGCTTTTCTTTAATGTCACGTGATGCTTTCCAATAAGAACAGACCATATAAAAATGCCCCCAACTCACACATGGATTTGCCCCAGCTCACACATGGATCTGCCCCAGCTCACACATGGATCTGCCCCAGCTCACACATGGATCTGCCCCAGCTCACACATGGATTTGCCCCAGCTCACACATGGATTTGCCTCCGCTCACACATGGATTTGCCTCAGCTCACACATGGATTTGCCTCAGCTCACACATGGATTTGCCTCAGCTCACACATGGATTTGCCTCAGCTCACACATGGATATGCCCCAGCTCACACATGGGTATTGCCCCCAGCTCACACATGGGTATTGCCCCCAGCTCACACATGGGTATTGCCCCCAGCTCACACATGGGTATTGCCCCCAGCTCACACATGGGTATTGCCCCCAGCTCACACATGGGTATTGCCCCCAGCTCACACATGGGTATTGCCCCCAGCTCACACATGGGTATGCTCCCCAGCTGACACATGGGTATTGCCCCCAGCTGACACATGGGTATTGCCCCCAGCTGACACATGGGTATTGCCCCCAGCTCACACATGGGTATTGCCCCCAGCTCACACATGGGTATGCTCCCCAGCTGACACATGGGTATTGCCCCCAGCTCATGGATATGCCCCAGCTCACACATGGGTATTGCCCCCAGCTCACACATGGGTATTGCCCCCAGCTCATGGATATGCCCAAGCTCACACATGGGTATGCCCCCACAGCTCATGGCCCCCCCCTCCACGATGATACTTACCTTCCTGAGCGACGCCGGGAATGTCTCCGCGCATGCGCTCGTTGGAAGGACCCCAGCCGCGATCACATGGTCCCACGTGGTCGCGGCTGGGGTCCTTCCAACGAGCGCATGCGCGGAGACATTCCCGGCGTCGCTCAGGAAGGTAAATATCGCAGAGAGCTCCAGGGGCGGCTGTCCGAATGCCGATAGAGCATTCGGACAGCCGCCGCAGCCCCTCGGATGCCGGCTTCCGGTATCGGGAAAAATATCGGGGGGTACTACACGAGTACCAAGTACTCCTGCAGTACCCAGTATCGGCCCCGATACCGATACTAGTATCGGTATCGGTGCAACCCTAGTATTCTGCATACCTTGGTTGTAACGGGTGGTTATTTGAGTTGCTGTTGCTTTTCTATCATTTCGAACCGGTCTGCCCATTATCCTCTGACAAGAACAAGGCATTTTCGTCCACACAACTGCTGCTCACTGGATATTTTCTCTTTTTCGGATCATTCTCTGTAAAACCTAGAGATGGTTGTGTGTGAAAATCCCAGTAGATCAGCAGTTTTTAAAATACTCAGACCAGTCCGTCTGGTCATGTTCAAAGTCCCTTAAATCCCCTTTCTTACTCCTTCTGATACTCCGTTTCAACTTCAAGTCATCTTCACCACGTCTAGATACCTAAATTCATTGAGTTGCTGCCATGTGATTGGCTGATTATCAATTTAACAAGCAATTGAACAGGTGTACATAATAATAAAGTTGTGTGTGTGTGTGTTTATCAGTATTACTGGTGAAGCACAGCACTACACCGAATTAATTTTCTTACATGGAATAACCCTGAAGTACAAAGTTAGAATAACTAATGTGCAAAATGCTCTGAGCAAAGGTCTCCCTTTTTAGTCTTAAGAACGCAGTTCATCTGTATGTGTGGTTGAATGATTACAAACTGATTATAGATATTTTAACTAAAAATCATGGTTAAAAAGAAAGCACTCGCTGAAACACATGGATCGCCTTTCACCTGAGAATGAATCAAAAAATCTGGCAGATGTGACTCTGCTGAAGTGCTGGCAATGAATGCAGTTCACTAGACTGATAGGGTAATTGTGCCTGCTCGGTGAAGCTTTGTCACTATTAAGAAGCAGAGGATGGGGATAGGATTTAGGAATTCTTTGGTTACAGCATATAATGATGAGCCCTGACAAAAAGATAGTCTCACTGAAAAGTAGGGCCTCGTAAATTTTATATCAATGTTAGGTGCCAAGTTCCAACTGGGGACCCTGTTCCAGCGGAGTCTGTAATAGGGAGCCCCTAATGAAAAACGTCAATGCAAGCCACATGCAGCGTCCTATTCTAAGGGATCTGCTATGTTAGCAGCTCAACCTATAACATCTGGGAGTTACTAACTGATACCATCGGCACACTGTATAATGTCCTAGAGTACCTAGGACTACACACAGGTTACACACAGCAGGAGGACACTGTACGTGTAAGCCAGGGACGTGCGGTCAGGGGAGGCAGGGCCTCCCCTACCATTCCAGTAAATTAATGTGCTCATTGTGCTGTAATGACGTGTGTATATTTAAACTGTAAATAAAATGTTATTTATTGAAAAACATTCTCCTACTCACCTCTCCACGCTCCATCGCTGGGCTTCTCTGTCCTCCGCTTTTTCTTCCCCCTGCACTTTCAGTTTGTTGGCGTGTGTGTATGATATTCACTACACAGCAGGGGCAGCACTGAGCCAGCCTAGCCTACGCAATTTGCGCAGCTGAATGCTACACTAATTGCGTAGCTCAAGCTGGCTTGGCTTCCTGGTTCTACGCTCTTCAGTGCCTCCAGAGGCACTGAGAGCAATTGAAAGCTTGAGCCAATGGTAAAGCTCCATTAGTCTCAAACAATTCTTTTTTTTAAAAAAAAAAAAAACGCCCCCCATGGGAGGAAGAGCTCCCCATGGATTGCTTGACGCAGGACAGTCACGTGACTGTCCTCGTCAGTCATGGGGGGGGGGCGGGCAGGCAGGCAATGCTCAGCAGTCAGCATGTGTGTAATAGCGCCCTCTATTAGTCAGTATTGTAAGTGCATGCTCTTAGATCTGTAGAAAAAAAAAATTGACAACTTTACTTTATAAATAGTGAAACTCTATTCTCCTATATAACGATAATCAAATGCGTAAATTGCGACTGCGTAACCCTGTGTATATCTGGCTCTGATACTAGCCAGTGCCTCACCAGCCGCTGACCTAACCGCACGTCACTGGTGTAAGAGCATGAACCAGCATCTTCGTGGTATCTTGCGTCAAAGGGGCAGACACGGGCAATGTTCTTGAGTTGATAGTAACATGATTTGTTCACAGTTTGCACATGGGGAGAGAACGTTGAATCAGTCGAAAGTGACACCAAGGCAGCATCATTGCCAATTCCACTTGCAAGCTACTTGATCTTAGCGTCTTTATACTTGCAGGGTAATGAGGCTGCAAGCAGATCATGCTGTCCTCTGCATGTGGGACCATCGGGTATTGCGTGTATGAAATGGTATATCACATCAGTTTCTTTTATCTTCATCATTTATAAAACGCCAACAGCTTCCGCAGCGCTTTACAATAAACAAATTGAGTGGGATACAGATAAACGAACATGGGCCCTGCTCATAGGAGCTTACAGTATAGAGGGATTAGGGTTGAGGAAGACAAGGGGAATTACTACTGGATAACAGGATCATTGGTGCCAGTGGTTCGGGAATGGTGGGGCCATAAAAGCAGCTTCAGTCATGTGGGAGTTGGGGAGCAGAGGGATGAGTTGCATCAGTGATGTGGCACGCTATTCTGGAGAGATGATGAGTTTTGAGGGAATTCTTGAAGATCAGGGGAGAGGTTGATAGGACGAGGCAAGTCAAGTCATTCCACAGGACCGGAGCGGCCCTTGTAAAGACTTGGAGGCGAGAGTTGGCTGTCACTTTACACGTCCCCAGCCCTGTCCTCTGTATATGTGTATGCTGTTCTGGCCTTGATTGATGTTGCCATTCCTAGGTTGCTGCTCAGGGGTTAATGGTTTCTGCTCGCTCAGCTCACCTGTCTGTCCTTGTCTTGATCCACTCTTATTTAAGAGCCATGCTCCCATACTGCACTGTTCCATGTTTTCACTTTCCTGATTCATTCAGAGAGCTGCCTGCTGGTTTGTTCCTGTTGTGTTTGTATATTTTGTTTATATACTTTTGGTCATGTTTCCCTGTCTGTTTACTTCTGTTACCATGTTCCTTGTTTATTTCTAGTTATTCCTGTGTTATTTAGTTCTTGGTTTTTCCTTGCTGTATTTTGGTTTTCTGTTGGTTTCATGCTGATTCCTGTGTACCGATATTTGGCTTGTGGGACCACCCTTCTGGCTCTAGAACCCTGGCACCTGGATTGCGTACTCTCTGGTTTTCTGATCACTGGCTTTCCTCTTGACTATGTTTATGTATGTTCCTAGTCTGTATTGATATCCTGGTTTCTGTATATTTCATGAGACTCCGCAAGGCTCTGGGTTATTTTCCGTTTAACGTAGATCAGGCTGGTCTTTAAAAGTAGCCAATCTGTTTAGGGATTCTTTGGTATTGCAGGAGTCTGTTTAACCCTGTTTTGCTTTTATCACCTGTGGTCTGCAGTAGTGTTCCTGCATATTGGGGCTTTCCACTTGAATCTGGGCCCCACCTTGGCACAAGCCTGGTGCCTCTGTGATATTGGCAGTGCGGTTGTAGACAGAGGACAGGTGGAGACCGCCTGCCCGGAGTTGTCCAGATGGGACGTGCTTGCGGAGTAATAGAGACATGTTGGGAGGAGTTGAGTTAATGAGCGATTTGAACGTGAGCGTTAGTATTTTAAACTGTATCCTGGAACGTACAGGAAGCCAGTGGAGGGACTGGCCGAGGGGAGGGGAGGGGGGGGGAGAGATACTCGAGGTGCATCTATCTGGCGAGAAAAATAAGCCTGGCACCTGCATTCACTACAGATTGCAAAGGGGTAATAGGGGAATTGGGGAGGCCAAAAAGGGGTGAATTGCAGTAATCAAGCCGTGAAATGACAAGCGCATGAAGCGGCATCTTCGCAGTACCATGGGTCAGAAAGGGGCGGACGCGGGCAATGTTCTTGAATTGATAGTAACAGGATTTGGTCACTGTCTGCACGTGGGTAGAGAACGTTGGGTCAGAATCGAAAGTGACTCCAGGGCAGCATCATTACCAATTCCACTTGCAAGCAAGAATAACGTGCAGCCTTTGAAATCGTTTGTTATTCACTGGTTGCCTCCATGCTACCCCCTTCCTATACAATTTTTATTTTTATAACCAGCCACTTAAAACGCCAAGGAAGATTTGCGGCACGACTGGAATAGAAGAGGAACCGTTTGTTTTTAGAAGCCAGGCAATGTTATACTGTATGTATATGTTTATGTACAGTTGTCCTAAATTTAAAAGTTAAATATTTTAGTTTTGCAAACAAATATATTGTAGCCTGTGACTATTCGGGTTCCAAATGTTTATCATTCATAGGAGTATGGAAACATGAGAGCAAACCACTTTTTTTTAGAAGCCGGAAAGGTTTCCTATATGGACGTGTATAAAATATTCCAGAGATGCCCATCACCTGGAATTGCCACTCCTTGTGCTACCTGGTTTTGTTTCCTTAATAATGTGCTGGAAGGTGAAAAAGTCTGAAATCAGTGGTCTCCGGGATCGTGCAGTTGATCCCTTTCCCAGGATCAGTTTGTTTGGGTATATGTTTTAGGCTGGGGTCAAACGAACGCTTTATTCGCAGCGACTGTCAAAATGTGCGTCTGAACGCATTGATGTATTTTTTCACGGAATGCGCAAAAACGGTCATACGATGCGTATTATCGTGCGTGATTTTTTACGGATCGTCAATAAAACCCTTTCTGCATCTGGACGTTATGTTGGCCGGACATTAGCAGCGTCTGACATCTCCTAATCACGCAAACACGCCGCTAGCGGACGCAGCGCACTCTGTACGTCAGTACTAGCGGTTCTGCGTTCTCGAAAAAATGCGTTCATTTTCCACTTGCGTTGCAAGGCCGTACTTTGTATATTGGCCGTCATTGCCCGTCATTTGCTGCTACTGCGGCTGTGATTAAGTGCGCCTAAACACATGTTAAAAATGCGTTAGTCTGACCCCAGCCTTAGGTGTAAGGAAAGATCTGTGGTAGAATTTGAGTTTTCTGAAACTAACGGCAAACTCTTGACTACCTTTCAAACCAGGTCTTGAGTAAGACAATGCTAGTGAAGATTTGACAATGTACCCCTTAAAATTGAAACTCCTCATGTGCACATGGAGTGTGCATTTGAAGTATGTAGCTTAGGGCTTGACAAATTTAATTTGAATCTAGGAGCCAGCTACAAAAGTTAGGAGCCAACGTTTCGGGGAGGATTCGCCTTTATCAAGGTATACCTTGATAAAGGCAAATCCTTGCCGAAGCGTTGGGAACCTTTCCTCTGTATCTGGGAGTTGGTTTGTACTGACCCAAATTATGATTTTCAGCTGCTTCTATTTATTTATCACTTTTGTTACCTGGTGCTTTTTGCTGTTAGGTATTTTTTGTGCATGTGGTCTTTTGGCTACTTTTTTGAGCCTAGAAGTGTAGACCGTTGCTTCAAATATCAGTTTGGATATATAATATATATCCAGTAGAACCTGGTTAGCAGGAAAAGTGATAGATGGTAGATACATTCCTCCACGAATCCTCTTGATTCATCATCTAAGGTGATGCCAGCATAAGTTTGGAGGTAAAGAAAAATAGCTCTTTACCTTGTATTGGTAAAACAAATCCTGGGGCTGGTGTTACTAGGAGTCTGATTATCTCTGGGTGGGACAGACTCCTAGTTCCATGGACCATAGTTTAGTAAAGACTGAACAGGACTTCATTAGTGTGCAGCTGCACCTAGCAAAGGTGTGCATGTGTGTCTGTGTGTCAGTGCAAGGAGAGACTGTGTGCTAAATGCAGCAAGTTATATGTTTGGAGCCAAGCCTGTCAACAGGACAGGGTAATGTGGATGGACTGTAACTGTTCCCTTGGAGGAAATGGACCAGCTCAGCGGACAATCACTAAGTACCCAGTAAGGCTCAGTGGAGTGGACTTTTATTTGTTTATATCAATTTGACTTATTTTTTTGTCAATTGATTGCTCTCTGCAATTAAAGCTGGCATTTTTGGTAAAAGAGACTGCGAGTTTGCCTCTACATTGAGGTGTGTGTTATTATTTTATTTGTTCCGTTGTCATTGGACACCCTATTTACCCACTACATACATGATATATTTACATTAAATGTAGGATACAGGAATAAAACATTGAAGCCAACTAGATGTGGTTAGTGTGGTGTAAAATAAACTGCAAATTTAGGAGCCAGTGGCTACCAGGCCTTCTGGCTTACATTGGCATAATATGTTGCCTACAAATAATGGTTTGACAATATAATTTACTGTAACCGTTTTTTATTTATATATAGCCCCGAAAAGTCTCTTCTCTTGAATTACCTCAAGTACATGCTTTGAACATTCCTGACATTCTTTAAAAAGACTTGCAGAAACAGTGGTCTGGACCAGGAAACCGACAATTCAAGGAAAAGTTCAAGAACATTGAATTGTTACAGAAATACAAAGTAATAAAATGCAAGATATTAAAAACACAAATTTACAGAGTTGTCATGCTATGTTAGATTAGTAGTATCAGGAACCGCTATTGTCCACATTTAACAGCTATGAAATACCCACTAAACATGGTCATCTGCTCTCATTGACTGCCAAAGTCAATGCAAACTACTTTAGGTGGGAACCTAATGCCAGTGCATTGCCGCTAGCCACGTTCAGCTCAGAGACCTAGGCCTGTTCAGTTCCTCAGCAGCTGCTGAATTTCTACATTGGAGCAGTTTGTTTGCTGCAGCAGTCTCACTGAACGCTTTGGCTGTGCATATTGAAGCAAAAGGGCAGAGGCTTGCTTAATGAAAGGTGCTGATTCTGCAAAATCCACTGTTGTCCATTTTGCTACCACTTTAGTATTAATGTTTACCATGTTCCAATAAATATGTGGTGTTTTTGCTCCACCAATACGCCAAACTGAACATTTCCTTATTGGATTATTTGATCCGTGGAGGCGGCCATCTTTCCCACATCACACTCAGCTAGTCTGCAGCACCTCTCTACTTAGCTGCAAGTGCGAGCTAAATTAGCAGTGCTGAGTGCTGAACTGCAGCACAGCGTTCAGTGCCAAGTTGCTAGCTTAGGCTAATGTCAGACGAATGCAGTCAGAGCGCACTCTGCGTGCTTGCATGACGAACGTACTGACGGAAGATACTGTAGACACACACAGTCCGTTTTTGTTGACGGACGTAGAAAAAAAGGAAATTATGGGAAACCAGGAATACGAAAAATTTAAATTTGAAAAGCCATTTTGTGCGTCAAGGTGCTGGACATTGCAAAATGCACTGCGTCTGACATCTCACTCACACAGAGCGGTACGCGGACGTGGTGTATTCTGTGCGTCCGTCTAGCGGTTCGTTCTAGCCTAACTTGCGTCCGTTTGCCACGTGTGTTGTGCACACGTACTTTGTGTGTGGGTCTCTATTGCTCATGATTCTATGCTACGACGGACGTTAAAGTGTGTGGCAACACGGACGTGATCACTGCGTTCCTCTGACACCGGCCTTAGCACTTGCAGCGGCTGAGGAACTGAACGCGCCTCTAATGATGGGTTTATTTATAACCGTGCCAAACAATTCAGGTTTTTGCTCAAAAAGAAAATGTGTCATGGGCACAGCAAATATGGCCTGGCTGCAAAATACAGAAAATGGTTATATATGCACATAAAATCAGTTCCCCTTTCTACTCCCATTCTGGGCCTCAGCCCTACTTCAGACAAAGAACAACATACCAAAAATTGTCATCTGCATTTACCATCCCATATAGCCACGCTAAAAAAAAAAAAAAAAATAATATATATATATATTTTTTTTTTTTTTGCTTAAATGTTAACCCTTTCACTGCTGAGGACGTTTGGGGAACGTCCTCATTGACCAAGGAAAGATGGGGTGGAGATAAGGGGGTTACTTTGAACCCAAATATCTCCCAGCTGTTGGCAGCTAATGGGGTCATGTTTGGTATCATTAGAAAGGCCAGAGCATGGCCTTTCCAATGATAGCACACATGACCATGTTTAATGTAAAGAAAAAAAAAAAATAATAATAATTTTTTTTTTACATGATGTGAAATGGCTCAGCAGTGAAGGGGTTAAGTAAAGGACAACTATTAAAACCAGAGTTCCCTCATGTTGCCCTTAACCCCTCTGTGCGCTCAGCTCTGCAAAGTGTGATCCTCCTATGGAGGATCGCACTTTGCAGCTCCGTCGACGCACCTAGTAGCGAATCGAGGGAGCGAATCTCTAGGTGGACGCTTGGTGTGCACGCAGTTCGTGCACGAACAAGCGTGTGAATGGCACCTGTCGCAGCATCACTAGGCTGCGACGGGCGCACTAGGTGCGCTCGTGTGCCCCCCGCCTAAATCGCTTTCTCCTTTCCATTTCACTTTAAAGCACCGGATTCTGCCCCTTCTTTTTAATCTTTTTTTTTTTTTTTTTGTTTTGCTTTACACAAAATAAATAAACTGTTTCAGTGTTTCTGGCACCCTTTTTTCTTGGGGGGGGGGCACTCCAGATTTTTGTGCCTAGTCTTCTGAGATGTAAATCCTGCCTTGGATCTGATTCATTGGCTGCCTCTCTTAGACCACTCGTTACCGCGATCGGTCTTGGAGAGAATGATGTTGGCACACTAGTGACTGATCTGTTGACCGGCAGCAGGGAAATTAAAAAAAATTCTGGGTGGGGTGGAGGAATCTCCTCCACTTCACCCATTATTTTCACCAGAATGGCGTAGCTCAAGGAGAGATGGGGGGTATTCCTCACACCCTGACCACTTTAAAAGGACCACGCTACTCATCCTGTCCCTTTTTAGTTATAAAGATAAGGTTCTTTAGCGCATGGATAATATATATATATATGTGTGTGTCATCCAAAGATTCTGCACACGGAGACTGGTAGGTGAAGTAAAGATTTATTTCAGGGGATCGACGTTTCAGTCCTGGAGGACTTTCATCAGGATATGAACAAGGGGATAACAAGCATCATTATATACATACAAGATAATGACAAATCAGACACAGGTGTAAGGTGGGCAGGGCACTGAACAAGGTGCACGCCCAACCTGAAAAAAATGTAAACAAAAGCAAAAAACTGTCACACAGCAAAAAATGTACTCCTAACATACACAGCAAAAGTGAAAAAAAAAAAAAAATGCGAAGCCCTGGCGGAGAGAACTGCTGACTCTGAACCATGTGCTCCTGTGTGAAGATCAAAGGCTGGATGACCAAAATGAGCTAGCGAAGGCTGAGGTGGCAATGAAGACTATTGTATTCATTCAGACCTCTGGGGGACACAGTAGCAAGCGTGAAGATCCAGAAGGATTCACGCTTGAGTAATTCAGATGCCCTATCACCTCCCCGAGGAGACAGGGGGACATGGTCTATCCCCATGACACGCAGGGAAGACAGAGGGTGACGGTGCTCAACAAAATGGCGGGCGACTGGCTGAGGATTAGTAATGCCAGAAAGGGCTCCCCTAATAGCAGCTCGGTGGTTGGCTAAACGAATGCGTAAAGAATTTTGAGTTTTACCAATGTAGGTAAGACCACATGGGCAAGTGAGACGGTAAATAACGAACTCCGTAGTACAAGTAATTCTATGGCGAATAGTATACCTTTTGCCACTGTGGGGGTGTGAAAAATATTGGCCTGGGGTCATAGAATTACAAGTAGTACATCCAGTGCACCTGAAGCAACCGGGGTGTTTTGTTCGAGGGGCCGATGTATCAAGGAGTGTTGATCGGTATGGACCAAAATGTCATGTAGGTTTCTGTTGCGTTTATAGCAGATCATCGGTGGGTTTTTAAAGATAACTGGAAGTAGGGGGTCAGTCTGTAATATGCGCCAGTTTTTTTTGATACATTTAGACGCAGATGGGGAGCTAGTGTTAAATGTGACCGGAAAAAACAGCCTATTGGGCTTCGTGTTGGATGTGTCACGTGGGTTAAGAAATTTACATTTAGCAACGGCCAGGGCCCTATCGAGGCTAGAGCGTGAATATCCACGCTGTAAAAATCTCTCAAGCATCTCGCAATCTGTGACAAAGCTGTCTCCTCGGAAGAGTTGTTGCGAAGAACGCGAAGAAACTGAGACACAGGAAGAGACCTAAAGAGGTGCGGAGGATGGAAACTGCTCGCATGCAACAATGTGTTGCGAGCAGTATCCTTCCTGTAAAGACTGTAACGGAGTTTTGTGCCAACCCGCTGAAATGATAGATCAAGGAAGTTAATACATTCATTACTGATTTCATAGGTAAACCGGATGGTGGACTCAATGTGATTGATTTTCTCCATAATAGAGTGAAACTCGCTATGCGAGCCATCCCAAATGAGGAAGATGTCATCGATAAATCGAAAATAAGCTTTAAGACCTATGGAGAAAAGCGGCAGAATATGTTGGATCTCATACATAAACATAAATGCATTAGCATACATCGGTGCCATTGGAGCACCCATGGACGTCCCATTTATGTTTATGTATGAGATCCAACATCCACTCTCAGGCAGGTCTAATTGAGCGTGTCCCCCGGGAAGGAACGTAATTTGGGCTTGCAATTTGCAAAGGATATCCCGCCCCAGGAGCTGGATGGGACATTCGGGCATATACAAAAATTCATGTTCAACATTATGCCCACCCACACTACATTTTCGAGAAGCAAGGAAAGGATACTTAGCAGACACTCCCATTGCTCCCATAATATCAACTTCATTTTCCACTGGGGGTGCAATTTGCTGAGTTACAACAGAATATTCGGCACTGGTGTCAACCATAAAAATTTCATCTTTATTTCCCACTCTCATAGTGACCGCGGGCTCGTGATTACCGAGCGGGATGGGTCCAGGTCCTTGTCAATATGTACCCTGCCCTTCAAATGACGTTCCCACCAAACCCACAAACCCTGCACCGGCACCCTCACTTCTCTCATATCTGCCGTCTGTTACCTGACCATTGGTGGCTTGACCTCCCGATTCTCCAACCTCCCCTTGTCCCCCAAATTTAGCCAAAAATGCAGGACAGTCGTTTTTCCAGTGACCTTCACCCTGGCACCAGGCACACTGGTTGGGTCCTAGGGGCTCCCCTACCTCTTCCTCTAGCCCCCCTTCCCCTTGTTCTCCCTCTGTCCGGGGCACCTCGTCCTCCACCATTTCCCATATAACCTACAACACCTGTGTGTCCCCTCTGTCTCTTCATCTCCTCCCGTTTTTGCTCTAGATCCCGGTTATGTAACACTTTATTAGCAATCTCTACCAATTCGCTAATACCTTTTCCCAAAAACCCATCTAATCTCTGTATTTTATTCCGTATATCCCTCTGACTGTCCCACAAACGACGAATTAATTAACCTCTGATTCTCCACTGCCTCCGGATCAATAGGACTATACATCCTATATGCATCTAGTAATCTTTCCAGAAATGCGCTTGGAGAATCTTTAACTTCTTGTACCACGTCTGCTATTTTTCCCATGTTTGTGGGTTTCTTCCCTCCCACTTTAACACCCATTACTACTGCTGTTCTGTACGTCTGCAGGTGGGCAATACCCTCTGCGGTGTTGTACGGCCACTTGGGATCTGTCTTGGGGTAGTGTTCCTCTGCCCACGCTTCTGGCTGGGGCTTAGCATCTGCTACGGCTTGGGCGAGTAAAATCTTCTGCGCGCTACTATTTATCCGGGCTCTTTCCTCTGTGGTAAACATTGTCAACATTAATTGCTGACAATCTGCCCATGTGGGGTTATGTGTAAGCATGACTGACTCTATCATACTGGCCATTGCTGCAGGATTAGTGGAGTACAGTGGTGTGTGTGTTTTCCAGTTAAAAAGATCTGTTGTCGTGAATGGGACATATGTGTATTGCACTGGCCCAGGAGCTCCATTCGCCAGTAGAGGACCTGGCACTTCCCGTAGGGGCAATTGCATCCCACTCTCATAGGGATTGTGCTGATATGGTTCCCGGGGTTTATGTATATTGTTCGCTGCGCAAGTGGTAGCCCCCGGCTTCTCATCTTCACTCTCATCTTCGCTATCCTCCTGGGATACTAATTTATATACGCTCCCATTGGGCATCTCAATCTTTCCTGGTGGGACCTCTCTGTCTCCTCCATCCGCCGCCCCCTGTTCTTCTTCCACGATATTGCGTTGTGGCGCGAAGGGAGCCGGCTGGGAAGTAGCAGCTGCCTGCTCCCCTCTCGCCGCCCGCGCAACCGCGGCACTCAAAGCTTCTCTAGCTGCCCCGTAACATGACGGGTATGGCGGGGGCAAGGGATCACCCTCCTCTGGGTGTTCTACCAACACCGATCTCTCTTTCTCTTTATTATTTGGTGGTACCTGCTTCTTGTGTTGTCCCGCCATCATTATTATAAAATGACTTTTATCTTTTACACAGTATCTCCATATATCTATATACGGGTACTGCTCAGGATGTCCGCATTTCCCGGTAACTTGGGAATGCACTCTCTGTATTAGCTCGGGGTCCATTGACCCCTGCTCTGGCCACTCTGGAACTAACAGTGGCCACACAATTGTACACATTAATGTTAGCTTCTCCTTAGTTAACTCAACACCATAATCATGCGTTGTATATAACGCCTCAAAATTCCGCACCATATACCCTAGGGGCGTCTCACCCTCCTTTACCTTCTTGGGCTTGGATGACCCGTTACCCATTGTTTCCCTTAAAAATAACAGTAACCTTTTTACAACACAGATATTACTTTTTAGCAATAATTAAAATCTACAGTCTGGTACTCAGTCAACAGTTCATATATCGGATTCGCTTCCTCTGTCAGTAGCCGGACTGTAACTCTTGCCTGCTTGTGACTATGTGCACCCCGTTCTAGAACAACACTCCCGTCTGCAATTCCAATTTGCCTATGGGCAATCTACCCACCCGGCACCACTACCTCTGCAGCTACCTCTGACCTCAATTGGCCCTCTTCACTACACGACGTACACACTAGCACTGACTCAGGGCTCTCAGCCCAGTCACAGAAATCCCTCCTCCTTTCCTGGTCCACGTACAGAAGCTCTGTTTACAAACACTGACTATGCAACTCCACGTGGCTACTTTCTCCCTCTCTTACAGAACTACCCTTTAGTTAACATCTGATCCCCCGGGTCCAGACACACGCTAGCCACTTTCTGGCCCCGTGCTATATGCGGCGGGTTCAGTATGTCAACGAGACCGTGGCCGCGGGTCTCCTTATCCGACTTTCGGTCAGACGTTTCCCTTTATACCGGTATCTCTGATACACATACAAACATAGAAGACACTTTACCTATCGCCGCGCTGCTCGCTGTTTCCTCAGACTCGGTGGTGTCCCAGCTTCCCGGCCGGGGGTCCGTTTGGGACGAGACGAGGTCCACTGAACAGGAAATCCTGCTTGGCGCCTGCAGATGTCAGCTCACCTTCAACGGACGCCCAACCGACGGGATCCCTCGCACCTGCAGTCAACCGCCACAGTGTTCAGCAGCCGTTGCCTATGCCAGCAAGGGCCTCGTATCCCGGCTATCGAGCCCCCAAGAAATGTAACCGGAATCACTAGGTTCACTTCAGGACGGCGCCGGACCGGACACAAGCAAGGATTGTCTGAACACGAGTCTCTTCAGGAAAGGCAAACTTTATTGTGTCGTCACACAAATGCTCACACAGGATTGAATCGCAAAGAGTGAGCCCCGTCTCCCCCCCCCCCCCCCGACGAGGGGTTTTATACCCCAAATACATAATTAGGTACATCCCAATTAGCCCACCTCCCGATGACACTTATCCCACCCCACGTGGGTTAATACCTCCCATTGTTAGTACAAAGGCATTCCATACATTGACCGTAAATTGGCAAACTTCATGTTAGTCTGACCGTTTGTGATTTGCTGCCGCACTCAATCCGGGCCGTGCCCACCTCCCTAAAGGCTATGTTTATTTGTTACAGATAAAGCATGGTCTGGTTTCTACGCTCTCTTTGTCTCTCTGCAGGCCTCGGTGACCTTGCAGTATCCATTTGTCATCCTGTCTTTCAGTGCCAAGAGCTGGCCGGATTTTCCCTTCGTTTAATTGCTTCTCTGTTAATCTACCACATTCCTAAAATTCTATGTAAGCTTCATTCTAGTGTCTATTGAAATCTACCTAGTTATTTGCAAGTGAACCAATATTCTGAACAAGATGGCCGCTTGGCTCATAATAGCGACCATCTTCCAGTCTGATTCCACTTCATTACCTTTCCTCCTGCTGAACATGCTTATTAACCCAACATTCTCCGGAGGCTCGATCTATCCGGATTCCTTTGCAAAGTTACCCTCGTAACTCAATAACCCAAATCTTCTCTGCAAAAACGCTCTGGTTTCAGGGGTAGAAATGAGGGTCAGAGATTAACGTTGGGTTACCATTTGAGACGCTTTTTAGGTTTTGGTTACATTTAGGGTTAGATTTAACCTTCACTCGAATAAGGAAATATTCAATTAGGCTGATCACGGTTTCCACGGTTCAGGGATTCCAGGGATCCACTGCTCGTAGAGGCCACTGACCTGGTGTTCCTGACAGCGGCCGGTGATACCAGCAGTGGATCCCCAGAATCTCAGAACTGTGGTAACAGTGATGACCAGCCTGACTGAACATTTCCCCTTGTGAGTGAGGTCTTTTGGGGTTTATATATTTACTTGAGCTATATATTTTGCACCATGATCTATATATTTTTATTGTAGATTTGCTCCATATTTATTTATTTCTGTTTTGCCTGGTTGTCTGCATAATCAGGAGGAGGCGCTATTCAATCAGTCAATAAATTGCATTATAATCCTGAGTGATTTCTGTACATCACAATATTGCAGTGTTTTAGATTTAACACTAGCATTCTGCTTTTTTTTTTCTTCTTGGAGCAGAATGTTAGGGTTAATCTAACCCTAAAATTTGTTCAAATCGTGACACAACCTTAATTAAGAAAAAAAAGCTCCTTTTGGACCTGAGCGTCCAATTTGGCCATAGATGCTTTTGCAATTCTGACGCTGCTGAATTCTGCGCTTTGAAGATCGGCCATGTCCCACTTGGAAATGTAAATATTGTCTGAGTATCACTCTGCAGTGTTATAATGTTAATCGGCTTCCCTGCTGAGGAAGGTACACATCCTTAATTGGGAGTTGAAATGCTTATTTTCTTTTTGATATGTTAACGTAATGCCTATTAGACTTTGCATATTGTGTGTTTCACAAGTAACTAGGATTGATTGCCTCAACCCTTGCTGCCACTGCCCTGCTTCACTGTACTATTTTATCTTCTCTTTTGTAATATCCCCACAAAGGGGAGGATTTTTTTTTCTGTCTATCACATTTTGAACCCCCCCCCTCCCCTGGTGACTTATTGGAATCCAAAGTTGTAGTCCATTATTTACCATAAGGCAAGGCTTCACAAACATTTATCAAACTTTAGAAGCCTGCTACATTATTATTATTATTTATTTAATCCTGGTACGTTTTATCATAGTATAATCTAGGTAACTAGCAGCTGGAAGTACAGTTCCAATAGCCTGTGGATATTTGATAAAGTTTTCAAGCCCTACCCATAACAGCAATCTTTATATATCTGTGCTGGGGTGTTTTTTATTTATGTAATAAACTAAACATTCAGTCCTATCTGTCACACATATTATTACTTTAAATGTGTCATTTACATGGGGTGAGGAAAAGAGGAACTGTCGCAAACAGAAACAATTACATTTCCTTTTATATTTCTCATTGAATATCTCCGTCAACTCAAGGTTACAGTGCTACTCCATGTGACCCAGGAAACCCCATTCCAACATTGCATCTTTCTCCCAGTTCCTTGTAATTTCTATGTAAAACTTGCTGCAGCCATGCAAGCACCACCTCCTGAATTATGTTTGACTCCTCCACTGACAGTTCAAGTACTTGTACAACATGTGCACATTGGGACAAAAATGGGAAACGATGATTTCTCAACTAAGGTTGCCACCCTTCCGGGTTTGACCCATATAGTATGGGTTTCAAACTGTGCCCGGTTTTGTGATGAGCCTAACCCAAACATGCAAATGTCCGGGTCTAGGTATGTTTGCCTGGGAAGCCCAGGTGCAGAAAGTGTTTCACCCAACCCTGCACAGCCTGGCTCCTAGATCAACATAGGAGAGGTGGGACAACTCCCCCCCCCCCCCCTTCTGACCAGACAGCGGGGAATTGCAGAGCAACAGCCCTGGAAGCAGCACAGATACACAGAATATGCCTGTGTCTCCCCTGCGTGTTGGCCCTGCGCTTTCCGTTCCTTTAGCAGCAACAGCTTCTGACCGGGAGATAAACATGCAAACCCATGACTGCTGTAAGTTGCAGAGGGATTCGTGACCAGTGTAGAGATGTTTTTTTTGTGTTTTTTTTCCTCTTATGTGATTTATTTGGTGTTAGCGTTTTATAGTTATTCATAAAACTATATATAAATTGTGTAAAGTACACCTTCTCTATATGTGGGATTCTGGCCTAACACAGGGAATGGTCAATAGAGCAAAGAGAGATGCAATTATTATTGTTATTGTGAAATGCTTCCTCCATGTTGTATACAGGAATTTAGAAACATAGAAAGATGTCGGCAGATAAGAACCTTTCGGCCCATCTAGTCTGCCCAATTAAAACTATTTATTATTTCTGTTTTTGTTTATTCCCCCCCCCCTTTCTGTTCTTTCGCCATAACCTATTCACCTATTCATTAATAGGACTATACACCGGACACAAGGTCACCCATTTAAACAGGATGTAAGGAAATTCAGCCTAAAGCTTAGGAAGAGTTATTTTCCAATGAGAACAATAAAACTGGTATTCTCTGCCTGTTGAGGTGGTTGGGTCAGAGACTTACAGACCTTTAAACCGCGAGGATAACTTCCTGCAAAAACATAATATTAAAGGTATACTATATAATATGTGTGTAAAAGCTGCTCGATCAAAGGACAAATCTGACCTCCATTCTGAGGTCAAGAAGGTATTTTTCCCCAGTATGTTGCATATTGGCGAGCGCTTCAGACTGGGTTTTTTTGCAGTAGGTGATGTGGGAGAGGCTGAACTTGATAGACACATGTCTTTTTTTTTTCTTTTCTTTCAGCCTATGTAACAATGCAAATCTGACATTAACCCCTTAATGCCGCAGGACGTTCCATGATGTCCTGGCGGCGGGCGGGCTTTGAAGACGCAGGGCGTACATGTACGCCTCGCTGTCTTCAATGGGGCCGCCTCGGCTCCTCCCCGCAGCCTGCACTCGCTGACTCGTGGCAAGCGTCATTGGCTGCACATTTCAGGCCGTCCCCCTGCAGCTGTGGGGAGGGCTTGGAATCAGTGCCGCACGACGGCACCTGTCGGCGAGGCGTACCTGTACGCCTCGCCGGCGAAATCGACCCCTTAAGGGTGCCACCCGTGCGTCCTTAAGGGGTTAAACCATTAGCAGAATGCATTTAATAAAATTGTAAACATTGCACCATGTCCAATTAATTTACTGCATATAATAAAAAATATTAAACTTTTATTTTTACAAACAATATGACAGTGTCTAGACTCTGGCTTTCGCAATTATCCCTCATATGAACCTTTACATAAGGAGTCGGCAAAATTGGCTCTCCAGATGTTCTGGAACTACATCTACCACGATGTTCAGCTACTCATTAGGTACATGGAGCCTCATGGAAAGTGTAGTTCTAAAACATCTGAGGGTCAAGGTTGCTCCCCCCCCCCGCTGTATAATATAGGTACCAGAAATACAGGGGACTAATAGACCCCCTGCATTTCCTGTATAGGGAATTCCCTGCCGGATGGGAAATAAGCCCATTTTCTTTTGTCATCACGCTCATGTGCAATTTTGAGTGTGCAGGGGAAGTCCTCCTACAGCAGACTAACCTCTTTGCCTGTCGGCCCTTGCTGCAGAAGCCCCAAATCGGCATCGGACTGGCTTCGTTCTGTGGGACCTCGTATGTCACCGCTGCAGTGAGCCAGCTTGTCCAATTTGGCAAATAAAAGGCCTACACCGATATCATCAGTAACTTGCTGCATATCTGGCACAGATAATCGGCAAAAGCTGTTTTTTTACTAAAGAGTCTAGACAAATTTTATATATCCTTATTTTCGGCAGATCCAAATTAGAGCTTTATCGGCGCAGGGCTACGATGACACTGAGCGCGCCCTCTGCACCCTAGCAGGAAAGTGTAGGACGCGCTCAGCACGCCGTCTGCATCCAAATGACTAATTATATATATGATTTGCATTAAAGACAGGGCAGCAAACTGAGGACCCTATTCTACCGCTGGTGCTAAAGGGGAAACCGTTGGTAAGCATTTTGCACCTGCAGAGTGTCCTTACATCTCCCTTTTTATAGCGTGCCTATTCATGGGTTGATGATTTATTAGTACCTGGCCACAGAACAAATCTCAATGTTAAATTTGTAGAAGCGCTACGTGCCACCATAGGTATCGTCTCCTGGAGTTCATAGGACTCCATGGAGTGTGTCACTTCCCGGTTGCCAGCTCTAGCGGAATCGTGCAGCAACTCCACAGAATTGCAGACGGAGACTGGGAACTATTTGTGCCCAGTCTCATTCTGCTCCTGATGAGAGGAAGTGGAGGCTCACTCCACCCTCTCCACTGTGGGATGAGATGGTCCTTGCAAGACCGTTTGGTTTCTAGATGTTCCTTTATGGACCTACATTGATATTATGCATCTCAGTGAGGAGATTAAATTGGCATGAATGGATGGGGGTGGGGCGGCAAAATGTACTTTCGCCTGTGTAGTCAAAAATCCTTGCGCCGGCACTGGGTATTGGAGTGAGATTAATCTATTCTCGCTTGTGTTCGATTTTTGCGGTGTTTTTTTCTTTTAAGGGTTGTGTGCAAATGTGTTCATGTATAAATATGTTCTATTTTGACTTTTAAATCCTTTTTTATACTGCCACAAGTTTCCTTAGTCATCCCATTTGCATGTCATTTTATATCCGTATTGTTGTGACTTATGCTGTGTGTAATACATCTCTCCCATGCATCCTAAAGAGCAAGACTGCTCAATTTCCTTCAGAACTTGTGCAACCTTAACTCGGCTAGACGCATAGACTACATGTGGTACTATTTCACTAGATGATTTACTTAGGTGGCAAAGAATCACTAACCATAGGCTTCCATCCACTGGCCCGAAAAAGTTTGAAATATTTTATTGGTTAATTTGCTCATGTTGCAATCTGTAATGGAAGCTCCCTCCTTTTAACAGGCTCACCATTCATTCCGTGTCTAAACACGTTTTCTTGCACAGTCATGTTCCACCTTACTGATGACATTTGGGGGAGTGTGGATGACAGTCTCTTACAAAATGACTGCATCATTGCCATGAAGGCATCACACTGGCACTCAAGGGGTTAAACCCTGTCGGCATAGACTGTCCGAGTTATTCAAATAGGGGTGAACCTCAGGAGACTGACTGGAGAAGTGAGAATTCTAGGTCAAGATGGCCAAACGAGAAAAATTCTCCCACTTATCTGACTTTCCAAATCGTCTATTTGGTCTAGGTTGTTCTTTTCTCCTGCCAATTCTCCCGTGTATATTCCTGGTTAAGAAAATGTGTGTAATGAGATTAGAGTTTAACCATTGTGTCAGGCAGGCACACGTATCCGAGGGTTGCTACAGTCAGCCCTACACGTAATAATAGACTCTAAACTTAGTTGCGATACCAGTCCTTGAGGTGGCTGGATTTCGCAATAGCGAGAGGTGAACCTATAAGGCAGGGATAGTAGGCAAGGAGGACAGAAACCAGACCTTAGAGTGGCTGGTATGGAGACAGACCCCTCTGGTACTCCGTACTTTCCTAACACAATCCTAGGTCGTAGGAATACCGCAGTATACAAAGTCAAAATTCAAAAAGCCGAGTCAAAGGAGTATAGAGGTACACAGGTCGATATCCAGAAGCCAGGTCATACACAAAGTCAGAGGTTAAAGAAGCAAGCACTTGGGGTTAGACAAGCAAAACCACGAAAAAGGGCAATGAGAAAAGGCAAAAAGCACTTTTAAATATCGCGCCCTGCAATCTGATTGGCCATCAGGGTCACATGATGCAGGGAGACCCACGGTGGAGGCGTGATGACGTCACACGCGCCGCCGGCAGTAGCTTAAAACCGTTGGGGCCGGCGGCACACGCGCATAGGGCGCGAGGAAGGGCTGCGGGGAAGACGCAGACCCCGAGACCGCAGGGAGGGATGCCGGAGCTGTGCCAACCTTCGAGGACTTGTTACCGGAGTCAGTCAGGTTCATTTCAATGCGGCGCCGGACCGGACACAAGCAAGGATTGCCTGAACACGAGTCTCTTCAGGAAAGGCAAACTTATTGTGTCGTCACACAAGTGCTCACACAGGATTGAATCGCAAAGAGTGAGCCCCGTCTCTCCCCCCCCCCTGCAAGGGATCTTGTACCCAAAAATACGTAATTAGGTACATCCCAATTAGCCCACCTCCCAATGACACTTTATTGCACCCCACGTGGGTTAATACCTCCCATCGTTAGTACAAAGAAATTCCACATTTTAGCAATAAATTGATACACTTCATGTTAGTTTGACAGTCTGTGATTTGCTGTTATGCTTTTTCTGAGCTGCGCCCTCCTCCCTACCGGCTGTGTTTATTTGAGATAGCTTGGGGCCTGGTCTGTTTTCTACGATCTCTTTGTTTCTCTGCAAGTCTCAATGACCTTGCCCCATTCATTCATCTTCCTGTCTCTCCGTGCCAAGAACTGGCCGGATTCTGCCTCGTTTTAGTGCTAGTTCCCTAATCTACCACACATTCCTAAAATTCTATGTAAGCTTCGTTTTTCACATCTAATAAAATCTATTCTATTTACTGGTGAACCAATATTCTGAACAAGATGGCTGCCTGGCTCATAGTAGCAACCATCTTTCAGCCTGATTCCACTTCATTCCCCCCTTGGCTCAAGCCTCAGGTTCTTTTCCTGATGCTTGTAGCCACTACACTCCGCTATTCTGAAATCCTTCATACCTTGGGGGACCCTTCTTCGTCGGAAACATACCCTGTGGAATTATCAGTGGTATCTTTTGTGTTCGTGTGGGTGTCAGTGCTGTCTTGCATAGTGGCCATAAGCATAGCCCTATGCGGTATGTCAGTATCCCTACAACCAAGATCACCACTATCATGAGTATCATGGATCCAATCTGTGAAATAAATCTCAAGATGGATCCAAACCATTCTCCGATTGCTCCAAACCCACGGAGTGGATTCCAGCCTTCGGCGGCAATTCTCCTTGCTGCACCTTGCAACTGTGCTACCTTTTCTTGGTGATCTTGAATTACCTGGTAATAGTTCGGGACTTCGTGTGTGGTGTTTTTAATAAAAGTACAACATTCATAATGCATAGTCATTTCACACAATCCATTCAGAGCTGCACTGATTTGCTCAATCGCCATGTCATGTATCATCTGTACCTTCCGTAGCTCACGCACTTCTAGATTCAGCAACTGGATATCCATACTGGTTCTATTCAGAATTTCATCCATCAAGTTGACATAGCTATTCAATCTTTTCATCATCTCTCGTCCCCATCCAGTCCATGCTGGCAACCATGACCATATTCGATCTATCTTGGCAAACATCTCTCTTTTCGTTCTTTCAAACACCAATGGGTACCTAGGGTGAAGTTCTGTGTTTGTGTCCTCTCCCCTTAGTCTCTGGATTGGGACCAACTTGGCTAAATAACACATTCCCGTTATTGTTGGTGGAACCCATGTGTAACACACTCTCCCACAACACACCTGGTATCCCTCCTCTAGCATGAATGGTGATAGATGTAATGTTCCCTTTGCTAACTCTACCATCATTCGCCTCATCCGTCTCGTCGTTTCTAGTACACTCTGCTTTCCATCAGACTCTCTCGTAATCACTCCTTCTTGTTCACTTGTGAGTTTTCTGCACTGTATGTATAGAAAATTTGACTGTTCCTTTGTGTCAATTGTGTATATGTATGATGTCCAGTTAAATTTACTTGAATAACACCCTTCCTTCTTATGTGTGTCCTTATCTGGTCCTATTTGGAAACACCACTCTGGGGGATATATGTACCCTATTATAGGATATCCGGACTCCTATCCTTCTGGTCGTTGCATGGGTGGCCTAAAAGGGTGTATTGTGATATTCCCTGATGCAAACACACTCAGATTCATTGGAACGGAAGCAAATGGGATATGGATTGTCTCTGGGTGCATTCTGCTGCACACCCAACATGTCTTTTGTCCAGACTTTTTGGCATAGTCATATTTAAATTGCACAAGTAAATGTCCTCTTGGCAAAATCTCAGATGTCACTTCTCGTTTTTGTCTCCACATGGTACGGTTCTCCATCACTGGGTGTGTACCATTCCAGATATGGGAAATATCCACTTTCCCTGCGACACCTGTACAATTGGGGCATGCTCCACGCGAGAGTCCATATATCAAATTAGCAAGATACAAGATCAGCACCACAAATGCCCCGAATGTCAGAATTCCTTGGGCAATTTTTTTCACAGTCACATAAACCCAATCCCTCCCCACCGGAATTTCAAAAGTAAAGAACATTTCTGGATGATCAAGGGTGGGGGCCGGGCCCCTAAAAAGCACCCTGTGGGTATCCCCCGTTGGCGGGTGGTCAGGACCTGTGCCCATCAAAACACCCACTTGTTGATCCTCTGAATTATCTGGGTTAGGATCATTTAGGTGCTCGTGGCTACTGTGGTCTTTGTCAGCTTCAGCCTCAGCGGGTTGGTCTTTTGTAACGACCTTCCATGCTGGTTCAGGACTGGTTGCAGCTGCTTTCACTCTGGAGTGATGTATCCACGGAACCACTTCGGCAACCTTTACTGCTGTAGGGGTTGATAACAGAACAATATAAGGACCTCTCCATTTTGGACCCAGTGGATCATTTTTCCACTCTTTTACCCATACTGTGTCACCCGGACAATACTTATGCAGTGAAGGATATAGAAAGTGAGGTATATTATCCCCCACCCAAGTATTCAATTTCTGCATTGCTTTACCCAGCATTACAACCTGTTCAGTTAATTTATTTTCTCCCAATGCCCGAAGGTCCCCCCTTAGTCCATTAATCAAAGGGGTTGGCCGTCCAAACATAAGTTCGTACGGACTTCGCTTCAATTGAGGGGGTTGGTCTGCACCTAATGTGCAAAAGGACTATCGGCAGCAAGTCCAACCAGCTCAGTGACGTCTCTTGGCACAGTTTGGACATCAAAGTCTTTAGGGTGCGGTTCATTCTCTCGACTTTTCCCGAACTTTGGGGCCTGTAGGCAGTATGTAGCTTCCAGGTAATACCCAGTAGCCGGGCAAGTTGCTGTAGACAGTTCTGTATAAATGCAGGGCCATTGTCCGACCCTATTTCAAGAGGAAGTCCATAACGTGGTATTATTTCTTTCATCAGACTCTTTACCACCTCTGTGGTCTATTCAGTTCTTGTTGGGAAAGCTTCCACCCATCCTGTCAAAGTGCACACCATCACCAGTAAATATTTGTATCCTTTGCAGGGTGGCAACACTGTAAAGTCTATTTGTAATGATGCCATTGGGGATAGCCCGATTGGCTGTTTCCCTGGAGGTTGAGATGGGCCTGTTCTTGGGTTGTTTTTGGCAAATATTACGCACTGCTGGGCTATTACTTTGCAGATTACTGACAATCCTGGTACATAGAAATGTGGCTCCAACTGCTGCTCCATCATTTCTCTTCCTCCATGGGTACTTGCGTGTAGTGCTCTTACGATTTCGGGAGCCAAAGTTGCTGGTAGGACTATTTGTCCGTTTTTCAACTGGAACCATCCATCTTCTCCATATTCTCCTGGTTCTTCTGTCAGCCACTTCTTTTCTTTCTCCGAGTACACAGGTGTCCATTCACTCAGTGGCGCCGGTAGGAGTGCAGCCACCACTGGTTTTGCCTTGTATTGTGCCAATTCTTCATGACTTCCCCAGACGAATTCTTCTTTTGGGAAATAGTATCGCCATGCGAAGAACAGTAAATCTTGTCTGTCCTGTGAATCTCTTACTGCTGGTATGAAAAAGTTCATTGCACTTTTCTTCATTCTTGGCAGTCTGTTCTTGATAAGGATCTCCTTGAGGAAGAACCTCACCAACGGGGCTTGGTATTCTTCTGCTCCCAATTCTCCCAGACTGTGCAGTATTCGTGTGATTCGTAGATTATTGTGAGGATTATTTGTCAAATTTTCAAAACGTGAGGCAAAATTTCCTGCTTGTTCAACCTCAGTTATTTCTTTGTCTTCTTCACACTCCCCCATTATTTTTACGCCGAAGAATTTCAGCATCATTTTGTAAGCTCTGCGTAGTCTTTGCTGAACTTCTGAGGTGTTAATCATCAGGCGTGTCTCTTGCGGATTCAGAGGAGTGGAGTAGAAATTTCGGCCTTGTGTCTGAGTTGGGAAAAGCCATTGAATATAATCATGATTGAGTTCTAACCGTTCATAATCATCTTGCCATTTGTGCAATATTATTTCAATAAATTCGCCTTTGGGTTCAAATTTTCTCCAATTCATATAGAACTCGTAATTTGGCATGGGAGGTTTAGGTTCTTGCTTGCAGAGTAGGACCTTGACTTGCTCAATTGTTGGTGGTGGTTTTGCAGCTGCTTTTGCGGCCTGGTCTGCGCGTCTGTTGCCTTTTGGAATTTGATCATGGCCCTTTTGGTGGCCACGACAGTGCATGATGCTGACAGCACTTGGTTTCCATACAGCTTCCAGGAGGGCCGCGATTTCAGCTGCATACTTGATTTGTTGTCCTGAGGACGTGAGTAGGCCTCTTTCTTTGTAGAGTGCACCATGTGTCATGAAGGCATATTTGGAATCAGTGTAGACATTTACTCTTTTGCCTTCTGAGATTTCTAGAGCCCTGGTTAGGGCCGTTATTTCAGCCAATTGTGCAGATGTGTGGCCTGGCAGTGGCTTTGCTTCGATAATTTCTTCTGCTGAGACTACTGCATAGCCGGAGACTTTCTTCCCATCCATATAGCTGCTACCATCGGTGAATAGCTGTAGATCGTATTTGTCTAGGGGTACGTCTTTCAAATCTGGCCTGCTACTGAACACTTCTTCCATGACTTGGAGGCATTCATGATCTGGATCCTCTTCACAGTCAGGCAGTAAAGTAGCAGGGTTCAAAGTTATGATGAGGTCCAAATGAACCCGTGGGTTAAACACATCATGGCTTGGTACTTCGTCATCGGCTGTTACTGAACCAGTAGCCTCCTTTCACATCCAGCAGGGCCTTGACAGCGTGGGGCACCTTGACATGAAGAACTTGTCCAAGGGTCAGCTTGTCTGCTTCTGCTATTAGCATTGCGGTGGCTGCCACTGCTTTCAGGCATGGGGGTAGGCCGCAGGCCACAGCGTCGAGTTGCTGGAGAGATAGGCCACCGCCTCAGCCAAGAGCCGAAGCTCTGACCCAATACTCCTGTTGCTGTTTGGTTATGTTCATGCACGAACAGCTGGAAGGGCTTGCTATGATCTGGCAGGCCCAGTGCAGGAGCCTCCATTAGCAGGGTTTTTAATTCAGGAAAGCTGCTTCTTGCTCTTCTTTCCAGTGAAAGGGGTCTTGTTCTCCCTCCTTGGTGGCTTGATGAAGGGGCTTGGCAATATCTGCGAAGTTGGGGATCCACAGGCGGCAGAAGCCTGCAGCTCCCAGGAACTCACGGACTTGTCTTCTGGTCTTTGGTTGGGGTATGCGGCACACTGCTTCTTTTCTTTCTGCCCCCAATGCACGTTTGGTACCTGTTAACTGGAATCCCAGGTATTTTACACTTTGTCTGCATATTTGTGCTTTCTTTTTAGAAACTCTGTAACCTGCTTGGCACAGCAGATACAGCAGGGCTTTTGTGGCAGATAAACAGTCTTTTTCTGTGGGGGAAGCCAGTAATAAATCATCAACATATTGGAGTAACACAACTTAGTCTGGCTGAGCGTTGAAGGCGAGGAGATCTTGGCTGAGCGCGCAACCGAAAATCGTGGGCGAATTTTTGAAACCTTGAGGGAGGCGTGTCCACGTCATTTGATGGGGCGCCCCCGTGGTGGACTCTTCCCACTGAAATGCAAAAATGGGCTGGCTTGCTGGAGCCAGACGGATGCAAAAGAAAGCGTCTTTTAAATCGAGCACTGTGTAATATTTTGTATCTCCGGGAATTAATGCCAGCAAATTATATGGATTAGGAACCACAGGGTGTAGAGTTACTGTGGCCTCGTTGACAGCTCGTAAATCTTGGACCGGGCGGTACTCTTGTGTGCCCTCTTTCAGTACTGGCAGTAGGGGTGTGTTCCACGGTGACACGCAGAATTTCAATATACCGTGATCTTTGAGTCTCTGTAAATGTATCTGTATATTCTGCTTGGCTTTCTGTGGGATATGATATTGTCTTAGGGCCACAGGTGTTGCACCGGGCTTTAATTCCACGTATACCGGGGGTATATTTATAGCAAGTCCGGGCGGGTTTTCCTCCGCCCATACCCCAGGAATTTCAAGGAGTAGTGCATACGGGTCCGGCGCGGCGGGCGGAGTAGGTGCCGTGCGCCATTCTTCCTCCCTTGGCATAATAACTGCGATTTTCACAGACTGGGGGTGCTGGCTGGCTGGATTATGCTGCCGAGCAGAGCTGCCATTCTCAGGCAGGTCTAATTGAGCGTGTCCCCCGGGAAGGAACGTAATTTGGGCTTGCAATTTGCAAAGGATATCCCGCCCCAGGAGCTGGATGGGACATTCGGGCATATACAAAAATTCATGTTCAACATTATGCCCACCCACACTACATTTTCTAGAAGCAAGAAAAGGATATTTAGCAGACACTCCCATTGCTCCCATAATATCAACCTCATTTCCCATTGGGGGTGCAATTTGCTTTGTTACAACAGAATATTCGGCACCGGTATCAACCATAAAAATTTCATCTTTATTTCCCACTCTCATAGTGACCGTGGGCTCGTGGTTACCGAGCGGGATGGGCCCAGGTCCTTGTCAATATGCATCCTGCCCTTCAAATGATGTTCCCGCCAGTCCCACAAACCCTGCTCCGGCATCCTCATTTCTCTCATACCTGCCGTTCGTTACCTGGCCGTTAGAGGCTTGACCTCCCGCCTCCCCACACTCCCCTTGCCCCCCAAATTTAGCCAAAAATGCAGGGCAATCATTTTTCCAGTGACCTTCACCCCGGCACCAGGCGCACTGGTTGGGTCCTAGGGGTTCCCTAGGGGCTCCCCTACCTCTTCCTCTAGCCCCCCTACCCCTTGCCCTCCCTCTATCTGGGCCACCTCGTCCTCCACCATTCCCCATATATCCGACCACCCCGGTATGTCCCTTCTGTTTCTTTATCTCCTCTAGATCCCGGTTATGATACACCTTATTAGCGATCTCAACTAATTCACTAATACCTTTCCCCAAAAACCCATCTATTCTCTGTATTTTGTTCCGTATATCCCTCTGTGACTGTCCCACAAACGAAGAGTTAATTAACCTCTGATTCTCCGTTGCCTCAGGATCAATAGGACTATACATCCTGTACGCATCCAGCAATCTCTCTAGAAACGCACTTGGGGATTCCTTAACTTCTTGTATCACATCTGCTATTTTTCCCATATTTGTGGGCTTCTTCCCTCCCGCTTTAACACCCATTATTACCGCTGTTCTATATGTCTGCAGATGGGCAATTCCTTCAAGTGTGTTGTACGGCCATTTAGGATCTGTTTTGGGGTAATGTTCCTCTGCCCACGCTTCTGGCTGGGGCTTAGCATCTGCTACAGCCTGGGCGAGTAAAATCTTTTGCGCGCTACTATTTATTCGGGCTCTCTCTTCTGTGGTAAACCTTGTCAACATTAATTGCTGACAATCTGCCCATGTGGGGTTATGTGTGAGCATAACTGACTCTATCATACTGGCCACTGCTGCGGGATTTGTGGAATACAGTGGTGTGTGTGTTTTCCAGTTAAAAAGATCTGTTGTCGTGAATGGGACGTATGTGTATTGCATTGGCCCCGGATTCCCATCCGCCAGCGGAGGGCCTGGCACCTCCCGCAAGGGCATCTGCATAGCGCTCTGGTAGGGATTGTGTTGGTATAGATCCCGGGGTTTATATATATTATTCGCTGCGCGTGTGGTAACTCCCTGTTTCTCATCTTCCTTTTCACTATCACCATCCCTATGGGATACTAATTTATATATGCTCCCATCGGGCATCTCAATCTTCTCTGGTGGAGCCTCTCTGTCCCCTCCACCCGCTGCACCCTGGTCCTCCTCCGCAATCCCACGAGACGGAGCTGAGGGAGCTGACCGAGGCACAGCAGCAGCCCGCCCCCCCGCTCCCCCCTCTCCGCCCGCGCAACCGCGGCACTCAAAGCTTCTCTAGCTGCCCCGTAACACGATGGATAAGGTGGGGGCAAAACATCACTCTCTTCCGGCTGTTCCACCAACACCGCTCGCTCTCTCCTCACAATTTGGGGGTACTTGCTTCTTATTTTTCCCCGCTACCATTATAAAATGGCTCTTATCTTTTATACAATATCTCCATATATCTATATACGGGTACTGTTCAGGATGTCCGTATTGCTCGGTGACTTGAGAATGCACCTTCTGTACTAGCTCCGGGTCCATTGACCCCTGCTCTGGCCATTCTGGGACTAACATTGGCCATACAACTGTACACATTAATCTCAGCTTTTCCTTTGTCAATTCTACACCATAGTCATGTGTTGTATATAACACCCCAAAATTCCGCACCATATATTCCAGGGGCGTCTCACCCTCTTTCACCTTTTGGGCTTGGATGACCCGTTACCCATTGTTACTCTTGAAAACAGTACCCTTTTACAATACAGATATATATTTTAACAATAACATTAGAATCTACAGTCTGATACTTCAGCCAACAATTCGTTCGTGTCTGGGGCGCTTCCTCCGTCAGTAGCCGACTGCAGTCGCCTGAGCCGGAAACGTACACTCGGGAGTCAACTCTCGTCTTTGCTTCCTCGCGGAGCGAGTAGGCGCACGTTCACTCACAGCACTCGAGTCAATTCATTCACAGCACATACTGTATCAGATACTTTCAGCACATAACAGAACATAAACACTTCAACTCTTTCTACTAGCCGAGGGTACTCAGTCCCTCCTCTGTGGCTCCTTATACCCCGTAAATTGAACTCTAACTCTTAACTGCGTGTGACTATGTGCACCCCGTTCTATATCTATACTCCCGTCTGCAATTCCAATTTGCCTATGAGTAATTCTACCCACCCGGCACCACTATCTCTGCAGCTACCGCTGGCTCCAATATGAGCCCTCTTCACTACACGACGTACACACTAGCACTGACTCAGGCTCTAAGCCCAGTCACAGAATTCCCTCCTCCTTTCCTTTTACCCACATGGCGAAGCTTTGTTTACAAACACTATCTATGACTATGCAACTCCACGTGGCTACTCTCTCCCTCTCTTACAGAACTACCCTTTGGTTGGCATCCAATTCCCCCGAATCCAGACACGCGTTAGCCACTCTGGCTCCTTTGCACTGTCCGTGCTATCAGCGGCAGGCTAGGTATGCCAACGAGACCGGTGGCCATCGGGTCTCCTTATCCGTCTATCTCAGTCGGACGTTTCCTTAGATACCGGTATCTCCTTCAGACATACAAACATAGAAGACACTTTACCTATCGCCGGCGCTGCTCGCTGTTTCCTCAGACTCGATGGTGTCCCAGGTTCCCGGGGGCCGGTAGTCCGTTTGGGACGAGACGTGGTCCACTGAACAGGAAATCCTGCTTGGCGCCTGCAGATGTCAGCTCACCTTCAACGGACACCCAACCGGCGGCATACTTGCACCTGCAGTCAACCGCTACAGTGTGTTCAGCAGTCGTTGCTTATGCCGGAAAGGGTGACCAATCCCGGCTATCGAGCCCCCAAAATGTTACCGGAGTCAATCAGGTTCATTTCAATGCGGCGCCGGACCGGACACAAGCAAGGATTGCCTGAACACGAGTCTCTTCAGGAAAGGCAAACTTTGTGTCGTCACACAAGTGCTCACACAGGATTGAATCGCAAAGAGTGAGCCCCGTCTCCCCCCCTTGCAAGGGATCTTATACCCAAAAATACGAAATTAGGTACATCCCAATTAGCCCACCTCCCAGTGACACTTTATTCCACCCCACGTGGGTTAATACCTCCCATCGTTAGTACAAAGAAATTCCACATTTTAGCAATAAATTGATACACTTCATTTTAGTTTGACAGTCTGTGATTTGCTGTTATGCTTTTTCTGAGCTGCGCCCTCCTCCCTACCGGCTGTGTTTATTTGAGATAGCTTGGGGCCTGGTCTGTTTTCTACGATCTCTTTGTTTCTCTGCAAGTCTCAATGACCTTGCCCCATTCATTCATCTTCCTGTCTCTCCGTGCCAAGAACTGGCCGGATTCTGCCTCGTTTTAGTGCTAGTTCCCTAATCTACCACACATTCCTAAAATTCTATGTAAGCTTCGTTTTTCACATCTAATAAAATCTATTCTATTTACTGGTGAACCAATATTCTGAACAAGATGGCTGCCTGGCTCATAGTAGCAACCATCTTTCAGCCTGATTCCACTTCAGACTGACACATTGTTCTCGTCTTGATAGTGTTTATTCTTTTTGTTTGGCAGGAATAGTGTATTGTAACTGGTAACGGGAAGATTTTGAAAAGCTATTAATGTATGTACATTGAGGAAAGAAATATAATTTTCCTGTGCTCCACAAATTACTCTCTTCACTTGTCACGCTTGGTAAGGATTAGACTCAAAACTGGCAATTGTGGTTACTTTGAAAGATTTTTAATGTTCAATAATGGTTTTGATCATTGTGTAGAATCTTTCCCAGCTTACCTGTTGCCCTTGAGCATATCGTTCTAGTTTTACTTGTATAATATGATTAGAGTTTGACAATCATCCTTTTTCCTGTTTGCATGTTTGGGTTTACTATTTTTGACTGCATATTCAAACAACTGGATTATTTTGATTGGTTCGGTGTTTTAAAATGGTTGATAAAAGTAATATAAAGTGAGATTCTGTAATTAACAATTAGATTTGCTTTCCTTTTCCATCAAGTATCTGATTCCTAGTTATGAGTAGCTCGGTACTCTTGGTAATGTAGTTTTGAAACCAGGGCTACCTATTGGGTAGTTTGGAAGTAGACTTGAGTACCTTGCATTTTTCATTTATCAAAATGTTCTGTAATTTGTTCCCTGTATGAGTGCTTCTTTTTTTTGTTTGTTACTTGTCATGGATGTATATGGATCTAGCCAGGGATTTTTTTCCCCTGCTGATCGCAGACTTCTCCCACAGGCAGCTGACCTCTTGGATGTCAACTCTACCTGGGAGACCTAGCTCCACCCACTGACCTCATCATGCATGGGTGTGATGACATCAGATGTGGGAGTTCTCCCGCTGGACAGAGAATGCCCTATTCCCAATGGAGGAGATGCAGGGGTCCATTGGACCCCTGTATCTCTGGTCCCATAGATGCTAGAGTGTCATTTTAAATGATGCCAAACATGACCCAGGTTTCATGTAAAAATAAAACCAAATAATTCAATATTAAACCCCCCCTTTTTTCTTCCCTTTTCTTCCCTTTTCTTCCCTTTTCTTCCCTTTTCTTCCCTTTTCTTCCCTTTTCTTTTCTTCCCTTTTCTTTTCTTCCCTTTTTCTTTTCTTCCCTTTTTCTTTTCTTCCCTTTTCTTTTCTTCCCTTTTCTTTTCTTCCCTTTTCTTTTCTCCTTTTCTTTTCTTTTCTTTTCTTTTCTTTTCTTTTCTTTTCTTCCCTTTTCTTTTCTTTTCTTCCCTTTTCTTTTCTTTTCTTCCCTTTTCTTTTCTTTTCTTCCCTTTTCTTTTCTTTTCTTCCCTTTTCTTTTCTTTTCTTCCCTTTTCTTTTCTTTTCTTCCCTTTTCTCTTCTTTTCTTCCCTTTTCTTTTCCTTTTCCTTTTCCTTTTCTCCTTTTCTTCCCAATGCAGCACTATTGTTCACTTTTCAATTATAAAGTGAACAGTGATGCCGCACTGTGGAGCTCTGTGATACATGCATAGCACATTACTTGTGAGTGTTATTGCTGTGGAGCTTGTGATAAGCATGGGTGTGTATTGTGGGAATAGTTTAAGGGGGCGGCAGCAATTTCATCTTTCGACTCAGGCAACATAATGTCATGCCCTGGCTCTATACATTGGCTGCATGCTGGTGTGTGCTCTCGGTTTATTAATTCACGCAAGCATACGCCATCTTTTCATTGGCTGCTTGCTGCCTGACACTTTATGACACTTCATGGTGAGTACCCCCACCTTTTTTCCTAGAAAAAAAAGCACTGGATCTAGCAATTGTCACTGACCTCATTCTAAATTGTGCCACCATAGAAGGGCAGTCGCATTATTGACCCTTTGCAATGTTGACATTCTAATAAGTTGGCACATCATGAATCAATAGCCTTCCAACCTAGGGCTAGATTCCAAGTCAGTTGTGAACTTAACCAGAGCTGCTGTAAACTTACCCATATACAACACAAAGTGAGTCTTGGCAAACACTTGATGGGAAATCCACTAAATCACTAGCACAGGTACAGAATTTAATCACCTATTAAACATTGAACTGATGACTGAGTCACCTTTTAATTCTTCAAGGCAGAAGGTGATGACATCTGATTTCTTTGTCTTCTTATGCTAGGTGTGATGAGTCACTTTGATTTGGGGTGCGTGGACCTAGAAATTAATTTGGGAGGTGCAGGCCTGATGTATTATATTGTTTCCTTGCCCTCTCCTATATTGAAGTCGTCCTGTATCTAGAATTGTAGGTGCAGGGCGAGTGGGTTGTCTGTATGCATGCTGTTATTGTTGTTATCGTCGATCTGTTTCTATGGTTTATATGATTACTGCGTGGGTCACTGTAGCCCTCAGCTCCCCCTAGCTGCAATGTTTTTGCATCTGTTAAAGGTTGGAGTGATCTTTGTCTGGCAAGCCAAGCACTACCCCATTATCTGATACTTTAAATCTAATATTGTTTGATGGAATGTTGCGCAATGGGACTTGGTGACCAGAGTTAATCCCTTTATCTGTCCCGTTCTAATTATGTGACAGGCAGTAATTTCTGAGCAGTAACAGTAATATGCCAGGGGAGGGATTAATGATGATGTGCAGTAAGACGCCTGAGTGTTATTTTCCATTGCCCGATAGGCTCCACCTGGCACTGTATATATATATATAACACATTAAAAGCTCACTTCCAGGCTGACTGTTTTATAACCTCAAAGATCTGTGTGTTGACCCATTTCTGGGGAATGCGATCACCGTGTTTTCAGTGTACCTGTCCTTGGACTTCAGCTAAGGGCTGGAGAAGGGCACAAAATACTTCTGGTGGGAGAATGGAGGTCTGACAAGGGAGCAGCATTAACAGATGTGACCCAGTTAGGGTACGGAGATCTGTTACACTAAGATAATACAGATATGGTCTAGATGGAATTGACCTGGGATAGGTAGCCGCTTGGAGTTCGCATCTAGCCATAAATTCTAATACTCCCCAATCATCTGGAATCTATGTTAACTCCTTCCAACTGTTGTCCCGTGTCATCAAGTGAACATCTATCCATATGGAATGTAAGCAGATATGCCTGTTTTAGAATCCTTCCTCCACGTTATCATTAACTCTCTGTGCCAAGATCATGCGAACCTTGCATGTTGCCACAGACTTCGATTTCCTGCTTTCCCAGTTGTGTGAGGTTTTATTTGATGGGTTGGAGACTTAAAGAGACACTATCTCTTACATATGCTGTAATTAGATTACTGGTGCATTACAAATAAAACCAAATTGTAAAGCACATGCTGCAGTTTTTCTTTTTTGAAGAACTTGCATGTAGAAAGGAAAAAATAAAGTAAGTTTTTATCACTCGTTTTAATTTTTTGTGTTTTTCCCATGATGTAACATTTACCAAAAGTTTTGCTTTGTGGCTCTTATTTGTTTAATCTATATTAACAGTTAATGAGGTGGAAGAGGGAATAATTAGGTAAACCAGGAGGACGGTATTGTTCTCCAGGCTGAGATAAGAGATGACAGCTGAATACGATATGACAGGGAGCTTAAAAGACTTCTAATCCTACCCACCTGGTGATGTCCTTTGAATACATCCCACACAATATAATGATTTGAGTCAATGATTGACCAATAGGACTCTATTATATAGCCAAAGCGAGAGTGAGGACCAAGTGATGCTCCCGATGACATGTATAGAATTAGAAACATAGAAAAATGTCGGCAGATAAGAACCTTTGGGCCCATCTAGTCTGCCCAATTACATGGATACTTAACCTGGATTTATCTTTTGTTTAGGATAGCCTTATGCCTATCCCATGCTTGCTTAAATTCAATTACTGTTTTGGCCTCAACCACTTCAACTGGAAGGCTGTTCCATGTATCCACCACCCTCTCAGTAAAATAATACTTCCTGATGTTACTTTTAAACCTTTGCCCCTCTAATCTAAGACTATGTCCTCTTGTTTTGCTACTTTGTTTCCGTTTAAATATACTCCCTTCCTCTACTTTGTGGATTCCCTTTACGTATTTAAATGTTTCTATCATATCTCCTGTCTCGTCTTTTTTCCAAGCTGTACATGTTAAGATCATTAAGCCTTTCCTGGTAACTTTTCTCCTTCAAGCCGTACACCATTTTAGTAGCCCTTCTCTGAACCCTCTCTAAGATGTCTATATCCTTCTGGAGATACGGTCTCCAGTACTGCACACAGTACTCCAAGTGAGGTCTCACCAGTGCTCTAATATATATATTAGTAAAATATTTTATTAACTAAACAAGAGAAGAACAAAGCATGTGGGAGATATCAGTGACATAAAATTAACAAAACACGAACGGTTAGATTTTCGTGGTAGTGGTCCTTTAACCCCTTAGTGACCGGGCAGTTTTACACAAAACCGTCCTTTAGTGACCGCTGCTGTTTTTACGTTTCTGCGCTGTTAGTGTTTAGGTCAAATTTTCCTCTTACTCGTTTATTCAACCCACACATATTATACACTGTTTTTCCCGCCATTAAATGGACTTTCTAAAAATACCAATATTTCCATCATATCGAATAATTTACTATAAAAGAAAATATGAAATATGATGAAAAAATGGTAAAAACACACTTTTTCGTAATTTAATCCCCAAAATCTACAAGCACCAAAAAAGACCAAGGCTAAATAGTTTCAAAATTTTGTCCCGAGACTAGAAATACCCAATTTTTACATGTTTTTGCTTTTTAACCCCTTCACTGCTGAGCCAGTTCACCTATGTGCGCTGCGCTCATTCTGACCATTTTGTGCTAATTATTTTGAGATGACAGCCTAGGTCCTATTTAACTGAACCCCCCCCCCCCAGACAAAAAAAACTTTAAAAAAAAACCTTTAATTTTTTTTTTTATTAATTTCTTAATTTTTTAAAATTTTATTTTTAAACCAAACCTGGTCATGTTTGGTATCATTGGAAAGGCCATGATCAGGCCTGTCAAATGATGTCAAATATGACCATCTAGCTGCCACCGATCGGGAGATAGGGGGATCCTTAGGATCCCCTTATCTCTACATGACAGCTAGAGGGTTAACTGGCCCACTGACATCCTCACACATATGCTGAATTTTGTCAGTGGGTGGAGGGGGACCTGGAGACTTGGCTGACATCCAAGATGTCAGCCCCCTCCAGGTTCGAATCGCGTTTTGGCGCCAATTAGCGGCGAAACGTGATCCGGCAGTGAAATGGTTAATGCTATACACCGCTGAAAAGGGGAGACTCTCCCCTTTTCAGCGGTGCAAAAAGCATCTCCCTAGCTTCAATGGTTGGGGAGATAGAGGGCTCCGAAGGAGCCCCCCCTCCCCTCCATTGATTTCAATGGGGGCGCCTGCTGATGACGTCACCACGCAGCGTGGTGACGTCATCAAGCTCGCCGGCCCATGCAAATCGGGAAGGAAGGCTTCCTCCCTGCCAGATCTGCTAGGTATCCAGTGAGGGAGGTAAGTATCGGGCGGGAGGGGGGTTAGGCGACGCTGACGTACCATGTACGTCCACGGGTCTAAGGGAGACCCGTGGGTAGGACGTACATGGTACGTCAGCGGTCCTTAAGGGATTAAGATACTGGTTAGGGAAACAAGTTCCTAAAATGTTGACTGGTGGTTTGTGCGGGCCATGACATGTAATATCTTCCTAAAACGCACCTTTCCTATGAGAAATTATGTTTTGGGTTTCTTTCTTTTACTATTTTGCTCTGCTTGGGAGAGTTTGCGATTTGTTTTTAGCACTTTCCCATTGCAGCCAGTCCTTGCTGAAGTGGCGTCTTGGCCGTCGCTAACAACTAGGATACAGTCTGCTGTAAGTGGAGGCATTGCTGTAGGTGCAAATGCTTCTTCACATTGGTAGACCGCTAGTATTACAAGTTGATTTGCTAGGTTTATGGTCTAGTTCTAGCTGTTGGATGATTTAAATACTGTATAATGTAACTACCATCATTTCCAGAAATGATTAGACTACTAGACCCCATAAAAGTATTTTTACCATAAATACCATTTTTACCATAATGCACAGGGTACAACATGCACAGTATTAATTACAGTCTGGAATAGTTTGTAATGGGCACAAATGTTTAACTTGGCGAACACTGGATTTTGTCAAGATGAAATCCATCAGTCCCACGATCACAAAATATTCATTAGTGGACAATAAGCTCAAGTTTTTTCTATGGTTACTATTTCACACACATACTAGGGGGTCGACTGATTATCTGTACTATCATTAATCGTGGCCAATATTCTGCATTTTTCCTATTATCACTGATAACCAGAGCTTTTTTTCTGCCGGTACTCAGTACTGGCACATACTGGAAGGGCAGACGCTCCTCCAAGCTGCAGATGACGTCTCCAGCTCATCGGTGAAGTTCCACAGCTCGGTGCCCGTGTGGCACCAAACGTGGACATCTCCCCCTACGGGTACTGACATCTTGGATTTCAGCCCTGCCTGCGGGACCTATTCCTGCCCACTAGCATCATCGCAAATGGGCGTGATGACATCAGAAACTGGGCCAATGGAAAAATGATATGTCTATCCCTTACACATACTCCCTCAGGTTGGGTATCATTGCTAAATAATGTACAGACAGAAAAAATTGTATTTATATGGAAATTACAAATTGGGCTAATTCACTGAATTTTACTCTTTAAGACTTTTCTGCACAATCCTTGTTACAGTGTGGTCTTGCTTGGGGCTTTTACTGTATCCAAGCCTAAAGTTTTTGCTGTACATTAAGGGCTCGTTAAATCCAGGGCCCAGGTTGCCATAGGTGGTGTCTGACTTTCCCGAGTGCAGAATATCCCCCTCCCCCCTGTTTTCTAATCTAAAGTATCTTGCTACTTTAGTTCCTTAACAAGTGTCACCCTTTTCAGCCAGTGTTCTGATTGCAAAGGTAAGTATTTGTAAAATCACTTGAGATTATTGTAACAAAACTATCTGAAGTAGCTGTACATCTGTTGTTTAGCTGCTGGGCTTGTCATTTTTCAATACTAGAGCATTGGTCTGGTTTTTCAGGGTTGCTTGCTCATAGGTGTACCCGTCATTCGCACAATTCACCCTGTATGAACACAAGTCAACATTTGACTGTTAATATAAGCCATGCCTAATATATTGATTAAAAAGAGCATACAAATATTCCTATATATCGGTATTCTTGCTGTATCTTGGCATGATGAATTTCTCCAAGATATAAAAAATGTATTTGCTGTACACTGCTGTTGGCACAAGGGATCCTTTGGAACACTGCATCTCTGATTTTTAAGCCGCACAATGTCATGTGAGGTGTCCTTGGAAAGGTCAGAGTCTAGCCTTTCCAGCAATACCAAATATGATCAAGTAATGTGTTAAA
Organism: Leptobrachium leishanense; assembly: GCA_009667805.1. Lineage (NCBI taxonomy): Eukaryota > Metazoa > Chordata > Amphibia > Anura > Megophryidae > Leptobrachium > Leptobrachium leishanense. The sequence continues at coordinate 150,561,237 of CM019067.1, read as the reverse complement.
AAAAACACCTTAAATGCAGAATTTACTGCTTTTTTTTTTTTCTAATCTATAAAGCCGGTGGGTGACATGATGTGTTTTTACTTATAAAGCAATCTATGCCACTGCCCTAACTCCCCTTCTCCTTTCCCACGCCAGGATAAAAATGTGGAGGTGGTGGCGCAAAGTGTTATTACACATTGGTCCATCAAAGGCTAGTGTCAGACAAGTGTCTTTGGAGAGCGGAAGGAACGTCTGTGAGAGTGGACGTTCCTTCCACTCGATGCCCGTCTGGCCACCTCGCTGAGTGCACTCCTCCTATGGAGAATTGCGCTTTGCAGCTCTGTCAACGTGCTTCCTAGCGTTTTGATGGAGAGGCTTGAATAACGGTTGTTGCGCGTGCAATTCGAACATCGCACACAAGCGTGCTGCAGCGTTACAACACCCATGGCAGCGTCACAACGCTGCCACGGGCGCCGGTAAGCACATCAGTACGGGTGCACATAGTGGGCTCGTCTGACGCCAGCCTTAATCTCACGCTATTTCACCCCTGCAAGGACAGTTTGGCCCCCCCCAATGTATTTCTATTCTTTACACCCCACAAATTCATGTTAGGTGTCGTTGGACAAAATCGTTATTATATTTTATTAAATAACTGTGTAGGTACATATATATTTACATCAAAGAATGCTTAATAAAATGCAAATTTACCTCCTTTACTTAACAAGACTTCATAACTTCATAGAGAGGTTGGGAAAGATATGTAATTAAATTTAATAACGCATCTGTTTCAAACAGATCATTTTTAATTTATTTTGTCACTCAGTTGTGGTTTTTGAGTTCAGTGTTGCGTTTACCAAACAGAGCATTAAAAAAAATCTATTCCATCTCTGGTTATACAAATCTGTTGAGGGTGAAACATAAAGGGTAGGGCTGTGCAATATGGACAAAATAATCCTATTGCGATATTTTTTTTTATTTTTTATTTTTTTATATTGCGGTTGCGATTTTATTTGCGATTAGCACATGGATACTGCCCCCAGCTCATGGATACTGCCCCAGCTCACTCATGGATACTGCCCCAGCTCACACATGGATACTGCCCCCAGCTCATGGATACTGCCCCCAGCTCATGGATACTGCCCCAGCTCACTCATGGATACTGCCCCAGCTCACTCATGGATACTGCCCCCAGCTCATGGATACTGCCCCCAGCTCATGGATACTGCCCCCAGCTCATGGATACTGCCCCCAGCTCATGGATACTGCCCCCGCTCACACATGGATATACTGCCCCAGCACATGGATATACTGCCCCAGCACATGGATATACTGCCCCAGCACATGGATATACTGCCCCAGCACATGGATATACTGCCCCAGCACATGGATATACTGCCCCAGCACAAGGATATACTGCCCCAGCACATGGATATACTGCCCCAGCACATGGATATACTGCCCCAGCACATGGATATACTGCCCCAGCTCACACATGGATACTGCCCCAGCTCATGGATACTGCCCCAGCACATGGGGATACTGCCCCAGCTCACCTCTTTGCGCCACGTGTTCGGCTCCCTGTGAGCTTCCGGCGGCATGGAGCTTGGGCGCTCGCCTGGGGGTACCACGTGACGGCTGTGCCCTTCCAAACGGTGCCTGCCTTTAGCCGCTGCCCCCGGCCGATTGGGAGGGAGAGTGGACCCCCCTCCCTTTCAGGCACCTTCCCCGCAATCGCGGGGGGCGGCGCCTGAAATAGATGTCATCGCGCTAGCGCGATGACATCTATTGTGCCCACCGGGGTCCTGGAGTGCTGGGCTGTCGTCAAGATGTCAGCCCGCACCGGGGGCGCAGCAATTGGACGGAATCCCGGCTGATTGCTGCCTCCTATGCTAGGACACGCTCAGCGCGTCCATAGCACAGGAGAACCACTTGGCTGGACGCGCTAAGTATAGGATGCGCAAAGTACAGTTAGCTTGTGCAAGCTAGGCCAATCACTGATGCGCTAATAGATATTACAGGGGTTTAGAGTCAGGAATGTAATATGGGTAGCCTGCATTAAAGTCACTTATCCTGGTGTACGGTTATTCGACCGAATGCTTCAGTTAGCGTTCACTAGGAAATAGAGCCTTCTTACTTTCTGCAAATAACAATCCCAATAAAGATAAAGTGCATTAACTTTAACTTTTTAATTTTTATATATCTGGTTCTTGATGAGCTGGAATTTTAGGAAATGGACTGCAGGCAGCGTTTCATCATAATATAAAAATTTCTGAGGAAGGTGGGGTAAATTGTAAGAACTGCTATGCAAGTTTCTGTTAGGTTGGTGTTTGAAACTGGAGGTTCTCTAGTTGTTGGCAAACCAGTTACATAAATGCTTTTTGGATAGAGATTCCCAACCTTTTTAGATGTATTGCAATAGAATGCCTTTGTATGTCCTTGTTTTACAGTGTTATTTGTATTTGTTGTGCATATTCTCTACTAAAATCTCCATTAATAAAATCTTATGGAAAGGTAGTTACAAAGAAAATACAGTGAGACCTTCCATTGTATATGGTACGGTTAAAGCCCGAAGTGCGATCAATCCTAGGATTACCCGGGCGTCATTAGCAAAAGTCCGAAGTGAAATGAAATGAAATTTCGGACTTTACCTGGGTAATCTGCAAAGTATCCAGAGGCCTCTGGGTACTCCGGTTTTCTGCACTGTTTTAACCGGGTAATTCGCACATTACCCTAGTGTTGCTGGATAAAGTGTGATGTGCAACGAAATATCTGACTTTATCCGGGTAATCTGTAAAATATCCAAACACCTCTGGTTACTCTGATTTTTTTTTTTTTTTTAGCAGGTTACAGTTGACTGAGTTCCGAGGATTACCTGGATAAAGCTGCATACTGTTATCTGACTGATAACACAATTTTGTTGTTTTTTTTTTTGTTATTTTTAATGAAATTGTATCCCCAGTCACAAACCACACTAAATAACCGTCGTTTAACTGTGCATTAACTGTCTGAATTAATTTATGAAGATAAAGATATTTCATAAAGAGTAACCTAATGGTTATTATGTTTCATAAATGATATATAAGCACATATGACATAGTAAAGATCATGTGACTCTTTAACATTCATCTAAGAAACATATCCTGTTACTCTGTATATTCATCATTATATCCTTAATACATTTTAATGTTTGTCTTTTGCCATTTTCGTTGATAATATCCATAGATAATAGCAAAATTCACTTTTACCCAAGCTGGATTGGATGCTCTGCAGATTACCCAGGTGAAGTTGTGGATAGTCCTCAGATTACCCCGGTGAAGCTTCAGAATTGCACATTATCCGGGAAAAGGGCGAATTTTTCAGCTCTTCCAGACTGTTACCCAAGGGCGGTTGGTTAGTCCTAAGATTACCCGGGTAAAGTGCAAAAGTTTCATTTTTTTTACCAGCTTTACCCAGCGGTTTTGGGTAATGTCAGGATTACCCGGGTAATCCTAGGATTAACCGCATTTTGGGCTTTACCCGTAACATATATATTGCTTGAAACAAGAACGCTGTGTTCATTTTTCCTTCTGTTTGTGTTGCAGCTCATCCTATAAATTGATTCCACAATCCTTGTTTTTATATTTGTTTAGTTCTTGATAACACAACACTTAACAGACAGATATCAAGCATGGTAACCCGTAATATAACTGCCGAGCCAGTCAAGCGTTTGCTTAGTGATCAGTAGAAGAATTGAAATAATGGCGATTTCAAGGAGCTATCTTGCCAATGGATTTGTCACGCCCCAGTATATCATATTCGTTTTAATATCACTTCACCAGTCATATTCTTTAATTTTTTTTCCCCCTTTTACTTACTTGAGCTCCTGTTTCTCCCCATAATTTACAGCTTAAAAATCCCGGAGCCACATAGTAAATGACTAAATTAAAAACCTGATTTAAATCCCTTGGATGTAGTTTATTCTGCATAAACTAGAATAGAAAACGTATATTTACTCACATTATGCAGTTGACTCTCTTTTAAAATTTTCTTTTACTGCATCCTGATTTGATGCAAGTTTAAGTTCTGATATAATTACTCGTAATTACTCTTTCCCCTGGCTTGGCCAGTAGGCATGGCAGTGGTAATAGTCATCTTCATGACTGATGAATAATCTTTAGCTTTGTTTTTATTTTCAAGAGTGAAAAACCAGTAGTAAATTTATACACGAGTGTTGTATAAAGGGGTTGTGTAGCTTTTATCGCAAGAGCTTAATTTATTTACACTGCACAAACCTGGAATGTTGATATATATTGTTACTATAGGTAACATTTAAATTTTGTTTTGTCCAAAGTTTTAGTTGTCAATGCTTTGAACTTCCGGAGTTGCATGCATGTCATTGCATATCACGTTTGGATTCTGTGTTTACTTTTGGTTTGCCACTTTTATAGACATCTTCAGGGTACATCATTAAGAGTGAACAAGTCTTTTCAACAAAATCTTGTTTAGAATATGTTAAAGTAAATCTTTAGTCCCAGCTTTACTTGTTGTTCTAGGACTTTGCAATTCCATACAGTTTGAGATAGAATATAAAAATAAATATATATTTTATATTTAAACAAAGCCCTGTCCATTCAAACACTTAAACTCCTCAAAGTTGATTAAAGAGATACTCTAGGGATAAATGGGATGGGGAATCGGGGTTTACACCATATCCCCTTCCTTTAACCGTTTACATCCTTATTAACAGCAGGGCTCTTGTGATGCTTGTCTGGATTTGCCATGCTCTTGTGTTCTGTAAGCTGCAGCAGTTAACGTGACTGATGGGAGGCAGCCAGTTGAAAGGCTCTCAATGCTTAGAGCACTTGAGCGCCATTGGTGGGCGCTGTGTCCCTATAGCCAGGAACCTGAGCTCAGCTCTCGTTGATCTCAGGTTCTAGGCGAAACAAATCACCTGCACTCAGTGGACTGAATTAGCCCTCCAAGGTAACCCATACCCTTCCACAGAGGGGTGGTGAGAGGGCACTCAAGTCACTGTGATCACTCAAATTATGTTGAGTGGTCAAAATGCATAGAGCAGGGATCTCAAACTCTTACCCTCCCCCATGATGATTGCTTACAATTCCCAGAATTCTTTGTATTGTTTGGAGTTCTAGATCAGAAACTCTGGGGCTTAGAGTTTGAGATTCCTGGTAAAGTGTCCTTTTAAATAAAGATGATTGAGACTATTTTAGTTAGGTGTGAAACGGCATGAATATTCCTCTTAATAATCTGCTCCTTTCTTATGTGCTGATAATAATGCATGGTTCATTCAAGTTTTGTGTTATCTCTTACTGTAATTTCCTTTAAAGTATTTCAGTTGTTTTCATTTTCCTTTTCAGGTGGAGAGGATAGTTGACAAACGGAAAAATAAAAAAGGAAAAGTAGAATATTTGGTACACTGGAAAGGCTATGACAGTGGAGACGACACATGGGAACCAGAGCAGCATTTGGTTAACTGTGAGGAATACATCCTTGAATTCAACAGAAGGCTCAATGACAAACCAAAAGACGGCAGCATCCTAACACGAGCAAACAGGACCTCTCCAAATAACGCCAGAAAACAAATATCTAGGTCAACCAATAGTTCTTTTTCAAAGACTTTTCCAAAGTCATTGAATTGTGCTAAAGACAGTAGTGACTCTAAAAACAGCCAATTGTTTAGTATTAGTCCAAAATTGCGCAAGAGTCCTTCTTCCCAGACTATTCCACTAAGGAAAAACATGGACCTTTCTAGATCGGGTATTAAAATACTTGTACCGAAAAGTCCAATGAAAAGCAGAATCTCTGATGGATTTCAAAATGACAGTACAGAAAAACTAAATCACATTGAACAGGAGCAGGACTCTGTCGCACCTGAAGTAACTGCTGAGAAACCAGTTGGGGCTTTACTTGGACCTGGTGCAGAAAGAGCACGAATGGGAAGCAGACCAAGACCACAGTCATTGGTACCACAAATTCATATGCCGTTGACCGTAACTGCATCCTCCGCTCTAGCAATAAATGGCAAAGGTAAGGCACTAATAGATGTATGTGTGTTCTGTGCCCCCCAAAAGACCGTTGTGACTGATCTCTCATGTATGCCTAATTCACTTAATTATCTCTGTTCAGGGTTATAAATGGATGTATTGGAATCATCAATGTTAAATAATATTCTGCTTATTCATATTTGCGTGTTTATTTGAATGATAACAATTAGAAAGGTAGATGCTAATGAGATCTTTTCCTGCATATTGGCAAGAGTTTCCACTGTGCTTTCACAATGAAATAATCATCATTTTTTTAACATGACTAATGCGTGACTAATGGTTTATTTGCTATTGCGGTCACAGTTCTTGAAACCAGTCCGTAACCTGATAAATTCAATCCATTATAGGAAATGGTATATTTTCAAAAACCTTGAGACTGTGAATCTAATAACTCCACTAATATCGATTTGGCCCCTGAGTTGTATATTTTTGGTGGGGTGTTTCAGATGTTCTAAATTACGGTTTGATGATTATTAGACTGGAATCTATACTGCTTGCATTGGAGACTCATTAGCGGGATATCTGACCGTTTTTATTATCCATCTTTATCACTTTTATTGTATTTGACACAAAGCCATTTCTGCCTCCTATGCTAATAATGCAGAGCAGTTTTTTGAAATTGGGCAAAATAAGGGATGCCATCTAGAGTTGGGAATCTTTCATCCCTGCACCAATATTTCTGTAAAATTACTTTCCGAAAAATTAAAATGAGTAAATTTACTTTTTTTTTTTAAAGCTATTTCTGAATAAAACACTCTAGGCAATATTGCCATTTTGCCCCATAGCCCCATATTTAAAGGAACACTGCCACTTACATAAACTGTAACTAGATTAAATGTGCATTACAAACAAAGCCATATAATAAAACACATGGGGTTCTATTACATTCTTTGCGTTTAAACGCGGGCGCAAGGGAGGAAAAACTGCGCCCACAGTTTTCCCTCTTGCGTCCGCGTTTTAACGCTGGATTACAATGCAAGCGCAAAAAATGCTGCCTGCATTGTTATTGCGTGGTAAAATCCAGGATGCTTGCGGCAGCGCGGAGCACAGCCACGAGCATCAACTCAATGGAGTCCATAGAACTCCAATGAGTCGTCCCCCCCCCCCCCCCGCCGGTCACATGACCAGCCGGATCTCGCCTCACGAGATCCGGGCGGTCGGCGTAGTGATATGCAGGGAGAGACTGGGGGGTCTTTTTCCCCCAGTCTTTCCCTGCTCCCGCCGGAGGAGGCAGTTGGATCCGCGGTCCTCGCCAAGGGACAGAGGGCGAGTATGTGATTTAACGGATTTTGCAGAAGCGAAATCCGTTAACACAAAGTCCTGGCTCTGGTTAACGTTTCACTAACCAGAGCCAGGTGTTAATCAGCGCTGGGACTTTATAAACCAGCGCTGATAAACCTTTTGCGCTCCCCATGTTAAGCATAGGGAGCGCAAAGTACAGTAACCTCGCGCTGAAAAGCGCAAGGTACCAAACGCCAACAGGTTACTTAACCCGTTTGCGTTTGGATTGTAATATGCGGTAAACACCGCAGCAAACGTTAATGCTCACGCAAGTTTGCATGAAGAGTGTAATAGGGCCCATGCTGTTTTTTTTTGTTACGTTTGGAATTTCATGTAAATATAAAATATATATTTTTTTAAAAATCTCCCTACTGCTTTGTTGACTTTTTTTTTTCCCCTATGAAGCAACATTTAACAAAGGCTTTTCTTTACCTCTGTGGCTTAACCGTTAATTTCACCCCTGTGTGCCGAGTTCATTGGCTGTTTTTTGTGCTCATGTTTAAACCTGCTTTAAAGTCATGTTTTATTATTTATTGCCCCAGCTCACATATTGCCACCAAGCGTTCACATTGCCCCCCCCCAGCGTTCACATTGCCCACCCAGCGCTCTCATTGCCCCCCCCAAGCTCTCATTGCCCCTGGCTTCCGGTAGCTGGGGCCTCTGCACGAGTACCAAGTACTCGTGCAGGTATCGGTGCATCCCTAAATGATACCAAACATGACCAGGTTTGGTGTAAACGAAAAATAAATCTAAGATTGTGGGTTTAAAAAAAATCAACTTGTCTGGGTCATTATTAAGGACTTCAGATCGCTTTTAAACATGATGAGCATAAAACAGTCAAAGATGAGCTCAGCACACAGGGGTGAAATGGCTCAGCAGTGAAATTATACGCTCTGATGATGGCATCTTTAGAAAGCCTATTTAATGGCTAGAAAAATGGTATATAACGTGTGGGTTCCGCAAACGAGTAAGAGGAAAATTTAGAGCTAAACAAAAACGGTGCAGAAATGTATAAACGGCAGTGGGTACTTTTGGACTGACAATGGGAAAACCGTCTGGTCCCAAATGGGTTAAAAGATATTACATCAATTAGGAATTCTCAAGTTTTTAAGACCAAAAATCTGCTGTAAATATCAATTGATAGTTATTAAAATTCCAATGATTACACTGGGGGACAGCATTTTCGTTGAGTTAGATCTGACACTTGTTTTTGACTAACTGGTAGCATCTGAATACAAAAATTACCAGTTTTTCTCTCACGTCAATATTTTAAGGTACGTTACCCTCCCTTTCTCTCAAAAAACATACAAAACGTGCACACAATAGAAAATAATGAAAAAAACTACCTGAATGGTCAAATTCAAATTTAACCTAAAAGTCCAATTGGGTGCAAGTAGTCAAGTTAGGTAGGTAGCATTTAAGATACAAATTTACAATTATAGTTTTTCCTGGAGTGTTCAATCTCATCTGATGCTCCAACAATAGTCAGCCATCATATGTTCATCCCATCTACCCTGATACCGTTCCTCTATGACCTTCAAATCTTGGTGGAATCGTACAGAAGTCACTGGAATGATCTGTGTGCTCTCGCCAAACCAAAGGTACCGTATTTTCTGGATTATAAAACGACCGCGTATATAAGACGACCCCCTAATTTTCCAGTTAAAAAATAGGTTTTGGGCTATACTCGTCATATTGTATTGTATATCCCGCGTATAAGACTACCCCCAATTTTGGGGGATGTTTTGAAGTATAAAAAGTAGTCTTGTACACCAGAAAATACTGTTTATCAAATGGCAATTTATCACATGTTCCCTTTGTCCACATCCGTAAACTCTCGACACACTGCTTGCACACCTTGTGAGGGGCCCAAGACTTATCTTATCACCAAGTTTTACTTTGAAATATGCAACATAGGCTTGCCTGTCAAATGCGCTGATGTTCACCCTTTGACTGGCAACGGGGAAACTGCCACAGATCTAACAAAAGGAATCAGGGCTGTTTTGGCACTTATGACGAGAAATAGCAGAGGCAGACATAATCTGAAGGAAAGGAAATACGTATGCAAATAAAAAAATTAATTCTGCTTACTCCTTGAATACAGTTACAAGTATTTATAAAGCTCCAATAAATTCCTTGGCGCTGTACAATGGGAGAGACAAAATAACAAATATACATACGTTACACACGGAACAGAAGGAGGGAGGACCCTGCTCAAGAGCTTACAATCTAAGCCTACGATTCACTAAATACAGTTAAACACACCCTCTCACCACACTGTCTCACGTGTAACTGAAATGCAGAGACAAGTAACATCCAGTCGCCAAGGTCGCGCCCCCCCCCCACTGTTCCCCACTCGAGGGAGGTCCACTCTCGGTCAATAGGAGAGCACTCGTGCTCCTGAACATCCATCCGGGTGGGAGTGATCGCATTCAGATGAGCTGTAGACAAAAAATCTGACATGATAGAAAAAAAAACAACTGCAGTTTTGAAATCGGCGCCTAATTTAGTCTGAAACAGCTGAAATATCGAACTCAACAGAAAATATGTTCCAAATTGTTCCCCAGTGTTATCTGTGTTTTTGCAATGGAAGACAGCTGGGAAAAGGCAATATATAGAGAGCAGTGGTGTATTTAGGTTTTGTGCTGCCCTAGGCCTGACTACACTCGTATGCCCCCTAATTTAAAATTGACACACCCTTTCCTGTCAAGGCCACAACTCTTCCTGTTATAGCCTTCAGTCGGAAGTTACTGCATGCTGGGATTTTAGTAATCTCAACATACAACGGCTGCCTCAGAGTGATAAGAGTCGAATCACTCTCAGTCAGCCTTTACATGCTAAGATCACTGAATACGGTGCTATTTGACGACAGTGAAATTCCCCATAGAGACGCAATGGTTAATCTATTCACATTGAACAGCAGAGAAATGTCAAATACCCTGATTTTCAGTGATTTCATTCGACCGGTTTAATCAGGTGAATCCCATAGGTTTCAATGTTTAAAATTTTCCCATTTTTATTAAATCTTTATTAAACCATTTATTCTTTTATTTTGCAGCTTTATTTTTTAGGCATTTTTTAGTGAATTTTTTTCAGATTTTTTTAAAGTGTTTTTTTTTTTTTTCTGTATCAGACCTTTTTATTATTTATAGGACCTCATCATTTTCAGGCATTGTCATGCAATAGTTTTGCAAACCGCTTTTAAGTGACTTTTTTTTACCCCTCCGTCAGCTTGTTGGCTTTTCTCCTCGGCGTTTGGCGGGTTATCGGCTGCGTTCGGTGGTCTGTTTGGGAGGTCGGAGGCTTGTGGGTGTGTTCGGTGGCTGTTCCACGGGTGTGCTGTTCTTTCAGAGTTTGTGGTGCTCTTTGGCGGGTTTGTGCCATCCCAGAGCTCATTGCCACTGGCTGCATGGTCGCCTCGCTCCGAGTCCAGGTGGGGTGTGCTCCCCTGCGGTGGTACGGCTCGCCTCGTTCTGCGCCTTCCCATGTGACGTCAGCGCCAAATACGCAAATCGTGGCGCCTGTCCGTGTGAAGGAGGAGCTTGGCGGGAGCCGGGAACGCTGCTGACTGGCGGAGCCGATAGGAGCATCTCGCGCAGCCTGCTGTGTGTACAAGCACTCGAGCAGTCTGCAGCTGCTGCTCATGCATCCCGCTCGAGTGCTTGTAAACACACACACACACACACAGACACAGACAGACACAGACACACAGACACACACACACACACACACGATGTTCTGATTAGCTCCAGTCTGCCCTCAGTCAACTTGTCCCTGCCAGACACATAGTGGCAGCTTTTTTTGCTGTCCCCCTGGAAAGTGCCGCCCTAGGCCAAGATTCAGCACTAATAAGGGGAAAAGAAAAAAGGTCCGTTTGAATTCTGGTGAATTTAAACCTTGCTCCTGTATTTAAAACAAATACAAACAAGGTTTTGTGATGTGGAGCCATAAGCTTATCAGGAACACCCTGAGAAAGGCCGCATAAGGATTGTGAAGTGGTGATGTCCGATGTCTCTATAGCCATTGTTTGACATACTTTGACTTCAGCTTCTGCTATGAAATGCAAGATTTGTTGTTTTCAGGTTTTGGCAATGCTTAGCTGTGTTGCAAGACTGTATTTTGTGTTGTAGCAGAAATAATTGGATTCAGTAGAACAGATTTAGCTTAACCCCTTCCCGACTGCGGACGTATCATGTACATCACGCCCACGGGTCTCCCTTAGACCCGTGGACTTACATGGTACGTCAGCGGGCTCCTAACCTCCCTCCTGCTGATACTTACCTCCCTCGCTTGCTCCTGCAGCATGTCTGACAGGCTGGAAGCCTGCCCTGTCGTTTTCGGGGGACCAGCAGGCTCGATGACCTCATCACTCTGCGTGATGACGTCATCAGCAGGTAACCACCGGCGCCTGCAGTAAAAAAAATATAACATAACATTTCTAATGAAATGACCACAAATGTCTTTTCTGTGCTCACATCATTATCAGTTTTATTCAACCCCCAAGTGACATTCAATCTTAGTACTTAGTACAACATCCTTTTACAGTTATAACAGCTTTTAAATGTGAAGCATAGCTTGACACAAGTGTCTTGCAGCAATCTACGGGTATCTTCGCCCATTCGTCATGGGCAAAAGCCTCCAGTTCAGTCACATTCTTAGGCTTGCGCACTGCAACTGCTTTCTTTAAGTCCCACCAGAGGTTCTCAATCGGATTTAAGTCAGGTGACTGCGATGGCCACTCCAAAATGTTCCAGCCTTTAATCTGCAACCATGCTCTAGTGGACTTGGAGGTATACTTGGGATCATTGTCCTGTTGAAAGGTCCAACGTCTCCCAAGCCTCAGGTTTGTGACGGACTGCATCACATTGTCATCCAATATCTCCTGGTACTGAAGAGAATTCATGGTACCTTGCACACGCTGAAGCTTCCCTGTACCTGCAGAAGCAAAACAGCCCCAAAGCATGGTTGACCCCCCGCCATGCTTCACATTAGGCAAGGTGTTCTTTTCTTCATAGGCCTTGTTCTTCCTCCTCCAAACATAGCGTTGATCCATGGGCCTAAACAGTTCTAATTTTGTTTCATCAGTCCACAGAACACTATCCCAAAACTTCTGTGGTTTGTCCACATGACTTTTGGCATACTGCAGTCGACTCTTCTTATTCTTTGGAGACAGCAAGGGGGTGCGCCTGGGAGTTCTGGCATGGAGGCCTTCATTACGCAGTGTGCACCGTATTGTCTGAGCTAAAACTTCAGTACCCACATCTGACAAATCTTTTCTCAGTTCCTCAGCAGTCACACGGGGACTTTTCTCCACTCTACGCTTCAGGTAGCGCACAGCAGTCGAAGACAGCATCTTCTTTCTGCCACGACCAGGTAGCGTTTCAACAGTGCCCTTTGCCTTGAATTTGCGAATGATGCTTCCTATGGTCTCTCTTGGTATGTTTAACATCTTTGCAATCTTCTTATAGCCATTGCCCTTCCTGTGAAGAGTAATCACCTCTTCTCTTGTCTTCCTGGACCATTCTCTTGACTTCACCATGTTTGTAACCACACCAGTAAATGTCTAGAAGGAGCTGAGTATCACAGTCATTTTAAAGCTGCCTAATTGGTGCTTATTATGCTTTATTGCTGCTCCGTGACATCCACAGGTGTTTTCAATACCTGATTGAAAACACTTGAATGAACCTCTGTTCTTCAGAGTGGTAGTCTTTAAGGGGTTGAATAATTGTGTCAATGAAGAATTCACAAAAGAAACATTTACTACTGTATTACAAAACCAATTGATGTCATTTTAGTTGCATATGGTTCTTTAAAAAGTCCTTGTAGGATTTCATTCTGAATACAATTACAAATGTACACTAAATTCCCTAAAACCCTTTTCAGCATTGGGGGATGAATAATTTTGAACACCACTGTATATACGTATCTGGTCAGCGCAAATACAATTACTCTCAGAATTCGGGTGGTTCTCATAAATTAACAATCCACATGTGGGTATAAAAAGCAGAAAAGCATATAATGGTGCAGTATATTTTGATCTTCAAATCATATCACATGACATACAGATGTTCCACTCACAAATCTATAGCCCTGGCACTGGCTGAGTGGATCAGCGCATCTGAGTAGGTTTGTATGGCTTCTATCAGGTCACCCACACCGTGCCGCAGTAATGACTCGCCTTGACAATTTATATAGAAGACAAAAGAATGAGAGAAACTCCTTGTGCAGGTCCAATTACAAATAAAAGCAAAATCTTAAAGACAATTGGGTACTCACTCTTGATGGAGCTTCCAAAGCTCTTCATCAGCGCCTAAGGATTTTTCTGGCAGGTAAAATCCAGTGAAACCACCATGGAAGCAGGGACTTTATCTTATTTAAAAAAAAAAATTATTAAAATATAATAAAGTAAATAAAATGTAGACTGGTGTCCAGGACGCGTTTCGCTGCTATAAGCGGCTTCTTCAGCTGGCATAAAAGGTTCTACCCCTGTACATCAAAAATATAATCCATATAATTAGCGATTAAATGTCCCCACATGTCTCTAATTCCTTGTAGCGTGTGTTCCACTCCTCCATTAAGTGGTTCTGTGTGCCTACCGCTGTCGTCGCCATCCGACGCCAATAAGATTACCTATATGGTAGTTCTATATAATCGTAACTACCATATAGGTAATCTTATTGGCGGCGGAAGGCGGCGCCGACGGTAGGCACACAGAACCACTTAGTGGGGCCGTGGAATGCACGCTACGAGGAATTAAGGACATTTATCACTAATTATATGGATTATATATTGCTGTACAGGGGTATAACCTTTTATGCCAGCTGAAGAAGCCGCTTATAGCGCCGGAATGTGTCCTGGACACCTGTCTACATTTTATTTACTTTCAGGTATATTCAAAGAGATCCGAATGGCTGCCGAAAGGAAACCGAACGCTGAAAATCAGCGTTCGGTTAACTTTCTTGGCCATTCGGCTATCCAGAGAGCAGGCAATTCGCCCAATCCTGGCGAATTGCCTGCACGTATGGTGCCTGTTCGAGGGCAGTGACTCCCCATAGAGAAGCAATGCTTTGGCTATTCAGAGAGCAAAAGCCAGCAGTGAAAAGTTGCCGAAATTGCCCTGCGATTCGGTGGTTTCATGCGGCAGACTTATTCAGGCGAATCCCATAGGCTTCAATGTTAAAAATATTCCCGTTTTAATCGAATATCTAATAAACAGTTGATTTATATTCTGCAGTAAAAAGTCTCTCTTATTGGGGGGGCGGAGCCAACTGCCGATGTGAGAGGTCGCATGCTGCCGGGCTCTGCTGTTGATGGCTTAAATTCATTGCTTTTTACTATCTCACCGGCAAGCAGCGACCCTCTGTGCGACCCCTGATTAATGCCTGGACCTGTGGGGGTTCCTGCAAAGCCTTCTCACCTAGCGGTGGATTCGCAGACCCGCGCGATTCCGGGCCTGCTGCTGCGGCCTAGCCAGGTCAGCCATTTTGGATCCCCAGCATCTCCTGACTTTGCCACGTGCTCCCGTTTCCCATCCTCCCAGCAGCAGCGACGGGTCAGAAATCCCGGTAAATGAAAAGTGCCTCGTGCAACGACGGACGGGAGCAGCCGCATGCTGTGAGTGCTCCGCTGTACACGGGGTTTTGACGCTGATAATCGGCGGCACTCCCGTCCAATCTTGACTCCAAGGAGGTCTGGTGCCTGCTGAATGCGCTGGGGCTGGGCGAGTTGCCTCGTACCAGGCGTTTTTGCACCGCTGCTTTCAATTAGCGGGACTCGGGTCGGCTGCGGCCTGGTCGAGGCGGCCATATTGCAAGGCCTGGGGAGTTTCCTGCTGTCTGGCGCGGAACTGACTCCCGGCGGCTGACCACTCCCCTCCCCCTGAAGATGGGGAAGAAAACGCAACTTCAACGGATCGGTGAGTTCCAGACAGCGGGACATCAGAGAGTCCTTAGGTGGTGGAGGCCCTGCCAGCGTGTCGGCCAATGCCTCCACCCTTCCCCTGGGGTATGGCTCGTCGGAAGAGGAAGATAGTTCCTGGCTTCTGGGGTGTATGCCTGGGACCGACTAGTTGGCCCCGGAGTCTCGAGACCGAGCTCCGGTGGCAGTGATCCCTGCTGCGAGGAAGAGGGCACAGAAAAAACGGAAGAAGACCTTGGCGGTGACCTCTCCCGAGTCCACGGTTCCTGCCCCAGACCCTTCCCTAGGCTATTCCGAAGCAGACTTACCACTCTCAGACGAAGGGGATTTACCACAGCTCACAGGTCACCCTCGTCGCTATGACGTCTTGCAACGGTTGCCCTCCGGGGAGACGGGAGCTCCTTCAGAAGATGCAACTTCCCCTGAAGAGGCTACTAAAGATGCCTCGGATGATGCATGTCCCACCACGATGAGGGACTACCGGAGCTTCATCGCTGAAATTAAGTCGCTCTTGTCCACTGAGATGTCTAACGTGAAGGCTGAGGTGGAGGTGATACGCTCCCAGGTGGTGGCGGTACAGGCCCAAACTACGGACATTGCGAACGAGCAGGTGGTCCTTTCGTCCCAGGTGACAGCCCTACAATCCCAGGTTGATCTGCTGACAAGATCTGTGGAAACCATGGAATCTCGCCATCGTCGGCGTAATGTCCGTGTCCGTGGTATCCCAGAGTCGATCCCTGCTGCGGACCTGCTCGTCTATGTTAATCGTCTGGCTCGGCAGGTGTCCAGGTCCCCACCCGATGGGTCGGAAATGTTTGGGGTGGTGTACCGTATCCGCAAAGCTGCGACGGCCCCCCAAGATGCCCGAGGGATGTTATCGCGGTAGCCACGGATGTGGCGATTTAAGACGCGACTCATGTCGGCCCCTGGGGCTAGAGCACCTGTTCGGTTTGACGGAGCCCTATTGATGATTTATCAAGACCTGCCCTTCATGACCTTGATGGCACGTCGTCAGTTCCGGGACGTGACAACATTTCTACGGCATAAGGGGGTACGCTACCGCTGGGGGTTAGCTGGCTCCCTAGCGGTTACCCACATGAATGTACTGTATACTATATCAGATCCAGCTGAAGCCTGGCCGGTGCTTCTGGGGGCAGGTCTCGCCCCGGACCAGGCGGTTACTTCCCCGGGCTGAAAGCCGCACCATGTGGGCGTCTTCTGATCCCCCACCTGGGACTATTCTCCCTGTCGGGCTGAGGAACTTCCCGCCAAGCTATTTGCTCTCCCCCCCCTTTTTTTTTTTTAATTGGCTAATCCGGGACATCTTGGACGCAGCCGTGGCCTGGTGCCCGGCTTGCTCCTGAGTGCCCGGGCCAGGTGCCGTTACTCCCCCTTGGCCTCCCTGCGGCCTTAGGGACCGTCTGGGTAGTCGCCAAGGCAGGCACATTTTTGGCCTTTGCCATCTTTTTATTCCCTCCCCCCCCCCCCCCCCCCCTATTTCTCCTACAGCTTGATGTCCTCGGCTGTTTTTGTTGTTGTTTTTTTTTTTTTTTTTTTTCTGTTATCTACCTGATGACTTTCTCTGGCTGTTAATAGCCATTAGTTTCCGATAACCTGTTTTTTGGGATGAGACCCCCCTAATAATTTTTATTCTTGATGTGATTTCCCCCTTACAGAGGACTTTTTTCATTTTTCTTATAACAGACTTTCTTTTCAGCCGAGTACCCTTTTTCGATGGATATTGATTTTTCTGCATTATTTACAGCTGATGTTTCATTTCTTCTATTGTGTTTATTAACTGAGTACGATATTTGGCCCTGCAAGGCTAACTTTTTTTTTTTATTATTTTTATTTTTATTTTTTGTTTTCTTTTAATTACCTGCTGACTCTTTTTGGCCGTTAATTGGAGACGATTTTGTTGAATACGTTTCTTGTAGATGACTTTAAAACCCTAATGTATATTTCTTAGACGATTTTACACTTTAATGTGTTTCTTGCAGATGACCTTAAATGTTAGGCTGGGGGCACACTAGACGTTAACTTTTGCGCACTAACGCGCGTTACCGGCGTGCGTCACTGCATATAGTTAACGCCAATAGAGCAGAACACATGCTAACGCGCGCTGCGCATAACGCGCGCTGAGGGACGTGCGTTCATGGAAACACCTAGCTTGTGCGCTAGGATGGACGCGACGTTGGCGCGTCAAATACATCGCGCATGCGCACAACGCACAACGGCCGCGTGCGAACGTCAAATGAACGCACCTGCGCACTAGCAGCGGTGACAGAGGGAGAGAAGTGTGAAAAAAGCTGTGGTTGTTTCTTGCCTGTTTTCTGCTGCTTCTTGCCTGTTGTTGGTTAACATGGATGTGGAGCTACTCATTGCAGCTGTGCAAGAGCACCCCGTGTGGGACACCGCACACGTGGACTATAAAGATAAAAATAAAAAGGCAAAGGCATGGAGTATCGTTTGCAAGGCGGCTTTCCCAGACTTTGAGACCTCGACGAACCCCGAAAAAAGGATTAAAAGTATGTACCTTGTAATATTTTTTTATTTGTTTAACAGAAGTGGGTGAAAAATTTACGTACAGTGAGAACAAAGTTTGACATTTTAAATTCTCCCAAGCTGCCATGGCACTTGTCCGCTGGCAGTACAGAAATAGTTTGCTAAGGCATCTCTGAAACGATTGAGGCTTCTATTAACAGGGCAACGATCTGTGTGTGTCATCATGGTCTTCCAAACCCAAAATACTGAGGGAGTCACTAAAATTGTACCCATCGCGGTCACGTATAAAATTATGTAAAACACAACAACTTTTTACTATATCCACAGCAAAATCGACATTCACATCTAATGGCCTATGTAGAATTCGCCATTTGTTGGATAGAATGCCAAAGGAGCACTCCACGTACCTTCTGGCTCGTGACAGGCGATAATTAAATATTCTTTTTTTGTCACTTAGTTGTCTCCCTCCGTATGGTCGCAATAAATTGGTTGATAAAGCAAAAGCTTCATCCCCCACGAAAGCAAAAGGGACAGCAATGTCTGTACCAGGCAACATCTTTGGCTTGGGAATATTTAAGCTATTGCTCCGTATTTGTTGCCAGAGTGTCGAATTCTGAAATATTGTTGAATCAGAGTCTTTCCCATAGGATCCAATTTCAACATATGTGAATCTATAGTTGGCATCAGCAACTGCCAGGAGTCCGATTGAAAAAAAATGTTTATAGTTCATGTATTGAGAACCACTCAATTCTGGCTTCACAACACGGATATGTTTCCCGTCCACTGCCCCAAGACAGTTAGGGAAATTGGCTCTATCTTGGAACCCCTCCACTATATCGGCCAATGTACTTTCATTTGGTGTAGGGATGCATTTCTCCTTCAGGGTGTCCCAAATCGTTTGGCACACTTTTTGCACCACCTTGCCCGCTGTTGTTCGTCCAATCCTAAAATTGAAGTGAAGATCTTGCAGACTGCAGCCACTGGCAAGATACCTGTAAGAAAAAAATAGATGTTTTTGGTTATGAGTACTTCCAATTAACATTCATTATGTCATTATTTTTTGCTTTCTAGTACAAGAAGTCATGTCAAAATGGCGAACTGTGCGGGACAACTATGTCCGCAACCAGAAAAAAATTGAAGAATGTGGACGGTCCGGCTCAGGGGCCAAGAGAATGCGTTACTATATATTTGCTGAGCAGCGCTCTTTTTTAAAGAAAAATCTAGTGCCAAGACAAACTGTGAGCAGCATAAATGCGACACCATCCTGCTCACAGGACCCAGGGGCCACCCCACCAACACTGAACCTGTCAACAAATACAGAGGCAACGGAAGGAGACTTGGAGGATCTGTTGGAAGGAGCAGAGGATCTGGGCCATGGTGCGGAGGCTCTCTTTGAAGGAGCGGCAGCTGTGGTGGAAGGAGCGGCAGCTGTGGTGGAAGGAGCGGCAGCTGTGGTGGAAGGAGCGGAGGCTGTGGTGGAAGGAGTGGAGGCTGTGGTGGAAGGAGCGGAGGCTGCTGCACCTCCGACCGCATCTTCCAGGCGCCAAAGGGGAACTAGTTTGGAGCAGGCGATCCTAAGATTTATGGAGGTACAAATGCGTCCAGAACAAGCAAATAGGGAAGACGACGATCATGTTGCTTTCTTCAACTCCATACTGCCTCTGGTGCGTCAGATGACGCGGAATCAAAACATTCTTTTTAGGATGCAAACCATGCAGAATATATATAGTATTTTGAACCCCCAACTCCCACCCTTGTTCTATGCTGCAGGACATCAGCAGCCGCCGCCCGTCCTTTATGCTCCCGGAGATCAGCAGCTGCCGCCCATCCCGTATGCTGCAGGACATCACCAGCCGCCACCCGTGCCATATGACGAGGATGTGCTGGAGTATAGAAATTTATAAATTTACATTTTATTGTTAATTTTTCGGGGAAAAAAAAGTTTGGAAATCTTCTTTATAGTTGTATAAAAAAACAGTTATTTTGCCTTTTTAAAAAAAAAGTAAAAAAAGTTTAAACATCACATTTTGTTGTTGGATTCATAAGTTATTTGAGACTGAATCAAACATTTCCCACTCCTTGTTGGTGATAAAACATTTCCCACTCCTTGTTGGTGATAAAACATTTCCCACTCCTTGTTGGTGATAAAACATTTCCCACTCCTTGTTGGTGATAAAACATTTTCCTTACCGTAAGGTGATGACCAGCATCTCTTCTTTTTTTTTTTTTTTTTTTATTCAAAGCAAGATATCATACATACATATTATGGCAATAAAGTCACGTTTTGTCACAGTAAAATGTAGTACAGATAATGTGCAACAAAGAACTGAGATCATCAAAGCAATGAAACTGATATAGAAAATATATCATCGAAGGAGTGCAGTCATCAGAGTGAAGTAGTAGTCATGCGAAAAATAGCATCAAAATGAAGCATTAGTCAAAGCAAGGAAACATGCTCATTGAGCGCGTCGCCTCAGCAGTGTAAGTGCTGGGCGTGCCATATATATTTTCTTTCCAAGATAGTTCAAAATAACAGCAATACATGTACTGATTATTACATCTAGTTTGGCAACACCATTACTGCGACCAGTCCCGATTTCTTCGGGTCTGGCAGCAGCAATCTAGGTGTCAGCCCCTCGAGCAGCTCGGTGAATCAACAACTGTCCCCTGGATGCGAGTTGTGGCATTTTTCTCCCTCTCCCCCCCTCCCCCTCCCCCCCCTTTTTTGACAGCCTGTAAATAGATGTGATTCATGGCTCTCTGGTCCTACGGTACGTCGACCCTACAAAAAGTCTTCATGTGTCGCTGTAGCTAGGGAGCAGTTGAACTGTGTGCTGTGTGTGTGGGTGGCTATCTCCTCTGTCCAGTGACAGGGGCCGCAGAATCATACAAGGGGGTGTATGGGGGTGCCCTTGTAACAATGAGTGGGGGGGAATCTCATTCCCGAGGAGTACTTAGGTGGTATAGTAGGTGAGGCGAGGAAGAAGAAGGAAGGGGACAATTTGGGAGATACTATTGTAAGGTGGGTAGGCGAGGGTGTATGCAGAGAGGAAGAGAAGAGAGGTGTGAAGTGGGGGACAGGAGAAGGCAAATATGAGGGAAAGAGAAAGAGAAGAGAGGGAAGAGAAGAGGAGAGAGAGAACACAAAAAAAAAAAAAAAGGGGAGGGGGGGAAGTGTTTAGGTAATATAAGAGGTTAACACTACTTGCCATCTTATCTCCCATAGAAGCAAGGAACCCTCACCCTCATGCCGAGTCGGGTGGGCGCAGGCCGGTACAGCAGACCCCTCGGCTCCCCATCTAGCTAGATATGTCGGGCCCGCGAGGTATCAGTCCCTGACATATTGTCGCGTTACGCCACTAAGGCTCGGTTCGTCCGCGACATTGCGGTGTAGTCAGGTATGTGCACCAATGTTGCCATTTACGCAAGTGCTTTTCCATGGTATCTGTCATTCTAGTCCTCTTGTGTTCTCACCTCCTCCATTCTGGCTAACCATTCCCGATAAGCAGGGGTATGTGCCGACTTCCAGAAGCGGGCCACCAGGAGTCTCGCCGTCAGCAATATCGGCAGCACGACCGATTTCTTCATTGCTTTTACCGAACATTGTGTATGTGTCAGGAGGAACACCGCAGGTGTGAATGGTAGATCAAGGTCAGCAACATCCCTCACCGTATCTCTAATCTGGCACCAAAAAGGTGCGAGGGCCGTACACTCCCACCACATGTGTAGGTAGTTGCCCGAGGGGGCATCACACCTCCAACAATTCGTCGTGAGCCTCAGGCCCATTCGGAAGAGAAGCGTGGGCGTGCTGTACCAAAGTGTTATGAGTTTGTATGAAGTGGATTGCAGTCGTGCCTGTATGGACCCACGATGGATAAGTTCATATGAGTCCCTCCACTGCTCCTCCTCAATGGTGATATCAAGCATCCGCTCCCATGTTTCCTCAAATTTCGGAGTTTCCGGTGATGGATGCGTCTGCAGCATGCGGTAAACCACTGAGATGCCATGGGATAATGGCCGTCTCGCCTGACAAAGCATCTCAAAGGTGGTGAGGGGCCGAGTCAAACGATGACGTGCCGGTAATGAGAGTAGATAGTGCGTGAGCTGTGAGTAATTGAACCTCTCCAGTATCGTCGGGGCCACCGTTGGGGTAGTTCTATCCCATGGAGGGCTCAGATTCTGTCCCACAATGAAGTGGGTAGCTCTGGGGACCCTCGTAGGCCCCAGTCTTCCACGTAAATCAGGATGTAACCCCACCTGGAAGTCCGGGTTATGCAGCAGTGGTAGCATAGGCGAGGGGTAAGTGGAAAAGGCGCATCGTCGGGTCACCGATGCCCATACCCTCAGGGTAGCTCCCATGAACGCATGGCGTGACGCATCCGTGGACCGCTTGGCCGGTGCTATCCAAGGCAGGACTGCAAGGTCGTGGTGTGAGGCTGCTTCCTCCAGGTCCTGCCATAGCGCCTGTCGTCCCCCTGTAGACCACTCCACCACCCGAACCAGGTGGGCAGCTTGGTAGTAGGAGGCCCAATCCGGTAGTGCGAGGCCCCCCGCCGATTTCGGTCGCGACATGGTGCGGTTATTAATCCGCGCCCTCGAGGAGCCCCAGACAAAACGGGAGCTAGAAGAGCGGACCTGTTGAAGGAAGGTAGTCGGTATGTGTACGGGCAGCGTCTGAAAGAGGTAAAGTAACCTCGGTAGGACATTCATCTTAAGTATACTGATTTTTCCGAACCAAGACACCTTCAGCGGTTTCCAACGCACCAAATCACGGCTTATGTCAGCCCAGAGAGGTAGGAAGTTCTCTTTAAAAAGGTCTTGTGGACTTTTCGTCAGCCACAGTCCTAAATATTTCATTCTCGCGGCACACCACGTAAAGGGGTGAATGCGACGTATTGCTCGCTCCGTCGCCGCGTCTGCCGTTAGGTTCAAGATTTCAGATTTGTCCATATTCAGCTTGAGATTTGCTAATCGGCCGTAGATCTCAAACTCCAACACGATCTCCGGGAGAGTCCGTAATGGGTCCAACACATAAAATAACAGGTCGTCTGCATAGGCCGAGACTTTATGCGAATGTCGTCTGCCCTCCCATCCCGGAATGGCTGCATTTCTCCTTATTGACTCTAGGAATGGTTCCAACGTCAGGGCAAAGAGGAGGGGGGACAAGGGGCACCCCTGTCTGGTCCCATTCCGGATCTGAAACGTCTCAGAGAATACACCATTAACCCGGACTCTGGCGTTGGGTTCACTATACAGGGCCGTTATCCACCGGATGAACTCCGCCGGTATATTCATGGCTCGCAGGGTTGAGTACATGAAGGGCCAGGATACCCGATCGAACGCCTTTTCGGCGTCCGTTGATAAAAGCAGTAGTGGTATGTCTGATCGTTGGGCCATCTGAATCACATTCAGTGTCCGGATGGTGCCATCCCTCGCTTCCCTCGTCGGTATGAATCCCACCTGGTCCTTCCCCACAAGAGTGGGGAGAGCCAATTTAAGGCGACCCGCAAGGGTGGCGGCGAAGATTTTCAAATCGTTATTGAGAAGTGAGATGGGTCTGAAACTGGAGCACAATTGAGGATCTTTCCCCTCCTTAGGCAGCACCGCTATTGTGGCGGACATCGTATGTGGGTGGAGCTTGTCATGTGAGAGTAGGGCGTTAAAGGTTTTCACCATTTGTGGTATCAAGGTTTTCCCAAGTTTTTTATAATACAGGGCCGGGAATCCATCCGGTCCTGGGGCTTTACCATTCTTCTGGGTTTTAATTGTTTGCTCCAATTCCTCGGCCGTGATGGGAAGACCAAGCGGCGTACTCTGCTCTGTCGTGAGGCGGTGTGGAACCCTACTCGTGAGGTAGTTCTCAATAAGGTGCTCCGGTGGCGGGCCAGCTTCATCTACCGAATGGTATAGTTTAGAGTAGTAGTCTCTGAACGACTGAGCTATATGCAGTGGGTCTAGGGTCAGCAAGCCCGTGTTTGTGCGTACCGACGGTACATACACCTGGTTCCGTCTTTGTTGCAGAAGGCGCGATAGCAGTCGTCCCGGCTTGTCCTCGTTCATCGCAAAGAAACAGCGCGTCTGGAGCATTGCTCTTTGGATCCTGGGGTTAAGCGCGTTCGCCAGTTGTGTGCGGTGTTGCAGCAATTTAGTGTACGTGTCCACGGCCCCGGTTGTCTGATGTTCTAGTTCGAGGGTCCTTATGTTGCTGTGCAGTGTGTCTAGTTCCTCTTTAAAGGCCCTCTTTTTCTCCGTGGCGACGGATATCAGTTTGCCCCGTATCACCGCTTTTGTGCGCCTCCCATACCGTGGGTGCAGGAACGTCTGTCCCTCCGTTATCCTCGAAGTAGTTTCGGATCGACTGTTCGACCTCTGCTATCACCACGGCATCCGAGAGCAGCGACGTGTTTAGCTGCCAGCAGCGCTCACGAGGTCTTTGTAGCGGAGACCTCATCGTGAGCACAACGGGGGCATGGTCCGACCACGTAGTTGCCTGAATCTCCGACGTTCGGGCCAGAGGTAGATCATATTGGGGTACAAAAAAATAGTCCAGTCTGGTGTAAGAGTTGTGTACCGTCGAGTAGTATGTGTAATCCCGTTCCAACGGGTGATGTGCTCTCCATACATCTACCAGGCGCAAGTTCCTCAGGGAGTGATGTATCCGGTGTAGAATTCTTCTGGGCGTTCTGTGAGACGCATTAGACGAGTCCTCAATCGGATTCAAAGGAATGTTAAGATCCCCTCCCAGTATCAGCACACCCTCCGAGAACTCCTCCAAAGAGCGCAGTGCTTTAGCCAAGTATTGGTGCTGGTTCGTGTTAGGTAGGTAGAGATTTGCAAATGTATAGACCGCTCCAGCAATTTCGCCCTTCACAAACAGGCACCTGCCATCCCCCTGGGAGTGTGTTTCTCGGTGTATGAAGGGGAGAGAGCCTGCGAACAATATCGCCGTTCCCTTTGATTTGGAATCGGGGTTGTGATCGTAAAATCCCGTCGGGTATCTGCGGTCTCGGAGTGATGGAGGAGATGAAGAGCAGAAATGAGTCTCCTGTAAGAATGCCACCGAGGTCCTCAGCGCTGCTAAGTCTCGGAGTAACCGCCTCCTTTTCTCCGGTTTATTGAGGCCGCGGACATTGTAACTTACGACTCTGAGATCTACCGGTGTCAGCCCCCCCGCCCGGCCACCCGATCTCGGCATGACGTCCCGGTCGTATAGGGGTGTATATATATGTAAACGGAGAAAGAGAGAAAAAGAGAGAGAGGAGAGAGAAGAGGAGGGGGGGGAGGCGGGGGTCAGGAGAAAAAAGCGGTGGGAAAGGGAGCACTCTCGCCTCGGTTTTTATGAGGAAGGGGGGGGGGAATATGGGGGGGGAATTGTCCCGCGGTAAGAGAGGCGTAAATAGGGGGGGGGGAAATCAGCTTGAATAGACGTGTCAGGGAGGTCAGTAGTATGTAGGTGTCTCTCTTGAGGTAGGAGAGACAGTCAGGTTCCCACTACCGGAAGCGGGTCTAAATTGGGGTTGGAGGCACAGGTCGCGTGAGGTGAGAATCCCAACCCTCTGTCGTGGGCCGGGGATCTCTTGGCTCACAGCGACTGACAAATGTGCCCTACCCTGGGGGGTCGTGGGGGGTACCACGTGATTCACCAAGATGCCTCAGGGGGCACAAGGAGTTCAGGAAACAAAAATTTGTTTCAGATAAACAGAAAAAAGAAAAATGTAAGGAGCTGGCTATAGTCCAGTCCCCTCCGACTTAAAAAACAACAGATAACAATGTGTAACCACCGTATTAGGCAATCATAAGCACAGTAAATACAGCATAAACAACTTAATACAACGCGATACAGCCGCCGCGCAGCATGGCAATCCCACCCACTCGGATCCACCCAGCATCATATATGAAACTAATCCCTCTTTCTATCGCCGGGCGTACTCCGGATCATCCAGTATGACCATGCCCCCTTCCCCTAGCTCGACGCCGCGCTCTGCCAACCCGGCGGCCCGTCGCGCGCTCGATGACAATCTCCGTTAACCTCCCATGCATCTAAGGGAAATCGTTCGCTGCCCAACCCGCATAGTCTCCCACAATGTTCAGGCGCCAACATCACTAGTTGCGGCTGGGTCTCACACGGGTGACCTATCCAGTTTCGACCGAGGCCAGCATCCCCCTTATCACCTGTAGACTCTTCCGGCGTATCCCGTCTCCCCACATGTCCAGAGTCTCCAGGCCCGAGACGTAGCAAAAGCCACTCGCGCAGCGCGTGCGCAGTTCGACTTGCATTTAGTGGGTTCAAAGCGCAATTCTAGAGTTCGTAGTGGCGTTCATCTGTGTCATATGTGAGTCTCAATCCCCTTTGTAGAGATGGGTATGTTCAGCTGAGCGGATAGTTCCCCTCGATCCATGATGGGGAAGTGGTGGTCTGGGTCAGCGTGAGCTTCAGGGATAAACACGAGGCACAGGCATCATTAGTCGTGTCTCACAATCCCCGCCACAATCCCAGCCACCCGGTCCCGCCTCCCCAGCTAGCCCAGTGGCTGGGTCCCGTAACTGGCCACGCAGGCCCGCGTGAAAGCCAGGAAACAGTGGTCCCCTTTTGGGAGACCCAGTCTATGGGGCCGAAGTGTCTGAGACAGGACTATTCCGCGTGAGCTCCGACAGTGGCGGGCAAGGCGAGGTGCCACTACTGCAGCGGCGGTGGCGCTTCTATTGGTCCGGGTTGGCGGCCCCTCTCGCTCCTCCGGTTCGGCGGCGCTGTGGTTGGCGTTGCTGTCTGGGCGCTCGACCTCCCGGCTCCTCTCGCTCCCAGTCCGGGATTTCTAATGGTGCCATGTGTAGGGCCTCCAGGAAGTCAGGCACATCCTTAGGGCAATAGATAGCGTGCTGCACTCCATCAAGGCGTACCATCAGGGAGAAAGGAAAGCCCCAGCGGTAGGGAACATTGCGGTGTCGTAGGGTTTGCGTAATTGGGCGAAGATGGCGGCGCGCCGCGAGGGTGAAGGCCGACAGGTCGTTAAATAGTTCAAGTTGCTGTCCCTCAAAATCCCATGTTCTAGTATTGCGGACACGCTGCATAATCACCTCCTTCAGCCTAAAATTTGAGAAGCAGCAGATCACATCTCGCGGGGGTTCTCCCTGTTGGGGTCGTGGGCGCAGGGCTCTGTGTGCGCGGGGCAGATCACGTGCAGGCCGTATTTCGCGCCCCGAGATCGCAGTGAAGAGCCGGCCGAGTACCTCATCTAAGTTCTCCGGCTGATCTGTTTGGTCTGGTTCCCACAGTCCGCGTATCCGGATATTGGCTCTCCGGCCCCGGTTGTCCAGGTCATCCACCAGGCGTCGGAGGCCGGAGAAGCCATGCGCCGCATCATTCGTCGAGGGCGCTTGTACTGGGGCTGTGTTTTCTAGGTGAGTCACTCGGGATGACAAGGCCGCAACCTCCCCTCTCACCTCCTCCACGTCGTGTTGGAAGGAGCCACGGAGGTCCGTGAGCATCTCAGCCAGGTCAGACTTGGTGGGCATGCCGGCCAGGAGGGATTCCAACCTGCGCTCAAGCCTCGTGATGGCCGCCGTCGGGTCCTGGGAGGAGGCAGGTGCTGCAGCGTCCGCCATTTTAGGTGGTGAGGTGCTCGGCATAGACCGCGGCGTTGATACCAGAAATTCGTCCAACGGGCGGACCGCCGCACGGGTATGTTTGGCCGGTGTCTTCTGGCTGTTGGTGGAGCCTTTTGTGCGTACCATAGTAGGGTGGAAACAGCGGATAATAAGCTTGAAGTCGGAGGGTAACTCGGAGAGCCCTCAGTGTGCGGCCATCTTGGTTCACGGTCCCAGCATCTCTTCTGGTGATATGGCGTCCCGCATTTTTGTGTCCATCTTGGTCAGAGGCTTCTTTACACTGGCCAGCAGTTCATCGAAGGAGACTATGGACATCCGGAGGTAATTAAAAAATTTCACCGGATCTCCCTCTCTTAGCGGCTTGTACAGCGTATGGAAATGTCCATGAGTGTCTCTCAAGGAGTTTATGGGATGAACCCACCACTTCCTTTTCTTCTTTAGTTTCTGCGAATACGCATATGCCAACAGAGTAAACAGAACTGCATCTCTCCCGTCCATCTTGCAACAAACACCTCACCACAACACGCTTTTTTTTTTCAATACATAATTGTCTTCAGCTTTATTAAAATTTATTTTATGCCAGCCCAGCTTTTTTTTCCCCCAGCTCACAAAATTCACGTTTTTAAGACGTGCGTCAAAATTAACGCATCGTCTGACGTCTACCATCTCTTCCGTCATTTTTAACGCACGGGTCCGTCGTTTTTAACGCGCGTTAGTGCGCAAAAGTTAACGTCTAGTGTGCCCCCGGCCTTAGTGTGTTTTTCACAGATGACCTTAAACTCCCATGTTTTTTACAGATGACCTTGAATTTCTTTTCCGCAGATGATCTCCTCTTTCTTTTTTATTTTTCATTCGTAGTTTAACAGATGACTTTCTGTGGCCCTGCGAGGTCATTTTCATTTATGTTGGCTTTACATGTCGATGCAAACTTTCAAAAATAAAGAATTTAAAAAAAAAAAAAAGTCTCTTATTTATAGATTTATTTATTTTTTTAGGATATTTTAAGCATTTTTCGGGATTTTTTTGTTTTAAAACATTTCCAATTTTTTTTTTTTTTAAATTTGATTATTTTTTCTGTAACTGCCCTTTTTATTATTCTTCATTGGACCTCATATGTAAATTTCAGACATTTTTGCTCAGTAGTTTCTTTGCAAACAGCGCTTCACTCTTCAAACTCTTTTTAAAAAAAATTTCACTCCATTCGTCTGCGGTGTCGGGTTTTTCCGGCGGCTGCTCTGCGCTGTGATCGGCTCCTGCTCGAGTTTTTCCGGCATTTTCGGCAGGGTTAATCCAGATGATTTTGCAGGTTTTCGGTGTGCCTTCGTCGGGTTTTGCGGTGAGTTTTCTGCGGGTTTGCAGCGACTTATCCCTGTATTACGGCGGCCCTGTGGTGCTTGCTGAATACACCGCAGGGTCGCCCAAATGCATTTGCCAAATTGAACCGAATTGAAGAGAACGAAAAGTCACCGAACGTGCGGTGACTTTTCAATTCTTTGAATAACCCTGTTTATCTTTTGAATTTTTTTTTATTTTTTTATTAAAATATAATAAAGTCCCTGCTTCCATGAGGGTTTTATTGGATTTTACCTGCCAGAAAAATCCATAGGCGCTGATCAAGAGTTTTTTGGAAGCTCCATCTAGTGAGTACCCAATTGTCTTTAAGATTTTTCTTTTATTTGTAATTGGACCTGCAGAAGGAGTTTCTCTCATCCTTTTGTCTTCTATATAAATTGTCACGGCGAGTCATTACTGCGGCACGGTGTGGGTGACCTGAGAGAAGCCATACAAACCTACCCAGATGCGCTGATCCACTCAGTGCCAGGGATATAGATTTGTGAGTGGAACATCTGTATGTCCTGTGATATGCTTTGAAGATCAAAATATACTGCACCATTATATGCTTTTCTGTTTTTTTATATCCACATGTGGATAGTTAATTTATGAGAACCACCCGAATCCTAAAAGCAATTGTATTTGCGCTGACCAGATACGTGTAAGCTAGAAACTTACAAATTACACCGCTGGAAAGGGGAGAGTCTCCCGTTTTCAGCAGTGTACAGCATTAACTGTTTTGCTGCCGAATCACAATTCAAACCTGGACATCTTGTATGTCAGCCAAGCCTCTGGGTCACCCCACCCACTGACCTCCTCACCATATGTGTGAGGATGTTAGTGGGCCAGTTAACACCCTAGCTGCCAAGTGGAGATAGGGGGATCCTTTAGATCCCCTTAACTCCCGATCCGTGGCAGCTATAATTAAATTAAATTAAATTTAATAAATATTTTTAAAAATTGTCTTGGGGGGTTTAGTTAAATAGGACCTAGGCTGTAACCAAAAATAATGAGCTCAGCGCATATAGGTGAACTTGCTCAGCAGTGAAGGGGTTAAAAAACATGTACAAATTGGGTATTTCTATTCTCGGGACAAAGTTTTGAAGCTATTTAGTCTGGGTCTTTTTTGGTGGTTGTAGATTTTGGGAATCAAATTACGAAAAATAGTTTTTACCTTTTTTTTATTTTTTATATAGTAAATTATACAATATGATGGAAATAATGGTATAATTTTTGCATTTAATGGCGGGAAAAACTGTGTATAATATGTGTGGGTTGCATAAACGAGTAAGAGGAAAATATGACCTAAACAGCAGCGGGCACTATAGGACGGATTTGCATAAAACCACCCGGTCACTAAGGGGTTAAATAAGAAACCTTTCCCATTGTTACTTCTATAGTTCTGCATAATCTATGCTTTAGTAACAAATCACAAAAGTATACAGTTGGGTCCATATGTATTTGGACACAGGTACAATTTTCATACGTTTTGGCTCTGTATGCCACCAGAATAAAATTAAAACAAAACGGTTAACAATCAGCTTTAATTCAAGGGGTTGAACATAAATATCAAGTACAAATTTTAGGAACTGCAGCCATTTTTATACAAAGGCCCCCCATTTTCAGGGGCTCAAATGTAATTGGACAAATTAATATAATCCTAAATAAAATGTTCATTTTTAATATTTTGTTGAGAATCTTTTACTGGCAATGACTGCCTGAAGTCTGGAACCCATGGACCTTACCAAGTGCGTTCTTCTTTCCTCAGAATGTACCAAACTGTTGCTTTGGCCTCTCCTAATGTTGCTGCTATCTCTCCAATGGATTTGTTTTGTTTTTGAAGCCTTACAATGGCCTGTTTCACTTGCATGGACAGCTCCTTTGAACACCTGATGTAGGTTCACAGCAATGGATTCCAAATGCAAATACCACACTTAGGCCGGGTGCACACGAGCGTGGGGAGGGCCCGCGGAGTTAAAGCCCACGCGATGCAGGACATAATCGTAATAGTCCTGTGTTACGAACGGGTTAAGAATAAGGCTTGAGTCAGACGAACGCAGTCTGAGCACACTCTGCGTGCATGCACAACAGACAGATGTACTGACAGAAGATACCGTAAACACCACACGGTCCATTTTTGTTGACGGATGTAGAAAAAAAGAACTATGGGAAACAAAATTAATATGAAAAAATTATAATAATTTGAAAAGGATATGAAAAGGCATTTTGTGCTTCAAGGTGCTGGACGTCCCAAATGCGCTGCATCTGACTTCTCCTCATCACGCACACAGAACGCTACGCGGTCGTGGCGCACTCTGCGCGTCCGTGGTAGCGGTTTTACATTCTTGCGTCATTTTGCCACGTGCGTTGTGCGTGCGCAGTTCGGTGCGCACATACTTTGTGTGTGCGTCTCTATTGCTCATGATTCTATGCTACGACGGATGTTAAACTGTGCGGCAACACGGACGTGATAACTGCGTTCGTCTGACACGGGCCTAACCAAAGATGCCTGTTCACACGGATTTGTGATAGCAACCAGTGTAGCCATATAGAGTAGTACATATGAGATTTGGATTGTTATTCTGGCAAGGTTGGAGGTCATGCTATAATGTTGGTGCTTTAATACCTACACCAGCTTGGATGCATGTCCCTAACCTTGACCATGAACATAAATATTTTACATGTAGTAATATCTGACTTGACCTTCGCATTATGTCTGTATTTATTTTATGTGAGTTTCCACATTCTTCTGTCTTCAGATTATTAATTTAAAACAGATTTGGAAAATTGTTTGATTTAGAGAAGAATACAAAAATCCTGAATATGTGATTTATTCTCATATGCTCACATATATTCAATAATCTTTCTTAATATTTATTCAGGTCATTTTAAAACTTTTCAGTCGGCTACATTAAGCTAACCGTTATTTGTGAAGAATGTATTTAAATTGACTGTGCAATTGACACGAATCTGTCATCAATTTTCAGAGAATAAAATATTCAAAATAAAATGAAAGTTAAGTATTCTAGGAAGAGGCGAGGGGAAAGGCGTGTGGAGGGAAGGACTTCCAAAGCTTTGACCAATGAACCTTAAAGCTTTATTTAGGTGCTAGACAAGCGGTTGCTACATTTCTAGATTTGTGTAGGATAGTCAAAAAAATTTGAAGGGGAAAATCGAAGACCATTGCCTAAAAACGCTAAACTACAAAATTTTAGTTATAACGGAGTTGAGAATTGCAGAAAAACATTTATGTCCGTAAATCCAAAATGCCTGGTGTCGCCGGTGAGGCCGGCCCAATGACCAGAAAAGTGGAGGAGACTCTTAGCAAGTATCGGCACCAATTTGAGTTCGCACTGCAAAGACTGAGAAACCCCCATGACAGATGTACATTCTGGCCATCAATGGTCAACAAGGACAGATACCAATCCGCATCGCGGGGGGGGGGGGCGCAAGTGACCTATATACACTGCATATTTCACTTTTTGACAAGTCACCAAAGTCAGGAAACTAAGGACCCTATTCCAAGGTCCGTGTAAACTTAACCAGTGCTGTTTGTAAACTTTTTTTTTTTTTTTTAATATATTGTTCTTTATTAAATTGGAAAGTCATACATAGTCAATATCAACAGTGTATAATATTGCAGTAAATAAATGAAGAGCTTAAAACATTGCATAAAACTTGGCATTTGCTATGAATACAAAGTCGGTGGGCTTGAACAGGGGACACATGCCCATGGTCGGGTGGTATAAACTTCATAGTGGTAGGTGTAGCTTCGGGAGGGGATGAGTGGAGGGAGGAAACTCAGCTGGAAGTATACGGGAAATGGGGCAAGCTCAATGAGGTCGGGGGACATTCCTGCCCACCCGGGGCAGGCAGGTGTTCAGCCAATAATGCCAGGAGCGATAATGTTCAGCAACTTTACCTAGAGACAGGGCGACCCTCTCTTCCGCCGATCGAATATTTTCCACTTCACGCAACCATACAGCACGAGGTGGGGCAATGGGTTTACGCCAGAACATCGGTATAACCAGGCGTGCAGCGTGTAGAAGTCTGACGGTGATCGATTTCCGAAATACCTCGGGTGGGTCCTCAGTGTGGTTAAGTAGGCAATATTCCGGGGCAAATGGGGGTGGCGGTTCCGTGACTTTGCAAAGACAATCGTGAACGGAGTGCCGCTGTTGTAAACTTAATACCAAGCTTATAATAGGCCCCAAATGTCTAAAGAAATAAAAGTGAATTTAACATAAAGCTAACATAAGTAATAATGGTTTCCCAGGAGATTGTGCACTCTCTCTCTTCTAAGGGTGAGTGGCAGGCTGTATTGCGTAGTGCAATCTCGGGGGGGGGGGTTGGCCAGTGGTGTATTTAGGTTTTGTGCTGCCCTAGGCCTGACTAAACTCGTGCACCCCCTAATTTGAGGCACCCCTTCCTGTCAAGGGCACACCTCTTCCTGGTTAATCCCCACCCTTCCTCTTTAAGCTCCACCTTTTCCTCTTAGAACTCCGCCTTTTCCTCTCTTTATATTAAAATTGGATACCAAGCGCCTACTTGTATATTTTGTATACCATTTCAAATGTATCTATTGAGATAAATAAAATTATGAAATGTTTAAATTCAAGCATTTTTACAAAGAACAGCCACGCATGTCAAGTATACTGGATCACAGCCGCTCTAATTGGTTGAACAATAAAATCCACAGAAACGTGCACTGCATATGAGCGTATCACAGAGCTGCACAGCAATAAAACCCACAGAAATCTGCACTGTGTATGAGCATATCACAGAACTGCACAGCAATAAAACTCACAGTAATGTGCAGTGTGTATGAGTGTATCCCAGAGCTCCAGGGCAATAAAACTCACAGTACTATGCAGTGTGTATCACAGAATCCACAGCAATAAAACTCCCAGCAATGCAATGTGCGGGTCAGCGTATCAGAATCCACAGCAATAAAACTCCCAGCAATGCAATGTGTGGTGTGTATGAGTGCATCAGAATCCACTGCAATAAAACTCCCATGAAACCGAGTGTATATGAGCACACAGCAATTATTTATTCTACATTTACCGGCCTCCGTCCGCGGTAGGGCTGTGTGCAGAGTCAGCAGGGACTATGTGCAGACTCTGCAGGAGGTCCCTCCAGGCCACGTTAGGATCGCGGCTGTGCCGGTGCGTGGAGCCATCTTGTCAGCTGTGGGGTGCCACTGCCAGAAGGTGCACCGTGGCTTTGATTCCCTTCCCGGTGGGTGTTCAGTCCAGAATAGAGTGACAGTCCATGTTAAGGAAAGGGCGGGCAGCTGCGTGCGTGCGTGTCACATGGTTCAGCCAGTCAGGTGGTACTGAGACTCAGTACCACCTGACTGGCCGGACCGAGTGTGACCTGCACGCACGCAGCCTCACCAGGAGCCATGCAGCTCAATGCCAAATTTCTATCACTGCAGTGCTGGTTAAGGAAAGGTCCACTTTAAACAGCAGTAAGCAGACAGGGCTTCATATTCTGCTGATACACCCCCCCCCCCTTTACCTGCCGTTTACTGTCATCTTCTCTCTTTGGACACAAATCACATCCCCCTCCCCTCTCCTAGAGCTGCTGCGGGGCAGGGGAGGAGCTATGGAGGGAGGAGAGGGGGATTTTTATTCTATTCGATTTTATTCCGTATGCAAACGCCATGCTCCGCTGCTCGTTGTTTGAGAACACAGCTCAAAGCTGACACACAGTGACAGTGGCACCTCCTAGTACCCCCCCTAATGACACCCCAATAATCACTGGTACCTGGGGCGGCCTGACCTCCGCCACTCCTCTGTACACCACTGCTCTGGTGATATGCTCACACACAAGTTTGGCGAACTACCAGCAAGTACGGTGCTGTTTGAAGGCAGTGCAAATCCCCCAAGTAATGGTTAATCTATTCAGAGAACACCAAACAGCAGAGAAATGTCAGTGAAATGCCCTGATGTTCGGTGGTTTCAATCAGCAGGTTTATTCAGGCGAACCCCATAGGTTTCAATGTTAAAAATATTCCCGTTTTTATGCAATATCTAATAAACCATTTATTATTTTAATCTGCAGTAAAAGTCTTTATTTATTGATTTATTTATTTTTTTTATTATTTTTATTTTTTTTTAGTACCTTTTTTAGTAATTTTTCAGATTTATTTTGGCAACATTCCCCCCCTTAATTTTAATAGCGGTTCTTCTTTTTCTGTAACAGAACTTTTTATTATCAATCATAGGATCTTCTATATAAATTCCAGACATTTTCGTTCAGTAGTTCTTTTGAAAAAACAGGCCGTGGGTTTGCGGTGGCAGCATACAGCGGCCGACTCCATGCACTTTGGGGACCCTGCGGTGAATGGTGAATTCACTGCAGGATGGGGAAATTTTATTCCCCGAAGTGCAGGGACCTACAGAACACCAAAATGTTGGCGTCATTTCGGTGCTCTGTGAGTAACCCAATTAGTGGTGAGGTTTTTTGTTGCCCCCTGGAAAGTGAAAGCCTAGGCCTTGCCTACCCAGACATACTTGAAAATTAGTGACATCTCAATGTTTCCTTCCTGGTAAAATAGTTTGCAAAAGTAAAAAAATTTTTTTATTTTTTTTAGGGGTGGGGCCACCCGGCGGCCCTCCGCCCCCTGGAAAGTGCCGCCCTAGGCCTAGGCCTTGTTGGCCTAGGCCAAAATACACCAGTGGGTTTGGCTGTGGGTTTTTTCTTTTAAATATATATTCCCAGGCAGCTACACCCATTAAGCAGTTCACTTGTATGTTTCTCCTTTATTACAAACTGGTCTATTCACTAAAAGATGAAACGCAGGAGAAGAGAACAATCAAGACCAAATAGCCGATTTGGAGAGGGAGATAAATGGGAGAATTTTTCTGGTTTGGCTATTTTGGCCTGGATTTTTCACTTCTCCAGTCATCCTCCCGAGTTTCACGCTTTAGTGAATAGACCTGAATGTTATTGTACAAACACCTCAAGATAGAGGTGCGAAGACAAATTTCCAAAACACCAAGAGGTTTAGGTTTTTCCATTCTCAAAATTGCCACCTCCAACCACAAAGATTACAGTAAATGTCCTAGAGGAGTATGGTTATGGTACAAATATATCAGTATTTAAAAGAAGCTGGACCCCAGGTTGCAGTAGATGGCCCACACTCATGCAAAACTTCACTATGTAGAGCAGTGTTTCCCAAACCTGTCCTCAGGACTCTCAACCAGGCCAGATTTTGCAGATCACCTTGGGGTAATTGTAAAGGGTCATCCAGACGTGGACCCCTTGCTTGATGTGACTAGAGGGGTGTCAGCTATACCCTCCTGACGAGGCCCAAGAAGGCCGAAACGATCGTCGGGGGTTGCTGCACCTCTCGTGCAGGGATGACGTCCTTGGCAATCAGCACTGGCCACCCTTTCTGGGTGAGAGCAGGCTGATTTGCATATGGAAAATTCATCCCTGTAATGGCACAATCAAGCTAAAACCTTGTTTGTGAGACCTGAGCGGGCACCCACCATAGAGCAGGCCATTGTGCTGTTGCTCGTTCTCAGGACCCTCACAAACACCCCCCTTGTTTCTCACCTTGGGGTAATGCAGACTGAATCCTGCAATCACTGAGCAGCAAATTCTATCACATGTGCTGTGCTTCAGATATCTGGCAAACCTGGCGAGTCAGCTGGTCCTGAGGACAGGTTTAAGAAACACTGATATAGAGTAACCAGAAGGGTTCTGGCCTCTGCACAGTGGGAATTGCATGGAAGCAAATCCATGTACCAGTGACAGGAAAGGGATAATCCAGAGACGTGGTGAGCCAGTGCAGTGTGAGACTAGCAGAATGGTTCCAAAGTGGTTCAAAGGCTGCTGAACTGGAGGAGCTTCATGTGACGAGGGACAAAAGGTGAGTGTGATTGCTTAAAGCAAATGATGAAAAACAAAAAAATTGGGCGCAACTGTCAGCAGTATCTGCCCAATAATTTAAGGGTATTAAAGGGAACTGTATTTTAGTAGAATATCCCTTTAAGTCTTTAAGTGCCTTGTGATAAATCTATTTTCAGTTTTACAGCACATATTCCATATTCTATTCTGCTTTGGTTTTTCTGAAAGAAATGCCTGTGGTGATTGGATGTTGCATTAAAGGCAATAATGGCAATGGTCGCTTCTTTTTTATCACTGAAATTCAGAACAAAGTTGTAGCAGGCTATCTATGATACCCTGAGCTTCTTTGTATTCTTGAGGTGATAAGTCCTACATGTTATTGTATGTAGTGAGTATTTTCCTCACTGTATCTGTGTTTTGGCATTGGTTTACTTGGTTACAGTTTGTATCCTGTGGAATTTTTCATTTATCACTATCTGTATGTTTTACTATTATGGAAATTAATAAAGACATTTAAAAAAATCTATATCACACTTTAGTTAATTATTTTCTATTTAAGATTAGAATGCTATTTATTGCTACTCACAACATTCGAGCTGCATTATCATTGAAATATCATTGGATAAAGTGTGTGTGTGTCAGTAATGTTTTTTAGAGTCTTTGTCACCTTCTTTCCCCCACGCTGGAACAAATTGTGTTTGTCTATACATATTGCAAGCAAAATGTGTATCTTGTAAAAATAAATCTCGATCAGTTCTGTAGTGATAATTCGTTAAATGCTATAGAGAAATATACATGTAGAAAATGTCCTCATTACTTCTCCTTTTTTATCTACTTGTAGGTACATCTTCTTTTATGGAAGCTTTGACAGCCAATGGAACCAGCAATCTACAGACATCTGTCACTGGAGTAACCGGGAAAAGGAGGTTCATCGATGACCGGCGTGATCAACCCTTTGATAAACGGCTACGTTTCAGTGTGAGACAAACGGAAAGTGCCTATCGGTACAGAGACATTGTTGTCAGGAAACAGGATGGATTCACACACATTTTACTGTCCACAAAATCATCTGAGAATAATTCTTTGAATCCTGAGGTTAGTTCTAGAAGTGTTTGTTTTGGGTGTTTTTTATTTATGGGGGGGTTAGTGTTTTCACAGTTATAGCAAGGGTCTCCAGAGGGATTTGCTCCATGTAAAATGATTTTGTGGCAATATAGGTCACACAGAAAGGTTTTTATATTGCCTTCTGAAGTTATGTGCAAACAAGTTTAATTTGTATTAGTGAAGTATGATTGTGGTAAAACGGTTTTCTATGTGTGGTAGGAATAAATGTGCTGTTGGCTGTGTGCACAATACACAACCTGCACATAGAGGTACACAACATACTGCAAACACTGGATTGACCACTCTGCACATATTGCTTACACAGAACATAAGGCACATATTGCACATACAGGAACATACACACAACCCTGCGCGGTGTGTACTGTGTGAGCAATATGTACGATGGTGACATATCCACACATGCATACTAGGGTTCCCACCCGTTTGGTTTTGACCCGGACTGTCTGGATTTGGAGTCATGTGTCTGGGTTTGACACCCTCTGCCACCCGGACCCATGACTCCGTCCCATACTTACATTTCAGCATTCCCCCGTCGCCGCGGGAGACGTAGCACGTCCGCACCACCCACTGCCAGTTACGCGCAGGCGCAAAGGCTCACGTGCATGCACGTGCGCTGGCGTGCGTGTGGCGATCCTGGGCCTGCTTCCGCCTCCAGTCCCGTGAGACTCCCAACAGGCCGTGTGTTCCTTAGTCTCCGTCAGTGCGTACTTCGTGCCAGTGCTAGCCGTCAAGACAAGTGGTCCTCCGGCTCCTGCTGGTCTCGTCCACCGTCCAGATCTACGTCTCCAGTGCAGGGCGGCTCCAGTTACCCCCGACTCGAGACAAGAAACTCTGAGTGAGCGCAGCATCAGCCATAATTCCACTGTGCCAGCCATAATTCCACTGTGCCAGCCATAATTCCACTGTGCCAGCCATAATACCAGTGTGCCAGCCAAACCAGTGTTCCATGCATAATACCAGCGTGCCATGCATAATACCAGTGTGCCATAACACCAGTCTGCCATGCATACCACATGCCATAATGTATACGCTACAAAAAAATGGCCGCCTGAACCCAACCCTAGAGTGTTCAGGTTTGGCTTGAAGGAAAGGTAGCAACCCTAATGCATACACCCATAGTTTCAGTGACATAGGCACACACTCACCCTCTTTCCATGTTCTTTGCCTCCTTGCTCACCATTTGTTTCTTAATGGTCCATGCTCATCTCCCTCACCTTGCTCACTGTGGCGCTTTTGGTCTGAGTTTGAGTGTTTGTATTTCAAATTATATCAAACTCAGAGTATTAAAGAGGAGTACTCTATTAAAGAAAAAATAGCTCCTGTGCAGGCAAGATTCTCAGCGACTTTCTCCCTTGCTTGTCTGGGCACACAGCTGCATAGGGCAGAGGTGGTGTAGGTCAGTGTTTCCCAAACCTGTCCTTGGGACCCTCCACCAGGCCAGATTTTGCAGATCACCATGGGGAAAAGCCGACTGAATCCTGCAATCACTGAGCAGCAAATCATATCACCTGTGCTGTGCTTCAGATATCTGGCGTGTCAGTGGGTCCTGAGGACAGGTTTAAGAAACACTGATATAGAGCAGTGCCACCCCTGCACTTTGCTCAATGGGGTGACATGGAAACGTTACACACACCTCCCCACTCACACCCCCACTGTAAGTCTCTATTTAAAGTTTGCATGTCTTCTTGTTTCTCTTTTTGCTTACTAGGGTTCATTAAACTCCGTTTGAGTTCAAAGTTCCTACTTAACATTCTCTTGATTCCCCATATTGTCAATTTTTATTTTTATTTTATCTCCCCCCCCCCCCATTTGGGTAATGAAAAATGTTTTTCAAATATTAATACTTGTCCTATGTTTGCTAGAGTTTGAATCTCTGAAATGAAACCTGCATTCTACAAACCGTAATTGCATCCCTTGTGTAAATCCGTTATCCTTTTTCTGTCAGCAGAAAAAGCATCTCTGGATACAGGTTGAACACAGATTTGCTAATAAATTAACCCTGTAAAGCTTGATGACACCTGACCTAATAGTCAGGGAAAAAAATGTTTTCAGTCTGAACGCTATTGCTCCATTAAACATGATTTGAATGACAATAATTTTAATTGTAAATAATGATCAAATATGATACAAATAAATTTATAAGGTTAAAAGGCATAGATATTCTATATCAGTGGTTCCCAACCGCGGTCCTCAAGTACCCCTAACAGGCCAGGTTTTGCAGGTTATCTTGGGGAAATGCAGACTGAATCCTGCAATCCTGGAGCAGCAAATCCTATCACCTGTGCTGTGCTTCCGATATCTGGAAAACATGACCTATTGGGGGTACTTGTGGACCGCGGTTGGGAACCACTGTACTATATCAATATGGCCGTTTTATATTCAATACTGTTAAATCACATGTTTAAATGTGTGTGTATTGGTAATTTCCTTATGGTGGAATATTGTATTGGACTCTTTCCGTGCTGGTCCAAGTTGGACGTCAAATGCGTAAAAGCGATGTGGCAAAGTGTGCAGCGAGCTAGATGACACTTAAGTTTATCCAGACATAAAATCTACCCGAAGTATGTGTGTAAGGGTGCACTATTGTGTTTCAAATGTTAAGATGACACATGATGTGAAATTGGAGTTTATTGTAAGAATATTTAGAGCAGAATATCTAATCTTGTAGTGCGACTGCTGGTGTGTTCTCTTTGGTCCGTCCCCTTTCAAATGCCTTACTTTTTTTGTTTTCGTTTTTATTTTCCCTGGCCTGTTTTATTTTTGGATTGTAGTCTGTGCCTTGATCATCGGAGTTTTGCAACTTGCATAAACATTTGTGACGATGGTGTGTGTTTCCCCTTCAGCCTCCTCACTTTGCAACTCTAAAAGTCCCAAAATTTGCCTGCTGGCTATAGGTTTTGCTGCCGGTTGGAAGAGGCCTTTATTTTTTTTAATTTCCTTAGACTTTTTGCATATTATACCCCCTTGGTGTTTTCTCACAAGATTATAAAGGTATGGAGTGATCAACAAGGAGATGTTGATAATCGTTTTAATATGCAGCAGTCGTCAATACTTGATGTGTTTGAAACCTGTATCCACTTAAGCTAGTTTTGTCTCAGCATTTTACATATGATTATGCTTATTAAAATCAACTTTTCTTGTGGTAATGAATATTAGAAATTGATTTGTTTAATATA
Organism: Leptobrachium leishanense; assembly: GCA_009667805.1. Classification (NCBI taxonomy): domain Eukaryota; kingdom Metazoa; phylum Chordata; class Amphibia; order Anura; family Megophryidae; genus Leptobrachium; species Leptobrachium leishanense. The sequence continues at coordinate 150,520,409 of CM019067.1, read as the reverse complement.
TTGTTAGAGACCTGTAGCTAACCTTATTGGGTCTCCCTTTGCATAGTTTAGATTTACTTAGTTTATTATTCTTTATTTGAACTGAAATTTGTACATGTTAATTTGCCCACATGAGATTGGGTGGTACATTTTCTTTGGGGGAGTTTTAATTAAAAATACTGAATTGTATGTGGATTCATACTTAAAATTGCTTAACATTTGGTAGAATATTAATGATTTAGCTTCTACCTAGTTTAATTTGGTAGTTTGATTGTATCACTTGTCTTAATTTATTCCTATAGCCACTGTTGCTAACCAAATGTAATGACTATTGATTCTGTCTTTTGGTTATGACAGGAGGATGTCATGATGTTATATAAAGGGGGTTAGACATGCCATTATCTATTTTGGGGACGATATCCTAACATAGCTACGTACCTGTCTATTTGTTCACAGATCTCTCCTTTTGAAGAGATAAATTATTAAATCATTGTGCTACAGGTCATCAAAAGAAACCTATGTATTGTTGTTGTTGTTGTTTTGTTTATCTAAAACTAGGTGAAACATCAATTTGAATGTAGTTCCAGTTTTGCTGAAAGTGGGGAAAAAATTCACACTTGTTTCCAAAATAACAATATTTAGATTTTTCATTCAAGGATTCGGAAAATGTATCCGCGATTAAAATAAACACTGCAGAAGCTGTTGTAACACTCCCTAATTCTATGTTGTTATCATCTCATTAGGACTAGCGAGTTTTCAAAGCCGCATGAGACAAAGGACCATGTCATAGATGCCACATACTCCATGCCAGGTGCATTGGTCATAAAAACTGATTAAATATTTAAAATGTCATTGGGAATAGCATTAGAAATTATGATGCTCCGAGTCTTGTGAGGAAAGTGTAATAGCAAAAGTCAAAACATACAGGCTGAAAAACACATCACAGGCCACTTAGAATCTCAAAACAAAATCAAAAGCTTAAAAATTATCATTTTTTTTCTTTTAATTTTTAGGTCATGAAGGAAGTACAAGGTGCACTAAACACTGCAGCTGCTGATGACAGCAAACTTGTACTGTTTAGTGCGGTTGGTAGTGTTTTCTGCTGTGGTCTTGATTTTATATACTTTATAAGGCGATTGACAGATGATCGAAAAAAGGAAAGCACTAAAATGGCAGACGCCATTAGGTACGTATGGTTCTATGTAATTTCTTATCTGAAACCTTATGATTTTGGAAAATGTTTTGTATGCGTTTTAAGGATTTAGTATAAAAATCCATAAAATGTATCTGTTATCTTTCCGTACAAATTAAATTGACCTAAATAGGAGTATAGATAAACAAAAGGTAAAGCGTTACATACAAAATCTAGTTTTCATACAGGGTATACACCGTGGCATTGGTTGGTGTGTATATATATATATTACATCACTAATTACCACGTGATTGCTATTGAAGGTCATATAAACCATTTTACATACAGAAATGGATGGATCAGTCCTTGAATGACAATTTTCTATAAAAGATGTGAAGAGCCGACTAGATAACAAAGGACCACAATATGGTGCAGTATATCTAGTAATGCATATTCAATCCAGGGAGTATATGGTCAAACTTACAATTTTTAGGCTAATGTCAGTTGAACACAGTCTGAGCGCACTCTGCGTGTGTGCATAACGGACGGATGTACTGACGGAAGATACTTTACACACGGTCCGTTTTTTTTTTTGACGGATGTAGAGCAAAAAAGGGAAATATGGGAAATAAAATTAATTAGAATTAAAATACAGGTACCGTCAGCCAGACCATAAAAACCTCTGAGCATCAACTTTATGGACGTCGCAAATGCGCTGCGTCTGACGTCGCAGCATAAGGCACACAGGCCGCTATGCGGACGTGACGCACTTGGCGTGTCCGTCTTAGCGGTTTTACGTCTTCGGTGCGCACGTACTTCGTGTGTGGGTCTCTTGATCATTATACTATGCTACGACGGACGTTAAACTGTGCGGTGATACGGACGAGATAACTGCGTTCGTCTGACGCGGGCCTTAGAGTCCACAATCTGCTCCGGTGCAATCGTTTGTGTGGGGAGGGGGCTCTTCACTTTCTGAGGCGCCCATCCACCTTGTACCATAATTTTATCTTCCATATCCTATTCCCTCGAATTTAAGCACAAAGAAAAAGTCAGGGCAAACCCCTAACGTATTACAGTACCAGTACAGCAATATTAAAAATGTCAATTGCAAATTTACATTTTCTTTGGAGCCCACTTTAGTTCCTATTTTAATGCATGTGTAATTTTTAATCCCTTCGCTACCGCTATAGAGATATCTCGGGCTTCAAAGGCACCATCCGGTGCCCCGATATTGAGAGATCTCGATATGCTGATCTGCAGCCCAAAAGCAAATGAAATTCATTTACAGCAATCTAATTTCATTTGCTTTTGGGCTGCAGAAGGTGCCCCCAAAGGTTTAACCATGTGGGTATAATGCACAAGAGCTAAAACTGTAAAATCAGCTGCTCAAAGCTCTGAAATATCACACTTTCAGCAGCCGATGCAGGGAGAAATAGAAGAAAATAGGCCAGCCGTTCAAACCTCTAACTCAATTTGGCAGTAGATGGTGCCATCTAATGGCCAAAAATAGATTACTTACACGAAGACATACAATGGGTATAAACTCAAATATTTCTTATTTTATAATTCATTAAAAATGATTTTACAAAAACACTGGTTTCCGACTTTTTTTTTTAAATCACTTGGTAGTGAAGGGGTTAAGGGCCAAATTCTACTAAACAATCTCCAGAATAACTCCAGCAGCCGAACGGTTAACAACCTGTGCTTATAATATGATAAAAACAATATTACAATTAAAATATAGCTACCAGAATGCTTTTCGCTGAAATTATGGCTTAATCCACTTGCTCTTCTCATCTTTTAAAGAAAAGTGACGTTCAAGGACTGATCCATCCATATTTGTATTTAAAACCGTTTATATGTCCTTCAATAGCAATCAAGTGATGATTAGCGCTATACATATATATATTTTGTGTTGTATATTTGGTTCTTTGGGGGAGACCACTATAGGGTGCAAATCATATGTAGGTTGTATATTTCGCGCTACACTGTTATTTCTATCTGTTTTAGTGTTTTGTAGATAGCATTGATTTACTCACACAATTTTTTTATATATGATTTTTTTTGTTTGTTTTTTTTATAACCTCGAGACATACCAAATAAGAAATTTTCTGACATCTCGTGAAAATGCTTGTTACAATTGCTGATGAGATCTAGTGCTAGAGTAATACTCATAATAGTCCAAGTATCCGCTAAGGGTAATAATGTCTTGCATAAGAGACGTAACACTAATAAATCAGAAAATCCACAAGTAGGTTAAGGGACAAGTAATGGTGGATGAGAATTAGTTGACACTCTTTGGGATGGTGTTGTACAGGGGTTTGGTGCACAGGGATGTTACTAGATGGTATAAAACTTTTTGTATGAGGTGGGTAAATGTGTAATTAAGTTTTTCCCACCCAAAGGATTCAATACAAAGCCATGGGGATTTTTTGCAGTTTTCAAAATATGGGGACTAGAGATTTTTGTTGTGTTCTGCAGTTGGACCACAAAGGTCTGCTTATATGACTACTTGAAAAAGGGACATCGTAGAGTAAATTTCAACGGTAATTTTTTGTATGTGTTGATGAATCGCTTTCAGATCATGTGACTCTTGGGACAGATCCAACATATGTAGAGATGGGTACTTGTTGCCCCATGACATTTCCAGCATGCCTATTTAGGATACCCTGAGTGCAAATATTTAATGTTTCAATATGGTGAGCTGCACAATATTCATAGACATCGCATGTATTAGGAGTATAATATAATAAAAAGAAGCAAACTGAGCTCTGTTTTCTCCACAAACTCGTTATTGGTGTTTTATTATTGGTGTAAATTATTACCAAATAGGATGGTGGGTTCGTGTTCTTGATTTATACCACTCGGGAATGCCAGGCACACTTACTGTTTTTGTTTTTTTTGATGGAAAACATGAATGCAAAATGGAGAAATCTAGATTATTGAAATAAGTCTTGTTCTATCAAAATGTTGAAATTGCTTTAAACCCGTTGCTGCCAAGATATTTTCTGGGGAAAAAAAACACTGCCAGGAACCAGTGGTTTTTTGGAAAACCATTTTTAATGCATTGCACAGTAAATAATATCTGGGAGTATTTCCGGTGTGTTTCTTACTGTAATAACCTATTTCTATTTGGCAGGCAGATGTCACAATCTGATGGCCAAAAGGAGTTACTGCAACTGCTGCTTGTGGCTCCATCTATTATCGTCTGGAGAAAGGTCTTTAGATAATTACCTTGTAGGCTTTAAATCAAAGTACAACACAGAAGATTTAGGGAAATACAAGGGCAAAGAGGTAAATGCTTCTCCCAATAGTAGTAATGTTCCTCAATAAAATCACTTCTAGATACTGTCAAAACGAATTCTGTGAACTTCAACTCCTTCTTTTTAACTCAAAAATAAAAGCAAAGATAATCTAGTGCAGAGACTTCCAATCAAAATGAAGAAAAAAACTCACATGCTTCTGAGCGGCTCAGGTTTTTGCACTTGGATCCAAATCTTGGCTGCTCTTTCTGCATTTCCAAATATCCACACCTTATGGTCTCCTCCTCCACGCCTCTCATTATCACCTCCCCTCTGAAAGACGGATACAGAAAAATATACAGGGTTATCCAAAGAGATCCGAATAGCTGGAGAAAGGTAACCAAACGCTGAAAATCAGCGTTCGATTACCATTCCTGGCCATTCGGCCATCAAGAGAGCACGCAATTAGCCAAATCCTGGCGAATTGCCTGCACATATGGTGCCTGTTTGGTGGCAGTGAAATCCCCATATAAAAGCAACGCTTCGGCTATTCAGAGAACACAAACCAGCAGTGAAAGGTTCCCTAAATGCCCTGTCATTCGGTGGTTTAATTCGGCAGGTTTATTCAGGCAAATCCCATAGGCTTCAATGTTAAAAATATTCCCGTTTTAATTTAATATCTAATAAACCGTTCATTATAATATTCTGCAGTAAAGAGTATCTTTATAGATTTTTTTTTAGGATATTTTAAGCATTTTTTTGTGATTTTGTGTTTTTTTTTTTTGTTTTTTTTTTTAAAACAAAATCCTATTTTTTTTTTAAGTTATTTTTTCTGTAACAAGCATTTTTATTATCATTCCTTGGACCTCATGTGTAAATTTCAGACATTTTCGCTCAGTAGTTTCTTTGCAAACAGCGTTTCACTTTTCAAACATTCAAGCGAACTGGTTTTCTAATTTATTCACTGCATTCTTCTGCGGTGTTGGCTTTTTCCGGCAGCTTCGCTGCGTGTGATCGGCTCCTGCTCGGGTTTTTCTGGCATTTTCGGTGTGTTAATGCAGATGTTTTTGCGGGTTTTCGGCGTGCATTCGCCGGGTTTTGTGGTTAGTTTTTTCGGCGACCTTTCCCTGCAACTCTGGGACCCTGTGGTGCTTGCTGAATACATGGGATCGGCAAAACAAACCGAATTGAAGAGAACGAAAAGTCACCGAACGTGCGGTGACTTTTTCGATTCTCTTTGAATTACCCTGATAGCGTGTGCCACAGTGGACTTGTGGTTGGCGGCAGAGTCAAAGGAAGGGAAACTGGCCATCCAGAGGGGCTGTACTATGATGAGGTCATCAGAACTGGTCAGGCAATTATGTAGAACACGCCAAATTGACGTTTAAGAAGAGGACGATCTAAAAACAGGAAAGCAAGAGGGGAGATTATGCCAACTGAGGAAGCCTAATTGGTGAAAGACGTTTTGGCTATTTCTGTTACGGAAATATTCTTTTTTTTTTTTTTATCCTGTATGAGTGAATTAAAGTTATCTTACCCATTTTATGGAGTGGAGATTCTTCTGGTGAGGAGAGGGGGAGAGTACAACTTCTCTACAAGGAATTTATTAAACATGCCTGTTTTTGGAGCTTATTTCCTATCAAAAAGGCTCATGAATGTGCAAGTAGATCTACACGCGTTATTGTATTTAAAAGGTCCGCTGTGGTACACACCATCAGGGTTATTCAAAGAGATTTGAAAAGTCACTGCACTTTCGGTGACTTTTCGTTCTCTTCAATTCAGTGCAAATCGGCTTTCCCATTTCGGCTACCCTGCGGTGTATTCGGCAAGCACCACAGGGCTGTTGAAGTGCAGGGAAATGCTGCCGAAAACCCGCCGACAACCCGGCGAATGCACGCCGAAAACCCACAAAAACATCTGGTTTAACCTGAAGATGCTGGAAAAAACCCGAGCAGGAGCCGATCACATGCAGCGAAGCCACTGGAAAAAGCCAACCCTGCAGAAGAAGGCAGTGAATAAATTAGGTAAACAGTTTGCATGAATGATTTGAAAAGTGAAACGCTGTTTGCAAAGAAACTACTGAGCGAAAATGTCTGAAATTGACATATGAGGTCCAGGGAATGATAATAAAAAGGGCTGTTACAGAAAAAATAAGTAAAGTTAAAAAGAAAAAAATCTGACTTTTTAAAAATAAAATAAAAATCCAGAAAAATGCTTACAAATAGCCTAAAAAATCTATAAAAGAGACTCTTTACTGCAGAATTTTATAATGAACGGTTTTAGATATTTAATTAAAACAGGAATATTTTTAACATTGAAGCCTATGGGATTCTCGTGAATAAACCTGTCGAATGAAACCACCGAATGGCAGGGCAATTCGGGAACCTTTCACTGCTGGTTTGTGCTCTCTGAATAGCTGAAGCAGTGCTTTCTTATGGGGAATTCACTGCCCTCGAACAGGCACCGTATGTGCAGGCAATTCGCCAGGATTTGGCGTATTGCCTGCTCTCTGGATAGCCGAATGGATAAGAAAGGTAACCGAATGCTGATTTTCAGCGTTCGGTTACCTTTCTCCAGCCATTCGGATCTCTTTGTATAACCCTGTATATTTTTTCTGTATTGGAGGGGAGTTGATGTGGAGAAAGCGAGGGGTTGAGAACTACATATGAAAGTGTGGATATTTGGAATCGGCAGAATAAGGAGCAAAGATTTGGAACTAGGTGCAAAAAACTGAGCCAGGATTGGGCTCGGAAGCATGTGAGTAGGAAAGTTTTGAGTTTTTTCTTCACCTTGATTGGAAGTCTCTGAACTAGATTCTCTTTGCTTTTGTTTTTTGAGGTAAAGAGGAGTTGAAGTCCACAGAATTCCTATGGATAGTATCAAAGATCTAGCAGATGTGATTTTATTGAGGAACATTATTACTATTGGTAGAAGCATTTACTTCTCTACCCTTGTATTGCGCTAACCCTTCTATGTTGTACTTTAGATTTTAGACTGTTTTAGCACTTTGGGCATCATGGGTGTTTGTTCTGGAACCAAAAAACTAATTAAATTCCTTTGCAACAAACTAATTTAATTTGCTTTTGCCCTGCTCAGCTGCAGATTGAGAGATCTCGATATCAGACACCTCATGGTACCTTTTGAAGACCGGAGTTATCTCGATCTCAGGAGCAAAAGGGTTTAGAATATATTTGTGACAAGGAAACCTATTTTACATTGTCATACAAATTTTTAGAAGCTTGAAATACATAAAGTATAGAATTGTATGAAAGCTGAAGGAGGGTTCTGATTAATTTAACCTGTTAAATGTTTTTGGTTTTCCTAACAGGATGTTTGTGAATACGTTTATTCAGTTTAAGAAGCCAATTATTGTGGCTGTGAATGGACCTGCTATTGGACTTGGAGCATCCATATTGCCTCTTTGTGATGTTATATGGGCGAATGAAAAAGCTTGGTTTCAAACCCCATACACTACGTTTGGTCAAAGTCCAGATGGATGTTCGTCAGTTATGTTTCCCAAAATAATGGGCCTTCCTTCTGTAAGTACTTATGATTCTTGTATGGGTCCTTTTTTATTACGTGAGTGGTTTTGTTGACACTTTCATATTTCTGTGGAAATCTTAAACTTTACAAAGTATATGAAATTGGACTGAATTAACTAGGCGACTAATCGATAATGAAAATAGTTGTCGGCTATTTTCATTGTTGTGTGTGTGTGTGTGTGTGTGTGTGTACAGTGCACACGGTTTAGAGTTTAGTCAGAGGTAAACATTAATAACCTCAGATTCTATTTCAGATCTGATTAGAGAAGCCATTTGTTTGATTTACTCTGTATGATTTTGTTCTAGGATTATGACCGACGTGATCAGTTTATTTTTATTTAGTTCACAACAGTAGCACAACTACAGCAAAGACCCCGAGGTGCTGCCACTGGGTGGAGGAGCTTTAATGCTGGTGTTTTTTCCCTTTTTAGCTGGAGTCCTGTGCCACCACCCAACCCACCATGCCTCTCTATTCCAGGACTGCCATCCCTCCCTTTGGTCAGGCCCCTTCCACCAAACACCCACCCCCCCCCCCCCCCATATTCTGGTCTGTTTCTTTGTCTAAACTCACTTCCATCTCTGGTCCGTCCTCCCACTCAGTGTCTTCATCAAATTATTTTAGAGGGACGTTCTAAAGGGTCCCCGAGGTGCGCAGAACGGATCCAGCGATAAACCTCCAAATGCAGCCAATAAACTGTCGAACGGGGTAAAAGAAAAATGCAATTTCTTTAAAGGCGTTTAAAACCAAATATTGCATGAAAATAACAATAAAAAGATCTGTTTTACACAATTTAAAAAAAAAACACGAATCAAAAATTTCACTGGAAAATCCATTAAAAACGCCTAAATTCAAAAATATTTAAGTCTTTTTGCTGCAACCTAAACGGTTGAATAAAAAATTTATATAAACAGATTTTTTTTTTTACTTTGAAACCCCTTAGTGATAAGAGGTTTTGCGAAAGTCTGTCCGACAGTGCCCGCTGCTGTTTGTGTTTCTGCGCTAGTTGTGTTTAGGTCAAATTTTCCCCTTACTCGTTTATACAACCCACACCTATTATATACTGTTTTTCTCACCATTAAATGGACCTTTGTAAAGATACCATTTAGGGTTGCACCGATACCGATACTATGGATACTGCCCCAGCTCATGGATACTGCCCCAGCTCATAGATACTGCCCCAGCTCATAGATACTGCCCCAGCTCATGGATATTTGCCCCCCCCAGCTCATGGATATTTGCCCCCAAGCTCTCATGGATATATGCCCCAGCTCATGGATATTTCCCCCCAGCTCAGACCCAAGACCAGACATGGGGCGGCTGTTCGAATGCTCTATCGGCATTCGGACAGCCGCCCCAGGAGCTCTCCGCGGCATACTTACCTTCCTGAGCGGCGCCGGGAACGTTTCCGCGCTCCCGCACGTTGAAGGACCCCAGCCGCGATCACGTGGGAGTCCAACGTGATCGCGGCTGGGGTCCTTCAACGAGCGCACGGCGTGAAGACTTTGTCGGCGTCGCTCGGGAAGGTAAGTATGCCACGGAGAGCTCCAGGGGCGGCTGTCCGAATGCCGATAGAGCATTCGAACAGCCGCCCCATGTCTGGTCTTGGGTCTGAGCTGGGGGGCAATATCCATGAGCTGGGGCATATATCCATGAGAGCTTGGGGGCAAATATCCATGAGCTGGGGCATATATCCATGAGAGCTGGGGGGCAATATCCATGAGCTGAGGCATATATCCATGAGAGCTTGGGGGCAAATATCCATGAGCTGGGGGCAGTATCCATGAGCTGGTGGCAGTATCCATGAGCTGGGGGCAGTATCCATGAGCTGGGGGCAGTATCCATGAGCTGGGGGCAGTATCCATGAGAGCTTGGGGGCAGTATCCATGAGAGCTTGGGGGCAGTATCCATGAGAGCTTGGGGCAGTATCCATGAGAGCTTGGGGCAGTATCTGAGAGCTTGGGGGCAGTATCTGAGAGCTTGGGGCAGTATCCATGAGCTGGGGGCAGTATCCATGAGCTGGGGCAGTATCCATGAGCTGGGGCAGTATCCATGAGCTGGGGCAGTATCCATGAGCTGGGGGCAGTATCCATGAGCTGGGGCAGTATCCATGAGAGCTTGGGGGCATTATCCGAGAGCTTGGGGCATTATCCGAGAGCTGGGGGCATTATCCGAGAGCTTGGGGGCATTATCCGAGAGCTTGGGGGCATTATCCGAGAGCTTGGGGTCATTATCCGAGAGCTGGGGGCAGTATCCATGAGCTGGGGGCAGTATCCATGAGAGCTTGGGGGCAGTATCCATGAGAGCTTGGGGGCATTATCCATGAGAGCTTGGGGGCATTATCCATGAGAGCTTGGGGGCAGAAATATCCATGAGCTGGGGGCAATATCCATGTTCTGGGGCATTATCCTGAGAGCTTGGGGCATTATCCTTGAGAGCTTGGGGGCATTATCCATGAGAGCTTGAGGGCAGAAATATCCATGAGCTGGGGGCATATCCATGAGCTGTTGTTCATGGGGCAATATCCATGAGCTGGGGGCATATCCATGAGCTGTTGTCATGGCAGTATCATGAGCTGGGGCAGTATCCATGAGCTGGGGGCAGTATCCATGAGCTGGGGCAGTATCCATGAGAGCTTGGGGGCATTATCCGAGAGCTTGGGGGCATTATCCGAGAGCTTGGGGTCATTATCCGAGAGCTGGGGGCAGTATCCATGAGCTGGGGGCAGTATCCATGAGAGCTTGGGGGCAGTATCCATGAGAGCTTGGGGGCAGTATCCATGAGAGCTTGGGGGCATTATCCGAGAGCTTGGGGGCATTATCCATGAGAGCTTGGGGGCAGAAATATCCATGAGCTGGGGGCAATATCCATGTTCTGGGGCATTATCCTTGAGAGCTTGGGGGCATTATCCTTGAGAGCTTGGGGGCATTATCCATGAGAGCTTGGGGGCAGAAATATCCATGAGCTGGGGGCATATCCATGAGCTGTTGTTCATGGGGCAATATCCATGAGCTGGCAGGGCATTATCCATGAGCTGGGGGCATATCCATGAGCTGTTGTTCATGGGGCAGTATTATGAGCTGGGGGCAGTATCCATGAGCTGGGGGCAGTATCCATGAGCTGGGGGCAGTATCCATGAGCTGGGGGCAGTATCCATGAGAGCTTGGGGGCATATATCCATGAGAGCTTGGGGGCATATATCCATGAGAGCTTGGGGGGGGGAAATATCAATGAGCTGGGGGCATATTCATGAGCTGTTGTTCATGGGGCAATATCCATGAGCTGGGGGCAATATCCATGAGCTGGGGGCAATATCCATGAGCTGGGGGCAATATCCATGAGCTGGGGCATATATCCATGAGAGCTTGGGGGCATTATCCAATCCATGAGCTGGGGTGTGGCAAATATCCATGAGCTGGGGTTCATGGGGCAATATCCATGTGCTGGGGGCAATATCCATGAGCTGGGGGAAATATCCATGTGCTGGGGGCAGTATCCATGTGCTGGGGGCAGTATCCATGAGCTGGGGGCAGTATCCATGAGCTGGGGGCAGTATTCATGAGCTGGGGGCAATATCCATGTTCTGGGGCAGTATATCCATGAGAGCTTGGGGGCATTATCCATGAGAGTTTGGGCATATATCCATGAGCTGGGGGGCATTATCCATGAGCTGGGGGGGCAAATATCCATGAGTTGGGGGCATATCCATGAGCTGGGGTTCATGGGGCAATATCCATGTGCTGGGGGCAGTATCCATGAGAGCTTGGAGGCAGTATCCATGAGAGCTTGGGGGCAGTATCCATGAGAGCTTGGGGGAAATATCCATGAGAGCTTGGGGGAAATATCCATGAGAGCTTGGGGGCAATATCCATGAGAGCTGGGGGGCATTCTGTGTAATATATAATCTCGGGGGGAAATATACAGGTGAGCTGGGGGCATTTTTATGAGGTCTGTTCTTATTGGAAAGTGGTCACATGACATGAAAAAAAGTATCGGTACTCGGTATCGGTGAGTACTTGAAAAAAAGTATCGGTACTCGGTCTTAAAGTGGTATCGGTGCATCCCTAATACCATTATTTCATATCATATAAGTTACTATAAAAAAAATATGAAATATGATGACAAAATGGAAAAAACACACTTTTCCAAAATTAGTCCCCAAAATCTACAACCGCCAAAAATGACCCGGCTTAGGCTAGGGTCAGACTAATGCATTTTTCGCGTCGTCCGTAAAAAAGTGCGTTCGAACGAATAGACGCATTTTTTCATGGAATACACGATAGCAGTCATACGTTGCACATTTTCGTCTGTGATTTCTTACGGATCATCAATAAAACACTTCTTGCGTCTGGACGTTATGTAGGCTGGACATTAGCAGCGTCCGTCTCCTAATCACGCACACATGCCGCTAGCGGACGCAGCGCACTCTGTACATCAGTACTAGCGGTTTGACGTTCTCGAAAAAATGTGTTTTTTGCCACTTGCGTTGTGCGGCCGCACTTTCGTGCGACTGTTCTTCGTATGTTGCCCGGCATTGGACGTAGTATTCTGCTAAGACGGCCGTGATTAAGTGCGGCTAAACGCACGTTAATACTGTGTTCGTCTGACCCTAGCCTAAATAGTTTCGACATTTTGTCCTGAAGTTAGAAATACCCAATTTTTATTCATTTTGACTTTTTAATGCAAATCATGTTTAGATGCCAGCTTGAGTCCCATTTTATTAACCCCCCCCCCCCGACAATTTAAAAAAAAAAAAATCATATATATATATCTCAAATCTAATCACAATCAGGCCTTTCCAGTGATCTCAAACATGACCTAGCTGCCACGGATCGGGAGATAGGGGGAATACTTTGGACAATCTCCACTTGGCAGCTAGGGGGGGTTAACTGGCCCACTGACCTCATCGCACATATGGTGACGACGATAGTGGATGGGGGTGACCCGGAGGCTTGGCTGACATCCAAGATGTCGACCACTTCCGGGTTTGAATCGCGATGTGGCGCCGAATTGGGATCCGCAACAGAAGAGTTAAAGAGGCACCGCTGAAAAGGGGAGACTCTCCCCTTTCCAGCTGTACCTTTCTTTTTTTCTGTAAGTGGAACGGTATGGGAGGGAGAGAGCTCCAAAAGGAGCCCTTCTCCGCTTTTCTATTTTCCGATTTTCCACTACAGGCACCGGGGGGTGCCTGGCGATGACATCATCACGCATGTTGATGACGTCATCGCGACTGCCGGGCCCCCTGAATAGGCGGGGCAGACTTCCAGCCCGCTGAGGGAGTCAGGACAGAGAGGTGAGTATAGGGAGGAAGGTTAGGAGACCGTGACCTACATAGTACGTCCGCGGTCGTTAGAGGATTTTCCCACAGGACGTCCCTATGTACGTCTGCGGTTGGGGCAGGGTTAAACCTGTCTAACGAAAGCACCAGAACTCTGGGCATTTTATCAACTTTTCAGAGCTGTTCGGTGTTCTCTGACTAGAGTAACCATTACTTCTCTATGGGGGATTTCACTGAAGCCAAAGGTCACCGTATTTCGCTGGCAATTCGCCAACCATTTGAATAGCCGAATGGCCACAAAATTGCACTATAAAAAGTTTACCATTCAGTGGCAAATTAGGTGCTCTTTGAATAACCCCTATAGGCTTGAGCTGCACACACAGCATCAATCCATTACTATGACCAGGAGTTCACACCTTGGGCACTATCGACTGCCCCTTGCTAAAACTGGAATGCTAAGGAGAAAAATTAGCGATCGATAATTTCCTCTCTGCCTTCCGGTTTCACTTTCAGATCGCAGGCAGGCGCTGCGTTCAGCAGAGCGCCCCGTAGCGGCTGCTAGGCTCTTGGGTGGTGGGGCAGCGTAACGCGCCATCCCAAGCATCCATCCAATGGAGTCTGTAGGGTTCCATGCAGGCTTCAACTGCTGGGTCACATAACCGGCAGGATCTCGCCTCTCGTGAGATCCTGCTGGTCGGCAGAGTGATCACGGAGGGAGGGGACTTTTCTTCATCAGTCTCCCTATGCTCCCGACTGCCAGAAGTGGCGGATCGGGCCGCCGTTCTCGCCGCAGGATGAGTGGTATTTTTTAAATTTATTTTTGGGGGGGGGGGGCTCAGCTGCTGCTTACTGATTCTGCAGCAGTGCAATCTGTTAGCTACAGCTCAGAGCTGGTGGTTACTTTTTCATTTGCGTCAGCTCTTAGGATCACAAGGTCCTAACACTAGTTACTAACACTAGTTAATCTGTGTTTGCACTTTGCGCTCCCCATGTTAAGTATAAGGAGCGCAAAGTACAGTAAACTCACGCAATAAATCGTTAATTACGACATGCTAATGGGTTTTTTAACCAGTTAGTGCTGCGCCTGTATCACCTCCGATTCACTAATGCTAGCGTTGGCTTGCAAGAGGTGATAGGGCCCCTTGTGTTCGAAAAGTATGTGAGATACGCAATTTGTGTAATGTACGTACAAAGGTTATATACACTGTGCAAATTGTGTAAGAAAAAAGGGGAGGGGTTGATTTTTACATAATGTTCCCTTTAACCTCATTGGCGTTCCGGTTCTGACATATATTATGTGTCAGAATCTGTGCGGTTTATCCAACCCCCTAGCGGTATCTCGAGTGGCTCAGGGTTAATTTCGCTGGTGAAAGCGGTAACACCGAGCTACACTCGGGCTGATAGATACTGATATGGATACTGCAAGAACATCACAGGAATGGCCACGGTCCAGTGATGAGAGATAGCTGCTTTGTCACCAGACCCAGCGACGATACAGGAAACAACTCGAGTGAGAATAATAGAAGACCAGGACACAAGTGCTGTCTTGGGTGGTTTCTTTACTCTGGAGTAAATTTCATACATTCAGTAGTTTTATCAAAAATAGGAGCGTCACAAATTCATGGATTACAAACCAATACGTCAGTAATAAAGGAACATGTTTTTTCTACTTTGGGCAGTACCTAGACTTACAAACATTTCCTGTCCTTGCCTAGTAGGCACGCCTAAATTGACGTCAAAGCTATATCCTATTCTAGAAATAGGAATATTCCATAGGATGCATTAACAATTAAACATCTGTGTCCCTCCCTTCCTCTCGGCTGGTCAGCCTCTCTTAGTCTCTAGAGGAAATGGAGTTGAATAGAAAAATTTGCACTCCTTGATAAAAACAGGAAGCCAAGAGAAAGACCATACTCAGCATTACCTCATAAACACAGGCATTTACTGAGCAGTCAATCAGGCCCTATATATTTATATAGCTATCAAATATTACTAGAGTAGAAATATGTATTCACTGAATTAGCTACCATATTTCAATTCCTTTCAATCCGTCTTTTGATCATGTATCACGTGATCATTAATTAAAAAAGAAAACTAAACTAAACTAGTGAACCTATTACAAGTGGGGTTACATTGTCATCATATTATACATATAAATCATTCCAATACGTAGAAATAAAAAAAAGAGAGATTAGTAATTACTCATAAGAGGGGAACGTTGAAGAGGAATCAAAGTAGGTGGTGGTGGAAGTATAGGATAGGCTGGCATCATAGGTGAGTTAGAAACGCAACATTTCTCAAGGCACAGCATCAACAATTTGTAAAAAATGGCAATAACAAGAATAATCATAACGAGATACATTAAACCATGTAAAATAGTTGAACCTAGGCTACCAAAAATAGAACTAAAGCCAAAGGTCCAATCAAATCCATCTAAGGGACTTGATACTTTCCTGAGTTGGGTTTGAATTTCCTCAATATCATGTATATCTTGAGAAACTTCACCTGAAATGTCATCAATGTGAAAACAACAATGGGTCAAATTAAGAAGACCACATAAACCACCCTCCTTCATTAACAAATAATCAAGGGCCATACGATTCTGAATTACTGCATCTCTAATCTGACGTTGCTCAGCAGAAAGAACTGCTAGCGCATGTGTAGTGTGATTAAACATGTCATCAACTAAGTCAACAAAAAGGTTCATTTTAGAATACAAACGAGCAACACCATATGCGGGTAGCAAGATTTCACCAAGATTTCAGAGGTTTTGACAGATACGGAGGAGCGACGAGAGCGATGTACAGTGTTATGTCGGTCAATGCGCATACCAGACGGAACATAAGGGTGAATAGTATGAGATGGACCAATAAGACCCAAAACACATTCACCAACATAAGTTCTAGGTATTACCAAATATGCCCATTTACCACATAACCAGTAAAAAGGGGGGTTAAGGGGCAAGGTAGCATAAGCCTCAATATAATATGTTGCAACCATTATCATACTAGCGTATGTGCCATCTTCCACTTGCAAGGTCCAATCTTTTGGACTGTTGGAATCATGTAAGTTAAGTTTCCCAAAAGATGCTACATTCCACACAGTATTTTTAAACAAAACATGTGTAGCATTAATTTGGGATGCGTTAATACATCCAAACATGAAATCAGCAGAGTTGGCGTTGCCAACACTTACAGGGAAAGTTTTATCCATCCATTGCCATAAACTTACACATTTATCTGGTATACCTGGGTTAGAACAAAGGGGGGAGGACACTAACTTAGAATGCCAAGGGTGCTGAACCAGGAAGAAGAACTATTACCGTAAAGAAAGGAAACACGAAAAGTGGCTTGTAGATTCATCTCAGAATTATTAGGGACATACATATGATCCATTATAACCTGGCAAGGAGGTTCCTTTCTGTTAGGTTCTGGTGAAGGCATTCTACCAGTAAGTAATGTAAATCTCATTCGTATCACTGCAGTACCACGATGTTCCTGTAAAAGGGGAGCACGTATAAAAGTGGCACCTGGATTGTTAGTAGTTTTAGAGAAAGTAGGCAATGTAAACAAATCCTCATCAAAAAGACTTAGATTCAAAGCAACTCCTTCATACGGTATACCATATTTAGAACTAGTCGGTTTGGCCATACATATCCAGCAGGACTTGTTGAAACCTGAAAGTTCATATATAGTCTGAGCAGCATATGCATAGTTATTAGGTCGATGCAAGTCTCTTTTCAAACGCATATTAAGAACTGGGGGACGAGCAAAGGAGATATTGTGGGGACCTACAATATCTTTCCAGAAACATCTGTGATAGTAACATGAACTACCTGTAAGTATGATGAAATAAATCATAATGATTAAAAGCGAACCAACAAAAATACAACAGTTCTTGGAAAAAGAGCAAAACATCTTGGTAGTAGTTCTAGCAATAGACACTGCAAGTGTAAAATCAGCGTTAATACAATATGTATTACTTTGTGAAAAAGGAAAGTTCATCAAAAAATAAACAGTTTGTGTAAATGAGGAAAAAAGGTACTACTCTTCAGGTTGAATAGGACAGTTAATAGGCATAAAAAATAAATTGGGGGGAAAACGAGTCTTCAGCTGGGAAACCAGCCAACAGGTTAGCAGGGGCTTACAACTGCTGTGGCCCACACTCCAGATTCATCAGTGGGATACGTCACAGGAGGAGGTCATCTAGAAGCAGGGGTCAGCGATTCCACGTCTTGGGTTGAGGTCACAGGTGGATCAGGAATGAAGTCATCAGGGATGAATGGCGCTTTCTTTATCCTTGATGCATGGATCCAGGAAGGTGATTCATCAGTCAGCACGGCAGTTCTGGTCACAGCAAGGACGGTAGTCGGCTCTCCATATGGTGGATCAATGGTTTTTGTGACGATGCAGGGCCTTCACGAGCACTCGATCTCCTGGAACAAAACGGTGAGTAGGATCTGTGGAGAGAGGCGGAAAAGAGCAGGAGACCGTTCTATGGAAATCATGCAATGTTTTGAGCAATTGAGTAACATATGCTTCTCTAAATTCATCCAGATCACCTGGTAACATTACCAGGGGACCTTGCTTAGGAATCCATGGGGTAGGAAAGGGTCTTCCCATGAGAACTTCAAAGGGGGAAAGGCCAGTGACAGAATGGGTGGTCATTCTTATTTCTGCAAGAATGGCTGGAAGGTAATCCGGCCAGTTCTTGAAGGTACCCTCAGTAGCTTTTCTAAGTTTATTTTTGATATTTCTATTTTGCCGTTTCACGATTCCGGAACTTTCCGCATGGTATGGGCAATGAAACTTCCATTGAATGGCCATTAATTTTACCAATTCCTGTGTGATCTTGGAGGTAAAGGCAGGACCATTATCTGAATCAATAGATATGGGGCATCCATATCTGGGTAATAATTCTTTACAAAGAATTTTGGCAACAGTTCTGGCATTTTCTCTTGCAATAGGGAAGGCTTCAGGCCATCTAGAAAACTTGTCAACTATTACCAGAAGGTATTTCAGGTTACCTTTTGCAGTGGGCATGTGTGTAAAATCAATTTGGAGTTCCTGGAATGGACCATTAGCTGGCGGTAGGTGTTGAGTTTTAATTTTTGGGCCCTGTGTATTATTTCTGGCACATATAAGGCAACGAGAAAGTTGGGAATTAATCATAGCCTTAAGATTACAAACAGAAAAATGCTTAGCCATTTCGCTGTATGTGAGTTTGGGAGATCTGTGGCCAGGACCGTGAAAAGAAAAAATAAAGATTGGCGCTGCTGCAGCAGGTAAGCCAACTCTCCCTCCTTTCTCATAAATTCTAACATCAGGCGGAATTTCTTGAGACCTCACAAGGCCTTCTGAGGCCCAATGATAAACATCAGCTTCAGTAGCACCTGCCTGGAGTTCTTTAAGCATCCATTTCTGGGGCAGCAGAAAAGGAGAAAGGTAGCAGGTGACAATTGGAGGGTGAGGAACAAGAGAAATGGTAGGAGATGA
The DNA here is from genome assembly GCA_009667805.1 of Leptobrachium leishanense. NCBI lineage: Eukaryota > Metazoa > Chordata > Amphibia > Anura > Megophryidae > Leptobrachium > Leptobrachium leishanense. The sequence goes on along the minus strand of CM019067.1, from coordinate 150,501,743 downwards.
AATAGCAGCAGCTTTAGACTTAGCGTCAGCAAAATGATTGCCACGAGAAAGAAAAGAGTCAACATGATCATGACCTTTGCATTTAACAACAGCAAGACGAGAAGGCAATAGAATAGCAGACAGGAGATCAGAAATCAGATCAGAATGAGAAATAGGACGTCCATCAGCCGTAGTAAAACCACGGCGATGCCATAGTGCACCAAAATCATGCACAACACCAAATGCATAACGAGAGTCAGTATAAATGGTGACAGGGAGATCTTTAAAAAGTTTACATGCAGCTGTTAAAGCAAAGAGTTCCGCAGCTTGCGAAGAATTTGAAGGAATGGAAGCAGATTCATGCACAATGTCAGGCAATTCAACCACAGCATAACCAGTCAGATACTGTGAATCAGAAGGACGAGAACAGGAGCCATCAACAAAGATATGACGAATATCAGGACCTTCTAGAGGAGTGTCAGAAAGATCAGATCTAGGAGAGGTCGTTAGTTGAATGAGCGGAAGACAATCATGTAATTCACGAGGCTCCTTTGGTCTTCGCGTAGACGCAGGAGAGCGTTTAGAACAACAGAAGGACCAGAAGTGACAGAGTATTTGACAGACAAATTAGAGGTAGAAGTTAGTACAGTTTCATAACCAGACAAACGTTGGGAAGAAATGTGCTGGGTAGAAAGGTTACGAAGTACATGCAAGACATTGTGTTGTGTATGGAGAATCGTGTCAGTACCTAGGGTTAAGGACTGAACTGTTTCCACAGCCATGGCACAGGCAGCCAAGGAGCGGAGACAATTTGGCATTCCCTGAACAGGTGGCATGACTTTTGACAAAAATGCAGTTGGACGCAGCGCCCCCCCCGTGGACCTGTGCAAGAACAGCCGCCATTGTGCGCCCAGCCTCCCTACAGTAGAGGTGGAAAGGCAGTTTATAGTTCGGTAGCCCCAGTGCTGGTGCAGTAGCCAACAGTTCCTTTAACGTATCAAAGGCAGACACCATGTCCGGAGACCAACAATTTGGTCCGGAGCTGTGCGCGCAGCAGACGCACGAAGAACAGAGTCATAATAGGAACAGTCTGGTATCCAATGACGACAAAAATTCACCATCCCTAGAAAGGACAACATGTCTGTTTTGGAGGCAGGACGCTTGAGCTGGAGCAGGCTCTGAATGCGGGACGGTGAGAGGACACGAGATCCCTGAGTGAGAACGAAACTCAAATATTCAACAGAGGTGGAGCAAAATTGCATCTTTTTCTGGACACCTTGTGGCCTTCTGAGTGTAGATGGTTGAGGAGAGCAACAGAGTCAGTGTGACATGCAGCTTGGCTGGGGCTACAAAGGAGGTCATCCACATACTTTAGTAAGGTGGAGCCTTCCGGCGGACTGTAACTCAACAGAGTCTCACGCAGGGCACGCGCGAAAGTCGCAGGACTGTCAATAAATCCCATAGGTGATACTGACCAACAAAGCTGACTACCTTCAAATGTAAAGGCCAAAATGTGTTGTGTATCTGGATGTACTGGGACAGAAAAAAAAGGCATTTTTTTAGGTCTATGACTGTAAAAATGTGTGGAGTCTGGGGGTATGGAGGTGGGAAGGGTAGGGAGGTCAGGTACAATTGGAGAAATAGGAATTATGATTTCATTGAGAGATGCGATATCCATCTCCTTTGGGCACAGGATTTACAGGAGTGTTGTACGAACTTACAATGGGACGCAGAATGCCAGTAGCAAGGAAGCGGTGAATGAATTCCCGTATTCCTTCAACTTTAGCAGGTGACAGATTATATTGCTTGTGATAGACAGGAGTTGCAGATTTTTTTAATTTTGCCGAATATGGGGTGCAGGAGATAGAACCCACATCATATTCGTCAATTGCCCATACATCCGGATGTACACACAATTCGAGATCAGGTGCTGAAAGGAAAGCACAGTGAAGAGGAGAGAAGGAATGGGAGGAAATGTTAGGTGGAGAGCAAAGAGTGGGGGCTGTTGGGGGATGAAATGTGCTGGGAGCAGCTTCAATAGAAAGGAATGGAGGATCCACATGTAAAGATCCAGATGGCATGCAGATAATAGACACAGCAAGCAAAGAAAGCAAATCTCGACCTAACAAATTAACAGGACAGGTAGGGAGAACATGAAAAGAATGAAACACAGAGGCAGGAGAAGAATTTGAAGAAATAGCAATGGGTGGGGTAACCAACGTTTCTGTTAGGACTCCATTAATCCCCAAAGATGGCATCTCAGCAGGTTTAATATACCCACTCAGAGCCGGTGTTGGGGCTATCCATTTGTGAGTGGGATCTATACGTTATGATTTGCGTTGTATATTGTACAATTCGCTCTAAACACCACTCTATTGTAAGCGTCGAATTTGTAGCACTCGTATCCACAAGGAATGGGGTTTTATGATCCTCCAAATTAAGGATCACTAGGGGCAAATGGTCAACTGTTTCTGAAACCTGAACACATGAGATGGAGCATGCCTCTGGGCCACATCATGCATTTGATTGGTTTTGCCAATCAATCTTATGACGAGGTGGATCACAGGCATTGTTAGGAGAGGTAACCGCATTGCTTGTTGGAGATCGTGGCTGGGGGTTCATAGCAGTATTGCCAATGTTACTGGGATTATGAGGGCATTCCTTACGCCAGTGATTTGGATCACCACAAATGAAACAAGTACCTGGGGTACGTGTGGGGTGTTGAGGACGATAATAAGTCTGTTTAGGGCGAGGACCATTATTACCTGGGGGACCTGAAGGACTGTTAAAAACAGCTAACATATATTTAGAATGCTGCAGGTCAAAGCAACCAGCAGAATCTTTAACAAGGAGCCTATTATTAAGATCAATAGGTACCACTGTTGGCCAGTTATCAATCACTTGTTTAGCAATTCTCTGGGTATCATCTCTGAGATTACCCATGAGAGTTTGAGTGTAGAGGAGACCCATATCTCCATCTAATGTCATGCCGGCATCCTCCTTCCAGTTCTTATGGAACCGGTGGACGAATTCGGTGACAGATTCTTTGGCATTTTGCTTGCATGCAATTGCTGCGACCATAGAACGTCGAGCTCCATAATTACGAGTCCATTCATCACAAACTTCTGTCCACATATCATCAATCTGGACCGATGTTTGTAAAGGCAAATTTTGGGGTGTAATAGGGGCACCTATTAGAGGAACATGGGGGGGTTGAAGTGAGAGAACACGAGTCCAATCAAAACCAGTGTCATCAGCATATCCCATGACACTGTTAATGATCAACTTGTAATCTTCCTGAGTTAATTGCAATCCTCGTGTCGCCCGTTTAAGGTATTGTGTTGTCGCAGTCGGGGAAATTCGGGGATTAGGAGAACCCTTAATTATAGAATTTAAGGTTCCTATATCAGGGGGCATAATAGCGACATTATTTCCTGCAATTAAATAGGGCATCTGATATCTAGCAGGGGGGTTGATAGTTTTGCCAGATTGGGTCCTAGTTATTATGTTCTGAAGTTGGGGTTCAAATTGGTCAATAAAAGATTGCATTTGGGGAGAGTATCCTACACTGTTGGGTTTGGAAGTGGATACAAATGAGGATGTACTGAATTTAGACATAGGGGTTTTATTTTGCCAATCATATGTGCTAGTTTCATCTTGTTCTGTGTCAGATTCTGTTTCAACATGGGGTATTCCTACGATAGCACCTAAAACACCTATATTTTGTGTTAGGGCTTCGGGGGAAGGCAGAGGATTAGTAGTGGTTTCAATAGTTGTAATCACAGCTGCCAAAGTCTTAGGGTCAAGGCTGGGATAAAGGGAAGAGGGTTTGGGAGTAGGTTGTGAAAGGGCAGGAGGAAAGGAATTGTAAGGTGGGGGACTATCTATGGACCATGATACATCTTTAGGAGTTTTAGAAATGGGGTTATATGAAGAGGACAAGTGAATCCACACTTTACCACATTCCTTCATATATTTTCTATCCCAATTTGAGTCAGGTTGGAAATATGGGAAAGCTTTCTGGTCGCCAAGACCTAAGCCTTTTATCATCGACATATGATAGGAAGAGAAGCTTCCTGAATTTGGGAATGGATCAAAAGAATGCATGGCTGTAGTCCAGCCAGCGAGACAATCTATAAAGGGCGTGGTGAAATATCCGCCAGCAACACGTTGTATATAATCGGCAGGCGTTTCAGCAGGGCCATTTTGGGGCATTAACTTCTTATTGAAGTGCTTATCTAATTTGCCCGTTATTTTTGGATCTATATAGGAGGATTTTTTGGCACCAATATCGCTAAAAAAGGCGCGGTGGAGGGGGGAAGGAGAAGGGCCTGCGCAATTAAAAGGGTGAGAGGGAAAGGGTCGCAAAAATGCACAGTTTCCTCTATTCTCACTGAGCCAAATCACAAAACCGCAATCTCTATTCTATTTAAAATCTTTTTAACTACACTATCAGGGAGAACACGCACAAATAGGAAATAACAAGTAGTCAGGTAAATAGAGACCCAATTCTCGGAGCGGGAAACTTAAAGGTATTAATCTTTTAAAATATAATACTCTTTACAACACAATTCAAATGTGAGTCACTAACAGCGGGGACATCCAACAATTGATCAAGGAAACAAAGAGAAAGGATCACTATTCTTTACCCAGACGATTGTAAAAAATCCTATTTTTCATTCACCATCACTTAAACAATCAAATCATTCAAAAGAAACTCTTGCACTATCAAATCAAATAATGCGAGTTCGAAAATCTGAACAAGCAAGTTATCTATGATGAATATTATGTTCAATAAATATTAATAAAATAAATATGTAACCCATACTCACCAAGACAAGTTGATTAGTTCAAATCCGCACTTCTGATACCAAATTGATAAGTATTCTGCAAGCATCTCACAGGAATGGCCACGGTCCAGTGATGAGAGATAGCTGCTTTGTCACCAGACCCAGCGACCATACAGGAAACAACTCGAGTGAGAATAATAGAAGACCAGGACACAAGTGCTGTCTTGGGTGGTTTCTTTACTCTGGAGTAAATTTCATACATTCAGTAGTTTTATCAAAAATAGGAGCGTCACAAATTCATGGATTACAAACCAATACGTCAGTAATATAGGAACATGTTTTTTCTAGTTTGGGCAGTACCTAGACTTACAAACATTTCCTGTCCTTGCCTAGTAGGCACACCTAAATTGACGTCAAAGCTATATCCTATTCTAGAAATAGGAATATTCCATAGGATGCATTAACAATTAAACATCTGTGTCCCTCCCTTCCTCTCGGCTGGTCAGCCTCTCTTAGTCTCTAGAGGAAATGGAGTTGAATAGAAAAATTTGCACTCCTTGATAAAAACAGGAAGCCAAGAGAAAGACCATACTCAGCATTACCTCATAAACACAGGCATTTACTGAGCAGTCAATCAGGCCCTATATATTTATATAGCTATCAAATATTACTAGAGTAGAAATATGTATTCAGTGAATTAGCTACCATATTTCAATTCCTTTCAGATACCTGTACCTGCGCTCCCTCGCTGTCACCTCCAGAAGATCGCTGCGTCCTGGTTTCCTTCTCGCGAGAAGGGAATCGGGACGCAGGACGCCGCGATCAGCCGGAGGAGAATGCGATCGCGGAGGTCAGGGAGGGAGCGCAGATAAGGTATGTATCCAGCCCGACTGTGGCTCGGAGTTACCGCTTTCAGCAGTGAAATTAACCCCGAGCCACACTCGGAAAAACCACCATGGAGGTGAAGTAAGAGGAAATTTTTTTTATCCAATTAATCGATTATGAAAATAATCGTTGGTTGTAGCTTGAATAAGAAATGTGTTTATTTTTAAGGCAGTCAGTTGTGTATTGATAATCAAACTGGAAGATCTTGACTAACCTACCAGGTTTTATTTTATTTTTTTTAATGCGGAACGTGCTACTGAGTTTAATATTTAACTTAAATGATGCATGTATGTTTACAATTCAAAAGAAATAAAAGGTGTACCATTTTTATCCTTCCCTAGCACAGCTGAATATTCATGGATTTTCCTAAAACCCTCTTCCTAAAAAAGTAAATATATATATTGGTGTATATATATATATTATTTAAAAAACGCGTTATACTGAGATGGTTAAACAATTAAAATAATCAAAAGTATTTTCTTTTCCATCAATATTGCTGGAATGAAAGGTTCTAGACTCTAGATCAGGGCTCCGCAACCTTGGCCCTCCAGATGTTTTTGAAGCTACATCGTCTATAATGCCCAGGTAACATATTAGCTGACCCTCATGGGAAATGTAGTTTTAAACATCTGGAGGGCCAAGGTAACAATATTGATCTTATCCCTGTACAGTAGTGAATAGTCCAGAGCTCTCCCCATTTTCTGCCCTCTCTACCGCTGTATTACAACAGCCATGGGGTGAAGTTTGTTGAACTTTTTGCTACAGTGAGGGTGGGGAGGACTACCTCTGTATTTACATTAACACAGACATATTGCGACAGGAGATTTGAGAACTTGGTTCCAAATGCGACACTATCCCTTGTATAGAAATGGTGTTTAATATTTTTTGTTCTTTGTATTACAATGTTAAACCGCATATACACCTTTTTTCTAATGAAAGTTTTTTTTCTGACTTTAACAGTAAAACTAAGAGTCCAATCTCAGATCTTCTCTAAAGTTGTTGGTTTGAAAAGATACGTATCTTATGGCCGTGTACATTGTTTACTTTTCAATGGATATCAATTTAGCAGTCGCAGTGACTTAATTTGGCTAGTCCAGATAAATGTGTTTGTACTAGGAACATACAGATGCTCTGGCATCGTATTGAAACAGAACCCGAAAGATAGAATTTTGCAAGAATTATTTTATGTTTTGTTATGCTAGCTGTATATCATGCCTGTTAACACCGTGATGGGCCTTCTGTGGGGATTTTAGGTAAATTCTTTTTTTTTCTCCCCATTCTAGGCAAATGAAATGTTGTTCAGTGGAAGAAAGCTGACTGCACAAGAAGCATGCGCAAAAGGACTTGTGTCTCAAGTGTTTTGGCCTGGAACTTTCACACAAGAAGTTATGGTTCGCATAAAAGAACTTGCAACCTGCAATCCCGTAGTATGTTACTTTTCTGTTACTGTCAATGTTTTATTTTATGTATTGATGTATTGATGTTTTAATGATTTTTAATATTGTGTTTTGGTGGGGGCAGAGTGGATGGGAATTAAATTTAGCATATCTAGGGCCCAGTTCCAAGGTTAGAAATAATTTCATGAGGCGTTCTATATAATGTCTTATATATGTCATTAGGGCTGCAACTAACGATTATTCTCATAATCGATTAGTTGGCCTATTATTTCGTTTAATCGATTCATCGGAAAAAAAAATAGAAAAAGATTTGTTTAAATAACCACAACCCCTCGCCCTTTTTTCATAAACAATTTGCGTAGTGTACTTAACTTTTGTACGTACATGCGCAAATTGCGTATCTTGTGTACTTTTCACACAAGGTATGCGAGTGCTTGGTCAGTAATGGATTGATGCTGCATGTGCAGCTTAAGCCCATGTTTGCTTTCTCAAATGAACGCGGCTACAAGCACCTGGTCATAGATGATGTCAGCATGAAAACGGGGTTATTACGCTAAAGTGGTCAGGGTGCGTAGATCGTCCCTTTTTAAATAATTTTGTAAACAAACTGAGTTGGGAGGAGGGACTGGAGGTGGAAGGGAGTGACTTTGCTCAAGTGACTTGACCGGAGTGTGAGAGGGAGTGGATATGGACAAAAGACCGGATCTGAGTGTGGGAGTAAGTTTGGGAAAAGGGAGGGAATGGCAGTTCCCGACCAAAGAGGGTGTGGCAGGGAGGGTGGGGTGGTTGCGCAGGACTTTAGCTTCAAGTAAGGATAAAACACAGGCATACAGCTCCTTCAAACAGTGGCAGTATCCTATTGTTTGTTATAGTTCTGCTACTGTTGTAAACGGAATAAAAACAAACTGGTTATGTCTTACAAAACCCTAGAACTAAATCATACCGAGTAAAGCAGCGGAGCTTCTTCTCCAGTCTGCTCCGAAGCTGAGGTTATTTACGTTTAACTCAATCTAAACCGTGTGTGCTGTACACAGGACGATTAATCGATAATGCAATAGTTGATAACTATTTTATAATCATCGATTAGTTGTCTCAGACCTATGTCATCTTATTGCCTGGAATCCCCCTTCCACTCTTGGTGCAAGCTGAGCTTGTGCCTCAAGTATAGCACTTCCCTACGCCACCTTACTGTAAATTGTTTCCTATACTTTGTATAGGTGTTAATTTGTGCCTCAGAATGGAAGTGCGGGCTATCCCAAGGTAGCTAGTTCTTTAGGCTGGAAATGGTATTTCTGGAGCCACAACTCCTGTCTTGTACGGCAGATGTGACATTTATGCCTCCTATACGCTGCCTCTTCTTGCTGTTAAGCAGTGGACACAGAGCATTTATTTGGTGTCCTTCCATAGTAAAATGCCATACCAATTCTCTCGAGTCTGCATTGTGTACAGTGGGCTCCAAGAGAGAACATCACTGGTAACATCTCAGCTGATTTTCATTTGCATCTCAGAACAATTACAAAGCAGAGAGCTAATAAAATTCGGGATGCACAGAATTGAAATTCTTCGGCCGATACCGAAAATTCGGGATCAGTTCGACCGAAAACCGATGCCGAAAATCAGACATGAGAACCTGGCCCTGGAGGCCGGGGACTCGCCTGATCCCGAAGGCAGGCCAGCCAGCTTGCTCGGCCGGGCCTCCAGGCCCAGGCTCGCATGGCTGATTGCACCATACTCACCTACATCCTCCTAGTTTGGTCCTGAGCTCCAGCGGTGACAGTCTTCCGGCTGTCGCATGCTGATCAAAGGCGTCCAGGGTCAAAGGCGTCCGTGACGTCATACCGGCGACCGACACAGAGCGGGCACTGGATGCAGGACTGCCATCGCTGGAGGAGCTCAGGGCCGATGTAGGTGAGTATGTGTAGGCAACATCCTCCTACTTCGGCCCTGAGCTCCAGCGGTGACCGTCCTCCGGCTGTCGCAGGCTGCTCAGCCGTCCTCCAGGCTCAGGCAAGCCCCCGCCTGAGCCTGGAGCCTTGGAGGCCAGCCGAGCAGCCTGCGACAGCCGAGCTGGGGACTCACCTGAGCCTGGAGGACGGCTGAGCAGGCAACTCGGCTAGCCTCCAAGCTCAAGCGAGGCCCAGGCCAAGCCCGGGGGCTCGCCTGAGCTTGGAAGATGGCCAAGCAGGCAGCTTGGCCAGCCTCCATGCTCAGGTGAACCCCCGGCTCAGCTGGGCCTCTAGGCTGGGAAATGCAAATTTTCGTCGTTTTTTTCGGCTGAATCTCCATTTCGGCCGAAACCAAAAACACCATTTTCAGACGATATTTTTCGGTGCATCCCTAAATAAAATGCTTCACTCCTGGTATTGGTGAACTGCAAAGCCTTAAAGGAACAATCTACACATCCTGACCTCTTATTAAAGGGACACTACCAAACCAAATGAAATGATTTATTTTATTTGATATCTTGCATGTGCTTTTTTTCCCTCATATGTTTAGTTGGTTATATTCAAAGGACATCATTTGAAGTAGATAAGTCTTTTTTAAGCTCCTTGTCATATCATTCAGCTACCATCTTTTATCTCGGCAACACAATAGACCCCCTGCAGATTAATCCTTATTAACATTCACTTCTCCACCCTATTGCTTCTTAAATACTGTAGAAGCTAACTCACAGCTGTAAAGTAAAACGTTTTCACAGATTTTGGTAAATGGTGCATCATGGGGAGAAATCCACAAAATGGAAACAGGAGACAAAAACCTAACTTTATCTTTTCTTTTTTACGTGCACTTATTTCAAAGAAAAAAACGGCAACATATTTTTCTTTATAAAGCATAAGTAATCTAGTTACAGTTTATGTTAGCAGTAGTGTCCCTTTTAAAGTGGTCAGACTGCACCAATCCATCGTTCTGCGAAACCTGCTCAGGGGTGTGGAAATTTAAAAAAAAAATCTACTTGTACAACAGACTAAGTGGTAGTCCAATCTACTTGTTCCTCAGGACTTGTTCCTCTACTTGTCCTGATAAGAAAAATAATTTCAACAAAATAGTGTTTAAATAGAGGTCTTTATTCATAACAGCCTAGAGAGGCAGCATCACCTGTATTTAAACACTATTTTGTTGTGTGTATGTTAGTTACGGGTAAAGCCCGAAGTGCGGTTAATCCTAGGATTACCCTGGTAATCCTGACATTACCCAAAACGGTAAAGCTGGAAAAAGATGAAAATTTTGGACTTTACCCGGGTAATAAGGACTAACCAACTGCCCTTGGGTAACGGTCTGGAAGAGCTGAAAAATTCGCACTTTACCCGGATAATGTGGAAATCTGAAGCTTCACCCGGGTAATCTGAGTACTATCCACAGCTTCACCTGGGTAATCTGCAGAGCATCCAACCCCGCTTGGGTAACAGTGAATTTTACTAAAATCTATAGATATTCTCAACTAAAATGGCAAAAGACAAGCATTAAAACTTAAGGATAGAATGAATATACTGAGTGGCAGGATAGGTTTCTTATATGAATGTGAAAAAGTTACGTGATCTTTATTATGTGTCATGTGTGCTAATATATCGTTTATAAAACATAATAACATCAGGTTACTCTTTATATAATATCTTTATCTTCATAAATTTATTTTCTGACAATTAACGCACAGTTACACAACGGTTATTTAGTGTGGTTTGTGACTGTGGATACAATTTCGTTAACAAAAGTGTGGTTTTTGGTTATTTTTCAGTCCGATAACCGTTTGCAGCTTTACCCGGGTAATCCTCGGAATTCAGTCATCAGTAACCTGCTGAAAACCCAAGAGAAGCGGAGTACCCAGAGGCGTTTGGATATTTTGCAGATTACCCGGATAAAGTACGATGTTTCGTGGCACATCACACTTTATCCAGCAACACTAGGGTAATGTGCGAATTACCCGGTTAAAACCGTGCAGAAAACCGGAATACCCAGAGGTCTGTGGATACTTTGCAGATTACCCGGGTAAAGTCCGAAATTTCACTTCGAACTTTTGCTAATGACGCCTGGGTAATGCTAGGATTACCCGGGTAATCCTAGGATTAACCGCACTTCGGTGTGTGTATATATGTTACGGGTAAAGCCCGAAGTGCGGTTAATCCTAGGATTAACCAGGTAATCATGACATTACCCAAAACCGCTGGGTAAAGCTGCAAAACAATGAAAATTTCGGACTTTACCCGGGTAATTTTAGGACTAACCAACTGCCCTTGGGTAACGGTCTGGAAGAGCTGAAAAATTCGCACGTTACCCGGATAATGTGGAAATCTGAAACTTCACCCGGGTAATCTGAGGAGTATCCACAGCTTCCCCTGGGTAATTTGCAGAGCATCCAACCCCGCTTGGGTAACAGTGAATTTTACTATTATCTATGGATATTATCAATGAAAATGGCAAAAGACAAACATTAAAATGTATTGCGGATATAATGAATATACAGAGAAACAGGATATGTTTCTTATATGAATATGAAAGAGTTACATGATCTTTATTATGTGTCATATGTGTTTATATATCATTTATAAAACATAATAACCATCAGGTTACTCTTTATAAAATACCTTTATCTTCATAAATTAAATTTTCTGACAATTAACGTACAGAGTTACACGACGGTTAGTGAGGTTTGTGACTGTGGATACAATTTTGTTAACAAAAGTGTTGTCTTTGGTTATTTTTATCAGTCAGATAACAGTTTGCAGCTTTATCCAGGTAATCCTCGGAATTCAGTCATCAGTAACCTGCTGAAAACCCAAGAAAAGCAGAGTACCCAGAGGCGTTTGGATATTTTGCAGATTACCCGGATAAAGTACGATGTTTCGGTCGGCAGCCCTCAGTGTGTGTGTGTACAGTTGTGTTCAAAATTATTCAACCCCCAATGCTGTAAAGGATTTTGGGGAATTTAGTGTACATTTGTAATTGTATTCAGAATGAAATCCTACAAGGACTTTTTAAAGAACCATATGTAACTAAAATGACATCAATTGGTTTTGTAATACAGTAGTAAATGTTTCTTTTGTGAATTCTTCATTGACACAATTATTCAACCCCTTAAAGACTACCACTCTGAAGAACAGAGGTTCATTCAAGTGTTTTCAATCAGGTATTGAAAACACCTGTGGATGTCACGGAGCACCAATAAAGCATAATAAGCACCAATTAGGCAGCTTTAAAATGACTGTGATACTCAGCTCCTTCTAGACATTTACTGGTGTGGTTACAAACATGGTGAAGTCAAGAGAATGGTCCAGCAAGACAAGAGAAGAGGTGATTACTCTTCACAGGAAGGACAATGGCTATAAGAAGATTGCAAAGATGTTAAACATACCAAGAGAGACCATAGCAAGCGTCATTCGCAAATTCAAGGCAAAGGGCACTGTTGAAACGCTACCTGGTCGTGGCAGAAAGAAGATGCTGACTTCGACTGCTGTGCGCTACCTGAAGCGTAAAGTGGAGAAAAGTCCCCGTGTGACTGCTGAGGAACTGAGAAAAGATTTGTCAGATGTGGGTACTGAAGTTTCAGCTCAGACAATACGGCGCACACTGCGTAATGAAGGCCTCCATGCCAGAACTCCCAGGCGCACCACCTTGCTGTCTCCAAAGAATAAGAAGAGTCGACTGCAGTATGCCAAAAGTCATGTGGACAAACCACAGAAGTTTTGGGATAGTGTTCTGTGAACTGATGAAACAAAATTAGAAGTGTTTGGGCCCATGGATCAACGCTATGTTTGGAGGAGGAAGAACAAGGCCTATGAAGAAAAGAACACCTTGCCTACTGTGAAGCATGGCGGGGGGTCAATCATGCTTTGGGGCTGTTCTGCTTCTGCAGGTATAGGGAAGCTTCAGCGTGTGCAAGGTACCATGAATTCTCTTCAGTACCAGGAGATATTGGATGACAATGTGATGCAGTCCGTCACAAACCTGAGGCTTGGGAGACGTTGGACCTTTCAACAGGACAATGATCCCAAGCATACCTCCAAGTCCACTAGAGCATGGTTGCAGATTAAAGGCTGGAACATTTTGGAGTGGCCATCGCAGTCACCTGACTTAAATCCGCTTGAGAACCTCTGGTGGGACTTAAAGAAAGCAGTTGCAGTGCGCAAGCCTAAGAATGTGACTGAACTGGAGGCTTTTGCCCATGACGAATGGGCGAAGATGTCACGTCTCGGCCTTGCCCCCTGGTGGTGAAGGGTATTCATGTTTGTTTTTCCCCTATGGTGTGTCTGGCTGTGCTGTTTAGGGCTGATCTGGGGTTCTGTTGTGATCTCCTGGTCTGGGGTCACATGGCCCAATCACACAGACCCACTCGCTATATATTCCCAGCAGCACAGAGCCTCATTGACTGTTTGTGGAGTTTGATGGTGGTTCTGTCTGGTTCGTGTTTCCTGAGTTGCTGCAAAGCATTCCTGTTCAAGTGTTTTCTGGTTCTGACCTCGGCTTTATTTTTGACTATCCCTTCTACTCCCCCCTGGTACCGTATATTTCTGATCTGTTGCCAACCTCTGCCTGATTGACGATTCTTGTATGTTTCATGTTTTATGTACCTTGTCTGTCTTAGTTTAGTATTATATTCAGAGGCCGCCTATAAGGACCTCTTTTAGTATAGTCTGTCTGTTTTGTTTACTGTCCTGCAGCCTGCTCCCTTCACGGATTGTCAAGTGTATCTTTGTGTTTCTGAGTGTCCTAAGTTGTCTGTCGGTCTTGAAGCCTTCGGAGCTTAGTGGCAATTCTGTTCTGTTTTTTGGTGCTCCTTGGTTTTGGAGAAATCCGTCTGTCCTTGTGTCCAGTCAGTTACTCACCTGCCTTAAGGGCTTCATCTCATGTTCCAAGCCATCACGATGGCCCAAGCAGGGGCTAACCGTTACAGAAGATACCCGTAGATCGCTGCAAGACACTTGTGTCAAGCTATGCTTCACGTTTAAAAGCTGTTATAACTGTAAAAGGATGTTGTACTAAGTACGAAGATTGAATGTCACTTGGGGGTTGAATAAAACTGATAATGATGTGAGCACAGAAAAGACATTTGTGGTTGTTTCATTATAAATGTTACGTTCTATTTGTCTGACCTACACGTGCCTCTTTGATTTAATTGTAAGCAAGATGACTGATCAAAATCAATGTCAAACTGGCCAAAACACTCAATTTCAGTGGGGGTTGAATAATTTTGAACACAACTGTATATACGTACATACACACACACTGCAGTCCTCAGAGTGTGTGCGTATATACACGCACACACGCATGTTTCAGACCTCAGACCAGTGGCGCCACTAGGGTTGGTGTCACCCGGTGCGGTAACTTAAGGTGTCACCCCCCCCGAGTTTTACAGATTTTTTTTTTACTACTCTTACTCCTAGATCCGTACTCCCATATAACACTGAATGCTCATACACACAGCTCACGTTACTGTGAGGTTTATTGCTGTGGAGCTCTCTCATAGGCTCACACAAATGTTTGCCAACTGCCAGCAAGTACGGTGCCTGTTCGAAGGCAGTGAAAGCACACATGGATATATATTGCCCCCAGCAGCTCTGGATATATTGCCCCCAGCAGCTCACCCATGGATATATATTGCCCCAGTTCACAATTATATATTGCCCCAACAGCTCACCTATGGATATATATTGCCCCAGCTCACATATGGATATATTGTGCCTCAGCTCACACATGGATATATTGCCCCAGACCAGCTCACACATGCATATATTGCCCCAGACCAGCTCACACATGGATATATTGCCCCCAGACCAGCTCACACATGGATATTGCCCCAGCTCTCATGGATATGCCCCAAGCACACATGGGTACTGCCCCCAGCACACATGGATACTGCCCCCAGCTCTCATGGATATGCCCCAGGAGCTCTCATGGATATGCCCCAGGAGCTCTCATGGATATGCCCCAGGAGCTCTCATGGATATGCCCCAGGAGCTCTCATGGATATGCCCCAGGAGCTCTCATGGATATGCCCCAGGAGCTCTCATGGATATGCCCCAGGAGCTCTCATGGATATGCCCCAGGAGCTCTCATGGATATGCCCCAGGAGCTCTCATGGATATGCCCCAGGAGCTCTCATTGATATTGCCCCCAGCAGCTCTCATGTATATTGTCCCCAGCTCATGGATATGCCCCAGCAGCTCTCATGGATATGCCCCAGCAGCTCTCGTGGATATGCCCCAGCAGCTCTCGTGGATATGCCCCAGGAGCTCTCGTGGATATGCCCCAGGAGCTCTCGTGGATATTGCCCCAGCTCCTCTCGTGGATTTTGCCCCAGCTCCTCTCGTGGATTTTGCCCCAGCTCCTCTCGTGGATTTTGCCCCAGCTCCTCTCGTGGATTTTGCCCCAGCTCCTCTCGTGGATATTGCCCCACCTCCTCTCGTGGATTTTGCCCCAGCTCCTCTCGTGGATTTTGCCCCAGCTCCTCTCGTGGATTTTGCCCCAGCTCCTCTCGTGGATTTTGCCCCAGCTCCTCTCGTGGATTTTGCCCCAGCTCCTCTCGTGGATTTTGCCCCAGCTCCTCTCGTGGATATACTGCCCCAGCTCCTCTCGTGGATATACTGCCCCAGCTGCTCTCATGGCTATGCCCCCAGCTCCTCTCATTGATATTGCCCCAGCTCATGGATACTGCCCCAGCTCATCATGGATATACTGCCCCAGCTCATCATGGATACTGCCCCAGCTCATCATGGATATACTGCCCCAGCTCCGCTCATGGATATACTGCCCCAGCTCCGCTCATGGATATACTGCCCCAGCTCCGCTCATGGATATACTGCCCCAGCTCCGCTCATGGATATACTGCCCCAGCTCCGCTCATGGATATACTGCCCCAGCTCCGCTCATGGATATACTGCCCCAGCTCCGCTCATGGATATACTGCCCCAGCTCCGCTCATGGATATACTGCCCCAGCTCCGCTCATGGATATACTGCCCCAGCTCATCATGGATATACTGCCCCCAGCTCATCATGGATATACTGCCCCCAGCTCATCATGGATATACTGCCCCCAGCTCATCATGGATATACTGCCCCCAGCTCATGGATATGCCCCAGCAGCTCTCCTGTATGTTGTCCCCAGCTCATGGATATTGCTCCAGCTCCTCTCATGGATATTGCCCCAGCTCCTCTCATGGATATTGCCCCAGCTCCTCTCATGGATATTACCCCAGCTCCTCTCATGGATATTGCCCCAGCTCCTCTCATGGATATTGCCCCAGCTCCTCTCATGGATATTGCCCCAGCTCCTCTCATGGATATTGCCCCAGCTCCTCTCATGGATATTGCCCCAGCTCAGCCCATGGATATACTGCCCCAGCTCATGGATATACTGCCCCAGCTCATGGATATACTGCCTCAGCTCATGGATATGCCCCAGCAGCTCTCCTGTATATTGTCCCCAGCTCATGGATATGCCCCAGCAGCTCTCCTGTATATTGTCCCCAGCTCATGGATATTGCCCCAGCTCCTCTCATGGATATTGCCCCAGCTCCTCTCATGGATATTGCCCCAGCTCCTCTCATGGATATTGCCCCAGCTCCGCTCATGGATATTGCCCCAGCTCATGGATATACTGCCCCCAGCTCATCATGGATATACTGCCCCAGCTCATCATGGATATACTGCCCCCAGCTCATCATGGATATACTGCCCCCAGCTCATGGATATACTGCCCCAGCTCATGGATACTGCCCCCAGCTCATCATGGATATACTGCCCCCAGCTCATCATGGATATACTGCCCCAGCTCATCATGGATATACTGCCCCAGCTCATCATGGATATACTGCCCCCAGCTCATCATGGATATACTGCCCCCAGCTCATGGATATGCCCCAGCAGCTCTCCTGTATGTTGTCCCCAGCTCATGGATATTGCCCCAGCTCCTCTCATGGATATTGCCCCAGCTCCTCTCATGGATATTACCTCAGCTCCTCTCATGGATATTGCCCCAGCTCCTCTCATGGATATTGCCCCAGCTCCTCTCATGGATATTGCCCCAGCTCCGCTCATGGATATACTGCCCCAGCTCATGGATATACTGCCCCCAGCTCATCATGGATATACTGCCCCCAGCTCATCATGGATATACTGCCCCAGCTCATCATGGATATACTGCCCCCAGCTCATCATGGATATACTGCCCCCAGCTCATCATGGATATACTGCCCCCAGCTCATCATGGATATACTGCCCCCAGCTCATCATGGATATACTGCCCCCAGCTCATCATGGATATACTGCCCCCAGCTCATCATGGATATACTGCCCCCAGCTCATCATGGATATACTGCCCCCAGCTCATCATGGATATACTGCCCCCAGCTCATCATGGATATACTGCCCCCAGCTCATCATGGATATACTGCCCCCAGCTCATGTATATGCCCCAGCAGCTCTCCTGTATATTGTTCCCAGCTCATGGATATGCCCCAGCAGCTCTCCTGTATATTGTTCCCAGCTCATGGATATGCCCCAGCAGCTCTCCTGTATATGTTCCCAGCTCATGGTTATGCCCCAGCAGCTCTCCTGTATATTGTTCCCAGCTCATGGATATGCCCCAGCAGCTCTCCTGTATATTGTTCCCAGCTCATGGATATGCCCCAGCAGCTCTCCTGTATATTGTTCCCAGCTCATGGATATGCCCCAGCAGCTCTCCTGTATATTGTTCCCAGCTCATGGATATGCCCCAGCAGCTCTCATGGATATGCCAGAGCAGCTCTCATGGATATTGCCCCAGCAGCTCTCATGGGTATTGCCCCAGCAGCTCTCATGGGTATTGCCCCAGCAGCTCTCATGGATATTGCCCCAGCAGCTCTCATGGATATTGCCCCAGCTATGCTCATGGATATTGCCCCAGCTATGCTCATGGATATTGCCCCAGCTATGCTCATGGATATTGCCCCAGCTATGCTCATGGATATTGCCCCAGCTATGCTCATGGATATTGCCCCAGCTATGCTCATGGATATTGCCCCAGCTCCTCTCATGGATATTGCCCCAGCTCCTCTCATGGATATTGCCCCAGCTCCTCTCATGGATATTGCCCCAGCTCCTCTCATGGATATTGCCCCAGCTCAGCTCATGGATATACTGCCCCAGCTCATGGATATACTGCCCCAGCTCATGGATATGCCCCAGCAGCTCTCCTGTATATTGTCCCCAGCTCATGGATATGCCCCAGCAGCTCTCCTGTATATTGTCCCCAGCTCATGGATATTGCCCCAGCTCCTCTCATGGATATTGCCCCAGCTCCTCTCATGGATATTGCCCCAGCTCCGCTCATGGATATTGCCCCAGCTCATGGATATACTGCCCCCAGCTCATCATGGATATACTGCCCCCAGCTCATCATGGATATACTGCCCCCAGCTCATCATGGATATACTGCCCCCAGCTCATGGATATACTGCCCCAGCTCATGGATACTGCCCCCAGCTCATCATGGATATACTGCCCCCAGCTCATCATGGATATACTGCCCCCAGCTCATCATGGATATACTGCCCCCAGCTCATCATGGATATACTGCCCCCAGCTCATGGATATGCCCCAGCAGCTCTCCTGTATGTTGTCCCCAGCTCATGGATATTGCCCCAGCTCCTCTCATGGATATTGCCCCAGCTCCTCTCATGGATATTACCTCAGCTCCTCTCATGGATATTGCTCCAGCTCCTCTCATGGATATTGCCCCAGCTCCTCTCATGGATATTGCCCCAGCTCCGCTCATGGATATACTGCCCCAGCTGCTCATGGATATACTGCCCCCAGCTCATCATGGATATACTGCCCCCAGCTCATCATGGATATACTGCCCCCAGCTCATCATGGATATACTGCCCCCAGCTCATCATGGATATACTGCCCCCAGCTCATCATGATATACTGCCCCCAGCTCATCATGGATATACTGCCCCCAGCTCATCATGGATATACTGCCCCCAGCTCATCATGGATATACTGCCCCCAGCTCATCATGGATATACTGCCCCCAGCTCATCATGGATATACTGCCCCCAGCTCATCATGGATATACTGCCCCCAGCTCATCATGGATATACTGCCCCCAGCTCATCATGGATATACTGCCCCCAGCTCATCATGGATATACTGCCCCCAGCTCATCATGGATATACTGCCCCCAGCTCATGTATATGCCCCAGCAGCTCTCCTGTATATTGTTCCCAGCTCATGGATATGCCCCAGCAGCTCTCCTGTATATTGTTCCCAGCTCATGGATATGCCCCAGCAGCTCTCCTGTATATTTTTTCTAGCTCATGGATATGCCCCAGCAGCTCTCCTGTATAATGTTCCCAGCTCATGGATATGCCCCAGCAGCTCTCCTGTATATTGTTCCCAGCTCATGGATATGCCCCAGCAGCTCTCCTGTATATTGTTCCCAGCTCATGGATATGCCCCAGCAGCTCTCATGGATATGCCAGAGCAGCTCTCATGGATATTGCCCCAGCAGCTCTCATGGGTATTGCCCCAGCAGCTCTCATGGGTATTGCCCCAGCAGCTCTCATGGATATTGCCCCAGCAGCTCTCATGGATATTGCCCCAGCTATGCTCATGGATATTGCCCCAGCTATGCTCATGGATATTGCCCCAGCTATGCTCATGGATATTGCCCCAGCTATGCTCATGGATATTGCCCCAGCTATGCTCATGGATATTGCCCCAGCTATGCTCATGGATATTGCCCCAGCTACGCTCATGGATATACTGCCCCCAGCTCATGGATATACTGCCCCCAGCTCATGGATATACTGCCCCCAGCTCATGGATATAATGCCCCCAGCTCACCTCCTGCGCTGCGTGTTCTGCTCCCTCTGAGCATCCGGCGGCATGGAGCTTGGGCGCTCGCCTGGGGGAGCCACGTGACCAGCCGCGATCTCGCGAGAACTCGGCTGGTGACGTGTTTCCCCCAGGTGAGCGCCAAAGCTGCATAGCTTCAGACGCTCGCAGGGAGCGAACACGCGGCTCTGGGTGAGACACCCGCCCTTAGGGTGACGGTGTCACCCTCAGGGCGGGTGTCACCTGGTGTGGGCCGCACCCCATGTTACGACGCCCCTGCCTCAGACCAGACATGGGGTGCTGTCCAAACGCTCTATTGGCATTCGGACCGGCCCATGCAGCTGACCGCGTTCATAGTCTCCCAGCGGCCACTCGTTGGGAAGCCCCCAGGCTGATTTCGCGAGATTGCTCCCTGCTCGATCTCGAGAACTCCGAGATCGCGCCTGGGAGCTTTCCAACGAGCGGCCGCTCGACGACTGTGCAGGCGGCACTCGTGGAAGGTTACTATGAATGCGTTCAGCTGCAGGGGCCTGTCCGAATGCTGTTAGAGCGTTCGGACAGCCGCCCGAGCCCCTCGGATGCCGGCAAGCCAGCTCAATGCTGGCTTCCAGTATTGAGGACATCCCTAGAATTGGCCCACTGCATCTCAAAAAAACTACTCGTCCGGCGCTTGGATCTTCATGTCCCTGGCGTCGGGCGATATAATTCCCACACCCCTGCTGCTTACAAAGGTACACAATTTACATGGGTGTGCTATTCAAATTGTGTTTGCTGCAGGGGCGTTTGCATTTCGGAAGCACTTGGCTGAAGGAGGGGGCAAAAGGTGAGTATTTCAGCTAAATTAACCTCCCTGGCGGTATTCCCGAGTGTGACTCGGGGTTAAATTTCACTACTCCGAACGGTAACCCCGAGCCACACTCGGGCTGAATGCATACTCACCTCCTCCTGTCTCCCTCGCTGTCCCCCGCAGTGTGATCGCAGCGAGCTGCTTCCTGGTAAGGCTCCCTGCGAGTCACATAATGCAGGGGGCGGGACCAGGCAGCAAACTTAGAAAAAAATAATAATTTTTACACTGTATAATCCAAAATGCATTGTTTATGAACGGCCAACTAGGTGCACTACAGGATAAGAAACAGACCATACATCGTCTCACCCTTGTTTTCAGACAGATTTCAGTGTTTTTTGTTGTATTTTATTGAATATCATTTATTTGCATTATTTTGGATAATTATTTTTGGGATAATAAATTATTATGTCATGTTTCAAACTTTATCGGACTCCGTGCATTTACTATTTTATTTATTTATTTATAAAGGATTTTACCAGTAAGGACTCTTGATTGCATGGATTTCAGTGCGTGATTCCTAATTATTACAGGCTAACTATGTACAAAAACATGTTTCCTTTAAAAAAAAAATCGAGATGCTTGTAGACACGAAATTTTGAAAAAATTAGACCGCCAGGGAGGTTAAAAGAAATGGAAAGAAATTAGCTGGGCGGCTGCTGTCAGCAGCATCTGCCCAATTATTTTGAGATAAAAAAGGGGGTTCAATTTTTAAGTAGAATGCTCTTGTAATGGCTCACTCTATATTTGTATCTTTGTGGAGCCATGCAACTTTCATGGTTGGAATATAGCCCTATATGTTACACATACTATGGCATACATTGCTGGTTTTTGGTATATTACATGGTATAACATTTTTGCATCAAAAAGAGCACCTATAGTAAACTAGAACCACCCAGCGCATTCTCAAGATGACTACATATATTTTGTTGTATCTTTATATTCAAAAGTGCTTTTTAAATTTTCTTTTTAGGTACTTGAAGAATCCAAAGGTTTAGTTCGTAATGTTATGAGGGAAGAACTGGAGCAAACAAATGAAAGAGAATGTGAAGTCCTGAAGAAAATTTGGGGATCTGTACAGGGAATGGACTCCATCTTGAAATACTTACAAAGAAAAATTGATGAATTTTAAAAGCAAAAAAGTAGCACTGAAGATCTTTTTATTTGGACATGTTTATTTTCATGTTACCTGTCATTGATAACATGGTTTGTCTTGTTTTCTGAACAGCTATAACCTGAAACACTGCCTTGGCTACAACCCACGTAAAAATGTGGCGTGTCCCTCTACCTAAAACAATCCAGGAGTTGGGATTGATGGCATGTACTGTAACAAAAGAAAAAAAACTGAGAACTTTTGTTTTTCTTTTGGTTTGTGTTTTACGTTTTTGTTTTTTTTTGTTCTGTTGGATTGGCAGTGGACTTTTTTTTTTTTAATATATATATATATATGGCATATATTTAAGCAAAAAGAAAACGGGTACCAGTCAGCCCTATTTTTATTGCCCAGCCAGTTTAATACGATAATAATATGATTTATTTCAGAAAAGGTTAAATACCTCACGTATGAACTTTTTAATAAAGGATTATAAAATAAAATTCAAACATCTTAGTTATGCATTTTTAATAATCCAGACAAATGTTTATACATATTCTCAGGATGTGAAAGCTATTACTTTTTAAAAAACACGCTTGACATTCTCTTGGAAATGCATAGTTTGTCTTATGTTAACATGAAGAAACCACTGTCAAGAAAGATGGTCTTTTATTATTTTTTTTTTCTATTTTTTTTGTTTTGTTTTGTTTTATTTTTATTTGTGATGCAGTATTAGTAAATCACTGATTATCATCTGTTTAGGTGACTTTCCACTTATCCTTCCATGAAAAGCTGATTTATTTTATATAGTACAGTTCTTTGATATCAAACTCTATAGATGTTTGCAGGTTTAATGTATTACACCAAAAACTATTTTATGTTAATGTGTAAATTTTAGGCTTCGTTAGAATATATATTATTTAATAAATTAATTTTGGTACACTATTAAACTAAAATGTACCCATGCAAAAAAAACTACCTTTTGGCCAGAAGTGTACTGTTATTTTTTTTTTTTTTTTCACCTGGAGGGTTTTTTATTTTGTGCTAAACTATATGAACACTTATATATTACTTTTTGATAATGTATAGTGTAGAAAATATTCTTGTAAATATGAATTTCATTCCTCTTTTGGAGTGTTTATTGATTTGTGACTGCAGATATATTATACTTGAAATATCTGTGCTTGCAATATTGTTGAATGTATGAAGTATAGTAAACAATCTTATTTTTGTACAGTTTTTAAATTTTTACGTAAAACTGACCATCTTCTTTTGGTGGAGAGTAGCACCCTGCTTATATCTGCCTTTAGCTTGGGTTGGTACAGTATTTTTGCATTCATTGAACCTACACTTTTGCTCTGAAGAATATATAAATATATACTTAAACTGTACAGACTGTAAAGTTTTATAAAATATACAGCTGTGAAATTGGCTAAAATAAAACTAATATTTCTTAACATGCTTTAAAAATCTTGTTAGATATTTTTTTGTGGTTTCTATTTTCAGAACCTGGTCACAACCAAAGTTAAAAGCACATGTCAATTACCATTTTTATTGATGTGTAGTTAAGCCGATGTAAGGGCACTGGTTGTATTAACTTTAAATATCCTAATGATTATATTGTGCTATGGGTAACACATGTAACTTGAAGAAATATATATTTGTATATGTAGCCTGCATATTTATTGGAAGAGACAAATATGAATTTCAGAGTTGTTGTATAGCATTGCTATATAGTCCCCTTGACCTAGGTTCAACAGAGGTCAGTAAGCTAGGACTTGGTGGCTCTAAACTACAGCCATCCTAACATAAATGATTTAATATATGCAAACTATTAAATGCCAATATTATTCTCCTGTATTCCTAGCTCAAAGAGGAGCCTGGAGGGAACAGTGAAATACTGTAAAGGATTTTTAGAATGTTGTGGTGGGTTTTTCCCCAGTACTAAAAGAAGTGTATGCAAGACATCTAATACTCCATAGAAACAAGCTCTTGCCAATCAAATTTCAACCTAAACTAATTTGCTACTTTAGAATGTAATATACCATTATCTGATAATTTCACCCCACAGACTGTATTAGCTGCCCATAGAATATTTTTCATGTAAATGGATCCAAATTATTTATGAACTTCACTATCCTAAAGACGCGACCAGGGTTTGGAAATAGGTTCAGAATAACTGATTACTAATGAATAAATAATGAAAAGTGGCACAAGCAAAGTCTCCAAAATATTGTGACCATAGATGAGCAGCAATAAAACTCACAGCAATGTGTGGTATGTATGAGTGTATCAGAGTTCCACAGCAATAAAACACACTGTAACACTCTGCTCATCTGCCTCTCTGTGTCCTACTCTTTCACACCTTGTCATCATCCTTTTCTCTCTCCCTGTTTAAGCGGTCTCATTCGTGAACCTCCTGTCACTATCTAATAGGGAGTTAGGGAATTGACATCATGGGCAGTATTACATCGTACCACCTAGAATCAAAACACCGGCGAATTGACTGCGAAATACGGTGCATTTCATCACAATTCACTGCGTTTTGGTGGCACTGAATTGTACCGTTGACAACTATTGAAGCAGGACGCCGCGATCGGCCAGAGGAGACTGCGGGAGAACATCGAGGGAACGCAGAGACCAGGTATGTATCAGCCCGAATGTGGCTCGGGTTACCGTTTTCGGCACTGAAATTTAACCCCGAGCCACACTCGGGATTATCGCCGGGGAGGTTAACTGACCACGTAGCAGCATTGCTCACACAGGGAGGGAGCACAGAGAACAAAAAGCTGAATCCCTGGCCAGTGAGTGAAGATTTGGATTTTGGCACCCTCGGCAGCACATGCGTCCTTAGGCGCTGCCTTATAGGGAGCGCTGGCACCTACATTGGTGGGACTCATTAGGCTAGATTTATGTGTATTTGTTGCTATACATGGCGAATTCACTCATTGAGGGTAATATGAATGCTGTAGATTTTCCAACATTGCACTACTCTAATGGATTGCAATCATTACTGCTTTGATGTGCGAACCAAAAAGATAAATTACTGTATGACTTTATGATGTTCATTCACTCATAGATGTATGTGTCATGGCCTGTGTTAGGTCAGGGCTGGTTGCTGCTCTCCAGGAGGGTCTGGGCTCGGGGTTGCATGCTGTGCTGGGCAGTGATTGCACCCTGCGGCGCTCAAGTGCTGTCTACGGCTGCTCCTCTCTGCGTATGTCATTCTGGTTTTGGCCCACACTGATGACAACAGCCAACTTTGAGACTTCAGCCTCTATATAAACTCTAGGCGCTCTTCTTTCAGCTCCCTTTCGTGGTCCTGAATTCTGATTAGCGTCCTGTATTGTTATTCTTAACCTTAGCTCGTATACTCGACGTTGTGAATTTTTGGTTTCCGTAGAACGCAGCTTGTACACTTGGCATTGTGATTTCTCTGTCTTCCCTTGACCTCGGCAATTCATTACTCTTTTGCTGTTACTAGCCACTCAAAAGACTGGTCTTAGGTCTTCCGTTGTGTGTTAATTTCCTGCATGTAGAGGCCAACCTTTCTACCAGCGTTGCGAAACCCAGTTGTCTCAAGGAGTAGTACTGCACCTAGGATAAAGATTTTCTCGTTATATGAATAGGTTCGGTCAAACACGTAACAGAAACCTTACATCACGAAAGAGTCGTGGACCTTGCAGGTATCGAACCTAGAGTCGTATAGAGGATCAAGATCATCACTTGGACCAGTTTGCCCAAGCCCTTTAGACTTTGCTCGCTTGCACTGCCAACCTTCAGTTTGCACCCACAGCTCCTCCTTCACTTCCTAATGAGTTGGTCCCATACTCTACCACCTCTCCTAGTCTGTTACTCCCCATGCTTTATGGCAGTAATCCTACTGTTTGCATAGGGTTCCTTAACCAGATTTCCATTCATTATGAGTTAAGTTCTCACGCTTACCCTATGGGCAGGGCCATCGTTACATTTATAATCAAGCACCTTACTGATAAAGCCCTTTGTTCAGCCAATCCGCTCTGGGCAGCTGATAAACCCTTTTGTAACTACAAGGAATTTATTTCTGCCTTTCTTTAGGGTTCTTGATTCCCTCAGGTAGAAA
This sequence comes from Leptobrachium leishanense, assembly GCA_009667805.1. Lineage (NCBI taxonomy): Eukaryota > Metazoa > Chordata > Amphibia > Anura > Megophryidae > Leptobrachium > Leptobrachium leishanense. Next base: position 150,475,838 of record CM019067.1, on the reverse strand, counting down.
GATTTATGCTGCTAAGGCATGTCTCCGAAAGGGTTCCAAATCTTTGCGAATACGTTCAAGAGTTTTGGTCTCTGGCCTCTGTATGAAGGTGGACTAATGAAGCATTTGTGGTAGTTTTGACAGTGTTTATCTGAGATTCAGGATGAAATAGCAGCTTGGGAACTTCCTGAGGATTTAGAAGATCTTTTCATTTGCCGCTCTTTTATTGATGAATGCCTTAGGCACTGTACAAATACAGTGGATAAGCAAAGAATGACTGGCTATTACAAAGGCTGCCAGGTTTCCCAGTCCTGTTTTGCCAGCTGTACTCTCTCCTGAGCCTATGCAATCAGAATGACAGAAAAAGGAGCGTGAATTTTGCGTATAATGTAGACAAAAGGGTCATTTACGTCACTATTGTCTGAAACAGAATCAAAATTCTTTGGAAAACTCCCTCATTTAAGTGTCTTAGGGGAGAAGCCTTGGGTGAATCCTAGTCATCCCCAAAGAACAATGACTTCTAGTCCGTATTGCCTTATGGGGTGAAGCGGCTGACCCCTTGTATCTCTTTACCCTTATTGATTCTTGGAGAGCAGATATTTTTATCGACTCTACTTTTGTCCACGATCATGCAATAGGGACATACACCTGGCTGTAGAAGCCATCAATGGCAGACCACTTACTACACTGCACTGCTTATTACCCAACAATCAAGTTTATTGTTCATGACGGTGGTGGTCTGTCATTCTGAGAAGCTAAAGTTCCATCTAACTTCTTCACCTACTTTTCATGTGGTTCTGGGTTACTCTTGGCTCGAAAGGCACAATCCTTTGATAGGAGGGAGAAACAAATTTTGTCCGGAGAAATGTATTAATTTGCCTCAACCAATTAAAATGTTTTTGCTGCTTCTCTTCTTTGAACTAATATCCCTTACTATTACAAGGACCTGGCAGCCATCTTTGATAAGAGGTAGGCAGAAATACTCCCTCACAATCCTTATGACTGAGCAATAGAACTTTTTTACCCGGCACCATTCCTCACAAAGGGGCAGCGTAACCTCTAAGAAAGAAAACAAGCTTATGGAAGAATACATTGCTGATGTCCTTTCCACCAAAGGTTTTATCAGTCGCTCCTCTTCCCCTACTGGAGCTGGATTTTTTTTTTTGTGTCAAAAAAGGTAGGGATCTTCACCCTTGCATTGACTATTTTGGTATAAAGATCACTAAAAAAATGCATATCCTATTCCACTGATCTGAGTTATTTGAGGGGTTCCAAAATGCTCTTTAAGTTAGGCCTCAGGACTAAATTGTAGACTCCCCTAATTCGTGAGGGCGTTGAGTGAATATTGTCACGCCCTTTGGTTTCTGCAATGCTCCGGCGTTCTTTCAGGAATTCATTAATGTCTTACGAGAGGACACTTCAGTCATCTTTTATCTAGACAATATTTTGGTTGATTTAGATTCTCATCATGTACATGTAAGGAAAGTCGTTATCCAATGGATTCTATTGTAAATTGGAGAAATGTTTATTTGACGTCTCTGAAGTTCACTTCCTAGGCTACGTTCTTTCTCTGGCTGGAGTTCTCATGGACCCCAAAAAACTAGAAGCCATTTTCCATTGGCCTCTCCCGAAAAGGTCTTGACAATATGCGACGCTTCACTGGCTTTGTCAATTGCTATAGCTGTTTTATTAAATGCTTCTCTTCTATTTCGGCCACCATCAATGCTCAAAGGAAAAAAGGAGCTAATACTCAAGATTGGACTCCTGAAGCTGTAAGTGCCTGAAGCGGCAATTTGCCGAAAGGAGCATTTTCTTCTGCTTCTATTCTTACTCGCCCAGACCCAAATAAACCTTTTGTGTTAGAGGTTGATTATTCTGAAACAGGAGTTGGAGCTATTCTTTCCCAAAGGTCCTTTAGTGATCAACTCTTGCTTCCCTGTGTGTTCTATTCGACAAAATTATTAGATACTGAATCCAGATCTATTATAGGCCAGGGATGGCGAACCTTTTTGAGCCCGAGTGCCCAAACTGGATCGCTGAACCAACTTATGTGTCTCAAAGTGCCAACCCCGCAATTAGACCTGAATACTGATTTATTTTAGAAGAAACACTTCATCCGACTGTCTGAACTAATTATGTACTTAAGTCTTAGAAGAAAAATACAGTGTAAGAAGATGGATATATTGCCCCAGCTCACACATGGATAAATTGCCCCAGCTCACACATGGATAAATTGCCCCAGCTCACACATGGATAAATTGGCCCCAGCTCACACATGGAAATTAGGGATGCACCGATACCACTTTTTTAAGACCGAGTACCAGTACCGATACTTTTATTTTATGTCATGTGACCGCTTTTCAATAAGTACAGACCTCATACAAAAATGCCCCCAGCTCAAATGTATATATCCCCCCCGAGATAGATAGATATATCTATCTATCTATCTCTTATACACAGAATGCCCCAGCTCACATGTAGCTTGCCCCCAGCTCACATGGATATACCCCCAGCTCACTTGGATATGCCCCCAGCTCACTTGCCGCTCCGAGTGTCTTCCTCACAGCACGCGCGGGCAAATGATGCTGCACGGCCGTTCGTTGAAGTCCACCAGCCGCAATCTCGTGAGATTGCGGCTGGTTGGCTTCAACGAACGGCCAGGCAGCATCATTTGCCTGCGCACGATGGAAGATGCTCAGAGCGGCAAGTGAGGCAAGCCTATGGCTCACATGCCGACACAGTCGGCCCCGCGTGCCGTAGGTTCGCCATCACTGTTGTAGGCTATTATACTTGTTCTCAAAGAGTGGCGACATCTGCATGGGGTAACTGTGCACCCTATCAGTAGCCAAAAGACTTAATCCTAGACAAGCCATATGGGCTTTATTTCCCGCATGATTCAACTTTTTTTTTTTAATTTCCTATAGACCAGACTCCAAAAATACTAAAACGGATGCTCTAAATTTGAGCCACTTAATGCTTATCGTCCTGAACCTACCTTCATTCTCCCCAGCGAAAAGATACATTCATTCATTCATAAGCGCATGCAGTCCTCACTATGGCAGGTGTTCATTTTACTTCAAGACCAAGGTTTTCTCCTTTTACGAATAGGTCTGACCAGAAACGTAAATTACAGTATGTAGTTCTGAGTATTATTGTCACGGTATCTGTGTACTCCTCTCGCTGTGATGCTACGGTCTTGCATCATTCAGCAGGTGATGATGGCAATTCTGACGCAGCATGCTACGGTCTGCCAAGAATTTGTGTTTACATGAACTTCCACTTGCATTATGCGAATGCTGACAGAGCCAAGCATCCTACCCATCTGGGCACATTGTGATGACCTCATCCCCAATTTGAGTTCATAGTCCTCTCCTTTAAAAGACCTTGACCATATCTTGTTTATTCATTGTGATCCGTTTCTGGAATCTGTGACCTTGGCTTTGTCTATTCCTGTTTGTGCCATCCTCGCTTCTTGTTTTTTTTTTAGCTTGGCATCAAGCCAGGTCATTATAAGGACTGGTTCAGGGTTTAGCTGATTAGCCAATAAATTGACCAATTGGGTTCTCAAAATTGAAAGGAGATAACTATGCAATATTTTTTGCAGCTCACACAAGTGGTCCATAATACTTACACGTGGACTAAATATACACTACTCAAAAAAATAAAGGGAACACAAAAAGAAGTCATCCTAGATCTGAATGAATGAAATATTCTTATTAAATACTGTGGTTATTACATAGCTGAATGTGCGGACAACAAAATCACACAAACCTTATCAATGGTAATCAAATTGATCAACCCATGGAGGTCTGGATTTGGAGTTACACTCAAAATGAAAGTGGAAAACAACGCTACAGGCTGATACAACGTTGATGTAATGTCCTTCAAACAAGTCAAAATGAGGTTCAGTGGTGTGTGTGTGGCCTCCATGTGCCTGTATGACCTCCCTACAATGCCTGGGCATGCTCCTGATGAGGTGGCGGATGGTCTCCTGAGAGCTCTCTTCCCATACCTGAACTAAAGCATCCCCCAACTCCTGGACAGCCTGTGGTCAACCTGGCGTTGGTGGATGGAGCGAGACATGATGTCCCAGATGTGCTCAGATGGATTCAGGTCTGGGGAACGGGCGGGCCAGTCCATAGCATCAATGCCTTCGTCTTGCAGTAACTGCTGACACACTCCAGCCACATGAGGTCTAGCATTAGGAGGAACCCAGGGCCAACCGCACCAGCATATGGTCTCACAAGGGGTCTGAGGATTTCATCTCGGTACCGAATGGCAGTCAGGCTACCTCTGGCGAGCACATGGAGTGCTGTGCGGCACCCTAAAGAAATGCCACTCCACACCATTACTGACCCACTGCCAAACCGGTCATGCTGGAGGATGTTGCAGGCAGCAGAGCGTTCTCCATGGCTTCTCACCCTGTCACGTCTGTCACATGTGCTCAGTGTGAACCTGTTTTCATCTGTGAAGAGCACAGGGCGCCAGTGGCGGAGCTGCCAAACTTCCTGCACGGTGTTGGGCAGTAAGCACAACCCCCACCTGTGGACGACAGGCCCTCAAACCACCCTCATGGAGTCTGTTTCTGACCGTTTGAGCAGCCACATGCACATTTGTGGTCCACTGGAGGTCATTTTGCAGGGCTCTGGCAGTGCTCCTCCTGTCCCTCCTTGCACAAAGGCGGAGGTAGCGGTCCTGCTGCTGGGTTGTTGCCCTCCTACGTCTCCTGATGTACTGGCCTGTCTCCTGGTAGCGCCTCCATGCTCTGGACACTACGCTGACAGACACCGCAAACCTTCTTGCCACAGCTCGCATTGATGTGCCATCCTGGATGAGCTGCACTACCTGAGCCACTTGTGTGGGTTGTAGACTCCGTCTCATGCTACCACTAGAGTGACAGCACCGCCAGCATTCAAAAGTGACCAAACCATCAGCCAGAAAGCATAGGAACTGAGAAGTGGTCTGTGGTCTTCACTTGCAGAACCACTCCTTTATTGGGGATGTCTTGCTACCTGCCTATGCTTCCCACATGTTGTCTATTCCATTTGCACAACAGCATGTGGACTTGACTGTCAATCAGTGTTGCTACCTAAGTGGACGGTTTGATTTCACAGACGTGTGATTGACTTGGAGATACATTGTGTTGTTTAAGTGTTCCCTTTATTTTTTTGAGCAGTGTACTTTTTGGCACTCCACTTATCTGTATATGTAAAAAAAAATATATATATATTGTCAAGATTTCATGCAATAATTACACTTCATCACACACCCATGTGGCAATGCCAAATATTAAAAGAAAGCAATACTTATCACTTATTTTGCATCAGTTTCTTCCTTCAACATTTCCTTAAAAACAGAATTATATCTCATTGCACAGCATATTACTCTTATAAAAGTCCCTAAATCATGTATAGGAAATTCATTAGAAATTCACTCACTCTGTTCAAACCTCCCTTAGCTATAGGGGGATAGCTCTGTTCTGATGCACAGCTGCCTCTTTGCAATTTAGGATGGGTGCAGCTCAATTCCGTAGTCTTTGTTCTCCAATTTCTCCTCAGTTCTGCCAAGTATATGTAAAACAAAATCTTGGCATAGTGTAATTATAAATAAACTTACATGGACAGGAGCCTGAATAACCAAGGCTCTCCTGTATATGTGCATGTGGTGTATTAGCCAGGATTCCCCACCCCTCTTCCTTTTTCTACCTCCACACCTAAAAGTTTAAACAATCAGCAGATCTCCAATATTAAGACTTTATTAAAACACATCATAAAACTGACGTGAAAAAGCGGGGTATTTTTATCAGACAAGACATGTTTCCCCATGATGCAACATTTACAAAAATCTGTGCAAAAGATTTACTTTGTGGTTGTGCTTTATCCTACACAGTATTTAACAGTTAATGAGGTGGAGGATGGGATGTTTAGAAAGGGCAGTAGGGGGTGTAGTGTTCTACAGGCTATTCAAGATAAGAGATGGCAGCTGAATGAGCTAAGACAGCGGGGTTTAAGAGACCTCTAATCTACCCCCTGGTAATGTTGTATGAATACATCAAACACAATAGAATGATTTGAGTCAGTGAGTGTCCCATTGACTCTATGGCCAAAAGCCACCCAGTGAGGAGCAAGGGATGTAAAGATACTGCGTGTGGGGGCAGTTTACAACACCAAAGATCACAAAATAGTTGCATCCAGTGACAAATATACAGTAAAATATTTTCTTAATATACATGAGATAAACTAAGCACATGTAAGATATCAGCAACATAAACAAAATAAGGACTTTTTTGTGGTAGTGGCCCTTTAACCAAAGTTTATGGTTAGCTAGAATTAAAGGGATGTTAAAGCGTTATTCCTCAGCCTTCGTGCAGGAGTAGAACAAAGACTGCTTTTGGGTTTACAGCCTAATCTATAGCACACAGGACATACCCAGGAGAACCAATGGGACAAAACACACTGGATATAGCTCAACAAAGTTAAAACAATTAACATGGCTAAATAGCCTCCTCCGTCTCATACAGCACTCTGGTGTAATAATCAAAAGGAAGGAACTTCCCTCCCTTCCTGACAGACAGGTGCAAGGCTCAGTTTCTGAATAAGCTTCTTCCAGTTTCTGGGGTAAGGCCAGCCGAGATCTGGTTTAACCCAGCTCTTGAGGGCTAGATAGGAACATGGAGAAACATTTGGGATAATAAAACAATACCGTATACATCAGGGAAACGGTGCAGTATGTATTCTAAAATGAACACATCTGCCAAGGTACAAAACTGACGTCAAGGAATGGGAAGCAGAACATGGACACCCTGAACCTACAAGGGTCACGGTGACTTTGACATGGGAGAGTTCTGGGGAACAATATAAAATGTCTGACCCACCAAAACCCACAGTCACTAACCTCCAAAAAGTAATTCAGGCCAAGAAACCTGAGTGACTAGTCACCTACCATATACCTACTTCACTGCTCACTTCTTGTATTAAAAGATTATTAGTTGGCCAACCTTGTCTCTAGAAGGTCTGACATTGGCTAGATTACTTGAGTGGATCAGGCTGATGTCTCAATGCATTTTAAGATGACAGACCTTGGTATCAAATAATATGGATTTCCTGGCCATTTTAAAGAGCAGCTATGTGAAAACATTTGTGGCCAGTCTTTAAGGGCCATTCATTTTCCAGGCCTTATTCAAAAAGAAAAAACAGGGCAAAACTTTAATTTTCCATTTGTAAATTTCTTCTCAATACTGAAACTGACACGGACCCAGGCTGATGCTTTTGGAGGGGATAGCCATTTAGTCTTTTCAGAGAAACAAAGCTTTGGACCCAGATGGCCTTACTGTAGCATACTGCAATGCATTTGCTTAGTCCATAATAAACACCTTATTGATAACTGTAATGAAACTTTAAGGGGCCTTGGTCTTTGTCAGCATTCTTCACTTCCACATCTAAATCTGGTAAGCATTCACTGTTCCCCTAGAGGTTATTGACTGTTCTCCATGATTGATGAGACTCTCAAAATACTGGCAAAACTGAAGAAATTAAACAGCAGGAAAGTTGGTTATCACACAGCAACAATGTAAACCCATACAGTTAGAGAAGGTATGTTATTATTATTATTCTTTATTTATAAAGCGCCAGCATATTCCGCAGCGCTGTACAATAAGCACAGTATAGACAGGGTTACAATACATTGAACAACATTTGACAAACAGTACAGGAGGAGATGAGGGCCCTATTCCCGTAGGAACTCACAATCTGGGAGGGTTGGGGTTGGAAACAGGAGGAGAGGACTGTAAGGTGAGAGTGATTGATGGTTGCGTCAGTGAGTTGGGTGGTAGGCTTCCCTAAATAGGAATGTTTTCAGGGAGCGTTTGAAGGAAGAGAAGTTAGGGGAAAGTCTGACAGTACGAGGGAGAGCGTTCCAGAGAGTGGGGGCTGCGCGTGAGAAATCCTGCAGTCTATCATGGGAAGAGGTGATGCGGGGAGAAGCTAGGCGCAGGTCACTGTTTGACCTTAGGGAGCGGGCTGGGGTGTATTTGGTGATTAGTGAGGACAGGTAGTGGGGAGCTGAGTTAGTGAGGGTTTTGTAGGTAAGGATAAGGATTTTGAACTTAATTCTGCAGTGGATGGGGAGCCAGTGAAGGGACTCGCAGAGGGGAGCGGCAGAGACAGAGCGGCGGGTGAGGTGAATTAGCCTGGCGGAGGCGTTCAGGATGGATTGTAGGGGGGAGAGGCGGGACAGAGGGAGGCCAGATAAGAGATTATTGCAATCTATGTATGCCTGAGATGCAATCTGTTCTTGAAATGATATTGGAAATTTATTACAATTATTTAGATTCATAAGAGAAAGCATAATGCAACAGTTGGTAGCCAATATTTTGAACCCAGAGTGTCCATATTAATGAACAAGTCTTGAAGGGAAATTCAGACTCAAAATATATTCAAAGTATCTGTCGGGGGCAGAAAAGAAAGTGAAATCCAGGTTAAAAAGAGAAAAAAAGCTATGGTTCAGCAACAGTGGTTGAAATGTGGTGTCCAAAGGCGTGAAAAAGAACACGTCGTCCAGTGGACAAGACCTGTAATCTGCAACAATTCATGAAGTAGTAATAGTATAAAATTCAGTAAAGATTCCAAAGGAACCTCAGAATTGTAACTTTTAAATAATCAGGTATTTTTAAAAGACAAATGATTCCAGCATTAAATTTGGAATGTGGGAATACAAGTGTTTTCAAATATCAGAAAAATACATGAAAACGTGGGTTTTTATATACATTTTGAACAACCCTCTACGAGATTTCAAACAAATCTGTGTCTTACAGTTACAAGTTTTTATAAAACTCTAATAAGTTCCATAGCTTTTGTACAATGGGAGGCAGAAAAGCAAATATACATAAAAGTTAAACACACAGAACAGTAGGAGAGAGGACCCTGCTCAAGAGTTTACAATCTAAGGAGAGGGGTGACACACTAGGTGAGGGTAAATAGAGAACATGAAGTAACTGGTCTGGGTGGGAAGATGGAGTACGAGATGAACAGAGGGGGATTAGGGAGTGAGATGATAGGCTTCTCTAAAGTAATGTGTTTTCAGATACTTCTTGAAGGACTGGAGAGATGGAGAGTCTAATGTGCGGGAGGGGGAGTTCCATAGAAAGGGGGCAGCTCGGGAAAAGTTCTGAAGGCAAGAGTTGGGGGTGTGGGTCGGAGGAGACAATAACGTCAGATCATTGGCAACGCGAGGTGGTCGAGATGGATGTACCTCTTAATAAGGGAGGAGATGTAGACAGGGGCGTAATTATGGAGAGCTTTGTACTTGAGCACCAATATTTTGAATTTGATTATAAAGCAAAAGTAGTTTATTTAAATCACTTAATCTGTTGCAAACGGGCAAGGGCAGCTACTGAAGACGTCGTTTTGTGTTCTAACTCTGCAACCTGCAGGTCACACTGGAGATCAACTAAACAAGCCAGCTTAAGTTTTTTTGCGGTGAGACACCCAGTGAATTATGGCACCATGCATCACCGCTTTCTGAGCGGCCCACAAAGTAGCTATAGACAACCCTTCAGTCTGGTTAAGCATAAAATAGTCAATCAAGTTTTGCTTAAGTTCAGCCACCAAGGTCACATCACGCAGAGTGTGAGGACCCAGACGCCACTTCCACGTGGGAGAATGACCAGGGGAAAGAAGTCCCAGGGAGACCTCTGCATGACCAGACCAGATCACCCTGATGGAAGTGGACCGGACCCATTGTAAGAGTGGCGGAGTAACAAATATGTGATCACTGTGGGAGTACTACTGGTGGGGATTGGAATAGAAGGTAAAGGCCCTGGTGGACAGGTGGAATACTCGCCACACGTCCACTAAGATGTGCCTGGCAGCAAATCCGCCAAGCTGTTGATCCTGAAGCATCCTCGCATGAGGCAGAGAGGTGGGATCAGGTCTGGACCTATCGTTCGCAGGGCAAGAGTACAGTGTTAAATTTCGGCCAATCAACACCTCTCCAGAAGCATATCTGTCGCTGTCCTAATGTAAGGAGTCCCAAAAAGCAGCAACCGGAGTATTGGGGACATCTACATTAACCAGCATTAAGGGTTGGGACCCCGGAACCCCCTGCAATATGATAAACCTCCCCGCTCCATCACCATGTTTTAAATTGAACAGTAAACAACCAGTTTTTATGTATCAAAATGGAGACCCCATTGTATTTGCTGAGCGAGCAGGAGGAATAGACTAAAGGGTAGTGCGGGTCACGGAGCCTAGCCGACTCTGACATAGGCAATCTCGTCTCCTGTATGAGGTCAATGTTAATGTGTTTGCGGTGCAAATCATGGAACAAAAGATGTCACTTATTGGGAAAATGTATTCCTTTCACCTTAAGTGAAAGAATATTAACAGGAATAGCCATCAGAAAAATTCAGGAAGAGCTACAAGGGGTGACCTCCTGCCAGCCCAATCCACCTGTGGAGGAGAGGGGGGGAGGAGAGGAAAAAAAAAAGAAGGGAAGAAAGAGAGAGAGAAAGGGAAAGAAAGCTGGGAGAAAAAAAAACGGCGGAATGGGAAAGCATTGAAATCGCCTCGGGAGGTGTTCTGGAGAGAACGAGGGGAGAGAACTAGAAATACCGAACCAAAGGAACTCCGTTTTCCTCATGGACACATGAAAGAGAGAAATTAGAAACAGTACATACATAGCCTGCTACGAATAAGCAAAATAGCAGAACTGACCATATCAATTAACAACAAATCTGAATAATCAAGGGTCCCAGGACAGAAATAAGTAGGGACCCAGGCCCACTCAAGCTCCAAGTGCGGCAGAGGCAGCATAGGGACAGGCAATGGAGGGAGCTCCAGCAGAGGCAAGCCAAGGGTAGCCACAAGGCAGGGGCCCCGCCCAGCAGGGTACATAACATAAAAGGCACCATTGCGGTAGACCATAACTTTAAGCGGGAAAGCAGCAAAGCGAATATTATGGGCACGGGGGTGATCGGTGAGAGGCTTCTATGCCCTGTGACGAGCCAGTGTGCTCAGAGCTAGATCCTAGAACACATGCAAATCCCTCTGCGGATAACGTAGCAGAGCATCCCACACATCTTGCAAGACAGCCTCCTTAGTAGCGTAGTAATGAAGGTGCATAATGACATCCCGGGGGTGTGCAGCAGGATTCGCTGGGGCTCGGATCACCTGGTGAAAATGATCAATCAGGAGCTGATAGGTAGTCAAGTCAGGCAGTAAAGCTTGCAATAAAACTAGCACCGTGTCCTTCAAGGCCGCAGAGGGCAACCGATTCCGGAAGCCCACATAGTGGCAAGTTATTACAGCGGAGCGGTTGGATAAATCCTCCAATTCAATTCAAGATGGGCCACACACTCAAGTAAAACGTTAGACCAGACTATAGATGCATTATGGTGTTGGACAACCTCCACCATCCTCTCCTCCAGGGCTGAAGTGCGGAGGCCTACCACCTGAATGTCCATCGGCACCGCGTGGGCGGTTTTTCGAGTTCCCCTGCAATGAAAGACCTCACCTCCAAGAGGCCTGCCAGGACCTGGTGAATGTCCCCCTTGGTGGCCGGCTCCAAAGTCCCCCCTGAGCCAGAATCATCCAACGGGGCTGATGGAGAGGTCCGCCCGCTATCTTGGTGGTAGGCCGCAGGCCCAGCCGGGTGGAAAATCAGAGCGACTGAGGGAACAGGTGCACTGTTCTTCCTATTAGCCTTCGAGAGAGACATGGTGAGTATGCAGGCAGGTGCAGGGGCCAGAATCAGCTCGTCTGGGAGTGTAGAAGCGGGAAGTTAGCGTTGTGTCCAGCACAGAGAGACCGGCTCACATGTCCACTCTCATGCCTCAGCAAGCTCCGCCCCATACTCATTTTACTTTTAAACACATTTTAAATGTGTTTTACTATTTTACTTTTATCCATGTTTGCAATTTACTGCATAATAATTTGGCTGCGTAAATAATGTCTTATGACTAGATATACTGTTCATCCACTACAATACCTCTTAGATTGTTCCTATGCTGAGTGATCTAATGATAGGGGATATGATTTTTAGAGTTTAATTTCTAACCTAAAAACCAGAAACAATTCACATTGTATCCACCTTGCCCAAAGCTAAAATTCAAATAACACAAATAACCACAAAATCACAGCACAAAAAATTATTTCTAAGGACATAAGACGTGAATTCACATCTGTATCATTTCATGATAACTTACCTGTGAATGATGTTAAAGGGATACTCTAGGCAACATGACCACCTAAGCTTTTTTAGGTGGTCATGTTGCCCTGAGTATGCCCCCCTCTGTCTCCCCTCCCTCCGTTCAGCCGATCAGCTGAAAACAGCTGAGAGAGGCGGAGGACTTTACTCCGCCCTCCCAGCTGTCAGTCAGCAGAGCGGGATTCATATTTCCCGCTTCTGCCGACTTTTGCCGAGTAGGAGACGTCATCGCGCTTTCAGCGCGATGATGTCTCCAACTCGCCGCAGTAGCTGGCGGCAGCCTGAGGATTAGTGTTGCGCGCATCCTCTTGCACGCAACACTAATCCTCAGCAGATGGAGCCGGGAGGAAGCCTGCCGATTGGCTGGCTTACATGGCTCTAAGCACAGGAAGTCAATGCACACCAAATCCATGGGTCCTTGACTTTGTAGGTGGCTCATTGGAGCAGTTCGAGTGGGTAGGGTCTTCCTCTGGATACACCTCAGACACGAATGGCAGTAACTTTCAACTTCAGATCTCATACAGGGCCAATTAAATCTGTCTCGCACTAACTTAAAAGTTCTCTCGGCACCCAAATGCCCATGGTCATCATGTAATGATCTCAGCTCACCCTCTCTGTGTTTGGTGGGAAGGAACAACTGTTGTGTCTCTTCAGCATTGTTCGAGGGGCCCCTTCGGTAGACCACCCCATCCAACATCTTCAGCCGTTCCCACTCTTTGTATACCAATCGGGCCCTTTCGGGGGAATTAGTCAGTAGAATTTCCCTTTGGTTCGTGTTTAGGGCTTTTATTGTTAACGCAATCAGAGGATCTCTAGCCTGATCGGCTCTCCGGTCCTGTTTCGAAAACGTAGGCAGACTTTCATCCCTCAGCTGTGTAGGATTACAATAGAACTCTGGGACGGCCTCAGCCATGACTCCTATAGCTTCTGCTTTAACTACTCCCTTGACCCGGCGCTCTGCTCCTTGACACAAGGCTTGTACCCCATCTGGAGTTAGCTGAGTCCACTCTGTAGTGTAGGGTCTTCTTGACAAAGCATCTGCATCTCGATTATTCACTCCAGGGCGATACTTAAGGCTGAACCGAAACCCTGACAGAGCGGCCAACCACCGATGTCCCATTGCATCCAGTTTCGCCGTAGTAAGGACGTACGTAAGAGGATTGTTGTCAGTCTTTATCACAAATTCGGCTCCATACAGATAATCTTTCAGCTTGTCTACTACCGCCCACTTCAAGGCTAGGAACTCTAATTTGTGAGTAGGATAGTTCTCCGAAGGCGTAAGGCTTCGACTCACATACGCTACAGGCCTCAACAACCCACCATATTCTTGGTATAGGACTCCCCCTAGACCTTCTATGCTGGCATCCACATGCAATTCGTACGGCTTATGAGGATCAGCGTAAGCCAGGACAGGAGCTCGAGTTAGACTCTCTTTCAGTTTCATGAAAGCACTTTCGCATTGATTAGTCCATTCTTCTTGGATGGATTCTCGAGCCTTCCTTGGCCCTGGAGCCGACGAACTTTGATCAGAGGCCTTGGGGCCTTCTCCTGTGTCTTCCTTCTGTAGGAGCTTGTTCAGGGGTTGCGCTATCTTGGCAAATCCTCCTACGAATCTTCGGTAATATGAGCAGAACTGTCTTGTGTAGCTCACTATATGCAGGAAGGGTTGGCTCTTTGGCAGTACTCTCTGTGGATATAGGAACTAACAGATGCTCTTGTCCGTCAACTTCAGATCCATAGGCGTCCAACGAATCATCTTCAGCTTGCAGATATTCACCATGTCTCACTGGTTGTGCGTAAACTCTTTCTCCTCTCCTTAAAGACTTTTCTTCTAGCAGAGCCTCTTCCTCTCTAACAGCTCGAATTAGTTCCAGGTATTTCAATTCTTGGTTACGTTCTCTGGTTCTTAGCTGTAACATCACAGGATCTAGAGGTTGAGCGCCCCTCAATATCTGCTGCATTCGGATTTTATCTATTATGGCCAGTTCGGCCCCTTTCTTAAGAAGTATCTGGTGCAGAATCTTATCTAGGCGCCTCATATATTCAGTCATCTTCTCACCTTTTCGCTGGTAAGTATGTTCACACTGGTACATGAGCTCAGCAGCCTTTTCTGTTCGCCCAAAGACTTCCTGTAATACGTTTAGGTAATCTAAAGCAGTGCAGTCTTGCTTACTCAATTTCAGGTTTCTGACAGCCTCTGACGCAGGTCCCTTTAAGCTCTCAGTAATTCTTTGCTTCTTCTGCGCTTCAGGGACGTCCCACTCATCCAGAGCCTGCATCGCCTGTTCTACCCATTCTTCAAAGGTTTCTTCTCCTGCCGGAGTTGGTACGTTTCCTGTAAAATTCCTCAACCGTCGATAACCAAAGTTAGTGTGTGGAGGGCTTGTTCTTTGACATTTAGCCAGCAAATCTCCAATAGCCACTATGAATTCAGGCCCGATCATGGCCATAGGACTGGGCGCGGGAACACTCGCGGGATCACCACGTGGCGCACTTGGCTGAACCAGTTGAACTTCCACGTCATCGGTCAGCTTCACGCTCGTGCCCTGAAAACACACTGGAACACCCTTTCTCCACTCAAAAAGAACATACGTGTGAGAAGTATCCGGGTTCGCTTTAATGTCCAGAATTAACCCCCGATGATCTGGTGTCAGCGCGGCCACGGCCCGGCGAATCTGATCTTCGGCCCAAGTGTCTGCAGGAATATCCATGACTATGCTTAACTCTATCTGGCTATCTTGCTCCTCACACTATTTGGCAGCAGTGTCTGGATCCATAACTAACCCTTTAAATGCGGTTCTATTATGAGACTGGAATCCCGGAACGAGTCCCCACGTGTAGCGCTCACTCCCGGAGGAGCCGCTGAATTTAACCTCTGGTTAGTCTCACCGCACTAGGGAATAAATATACACCAGCACTGTTGTGGATTTTATAGATTATATACTTTACCGATCCCAATAAAGCGGCATATATAATGTGAATACGGTATATGAACGACAGGATTTCGTAATGCGAGAAAACACGCAGCGGCAAAAGGAAAGTTTAACCCCTTCGTTTCTGGAGTGTAAGTCCCGCAAAAGTAATGTCCCAAAAAGGTGTGTGTCTATGCGATTCAGGTACCCGGGTACTATATTCAACTGGCCAGTGAATGGATTGAGCAATTCTTTGACTAGTCACGTTGGGGCCCTGTAGATTTAAACAATACTGCAGCGTGCTTTGTTTAAACTTGGACTGTGGCCTCGAAGGCCTCTCACCCATCCGCTGGACAATCCGTTCCCCTGTCCGATCAAGGATCTCTCTCCGCTTGATTATACTGGAACTCTGTGCCACCGGATCCGCTTCTCCTGCTTGTCCGATTTCGGTAACGAGAATTACGACCTACTGCCTGCACTCCCAGTGGATCATCGCGGTCTCCTTACTCGGGGTCCAAACCGGAACATTGTGACTGCGCAAAAACCTCTCAGCAATCTCTCGATAGGTCTCCGCCATGTCACTGTCTCTGAACCGCAGCACCCGCTAGGCCGCACCTGCCCTCCTGGTCTGGTCTCGATCCCTGACAGTCTCACGTGCGTCTCTCCCTTTTGGCGCTCGACTCACACTCGCTCTCTTTCGACCGAGGCTGCGGATGTCCTTCTCTCTCTCCCACCCACTTCCTGTCTCTCTCGCAAAGCATGATGGAATTTGTAGTTCCGTTTGTGTCCAGTATAGTTCATATCGCGCCTGTCTCCCTCCGGTGGCCAAACCAAGTAAATGCAGCAACATATCTTAAAACAGCGCTACACTTAGATTGGCTTTTATTGAATATATATCTACATAAAATTATAGTCTTGCAAGGTTATTCAGAGAGAGGTGAAAACCAGGAGAATTGGCAGGAGAATGAACAATCTAGACCAAATAGCTGATTTGGAAAGTGAGATAAATGGGAGAATTTTTATGGTTTGACTATTTTGACCTAGAATTTTCACTTCTCCAGTCATTTTCCTGGTTTTCACCTCTCTCTGCATAACCCTGTTAGTTTCTGGATCTTGTTACGGTCTCACAATCCCAATACTTCCTGTACTTACACGGTTTGGGGAAGAATCCTTCCTCTGTAGTAAGGTGCTTGTCCAGGACACCCAGCAGCTATTCCATGTCCAAGATGGTAAGGAGTTTCAGTCTGCAATGACACAATAAGATTGACCAAAATTGTTTCTGGATGCTGCAAATTGTCTCAAAGGCATCTTCTTTTTTATGAGACTGAAACCCATAAATATAATAAATGAATGAAAGAAAGGAGAAAATGGAGGTTTAATGTTAATGGTCACAGTTGTCCTACAGACCTATAAAATATATATTTGTTAACTCTTATTAACCTATGTAATGTCGTAGTTCTGATCAGATTTGCTTTTTTCCAAGGCTTTTATGGCCATCAATTTGTTGGAATCTTTATACTCTGCCAGCAGCACCCGAAAGAAAAGAAACAGGTTTTCTGATATTATGACATGGTGTAAAGCACAGGAGCAAAGAATGTGATTTCAAACACAAATACCTGTTACACACAGAGTTAACTGATAGTCTTGTCTATACATTTATTGTCTGACACATCACCGTCTCAGTGGAGACCTTTTGCCTGTACACTCTGGCTGCTACTACCTATTAGGGGATTGGTGATCCTGCTAAAATATGGTGTGTGTCACACTCAAGTTGACTGAATGGCTATACACCCAGAGCTGGATATTAGGCTCTGAAAAATGTGAGTGTGTAGCATAATACGAGAGTACCAATTTCAATAATTTATACAGTATTTCACTATTGGAGTTTGTTTCTGTGTTCTATTTTTGAGATCCTCGAGGTCCCACTGGAAGGACTACGTGAGATCGCAATAAGCATACAAGTATTACTGTGTTTACCCATTTGGCACTTGCATGTGCACTTTGCTTTTTGAAAATGTTCACTTTTTAATTCTATACGCCAGGCAAAACCCCTCTTTTGTGCATTTTGTTGTCTGGTGCTTGTTTGTGCGAGGGAGCTTGTGCATAGAGAGACTCCTTCCATGATTATTCGTCCCAAGCGAAAAGATGGTTTGTAATAGAAGTTAACACACACATTTTTATATAGTATAAGAGCCAAACGTATGGAGAAGAGGATATTGGTTCCTAAAATGTGATAAGAACAAATGAGAAAGAAGAAAGAATGGAAATTGAGAAAGGGAGTGAGGAGACAATGAAAGAATTAGCATGCAGTCATAAACATGAAAGACAAACAATCTCTATTATAGAGTTAACTCCCCACATAAAAAATGGCAAAAGAACTTACACAAATGTATTACAATTTATATTAAATAGTGTCAGTGCAACAGAAAAGTCCAATGTCCACAATGCTGTTATGTCCACCAGTCCGATTGAAAAAAATGATGATCGACTTGCTAGAGAATTAGGACATGTCTGTAACGTTGGGGGCTTCCAGCCTTTCCAGTGTGCTTGAAGGCAGCATGTCTGATGCTGCTCGCTGACCAACACCCAGTTTAAATAAAGACAGGCAGGGAGGTGGCTGCATGAGGCGCGGCTTGAGAGGGGGGCGCGGTCTGGTGAAGGTCTTTAAAAACCCACAGTTCCTTCTCAGCAGTGCCAGATCGCGGTTATCCATACCTGAGCTCCTTGTACCTGAATTCTCTCGTGATTTATCCTGTTATTGACCTCTGCTTGTTTACTGACTATTCTGCCTTCCGTTGCCCTTGACTATTTTCCTTGTACTACGCTACTGCACTGATATCGACCCGGCTATTCCATTTGACTATTCTATTCTCTGTATTCCTGACTCTGGCTCGTCTGACTACCCCCCGTGTTGCTGACCTGGTTTATGTATTACGACATTGTCTTTGATTAACCCTTTCTGTCTAGCTAGTATACCTATACCTGGCCAATTTTTAAGGACCAGACAGTTAGGGATTGTTCTACGGCTACTCTGTTGGTAGCTTTTTGGCTCTGTGGAGTGTTGGGCTTTAAGGGCTGCGTGGTGGGATCCGGGAACCGTGACAATGTCACGAAATTCTTGTCATCTCTAGATATTGCATATACCTCAAAATCAAAAATCCAAAAATAGTGCAGACAGACAGAAAAACAATATATTTTAACCTCCCTGGCGGTCTAACTTTTTCAAAATGTTGTGTCTAAAAGCGTCTCAATTTTTTTTTAAAGGAAACGTGTTTTTGTACATAGTTAGCCTGTAATAATTAGGAATCACGCACTGAAATCCGTGCAATCAAGTGTTCTTACTCTTACTCTAAGGTAAAATCCGTTATAAATAAATTAATTAATTAATTTAAAAAAAATAGTAAATACACTGAGTCCGATAAAGTTTGAAACACGCCATAATAATTTATTATCCCAAAAATAATTATCCAAAATTATGCAAATAAATGATGTACAATAAAATACAACAAAAAACACTGAAATCTGCGTGAGAACAAGGGTGAGACGATGTATGGTCTATTTCTTATCCTGTATTGCCACCTAGTGGCCGTTCATAAACTTTGCCATTTGTATTCAGTGAGTATTATGAATGAAGTTTGCTGCGGTCCAGCCCCCCTGCATCATGTGACTCGCAGGGAGCCATCCAGGAAGCAGCTCGCCGCGTTCACACTGCAGGGACAGCGAGGGAGCCAGGAGGAGGTGAGTAAACATCCAGCCCAAGTGTGTCTCGGGGTTACCGTTCGTGGTAGTGAAATTTAACCCCGAGTCACACTCGGGAATACCGCCAGGGAGGTTAAAACATTTATTTATGCTTACATGAAAAACTCCACGTCATGGAGAAACACCCCTTCTTGCTGTCGTCCACATATAGAAAACACGAACAGAACCTCTCCAGACCCGCCACCGCTCGACGCGTTTCGTCTCTACGACTTCCTCATGAGCTAGGCTCCCCTTTAATACTACAAACATGAAAGAGTTTTTATGCAGTTTCCACAAGGAGACCAAGGGGGTTATTCAGAGAGAAGTGAAAACCAGGACAATTGCTAGGAGAATGAACAATCTAGACCAATTAGCCGATTTGTGAGAAGTGAGATAAATGGGAGAATTCTTCTGGTTTGCCTATTTTGACCTAGAATTTTCACTTCTCCACTAATTCTCCTGGTTTTCACCTCTCTCTGAATAACCCTGCAAGCCTGTCCAGTTGCCTGTATGATTTTTTTCTGTAGCTGTGGCCTTGGTAGTAATTCATTCAAATAAACCTAAGTAACTTTACTGCCAATTGCTTTGTTTAGTGTGTAATAAATATTTTAACAATGTATTATCTTCTGTGATTTTCCTTTTTCTTCAGCTCCAATACATTGTGTAGGTTACGCTCTGCAGCGCTGCACATTGTCTAAATAGAAGTTAAAGGTGAATTTTCTGCAAGAGTTACCTTTCCAAAAGATCCTCTCACCAGCACTGCACGACAGTGAAAGCCCTGCAGACTGATCGTTTTCTGCGGCTGCACCCTGTGAAGAGACAAGATGTAGAAAAAATTTCCTATCAAAGAAAACTAAATATTGAATCACAATGTTTTTGTATGACAGGATCCTACCCCTGACCTCAAGGTCTTCATGGACGATGTTCTCCACTCTGAACACAGGGATTTCTGACTCGGTTACAATATCAGGGTTTGTTGCTGTTTACTGCAGGAAAAACATCATGAAATTATCAAGAGAGTATTTTATACTTACTTTATTAATAGTCTAATCTTTACTAATCCAATCCTTTCTCAAGAAATCTCCCCAAATGACATAAGTAATAAATGTACATATCGGCACCCTGGAGTAACTAATAGATTTAGAACTGAGTGTTTAGATCAGAGAATTGATTTAATGTAGTTTTAGATTTTAAGTTTTTTGTGTGTGATATGTACAAATTTTAGTGTCCTACTTGGCTGCCTTATAAAGGAAAGAAGAATATCAGGTCTATTCACTAAAAATACACTCCTTTGCCAAAGTAATACAGGACACGGGTACCAAAAAAATGAGTATTCTCAAAGCAGCTTTACAGAAATAAAAGGCGAATAAAAATAATTTATAAAATGTAATAAGGCTTTGCAATACAAGTTTCGCTGGTGCTTGCCCAGATCCACCAGCGAAACTTGTATTGCAAAGCCTTAGTACATGTTAGAAATTATTTTTATTCGCCTTTTATTTCTGTAAAGCTGCTTTGAGAATAAATACTCTTTTTTTGGTACCCCATGTCCTGTATTACTTTGGAAAAGGATTGTACATCTGGACAGGAATCCCAGCACCCACTGCACAGCAAAGATTATTGAAAAAATTTATTTTACTGTAATATTTTGTTTTCATTTTTGAATTTGCCGCCTGGTCCCGCCCCCCTGTGTCGTGTGACTCACAGGGAGCGGAACCAGGAAGCAAAGTCGCCGGCTGCCGCGATCACACTGCGGTGACTGCGGAGACGGCGAGGGAGCGAAGGATGCGGTATGAGTATGCATCCAGCCCGAGTGTGGCTCGGGGTTACCTGAGTCACACTCGGGAATACCGCCAGGCAGGTTAAGGAGGAAAATATGGAAAACAAAATACCTAGATGATAGTACATCCTGGAGCTGTTTATCCATCTCTGTTACTGAAACAGCTGCAATCATTTACAATACGGAGATACATACAATTCTGGGGCATCTTCCAGTGCTGGAAAAGACTCCATGTCAACGGTCATTTCAAAGACTTGTAACAGAATTATTATTTTATTGAATATAATTTATTTCCATTATTTTGGATAATTATTTGTGGGATAATAAATTATTATTTTGTGTTTCAAACCTTCTCTGACTCCGTGTGTTTACTAGACTCTTGCTTGCATGGATTTCAGTGACTTATTGCTACAGAATACAGGCTTACTATATAAAACAACACATTTCCTTTCCAAAAAAATTTAAACGCTTTTAGACACAAAATTTAGCAAAAATTAGTCCGCCAGGGTGGTTAAATTTGTTTTGCCATAAACCTGTCACTTATCAGTGCCTACCTTAACCTCCCTGGCAGTCTGATTATGTTAATATTTTGAGTGTCAAAGCGGTACATTCTTTTGCATGGAGATTTGTTGTTTTATATTGTAGGACTGTAATTCATAGGAAATACTCACTTAAATCTGTCCAAACAAGAGTCTAGTAAACATCCCGAGTCTGATTAAGTTTGAAACACAAAATCATAATTTATTATATAATAAATAATTATAAAAAATAATAATATAATAAATTTAATTCAATAATGTAATCAAACCAAAACCACTGAAATTTGACCAAACAAGGGTGCAATATTACTAGTCACTGTACTAGACACTGCATATTGCTTTAGTAAACATCCTGGGTATGAAATATTTTGAAACATGGGACTGCACAAAGTCCGACGTCACAATCAGGACTTTTTCTCGGTTGGTGGGATGTAGTCCATGAAGTGACAACCAGTCCGGCGTTCCGGGTTGTCAATGCCAACAGCACGATGTACAGCTCTATTCACAGCCATTGATGGTGTTCGATGTTTCACAAAGATACGTTCGGAAACTTTCCAAATGAAGTGCATATGAATCACAGGCTTGTCATTCTTTCTTTTTTTCTGCAGAATGTAGGCATTCTACAAGCATTGCTCAAGAAGATGCCTGAAGATCTTCTTGTAATACTTCTTCTGCTGTTACTCATTGCTGGATAGAATTTCATCCCTTGGTCGTCTCTGTCGATACTCCCATGGTGTTATTGTAGTATCTATCACTACTTGTGGCTTCATGATTTCTTTCCCACCTTTCGTGCGTTAAATAACAGTGGAGACATTATGGATTGTACTCATTAGGCACACATCTTTCTTGTCATGCCATCGCAGTGCCATCATTTTGCCGGTCAGGCAACCATTTCTGCTGTCTTCAGCTTCTTATTGCCAAACATTGGCGGCATGTTGCGCCGGTTAGCCCTAACGGTTCCATAGGCATCTGGTCTTGTTTAGTTGATGACACTCAAAGTTCAGGAAACGTATAAAAGTTGTTGGTTGTTACGCAATAACCCTAATTTAGCAATGGCTCAATGAGTGACAGAAGGGAAGATGTTGCCAATCCATAGTTGCTGTATTTTGGATTGAGTGTTGTTCCTTTTCTAGTGTATATAATTGAATTCCAAATGTAGCCAGTTGACGATTTTTCCAGATTTTGAGTTACTCAGACTAGCCCATCTGGCGCCAACAACCATACCACATTCAAAATCAGTTAAATCCCCTTTCTTAGCCATCCTGATGCTCTGTTTGAACTTCAGCAAGTTGTCTTCACCACATCTAGATGCCTAAATGCATTGAGTTACTGCCACATGATCAGCTGATTAGCAATTTGTGTTAACAAGCAATTGAACAGGTGTAACGAATAAAGTGCCTGGTGAGTGTATATACTACACATGTCTTTCAAGATTATACAGGGCCCTATTACAATCGTCGCGCATACATTTGCGCCTGGGCAAAAACGCATTAACGGAGGGGCAAAACCCTTTGCACTGAACGTCGTATTACAATGTCAGCGCAACAAACGCGCGTATACGTCTACCACGGGTGAACCTGTGCGAATGCTGCGTGAGCTTACTGTACTTTGCGCGTCCTATACTTAACATTGTGAGCGCAAATGCGTTTGTGCGGTGGTACGCGGATGGTATTACAATCTATGCGCAGTTTGTAACGCACAGCCTTCGCGCGCATAATTTTAGCAACTCCTAAAAGCTGATGTTAATGGCAAATTCTATCAACCTGGCAGAAACCAAATACACCAGCCCAAAAAAAAATGCAGCAAAGTATAGACCACACATTCTAAACATACCAAACCAATAAATTTGAGATGTTGTGTGTGCATTTTTTATTGATGCAGCATATATGCACAGATTGACTTTAACGATTAGACAATTGTGGTTCTTAGTTCTGATTGGCTGAATCGCGTTAAAAAAACGTCTGCACACTGATTTCTGCGCGCAACGTTGCTGCGCGCGTTTTTTTGCACGTCCGTTTTACACGCGTTATTGCTCGACGGATGAAAAAATGAGCGAGGATTATAATTCCAGCGTTGATTTACGCACGTTAACGTTTAATGCTGGACGCACAAATTCACGCGTTGCGCGTGCGTTTTTGCGTGAAGAATGTAATAGGGCCACAATATTTTATGTGCGCCTTATTTTCAAATGTTGTTTTTGATATTTAGATATATGCATTATTATTTGGGGAAAGGAAATGTATACAGTTATTATTCGGATTGTGGCTCAGATTGAATCTTTTTTATACGCCTAGAGTTATTAATAATCACTGGTGTTTGCCAGAATCGCAAACTGGTGGTGCACCTCCAACAAGTGCTGGCATTTCTCAGGAAGGAGTTGACTGCACACCTCAAGCACCATGAGCCGAGATAATAGGCTCTGTAATTTGGAAGTGCCATCCTGAGGGAAACAGGACTGTGCTATAGTATATTTTTTCATTTATTGCAAACAATACTGTTCAAATAGGTAGTCTTTTTTTCTCTGTACCCAGTTTTAAAGTACTAGAACACTTTTTACTTGAAAAAATGTACAGGCTTTCAGTATCGCTTCAGCATCACTTTTTACTGTTCATCCACTGTTGACCATATGGTAAAAACATTTCCATGTGCATGCAATACACTAGACCTCTTGTTATTCAGAGTGTGACTTAGTATACTGTAAAGGGTCTGTCCTGGGCCCAATTGTCTTTAACATATTCATCAATGATTTTGTAAAGGGTATTGAAAGTCATGTGTCTGTGTTTGCTGATGATACAAAATTAGGTAAGATTATACAGTCTGAACACAGTGTATCATTTCTGCAGAAGGATTTGCATAAAATAGAGGAATGGGCCAACAAGTAGCAGATGAGATTTAATATAGAGAGGTGGAAAGTTATGAATTTTTGGGACCAAAAATAATCATGCAGCCTATACTCTAAAAGGGATTGAGGTGAGGGTGGCAGTAAATGAAAAGGATCTTAATATACTCATGCTCGTGCCGTGCCAGACTGTGACTGTGAAAGCAAGTAAAGTCCTGTCGTGTATATAAAGAGGCATTTTACCTCTTTACAAAACAATGGTAAGACCCCCCCCCCCATCTTGAATATGCAGAGCAGTTTTGGGCTCCTGTATTAAAGAAGGATATTGTGGAAAAAAAGGTGGGGGGAGATTTTGCTTATAAAGAGAAACTGCATTTGTTTATCCTTGAAAAAAGGCGTCTAAGAGAAGATATAAATGCACCAGAAAAATTCAACAAGAATAAAATAAAGTAACAAAATGCCTTAAGAAATATTATTTTAATATATCACTGGCTTTTTAAACCATAGCACCACCGTTGCTTAAGACTAGGGTCAGACGAACGTGATTTCTACGGACTGTGCGTCCGTGCAGTACGGACGTACGTTAGTACGGAAGACACAGTAGTGGCCACACAATCCGTTTATTCACTGACGTATATTTTGACGGATGTAGGAGGGAAAATAAATTAAAATGCGAAACCATTTTGTCCGTGAAAAATGCTGTGCGTATAAATGCAGTCCGTCTGACCACGTTCCATCACTCACACACAAAGCTATGCGGACGTTGCGGATGCAGCGCACTTTGTGCTGCCATTCTAGGGGTTGTACGTTCTTGCCTAACTTGCGTCCGTTTGCCGCAGCCATTGTGCGTCCGCAGTTCAGTGCGAACGTACTTCGTGTGTGGGACTCCATTGGCCTTTATGTCATGCTATCAGGGACGTACTTTTGCGCGCCATCACGGACGTGAACGCTGCGCTCGTCTGACAGGAGCCTAAATAGACTTTCTGCGGTGCTGTTGATTTAATTAGCCAGTTATTTATTTAATATTTAGCAAAAAGAAATTAAGGCATTTTTATGCAACTTTTTTAATACTGCAGTTACTAAGTTTTTGCAACTTTTTTGTAGCGGCGTTCTGATGGGATACGCTACTGCTGGTTGCAAATAATGCATAACACTGTTGTTCCACAATAAAAGCACTTCATTCATTCTGCCATTGCTAGAGAACTTTTTTCTACAAGTAGGAGATGTATTTCCAGGTCGAGATTTGGGGTGGCATCTTCAGATGCGCTTCTCGAAATGTCCACCAGACACTCATGTTTTATGAATCTGCATGAGATAATAAAAATATTAACAAAAACAAGGCAATATGATTGCAGCAATTTCCTTCAGCAAATCAGATATCCATTTGAGCTGCATGCACTAGAAAAAGTAGATATTTAGATCAAGGAGTTAAATTAGGGGTTATTCAGAGAGTCGATCTGGCCTGGAAATGTCACCGAACAGTAAATTTCCCCGTACGGTGACATTTCTTGGCCATTCAAAGAGCAGGCAGTTCGCCAATTTTTTGCAAACTGCCAGCAAGTACGGTCTCTGTTCGAAGGCAGAGAAATCCCCCATAGAGAAGCAATGGTTAATCTATTCAGAGAACACTGAACAGCAGGGAAACGTTGCCGAAGTGCCCTGCTGTTCGGTGTTTTCATTCAGCAGGTTTATTCAGGCGAATTCCTTAGGCGTCCATAAATACTCCCGTTTTTATCCAATATCTAATAAACCATTTATTATTTTAATCTTCAGTAAAAGGTCTTTCTTTATAGATTTTTTAGGATCTTTTAGGCATTTTTCGGGATTTTTTCGTCAAAATTTATTCTAGTTTCTGTAAGAGAACTTTTTATCATTCATAGGATCTTATATGTAAATTCCAGGCATTTTCATTGAGTAGGTTTTTTTGCAAACAGCGTTTCAATTTTCACACTTTCAAATATATATATTTTTTTACCCTGTTCATCAGCTTGTTGGCTTTTTCCGGCAGCTGGTCCGCGCTGTGTTCGACGGCTCGTCAACTTTTTCCGACACGATCGGCGTTTATTTTGCGGCAGTTCAGGTGGGATTTCGGCAGGTTTTCCACAGGTTTTCCCGGCATTCCGGGGACCCTGCGGTGAATGCTGAATTCATCACAGGATGGGGAACTTTGATTACCCGAAGTGCAGGGAAGTGCGGGGAACGAGAGAGCACCAAAATGTCGGCGACGTTTCGGTGCTTTCTGAATAACCCCTATTGACTTCTTAGATGCCCTTAAAATAATGTTCTGCCTACTTTAGCCCATCACATTTATGTTCATAACGTATGTATGATTTTTATTTTTATGTATTGTGACTATGATTAACATACATCCTTTGAAATGATGAACGTAACAAACTAAAGTCTTTTTTTATTCTAACCCCTTCACATGTGATTCTCCAAAAAATCACTGTCAGATACCAATGTTTTTCCAGTAAAATTTGTTTAATTAATTATACAGTAATAAATATTTGGGAATATTCACAATGTATTCCTTACTGCAATAAACTACTTGGCAGGCAGATTTCGCCATCTACAGGCCAAATGGAGTTCCTGCAGTTAGAACTGCTGTTCGTGGCCCTGTGCAATGGCTCGGGAATGCCTGACATATCAGGCTTACCTAGCCAATTTGAAACAGTTTTAGCACCTTTAGCACTATGCCCACATGGCTAAAACGTTGCTCTCGGGCTCCAGAAGGTGACCCCAAATGATATTCATTTGAAACAAACAAATTTAGTTTGCTTTTGCTCTGCTCAGCTGCAGATTGAGATAATTCGATATCGGGCACCTAATGGTACATTTGAAGACTCGCGTTATCTTGGTCTTTGCCGAGAAGGGTTAAGCTGTACAAATATATATCTATATTATACAAAATTTTTATTTACTGTATCTAACTGTGAACCAAAATAAGTCTGAAATCAAAAAACTGACAAATAATATACAATGAAGTGAAAACCAATAGATAACAATGGCAGCCAAAGACTATTGTCAGATTTAATTTATATTTAAAACTGCACACGGCAGTAAGAACAAAAGTCTGTACAATTGTCAAAATTCATTATGAAATATTTGTTCAGATAGTCTTATCGAGTACAAACACCTTTATCTAAAAATAACCATCAAAACATACTTTTATTGCTATTGGGGAAAATAAAATATACGGCTATTATGTAGAAAAGAGAATGTAAAGAATTATGTATTTGTTATGTAGTCTAGGAATAGTCTTATATCCTTTTCTTCGTGTATATGATACACATAACAGGTTACATTTTGTACACGCTTTCTGGTGGTAGGTTGTTTTAAACAATGGACAATTTTACCAACAGTCTCCTTATTCGTGCCCAATTCTTTTTCTGAATTGTCAAGGATCAATTTGCCTTTTCCACAGTCACACAGGACTATGAGGTTCATGTTCGTAGCTGAGCTTAAGGTTGCCATGGCAACTAAGACCTATTGCCTAATGTACAGCTCATTGCTCTTCTTTTTCTTTGACTTAAGGACACAGACAGAAAACACCAAGGCATGGGCCTTATTCCAGTTGAGTCATTTGTATAATGGCCCTACTCCTTAATGCTAACAACTTCAATCTTATTTTAGTTGAGCTGTAAGCAGCTTCTTTTGCATCTTGGCTGTCCATGGGTGGTTGCGAAAGGGGACAAGGGAATGTTTTTCCCTCTCCACTTATTAATAATAGCCCCACCCATTGTGCATGGATTGGATGGATGGGACTGGTGGACAGACACTGGGCATTCCAACCCCTAATATAACCTTTAGTAAATTCCATCAGATGCCATCGGTAAAGGGGTAAGAAGGGGAGCAGTGGTGTGTAGCTCCCAATTTTCATGAATGGTTGGAGATTCAGGGATGGACACTTGACATGTCCAACCCCACTATAACCTTCATGCCCCTACCAATGTTCATAGATGGGGGGGTGTCAAAGGTGGCACGTCCCCTGTCAATTTTTTTTTTAGTGTGGACCTGACCCTAGGTTTAGGGCTGTAGGGGAGCATCCCATGACCCCAATATTTAAAGAGCCATCATCCAATGACCACATAAGGGGCCTGTGACTTGGTTATTTTAATCTCCTGGGGAGAGTCATATTATTAATAGATAGTATAAGCTCCGGACCAAAAGATTATTACATTAGACAAGAGACAGCTTTATCTGTGGACGTCAAAGGTGGGGGTCAAAGGTTATCATATGTGTAGCATCAAACTATTTTGTAAAGGATTTTAAATGACTGTTGCGTTAGCGCTCCTTGTTAAGGTAACTAGCTTAAATGGATTGCAATAGTGGTAGTCACTGGTAGTTAACCCCATAGTGACCAGACGATTTTAGCATTGTCTGCCCGAAAGTACCCACTGCTCTTTTTACATTTCTGCGCTGTTTGTGTTTGGGTCTAATTTTCCTCCTACTCGTTTATGAAACCCACACATATTATATACAGTTTTCTCACCATTAAATGGACTTTCTAAAAATACCATTATTTCCATCATATCGTATAATTTACTATAAAACAATTTATGAAAAATAGAAAAAGCACACATTTTTCCAAACTCTAATCCCCAAAATCTACAACCGCCAAAAAAGACCCCTGCTAAATAGTCTCAAAATGTTGTCCTGAAATTAGAAATACCCAATTTTTACATGTTTGTGCTTTTTAACCCCTTCACTGCTGAGCAATTTCACCTCTGTGTGCTGAGCTCATTTTGATCATTTTATGCTCATCATGTTTAAACGTGATTTGTAGTCCTATTTTGTTATACCCCCAGACAAATTTTTATTTAAAAAAATCCCATTTTTTAAAATAATTTTTATTTTATGGGTTGTGTAGTAGATCTAGATAGATAACTGTCAGAGGAATTCACTGCATGCATGAGGTTTAGGTCTCTCAGAACATCTTGCCACCTTGTCAAAGGATGTGGCATGGAGCACCCAGCCCGGAGCTCGACGGCAAATCATGGCCCTCCAGAAGCTCATCCAGAAGGCTGCGCCTGTCCTTCCAGCAGGCCACACCCACCCATCCAGCAGGCCGGCACCCGCCCCTCCAGCAGGCTGGCACCCGCCCCTCCAGCAGGGAGTCGCCCTGCTCCTCCAGCAGGCTGCACCCACCCCTGGAGCTGGGTGGCACCCCCCCTGTCCAGCACGGTGGCACACAGTCAGGCCCAGAGTCCATGAGCCAGCTGTCCAGCAGGTCAGCCCTCCAGCATCCTCCAGTGTCCTCCAAGTGCAGGCCGTGCAGCGGCCCCAAGGCGAGCCTGGAACAGGGCTGTGTGGTTAGGTTTATGTGCCATACATATTGAAAAAGTAGGGTCGCGCCCATGCCCACCAGGGCGGCTGCAATGACCAGGAGTAACTACCCAGTTTATGTATAAAACGTAACAAGAAATAAAGTGTTCAAGTAAACCAAAACCTCTGTGTTTTGTTTCACATGGAGCTATATAGAAATGAGCGCAGATGACACTTTTCTTCTTGTTAAGTTTATGTGTCTGTGTGTGTGACTGTATGGATGTGTGTATATGTGTGCATGGATGTGTTTGGCAGTGGGCCAGGATATGTGGAGCTCTGTGTTACGGTCATACACACCACACCGCACATTACTGTGATTTTTATTGCTGTGGACCTCTGTGATACTTTCATACACACCACACATTACTATGAGTATTATTGCTGTGGCACTCTGTGATACACTCATATATGCCGCATGTTTTTTTTGTGGGGGAGCAGCAATTCATCCTTGGCTCCATGCAGCACAGTGGCTTGGGCCAAACCTGGATCTAGTGAATGTGTTCTTTTCAATGCCAATTGCACCAGAGTCATAAGATCAATTTGCATCCACTTGGCAAGGTTGTCAATATAGATTTCAGGTAGCTTTCAGGTAGTGCCCCAAGAGTATCTACACTCACCCACCATATGTTATGAACTGGTTGCCAGAGATTTAACCACTTGAGTACGTGGTACGTCCTCTCGTTTCACTTACGTGTGCGGAGGTTGTTCCATGTATGTCTATGTGCTCACCCCCCCCCCCTCTGATACTCACCTCTCCGTGCGGGTCCCACGCAGATCTGTCTTTCTTGAAGTCAGACCTGCGGATTTATACCCCTCCCAGCGCACTGACATCATTGTCACCATGCTGGAAGGTCCTTCAGGAGGAGATTAAAGTAAAAGAGAGGCAGAGTCTGCCCTTTCCAGTGATGCTGCTCTTTACCCATGAGGTGCCGGTCCGCGATTAACTCCATTAGGTGCCAGAATGCAGACTTCTCCCGGAGGTGGCTGACATCTTGGATGTCAGCCAAGCCTCCAGAGCCTCTCCCTGCCCACTGTTGTCATCGTACATGCCGTGATGAGGTGTGAGAATTAATCCCGAGCTGACCTGGGATTTCCCTATGGAAACTCTGTGGTGGAGATAGGGGGGTCCTTTGGACACCCTTATCTCCTGACAAGTGGAAGCTAGAGGTTAATGTTTGATATCATTGGAAAGGCCGGAATGTGGCCTTTCCAATGATACTAAACATGACCATGTAACAAGTATAATAAAATTTAAGAATAATAATAAAAAAAATTATATATTTTAAAAATAAAATAAAGGTTTTTTTATTAATGAAGCACTTCAATTGCAATGTGAACAATGATGCTGCACTAACAATTTTTTTTTGAGCGTTTAGTCAAAACCCAATAATTTTTCAGAATAATAAAGTAATGGGTTCCCAGTTCTAATTTTTTTAACAAGCGTATCCCATAGAATATATAACCGCAAAGGCTTGGATGATAAAGTGTGAAAAATATTACTTTACACTGTATATGATTGAAATATAAATTCACATTTTTTTTTTTACATTTTTTGTTACTGCATTCTGGCAGGACGTATACATCTAATAATTATATATTATGAATCTACTGAGTCTGCCGGAAAAAAGGATATATAATTTGTCTGTGTCGTGTAATAAAACGTAACTTCAAATTGCGTTTAAACATGATGAGCAAAATCTGTAAAAATGAGCTCACCACACGGGTGAAATGGCTCAGCAGTAATGGGGTTAAGCCAACTAATCGTAACAGTACCTATTTCACACTAAATTGACGGCATCCTGATTACTGGAACTAAATCGGAAGTGGAGCAATCATTCACTGGTTTGATTCATTCAAAGACAAAGTACAGGGTCCCGCTCAGGAAGTTAAATTCCTTGTAAGGATTTGGGCCAGCCCTGTCCGTAAAATTCCCCAACTGGTACTGGATACAATACAAAACACTCCATCGCCAAAAGACTTTGAAAGATGCCCAAAAGTTCCTTGATACCCTTGGTTATTGTAGGTCACTTATACCTAATGTTGGGTGTTTGCTACGAACCATATACAGTCTTACACGCAAAAAATCTACATTTGTCTGGGGTGCAGACCAAGAAACAGCAATTAAAGCAGACAATGAAGCCATTTTTACAGCACCATGGTCTTGGTCCAATTAAAGCCACATTCCCTTTCCAACTCGATGATGGTGACTAACAACGTGATGTCATGGGACTTGTAGCAGCTAAATGAAGTTAAAGGTCAGCGAGCAGTACCAATTGGATTCTGGTTCAAGCAACTAACTGGAACTTAACAGCGGTATTCGCCCCTGGAGAAGAACTTACTATCAGCTTATATGGCCCTGCAACATGTAGAGACTATAACCCAAAAGTCCCCAGTGTCTGTGAAAGTGGACTTACCAATTACAAGCTGGGTGCATGTTGAAGGCCTACCTATGTGGTCAAACTCTGATGAAGTGGAAGTGGTACCTACGAAGAACAAGGTGGAATACAAGCAGGTGAAGTAAAAGATTTAACTAGATTGCTCAATGGTCTTGTGACATACAAAACCTTGTCACATCCAAATACCTGTGAGTTACCTGTTCTACATCTCCCTTTCAAGACTGCCTTGCCTTATGAAGAATTACAAGACTGACCAAAACTAAACACATGCAGGGTTATTCAAAGAGCTCCAAATTGGGTCCAAAAGGTAACAGAACGCTGAAATTCAGCGTACGGTTACCTTTCCTGGGCATTCGGCTATCCAGAGAGCAGGCAGTTTGCCAAATGTTGGCGAATTGCCTGCACTTTCGATGCCTGTTCGGGGGCAGTGAATTCCCCATAGAGAAGCAATGCTTCATCTATTCAGAGAACACAAAACAGCTGAGAAAGGTTGCCGAAATGCCCTGCCATTTGTTGGTTTCATTTGACAGGTTTATTCAGGAGAATCCCATAGGCTTCAATGTTAAAAATATTCCCGTTTTAATTCAATATCTAATAAACTGTTTATTATTTTATTCTGCAGTAAAAAGTCTCTTTATTTTTAGAATTTTTTAGGATCTTTTAGGCATCTTTCTGTTTTTTTTAATCGTTTTTTCTTTTTTCTGTAACAGCCCTTTTTATTATCATTTATTGGATCTTATATGTAAATTTCAGACATTTTCGTTCTGTAGTTTCTTTGCAAACAGCGTTTCACTTTTCAAACATTCAAGCGTACTGTTTTTTTTCACTCCATTCGTCTGCGGTGTCGGCTTTTTCCGGCGGCTGCTCTGCACTCTGATCGGCTCCTGCTCGGGTTTCTCTGGCATGTTCGGCTGGGTTAATCCAGATGTTTTTGCGGGTTTCAGTGTGCGTTCGCCGGGTTTTGCGGTGAGTGTTCGTCGGGTTTGCGGTGGCTTTTCCCTGCACTACGACGGCCCTGTGGTGATTGCTGAATACACCACAGGATCACCAAATCGCACCGAATTGAAGAGAACGAAAAGTCACCGAACGTGCGGTGACTTTTCGATTCTCTTTGAATAACCCTGATGGTTTCCTGATGGATCAGCTGTTATGACCGCAAAGGAAGGTGCTGGGTGTCAGGATAAGTCTTCGAGAAGATGGAGACCTCAGGATGCAGAGACCGGCTGGGTTAAAGTATGAGGATAGCCAGGAACAGCAGATTGGGTCTTGAGGGCAGGCATCTTTGGTGCGGAAACGATGAGACAGGCAATGGGTCGATACATGTGGAGTCAGAATAAAGGGGACTTTTATAAGGTATTAGTTTGCAAGGGGTAAGGAACTCTATACCAGAGCGTTTGTGCCTAGTGAGCGCTGGGTTTAAATAGTGTTGGGATATGGCTCCACCCCTCAGTTTTGGGGGACCAGAACCCTAATAAGATTACAGACAAACTGACTCGAATAAGGAGCCTGAATACCGAAGATCGAGATCACTGCAAATGGCATGCCAATGGAAATACAAATTGACAGTG
This sequence comes from Leptobrachium leishanense, assembly GCA_009667805.1. NCBI lineage: Eukaryota > Metazoa > Chordata > Amphibia > Anura > Megophryidae > Leptobrachium > Leptobrachium leishanense. Next base: position 150,442,561 of record CM019067.1, on the reverse strand, counting down.
GAACTCATTTCACAGGTTATTTAGTCCAACGATGGGCACAGGACTCTGGGATCAGATGGATATATCACTTTCCCTATCACCCCCAAGCCTCCAGGTTGATTGAAAGCTGCAATGGGCATTTAAAAGAGAAAAATCTGAAGCTATCCAAGATTGTCATTGAATGGATAAGGTCATTTTACAGGCATTTCAATATGATAGGTTCACATGTAAAAATGTCAATCCATCTGTTAGTTTAAGATAGACATTTACAGGTAGCCTCACTGAATCAGTGGGGAAAGACAAAGACAGCCAGCAAGTATCTGTCTGTACTAGGTGATTGCATCCTGTTCCCTCCTTTGATAACAAGGTACACCTGAGAAGCTCTCTCTTATTTCAAGACACCTTTTATTTGCTGTTACTTTCCCAATAAAGTGAAGAAAATACAAAGGACTTTGTGTGCCTTCAAAAGGGAATGAGTTAAAGCTCTCTGACTTCACTCATATCCTGCATGTGACATTCACTTCTTGCATATGACCTTGGGGTTTCAGAATATATATATATATATATATATACACATATACATACAGTGGTCCCTTAACAAGTGGGAGGCACACCGTTCACCTGAGTTGGATGTACATACCCTCAAATTAAAGCTGACAGTCTGCAGTTAAAGCACATTGTGTTTGTTTCATTCCAACTTCATTGTGGTGGTGTATTGAGCCAAAGATGTTAGAATTGTGTCGATGTCCCAATATTTCTGGACCTGACTGTATATATATATTTATGTTCAGTCAAAACCTGTCAGCTACAAGAGCATGTTAATTGCACAGCAAATTTTCTGTCTCATATGATTATCCTTGAAATCCTCATCATGCTGTTTTTAACCTGTTGCTGACACACATACCAGTTCCATTGATGTGGTCCTAGGCTATCCTTGTTTTTTCTTGGCTTTTCGTGATGGTTATACCGATAAACCGGTCGCCAAACATTTCTTGGAATTTAAAGATCAAGTGACTACTTTAAAGGTTACAGCGATCGACCACGTTCCCCCATTACACAGGGGTGGGGACCGCTCACAGACGTTATTACAAAGCGAGACGTTTTGGATCAGGACACTTGATACTCTTGCTCCGAAGGGTCTGAATGAATATTATTTCATTCACTTCATTTTTGCAATCTAGAATGTAATATCAGTTTTTTATTCATTTTTCCTTTCACCCCCTTTTTTTCTTTTTCCAGTAGGAAGTTATGGACGTGTGCCCCCTTTTCCACTTGTACTCACTTATTTTTATGGTCTTCACATAATGATCCACAGTAGTTGTTATTCTTTCACTTCTTTAGGTCATCTTTATTTTTTAATATACAAGTGACACTTACTAGTAGGTAATATATATTCCTTTATATATGTAGCGCTCACTCCCGGAGGAGCCGCTGAATTTAACCTCGGGTTAGTCTCACCGCACTAGGGAATAAATATACACCAGCACTGTTGTGGATTTTATAGATTATATACTTTACTGATCCCAATAAAGCGGCATATATAATGTGAATACAGTATATGAACGACAGGATTTCGTAATGCGTGAAAACACGCGGCGGCAAAAGGAAAGTTTAACCCCTTCGTTTCTGGAGTGTAAGTAATGTCCCAAAAAGGTGTGTGTGTATGCGATTCAGGTACCCGGGTACTATATTCAACTGGCCAGTGAATGGATTGAGCAATTTTTCGACTAGTCACATTGGAGCCCTGTAGATTTAAACAATACTGCAGCGTGCTTTGTTTAAACTTGGACTGTGGCCTGGAAGGCCTCTCACGCATCCGCTGGACAATCTGTTCCGCTGTCCGATCAAGGATCTCTCTCCGCTTGATTATACTGGAACTCTGTGCCACCGGATCCGCTTCTCCTGCTTGGCCGATTTCGGTAACGAGAATTACGGCCTACCGCCTGCACTCCCAGTGGATCATCGCGGTCTCCTTACTCGGGGTCCAAACCGGAACGTGGTGCTGCGCAAAAACCTCTCAGCGATGTGTGGATAGGTCTCCGCCAGCACTGTCTCTGATTCTCAGTACCCGCAAGGCAGTTCCTGCTCTCCGGCCTGGTCTCAATCTCTGGCAGTCTCACGTGCGTCTTCCACCTTTCGTCGCTCGGCTCACACTGGCTCTCCTTCAATGAGGCTGTGGATGTCCTTCGCGCTCTCCCACCCACTTCCTGTCCCCGCCGCAAAGCATGATGGAAAACGTAGTCCCGTTGTGTCTAGTATACTTTACATTGCGCTTGTCTCCCTCTGGTGGCCAAACCCGAGCAATACATCAGCAGAGTTTTTAAACAGCGCCACACTCTCCCCCGCCTAGAACTCTTGGGTCTCTCCGAGGAGGTGTAACATTTACATAACATTTCAACATTACATTAGGCAATATATTTAGGCTCAGCAGCAAACATACAATGGGTCAGATATACGTCTTCAAGTTGACTCATGCTCCTGACTACCTCAGCTAACATAGCAGACACTTCGGGCAACCTTCGCACTGTGGTGACAGCCTCTTCAGTGCTATGTCCCGGTGAGTCGTAGGTAAGTCTCTGAGGGGGTCGGATAGAACGTTTTGACTCTGGCTCAATCATCTCCTCTTCAGGTGGAAGTACTACAGGTACGGGTTCAGTTCTTTCATCCACCACTGGAACAGACATCTCTTCGGAATATGATCCTTCCAGTGAAGGCATAGAACTATAATCAAAAGACACATTTTTGGGAACTACAGGAATTTCCAACGTTTCGGGAACTTCCAATTGGAATTCAGGAGCCTCAGGCCTCAGGTTACTTTCCCACCATTCGGAAACTGGAATGACCTTTTCAGGCTCAGGCGAGCGCACCCAGTCCAGACAAAAACTTCCTTCCTCACTATCCCTTTCACTCTCTTTGACAACCCGTGTCTGCTGAGACCGAGTAACAGGAGTCAAACGTGGAGCAGGCGGGTTCGGCAGAGGAAATTCGTCTCCAACTGGTATCCTCACAGCCTCCCTCAAAGGCAACAGATGATTTCGTGCCAGTTTTTAGAGGCCCGGCCTTTCCATCCGGTCGGATCTGGTAAACTGGCAGACCCGGCAGTTGCTTGCAGACAATGTAGACTTGAGAACTCCATCTATCCGCCAACTTATGCCTTGCAGAAACACCCAAGTTCTTCAACAAAACCCTATCACCGGGTTGTAGATCCTGTATCCGAACTCTCAAGTCGTAGTTTCGTTTATTCCTCTGTTCCCTATCTCCTGAGGTCAAACGGGCTTGTTCAAACGCAGAGTCCAAATTCTTCCGAAGTCTATCCACATAATTTCTATGAGAGGTCACAGACGTCTGATCCAGAGATAGCCCAAACGCCAAATCAACCAGCAGTCGAGCTTCCCTTCCGAACATAAGACGGTACGGTGAGTATCCAGTAGCGTCACTCTCCGTACTGTTATACGCATGCACCAGCGTAGCTATGTGACGACTCCAGCTCTGCTTCTCTCTGTTTGACAATGTCCAACATATTTATCAGTGTGCGATTAAACGTTTCTGGTTGGGCATCACCTTGAGGGTGATATGGTGTAGTTCGGGTCTTCTGAATTCCTAGCAGTTCCAGCAATTGCCCACCAAGCCGGCTCTCAAAGTCTCTGCCCTGATCAGAGTGTATTCTCCTCGGTAGGCCATAGTGAACAAAAAACTTTTCCATCAAAACCTTCGCCACCGTAGGAGCACGTTGGTCTTTCGTAGAAAAAGCTTGGGCATAACGCGTGAAATGATCCGTCACTACTAGAATATTTCTCTGCCCACTAGCATCCGGCTCTAAGCACAGGAAATCAATGCACACCAAATCCATGGGTCCTTGACTTTGTAGGTGGCTCATTGGAGCAGCTCGGGTTGATAGGGTTTTCCTCTGGATACACCTCAAACACGAATGACAGTAACTTTCAACTTCAGATCTCATACAGGGCCAATAAAATCTGTCTCGCACTAGCTTAAAAGTTCTCTCTGCACCCAAATGCCCATGTTCATCGTGTAATGACCGCAGCACACCCTCTCTGTGTTTGGTGGGAAGGAACAACTGTTGGGTCTCTTCAGCAATGTTTGAGGGGCCCCTTCGGTAGACCACCCCATCCAACATCTTCAACCGTTCCCACTCTTTGTATACCAATCGGGCTCCTTCTGGGGAATTTGTCAGTAGAATTTCCTGTTGGATCGCGTTTAGGGCCTTCACGGTTAACACAATCAAAGGGTCTCTAGCCTGATCGGCTCTTAGGTCCTGTTTCGGGAAGGTAGGCAGACTTTCATCCCTCAGCTGTGTAGGATTACAATAGAACTCTGGAACAGCCGCAGCCATAACTCCTATAGCTTCTGCTTCAACCCCTCCCTTGACCCGGCGCTCCGCTCCTTGACATAAGGCTTGCACCCCATCTGGAGTTAACTGAGTCCATTCTGTAGTGTAGAGCCTTCTCGACAAAGCATCTGCATCTCGAATATTCACTCCAGGGCGATACTTCAGGCTGAACCGAAACCCTGACAGAGCGGCCAACCACCGATGTCCTGTTGCATCCAGCTTCGCAGTAGTAAGGACATACGTAAGAAGATTGTTGTCAGTCTTTATCACAAATTCGGCTCCATACAGATAATCTTTCAGCTTGTCTACTACCGCCCACTTCAAGGCTAGGAACTCCAACTTGTGGGTAGGATAGTTATTTTCTGAAGGCGTAAGGCTTCGGCTCACATACGCCACAGGCCTCAATAATCCACCATATTCTTGGTATAGGACTCCCCCTAGACCTTCTCTGCTGGCATCCACATGCAATTCGTACGGCTTATGAGGATCAGCGTAAGCCAGGACAGGAGCTCGAGTTAGACTCTCTTTCAGCTTCAGGAAAGCACCTTCACATTGAGTAGTCCATTCTTCTTGGATGGATTCTCGAGCCTTCCTTGGTCCTAGAGGTTGAGCGCCCCTCAATATCTGCTGCATTCGGATTTTATCTATTGTGGCCGGTTCGGCCCCTTTCTTAAGAAGTATCTGGTGCAGAATCTTATCTAGGCGCCTCATATATTCAGTCATCTTCTCACCTTTTCGCTGGTAGGTGTGTTCATACTGGTACATGAGCTCAGCAGCCTTTTCTGTTCGCCCAAAGACTTCCTGTAATACGTTTAGGTAATCTAAAGCAGTGCAGTCTTGCTTACTCAATTTCAGGTTTCTGACAGCCTCTGACGCAGGTCCCTTTAAGCTCTCAGTGATTCTTTGCTTCTTTTGCGCTTCAGGGACATCCCACTCATACAGAGCCTGCATCGCCTGTTCTACCCATTCTTCAAAGGTTTCTTCTCCCGTCGGAGTTGGTACGTTTCCTGTAAAATTCCTCAACCGTCGATAACCAAAGTTAGAGTGAGGAGGGCTTGTTCTTTGACATTAGCCAGCAGATCTCCAATAGCCACTATGAATTCAGGCCCGATCATGGCCAGCGAACTGGGCGCGGGAACGCCACGTGGCGCACTTGGCTGAATCAGTTGAACTTCCACCTCATCGGTCAGCTTCACGCTCGCGCCCTGAAAACACACTGGAACACCCTTTCTCCACTCAAAAATAACATACGTGTGAGAAGTATCCGGGTTCGCTTTAATGTCCAGGAATAACCCCGATGATCTGGTGTCAGCGCGGCCACGGCCCGGCGAATCTGATCTTCGGCCCAAGTGTCTGCAGGAATATCCATGACTATGCTTAACTCTATCTGACTACTTTGCTCCTCAAACCATTTGGCAGCAGTGTCTGGATCCATAATTAACCCTTTAAATGTGGTTTTATTATAGAGACTGTAATCCCGGAACGAGCCCCCACATGTAGCGCTCACTCCCGGAGGAGCCGCTGAATTTAACCTTGGGTTAGTCTCACCGCACTAGGGAATAAATATACACCAGCACTGTTGTGGATTTTATAGATTATATACTTTACTGATCCCAATAAAGCGGCATATATAATGTGAATACGGTATATGAAAGACAGGATTTCGTAATGCGAGAAAACACGCGGCGGCAAAAGGAAAGTTTAACCCCTTCATTTCTGGAGTGTAAGTCCCGCAAAAGTAATGTCCCAAAAAAGTGTGTGTGTATGCGATTCAGGTACCCGGGTACTATATTCAACTGGCCAGTGAATGGATTGAGCAATTCTTCAACTAGTCACGTTGGGGCCCTGTAGATTTAAACAATACTGCAGCGTGCTTTGTTTAAACTTGGACTGTGGCCTGGAAGGCCTCTCACCCATCCGCTGGACAATCTGTTCCGCTGTCCGATCAAGGATCTCTCTCCGCTTGATTATACTGGAACTCTGTGCCACCAGATCCGCTTCTCCTGCTTGTCCGATTTCGGTAACGAGAATTACGGCCTACCGCCTGCACTCCCAGTGGATCATCGCAGTCTCCTTACTCGGGGTCCAAACCGGAACGTTGTGTCTGTGCAAAAACCTCTCAGCGATGTGTGGATAGGTCTCCGCCAGCACTGTCTCTGATTCTCAGCACCCGCAAGGCAGCTCCTGCTCTCCGGCCTGGTCTCAATCTCGGGCAGTCTCACGTGCGTCTTCCACCTTTCGTCGCTCGGCTCACACTGGCTCTCCTTCACACGAGGCTGCGGATGTCCTTCGCTCTCTCCCACCCACTTCCTGTCCCCGCCGCAAAGCATGATGGAAAACGTAGTCCCGTTGTGTCCAGTATACTTTACATTGCGCTTGTCTCCCTCTGGTGGCCAAACCCGAGCAATACATCAACAGAGTTTTTAAACAGCGCTACATATATTTTTCACTTCTTATACAAGGACGATTTAGGTGGATCCATGTCTCACAATAGTCTACACTACACATGTTTCATCATGAACACAATACAACACACTATAATTTACATATAAACCCCATGGGGTTTTTTCCCACTATTTTTGTTAATTATATCCTTTTATAATATACATTTCTTTTATCACTCATCAATACACATTGGTCACACTAGGGGGACTCTTATACATAATGATTTATTAAGTTAGCTGCTATCTTTCTTGTGATTGTTTTATATGTTTGTAGTTCTATGTTTCAGATTGATACTGTCTGTTTTCCTTTTTTTATTTTGAAGTCTTTTTTTTTACATTATGCTGATCTTATGTGCTCTTCCTTCTAGTCACTCTGTTCCTGTTGTTTTTATTTTGTAGCGTACACGTGTTTTTTTGGGTTTTTTCTTTTAGAAAGGATTTTATCAGTAAGGATACATTGAGATTTCTCTTGTTTTCAAGTATGTCCTGGGTGGTGAGTATGTACCGTTAGGTGTCTTGCCCAAGGACACTTACTGGAGAGGTGCTCTTGCCGGGATCGAACCTGTGTCTCCACAGTCTCTCTCCACAGTTATAGAGCAATGATGTTACCTTTACTCCACCCAGCCGGCACACGCGTTTCTATGGCAACTAGTGCCTAGCAGCGCGGTTGTTGCTCCGTAATGACGTCATTGTAATGCACGCCAACCAAAATTGAATGCTGGATCCACGTGTACCAGCGGTCTCCGGTGGAGCGTGCTACAGGATGTATTTGTGTATATATATGCTGTCATGTTGTTGTACCTGTAACCTTGAGAAAGGCTCGGTAGGAGTCGAAACGTCGGGCATGTTTGAAGGAACTTTTTTAAAATGATTATTTAATAAACTTTTGGATTGTACTTATTTTTCTAAGTCCTCAAGTGCATCCTGTGCTTGGTTTTTATATACGAATTAGGATTTTTTTGCACTGAGGCTTCAGTGACTACCTGATGGCTGGAACAGTCTGTGGATTGGACTAATTATATATATATTACATATATATATATACGCACACACATATACATATATATATATACGTATACATACACACACACATATTGGATATTTGCACCCAGGCAGTGAACTCAACTAACACTGATGGTAAAGAGAGTGCTGGTTCTAGTTTGATGGAGATATGTATATATAACACCAAAAATAGAGTACTCCATATCAATGACCACATTTTTCCATCATGTTCTATAGCCAAAAAACACAGTTTCCAAAAACTCAAACACCTGAATGAGGGAATAAATGATGGGGATTCAGTTCACAAAATATGATTATACCTTGCTTAAGCCTGTCACAATCGCCAATGTACCCCATCCAGGGCCGGATTTACCATGAGGCACAGTAGGCATGTGCCTACAGGTGCCTGCCACAAGGGGGCGCCTTGTTCTGTGTGTAAAATATATTTTTTTTTTACAATTTGCAATAATTTAGACCACTGTATGTCTGGAGCCCTAAGGGCTAGAGGGACATATGAGGTACCATTGGAAAGGACGGCTTATAGCCTTTCCAGAGATACCAAACATAACCAGGTTAGAGTTATGTAAAAATAAAATATCTATTAAAATTATATTTTTCTCTTTTTTCTAACATGGCACTATTATTCAGTTTACAATTATAAAGTGAACAGTGATGCTGCACTAACTCGCCTCATTTACCATACTGCCAGCAAGTGTGTATCTGGTGAAGCAATGCATTGTTTAATTCACAACCTAGACTGTGGCGCTGCAGTGAGGAGGGACAGGAGGACTTCTGAACCTGCATCCCTGAATTGTACAACACACTTGGTTAAGTGAGGTGTCATTGGAAAGGTCAGAGTCTAGTCTTTACTATAATACCAAACAAGACCATTTAATGTGTAAAAATGAAAAAAGTAAATGCAAAATATTTTTTTCTGTTCTACAGCAGAGGCAATCTATGCTTTTACATATAAAACAAACAATGCTGCTGCATTCACTGCCCTCCTCCTTTACCATTCTACCCCACTGACTCCCTCACTCCCTGCCCCCTCTTCTACTATGTCTTCCTTTTCTACCATCTCGGAGGAGGATGTAACAGAACTTCTTATGTCCTCCGACCACCTGTCCACTTGATCTTATCCCCTCACACCTTATTCGGCCTGTCCTACCAGTTACTGTCCCTGCTTTGACTCATAATTTTAACCTCTCCTCTGGAATCTTCTCCTCTGTATTCAAATGTGCTTTGATCACCCCATAAAAAAGCCATCTCTTGATCCTACCTTCATCCCTCTACTGTCCCATCTCTCTGCTCCCCTTTGTCTCCAAAATCGTAGAACGTCTGGTCTATAACCAGCCCACCAGTTTTCTTGCTGCTAACTCTCTACTTGATCCGCACCAGTCCGGCTTTCACCCCCAGCGTCCACTGAGACAGCTCTGACCAAGGTGAATAATAGACTTGTGCACCGTTTTTTTTTTCGGTTCGTTCGTTCGGATTTTGATAATTTTCATTTCGGCTCGTTTCGGCCGATTTCCGTTTCGGTTCGGTTCATTTCGGTTCGTTTTTCGTATCGACTTTTTTTTCGTGATTTCTGAAATTTTCGTGTTTTTCGGAACGTCTGTTCTCCTCGTTTCAAAGTGTCTATTCATTTTGACGTAAACTAATGGTTTTTCGGATCCGATATTTCTGTCAATACGATAATTCTGTCGATACGATAATTCTGTCATTGAGATTTTTCATGTTTTACTAGAAGATTGAGATTTCTCTGGTTTCCCGGGAAGGATACATTGAAATTTCTCTGGTTTCCCAGGAAGGATACATTGAGATTTCTCTGGTTTTGCAGGAAGGATACATTGAGATGGGAATGATACAAAATTACAGAATCAGCGATATAACCAAAAAATACGTTGTCCGAAATTACTGAAATGGAACCGAAATCAGGAATGGAGCCGAAATCACGAATGGAACGAAAATGATTTTCGATTTTACACATTTCTAGTCCATTCGAAAATTCCTAAAAGTTTTCGTTTCGGCTCGGAAATTTGTTCGGATCTGCCGTTTTCGGATCCGAAAATTTTCAGGAAATCGGCCAAATCTGAATGCACGAATCGGGAAATTTTGTGAAAATTCCGAAATTCCGAAATGCACATCCCTAGTGAATAATGATTTAGCTGCCACTGAAACCGAAGGTCACTGCTCCCTCCTTCTTCTTCTTGACCTTTCCACTGCATTCTATACTGGTGATCACCCTCTCCTGCTCCTCACGCTGCGTCAGCTTGGCTTCAGTGACATCACTCTCTCCTCGTCCTTTACCTGTCTCTCTTTTCGCTCCTTCAGTGTCTCCTTCGCTGATGTCTCTTCACCACCAGTTCCTCTATCAGTTGGGGTACCTTAAGGCTCTGTTCTGGGTCCCCTACTCTTCTCGATCTATACTGCCTCTTTGGACAACCTCATCTCTTCCTATGGATTCCAATACCACCTCTATGCTGATGACACCCAAATCTACCTTTCCTCTCGATCTCTCTCCTCCGGTGTTGGACTGTGTTACAGCCTGCTGTCTTTGACTGGATGACTTCCCGTTTCCTAAAGCTCAACCTCTCTAAAACTGAACTTCTCATCTTCCCTCCCTCTAAAACCTCCATTCCTGCGCCAATTTCTCTTCAGGTGAATGGTGCCACCATTACTTCTACCTCTCAAGCTCCATTGCCTCAGGGTCCTCTTGGACTCCAATCTATCCTTTACTCCTCACAGTCTCTAACCAAATCCTGCTACTTCCACCTAAAAAACATTGCTCACATCCGTCACTTTCTTAATCCAGACTCTATTAAAATGCTCATCCAAGCTCTTATTAGCACCCGCCTTGACTACTGTAACCTCCTTCTCTCTGGCCTTAAGAGATCCCAGATTCTCCCTCTGTAGTAGTAAAGAACGCCTGTGCCGACTCATACACCTCACCTCTGTCAATCTCTACACTGGCTCCCTGTTTCCTTTAGAATCCAATTCATTATACTGGTGCGCACATAGAAAGCTCTCCATAACCACGTCCCTACTTACATCTCCTCCCTTATTAGCAGGCACATCCCATCCCCACCACTTTGTTCGGCCAATGATCTGATGCTATCAGTTCCTCGTACCCGCACCCCCCAACTTTCGCCTTCAGGACTTAACTCGAGCTGCACCCTTTCTATGGAACTGCCTCCCCGCAATATCAGACTCGCCCGTCTCTCCAGTCCTTCAAGAAGTCTCTGAAAATGCATTACTATAGAGAAGCCTATCAGCTCACTCCATGATACCCACTGTCATTTCCTGCTCCATCTCCCCATTTAGTCCTCATGCAACCCGCTACTTCAAATACCCTATTCATCCTCACCTAATGTGTCACCCCCGCTCCTCTTAGATTGTAAGTTCTTGTGCAGGGTCCTCCCTCCTTCTGTTCCGTGTGTGTAACATATATGTATATTTGTTATTCTGTCTCTCCCATTGTACAGAGCTAAGGAATTTGTTGGCGCTTTATAAATACTTGTAACTGAAACTAATTCAACTAAGGCAACGGATTCTGTTCCTTCTTTTGATTTGAGCGCGGAGAAAAAAACAGTTTCAGTTTTTTAAAATGTCTTTTTTTTAATGTTTTTTTGCCTCAAAACAAAAATTGAAATAGTAATTTTTTGCATGTTTCTTTTTTTTGTTGGGGGGTAGGGGCGCTCCGCATTCCTGTGCCTACAGGCTCCTGAGGTGCAAATCCGGCCCTGACCCCATCATTGACAGGACCTATCTAACTTGACCGAATCTGCATTTACAGGATCAACTCACCCTGGAGCTTCCCAGCAGGCTCTAGGTCTTTATAGGCAGCCTCGGTGGGACACACATGTGAGCAGCGAAGGGTGCACGCACACACACACCATTCAGTATGTTTATTATGCTATCAGTTAAACATTTTAGCATATTCAGCAAAGTGTTCACGGAGATAATGCTATTAGTTCGTGGTGGTTACGGTGTCTGCATAAACAGGATATGCTACATACAGAAAAACTGCAAGGAATTTACTCAATATTTTCTGAAGGAGAAATTTAATTCAAATCATAATACATTTCAAACTGTGGATTGACTGACATCCCACCGGAAAAAAACTGTCACCTCTAAGCAATATTTTATTGTTACTTGACAATATAATAGAATGTCACTTTGCTCTGTGAGAGAACCATAATTATTCAAAGAACAATAATATTCATGCCATGTCTAAGTGTATTCTACATTTTCAACCTTTCATGGGTTATCATTTTTACAGTTTGCACACAAATATCGAAGCACATCTGCCAGGGAGGGTTTCATATTAAATGTTAGCCTTAAAATAAAGATCCCCAGCTACTTGTTAAAACATCTGGTTATAGACCTTCTGCTCCCTTCCACCACACTGTCATCACTTTTCTTTTAACAGCTAGCAGAAAGAAAATGACGGTATATTCCCTCATACTTCGTTCATCCCCTGCTCTAGAATTAAACTTAATAAAAAGAATATCACCTTTTTCTGAATGAAATAAAGAAAATAAATAGCAGTTATTTATTCTACCTCATACATTATTAAATGTGTATTTTAACAGTCTGACAGTAAAGAATCAGCTCCATAGTAAGTATACTTATAACATACTCTGCTTTTTTGTTCATATGTATTACTGACAAATGTTGGCAAAAAGCTCATAATGGAATAGCAGTAGGAATGGGCAAATATTTTGTCAACCTGCCAAAAAACACAAAGGTAGCTAGCGTTCTCATTTTATTTTTGCTCTTTCTTTACTGTGAGACTGTACATCAATAATTAGTGATGAAAGGCAGGCTGGCAAAAAATCTCTCAATTATATTAAATAAGATCAAATCCACATTGTAGCTGCTCTCCTTCACCATGCAATTGGATTGCACTTCATAAATAATGATCTGTATGGTTGTGATCCTCTAGCTAATCCCAACAGAAAACTAGTGAAGGATTTCCAGAATTACCACTGGCTAATCAACTGTAACGAATTGATGTAGCGTTGTTTGGATTGTAGAGAGCAGATTTTTCTGACAACCAGAGAGAGTGGAAACAAAGTTATTCTCCCAAACCAGGGAGTAGACACACAGTCTAGAATCACACATAAGCTCGATTGGTTTCGTGACCAAAGGATAACTTAGGCTAGGGTCAGACTAGCGCAGTTTTAACGTGCGTTTAGCCGCACGAAATCACGGCCGTACTAGCAGCAAATGACGTCCAATGCCGGGGAACATACGACGAACGGCCGCACGAAAGTTCGTCAGCGCAACGCAAGTGGCCAACGAACGCATTTTTTCGAGAACGTCAAACCGCTACTACTGACGTACAGAGTGCGCTGCGGCCGCATAGAGGCGTGTGTGTGTGATTAGGAGACGTCAGACGCTGCTAATGTCCGGCCAACATAACATCCAGACACAAAAAGTGTTTTATTGATGATCCGTACAAAATCACGGACGAAAAGGCGCATCGTATGACCGCTATCGCGTATTCCGGGAAAAAATACGTACGTTCGTTCGACCGCACTTTTCCACGGACAACGTGGAAAATGCGTTCGTCTGACCCTAGCCTTAGTGCTGCAACATAATCATAATCGATCCGGGACTTAAACACGGGATATGAAATCGTGACAGGAGTAATTATATGTTCGTTCGTATATAAAGGTTCACCACGGCATGTAATTTGTGCAGACTGCAGGGCAGTACCATTAGAGAAAAACCTTATTTTCGTAAGTCTTTCGGATCGTACAGATTTCTGATCGTAAGTAGTATATGCAGAGCTCACAGCATGATAGTCAAACCCACAGTAAGGTTCCTTGTAATTAGGTCTTATATTGGTACAGGCAGCTATCAGAGGCCAGAAGAGTGAGTAAGATTGTTCAAGGAGACGGGCAGGTCTCATACATGCATATATACAAGCGTAACATCGAAACGAACAACCACAACGGGGATAAACCAGAGAATCGTCAAAGTAGCAAGCTGGGTCGAAAATACATAATCAAGGTCCTCAGACAGAAATAGGTCGGCAACAAATCAATAAGTCTCAATAGCAAGCAGGCAATGCGGGAAGTAAACTCCACGTCAGGGCGACGAGGCAACTCCTCACGCCCTGCTTTAAACCCGGCGGCTCCTCGTGACCACGCCAGGTCCCGTCCCCTCAGACGCCGATCGGCCATCACAATGTGCTGGCACTTGACCAGCCAGTGGCACAAACCAATGTCCAGCCCCCCCATTGAGCGCAGTAGAAGCTGAGGACGTAACATCAACTCTCCGTCCGTAAGAAATAGTGTTATAAAAAAGAGCCTATGTGATCTGCTAAGTATCAGAGAGGGCCTATTATTAATGATAAGGCCTAGCTTTACTTTATAAGCAGTATGAGAGGTTAATTCCTCGTTCTTGGCTGAAATGTCCCTGTGAGTGGCTGTTGATGAAGATTTGATTTCCCACCTAATATACATGGATCAGGACTAAGGAAATGGATAAAAGCAGGTAATGCATATAATTTTATTGCAATTAGTTCCATTCCATGGTTCAGGACTAACTCTGTTTCTTTATATTGTATCACATAAGAGTGGATGCAAGAATAGTATACAAATTTGAATTGGTTGTTATTATTATTTATTATTATTATTCTTTATAAAGCGCCAGCATATTCCGCAGCGCTGTACAATAAGCACAGTATAGACAGGGTTACAATACATTGAACAACATTTGACAAACAGTACAGGAGGAGATGAGGGCCCTATTCCCGTAGGAACTCACAATCTAGGAGGGTTGGGGTTGGAAACAGGAGGAGAGGACTGTAAGGTGAGAGTGATTGATGGTTGCATCAGTGAGTTGGGTGGTAGGCTTCCCTAAATAGGAATGTTTTAAGGGAGTGTTTGAAGGAAGAGAAGTTAGGGGAAAGTCTGACAGTACGAGGGAGATTGTTCCAGAGAGTGGGGGCTGTGTTATAGACAATTACTAGGAAATATGCAATTAAATTGAATATTTCCTAGTTATTGTCACTTATCTATTATTGCTACAGATCTAGCACTTTGCACTAGAATTACAGGTTTTCATGCTAGAATGTTATAATTTTATTAAAGACTTGAAGGCGAGCATTATGCAACCTTTTTTTGTGAAAAGTAGCAAATAACAATAAGTAAAAATGGAACACAATAATAAAAAGCATAACCAGTTTCGTTGAAAGTTATTTAATGGTATATCAAAATTATCAGGCCGTGAACTCAACAGTGAAAAAAAAAAAATGATCCCACAGGCTATCGAGGAGGATGAGACAGTCTTATGCCGCAAAGTAGCTTATGAAAAGAGGATGTTTCCCTGTTGGAATGCCATTGAACCTCTGATGCAGAAATAGCAGATCTATCATAGGCGTGTGCAGGGGGGTGTTCCTGCTGTGCCCAATCACACCCTAATGTTGGGTGAAGGGGTTCTCTTTCACCTCTTACATTGACCTTTTAGATGACCCTTATCTGATTCATGATGAATAGCATAAAAACTGACTGTATCTCTGATTACAGGCTAGTTATTTTTAATGAAAAAAATTTGCATTTTGAACAAAATCTTCTAAACATAGGTTTCCAATTATTAAATGTTTCATGGGTGCACACTGTATTGCAATGGGCTGTGCACGCTCCTGAGATCTATACAAATTCAAAGTACAAAACAATTTACCTGAATTGGTCGATCAAAAACTGCAAGATGGCAGTCACAGGAGCAGACATGGGGTCCACAACTCATCCCAGGCACCAGCCTGTCTACAGTTGTGTTCAAAATTATTCAACCCCCACTGAAATTGAGTGTTTTGGCCAGTTTGACATTGATTTTGATCATTCAGTCATCTTGCTTACAATTAAATCAAAGAGGCACGTGTAGGTCAGACAAATATAACATAACATTTATAATGAAATAACCACAAATGTCTTTTCTGTGCTCACATCATGATCAGTTTTATTCAACCCCCCAAGTGACATTCAATCTTAGTACTTATAACTGTAAAAGGATGTTGTACTAACAGCTTTTAAACGTGAAGCATAGCTTGACACAAGTGTCTTGCAACGATCTACGGGTATCTTCGCCCATTCGTCATGGTCAAAAGCCTCCAGTTCAGTCACATTCTTAGGCTTGCGCACTGCAACTGCTTTCTTTAAGTCCCACCAGAGGTTCTCAATCGGATTTAAGTCAGGTGACTGCGATGGCCACTCCAAAATGTTCCAGCCTTTAATCTGCAACCATGCTCTAGTGGACTTGGAGGTATGCTTGGGATCATTGTCCTGTTGAAAGGTCCAACATCTCCCAAGCCTCAGGTTTGTGACGGACTGCATCACATTGTCATCCAATATCTCCTGGTACTGAAGAGAATTCATGGTACCTTGCACACGCTGAAGCTTCCCTGTACCTGCAGAAGCAAAACAGCCCCAAAGCATGATTGACCCCCGCCATGCTTCACAGTAGGTAAGGTGTTCTTTTCTTCATAGGCCTTGTTCTTCCTCCTCCAAACATAGCGTTGATCCATGGGCCCAAACAGTTCTAATTTTGTTTCATCAGTCCACAGAACACTATTGTCAGGGTGCTGGTTCCGGGGTGACAAGTGTGAGCCCAATATGCAATGATGGTTAAATAGAAAAACGTATATGAACAAAAAAGGTGTTTATTAAGAGTAAGGCATAAGAGGCAGTAAACAAATATGAATAAACAATTATGTAGCTGGGTAATAAGAAAGGAAAACACTGTATAAATAATAAATCAGCAATAAGAAACTAAAGGGCAAGATGAGAGAAAGGTAGACCAAAAGTAACAAAACTAAACTACACTACTACATATAAAGAAAAAGAGTAGATTAAACTTAGAGCAGGGTTAAACCAGATATGGAGAGAAATAGGAGAAGGAAGAGAGAAGGAGATCTTTAGAAAAATAAATAGGAAAGTAGAAACGTAAGAGTCTTTGAGGCAGAGGGTCCTGGGTATGCAGGGGTCCTGGATCTGCGGAGGGGATCTTGGATCTGTAGAGCGAGGGGGTCCTGGATCTGTAGAGCGAGGGGGTCCTGGATCTGTAGAGCGAGGGGGTCCTGGATCTGTAGAGCGAGGGGTTCAGCAGGATGCGGGGTAGCAGGCTCTGAGGGTTTGGATACAGGGTAACAGGCTGAGGGTTCTGTAGGTTGTAGGGCAGCAGGATCAGAGGGTACTTGCAGGATATAGGGTAGCGATAACTGTAGGACCTGCGGGATGCAGGGCAGCACTTTCTGTAAATCCTGGGAGATGCAGGGCAGCAACTACTGTAGATCTTGCGAGATGCAGGGCAGCGACAACTGTAGGACCTGCGGGATGCAGGGCAGTACCTTCTGTAAATCCTGGGAGATGCAGGGCAGCAACTACTGTGGATCTTGCAAGATGCAGGGCAGCGATAACTGTAGAACCTGTGGGATGCAGGACAGTAGGCTCAGAGGATTCTGTAGGTTGCAGGGGAGCAGGATCAGAGGATACTTGCAAGATGTATGGTAGCAGGCTGTGGATTCTGCAGGATGCAGGGCAGCAGGATTCTTGTTGCAGGAACTATGAATAGTATGGTGGGAACCAAGACAAAAACAGGTTATAGCAGGCATAGACAGAAGACAGCTCCTTCCTAGTGAGAGGTTCACTGGAACAATGCAGAAGCGTCTTGCTTTGGGAGTGACCCTTATTTATAGTGGAGAAATCAAGATGTTATGGCTAGCACCTGGTGGCTGGAACAACTTGGTTCTGTAGGAGAATCATTGTTATTTCGCTGAGACACCTTGCCTTTAGTTCTTTTATGGTGCCGGCGGCTAGGAACCTGACAACTATCCCAAAACTTCTGTGGTTTGTCCACATGACTTTTGGCATACTGCAGTCGACTCTTCTTATTCTTTGGAGACAGCAAGGGGGTGCGCCTGGGAGTTCTGGCATGGAGGCCTTCACTACGCAGTGTGCGCCGTATTGTCTGAGCTGAAACTTCAGTACCCACATCTGACAAATCTTTTCTCAGTTCCTCAGCAGTCACACGGGGACTTTTCTCCACTCTACGCTTCAGGTAGCGCACAGCAGTCGAAGTCAGCATCTTCTTTCTGCCACGACCAGGTAGCGTTTCAACAGTGCCCTTTGCCTTGAATTTGCGAATGATGCTTCCTATGGTCTCTCTTGGTATGTTTAACATCTTTGCAATCTTCTTATAGCCATTGCCCTTCCTGTGAAGAGTAATCACCTCTTCTCTTGTCTTCCTGGACCATTCTCTTGACTTCACCATGTTTGTAACCACACCAGTAAATGTCTAGAAGGAGCTGAGTATCACAGTCATTTTAAAGCTGCCTAATTGGTGCTTATTATGCTTTATTGCTTGCTGCTCCGTGACATCCACAGATGTTTTCAATACCTGATTGAAAATACTTGAATGAACCTCTGTTCTTCAGAGTGGTAGTCTTTAAGGGGTTGAATAATTGTGTCAATGAAGAAGTCACAAAAGAAACATTTACTACTGTATTACAAAACCAATTGATGTCATTTTAGTTGCATATGGTTCTTTAAAAAGTCCTTGTAGGATTTCATTCTGAATACAATTACAAATGTACACTACATTCCCTAAAACCCTTTACAGCATTGGGGGTTGAATAATTTTGAACACAACTGTATATCTTGCAGGCACTCCTGTATGCAGTGGAGGTGCCTGGAACCTGGGCATTTGGTAAGAAAGTGGTCAATGAGCTTAAAGATGTGGAAGGTTCGCTGTTCTGACGATTGCTTACTAAATAGAGTGGCTCAAAGCAATTGTATGTGGGCCAAAATAAGGAACCCAAAATCACATATTAGGGAAGAAATCAACATGACCGTCAGCAATAAAGACAACAAAAGCAAGTAAGCATCGAGATCCTTGAGATTGGTCTCATAGAAAGCAACAAAGAAAAAAGACTTGCCAGAACTTAGTACCACAGAAGCAAACTAAATAGCAGTATGGAATATGTCCTTATCGGATTACTCGAACTGCTGCAAAAAACCCACAGCAAACACGTCTGGAAAAAGTCGCCGAGCCGCGGAACACAGCGCCGGCCAGCCTCCGGAAAAAGTAGACAAGTTGACGATAGAGGTAAAAAAAAAAAAAAAAAAAACACGACTGAAAGTGTGAAAATTTAAACGCTGTTTGCAAAAGAACTACTGTACTAAAATGCCTGGAACAATATATAAGGCCTGTCATGCCCCATGATCAAGGATTTATTTGTATATTTTACTATTATGTGTTGAATCTGCCTTTTGCTGCTAACAGCTATCTTTCATAGCTATTTTGTCCCTGCTGGGTTTCCTGGGTTTCCACCCCTTTCTCAGTGCCATATTCTGCATTACTTCCTGGTCACATAGCAGCCATTCTGTGCTCACTGCTGGACAAAACTAATGTCTTTTTACCTGAATTGCTGTACAATATTACAAAGATTGTCAGTCTGATCATTAAACTCTTCAACTGGATTTGTCTTTCTACGTGTCAGTTTTGCTTAGTTGAAGCTATCTGCCGAACTTCATCGTGTGAGTACTGGTCAAATAAAGACTTTGCTAATCTAAAGCACCCACGCCTCACAGCTTTGCTTAGGGAAGCAGAATAGTAAAAAATACATTAGTTTTGTCCAGCATTGAGCACAGAATGGCTGCTATGTAACCAGGAAGTCCCTAAAACAAGACAGTGTGAGCATGCCACAGCCGTGGCAACACTGAGGATCCTAGTACAAGCTGCCAGGGGAAGTGAAAGAGACAGCATCAGCTTAAGCAACGTGGATAAGGAAGATTCCGTTAAGTGCACCAGAGGCTATGTACTGAAGCAAAACAGTGATTCTCTCATAACATCAAATGTTCCTGACAGTTGTGACAACCTTCCAAAACAGAGAAAAGACTTTGTAGCAGTACACTGCATCCAAGCAATTCATCAAAATCATAGCAACCATACAGCTATAAAACCATGCCTGCCTGAGTCTATGGACGTTAAACCGACTCCAGGGCTAAACACAGATGCATCTGCATACTACCCTATGTCACTTAACCAGAATACTGCAAATGCCTAACTTCATTTCCCTGCCCAAAGTCAGAGAAAACAGATATGTCTGCGTTTGCTAGATACATGGCTCGCCGTGAACTCACCAAGACAAGCCTTTCGAACTTTGATGACCAGCCTGAAAACTACAGAAGCTGGAAGGGTGCCTTCAGAACTGCAATTAGTGATCTTGGAATTACTCCCGCTGAGGAACTGGACCTGCTGATCAGATGGCTTGGTCCAGAGTCTACAGAACGTGTCAAGAGACTCAGAGCTGTCCACATCAATAATCCAACATCGGGCCTCGACGCTGCTTGGCAAAGACTTGATGAAAGCTACGGCAGCCCTGGAGCCATAGAGAACGCTCTGTTGAATCGCCTGCACTGTTTCCCAAAGATTTCCGGCAAGGACAATCAGAAATACTTGGAACTCAGTGACCTCCTCTGGGAGCTGCAGCTGGCCAAGACAGACACTTTCCTACCTGGCCTCAGCTATCTGGACACTGCTCGTGGGGTAAACCCAATAGTTTTCAAGCTGCTATACAATATCCAGAAAAAATGGACTTGGGGCAAAGTATAAAAGAGTGAACCAAATCTCCTTTCCACCTTTCTCCTACTTTTATGAGTTCATAAGAGACATTGCAGAAACAAAGAACGACCCCAGTTTTTCCTACGTGTTCCACGCTTCAGGCTTCCTTCCTCAAATGTCCGACAGCTCGCACTTTAACCACAGAGGCAGCAGGGGTCCAATATCAGTGAAGAAGACTATCATCCCCCCCCTAGCAACCTCAATTCCTAACGAGTGGAAACAAGGTGAAAAGATTGAGAATCCTAACCGCCTTTGTCCTATTCATAAGAAGCCACATCCCCTCAAAAAGTGCATCGGCTTTAGAAAGAACCCACTCCAAGAGGGCAAAGAGCTCCTAAAGAAATATGGTGTATGTTTCAGATGTTGTGCTTCTACTGAGCACTTTGCCAAAGACTGCAAATTTCCTATCAAGTGCATAGAATGCGATAGTGTGGATCACGTGCAGGCGCTACATCCATCTCAGTACATGCCTGCAACGTCAACAGACTCCCCTCCTGGGTTAATGCATGGCGGGGAGACCACGGATCGGGAAGTTACCATAGTGTCTTCTTGTACAGCAGTATGCGGTGAAGATCTTTGCGACAAGTCTTGTGCTAAAATATGCTTAGTTAACATATATCACAAGGATCACCCAGGCAAGTCTGTTAAAGTATATGCCATCCTGGACGATCAGAGCAATCTGTCCCTCGCAAGAACGGAACTCTTTGATCTTTTCAACATAAAAGGAGATTCCTACCCTTATACTTTAGGTACATGTAGTGACATTACAGAGGTCTCTGGAAGAAGAGCCAGCGGATTCCTAGCAGCTTCTCTTGGGGGCAATCTGGAATTACCATTACCCACACTGGTCGAGTGCAACCAGATCCTATCTAACAAGCAAGAGATCTCTACACCAGAAGCTGCCCTACACCATCCTCATCTGAAGGCTATAGCTAACGAAATTCCAGCCCTTGACAAGAATGCAGATATCCTAATTCTCCTGGGCAGAGATATCCTCAGAGTACTTAAGGTACGGCAACCAAATTAATGGTCCACATGATGCGCCATTCGCTCAACGCCTTGGGTTGGGTTATCATAGGCAATGTTTGTATAAGGGAAATGAAGGTGCCTACCAAGATTGCTTCCTACAAAACACATATCTTGCCAAATGGTGGCAACACCTATCTTGAATCGTGCCCACACCATTACAGAGTGAAGGAGAAATTGAACAGCAACGAATGGCAGCATTAAGACCAAGATAAATTAAATGTTTTTCAGTCCTGGGATAACACCTTTGGAGCCACAGTGCTCAATTCTACCAATGATGACAACAAACTCTACAAGTGCAGGTTCAAAGCCCCAGAAACAAAGATTAAAAAGAAGAAAAGGGAGAATGCTAGAGCTACTGTGTCAAAGACAGTCGGTGGTGATAAGAATGGCGGTACACGTGTAGTCAAACCACGTAAAATGCCTCGCTATTATCCTACTGAAGATGTTCCAAGGAAGCTGTTAAGCCATAGCAAGAAGCCTTTCAGCCAGCACAAACGCAACCTGCACTCCTCCATCACTCCTGGAACTGTACTTATACTCATCAATGGACGCCACAGGGGAAGTGTGTGGTTTTTCTGAAGCAGCTCCAGTCTGGCCTTCTGCTGGTAACAGGACCACTGGTTATCAACCGGGTGCCCCTGCGTAGAGCCCACCAGAAATTTGTTATCACCAC
Source organism: Leptobrachium leishanense (assembly GCA_009667805.1). NCBI lineage: Eukaryota > Metazoa > Chordata > Amphibia > Anura > Megophryidae > Leptobrachium > Leptobrachium leishanense. The sequence goes on along the minus strand of CM019067.1, from coordinate 150,420,453 downwards.
TTCCACAAAAGTCAATATCTCAAGTGTCAAGGTTCCAAAGCACCTGACTGATGCTTACTTCAAAAAGAAGAGGCTGCGCAAACCCAAGCACCAAGAGGGAGAGATCTTTGAAACAGAAAAGGACAAATACGCAGTCACACAACAGCGCAAAGCCGAACAGAAGTTCGTGGATTCCCAACTCCTGCCAATGGGTTTTGTCACTCAGGTTATGCCTAGTGACGATCGCAGAATCTGAAAAGTGAAGGTCAAGGGAACTAAAGGAGGTGTGGTACATAGTTTCTTCCGGCCAATCACCAAACTGATACTCCTTCTGCCAAGGGAAAAGGTCAGTTAAGAGTTTCTGCTCTCGGCAGAAGCCTTTCCACAAACAACAAGTTGGATTACAATTGTGTTGGTGGAAGTTTTGGCCTAGAGCGGCTTCCCCAGCATGAAGATGGGTTAACTTGTTAAATTTACTCCTCACATCTGGAACTACGGCCTACCTTCAAGACTGTTGACTTGCTATAAAGTGTAAAGTTGTATTATTGAATGCTTTACCTTTGTTTTTCAGGTCTCCAGGAGGACATTTAAAGTTATAGTGTTAGTTTATTTAGAAATCTAAAGATTTCAGATGGGGAGTGTCATGCCCCATGATTTACAGGGTTATTCAGAGAGCGGGAAAAGCAGGAGAATGACTGGAGAATGAAAAATTCTAGGTCAAAATAGCCAAACGAGAAAAATTCTCCCTTTCATCTCTCTTTTCAAATCGACTATTTTGACCTAGAATTTTTCATTCTCCAGTCATTCTCCTGCTTTTCACGCTCTCTGAATAACCCTGTTAGGATTTATTTGTATATTTTACTGTTATTTGTTGAATCTGCCTTTTGCTGATAACAGCTATCTTTCATAGCTATTTTGTCCCTGCTGGGTTTCCTCAGCTTTGCTGCATTCAGCTAGTTTCCACCCCTTTCTCAGGGTCATGTTCTGAGTTACTTCCCAGTCAAATAGCAGCCATTCTGTGCTCACTGCTGGACAAAACTAATGATTTTTACCTCCATTGCTGTACATTATTACAAAGATTGTCAGTCTGATCATTAAACTCTTCAACTTGATTCATCTTTCTACGTGCCAGTTTTGCTGAGTTGAAGCTATCTGCCGTACTTCATCGAGTGAGTACTGGTCAAATACAGACTTCGCTAGTCTAAAGCACCCACACCTCACAGCTTTGCTTAGGGAAGCAGAATAAGGCCCTATGAATAATAAAAAGGTCTGTTACAGAATAGAAAAAATGCTATTAGGAAAAAAAACAAATAAGAAAAAAATTTAGCCCAAAAAATCCTGAAAAATGGCTAACAAACTCTAAAAAAATAAATAAAAATACTTTTTTGCTGCCAATTAAAAGAATAAATGGTTGAATAAATATTTAATAAAAACGGGAATATTTTTTACATTGAAACCTATGGGATTCGCCTGATTAAACCTGCTGAATGAAACCACTGAAAATGAGGGCATTCAGTGCTGTTCGGTGTTCTCGGAATAGATTAACCATTGCTTCTCTATGGGGATTGCACTACTGCCAAACAGCACCATAATTTGCTGGCAATTCGCTAATATTTGGCGAACTGCCTGCATTTTGATTAGCCGAATGACCACAAAATTGCACAATACGGAGGAAATTCACTGTTCGGTGCAATTTCGGAGCCAATTCGGCTCTCTTTCATAACCTCGATAGAATATAAATTTTGAAATAAAAACAGAGTATCTAAACATAAAAAACTGAAACATAATTTTCGAAATCCTTAGAACAGTCGTTAAGTTACGATGCAAGATTAAACATGTTTCATAAAATTTCCTATTAAATGTGTAAATGCATTTTAATAAAACTGTCTATAAACGCATCTGACAGGAAATGTGAAAAACTGAATAGTTATGGATCCGATCCCCCACCCATATTTTTGGCGCATTATGAAGGCCTATTGCATGAATGTGTATTAGTCATGTCAGTGCTCAAAGAAAATTTTGACTTTAATACAGCTAATTCCATTATGTATATAATTATTTTCAACCTCTTTCACAGTCTTTGCTTTGAAAGTACTCAGTGTTAAAGAATTTGTAAATTGGCTATCTTCATTGTCATTGTTACTTCATCTTTTTGGCTCCTTTTCATTTGAAAAGAAATGGTAATTGTACTAATTTGGGAGTAAAAAGTATCTTTCAATAAAATGTCAGAAGAATCAATTAAAAAAGTTTGACAGCGAGACCAGGGCACAAGATGTTTAAAGAAAACCAATATAATATTAAGACTGCATTCACAAAAGCCACAATAGTTTGAATTGAATATAACCAAGCTGAGTAAACCTCTGGCTGGATTTCCATAAAGTGAGGGACAGCCTTTAGAATGAAGGGGAGACTGCCCTCAGAGGACAATGATCATTTAGGCTAGGGTCAGACGAACGCATTTTTATGTTGTCTGTGAAAAAGTGCGTTTGAACGAATGGACGCATTTTTTCACAGAATACGTGATAGTGGTCATACTATGCGCATTTTCGTCCGTGATTTTGTACGGATCATCAATAAAACACTTCTTGCATCTGGACGTTATGTTGGCCGGACATTAGCAGCGTCTGATGTCTCCAATTCACGCACACACGCCGCTAGCGGACGCAGCGCACTCTGTACGTCAGTACCTGCGGTTTCACGTTCTCGAAAAAATGCGTTCATTTTCCACTTGCGTTGCGCAGCCGGACTTTTGTGCGACCGTACTTCGTATATTGGCTGTCATTGCCCGGCATCTGCTGCTAGTGCGGCCGTGATTAAGTGCGCCAGAACGCGCGTTCGCACTGCCTCAGTCTGACCCTAGCCTTAATTAAGTGATCATGGTTGGCAGATTTCCCCTTTACAGTATAAAATATAAGCAGTCTTACTCTCCTATTATAATCCTCCTTTAGTGGAAAATTCTTTGGTACATAAGGCATCAGGGCCAGGAAGGGATGCTGACATGGTTCAGTGATATTCCTTTAAGACAGAAACGCAATATACAGAAAATTGAATGACAACACAAGGAATGAGGCAAACTATAAGGGGTTATTCAGACAGCACCGAACTGGCCACGAAATTGCACAAACAGTGAATTTCCCCGTACGGTGCAATTTCGTAGCCATTCGGCTATTCAAAAAGCTGGCAATTCAGCGGAAGTGAAATCCCCATAGAGAAGTAATGGTTATTCTATTCAAAGAATGTCGAACAGTAGAGACATGTCAGTGAAATGCCCTGATTTTCAGTGCTTTCATTCGGCAGGTTTAATCAGGTGTATCCCATAGGTCTAAATGTAAAAAAATATATTCCCGTTTCTATTAAATATTTATTAAACCCCTTATTCTTTTAATTTGCAGCAAAAAATCTCTTTATTTTTTTAGGCATTTTTTGGGAATATTTTTCTGGGGTTTTTTTTTAGTTTTTTTTTACAATAGCTCCTTTTTCTTTCTGTAACAGACCTTTATACTATTCATATGACCTTATATGTAATTTTCAGGTAGTTTTATTGCAAACCGCTTTTAAAAGTTGTAGTGTGTGTGTGTATTTTTTTTCTTTTTCTTACCCTGTTTGTCGGCTTTGTTGGCTTTCTCAGTCGAATTGTCTGCTTTTCTTTCGGATGCATTCAGGGGTTTTACAGCGGATCGTTGGGTGCATTCAGCATTTTTTCAGCAGTTTTTCCATTCAAATGGGCAGTTTTTGTGACGGTTTTTCGGATGCGGTTGGCGGCTTCTCCTTCACTTCGGGGACCTTGCGGTGAATGCTAAATTTGATTCCCCAAAGTGTAGGGAAAGAAAGAGCACCAAAAACCCTGTAAATGTTATGTAGCACATGATACAACTCATGCTCACAATCTCTACCACCAAAAAATGAAATGTCCTTATTTTATGTTGCTGATATCTTACAAGTGCTTGGTTTTTCTCTTGTATGTTCAGGTAACAAAATATTATACTCTTTGGGGGCTATTCGTTCGGCGAGCTCAATTCGCCAACCCTGCATTGAATTCAGTATTCACCTCAGCGTCCCCAAAGTGTACTAAAAGGGATCTGCCGAATGCTGCTGATCAACCCACTGAATATAGCCACTGACCACAGTTGACGATCCGCCGAACGCTTCCGTTCAGCCGCCGAACGGGGGTAAAATAAAAAAAAGCCTTGTAAAAATTGCTTTTTAAAACAAAAAAAAATGCATGGAAATCATAAATAAGGTCCTATGAATAATAATAAAAAGGTCTGTTACAAAATTTTAAAAGATGCCATTAAAAAAAAAATTGGAGAAAAATGCCTAAAAAAATTCTAAAATATAAATAAAAAGGCTTTTTCCTGCAAATGAAAAAAAAAACTGTTATTTATTTTCCATTGAAACCTATGGGATTCGCCTGTTTAAACCTGTCGAACTGAAGCACTGAAAATTTGGGCAATTCACCAACATTTCGGTGCAGGTCAGAGTTCTCTGAATAGATTAACCATTACTTATCTATGGGACATTTTAACTGCTGCTGAAGGTTCCCGAATTGCGGCAATCTGAGGTGAATTGCAACGTATTTTGCTGACAAATCGACAATATTTGGCAAATTGCCAGCTTTTTGATTAGATGAATTGCCACAAAATTGCACAGTACGGGGAAATTTTCCTTTCGGAATGGGACTCCACCTCTCATCATCCTCTGGCCCCCACTCATTGTGATTGATTCTGAATGACTCACTGTAGTGTTTTCTGGTATGGGATTCCTGTATGAAGCTATCTTCAATCTGTTATATTTCTTCCTTAATTTCCTTCCTACGTTTGCTGATGTCCAGTTTGTTGCCACCCAATCTAATTAGCAAGTGTGAATCTACTGTTACTCCAGACTGCTTGGCACCAGGTGTGTGAATTTAGTGCTCATTAAGGCTGGGGTCAGACGAACGCATTTTTAACGTGCGTTTAGGCGCACTTAATCACGGCCGTAGTAGCAGCAAATGACGGCCAATATACGAAGTACAGCCGCACGAAAGTCCGGCCGTGCAACGCAAGCGACAAACGAACGCATTTTTTCAAGAACGTAGAACCGCTAGTACTGATGTACAGAGTGCGCTGCGTCCGCTAGCGGCGTGTGTGCGTGATTAGGAGATGTCAGACGCTGCTAATGTCCAGCCTAATTAACGTCCAGATGCAAAAAGTGTTTTATTAACAATCCGTAAAAAAATCACGCACGAAAATGCGCATCGTATGACCGTTTTCGCGCATACCGTGAAAAAATACGTCAATGCGTTCAGACGCAAATTTTGACGGTCGCTGCGAATAATGCATTTGTTTGACCCTAGCCTTAACACCAGGACCAGGTTCTCTGAGTCAGGCTCTCTGCCTGTTCCCAAGTGGAGTTAGGAACTAGAGGGAGGAACTGCAAGGTCCACATGCTAACTCTGGCAATCTCACTGCTGCTCAATGCTCTCTGTTTTACTCTGCTTTCTTCCTAAAATTGAATATGTGCCCCTGTACCATCAACCCCTCCACTATCTACATCTATCCCCACATGATGGCCTTCCACAAGCTCCTTTGTTTCCTCAGAAACCTGTCCCCTTCTACTTCTCTGGTTTACAATCATCCTCGTTCATTCAAATCCCATTCCCACCTTCTATTTCTCACTCTCTTGCTGTTGCTTAATGCAGGCGATATCTCTCCTAACCCTGGCCCCAGAATAACTCCACTACTTCCTTCTCATTTTATCTCCCACAAAAGTAACACAACTCACCGCAATCCCAGCAACCTCATTGCTATAAGCCCGCAGCGCCTGCCCTTTTCTTTCTCCTTTGCACTCTGGAACGTAATAAACTTACAACTATCCACAACCTTTTTATCTCCAACTCGTTCAACCTCCTAGCATTTCCTGAAACCTGGCTGTCTCCCTCTGACACTGCTTCCATTGCTGCTCTCACACATGTTGGTCTTCACTTCATCCATACACCTAGAACAGGTGAGAAACCTGGTGGCAGGGTTGGAATTTTGCTCTCTCCCACCTGTACCTACCAGCTCAATCCCAACTCTCCTTCTTACTACCGTCTTGTATCCCTGCTTCCATTTACCTCTAAGCTCTTGGAAAAGCTAGTTTTCAACCGCCTCTCCCTCTTCATGTCCTCTAATTCCTTACTCGACCGCCTGCAATCAGGCTTTTGTCCCCTACACTCAGGGCTTTTTTTCAAGGGATACTCGCCGGTACTCAGTACCGGCACCTCACCACCAGCCCGAACTAACAGGAGAGAGCATGGTGCTCCTCCCTCCTCCTGCAGCAGCAGGCAGAGAATCGGAAGCACTCGGCAGCTCATGTTGCTCCTGAACGCTTCCGATTGTCAGGAGTGTATGTAGGGACCGATAACCCCCCTCTTCTCCCAGTAAGTGACAAAGGGGGGCTGGTTAAATAAAATCTCCCTTTTGTTTCTTCAGTGCCTCAGCTCTGGCAGATGTGTGTAAACATGCTGCAACCACTCTCTCTGCAGCCGCTGAAACTTTGAACAGCATGGGGAGAGGGGGGTACATCATGTTACACACATCTGCCAGAGCTGCAGATTGTCAGGCAAGCGGTGTGATCAGAGGAGCTGGCACTGTAAGGCAGTACAGGTGGCCGCCTAAGGCTAGGGTCAGACTGAGGCAGTGCGAACGCGCGTGCAGCCGCACTTAATCACGGCCGCACTAGCAGCAGATGCCGGGCAATGACGGCCAATATACGAAGTACGGTCGCACAAAAGTCCGGCTGCGCAACGCAAGTGGAAAATGAACGCATTTTTTCGAGAACGTAAAACCACTAGTACTGACGTACAGAGTGCGCTGCGTCCGCTAGAGGCGTGTGTGCGTGATTAGGAGACGTCAGACGCTGCTAATGTCCGGCCAACATAACGTCCAGACGCAAAAAGTGTTTTATTGACGATCCGTACAAAATCACGGATGAAACTGCGCATAGTATGACCACTATTGCGTATTCCGTGAAAAAATACGTCCATTCTTCGAACGCACATTTTCACGGACAACGTGAAAAATGCGTTAGTCTGACCCTAGCCTTAGAGCGCAAGACCAAGAGGGGGTGCAAAATAAAATTGAATCCCTAGTCACTTGCCTTGACAGGTATCCAAATTTTTAAACTATCTGCCTGGCACTGTGTCCCTGCTGCTCCTCTTCTAAGATGCAGCCGGTACCCAGCAAGCTGCATTGTATCTGCCAGGTCAGAGAGAAGACTCCCCCGCAGAGCTGGATACGGAAGCCTGCGCTCTCTTTCTCCTCCTGGTCCATTCCTCCTTGCTGGTGCCTGGCCCCCTCTGATGATGTCAAGAGGAGGGCATGCCAAAAAGCCGTCTACACTGCCGCCTTACCCCCACCCTCCCCAGCAGTTCCAGACAGTGTGTGGTGCACCCTGGAAGGTGAGAAGGTGGAAATTTCAGTCCTGGCTGCATTGCTCTGCAGGAACTCAGTGACAGACAGGCCTCAGAACATAGAAATAAACTGTGGCTGCTTCCAAATACACTTCAAAACAGCATTTAAAAATTTCAGCTCTGGCAACACAGGTATGTTCACCCGGTCCTGCTGTTACCACAATTTGGGGATGTTCTCAAGGTCAAACACCCTCTCATTGGAGTCCCCCAATATTATTCAAAAAGTACTTGGTGGATAGTGGAGTTTTATTGCTGTGGAGCTCATACACACTGTGCATTACTGCGAGTTTCATTGCTGTGGAACTCATACACACTGCACATTACTGTGAGTTTCATTGCTGTGGAGCTCATACACACTGCACATTACTGTGAGTTTCATTGCTGTGGAGCTCATACACACTGCACATTACTGTGGTGCTCAGAAATTCTAGGGGACTATCCACTGTCAGTGTTGCAAAAAAAAATAGCTAACTGCACTGAAATTCAGATTGTTCTTGCAACAGAGGCACAGTGGATAACCCCCATAGGGTTACAACAATAGTTGTAGTTAATTTAAAGCAGTGTTTCCCAAACCTCTCCTCAGGACCCTCAACCAGGCCAGATTTTGCAGATCACCTTGGGGAAATGCAGACTGAATCCTGTAATCACTGAGCAGCAAATCATATCACCTGTGCTGTGCTTCAGATATCTGGCAAACCTGGCGAGGCGGAGGATCCTGTGGACAGGTTTCGGAAACACTGATTTAAAGGAACACAGTATTAGAAAATATGGTTCCCTTTTATAGTGTCTTCTTTTAAGTGAGCTACAACTATTGTTTATTAGGATATGAAAATAGTCATAATAATCACTTTTTCCCTGGGCGTGTGAGTACCCCCACCTATTTTTCCAGAAAAAAATCACTGCCTACACTCAACAGAAACTGCCCTCACCAAAGTTACCAATGACTGCCTAACTGCTAAAAACCACATCCACTATTACATTCTCATTCTGCTTGACCTGTCAGCTGCTTTGACACTGTCAAGCACCTTGGAAAAAAGAAAAACAAAAAGGAAGAGTTGGAAAAACCAACCTTCCTTTATGCAGAGGGACGAAGGAATCAACAATCTTAAGAACAGGGATTAAACCCAAAAAATTAGATAAAGTAGCAGAAAAAGTTCCCAGTGGAATCTCCACCGGAAAATAGATTCCAAAAAGATTATTTAAAATCATCAATCTTTATTAAACAACATGATATAGACAAAGGGTGAGAGTGCAACAATTATTCATTCCCTCCCCAGGAAAATACAATGGGGATACAAGTATAGGTAATTGCACTAAACACACCATACTCTTTTTGGAATCTATTTTGGGAACTTTTTCTGCTACTTTTACTGTCAAGCACGGTAAGCACCCCCTACTTCTACAGACTCTCTGCGCTCTCGTACTCTGTGACACTGTGCTCTCTTGGATTTACTCTTATCTTATCTCATCCCCCACATCCAGTCTCTTTCCTCCTCCTGTCGCTACCAATTACGTGATATTTCCAGAATTCGGCAATTTCTTACTGCTGACACCACAAAGCAACTCATCCACGCCCTTGTAATCTCCCAACTTGATTATTGTAATATTCTTCTAGCTGGTCTCCCTCTCCCCACCTCTACCCCATACAGTCCATCCTAAATGCCTCTGCCTGGCTCATCCAACTCACTCGCCACTCTTTCCCTGCAAGTCCATTCACTGGCTCCCCATCCACAGCAGAATTAAATTCAAAATCTTCACCCTGACCTACAAAGTCCTAACTCAGCTCCCCACTATCTGTCCTTACTAATCAACAAATACAACCCAGCCCGCTCCCTAAGGTCAAACTGAAACCTACGCCTAGCTTCTCCCTGCATCACCTCTTCCCATGATAGACTGCAGGATTTCTCAAGCACAGCTCCCATCCTCTGGAAGGCTCTCCCTCCTGCTGTCTGACTTTCCTATTTAGGGAAGCCTACCACCTGACTCACTAATACGCCACACTGGCCAGTCCCTCACTCTCCCCTTGTAGTCCCCTGTTTCCCATCCCAACCCTTCTAGTTTGTAAATTCCCACGGGAATAGGGCCCTGGTTTCCTCCTGTATTGGTTTGTCAAAACGTTGTTCAGTCTCAAAGTATTGTAACCCTGTCTATATAACCCCTTCTATATGTCACAGGGTGCGTCCATTTTGTGATGTAAACTGCCCCCACCTGCTCTTCAAAGGGCATAGAATGCAGTCTATGGGTGGATCACTGACGCAAATCATTTTATTATGTGGGATGTATTCAAAGGACATCACGGGGGGGGGTTAAATTAAAAGTCTTAAGCTCCCGGTTTTATCTCATTCAGTTGACCTCTGTTATCTGGAGTAGCCCGAATCGCAATACACCCTCTGTTGCCTTATCTCAACATTCTCTCCTCCACTTCATTAACAGTTAAATACTGTATAAGATCAGGCAGTCAAATAAAATCTCACTATTAGCTTTTGGTAAATGTTGCATCATGGAAAAATGCACAAAATTGAAACAGGAGATTAACTAATTTTATTTTTTTACATGCAATTACTCCAGAAAAAGAAAGAACAGCAGCGGTGGATTGGTTTGTAATGCACAAGTAATCTAGATACAGTTTATGTAAGTGATAGTGTCCCCTTAGGACAATATGCTTGGACAACCTGTTTTAAGCTTTCGTTCTTATTGTCATTATACTGTCGACTCAGTACCTCTTAGGTTTCATCTATTTACTATGCACTGAACTGAATTGTTAAAGTTAATCAAAAATCTCTGTGTAACTTATAGGATTTGAGCATGAGAATTTTTGTTCTTCTGGAACAATATAAAACATGTGCAACTTCACACCGTAGCCCTTTAACTTTAAAAATCTGCCTCTGCCGGTTATCACTAATTACGCTCTAAACACCTTTTTCACATTGCTCCCAATATTTCAATGGCCTCATTGTTTCAGCATAATTTCTTCAGTTAAACAAATCTCATCAGTGCTGTTTTTTCTAAATCAAAGTATCTACTGTAGATAAAGCTAAACTGAACAGCTGATAAAAAATATCAGCATGCATCACAGCTCATGGCTCCCCAAATCCAGAAGTAGCTGTTTCACACAGTGTGCAATTAGGAGTGTCTCAAAGGTCCTGGGGTAACCAGCCCCACAGCAATTGCAAAGAGAAAATAAAAGGACTGGCCACAATCCCACTGCGTTCAAGCACCTGTAATCATTAAACTATGCAACATTTCGGCGGACTGTGCCTAATACTTTTATTTTTTTCTTTATGTTCAATATCACCAGTGTGAGTCAATATGAATATATTTCCTACATATTTATTTTCTGTGTTAATCTGTATATTTGTGTTTAATATCTTGCGTTTTATTACTTTGTATTTCTGGAACAACTGTAACAATTCAATGTTCTTGAACCCCGAACATACTTGAAAACGAGAGAAATCTCAATGTATCCTTCCTGGTAAAATACTATAGAAATAAATATAAAGTGCCAGATAATGTACATGGGGAAGGAATGGCAATGAAAAGTCACATTTGTTAAAACACTAATGGCACAGAATAAGAATACTTATATTGCCCCCAAAACACATAATGAGTAGCAGAATAACTGCCAATAATTGTTGTAAATGATGTTGTGTTATTGCTTTAGCCATAACATTTGCTACTTATTACATTATAATTTTCAGTGCAGGTTTACTTGCACATACAAACCTCAAGTTTGTAAACATAAATTATAGGTATAAACCACAAACTATATAAACAGGTCACTTTAACCTCCCCACCCCACCTTATCAGCATCTGCAACTCCATGCTGGGGAGAATTTACCAAAATATAATTTTTTTTGCATAGTTTACAGAGCATGCCTATGGAGGTATTACAAACCCTGTTCAGGTCAAACAAGTTTTTTAGCTTACCCATGCTGTTAAGTAAGGATGCACTGATACCGATACTATTATCGGTGCCGATACTGCCATTTGCACAAGTACCAAGTACTCGTGCAAATGGCCCAATACGTTCCGATACCGGAAGCCAGCGCAGGGCCAGCTTGCGGGTAACCGGAGCTGGCCGCATGCATGAAAATCATTTGGCCAGCGTTCCCCTCCGGCAGGCCGCATTACTTACCCAGCAGTGGGTCCGGTCGCAGGGCTGTGATGCAACCGCTGAGCAGTGGAGGCTCCACTGACTGGCGGCGCGTGATCGCGTCACAGCCCTGCGACCGGACCCACCGCTGGGTAAGTAATGCGGCCCGCCGGAGGGGACCACTGGCCAAATGCTTTTCATGCATGCGGCCAGCTTCCCCAGCGTTTGGTCTGAGGTCTGGTATGTCAGAGATACAGTTGTGTTCAAAATTATTCAACCCCCACTGAAATTGAGTGTTTTGGCCAGTTTGACATTGATTTTGATCATTCAGTCATCTTGCTTACAATTAAATCAAAGAGGCATGTGTAGGTCAGACAAATATAACAACATTTATAATGAAATAACCACAAATGTCTTTTCTGTGCTCACATCATTATCAGTTTTATTCAACCCCCAAGTGACATTCAATCTTAGTCAGTAGTGTATTTAGGTTTTGTGCTGCCCTAGGCCTGACTAAACTCGTGCACCCCCTAATTTAAATTTGACACACCCCTTCCTGTCAAGGGCACACCTCTTCCTCGTTAATCCCCACCCTTCCTCTTTAAGCTCCACCTTTTCCTCTTAGAGCTCCGCCTTTTCCTTTCTTTATATTAAAAGTGGATACCAAGTGCCTACTTGTATATTTTGTATACCATTTCAAATGTATCTATTGAGATAAAGAAAATTATGAAATGTTTAAATTCAAGCATTTTTACAAAGAACAGCCACGCATGTCAAGTAAACGGGATCACAGCCGCTCTAATTGGTTGAACAATAAAATCCACAGAAACGTGCACTGCATACAGTATGAGCATATCACAGAGCTGCACAGCAATAAAACCCACAGAAATGGGCACTGTGTATGAGCATATCAGAGCTGCACAGCAATAAAACCCACAGAAATGTGCAGTGTGTATGAGCATATCACAGAACTGCACAGCAATAAAACTCACAGTAATGTGCAGTGTGTATGAGCGTATCCCAGAGCTCCAGGGCAATAAAACTCACAGTAATATGCAGTGTGTATCACAGAATCCACAGCAATAAAACTCCCAGCAATGCAATGTTTGGTGTGTGTCAGCGTTTCAGAATCCACAGCAATAAAACTCCCAGCAATGCAATGTGCGGTGTGTATGAGTGCATCAGAATTCACAGCAATAAAACTCCCAGCAATGCAATGTGTGGTGTGTGTCAGCGTATCAGAATCCACAGCAATAAAACTCACAGCAATGCAATGTGTGGTGTGTGTCAGCATATCAGAATCCACAGCAATAAAACTCCCAGCAATGCAATGTGCGGTGTGTATGAGTGCATCAGAATCCACTGCAGTAAAACTCCCAGCAAACCGAGTGTATATGAGCACACAGCAATAATGCTGTGGAGCCATCTTGTCAGCAGTGGGGTGCCACTGTCAGAGGGTGCACTGTAGCTTTGATTCCCTTCCCGGTGGGTGTTCAGTCCAGAATAGAGTCTGTGTTAACGAAAGGGCGGGCAGCTGCGCGCGTGCGTTTCCTGTGGTTCAGCCAGTCATGTGGTACTGAGACTCAGAAAAATGGCAGTGAAATGCCCTGATGTTCGGTGGTTTCAATCAGCAGGTTTATTCAGGCGAACCCCATAGGTTTCAATGTTAAAAATATTCCCGTTTTTATGCAATATCTAATAAATCATTTATTATTTTAATCTGCAGTAAAAAGTCTTTACTTATTGATTTTTTTTAGTACCTTTTAGTAATTTTTCAGATTTTTTTGGCAAAATTCCCCCCCTTTTTTTAAAAGCAGTTATTTTTTTTCTGTAACAGAACTTTTTATTATCAATCATAGGATCTTATATGTAAATTCCAGACATTTTCATTCAGTAGTTCTTTTGAAAACAGCAGGCCACGGGTTTGCGGTGGCAGCATTCAGCGGCCGACTCCATGCACTTTGGGGACCCTGTGGTGAATGGTGAATTCACTGCAGGGTCGGGATATTTTATTCTCCTAAGTGCAGGGAACTACAGAACACCAAAACGTTGGCGTCATTTCGGTGCTCTGTGAGTAACCCATTTAGTGGTGAGGTTTTTTGCTGCCCCCTGGAAAGTGAAATTGAAAGTGTAAATTAGTGAAATCTCAATGTATCCTCCTGGTAAAATACTTTGCAAAAGTAAAAAAAAAAAAAAAAAAAAATTTTTTTAATTTTTTTTTTAGGGGTGGGGCCACCCAGTGCGGGCCGCCGCCCCCTGGAAAGTGCCGCCCTAGGCCTGGGCCTAGTCGGCCTAGGCCAAAATACACCAGTGATCTTAGTACTTAGTACAACATCCTTTTACAGTTATAACAGCTTTTAAACGTGAAGCATAGCTTGACACAAGTGTCTTGCAGCGATCTACGGGTATCTTCGCCCATTCGTCATGGGCAAAAGCCTCCAGTTCAGTCACATTCTTAGGCTTGCGCCCTGCAACTGCTTTCTTTAAGTCCCACCAGAGGTTCTCAATCAGATTTAAGTCAGGTGACTGCGATGGCCACAGCATTGGGGGTTGAATAATTTTGAACACAACTGTATATATATACAGTTGTGTTAAATTATTCAACCCCCAATGCTGTAAAGGGTTTTAGGGAATTTTGTGTACATTTGTAATTGTATTCAGAATGAAATCCTACCAGGACTTTTTAAAGAACCATATGCAACTAAAATGACATCAATTGGTTTTGTAATACAGTAGTAAACATCAATTGGTTTTGTAATACAGTAGTAAATGTTTCTTTTGTGAATTCTTCATTGACACAATTAGCATAAGCATAATAAGCACCAATTAGGCAGCTTTAAAATGACTGTGATACTCAGCTCCTTCTAGACATTTACTGGTGTGGTTACAAACATGGTGAAGTCAAGAGAATGGTCCAGGAAGACAAGAGAAGAGGTGATTACTCTTCACAGGAAGGGCAATGGCTATAAGAAGATTGCAAAGATGTTAAACATAACAAGAGAGACCATAGGAAGCATCATTCGCAAATTCAAGGCAAAGGGCACTGTTGAAACGCTACCTGGTCGTGGCAGAAAGAAGATAGAAACATAGAAACATAGAAAAATGTCGGCAGATAAGAACCTTTCGGCCCATCTAGTCTGCCCAATTACATGGATACTTTACCTGGATTTATCTTTTGTTTAGGATAGCCTTATGCCTATCCCATGCTTGCTTAAATTCAATTACTGTTTTGGCCTCTACCACTTCTACTGCTGACTTCGACTGCTGTGCGCTACCTGAAGCGTAGAGTGGAGAAAAGTCCCCGTGTGACTGCTGAGGAACTGAGAAAAGATTTGTCAGATGTGGGTACTGAAGTTTCAGCTCAGACAATACGGCGCACACTGCGTAATGAAGGCCTCCATGCCAGAACTCCCAGGCGCACCCCCTTGCTGTCTCCAAAGAATAAGAAGAGTCGACTGCAGTATGCCAAAAGTCATGTGGGCAAACCACAGAAGTTTTGGGATAGTGTTCTGTGGACTGATGAAACAAAATTAGAACTGTTTGGGCCTATTGATCAACGCTATGTTTGGAGGAGGAAGAACAAGGCCTATGAAGAAAAGAACACCTTGCCTACTGTGAAGCATGGCGGGGGGTCAATCATGCTTTGGGGCTGTTGTGCTTCTGGAGGTACAGGGAAGCTTCAGCGTGTGCAAGGTACCATGAATTCTCTTCAGTACCAGGATGACAATGTGATGCAGTCCGTCACAAACCTGAGGCTTGGGAGACGTTGGACCTTTCAACAGGACAATGATCCCAAGCATACCTCCAAGTCCACTAGAGCATGGTTGCAGATTAAAGGCTGGAACATTTTGGAGTGGCCATTGCAGTCACCTGACTTAAATCCGATTGAGAACCTCTGGTGGGACTTAAAGAAAGCAGTTGCAGTGCGCAAGCCTAAGAATGTGACTGAACTGGAGGCTTTTGCCCATGACGAATGGGCGAAGATACCCGCAGATCGCTGCAAGACACTTGTGTCAAGCTATGCTTCACGTTTAAAAGCTGTTATAACTGTAAAAGGATGTTGTACTAAGTACTAAGATTGAATGTCACTTGGGGGTTGAATAAAACTGATAATGATGTGAGCACAGAAAAGACATTTGTGGTTATTTCATTATAAATGTTATGTTATATTTGTCTGACCTACACGTGCCTCTTTGATTTAATTGTAAGCAAGATGACTGAATGATCAAAATCAATGTCAAACTGGCCAAAACACTCAATTTCAGTGGGGGTTGAATAATTTTGAACACAACTGTATATATATCTCTGGTCTGAGGTCTGTGTAATATATAAGGGTGTGTATGTATATACATATATATGGGTATGTCTGGTCTGAGGTCTTGTGTAGTATGTATGTATATATATATGGGTGTGTATTGTGACATTTGGGGGCCCACAGAGCACGTGCACAATGTCTTTCATAAACAAAACAGCTTTATTCACCCTTTCAGGGCAGTCAAAAAGGCAACATAATAAGTACACGCTTGGGTTCAGCGAAATTAAAGCAAAGTCCTGATCTTCAGCACAAATAAACAGAAAAATAATGATGGCTCACCAATGCTTTAAACCGTCCCAAACCTGGGGAATCCTTTCCCCAGTATGTAGAAGCCTCTCCAGCAAGGCAGAGCACGTCTCCTGCTTTTGGAACACCAACACACACAGCTTCCACTGATTACTTTCCTTTTTCCTAAAAACTCCCACAATCCTATCTGGGACTTGCTGGCTTTAAATATCTTCCTGGATAGGAAGATTAACCCTGTGGTTGCACTTAAAGGGACCACAACACAAATAGGGGTGAAACATAGTGTCCATCCAGGACCCAGCCCTGCCGACCTCTACATATCCCCCCCCCCTCTGTCTCAACGCGGAGGTGTTTGAGGCAACAGTAGACAGCCCACAATGCATCCGGGACAGGGCATCAGCATTTTGGTGCTGTTTCCCAGGCCTGTGTTCCACCACAAAGTTAAACTCCTGGAGAGACAGGAACCACCTGGTTACCCTGGCATTAGCGTGGCGGTGCTGCCTCATCCAGGTCAATGGGACATGGTCAGACACTAAACGTAACTTCCTGCCCAACAGGAAGTATCTCAAGGAATCCAAGGCCCACTTTATGGCCAAGCCCTCTCTTTCCACCACAGCATAGTTTTTCTCCGCTGCCGTCAGTTTCCTACTAAGAAAAACCACGGGGTGCTCTTCCCCATTGACTTCTTGGGATAGCACAGCCCCCAAACCCTCACTTGAGGCATCCGTCTGTACAATGAACTCCCTCATGAAATCAGGGACTACCAGCACTTGGGTGCTGACACAACGCATTTTTAAGCTTCTCGAAGGCACCTTCAGCATTGGCATTCCATTGAATCATCACTGACTTCCTACCTTTCGTCAGGTCAGTCAGTGGTGCAGCAATAGAGGCAAAATTGGGGACAAACCGCCGGTAATACCCCACTATACCCAGAAAAGCTCGAACCTGCTTTTTCATGAGGGGGCGTGGCCAGTTCTGGATAGCCTCTACTTTTTCAACCACCTCATATGGTCCCTGCCACTTCGCTAGGAACCGACTTTCCACCGTGGGTATAAGTACTGCTACCTGGTCCCCAACCTGAAATTGCCGCAGCTTGGCTGACCGGTTGTACACCCTTTTCTGGGCCTCCTGAGCTTTCTGAAAATGTTCCTGTACCAAAGGCATCACTTTAGAAATTCTCTCTCTCATCTGAGAGATATGTTCAATGAGCGATTTGTGTGGAGAGGACTCACTTTCCCATGTCTCCTTCACCAAATCTAGCAATCCCCGGGGTCTGCGACCATACACCAGCTCAAAAGGTGAGAACCCTGTGGAGGCCTGAGGAACCTCTCGAATAGCAAACAGCAGTGCGGGAAGCAAATGATCCCAGTCTGCAAATCGCTACCAAGAGGGTAGAACGTAACAATGATAATACCAGAAAATTGAAGTTGCAATTGACAAATAATAGTGATTAGGAACGGTAATAAGAGACCAAAGGGTTTGCCCCTATATAGATTGAGTAGGCTTCAGTTAAACTGATGAGAACATCAGGGTACTAGTGTCTCCCAGAGACCAAAAATTAATATTTAACTTTTATTAGACATAATTAAAAAAGAATCAGACATATAAACATAAATAGACAGTGCTCACAAAACAATAATAAAACCAAATCTGCTATAAGAGATGTATGTGTATAGCAACAAAAGTAGTGATCGATACTTAATACTTGATCCAACAATTGATACAATGAGTGGTCTTCGAGGATCACTCCAAGGTGGTATGACAATGATGTGTATATATATATATATATAGTAATTAATGACAATGTATAGACCACAAAAAGGCTGCGTCTAAAGGAGCAGAAAGGCACAAGGGCAAAAGTCCCCTAAAAGAAAAATTTACTCGGAATAACTCAATGCAAGTGTGCCCTGGAAATTGCCCAGATGTTCATTGTCGAAAGACATAAAAATAAGTATGCATACGTGTATTCAAGTCACAAGGCTCATATTAGAGAGAGAAATTTGGGGAGTTCTTGCCTGCAATATGCACCCTATAAGCAATACAATAAGTGACCTTCAAGGATCACTTCAAGGTATTGTATCATTAATATATGTATGTATATATTTGGTTCTTGATAGCAGTATTAAGACCACAAAGAGAAGCTGCACGTGAAGTAGCAGAGGAAACCAGAGGCAAGGGTCCCTTAAGAGAAATTGACTCAAAATTGCCCAATACGCATATGACCTAGAGTTTACCCAGATAATCAAATGTCAAAAGACATAAAAGTAAATAATTGCGTACATAAATTCGGGTCTCAAGGCATGTATGTGGAGAATGGAATTGGGGAGTTCTTGCCTGCGGTGTGCACCTGACGCGCGTTTCGCCGAGAATGGCTCGTCAGGAGTGCTTACGGACTAAGAGGAAAGGAGGATATTTAAAATTATTCAGAATTCCGCCCCAATTCGTGAATCAACCTATGAGATGAGAGAATAGCATATGGTCCAATCGATGGCCTGCCCCGAAGATTGACAGGCAGGACGTCCAATAAGGATCGATGTTTGAGACGACTGCCTGGGTAGCTGGTAGAGCGAGAGGGTCTCGCTTCACCGCTGGTGTTCAAATATAAATGACAAGTTTGAGATAGCGTTACTGGTAGATAATAGCTGCACTATGCAATCAAATGTGCTCCCAGATTGTAAAAAGTCGCTGGAACACAAGGATGATTGCTAACTGAAAGAGATTTAAAAAAATTATGAACATGAGGTTCAATTGATATTTCAGCTGAAAAGTTGCGGCAGCATGGAAGTACAATAAGTGGAAATGTTTACATATTACCAAATTTAATATTGCAACAAAATAAATGAAAAGAGTATTAAAGGTGAATATGATCACACTCATTATTTGTCAAATAACTTGATGTAAATATGTTGACCAATTAAATTTAACTAAATAAAGATGCGTGTAAAAAAGTATATTAGCTGAAAAATAAATTAGTGGCATTCGTATATATGCAGGGAGTGACCCAAATTGTAGATGTGAGATTATCAAGATGACAGTGCGATTGTATCAATAAATAACACAGCTCTTTAGATTACAAAATTTGATATTATATCATATCAATTACAAAGTAAAATGAGAAGATACTAAGAACAATTTGGGGCACTTTTATTATTCATCAAGTCTTGATATAAGTAACCTAATGTTCAGATACCATTATCAACTGATACTGCGTGTATAGAATATATCTTGATGGGATGACCAATAATGGAATTCAAAGATAATATGACGAATGGAACCATTATATCCAAACATTAGCGAAAGTTAATGGGATGGATCACAATCAATTAAATATGTAGCAGGGGCTTTCTACTCAGTTGGAAAACATTATCGGGGAAGACAGCCAACTGTCCAACAATGATCATATATATACATTTAATGTATGAGAATATATGTAGGAATGATCACAGATTGGTTGGGACGAGAATAATGAAAGAAGTGTGTATACGTCTAAATCAATATGAATATAATAAAGATTTTATATTGACAAACTCGTTACGATGGAAACAGAACGAGATATGTATATATATACAAATATATAGTGAGATGAATTCTGGTTATGAAGTTATGAGAGGCTAGAAACAAGGAGCAAAATGTCCAAAGATGAAACAAGGTTGGTAAAAATGAAATTAAAAAAGTGAGATTAAATAAAAAGGGAGAAGATCAGATGAATGGTGTATAATTAAAGTCTTCATTTAAACCATGTGGATACAAAGTTCTAAGTGTATATATCCAAAAGGATTCTCTCTGGCAAAGACTTTTATCAAAGTTTCCTTTTCTTGGTCTGCAAGACATCCCTTCAATAGCTTGAAATGATAAACATGAGGGGTCAGAATTGTGTTGGTTGCGGACATGTCTAGAGACCGAAGTCTCGAGGTTGTTGTGGACAGAATTAATGTGTTGGAGAATACGGCGTTTGAATTGTTGAATCGTTTTACCAACGTACTGTATTCCACAATCACATGTAATAAGATAAACTAGTACCTTGCTAGAACAATTCATGAATTGTCTGATATCATAATGACGTCCTGTGATGTTGCTAGAAAATTGTTGTGACTTGTAAACAAATTTACACGCTTTACAGTGAGTACATTGGTAAACACCTTTAGGTTGTTGTAACCAGGTGCGTATAGATTTTTCTGGCTGTAGGAAACTATGAACTAATTTGTCACTCAGATTTTTTGTCCTTCTTGCTGTAAATGACGGGGTGGGGGTGAGAACTTTTTTTAAAGATTTTTCCATATATAGAATGGGCCAATATTTACCACAAATAGATTTAACTTGGGACCAACCGTTGTCATAATCAGCAATAAATCTTATAGATGTTTTTTCATCTTTCTTTTTTGGAATCAAAAGTTCATCCCTAGAGGTTAGAAGTGCTCTTTTATTTGCTTTTTTTAGACATTTCCTTGGATAACCTTTAGATAGGAACATGTCTTTTAAGAGATTAGCTTCTGATTGAAAGTCTTTTAAGGATGTACAATTGCGTCTGGCCCTCAAATATTGGCCTATTGGTATCCCTCTCTTGAGGTTTTGTGGATGGTAGGAGGACCAATTTAAAAAATTGTTAGTTGCTGTTGTTTTACGATGAAGTATAGTGGTCAGTTCTAGATTCGAGTTGATAGTAATGTTAAGATCAAGGAATTCGATACTATTGCCTCCAACTACCAAAGTTAGACTAAGGCCAATCTCATTGTTGTTCAAAAGAGCTAACCATTCATTCAAGATCTCAATGGGACCCTGCCAGAGAAACAGGATGTCGTCAATATAACGCATCCAATTTTTGACATACATGGTAAATCTCGTCATTTCAATAGAGAAAACAAATAATTTTTCCCACCAGGCAAGATACAGATTTGCATAGCTCGGGGCACAAGATGTTCCCATGGTAGTGCCGCGAGTTTGTAAATAGAATTGGTTTTGGAATAGAAAATAATTATGATTGAGTACATATTCCAAAAGGGACAAAACGAATTCAGTTTCTTGGTCAGTGTATTTGTTACTCAAGAAATATTTTGTAGCCTGTAGTCCCACTAAATGAGGGATGTTATTATAAAGGGAAACTACATCTAGGCTAACTAAAATGGCACCAGGAGAGGCATGTATCTCGGACAACTTTAGAAGCACGTGTTGTGTGTCCCTTACATAAGAGGGAGTAACAAGTACCAATGGTCGCAGGTAGCAGTCGACAAATTCACTGATACGTTCGGTCAGTGAATTGTTTCCCGAAATTATCGGGCGGCCAGGTGGGGAAACGAGAGATTTGTGTGTTTTAGGAAGACAATACAAAGTCGGTATAGTAGAATATTTTGGGAGGAGAAATTTGTAATTATCATCAGAGATTAAATTGAGATGTACACCTTGTGCTAATAAGGACTCTAGATCTTTAGTGAACAGCAGGGTAGGATCACATTGCAATCTTCTGTATCCATCACTGTCATTTAGATGTACCATGCACATAGCAACGTAATCATTACGGTCCATTATTACCAGGTTTCCCCCCTTGTCAGACTGTTTGATGACAATATTACGTGCTTCTTGTAATTCATTGAGAGCTAGTTGTTCTGCCTGGGATAAGTTAGATTCCCATTGCAAATCTTTATTTTGGATAGATTCAATCTCGGATGTAACTAGATTGACAAAAACCTCCAAATTGGAAAAATCTGAAAAGGAAGGCGTAAATTTGGTTTTTTGCTTAAATTTTTTTGAGAAGTTTTCTGAATCAGGTGGACATTCATCTAGAAGAGCCAATAGATTCTCAAGATGTACATAATCCTCACTAGACACTCCTAAATTTTTGGCTTCTCTCTCTTTCTTTTTCTCCATAAAGAGGTGTAAAGCTAACCTCCTCGCAAATAGATTGAGGTCCTTTATCCACCCAAATTTGTTAAAGTGAGGGGTAGGGACAAAGGAAAGTCCTTTTTCTAATAAAGAGCGGTGTCTTGGAAGGAGATTGAAGCTAGAGAGATTAATGATGGAGTTAAGAGAGGGAGTAGTTACCACTTTTTTGAGGGGTAATCGTTTTGACGTCTCCCTGTAAGGAGCGTCGCCGCCGACGTAATAAAAAGTCTATATCCAGCGCCGGTTCGTAGTGATGGGACATTCACTAGTATTCGCAATACTTCCCTCTGCCTGTGCAGTGCTCAGGTGTTACCTTAATCACCTTAATGCTCCATGCTTAAAACCCAGCCACACCTGAAGCTCAATGCTTTTTCATTACCTTGGAATCTCCAAGCTGGAAGGAGCAAACCTGTATTGTCCAGACCACCCGAATACCGGTTTCTTTACCATTGGACCTTGTCTCCTAAAGAAGACCTTCACTGCAGATCTATTTAAAGACCTTCTCCTGCAATGTTAAAGACCTTCTACTGCAGACCTGTTTAAAGACCTTCTCCTGCAACCCTGTTTAAAGACCTTCTACTGCAGACCTGTTTAAAGACCTTCTACTGCAGATCTATTTAAAGACCTTCTACTGCAGACCTGTTTAAAGACCTTCTCCTGCAACCCTGTTTAAAGACCTTCTACTGCAGACCTGTTAAAAGACCTTCTACTGCAGACCTGTTTAAAGACCTTCTGCTGCAACCCTGGTTAAAGACCTTCTCCTGCAACCCTGGTTAAAGACCTTCTACTGCAGACCTGTTTAAAGACCTTCTCCTGCAACCCTGTTTAAAGACCTTCTACTGCAGACCTGTTTAAAGACCTTCTACTGCAGACTGTTTAAAGACCTTCTGCTGCAACCCTGGTTAAAGACCTTCTACTGCAGACCTGTTTAAAGACCTTCTCCTGCAACCCTGTTTAAAGACCTTCTACTGCAGATCTATTTAAAGACCTTCTGCTGCAACCCTGGTTAAAGACCTTCTACTGCAGCCCTGTTTAAAGACCTTTTACCACAGTTCCTGGTATAGACCTTTTTGCCACAGTTCCTGCTATAGACCTTCTATCACAGTTCCTGAATCATCAACCCGCTGCCCTGCATCCTGCAGAATCCCTAACCCGCTATCCTGCATCCTGCAGAATCCCTAACCCGCTATCCTACAGAATCCTCAACCCGCTGTTCTACCGATACAGAACCCTCTGCATTTCCCAGGACTCTCTGCCTATACCTGCAATCTGCATATATCATATATATATTTCCCCCTGTTCAATAAATCTGTTTATATAAACAAACTGCCTTGTAAGATCCCATTCATTGCATATTGGCTTGACCTCTGCTGCCCCGGAACCTGGATCCTGACAGAATGAAAAAGCCAAATACAAACGAGCCAGCAATGAATGAAACTCTCCCTCACGGGGTTAATCCAAAAGGCCCTCCATGAATTCCTCAACCAACTGATTGGATTCCTACAAATGCAGCTCCAGGGATTATATGACCCTACTACAAAAGAAAACATTACCAAAATACATCGTGGTCCTCTAACCCCGGCAGAGCGTGCCAGGAGGCAAGCGGCGGGGGTCTGTATCTACTGTGGTTCTAGGGGGCACTGGATACCGCTTTGCCCAATAAGACCCCCAAAGCAGACCCCAAAATCCAAGACCTTCGTACCTGCACCAAAGAATCCTATGACCAAATCAATTACCAGGACATCCACCCCATTGCCTAATCCGTATTACAGAGAACCTGTTACTACAACTCCGCATCCTGTAATTCCACCTGAATCCCCACCAAGGCCCACCAGACCGCTGACTCCTCCACCCACATCTATGGAATATGAAAACATGGATTATGAACCATCGGTACCCAGCTCATATGATGTTCCTATGGATACTTCACCTGTATTTACTGCCAGCACTTTTGTCCCCATTCACCTCAGACAGCGACCTCTGATTACAAAAGAGTCCCCTACACAAATCAGTGTCGCTACAAAACCCATACCTATTGACTGTACCATTGCCTCCAATGGGACAGTAGTTCGCAAAAAGGACTTGAATATATTTGAATCAGCCTTGAAAGGTGTGTACCGGTCTGAAAGCGTGAATGCCACTACAACTGCTGTTCCAATCACTCCCAGCCATCATAGTACAGACCAATGTCTATCACAGTTCCCCATGTTTAGCTACAGTTCTGAAGGTTTGGATAGCGATGATTCAATTGAGATACCTATACAAACAGCACGGCATCCCAGTGGTGGTCCTGGGCGGTATCCTGACTTCATTGGGTCCGCCACAGTCGCCCCTCACAGAGCTCCACGAGATTGTTTACCTTGTGACTATTCCTCGTCTGAAGGATGCCTAGACACAGAAGGTACACCCCCCTCGTCTATCTGCGGTACAGCACCAGTGTCTATGGCCACCCAACCTTCTCAAGGTCCTCAAACTACAGATTCTGGTACCTGTCACCTGGTTCCCTCCAAGAAAACCCCGGAGGTTGAGCCAAAAGATACTAAGGCCTTTATTGTGCAAACAGAATCGTGTCTGGAAATCTCAACACAAGCCGCAGTGCCCGCTGCTGAAGCTTCACCAAGTAACCAACCGTCTGTCGCCAACACCTTGGCTCACGCTGAGGTGCTCGCTACCACGTTATCAAGAGATGAGGCTTCAGTTCATGCCAAAGCGCCTGCTGCCAAAGTTCCAGTTACTGAGGTACCATCACCCATTGCCAAAGTGCCTGCTGTTGCCGAGTCACCAGTTGTTGTACCTGCTGTCGCAATATTCCTCCATGGTACCAAAGATCTACCTGTCACTGAAACCCAGTCTATTGAGACGACGTCTTCTGGGATCGAATCGCCTGGTGAGCCTACAGTTCATGATGAGCCTTCTGCCACCCAATACTTACCTGGGATGACTGCTGTTGTTGAAACAAAACTTGCAAAAGAATCCAATGAGCCTAACACAATACCTGTTATTGTATCTGCCATAAAAACACTCGCTGACCAAGTCAATAATATTGTTCAAGCTGTGAACAAGCAACAGGAGTTTCTCATGTCCTTGCAGAATCGACCACAGTATATCACGAACCATGTATTACCTCCCTTATTTGATCCTATCAAGAATACTGAACCTTCACCACCCGACTTCCCGGCTATTCAGTCATACGGAATAGTTTGTCCTAAACCGGGGCCTGGAATAACCAAAGTCAACGATCCTATCCTCAGTACGAAGAACCTTAAGCCAAAGAAACCCCCTCTATTGGACACTGTTATAACGTCTTGCATTTCTTCAGAATCAGAAGATCTCCCTGAGTCTATTTCCGCCGATACCAATTCAGAGATACCTGAGGACATTGTGGGCACCCTGAGTGTGCCCTTGCGGAGGGGCATATGTAAGGAGCGTCGCCGCCGACGTAATAAAAAGTCTATATCCAGCGCCGGTTCGTAGTGATGGGACATTCACTAGTATTCGCAATACTTCCCTCTGCCTGTGCAGTGCTCAGGTGTTACCTTAATCACCTTAATGCTCCATGCTTAAAACCCAGCCACACCTGAAGCTCAATGCTTTTTCATTACCTTGGAATCTCCAAGCTGGAAGGAGCAAACCTGTATTGTCCAGACCACCCGAATACCGGTTTCTTTACCATTGGACCTTGTCTCCTAAAGAAGACCTTCTACTGCAGATCTATTTAAAGACCTTCTCCTGCAACCCTGTTTAAAGACCTTCTACTGCAGACCTGTCTAAAGACCTTCTCCTGCAACCCTGTTTAAAGACCTTCTACTGCAGACCTGTTTAAAGACCTTCTACTGCAGATCTATTTAAAGACCTTCTGCTGCAACCCTGGTTAAAGACCTTCTACTGCAGACCTGTTTAAAGACCTTCTACTGCAGATCTATTTAAAGACCTTCTGCTGCAACCCTGGTTAAAGACCTTCTCCTGCAACCCTGGTTAAAGACCTTCTACTGCAGACCTGTTTAAAGACCTTCTCCTGCAACCCTGTTTAAAGACCTTCTACTGCAGACCTTTAAAGACCTTCTACTGCAGATCTATTTAAAGACCTTCTGCCTGCAACCCTGGTTAAAGACCTTCTCCTGCAACCCTGGTTAAAGACCTTCTACTGCAGACCTGTTTAAAGACCTTCTACTGCAGATCTATTAAAGACCTTCTGCTGCAACCCTGGTAAAGACCTTCTACTGCAGACCTGTTTAAAGACCTTCTCCTGCAACCCTGTTTAAAGACCTTCTACTGCAGATCTATTTAAAGACCTTCTGCTGCAACCCTGGTTAAAGACCTTCTACTGCAGCCCTGTTTAAAGACCTTTTACCACAGTTCCTGGTATAGACCTTTTTGCCACAGTTCCTGCTATAGACCTTCTATCACAGTTCCTGAATCATCAACCCGCTGCCCTGCATCCTGCAGAATCCCTAACCCGCTATCCTGCATCCTGCAGAATCCCTAACCCGCTATCCTACAGAATCCTCAACCCGCTGTTCTACCGATACAGAACCCTCTGCATTTCCCAGGACTCTCTGCCTATACCTGCAATCTGCATATATCATATATATATTTCCCCCTGTTCAATAAATCTGTTTATATAAACAAACTGCCTTGTAAGATCCCATTCATTGCATATTGGCTTGACCTCTGCTGCCCCGGAATCTGGATCCTGACACTCCCTTTGTATCCCCATTTTTGTCGATCGCGTAATCTTGCTTCTGATGGGGGATCTGATTTCCAATCGTCTACCCGAAAAGAAACATGTTTAGGCTGGTGTCTAGTCAAGGCTCTACCCCTGTTATAACCAGTGATAGGACGAGATGAGGCCGTCTCAGTCTCATTTTCATCAGGTGAGGTCTCACAGTCGGTAGTAGAGACCAAATCATTATTAGGGATATCAGAGGGACGCCTGCGGCGTAAATGATTTTTTTGTTTAAAGATGTTTTTAGTTTTGAAATCATTGATATCACGTTGGAATTTAAAATGTTTCTTTTCTTTGATAGTTTTTTTAAAGTTATCGAGATTTTTCTGAAGTCGTGTTTCCATTTGATTAAATTGGGGATCTGGTTTAAAGACCTCTAAGGCAGTAATATTCTCAGCAAGGGACTTGTTTACAATGTCAAGATGTTCTTTTTCTAAACGGTTTAAGAAAGACATTAGTTTAAAGGAACAGTCTAGTAATAGGGAATTCCATTCCTCAACCTGTTCATCAGTGATAATACGATTAGGTAGAGATACTTCAGGCCGTAAACCTCTAGGTACCAATTTTCGTTCAATATATTGTTCCAAGCTGTTAATTTCCCACCAGCTTTTAATTTGATTTTGATATAATTTTTGAATGTGATTAAAAGATTGACCAATATCACCATTCACTTTATTGGTAGGTAGAGGTATAGTGGAAAATACAGCTGATAAATCATCATTCCATGTGGCTGTATCACTTAGTTTCTTTAAGAGATCAGACATTTTGTTCAATGAAAAAAGCCTATAAGTATAAATATAGTGTACTAATAATAGATACACGATAAGGGTGTTACAATGTTGGTATTGAAACCAAAAATAATGCAAATCGCTACCAAGAGGGTAGAACGTAACAATGATAATACCAGAAAATTTAAGTTGCAATTGACAAATAATAGTGATTAGGAACGGTAATAAGAGACCAAAGGGTTTGCCCCTATATAGATTGAGTAGGCTTCAGTTACACTGATGAGAACATCAGGGTACTAGTGTCTCCCAGAGACCAAAAATCTTGGGATAGCACAGCCCCCAAACCCTCACTTGAGGCATCCGTCTCTACAATGAACTCCCTCATGAAATCAGGGACTACCAGCACTGGGTGCTGACACAATGCATTTTTAAGCTTCTCGAAGGCACCTTCAGCATTGGCATTCCATTGAATCATCACTGACTTCCTACCTTTCGTCAGGTCAGTCAGTGGTGCAGCAATAGAGGCAAAATTGGGGACAAACCGCCGGTAATACCCCACTATACCCAGAAAAGCACGAACCTGCTTTTTCATGAGGGGGCGTGGCCAGTTCTGGATAGCCTCTACTTTTTCAACCACCTCATATGGTCCCTGCCACTTCGCTAGGAACCGACTTTCCACCGTGGGTATAAGTACTGCTACCTGGTCCCCAACCTGAAATTGCCGCAGCTTGGCTGACCGGTTGTACACCCTTTTCTGGGCCTCCTGAGCTTTCTGAAAATGTTCCTGTACCAAAGGCATCACTTTAGAAATTCTCTCTCTCATCTGAGAGATATGTTCAATGAGCGATTTGTGTGGAGAGGACTCACTTTCCCATGTCTCCTTCACCAAATCTAGCAATCCCCGGGGTCTGCGACCATACACCAGCTCAAAAGGTGAGAACCCTGTGGAGGCCTGAGGAACCTCTCGAATAGCAAACAGCAGTGCGGGAAGCAAATGATCCCAGTCTCTTCCATTGATCTCTGCACAACCCTTTTAAGCATCATTTTCAGAGTCTTGTTGAATCTTTCTACCAGACCATCTGTCTGAGGGTGATAAACAGATGTTCGCAACTGCTTGATTTGGAACAACTTGCACACATCTGCCATCACCCGGGACATAAATGGGGTCCCCTGGTCCGTCAAAATTTCCCTTGGCAGGCCAGTTCTCGAAAACATAAAAAACAATTCCCGCGCAATGGCCTTTGATGAAGGGTTTCTTAAAGGAACTGCCTCTGGATACCTTGTGGCATAATCAAGAACCACCAGGATATATCGGTGTCCCCGAGCAGACTTCTCTAAGGGACCCACTATATCCATAGCGATGCGCTCAAAGGGCACCTCAATTATCGGCAGAGGCACCAAGGGGCTCCTATAATGGGGTGCTGGGGCAGTTAACTGGCAAACGGGGCAGGATGAACAGTACCTCTTAACCACGGCACCGATCCCAGGCCAGTAAAACCGGTCCGTTATCCGGGCCTCGGTTTTCTCAGCTCCCAGGTGACCACCTAGGGCATCATTGTGAGCCAGATCCAGCACCATTCTGTGGTAGGGCTGGGGTACTAGTAATTGTTCCACAATTTCTCCCCGAATTTCTGATACCCGGTAGAACAGATCATTATTGACCGCAAAGTGAGGAAATATTTTCTCTGCGTCTGGTGCTTGAGGTACCCCACTGACAACAGTTACCTGTTCGCGAGCATTTATCAACATCGGGTCACCCATTTGAGCCCTGCCAAATGCACCTCTGGACACATCTAAGTCAGGGTGTACTGGATAAGAAGAACCCTCCCCTCATCCACCCCAAGTGTAATATCTACAGGGGATAATTCCTCTTCATCCTCTCCTACCATAACCTGCACGGGAGAGAATTCCCCCTCCTTGGGTGTCAACTCAGGTTGAGGAGCTAGGACACTCACATCAGTTACAACATTCTCATATTGAACACATTTGAGCAACTCCTCATCAACAGTGTCCACAGTCATGTTTGGTGGGGGTGACCCTGAATTGTTCCCCAGTTCGATGGGCAGTTCAGTTTGTGCCAAGCACCACAGTTCAGCAAACAAGGGGCAGTCCCGTCCCACAATCACATCATGTATCAGAGTACTCACCACCCCGACCTCTTGGGTGACTGAAGTATTCCTGGTGGAAATGGTGACCGGGATCAGCGGATACTCCCGAGTATCCCAATGGATACAGACAACCCGGAGGGCTCTTAGTACTGGACCGAGCCTTCCGACTACCCGGGCATGCACCAGGGTGACCATACTCCCAGAGTCCAGGAGAGCTTTGGCTGGGCGGTGATTCACCCACACAGTACATTCAAACTGACCCCCCTCTAGGTCAAGGTGGGTAGTGCACGTTGTGAGGGTGTAGAAGGACACTCTGAGCGGATCCACACTCCATGGGCTCCTCCTGTAGCGGACACTGCGCCCGGGTATGGCCCCAGGCGCGACACCTCCAACACTGTATATCGCCAGCAGTTCGGGTAGCGACAGGCCTCTGCAGAACCGAGGAAGATGATTTTGGGGTGCTGGTTCCCGGGTCCAGTGATGCTTCCCTCCGAGGAATTGAAGCAGGCCTCACAGGCGGTGGCAAGACTGGTCCTCGATGACTGGTTGGTCTGAGCAGGTCCTCCACCACAGTGTATCTCTCCACCATCTCGACTACCAGTGCTGCAGTCTTGGGGTCCCTATGGCTGACCCAGCGCTGTAGATCCTTTGGTAGAGACCTCAGGTAGTGGTTCATCACAACCCTTTCGACCATTTGCTCTCTAGTCAGGGTCTCTGGCTGCAACCACTTTTTAACCAGCTGTCCTAAGTCGTGCATCTGGGACCGAGGTGGCTGGTCAGGGCAGTACTTCCAGCAGTGAACACGTTGAGCCCGGACAGCAACAGTTACCCCAAGGCGGGCCAGAACCTCAGCTTTCAGCCTGTCATAATTCTTTGCATCTTCTAGGGGCAGGTCAAAATATGCCTTTTGAGGGTCTCCTGTCAGAAATGGGGCAATGAGACCGGCCCATTGGTCTTGGGGCCACCCCTCTCTCTCAGCAGTCCTTTCAAACGTGGTGAGAAATGCTTCCACATCATCACTGGGAGACAGCTT
The DNA here is from genome assembly GCA_009667805.1 of Leptobrachium leishanense. NCBI lineage: Eukaryota > Metazoa > Chordata > Amphibia > Anura > Megophryidae > Leptobrachium > Leptobrachium leishanense. The sequence continues at coordinate 150,389,916 of CM019067.1, read as the reverse complement.
TTGGAGGAAATGACTGGCCCTTATGGAGACATGGTTACCAGCAGTGACCACTGCTTGATCACGTCCAGGTGCAAGTTGCTGCATGGCCTCCCACAGGGCATTGATCTGCGTCTGTGTGGCTACCTGCTGTGCTGCAAGTTGTGCAGCCAGCAAATGGGTGCTTTCTTGTTGGGCAGCAACAGCCTGTGCCAGGGCTTGTTGCTGCTGAGCCATCGCCTCTTCATGGCGAGTCTGGGCCTGCACATTGACAAAGACCATCTGCTTAACCAGCTCCTCCATAGCTGTGGACTTCAGTGCAGCCTTAGCCCAGGACATGCAATCAGAACACTGTCCTTTAAAAATGTCAGGTTTTTTTTCTTTTTTCCTTTTCACAAAAATTCCTCTTGCTTGGCGTGTGAGGGGTAGCAGATTGCCCGCATTCGAAACACCAGTTGTGACGTTTGGGGGCCCACAGAGCACGTGCACAATGTCTTTCATAAACAAAACAGCTTTATTCACCCTTTCAGGGGAGTCAAAAAAGCAACATAATAAGTACACGCTTGGGTTCAGCGAAATTAAAGCAAAGTCCTGATCTTCAGCACAAATAAACAGAAAAATAATGATGGCTCACCAACGCTTTAAACTGTCCCAAACCTGGGGAATCCTTTCCCCAGTATGTAGAAGCCTCTCCAGCAAGGCACAGCACGTCTCCTGCTTTTGGAACACCAACACACACAGCTTCCACTGATTACTTTCCTTTTTCCTAAAAACTCCCACAATTCTATCTGGGAGTTGCTGGCTTTAAAGATCTTCCTGGATAGGAAGATTAATCCTGTGGTTGCACTTAAAGGGACCACAACCCAAATAGGGGTGAAACATAGTGTCCATCCAGGACCCAGCCCTGCCGACCTCTACAGTATCTATATGTATGTAGGCAAGTCTGGTCTGAGGTCTGTATATGTATCTGAGATGAGGTGTGTGCAGGGGGTAAATGGGGTTTCTGGCCATACATTTCAATATAAACATAAACTGGGCAGGCTTTCGGCAAAATCCTAAATGATTTATTGGAAAGCGTCACATGACCTTAAAAGTATCGGTACTCGTCGGTATCGGTGAGTACTTTAACCCCTTAAGGACGGGAGTAATTTTACAACTTCGGCGCTCTTAAGGAAGTGAAGTTTGCTGAAGTTTTTGCTCATCATGTTTAAACGCGGTTTTAAGTCACGTATTATTATACCACCCAGACAAATTATATAGCGTTCTTTCCGGCAGACTCGGCAGATTAATAATATATCATAATTATATATAAACGTCATGTCCTGCCAGAATGCTATAACACAAAATGTAAAAAAAATTAGAATTTTCAATAAAATTTCAATCATCCACAGTGTGTAAAGTGTTTTTTTTTTTTTTCACATTTTATTATCCGATCCTTTGCGGTTATATTCTATGGGGTAGACTTGGGAACCCATTTTTTTTTTTTTGGGGGGGGAGAGAGAAATTACGTGGTTTTAGCTCAACCCCCCCCAAAAAAAAATCATTGGTGAAGCATCATTGTTCACATTATAATTGAAATGTGAACAATAATGCTGCATCAAAAAAAATTTTTTAATTGTTTTTTTTATTTTTTTACACTTTTATTTTACTTTTTTCATTGTCATGTTTGATATCGTTGGAAAGGCCATGCTCAGACCTTTCCATCGATATCAGGCATGACCCCCTAGCTGCCACCGATCAGGAGATAGGGGGGTTCTTTGAACCCCTTTATCTCCTGCATGGGATTTCCTTCGGAAATCCCTTTGCAGCTAGGGGCTTCCCCAGTTAACTGACATCATCGCGCATGGCGCGATGAGTCAGTTGACGCGGGGGGGGACCCAGAGGTGGGGGCTGCCATCCAAGATGGCGGCCCCCACCGGAAATAGGCCGCAATCGGGCACAAATTAGTGCCCGGTCGGGACCTGGTAACTCATGGGTTAACCCCCATACATCGCTGGAAAGGTCAGGCTGTGACCGTTCCAGCGATGCTGGCCACAGCCTTGTAGCACCCGGCGATGGGGAGATAGAAACATAGAAACATAGAAACATAGAAAAATGTCGGCAGATAAGAACCTTTCGGCCCATCTAGTCTGCCCAATTACATGGATACTTTACCTGGATTTATCTTTTGTTTAGGATAGCCTTATGCCTATCCCATGCCTGCTTAAATTCAATTACTGTTTTGGCCTCTACCACTTCTACTGGAAGACTGTTCCATGTATCCACCACCCTCTCAGTAAAATAATGCTTCCTGATGTTACTTTTAAACCTTTGCCCCTCTAATCTAAGACTATGTCCTCTTGTTTTGCTATCTTGTTTCCTTTTAAATATACTCCCTTCCTCTACCTTGTGGATTCCCTTTACGTATTTAAATGTTTCTATCATATCTCCTCTGTCTCGTCTTTTTTCCAAGCTGTACATGTTAAGATCATTTAGCCTTTCCTGGTAACTTTTCTCCTTCAAGCCGTACACCATTTTAGTAGCCCTTCTCTGAACTCTCTCTAAGATGTCTATATCCTTCTGGAGATACGGTCTCCAGTACTGCACACAGTACTCCAAGTGAGGTCTCACCAGTGCTCTGTACAGTGGCATGAGCACTTCCCTTTTCCTACTGCCAATACCTATCCCTACACAACCAAGCATTCTGCTAGCATTTCCTGCTGCTCTATTACATTGACTACTTACCCTTAGATCCTCTGAAATAATGACCCCTAAATCCCTTTCGTCAGATGTTGAGGTTAGGACTGTATCAAATATTCTATATTCAGCCCTTGGGTTTTTATGTCCCAGGTGCATTATCTTGCACTTATCCACATTAAAACTCAATTGCCACAACTCCGACCATTTTTTTAGTTTACCTAAATCATTTGTCATTTGGCTGATCCCTCCAGGAACGTCAACCCTGTTGCAAATCTTTGTGTCATCAGCAAAAAGACATACTTTTCCATTAATACCTTCTGCAATATCACTAATAAAAATATTAAAGAGAATGGGTCCAAGTACTGACCCCTGAGGTACCCCACTGGTAACAAGACCTTGTGCCGAATAAACTCCATTTACCACAACCCTCTGTTGTCTGTCACTCAGCCACTGCCTAATCCAGTCAACAATATTGGAATCTAAACTCAAAGATTGCAATTTATTGATAAGCCTTCTATGCGGAACAGTATCAAAAGCCTTACTGAAATCTAAATAAGCAATGTCTACTGCACCACCTGTGTCTATTATTTTTGTTACCCAATCAAAAAAGTCAATAGGATTAGTTTGGCATGATCTCCCTGAGGTAAACCCATGTTGTTTCTGATCCTGTAATCTATGTGTTTTTAGATGTTCAACAATCCTTTCCTTTAACATGGTTTCCATTAATTTCCCACTACTGACGTAAGACTAACTGGCCTATAGTTCCCCGATTCCTCCCTACTACCCTTCTTGTAAATGGGCACAACATTTGCTAATTTCCAGTCTTCTGGGACGACTCCCGTTAACAAGGATTGGTTAAATAAATCTGTTAACGGTTTTGCTATTACATCACTGAGCTCTTTTAATAATTTAGGGTGGATCCCATCAGGCCCCATTGACTTATTTGTCTTTACTTTAGACAGCTGCTGTAGAACCTCCTCCTCTGTAAACTGATATGTAAATGTCTCTTTAGTGTTCTCTCCTAACTGAGGTCCCTTTCCTTCCTTTTCTTCTGCAAAGACTGAACAAAAATATTCATTGAAGCAGTCAGCGAGACTTTTATCCTCTTCTACATACCTTCCTTCCTTTGTTTTTAATCTAACTAATCCTTGTTTTACTTTTCTTTTCTCGTTTATGTATCTAAAAAATGTTTTGTCCCCTTTTTTACTGACTGAGCTATTTTCTCTTCTGCGTGTGCTTTGGAAGCTCTTATAAATTGCTTTGCCTCTTTCTGCCTAATCTTATAGGTTTGCCTATCTTCTTCACTCTGAGTTGTTTTATAATTATTGAATGCTGTCTTTTTGTTCTTCACTATTTTGGCCACTTCTGCAGAGTACCACAGTGGTTTCTTCCCTTTTTTGTTTTTGCTAACAAGCCGAATGCAATTTCCTGTGGCCTTCAATAATGCTTCCTTTAAATAATCCCATTTCTCCTGGACTCCCTTTAAACTCCTCCAGTCTGATAATGACTCCTTCACACAAAATCTCATTTTAGAAAAATCTGTTTTTTTAAAGTCTAAAACTTTCGTTCTTGTGTGGTGCGGCTCCATCCCTGTTGTTATATTAAACCATACTGACTGGTGATCACTAGATCCCAAATTTTCACCTACAACAAAGTCCGATACCAAACCTCCATATGAGTATTAAATCCAATATGGCCTCTTTACGGGTCGGCTCCTCAACTACTTGTGTTAGAGATAATCCCAGTAGGGAGTTTAGAATATTTGTACTCTTGGTGCACCCAGCTGTTTTGGTTTTCCAGTTCACATCAGGAAGATTAAAGTCCCCCATGATAATAACTTCCCCCTTCATTGCCATTTTGGCTATTTCCTCAACCAGCAGATTATCTAGTTCTTCTGCTTGTCCAGGGGGTCTATAGATCACACCTACACGAGCTACTGTATGATTGCCAAATGTTAGCGTAACCCAAACTGACTCTATGTTCACCTCGCTCACTTTTATTTGGTTCGTTTTTATGTTGTTTTTCACATACAGGGCCACTCCTCCTCCTTTCCTACCTTGTCTTTTCTATATAAAGAGTACCCCGGTATTGTTATGTCCCAGTTATTTTTCTCACTGAACCATGTCTCAGTAACCGCCACTAAATCTACTTTTTCAGCTGCCATCATTGCCTCTAGTTCATTGATTTTATTGACTAAACTGCGAGCATTTGTAGACACGACTCTGAGCTTGTCATTTTTTACCTCGCATGTTGCTTGCACCCTCCGATTTAGTTTTGGGGGACAATCGGGCAGATTGTTTACCCTTTTTTGTCCCCCCCTCCTAGTTTAAATATTTCTTTGCGAAACCTTTGAACTTCTCACTGAGAACATATGTTCCCCTATGAGTAAGATGCAAACCATCTTTTTTATACAGTTCCTTTCTGCTCCAATTAGAGCTATCATGGGACACAAAGCCAAATCCTTGCTCCCGACACCATTCCCGAAGCCACAAATTGAATTCCCTATTGCACATCTGCCTATCTTGAATGTTATGCACAGGCAAAACTTCAGAGAATGACACAGTGGACGCAATCTGCTGTATTTCACCTCCAAGAACACAAAAATCTTCCTTAATCTCAGAAACCTCATTGCTAGCCAAGTCATTTGTCCCTAGATGGACTAGAACGTCCACTTCCCCTTGTTGCTTTGCTTGTTTGACAATATTGAGAATACGTCTCTTGTCTCTACGAGCAGTAGCCCCAGGAAGACATCTCACCAAACCACTACTCTCCAGCTCAACACCTCTTATGATAGAAGGCAATTGTTGCTGGGTGATTCTATCAAGTCCCACCTTTTCATTTTTGTCCTTGGTTGCAGTGCTGCATACCTTAGGCATAGTGGATGGTGGTTCCTCAACTATGGTGTCTGAGCCTACATCCGTCTTATCACTACACTCTGAAAGTGCCTCAAAAGAATTAAGAAGAGCCACAGATTGTGGGACATGCCTTCTATCCACAACTCTAAGTCTACCAGATCCTACAGTAGTCCATCTGCCGCTCCTAGGAGGCCTCTGTGGCAGTGGCTTAGAGAAACTCAGGCTATGACTGTTACTAACAGATAATTTACAAATCTCAGACTTCAAACAGGCAATTTCCTGCTGCAATAAAGAGAGCTGCCTACATATCAGGCACACTCCAAACCTCCAAAAATTGGATATAAAAACAAATGCATGACAGCTCTTACACTGGACCAAGCCTGCCATTATAAAAGAATGGATTTAAAACCAGCAAATCTTACCTTTTTGTAGGTTTTCTACCTCCTGTCTAACCTCAGACTACCTCCAGAGTATCTCCAGAAGATCTCCTGTAAGTGCTCACTTTGAAGACTTCACTTAGAAGGCTTCCCAAGCTCAATTAGACCAAGCTAATATTCCACAAGCTTTATATAGCCACCTAAGAACACCTCCCCCAGCAAGGAGTGGACAAGCTAAACCTGAAGCAAATACCACCCAATTGATTCCAATTGTATGCTAATCAGTATGAAAATGAGTCACCAGCCTAACCTAATTTACTCACCAGACCTAACTTGAAACCTTAAGATGAATAGAAAAGATCTGTTTGAAACAAAAATCTAAATCACTCACCAGAAGATCTCCTGTAAGTGCTCACTTTGAAGACTTCACTTCGAAGGCTTCCCAAGCCTCTCCTCCCCTCCAGGCGCTTCCCCATGCTCCGGCAGGGGGGCGCCTGAAACTGACGTCATCGCGCCAGCGCGATGTCAGTGCGCCGGGAGGCTAGAAAAGACGCAGATCAGGCTTCATTGAAGCCAGATCTGCGTGGGAGCTGCCGGGGAGGTAAGTATTACCGCCGGCTGGGCTCCAAACGCCGAGGACGTTCCATGCCGTCCTGCGGCGTTAAAGCCCGCCAAATGCAGGACGGCATGGAACACCCTGCGGCGTTAAGGAAGTATTGGTTACTTGTACTCGGTGCTAAAAATGTGGTATCGGTGCATCCCTGTTAAGAGACCACTGTCAAGAATATACGTACACTTTGTATCCTGGCCAAGCTGCTGGTTGTGAGAATTCTTCAGTGTCCCCAGAATCAGGACACCATAGACAAGGGCCAAAAAAATTAATAGTATTGGCATGTGTGCCCCTTCACTGCTGAGCCATTTCACCTGTGTGCTGAGCTCATATTGACCGTATTATGCTCATGTTTAAACATGATTTAAAGTCATGTTTTATTCTACGACCCAGACAAATTCTATATATCCGTTTTTACGGCAGAATCCAAATATATCATTATTATATGTATATGTCGTGTCCAGTCAGAATGATATAAAAAAAATGAATTTCCATTAGTTTAAAGCGTGTAAAATTCTTTGACGTAACACCTGAGCCTTTGTGGTTATATATTCTATGGGGTACTTGTGAGAAAAGGAAAAAAAAATTAGCATTAGGAACCTGTTACTGTATTTGAGAAAATACGTGATTGTAAACTAAAAAAAGTGTAATTGTTCATCACGGGAAATGAGGTGAGTTCGTACAGCATTATTGTTCACTTTTCAGAAAACCTGGTCATGTTTGGCATCATTGGAAAGACCATGATCCAGCCTATCCAATGATATCAAACATGGCCCTCTGCTCCTCACCAACTGGGAGATACCGGGATTCAACAGACCCCCATCTCTCTAACATAGGTAATCCCCTACCTGGGTGGAGGAAATTCCCATACTGATGTCATCACGCCATGATGTCAGTGAACGAGGAAAAGCCCAGGAGGCAGAGCTGACAAGATGTCAGCCCTCACTTAACCTCCCTGGCGTTCCTATTCTGACATATTTTATGTCAGAATCAGAACAATTTTTTTTATACCCCTAGCGGTTTTCCTGAGTGTGGCTCGGGGTTAAATTTATTGCTGAAAGTGGTAACCCTGAGCCACACTCTGGCTGGATACATGCATCTCCCTGCGCTCGCTCGCTGTCCCCTGCAGTCACCTCCGTGCAATTGCGGCATCCTGCTTCCCTTCTTTGAATAAGTTACCTTAAAGTCCACTATAGTGTATTTTAAAAAGCTGTGTATGGAGCGGGTGGTGCATCTTTCTGTGCACAACAGTATTATTGGTTTTCAAGCCTCCATGTACTAAAATGGCCAAAGAAAAACATTTTGTCACACAAAAGCTTACACTAAAGGTTTAAACTCCTTCGAGCACCATCACTGGGTCTGCGCTAACGGTAGCGTTGGCATGTTTTTGCATCAGCGCCAGGTTGGGTCTAGCGCCTGACCAACAGATGGTTTGCCTCTCGCTAAAAACTGGCAACATAACTTAGTGAGTCACTAATAGTGATACATAGCGTGAGCTTACTGTACTTTCTGCGTCCTATACTTAACATGGGGAGCACTAAAGAGCTCTAGCGCTTTTGTACCTAACAGATCACTTGGTGCCTGCGCTAATTTCTGGAGCGACACTAATCGCAAAGCTTTACCTACTGCTCAACCCTGGTGCTAACTCCAAAAACAAAAAAAAAAAAGGGTCCTTCCCCAAAATTAACAGGCAATTGAGAGGAATGCAGCACAGGTGTTCTCTTGGGTCCATACACCATAGTAATGGATCTGGTTAGCAATGTTCCTGCTGTTGCAGTAGGCCATATTATGATATATACAGTATGTATCCTTTATCCACATATATCTTAATTCTAATATATTGGCTAATTTTAAACATTTTATGCTGGGGGTTATTCATAGTAAGCGGTTGATTATTAGGATGACTGTTTAAAAAGGGACATAATGCTAGCTTTTGCAGAGAGGAGCACAAGGATAAGTCTTGCCCTGAAACATTTATATGCTGCCGTAGGGAAATTATTGTCCCTCATCTGGCCTTCCTTTTGGATCTATTAAATGCATTTTAAGGATTCTACATGATTTTCACTGCTTGTTTTTGTTCTCTATGGGGATTTCACTGCCCTCAAACAGGCACCGTATGTGCAGGCAATTCGCCAAGATTTGGCGAACTGCCTGCTCTCTGGATAGCCGAATGGCCGGGAGAGGCAACCCTACGCTGAATTTCACTGTTCGGTTACCATTCGGCCACAATTCAGATCTCTTTGAATAACCCTGTAAGTTTTAGCGACTCTTCCTAATTTTTCACACCAGGCGATAGTCAATACGAAACAAGAAGCAAAAAAAGGTAGTAATATATAAAGTCAGTTTATTTTGAAAACAATACACAGCAGCAACGTCATTGATAGAAAAATAAATATCCTTTATAAATAATGCAAGCCAATATTTATGTAGAAAATCAACAGCACCCATATACTTTATAACAAAAAAAAATTAACAAACTAATGAAGTCAGGGAGGACAGTCATCATGGGTTCCAACAGCCATTTGCACCCAATAGTCTTCATTATTAAATATAATGAAACTATATAAATTTTCACCACCTCTACAGAATCCGTGTTCATTTTCCCCCCATGACACAGGGCTATCTGCAAAGCCGTGGACCATCAGGGACACCCATGTAGTTAACTTGGGTTCAATAAAATATTCCCTGTAATGAAAAACAAACACTAAATTTAGATCACGTACAGAATAACTAAAATGTATTACAAGATTAAAATGTCTTCTTAAAAAGTAAACATGCATAGTCATAAATGAAAAAAAATATATATTTTTAAAGAAAACTTAAGATCTGAAAAAAGAGGAAAATATAAAAACAATTTGGAACATTGATATATTTCCCCATTATAGTCTTGCACTGCATCTGTTAACAGAGGTAACATTTTTACAATTTTGAATAATCGGTTTTATTATTTTTTTTTTTTTACATCGTCAAAGTGAAAACATGATCATGGACAATAAGAGGAAAAAAGTATTTGGCCTGCACATACACAACCAATAACCCAAAATGCACACAAACTCTTGATCTAAAGTAAGTCAGCAAATGAAAAAAAATAAATATATATACATAACAAACAAAACAGGAAATGTTGTACCGTAATTGTTGTAGTAATCTCTGTATTTTCTCTGGTGTTATAAACCCAGTTATGGTGCACAGACTGGTTTGTTGAACTACAGTACTTGGGAAAGGACAGCAAAAGGTGGAGATGAAACTGGATGATTGATTAGTGCTGGAATGGTAAAAAATAAATAATGAAACTGTCAACAAATTTATCTGTACAACACAAAATGTATAATGCTTGCATACCTGTTTTATAGATTAAGGGATAATTAAGGTGAAAAAAAAAAAAAAAGGTACGTTTTACCATCCTGCACAGAGCTCCCATGCGTCTCATTACTTTTCGCGCTCTGCTATATTACCCTCACCTCAGCGTGTCACCCCTCTCCTTCAATTGAAAGCTCTTGAGCATGGTCCTTTTACCCCATCGTTCTTAGTGAATCTAACTTGTTTTGTTGGAGTTTTAGGATTATATATAGAATTTTTACACTCAAAACTTAAAAAAAATACTGCCAAATTGTATTCTAATACTTGACCAACTACAGAATAAAAGGATTAGAATTCACATCTTCACATAAATACATTGCCCACATGTCTGTAAACCTCATAACGACAGGAATACTGAAGAGCTTTGCATTACACCTGTATGAATAAAACATGCCCATTAAGGCTAGGGTCAGAGTGGGGCAGTCGGAACGCGCGTGCAGGCGCACTAAATCACGGCGGCAGTAGCAGCACATAACGGCCAATGACGGCCAATATACGCAGTACGTGCGTACGAAAGTGCGCCGACACCACGCAACCAGCAAATGAACGCATTTTTCTCAGAACGTGAAACCGCTGCTACTGACGTACAGAGTGCGCTGCGGCCGCATGGCAGCGTGTGTGCGTGATTAGGAGACGTCAGACGCTGCTAGTGTGCGGCCTACATAACGTTCAAACAGCCGGATTTCCCTAGACTTCTTTTTACCCCACCGTCATGAAATACGTCCAGAATTGCGCATCGTCTGACCACTTAAGCGTATTCCGTGAAAAAATGCGTGCGCACGCATCGACGTACATTTTGACGGTGGCCGCAGAAAATGCGCTCATCTGTCCCTAGCCTTAGAGTTGAGATTTTAATATTTGCAATATTTTGCGCAACTTTTAACATTCTTCACACCCCCTTCTAAGATGTCATTTCACCTCCAACTGGTAACAGGTCATCTTCCATGAATTTTCACTTAAATACCACCATTGATTTGTACACAATAGCCCCCAGTGGATACAGCTACTCTGATTCCACAATTCATCTGGCATTGTTCATATAACATTTTAAAATATGGTAAATGTAGAATGTTAATTATTTTTCTTACGCTTACTATGATTTCTCCATATTCAAATCACATCAAGTTTCCACACACAGAAGCCTTTTTTTATTTTTAAGTAATTAAAAGGTGAGGAGAAAAGAAAAATAATCTAAGTACTGTGTCTTTTCATCTCCATCACTCGCACCAATTTATATATATTATATATACATACATCTTGTGTATACAGTAAGTATAATTAGGCTCTAAGAATATCACACACTTTGTCCATATTCCTACATTTAGACTTAATCACTTACCAATCAATATTGTTGCTGACTGCGCCAAACCACTCAAAAACTCGTTCTGAACTACAGGCTTCTTCAGCTTTACCATGCAATCGTCCACTGTTTATGACAGGGCAATGCAGATCCCGGAGAACTGTCGTATTTATTGTGAAGGGACACGACTTTATTTTATAGCTGGAAAAATATGACAGGATGGACGATGATTCTGCAAAAAGACAAACAGAACATGTGGCAAATGTAACTAGGCAATTATTGAGCGCAACCAAAACCTATGTATTGAAGGAATATCTCCGTAAAGATCAGCGATAGAGGATATTGTGCATCACTTGTACTGAAAATTGAGAAAAACAATAGCAGGAGCCCCTTACACCACTTTATATACTCCCATTCACAACAAACTATGAATACAATTTATATATATATATATATATATATATATATATATATATACCCCTTATTTCATAGCTCGCATATTTAGCAGTATGTGTGTATATCAAAGAGAGCTATGAACTAGTACGCGCTTTATGGTTTTCTCACCTTTTCCTTGTAAATGTCAGATTTTGAACAATGTAACAAATGTATAAAATTGAAGTGTTCAAAAACCCACAGCCTTGAATATTTGAAACAATGTAAACATAAAACCTTTAAAAAGGTATACGCTACTGAAAATAGAGTTCCTTTTTTGCCCTTAACCTCTGCCCAATTATTTATTAATTTGTGATTTTACTCACCTTTTCTTCCTCGCCGCGCGCAGCTCCTCCATGTCGGCTCCGAACCCAGAAGCATTACTACACAACTTGCGCACGGCTATGGTCTTGTGCTCTTTACGTACATAAGTTCTGTAGTGCCTGTGCAGAACAACAGATTGGAGCTGTGCGCACATGGAGATCCGATCCATCGCCTGCGTCTGAGATCGCTCACTATCATGGGAGGTCTCAGAGGGTTACATTGCCAGGCTCTCAGCGTGCTGACATCCCAAGTGACCAATCTGGTGTCCGGCAGCCTGGAAATTCAAAATCCCATCTGCTGGGGACACTACTTCACCCAGATCAGGGCAGCTTGGAGCACTAATATATATATATATATATATATATATATCTTGCACATGCGCGCAGTGATTAGCAGCCGGTTTGCGCGAGGGACAAAAGGAAAAAAAAAAAAAAGGAGAGGCGCTTCAACGGATCGGCTCTTTTTTTGTCCCTCACGGATCACTCCAGCCCTGAGTGTCCCCCGGAGGGTGATGCAGGGAAGACTGAGCGCCTCATGCTAGAACCAGTGCGGCAAAGACCTGGGGACGTAAGCACGGTGTTGGAACACGGTAAGTATTGGCCTCCCTGCAACTGGGCACCTCAATGCCTGTTCCCACGAGCCTGCAAACTAAGAGGGGCCTGGTCCTGTGCGCTTCCAATCTAAGAGGGTCCCTTTTCACGTGAGCTTACAATCTAAGAGTGAAAAGAGGGTCCTGTTAATATGAGTTTACAATCTAAGAGGGAAGAGGAACCTGCTCTAATATATAAATGCCTATTGTAATTCGCTGTCAGCTGCGCCCGCACCCATCACCGCTGCTCACTAAGCCATCCTGTTGCGGACGGGACAGCGACGGACACATTAATATACGGAGAAACTCTTGGATAGGACATTGAAAAACAAATATGTGGACACGAATTCTGAGCTGGCAAGAACAACAATAGAATGCCCTCCGGGCAGGCTTAACAAATAGTATTAAGATAAAGTGGTCAGGATGAGTAGAGTGTCCCTTTAATATCACAATATCGTAAAACCGCACCTTCTAAAGTATTTCCTTTTGGTCTGATTATTCTACTGAAATGCGCAAAATAGGAGGCAACGCAAATAATCTCTGTGCAAACAATAGGTATTTCCATATTACATAAATGTACTGGGATAGTATTATATTTAAAATACTCCGACTTCCTCTGACCCGAGTTTCCTGAATGCATTGACAAAGCATCACAAACAGTGCACTGCAAATCTATTTCACGGATACTCTGGAAATATTCCTCACCATCTGAAACACACACATTATACTAGCATGATGATCTCGCTGTAGGAGTGATGTCGAAGAAATGCTGACAGATTGGTAACAGGTAACATTACCTGTATTTTCCCAGGCAAGGAGGAAGTCAAACAATAATGGCTTCTTCTCACTGAGACACCAATTGATGCGCTGGAATTTCTTCCCATCAGCACTGAGAGCTTTATCTGTTAGGTCAATATTTATGGCTGTAAAACAATCCAGAAACAATGTCATTACAAGCATTAACAAAAAACACCATACAAAACATTAAACACATAGGTTACTCATTTGGTATCACACAGCAAACCTGGTAAGAAATGAAAAAACATTTTGAAATCTTAACACAAAGGCCCTAGCTGACATGATTAAAACATAAGAGGTTATTCAGAAAATGCCAGTGCTGCAACAAACGCTGGCGCTTCAGAGGAAACATCCCAACAGCTTTTCGGATTTTTTGTTTGTGAAGCGTTGGCCATTGTTGCATATCGCTAAACACCAGTGCTTTCTGAATAACCTCCATCATGAAAAAGAAAAAACAGTCCAAAAGGCAAAGGAGAATTGCCTCAGATACGTACTGTAGCGCATAGCGTTTTTCCCAGAGTAAAGAGACGGTTTGCCTTGCAGACCCAACTCCTCGTACGTGTCCTTGTCCACAGACAGAATTAGTTTTCCTATGAAGAGTAAAATAGGATGAATATGCTAGTTAGGGGTAAGACTATGAAGACAGGTCACCGAAATACAACATTTCTTTTTTCAAAGAGCCTCAAACATAACAGGCCAAGAAAAGAAAAAAGGAGCCTGTAATAAAGCACTTCATTGAAGAAGTTTTAGTATTTTGTTATTTATTTTGAAATTCTACCAAATGCTGACCCATGCAGGATATTTACCTGTTGGAAGGAGAGCTGCAGTATTATCCTGGTCAATCCTTGTTTGGTATGAAAGGGCATAAAAGGAACCTAGAAGATATAAATAGAAACCAGAAAGCGAGTTGGTGTAAAAGGAAAAAGAAAAGGAATAATTAACACTAGTTGTGTTGGATCACTTATTTACAGAGAAAAAAAAAAAAACAACCTCTAAAATAAAGAATCTTACCATACAATTACAGTATAGCACACTACAAAAAGGTTACCATACCCCTTCCCAATACCTAAAGGGACATTACCACCAAAAAATGAAATGTCCTTATTGTGTTTATTTTATGTCACTGATATCTTGCCTGCGCTTTGTAAAATATTTTAAAATATATGTGTCATTGGGTGCATCCACTTTGTAATCTGTCAACTACCCCCCCCCCCATATATATTTAACTCACTTGGTCCTCACTTTGTGGCTTTGGCCACATAACAGAGCACTATTGCTCAATCACGGACTCAAATCATTGTATTGTGTGAGATGTATTCAAAGGACATCAACAGGGGCCAGACTGGAAGTATTTTAAGCTCCCTGTCATATTTCATTAAGCTGCCATCTCTTCTCTTATCTAAACATACCCTTTTCCACCTTAACTGTTGGATAATGTAGATTAAATAAACAAGAGCCACAGAGCAAAGCTTTTGGTAAATGTTGCATCATGGGAAAAGTACAAAAAAAAAGAGCGATCAAAACCTTACTTTATTTTTCATTTTTACGTGGATTTCCTTCAAAGAAAAAAACAGCAGCATGTAATTTAAAATGTGGTTTTAGTTGTAATGCACAAGTACTCTAGATACAGTTTATGTAAGTGGTAGTGTCCCTTTAACATCTACTCTCAGACTGCCAATTATCATGTCTCTTATCTTAAATCAGGGTGTGACACATTTTTGCTTCAATTTAAGGGCTAGACCATAAAAACACTCAGATGCCTTGACTCCCTTGAACCAAGCCAGGCTTAATCACTTTATCTTCTACATATAAGCTGATCAAGTATTTGTATATATGAATTAACTCAACTAAGACAGACAAGTAGCCACTAAGCCTCACATCTTGCACACAAACCTATACAAATAAAACTAGTCAGAGACACACATTTGCATTGATGTTGTTCTTCTGACAGAGGAGATGCAGCAGCAGCTTGTCTTTGCCGTTTTGGGATGCAGGGAGACATCAAAGACTACTTTGACTTATCTCCAGTCATATCTGCTATAGAGGAATGTAGAGTCATTCTAAGCAGGGATCTCAAACTCGGGCCCAGCAAATGTTTCTGAACAACACCTCCCATAATAATCTGGCTATTTATTGCATTCAAACAATCCTGGAAACTGTATGCAATAAACATCTGGGGGTCAGAGTTTGAGATCCCGGTTCTAGGCAAAAAGGGTTTTAAGAAATCTTGTGACCCCCTCCCCAAAGAACACTAAAGAATCTTTGCACTAGACCCTTGGTGACAATATGTCCTGGATCCCCCCCACCCCCACCAG
Source organism: Leptobrachium leishanense (assembly GCA_009667805.1). Classification (NCBI taxonomy): domain Eukaryota; kingdom Metazoa; phylum Chordata; class Amphibia; order Anura; family Megophryidae; genus Leptobrachium; species Leptobrachium leishanense. The sequence goes on along the minus strand of CM019067.1, from coordinate 150,374,301 downwards.
CATTAAAGTGTAATTCAACCAAAATCAAACTTAAACGTTTAGTAATGAAATCAGGAAAATATGGGGTTCTATAAAAGAAAAAATATTTGTGAAAGAGTCTCCTTGCCTTGCTTTATAAACGTGTTGCGGAAATCTTCTGTTACAAATTCGTGCACGGACAGATTTCGTATTACAAAGTAACTCCCAAAGCCTTCGATGGTGCTCTTTATCTTTTCTGGTAAAGGTCCACATTCCGGCAACAAAACAGACACCTGTTAAATAAAAAGTGCAGTGGTTGGCACCACATAATGGGGTATCACCAAAAGAGTGTGAGTGTGTGTGTACACTTTAAGAGGATCTGAGGTAGGAAAAGACCCCCGGGGGGGGGGGTGGGTGTTGCCTTTACAGTGCCAGCTGTACAAAAAAAGGGGGGGTGTTTGTCTCACCTGAATTTAGGAAGTCTCTAATTTGAGAGGATCGTATCTAGATCACAAATACAATATATAAGGTCGCTTGAGAAGGGGTCTTTTGCCCTATTGTTCTCTGGGTGTTTAACCTGGTTCTAATAATGTTACATATGTTTGTCCTACCCATTGTACAGCACTGCTTAATAGGTTGGCATGGAGCTCTATAGATAATGGTAATAAATAGGGTTGCATCGATACCAGTATCGGTGCCAATACCGGGTACTGCAGGAGTACTTGGTACTCGTGCAGTACCCCCGATATTTCCCCCGATACCGGAAGCCGGCATTGAGCCAGCATCCGAGGCCCTGGGGCCGCTGTCCGAATGCTCTATCGGCATTCGGACAAGCACCTGGAGCTCTCTGCGTTCATACTTACCTTCCTGAGCGACGCCGGTAAAGTATTTGCGCGTGCGCTTGTTGGAAGGCCCCCAGCCGCAATCATGAGTGAGTTCCAGGTGATCGCGGCTGGGGGCCTTCCAACGAGAGCACGCGCGGAAACTTTACCGGCGTCGCTCAGGAAGGTAAGTATGAACGCAGAGAGTTCAGGTGCCAGGTGAGCTGGAGGGCATATCCATGAGAGCTGGAGGGGCATATCCATGAGCTGGGGGGGGGCATATCCATGAGAGCTGGGGGGGGGGCATATCCATGAGAGCTGGGGGGGGCATATCCATGAGAGCTGGGGGGGTGGCATATCCATGAGAGCTGGGGGGGGGGCATATCCATGAGAGCTGGGGGGGGGGGAGGCATATCCATGAGAGCTGGGGGGGGGGGAGGCATATCCATGAGAGCTGGGGGGGGAGGCATATCCATGAGAGCTGGGGGGGGCATATCCATGAGAGCTGGGGGGGGAGGCATATCCATGAGAGCTGGGGGGGGAGGCATATCCATGAGAGCTGGGGGGGGGGGAGGCATATCCATGAGAGCTGGGGGGGGAGGCATATCCATGAGAGCTGGGGGGGGGGGAGGCATATCCATGAGAGCTGGGGGGGGGGCATATCCATGAGAGCTGGGGGGGGGGCATATCCATGAGAGCTGGGGGGGGCATATCCATGTGATCTAATTTATCATGAACTGGGGGCATTTTTATGAGGTCTGTTCTTATTGTAAAGCGTTCACATGCCATAAAATAAAAGTATCGGTGAGTACTTGAAAAAAAGTATCGGTACTCAGTCTTAAAAAGTGGTATCGGTGCATCCCTAGTAATAAATCATTATAACCCTCCTGAATCAAGCCAACTAAAACCTGAGCAGATTTCATCACTTCTGCCATTAAATAATAAAAGGAAAAAGTTTGCACCATTTAATGTACTGTTATATTCTTTCATATTTCACCAATTTTCTTTAAACAATAAAAAGCGGCACAATTTTTGCGTATATCTGGGCACTATTCAGAGGTTAAAGCAAAAAGGGAGCCTACGAAAAAAAAAAAATCTTAATCTGTGCCTGCACATTTTATGATCTGTCTTCCTTTTTGTGTGCCTATTCAAAGTGAAACGTTAAATTATATGAAACGTTAAATTAGCACCTAGCCCCGAAGGGCGGCACAGCCACAAGTATTGGCTCTAAGGCCATGTGACACTTCAGAGTGGAAGGAACATTCGTGAGAAAGGATGTTCCTTCCAGTCTGACGCCCGTGTGCCCACCTCGCTGAACGCAGCGTTGCAAAGCTCGATCCTCTTATGGAGGATCGCTCTTTGCAGCCCCGAACGCATGTCATAGCGTTTCTGTGGGGATGTTACCTTACGCACGCTATACTGTGTGGCCTGCCTCGTCGAAACGTCACAATGCTGCAATGGACGTCGAGAGGCGCGTCAGTACATTCATCTGACACTGGTGTAAGAGTCCATAGCACTCCATGGAATGTTGTGTGTTATGTCCGCGAGCTCAATCTCCCGAGATTGTGCTGTGGAGAAATCCGAGGGAGACTGATAACAGAGTTCCCTCTAAGGCTAGGGTCAGATGAGCGCATTTTGTACGGACTGTGCGTCCGTGCAGTACGGACGTACTTTCTGACTGACGACAAGGTAGTGGCCACACAGTCCGTTTTTTTCACTGACGGATTTTTTGACTGATGTAGCAGGGAAAATAAATTACAATGAAAAAACATTCTGCCCTTCAAAAATGCTGGACGTATAAATGCAGTCCATCTGACCACGCTCCATCACTCACACACAAAGCTATGCGGACGTTGTGGACGTGGCGCACTCCGCACGTCCGTTCTAGCAGTATTACGTTCTTGCCTAACCTGCGTCCGTTTGCAGCGTCCGTCATGCCTCCGCACTTCTGTGCGGACGTACTTCGTGTGTGGGGCTTCATTTAACACAATTGTATGCTATCACGGACGTACTTATGTGCGGCAACACGGACGTTAACACTGCGCTCGTCTGACCCTAGCCTTAGGCTAAGGGTCAGACGAACGCATTTTTCACGTTGTCCTTGAAAAAGTGCGTTCGAACGAATGGACGTATTTCTTCACGGAATACGCGACAGCGGTCATACGATGCGCAGTTTCGTGCGGGATTTTGTACGGATCATCAATAAAACCCTTTTTGCGTCTGGATGTTATGTTGGCCGGACGTGTGCAGCGTCTGACGTCTCCTAATCACGCACACACGCCGCTATGCGGCTGCAGCGCACTCTGTACGTCAGTAGTAGCGGTTTGACGTTCTCAAAAAAATGCGTTCGTTTGCCACTTGCGGTGCCCGGACGAACTTTCGTGCGGCCGTTCGTCGTATGTTCCCCGGCATTGGACGTCATTTGCTGCTAGCACGGCCGTGATTTTGTGCGGCTAAACGCACGTTAAAACTGCGCTCGTCTGACCTTAGCCTTAGTCCACACTCTGAAAAGTTTATATTAGGCTCCGATCATATATTTCCTTAATAAGTCACAAGTAATTTATTAATTATTATGCCATAAATCGCAACCTGTCTTTATGTTTAAAGGAAACCTCTACTCCTCCTGACCTTTATATTTTTAAAATGGTCAGGATGTGGAATGCCCCCCCTCTCAGCTTCACCATTTTGCCTAAAAAGCTGGGTCATCAGCAGCCAGGAAATTTGAATTTCAAGTCTGCCGTTTACTACTCCATTACCAGTGACTTTGGCACTCGGGGGGGGGGGGGGGGGAGCACCGACATCACCATCTATCTCCGAGACCAATCTCGTTAGCGAACAGTCTCAGAGGCCGCGACGGATGCGTGAAGCATCATTCTGCACAGGCCATACGGGACTTGCGTATATTAAATTCACAAATCCAGTTGTGGTGTGCAATTTGCATTACCTACGTTATCCATCTAGCGCCAAGGAAGAGTAAATTACACAGAAAAGCCTCAGGGACTTCTAGGTTTGGGAGTCCCTGAGCCAAAGAAGAGGTTCTGCGCGGCGGAGGGACAAAAGGAGTAAATGGGGCAAAAGTAAAAAAAAAAAAAAAAAAAAACTAGGCAGTTGCTGCTAGCAGCATGTGCCAAAATAAAAGCAAAAAGAGGAAACTCCAGTTAGTAAAAAAATTTTAGAACACTTTTTTGTATTTAACAAAATTTGTTTCAGTTTTTTATAAAAAGATTTTATTCTGTTACAGACCTTTTTATTATTATTTTTTAAAAAGGACCTATTCTTTACAAACATTTGAATGCACTTTTATTGGTTTAAAACACCTATTAGGAGAATAGGAGAGCTCCTTTTTTTGGAGTTCTTTTTCATGAGGCTTCAGCGACTCCGTCTTCGGATCACTAGTGACCCTACGGTGAATAGTGAATTCAACCGTACAGTCGGTGAAATGAAAACGCCAAAGTGAAGAGCGCTGAAATTTCAACGCCTACCTTAACCCCTTCACTGCTGAGGCATTTCACCGCTGTGTGCGGAGCTAATTTTTACCGCTCATCATGTTTAAACGCGATTTGAAGCCACATTTTAATAAATGACCCAGACATATTATATATCGTTCTTTCCGGCAGACTCCACAGATTCATAATATATCATTTTTAGATGTATCCGTCATGTCCTGTCTGTATATTATAACAAAAAATACAATAAAAATGGAATTTTTAATCATCTGCAGTGTGTAAAGTGTTTTTTTTCACATTTTATCACATGAGCGTTTGCGGTTATGTTTTCTATGGGGTGCGCTTGTACAGAAATTTGAAATGGGGACTTATTACATTTTGTGAGGGGATTTACGTGATTTTTAGCAAACGCACCCCATAGAAAAAAATCATTAGTGCAGCATCATTGTTCACATTATAATTGAAATGTGAACAATATTGCTGCATTAATAAAAACAAACTTTTTTTTTTTTAAATTTATTTTTATTATAATTTTTTTTATTATTTTTTTTACTTTGTACCTAGTCATGTTGGGTATCATTCGAAAGGCCATGCTCAGGCCTTTCCAACCCCGATATCTCCTTTCAAATGACACCCTCCATGACCCCCTAGCTGCCACGGTTCTGGAGATATCGGGGTTCACAAGAACCCCCTATCTCCACCAGGGGATTTCCTTGGGAAATGCCCTGGCAGCTAGGGGTTCCCCGGCTATCTGACGTCATCACGCTATGCATGATGACATCAGGCAGCGAGGGGAGACCCGGGGGTGGAGCCGCCATCCAAGATGGCGGCCCCCACCGGAGCTAGGCTGCACTTCAGCGCCGCAAGGCACTGAAGTGCAACCCGGCCCTTGAGGGGTTAAAGCCAGGCACCGCTTAAAAGGGGAGCCCTCTCCGTCAAAGTGCAGCCAGACAGGCGTCGAGTGGAAGGAACGTCCACCCTCACAGACGTTCCTTCCGCTCTTCTTATATGCTCATCTGACGCCAACCGTAACCTGAGCTTCCACATGGGAGATGGCATTTCAGTGAGAAAGCTGTCAATATAGGAGTTTGCAAAGGCGCATGACACGCTCTACCCCCCCCCCCCCATTAGACCTCATGAGAGGGAGCTCGCGGCCAGGTTAGACCTCATGAGAGGGAGCTCGCGGCCAGGTTAGACCTCATGAGAGGGAGCTCGCGGCCAGGTTAGACCTCATGAGAGGGAGCTCGCGGCCAGGTTAGACCTCATGAGAGGGAGCTCGCGGCCAGGTTAGACCTCATGAGAGGAGCTCGCGGCCAGGTTAGAACCTCATGAGAGGGAGCTCGCGCCAGGTTAGACTCATGAGAGGGAGCTCGCGGCCAGGTTAGACCTCATGAGAGGGAGCTCGCGGCCAGGTTAGACCTCATGAGAGGGAGCTCGCGGCCAGGTTAGACCTCATGAGAGGGAGCTCGCGGCCAGGTTAGACCTCATGAGAGGGAGCTCGCGGCCAGGTTAGACCTCATGAGAGGGAGATCGCGGCCAGGTTAGACCTCATGAGAGGGAGATCGCGGCCAGGTTAGACCTCATGAGAGGGAGATCGCGGCCAGGTTAGACCTCATGAGAGGGAGATCGCGGCCAGGTTAGACCTCATGAGAGGGAGATCGCGGCCAGGTTAGACCTCATGAGAGGGAGATCGCGGCCAGGTTAGACCTCATGAGAGGGAGCTCGCGGCCAGGTTAGACCTCATGAGAGGGAGCTCGCGGCCAGGTTAGACCTCATGAGAGGGAGCTCGCGGCCAGGTTAGACCTCATGAGAGGGAGCTCGCAGCCAGGTTAGACCTCATGAGAGGGAGCTCGCAGCCAGGTTAGGCTACGGTCAGACTAACGCAGTATCAACGTGCGTTTAGCAGCACTAAATCACGGCCGTGCTAGCAGCAAATGATGTCCAATGCCAGGCAGCATACGAAGAACGGCCGCACAAAAGTGCGGCTGCGCAACGCAAGTGGCAAACAAACGCATTTTTTCGAGAACGTGAAACAGCTAGTACGGACATACAGAGTGCGCTGCGTCCGCTAGCGGCGTGTGTGTGATTAAGAGACGTCAGACGCTGCTAATGTTCGGCCAACATAACGTCCAGACACAAAAAGTGTTTTATTGATGATCCGTACAAAATCACGGACGAAAATGCGCATCGTATGACCGCTATCGCGTATTCCGTGAAAAAATACGTCCATTCGTTCGCACTTTTTCCCGGACAACGCGAAAAATGCATTAGTCTGACCCTAGCCTTAGACCTCATGAGAGGGAGCTCACGGCCAGGACACGCTCAGCTTCATGGAATTTGCAAGCCGCCTCTGCGCCACTTTTGGTAGCTCTGCATTTGTTGCGGAGCAAGACGCTGAGAAAGCGGAATATGACGGTAAAATTGGCCACCCACCCACCGTCACAGAGCTGCGGCCACCCACCCACCGTCACAGAGCTGCGGCCACCCACCCACCGTCACAGAGCTGCGGCCACCCACCCACCGTCACAGAGCTGCGGCCACCCACACACCGTCACAGAGCTGCGGCCACCCACACACCGTCACAGAGCTGCGGCCACCCACACACCGTCACAGAGCTGCGGCCACCCACACCACCGTCACAGAGCTGCGGCCACCCAACACCGTCACAGAGCTCGCGCGCCACCCACCACACCGTCACAGAGCTGCGGCCACCCACACACCGTCACAGAGCTGCAGCCACCCACACACCGTCACAGAGCTGCAGCCACCCACCCACCGTCACAGAGCTGCAGCCACCCACACACCGTCACAGAGCTGCAGCCACCCACACACCGTCACAGAGCTGCAGCCACCCACACACCGTCACAGAGCTGCAGCCACCCACACACCGTCACAGAGCTGCAGCCACCCACACACCGTCACAGAGCTGCAGCCACCCACACACCGTCACAGAGCTGCAGCCACCCACACACCGTCACAGAGCTGCAGCCACCCACCACACCGTCACAGAGCTGCAGCCACCCACACACCGTCACAGAGCTGCAGCCACCCACACACCGTCACAGAGCTGCAGCCACCCACACACCGTCACAGAGCTGCAGCCACCCACACACCGTCACAGAGCTGCAGCCACCCACACACCGTCACAGAGCTGCAGCCACCCACCACACCGTCACAGAGCTGCAGCCACCCACCCCACACCGTCACAGAGCTGCAGCCACCCACACACCGTCACAGAGCTGCAGCCACCCACACACCGTCACAGAGCTGCAGCCACCCACACACCGTCACAGAGCTGCAGCCATCCACACACCGTCACAGAGCACATGCCATTGCATATGAGGGGGGGGGGGCACGTTTGTTTTATCTGTTGGGGTGGTTATTGAGCCGTGGAAGCAGAATAAAAGTTTTTTTTTTCATTTCCCCGGGTTTTTAGAAGCCCAGTGTGAGGAGGATACCGGTTGCAGGAGGGCTCACCATCCCAGCGCCGGAAGCAGCAGACACGTGCCGGACATGTCCCTCAGCCTGCATCACTCCTGGCCATGAAGCCGGACTCGGCAGCACTTACCAGGCAGTTGAAGTAATGCGTCTCCACATGCGCCGAGTGCCGGGACTTCTCCTGCTTGAAGTTGGATTTCTCGCAGACCAGCAGGTGCCGGGGACAGGAGTCCAGACAGCGGAGCATGTTCCCCGTGAAATGTGCGGAAGATGTGCGTTCAGCCTGAATGAAAACCCGCACACTGTGTCCTGGTATTGCAGGAAGAGGAGGATCCTGGGAGCACGCTTCCTGCCATGCAGCTTCAGTAGCACAGCGCGGGGTGATCGCTGCTGCCACCTGGTGCCAGGAAATGGGTAGTGCAGGCCCAGCAATACCATAATAATACATGCATTGCAATGAAAAACTGAATTACAAGCAGGGCTGCACTGGGACAAAAAAAACTGCCCGATTTATTATGACCCCCAAAATGTATGTGTGAGTATCGATATAAAATATTTCCTTATACCTTTCCATATACATAAACTAACATATAGCCTTATATTTTTGGCTGCAAGGGCTAAAGGTTCAAGGGACAGACGTGCATTTCAGTGAGGCAAGCAGGACCACTTACAGTGAGGAAACAGCCAGCAAACAGAGGATAGTAACATGTGCTGCTCTCAAGAGGATGGCACTGCTAGACTTATTTTGCTGCTTTACCCTTTAATTCATCCCCCTTTTGTTCCCCTGACTGCAATACAGTAGAGCTGCTTATGATTAGTGTCAGATGATTGCTCATGTTCCTTTGATGTTCCTGGGGGCTTGCCTATATTTTATATATATAATTATTTTTTAAATTTATTTTATACGTATGTGTGTGTTTTACTTCGGAACTCTGTGATACATTCATATACACCACATATTACTGTGAGTTTTATTGCTGTGAAGCTCTGTGATAAAAAAAAATCATATACCTCAGATCCCTCTGTGGAGAGAGCAGTGTGTTCTACCTCTTTCTCGCACCTTGGGCAGAAGAAAATTGGGAGCAAACAGTTCCCTGTGTTCCGTTTATCATTTTGCCATCCTGGCCAGATAATATCACTAGAGCAGTGATATTGCCTGAGCAAGATTACATCTGTCACTATAGAGTCTTAAGGACTCCTGGAGCTGTGTAGTAATTCAGACGCTAAAGTCAAACCGCAAGTGGTTATCAGCTGGTTCCAGCTATTTTACCCATACACAAATCCCCCCCCCCCCTGGAATATCCATTAGAGGTGTGCACATCTGAAAAATTAGTTTTGTTTAATTTCGTTTGAAAATAATTTCAATCCGGAACAGAATTGGTTTCAATACTGATTCGTTTTTGTAATTTTGTTTCATGATTTCGATTCGGAATTTTGATTCAAATTTTAGGATCACTATAAAAAACAAAACAATAAATCTAATCCTGCTCGATTACTGTTAGATTAGGGTTAAACATGAGGGTTAAAAGGCAAGCTAGGGTTTAATATTGAGCTGTCTATTGGCCTGTGCTACTGAATACAACAGATTCAGCACCACAGCCAATTGACAGGGACAGGGTGCTTTGTAAAATAGTAAAACTGATTCATTTTCATAATTGTTTTGTGAAATCGGGGAATTTCGGTCTTTTGGATCGTCTGTTCTCTTCGTTTCAAAGGTTCCATCCTCGGATTTTCGTTTTGACTTTAAACGTATGGTATTTCGGATGCTCCGATATTTTGGTCGATACGGTAATCCTGCCCATTCGTTCCTGCGGACGTATCGTTTTTTTATGAAAGATCCTTTTTTTCTTATGAATAAATGTTAAAGCAAATCCCCGTTTTTAAGTGTTTATTAAATATTTCTAAAGCCATTTATTATTTTCAATTGCAGCAAACAGCCATTTCCTTTATTATTTATTTTAGATTATTTTTGCATTTTTCGGGAATTTTTGGGTTAATATTTAGGGTTCTGATCTGAGTCAGAACCATGGACAGTCGCCGATGGAGAAACACATATTATCGATCTATTTCTTCATTTCAGCACCATGGATATCAGCAGGCTTGTTACTATCCATGGTACTAATACTGACAAAATGTATTGTATCAAAATTCATTGCCGAACAGAACACATACGGACGGACTGTGAGAAGAAAATCCAGCTGTATGTGTTCTGCAAAGAAAAAAACAGACCTCGTTATTCATTTAAAATAAATTAGGAAGAAACCTAAATATTAACCCAAAAATAATCCTAACAAATAAATAAATGCAGACACTTCTTGCTGTAAGTGAAAAAAATAAATGCTTTAAGATATATTTAATAAAAACGGGAATTTTGCACTGGAACAAGTGAAAAAAGTGACGGACGATACGAAATTTTGAAATCAGCAACGGAACTGAAACGGACTTGAAATGATACGAAAATACGTTGTCCGAAATGAACCGAAACGGAACCGAAATCGCAAATAGAACGAAAATGACTTGCAATTTTACAAGTTTCATGTCCATACGAAATAATGAAATTTTTTCGTTTCATATTGGGAACTATTTCGGATGCTGTGTATTTCATTGCCAGTCCGGTTCGGAACATCGGTCGAATCCGAAGCACGGAATCGGCCCGTTTCGTGAGAAAAACGAATCGGTACAAAACGAAAAGCACATCCCTAATTCATATAGATACTGTCATTGTGGTGCCCATTAGCAAATAGAAGTTATATGTATTCATGAAAACATGGCGATCTGGCAGCCCTCCTTCAAATATAAGAATGCATTTGTTTATGCCTGGAAACACACCAAGATCACCATTACAATGAAAAGGGTTGAAGGGTGACAACCTCCATTTATAGCGGCATTGATGGTTCTCTCCTGAGTTCCTGCAGGGAACAGAAGATTGTGTTATGTAGAAGACATATGGAAGTACTCTGAGCCAGTGTGCTATTGAGACATGTCTCTCTCTAGACCCTGCATGAAAGTAAGTGAATTAATACTGTATGAAAATGTATATATATATATACACAAGTTCATCAAATGTTTCAGAAAGAAACTCTTACAAATAAACAACATGGGTCTGTATTCTAACTCTGGTGTAAACCTAACCAAAGTTGTTTTAGTCTTAGCAGCTCCATAGATGTTAATGGCTCTGGTAAGTTTGCTACAACTCTGGTACAGTTTACACCAGGGTTGTAACAGAGCCCGTTTTATATTAACAAGGTTGGAAGAATACTATTGCAAATCAAACAACAATGAAACAGTGATTAAAACACTGATGAAGAATAACAGGCTTTATGGATTAGGAATGTGTAATTGCATTTTAATAGTATTCATTTTGTAAAAGATGTTTTGCTAAACAGATAAGGTGGTTGGTCAGTCAATGTGTATTTTTAGGAGGGCCTTATTTTTCTAATAAGTTCACTATGGTCATTTAGTTTTTGGCTGTTGTAGGGCACTATTCTGTGCCTGGTGCTAAAACGAGGCCGCTAACTGGGAAAACCTACGCCTATTCTTAGATGGTTGACTCTATTTTAAAGCATATAACTGTCATACATTTGACTGTATGGTGTTTTGGTTTTCTTATATAGCGATTCCTCCGATGTAAAATGTGTCTTTCAATAAAGCATATCCTGATGATAAAAACAGACTTGCATACTTGAGTAGCTGGTAATGAGTTGAGTGAATCCTCCTGCAGTGCATGGATGAGGATGACGGTAGTGCTTGGACTGAGTTGTAATAAAATTGCATAACAGAAAAAGTTCAGTAAAAATCTGTAAGTGTACTCAAGATAGACTTGCCTTCCACTGATTTGAAGACATAATACATCACTGAGGATATCAGCTGGACAAATATTGACATGCTTAATTCTAGGATTAATGGTAGCCGGATGGAATTTTTTTTTCAGTTGAAATAACATATCTCTTACACCAGGGTTTCACAAACATGCTCCTCCAGATGTTTTGGAACTACACCTCTCATGAAGCTCAACCAATCTAGTGAGTACGTGAGCATCATGGGAGATGTAGATTCAAAATATCTAGGGCACTATCACCTCCTTAACGCTAGCGCTCACGTAAGTGAGCGATAGCGCTAGGTTAATTGAGGTGATAGTGTGTCGGACAGATCACCTCCCGATCGTTAACGGGTTAAAATATCCATTAGCAAATCAGTATTGGCGCTCTTTAGCGACAGCTTACTGTATTTTGTGCTCCCTATGCTTAACATGGGGAGTGCAAAGAGTAAGCAGAGAGTAATTACTGTTAGGATCACAAAGTCCTAACGCTAATTAAAAGCAACTGTCGCTAACTAAAAAAGTTTGCTACTCCTGAGAGCTGTAGCTAACAGATTCCACTTCTGTGGAAACCTATGGAGGGGATGCTTGCGACGGTGCTTTAGCGTTGTCCCAAGCATCCTGGAGCCTAGCAGTCGCTACAGGGCAGCCTGCTGGACTCAGCTCCTGCCCTGTAATCTATAGGTAAAATGAGGACAGAAAGTGGAGATTATAGAACACAAATTTTTCCCCTTAGTGTCCCCATTTTAGCTGTAGGCAGCTGAATGTGCCCCTAGAGGGCCATGGTTGCCTAGCCCTGTCTTTCACCCTTCTTCAGATAATTTATACCAAAACTCTTACAATTGTACTGTACGATACAAAATACTCAAGAAATAATGGGATACCCCAAATGCCATAACAGCTTCTTTGCATAGGTTAGGGTAACGCATGACTATTGTCTCCCTGCACATCATTCTTTATACATGTGGCCATTTTCAAATACCCCAGGTATAAGCTATGTCTTAGCCATCAAAAGAAGATGTGTTCATCCATTTCCCATCGAGGCAAGTAAATGGGGTATATACATTTTTTTTTCTTTGATAGTTCCACAAACAATCCTGAGCTTGAAATCTGTAGAATGGCGGTCACTGTGCACAGCCTATCATTAACAGAACTATGAGGAAACAGTTGCAGCCAGAGGGCAGCGGACCAATTCACTTTATCCAATAAATCAAAAGGCTGCCAAGTGCCTAATAACAATTTTCATCTAATCCAGCTTCAATTTTAAATGAATTAAATTTACTTTACCTTTTGGACAACTTCCAGTGCTTGTATATTTGAGTGACCTAAATTTTTGCAAAGACATAGGCTGTTACGATTGGTAACTGCCTATTGGTTTGGTTTTCACAGGTATGAAATTATTTTTTTCTCAAACTTTAATTCCTTGCAATAATTATTCTATTAGAAGTTTTGTTTCTATTACATTATTATTATAATTATTACATTATTACATTACTCACACCCCTGAATCAAGCATTAATTTGTGGAGCATTGACAATGAAATTGCTAAATTCAAGCCAACTTTGCTTGGGGCTCGATTTAATCCAACTGAAATTGGGAACGTTTCCAGATGATTTTTGGCCATTTTTCAGTTTGAGAGAATCAAATATAGGTTTACCAGCATTTCAGTTCCGATAAAAATTTGTATGGAATATCGGCTCTTTCAACTATACTTTTCACTATCGGCTATATGGATTCAATTCGAATTTACTGGTGTGCCGATTTCTATAAAATGTTCAAATACTGAAGGGTGATGATAAATCAATTTTCAGGCAGGGAAATAGGAGGAATAAGACTGAAATGTTTGTTTAAACATCAGATTTTTCTTTAGACATATTTAATGGCACAAATCTGTATGGTGCTGGCCAAAAATAAGAGTTTGGAGCGTTTGTCTGGCCAAACCTTTTTGGACAAATGGTATTATTCGAATGTCGGCTCAGGCCAAATTTTTTCAACAAAAATCAGTCGCTATTTTGAAAAACATATCGACTGCAATTAGTTGATATTTTTCCAGGTTAGGAGGGGCTCATACTCAGGGGCGTCGCAACGTGGGGGCAGGGGGTGCGGCCCGCACCAGGTGACACCCGCCTTTAGGGTGACACCGTCACCCTAAGGGCGGGTGTCTCACCCTGCGCCGCGTGTTCGCTCCCTGCGAGCGTCCGAAGCTATGCAGCTTCGGAGTTCGCCTGGGGTAAACACGTCACCAGCTAATCGCGGCTGGTCACATGGCTCCCCCAGGCGAGCGCCCAAGCTGCGCGCCGCCGGACGCTCAGAGGGAGCGAAAACGCAGCGCAGGAGGTGAGCTGGGGCATTATCCATGAGCTGGGGCCATTATCCATGAACTGCTGGGGCATATCCATGAGCTGCTGGGGCATATCCATGAGCTGGGGCATTATCCATGAGCTGGGGCATATCCATGTGCTGGGGCAGTATCCATGAGCTGGGGCATTATCCATGAGCTGGGGCATTATCCATGAGCTGGGGCATATCCATGTGCTGGGGGCAGTATCCATGAGCTGGGGGCATTATCCATGAGCTGGGGAATTATCAATGAGCTGGGGGCATTATCCATGAGCTGGGGCATATCCATGAGCTGGGGGCATTATCCATGAGCTGGGGGCATATCCATGAGCTGGGGGCATTATCCATGAGCTGGGGCATATCCATGAGCTGGGGCATATCCATGAGCTGGGGGCATTATCCATGAGCTGGGGGCATTATCCATGAGCTGGGGGCATATTCATGAGCTGGGGCATATTCATGAGCTGGGGCATATCCGTGAGCTGGGGCAGTATATCCGTGAGCTGGGGCATTATCCATGTGCTTGGGCAGTATATCCATGAGCTGGGGGCATTATCCATGTGCTGGGGGCAGTATCCATGTGCTGGGGCAGTTTTTCCGTGAGCTGGGGCATTACCCATGAGCTGGGGCAGTATATCTATGAGCTGGGGGCATTATCCATGTGCTGGGGCAGTATCCATGTGCTGGGGGCAGTATCCATGTGCTGGGGCATATCCATGAGCTGGGGCAGTATCTATGTGCTGGGGCATATCCATGAGCTGGGGGCATTATCCATGAGCTGGGGCATTATCCATGAGCTAGGGCATAGCCATGAGCTGGGGCATTATCTATGAGCTGGGGCATTATCCATGAGCTGGGGCAGTATCCATGAGCTGGGGCAATATCCATGAGCTGCTGGGCAGTGTATCCATGAGCTGGGGCAGTATATCCATGAGCTGGGGCATTATCCATGAGCTGGGGCAATATCCATGAGCTGCTGGGGCAGTATATCCATGAGCTGGGGCAGTATATCCATGAGCTGGGACCATTATCCATGAGCTGGGGCATATCCATGAGCTGCTGGGGCAGTATCCATGAGCTGGGGCAGTATCCATGAGCTGGGGCATATCCATGAGCGGGGGCATTATCCATGAGCTGCTGGGGCAGTATCCATGAGCTGGGGCATATCCATGAGCGGGGGCATTATCCATGAGCTGCTGGGGCAGTATATCCATGAGCTGGGGCAGTATATCCATGAGCTGGGGCAATATCCATGAGCTGGGGCCATTATCCATGAGCTGGGGCATATCCATGAGCTGCGGCATATCCATGAGCTGCTGGGGCAGTATCCATGAGCTGGGGCAGTATATCCATGTGCTGGGGCAGTATCCATGAGCTGGGGCAGTATCCATGAGCTGGGGCATATCCATGAGCGGAGGCATTATCCATGAGCTGGGGCATTATCCATGAGCTGGGGCAGTATCCATGAGCTGGGGGCATATCCATGAGCTGGGGCATTATCCATGAGCTGGGGCATATCCATGAGCTGGGGCATTATCCATGAGCTGGGGAATTATCCATGAGCTGGGGCATATCCATGAGCTTGGGCATATCCATGAGCTGGGGCAATATCAATGAGAGGAGCTGGGGGCATAGCCATGAGAGGAGCTGGGGCAAAATCCATGAGAGGAGCGGGGGCAGTATATCCATGAGAGGAGCTGGGGCAGTATATCCATGAGAGGAGCTGGGGCAAAATCCATGAGAGGAGCTGGGGCAATATCCATGAGAGGAGCTGGGACAAAATCCATGAGAGGAGCTGGGGCAATATCCATGAGAGCTGCTGGGGCAATATCCATGAGAGCTGCTGGGGCATATCCATGAGAGCTGCTGGGGCATATCCATGTGAGGTGGGGGCAGTATCCAGTGTGCTGGGGGCAGTATCCATGTGTGCTGGGGGCATATCCATGAGAGCTGGGGCAATATCCATGTGTGAGCTGGTCTGGGGCAATATATCCATGTGTGAGCTGGTCTGGGGCAATATATCCATGTGTGAGCTGAGGCGCAATATATCCATATGTGAGCTGAGGCACAATATATCCATGGGTGAGCTGCTTTGGGCAATATATAAATGTGAACTGGGGCAATATATCCATATGTGAGCTGGGGGAAATATATATCAATGGGTGAGCTGCTGGGGGCAATATATCCAGAGCTGCTGGGGGAAATATATATCCATGTGTGCTTTCACTGCCTTCGAACAGGCACCGTACTTGCTGGCAGTTGGCTAAAATTTGTGTGAGCATATGAGAGAGCTCCACAGCAATAAACCTCACAGTAATGTGCGCTGTGTGTATGAGCATTCAGTGTTATATGGGAGTACTGATTTAGTAGTTAAAAAAAAATCCGTAAAACTCAGGGGGTGACACCATAAGTTACCGCACCGGGTGACACCAACCCTAGTGACGCCACTGCTCATACTTAAGATGATACATGTCCTCTGGTTGTGCAGTGATGCAGACCCATAAGTAGAGGAGCGCCGAGGACACCCAATGAAAAAGTAGGGTAGATTGGAGACATGGTTGCTAGGTCTATGCACCCCTATCCAGAGCATTTTACAATTGGAATGGTTAGCCTTCAAGTTTGAGACACATAATGTTGCATGCATATAAACATGAAGAAGAGGTTCTTGCAAGGGCACAATCTTATAAGTGACAAGTGGTATTGCAATGTATTTCGTGAAAAACTTGTCCAAACATTATCCACAAATAATAATAAATGATTTATTTCGCTGCCGGATCGCGTTTCGGCGGTAATTGGCACCAAAACGCGATTCAAACCTGGAGGGGCTGACATCTTGGACATCTTGGATGTCAGCCAAGCCTCCAGGCCCCCCCACCCACTGACAACCTCACCATATGTGTGAGGATGTCAGTGGGCCAGTTAACCCTCTAGCTGCCATGTTGAGATAAGGGGATCCAAAGGATCCCCCTATCTCCCGATCCGTGGCCACCTTTCACACCTCCTTGTTGAAGCCCCTTCTGTGCAATCGGTTCACCGCTGTCATTCCTAGACCTCGTCCTGTACTGGTCCAGGGACAAGAAGAATTCGAGGTCCAGTCCATTGTTGATTCCCGTCATTCCCGTTGTGGTCTTCAATATTTGGTGCACTGGAGAGGGTTTGGCCCGGAGGCACTCCGGAGGATATCTCTCCTGTCCCTGATCTGTACTTCTATGTATTTTAGATTAGTACCTGGCCATTCTAAGGACCAGCTTCTCAGATTAGGGTTTTTTCTTGCCTTTCTGGGTTTTGTCTGCGTGCTGGGTGACTCTATATCCTTACACCTATGGACTCCAGGAGGTGACCCACGCGGCGGCTCGTTAGCTCAGGTATTGCCTCATCGGCGTGGAGCTGGGGTTCCCAGCGCTCCTGTGTCTGGGAGGATGAGCGCCATTTCCACTGACTCATGGTCATCGATTCACGTCTCCTGATATGGGAACTCACCCCCGTGTCCGGAGCTCTGCCATCATGTGGCCATTAGTAGAGAAATGGAAAGTCTGTACTTATGGCGCCACCTGGTGGTTCTTTATGAGAGAGGAAATGCTATTTCTGGCAGCAGTGGTAAAACACAGTAGTATCGAGCAGCAAACGAAGTTGCATAAAGTGCAATATATAGCAATGGTGAAACAAAAAATGTCATAAACAATCCCTGTAAAATTAGTTATAGCAGCATTGTTAGGTAGCAGCAATACATAACATCAAGTGTATCCACTTGCAATCTTATATGTGCAAATGTGCAAAACTTGCAAGCTGATGTGCAAACTTAGCAAAATATGTGCAGCATAAACCAGTTCATTTAAAAGTGCATCTGTGCAGTTTTTAGCAAGTGATAGCGCAACTAGAGTAGTTGATTCTATGGATAATGATAAACTGTTAAAATTCACTATGCAAAAGTCACAAAACACATGAGATTATGCGCATAAAACAGAAGTTAAAATCAGTCCATTTGTATCGTAAGAAGTGCATAAGTGCAGAGCTGCGATGCGGATTGTGTAATTAAATAAGGTGAGCAGAATACAGCAGCTGGTAATGCTCACAAGTAGTGGTATATCCCAAACCACTCAAAGTCTCATTTAGGGGAGGGGGGGTTATGAACAAAGTCAGCGCTTCCTTCTGGTTATTCCTTCATTAGATGGAAAACAATTTGATAGGCCTTCAGCGTTGGTCTGAGTTGCAAGAGTGCCTCCAAGAGAAAAAATTCATACAAATCATAGAGTAGTAAAGCTTAACATGCATGTGTATGATGAAAATGAAAGAGTTTCACTCACATGATTCAGTGTCCTCAATCAGACACTCGATATGCAGGCCGCTGGCAGCTTGGGTAGGGAATGCCAGATTTCCCTTCTTTGTTGGTGGAGATGCAGGGCTTTGCAGAATCCTGTAGTATAAGTGATCCCAGTGCCTGTTCCTAGCAAAGTTTGTAGCAAAGTTTGAGCAGGCTGGTGCTCTGGAACACACTAACTGAGGAAGCGGTGACATACCGCGAAATGCGTTTCGGTGTACTTTGCTGTTATGATCAATTTTATTTGATTCATTTAGAAATAAAACGTTTTATCACATCTGTGAGTGTTTTTTCCATTTTTCCTCTGCTGCTGTCGTTACATTTCCAGAGCACCAGCCTGCTCAAACTTTGCTACAAACTCCAAACTTCCATCTAATGAAGGAATAACCAGAAGGAACCGCTGACTTTGCTCATAACCCCCCCTCCCCATCATGTGGCCATTAGCTGCGGAGTTCTGGCCACGTCCCCTTCCAATACATTTTGAAATGTGTTGGTTGGTAAATGTTTTTGAAACTTTCCAATATACTACTTAGAAAGCATTCAGAAAGTACTGTTCTACTCTGGAAAATAAACTTACAAATGTACTGTCGTTTTAAACAGCCAGCCTGGGAACATACCTGGTTAGACGCAACTGTTTTCTTTTTAGTTGAATTGTAAAATTTGCTGCCAATGAATATGCTTTTTCCGTAATTAATTAATTTACAGTAAAAAGAGTCAATAAAATGATAAAACAATTAAAAAGTTAATATTGTGTGGGTGCAACTAATTTTCTGTAATACCATGTATTGTATATACTTGTAAATTCAATATAAATTAATATCCAAGACTTGATTACTTTAGTGGAATTATGTCAGACGTTTGCCATAACTTTGTTATATGTTTTTTTTCCTGTGTATTATATAGTGTGTCAGTACGGAAGTGTCCTGGGGCCATGCTAAAAAAATATGAAACAAAATTCAGACTTTTAAAGTCAGAATTCTGTGTTTAAAAGTTAGAATTCTGAGATAAAAAGTAAGAATTATGAGATTAAAAATCTGAATTGGGTGTTTAAAAGTCAGAATTATGAGATTAAATGTCAGAATTCTGTGTTTAAAAGTTAGAATTCTGAGATAAAAAGTTAGAATTCTGAGATAAAAAGTCAGAATTCTGAGATTAAAAGTCAGAATTCTGAGATAAGAAGTCAGAATTCTGGCATCTGCCTGAGTAAACGCGACAAGATACCGTACTTTATGCACTGATTTCCCGACATGGTGAGGGGCAAAAGACGCACCATCAATAGCACGACTCCCTGTCCACAGAACAAACCGGCTCCGTAGCTGATAGAGAATTGTTTCACACCCAGAGCCCTGCAGACACCGCATGCAGTGACACCAGTCATGGCTGCCTCTACGCTGACTCTGCTTTCTCCCTACCTGAACTGGGGGCGGCCTCACGCCGCATAGAACATTCATTAGCAGAAATGCCTACACGGGCGGACATCCGAGAGATGGTGGCAGAGGTGAGAGACTCCATCCAGCAGGAGATCACTAACCTTCGGACCGACGTGGAGCAGGTGGAGGCTAGAGTCCGCGGCCTTGAGCAAGAAGCAGAAAGAGGTACGGAAGCGGGAACCTGACATGCCGATAGCGCCCTGGTGGTGTCTGCTATCTGGAGACGCCTAGATAACCTCGATAACCGCTCTAGGTGCCATAATTTGCGGATCAGAGGGGTCCCCGAGAGAGAGATGGCTATTCAAGGGGTGGAACTGGGTTTTTTATGTAAGCTGATTTTGTGTGGTAGGGGGGTTTGGTAAGCTCACTGCTCACCTCACTCAAGGTAAACTTCACGGCTTGTTTATCTGGGCGGGTGCTAGTTTGTAGATTGGTGATTGTAGGTAACACTTTGCTTTCAAATGGTTACAAGTTAGGGGGAGGGACTGTAGTAATAAAATATGGGAGCGAGCGGGGGAAAGGGGGGGAATGAGAAAGAGGGGAGGGGGAATTTTTTTTCAAATAAAACCAGGGGAGTTGTTTTATTAGATATCATAACAATAGCAATATTAATTTCCTTAAAAACAGAAATAGAAAGTCAAAAAAGGGGGGGAACAAAAAAATGACAAACAGGGTAGTTGTTTTGTTAGATTTAATAATAATAGTAATATTAATTTCCTTCACACTAGAAAAAGACAAAAAATAAAATAAAAATAATAATATAAAAAAGGGGGGTTGTTGAAGGGTCCATTCAAGTTATAGCTGTTGGGGGGGTGGGTAAAACATAAAGGGGGGAAAGAGGGGGATGGGGGGAGGGATGAATAGGTACACTGAATCTGCATATATTATTAGTGGGGTGATTGATAAGGTTAGCGCTTTTTGACGGGTAATAGGCATTGTTATGTTTGTTGCACATCTGCCCTTGCCTCTCTGATCGTTTTGATTAACATCGGTCAGTCATTGTCTATGTGTCACATGCGCGATTGTTGCCCGACGATGGGTCGGACTCCACGACCCTTATGTGAAGGGAATTTTTTCTCTGCTTCACTAAATCTTGTTGGGTTTACTCACTATTTCATTGATTTTGTTTCTTTCTTTTACACATTTGCTATTGTTCTTCCGCTGTTTCCATCGTACAGCTCCCACACTCTACTTATTGTTTTGTGTGCCGAGCCGTTCATCCCCAAGAGGCTAGGTGTAATTTCTCCCGGGGACTTTTCAGAGGAGACCTTGGTTCTTCCCTCTGACTTTGACTCCCTGGTTACGCCGTTTTGCCTCATTTACCAACTATTTCCGTCCTAGTCAACTTTGATACACAGTGTTTGTTTTTCTCTCTCTCTCTTCTCCCTCTCCCAACCAACCCTCTTCACCTTTGTCTCACCCTTCCCTGCCTCTCTCCCTCTCTGTGCCCTTTCTTGACCTTTACGCCTACCTTTCCTATCCTTTCTTCGTCCTGGTGTTGTGCTCGTGGGGACCTGGTCATGGCGTCCCTGTTTACAAAGGGGTTGTTCCAATTGATCTCATACAATGTCCGGGGCCTGAATACCGCATCAAAATTCTGCAGGAGCTCTGGGCGCAGAGGGTGGCGGTGGCCTTCCTTCAAAAAACTCATGTTAGAGGGGAGGGGGCACCGGCTGTCCGAGATCGTAACTCTCCTACTAGATACTTTAGCAATTTTTTTGGGGTGGCGATCCTTTTTGCCAAAGAGGTTATGTTTGAAGAGATCGAGGTATGTCAGGATCCAGAAGGTCGTTTTCTGTTTGTCAAGGGTAACTTGGCAGGAACCCTCTTTACCTTTGCATCTGTTTATTTGCCAAATAAGGTGCAACACTGATGTTTGACCTCCATTCTATGCACTCTTGCCGACTTTCAGTAGGGTACAATAATCTTGGTGGAAGACTTCAACATTGCACTGGACCCGAAGGTGGACTCTTCCTCTGGAAGGTCCTTTGTCCTGCGAAATATCCTTCGCCAGCTTCGACGCCTTCTGGATACCCACCAACTAGTGGATGTCTGGCGAGCGTTTCACGGTAGAGATCGAGAGTATTCCTACTAATCCTCAATGCATGCTGTTTATTCCAGAATAGATTATATTTTTAAGCACCAACACGCGATCGATCTGGTGCGCTCCTTGGACATTCATATAAGGACTTGGTCTGACCATTCTCCCGTTTCGACTTGCCTGACATCCCCGGTATATGTACCCCGAGAACACATGTGGAGGTGTAATCTTTCTCTTCTAGCTGATCCTGTGGTGCTTGCGGAAACACGCACACTGATCTCGGACTAATTTCAAGAAAACCTTACCCCAGACGTACCGGTGGCCACAGTTTGGGAAGCTCATAAAGCGGTCCTTAGGGGGCTTTCTCATTAGCAAAGGTACTGCTGCCAAAAAACTCTGCCAGGCTCAAAAGGCTGACCTCTTCACTGAAGTACAACAATTAGAAACCCAACACATCGACTCTGGAGACCCTGAACTGTTTCAATGACTGGTACACGCTAGGGCCGCCCTCACGGCACATTTGACGGCTGACCTTCGATTCCTCGCCGTCAAAGCGAAGTCGTTTTTCGCACTTAATGAAAATAAACCGGGACGCTTGCTGGCCCAAATCCTCAAATCACGGAAAGCAAAAGCGTATATCCCTCGATTACGCTTACCATCTATGGAAATTACATCAAAACCTGACCTAATAGCTGAGGGATTTCGTACGTACTTCCAATCACTCTACTCGCTGCAGAACACTCACTTCCCCGATCTCACTGGCGATTATCTGACTACAACGTCCCTTAAGTCGCTGTCACCGACAGAGGCTGAAAATTTGGGATCCCCAATCACGGCTGATGAAATTAAGGAAGCTCTTAAACATAAATTGTTAACATCGTAAACAACATAAATGCCCAGGACCCGATGGCCTACCGGTGGAATATTATAAATCACTGCAACCCAAACTGAACACTCATTTACTGGCCACATATAACTCAATGCTCTCTGAAGGGGCGTTTCATTCTTCATCATTGACGGACACCATTACCCTGATCCCAAAGCCGGGGAAGCACCCACTCCTTCCCTCCAGTTATCGTCCCATTTCCCTCCTCAATGCGGATGTCAAACTCCTAGCACGAATCCTGGCAACCAGATTGCAACAATATCTTCCATCCTTGACCGACTCCGATCAAGTAGGATTCATTCCTGGATGGGAGGCAAAAGACGCCACCACTAGGGTGATTAACACAATCCTCCTCCCTCAACGGGACGAATCGGCGTTCATATTGTTACCACATATGCCGAAAAAGCATTTGATAGGGTGTTATGACCCTATCTTAAGTGAGTCCAGAGACAATTCAGATTGGGGGAGGGGTTTTTGAGATGGATTTCCGCTCTGTACTCCTCGCCTTCCGCCAGGGTACGAGTAAACGGTGCACTGACAACTAGCTTTCCCACTTGAACGGCACACGACAAGGCTGCCTATTGTCCCCTCTACTCTTCGCCCTCTCATTGGAGCCCTTCTTGGTATCCATACGGTCCAATTATGAAATTACAGGACTTGAGGGTCAGCGATTTCGCCATAAAGTTTCGGCATATGCGGACGACCTCATGTTTCTTTTGACAACTCCGACGACGTCATTGCCGGCCGTGGCCTGGGAATTGCAACGCTATGGGGAAATCGCGGGGCTAGCCATTAATGAAGACAAATTGGAAATATATATATTTCCTTGAACCAGACAGAGATGCATGCTCTTAGGGCACGATTCTGCTTTCGCTGGTGTTCCCGGGAAAATAAAATATCTGGCTGTCGGCAGACGTACGTCGCATACCCGCCTTAAACTTTGAACCTTTGCTGTCAACTATTCAACGGGATTCAGAGACGTGGACTGCTAAGCACATCTCCTGGTTGGGCAGAGTAGGAGTACTAAAAATGAATATCCTTCCGCGGATACTTTACTTACTGCAGACTTACTCTTGCCCTGCCCAAAGGCACACTCCGAACACTCCGCCAGTGTTTTCTGGCCTTTGTTTGGAATGGCGCCCGATCGCGTTTGAGCTTTGCCACGATGTGTCGACCCATTGCCCCCACTCGGAGGCTAGTCCATGTAAAAGTGTTATTGGAAACTTTTTTTCTGCATTTAAAGGTTTTGTAATCCTTTTATCATTCTTGCAGATGCAGTGCCGGATTCACTTCAGGAACATTTCCAGAATAATGGACTGTGGGGGGTGGTTTAAATGTGGGCTTTGGGGGAAGCTTCAGGTGGGCGCAGAGTCGGGTGTATTACAGACTCAGTAAATCATCTGAATCTCTGCGTTTTTGACCGTTATGTGGTATTTCTTCCCACAGACGCAGGGCCTGGGTGCCACATTCAAAATCCTCTTCTTGGAAAACTAGTGTAGCGCTCACTCCCGGAGGAGACGCTGAAATTTGAACCTCGGGTCAGTCTCCCCGCACTAGGGAATAAATATACTCCAGCACCGTCGTGGATTTTATAAATTATATAGTTTACTGAATAAACGGGCATATAATGAGTAACACGGTATTTGTATATATTTTTACAGTACTTCGTAATACGAGAAACACGCAGCGGAAAAGGAAATATACAGCCCTTCGTAATGCGAGAAATGCGCAGCGGAAAAGGAAAAATACAGCCCTTCATAATGCGAGAAACGCGCAGCGGAAAAGAGGAAAAAAGTATTTTTAACCCCTTAGTGGTTGGAGTGTGAGCCTCGTACAGGTTATGTCCCAAGGAATGTATGTGTATGCGTGTATTGGTACCCGGCCACAACATTCAACTGGCCAGTGAATCATTTAGGAGGTATCTTCGACTAGTCACGTTGGGGCCCTGTGGGTTTTGAAACAACCAGCAGCGTGCTTTCTATTTTCACAACGGCCTGGAAGGCCTCTTACCCATCCGCCCGATACTTGGTGCTCTGCTCAAGCCAGGACGTCTCTCCGCTCGATTTTGACTGGGATTTTATGGGTTACCGGATCCGCTGTCTTGCTTTCCTGTAGCTGCCGCAAGATGTCCAGCTCACCGCCTGCACTCCCTGTCCGATCGATCTGCGGTGCTCCTAATTCGGGGTCCTCTCGCTCACTTGGTATCAGCGTGGGGTATTCTGGTGAAGCACTGGGTCTTCCTCTTATGAGGCGGAATAACCCGGTCTTTCGCTCTGTCAGGCCGCACCTGCGCTCCGGCCTGGTCAATATCATGTTCTGCTGCCCTGCGTCTTGCTCCTCTCACTCCCTGGCGCGCTCTGCCAGCTCTCCTCACGAGGCTCAGGATGTCAGCGTCTGTGTCCCACCCACTTCCTGTGTC
The DNA here is from genome assembly GCA_009667805.1 of Leptobrachium leishanense. Taxonomy (NCBI): domain Eukaryota; kingdom Metazoa; phylum Chordata; class Amphibia; order Anura; family Megophryidae; genus Leptobrachium; species Leptobrachium leishanense. The sequence continues at coordinate 150,349,387 of CM019067.1, read as the reverse complement.
CGCCCGCAAAGCATGCCGGGAAATGTAGTCCCAATGTTCAGCGTCTCACATTGTGCTTGTCTCCCTCCGGTGGCCAAAAACAAGTACTACACGGCAGGGGATTTAAAACCAGCGCTACACTCTCCCCCCCTAAACTCTTGGGTCCTCCCACGGGAGTGTAACAGATACATAACATTGCAATATTTACATTAAGCGATACATTCAGGGTCAGTAGCAGACATATAACGGGTCAGATATACATCCTCAAACTGACTTGTGTCCCTAACTACCTCAGCTAGCGTGGCAGACACTTTAGGCAACCTTCGCATAGTCGTAACAGCTTTCTTTGTGCAGGGTTACAATATAGTTCAGGAACACCCACAGCCATGACTCTCATTCCCTCTATTCCAACCACTCCTTGGGTTCTTTTCAGTTCAATTAGACCTCTCGATGAAGCTCACCTTGACCTTTCTCGAGAAGGCTTATCATCCTGGAGACGAATGCAGTGTTTAGTGCTCTTAGCGCATCCCACGTCAAACTCATACCTGGAGAACGAATTTTTTCGACTTGAGTATTGGAGGCTGAACCCGCTTCTTCCGCTTGAACGAGATAGGAGCATCTTTAGGGTAGAACCGTTCAGCTTGAATCACTTTATTCACTTCCCCCCCTAGATCGGTAGTGGAGAGGTGCTTAACAGAAGCCACTTGCCCGATTGACATCCGTGCCTTCAAACTTACTGAAGAGTCAGTCACATTACATACGCTGACGGAAACTCTCTCACTTGTCCGTTTCAAAACTCTTCCAGAGATTATTTCGGGGACTTCTCTGGACTGCATAACCTTCTCTGTTCCTTCCGCTTTCCTCAGCCGCCTCACTTCTGCAGGCGCCTTCTGTTCTTCGACCATTTTCTGATAGATTGAACGTAACATTGGGTGTACTCCTTTAGTAGAACCTTCTTCCAGCACGATAGGTGTCAGGAGACGTCGCACCAAATCAGTATTCGTCCCCACTATCATGGAACTCCTGTTTGCCCCTGAAGGCCGAGGACACACAATGGCCAATGCATCACAACCTCAGGACTGTCCAATGACTTCGGATCCGATCTCCAACTTCACCTGTAGATACCCGTCATAGGGGAGTTTCTCAGTTCCGATACCCCAGATTTCCAGATCCTTCAATTTCTGTAGAGGTATGTGCTTCAAGTGTTTCTCATAGAAATCTCTGTAAATCAATGTCACTTGAGCCCCTGAGTCCAACAGAACTTTAGTGTAGACTCCCTCCACTTGGATTGGCACAATAGGGGAAGGACCTATCAGCTGGTCAGGAAACTTGGTTGTAGTAACACTAAGTTTAGACCCAGTTTGTTGTACCCTGGCCTTCTTCTTGGCCCATGTAGGTTTTGGGTGTGCATTGCTTCCCCATGACGTAAGTCCGGATGCTAAGGGAGTGACTCTTTCAGTCCTGGCAGGCTCGGCAGTTGGCCAGACTTTGGGCCTTCTCGCCCTCTTAGTCTTGGCTTGATTTTCGGAGCGGGTTTCAACCTTCGGGCACCTGGTTTGCTCCCTTACCAGGACCCTCTGGAGTTTCCTGCCTGCAGGGCGTACAACAGTTTCTCCACAGCTTTTAGGAGTTCTTCGACTGGTTTCTTTTCAGCCCTCCCTTGTGGGCATTGAGCCCTGAAATGGCCGATTTCCCCGCAGCCAAAACATTTCTTTCTCGAGAGTGTGAGCATATTTCCTTCTTGCGGTTCACTTGGAGACCCCCTGTTCGAGGCTACAGCAACCTCTTCAGTTCTGGTGTCCTTAGCCAACAGCAACGTCATTAACTCCATCATTTGCAACATCTGAGTTTTTAAAGCCAGCACTTCAGTCTGTATGTCTGCCACACAGAGAGTTCCTACTTCTGCGGTGACAGCTGTGTGCGAAGCATTTGCAACCTTTTTAGCCTTAATCAAGGCCTCTTCTTCTCGGATAGCTTTGATCAGTTTGGAATAGGTCAGTCTCGTGCTCTGGTATCTAGTCTGAAATTTCAACATTATGGGATCCAGTGGGAGTGCTCCTTTGAAAATTTGATCCATCAAAGCTTTGCTTGCACGACTCGGTTCCATGCCCCCTTTAAGAATGACCTGATGGATGATTTTATCCAGCCGCCAGACATATGTGGACAATTCTTCTCCTTCCTTTTGATAGGTGTGAGAGAACTTGTGGATAAGCTCGGCACAATCCTCCACTCCCCCGAAATTTTCCTGTAAAGCTTCTAGATACTCCGCAGCAGTGCAGCCGGGCTTGTCCCTTTTTAGATTTCGAATGACATCTGAAGCAGGACCTCTTAGGCTCTCGATCAACCTTTGTCTCTTCACGGTGTCAGCAACTTCCCATTCTTCCACTGCTTGCACTGCCTGATCTATCCAAGTCTCAAAGTCCTCTTCTCCAGTTGGCACAGGGACCTTACCAGAATAAAACCGTAACTTGCGATATCCGTAATTTGGAGACGCAGCAGAGTTTTTGGCTAGTGTTTCCACCAGTTTCCCCATAGTGGTGAAAAATGTAGCAGGAGGGAACCCTGTAGTTGGGGTAACATCGGGAACATTCTCGTGATCACCACGTGGCGTACTTGGCTGGACCAGTCGAACTTCCACATCGTCGGTCAGCTTCACTCGCGCCCTGAAAACACACTGGAACACCCTTTCTCCACTCAAAAAGAACATACGTGTGAGGGGTATCTGGGTTCGCTTTAATGTCCAGGATTAACCCCCGATTATCTGGTGTCAGCGCGGCCACGGCCTGGCGAATCAGATCTTCGGCCCAAGTGTCTGCAGGAATATCCATAACTATACATAATTCTATCTGACTACTGTGCTCTTCACACCATTTGGCAGCAGTGTCTGGATCCATATTTAACCCTTTAAATGCGGTTTTTCCAGAGACTGGATCCCGGATGAGCCCCCACATGTAGCGCTCACTCCCGGAGGAGCCGCTGAAATTTGAACCTCGGGTCAGTCTCCCCGCACTAGGGAATAAATATACTCCAGCACCGTCGTGGATTTTATAAATTATATAGTTTACTGAATAAACGGGCATATAATGAGTAACACGGTATTTGTATATATTTTTACAGTACTTCGTAATACGAGAAACACGCAGCGGAAAAGGAAATATACAGCCCTTCGTAATGCGAGAAACGCACAGCGGAAAAGGAAAAATACCGCCCTTCGTAATGCGAGAAACGCGCAGCGGAAAAGAGGAAAAAAGTATTTTTAACCCCTTAGTGGTTGGAGTGTGAGCCTCGTACAGGTTATGTCCCAAGGAATGTATGTGTATGCGTGTATTGGTACCCGGACACAACATTCAACTGGCCAGTGAATCATTTAGGAGGTATCTTCGACTAGTCACGTTGGGGCCCTGTGGGTTTTGAAACAACCAGCAGCGTGCTTTCTATTTTCAGAACGGCCTGGAAGGCCTCTCACCCATCCGCCCGATACTTGGTGCTCTGCTCAACCCAGGACGTCTCTCCGCTCGATTTTGACTGGGATTTTATGGGTTACCGGATCCGCTGTCTTGCTTTCCTGTAGCTGCAGCAAGATGTCCAGCTCACCGCCTGCACTCCCTGTCCGATCGATCTGCGGTGCTCCTAACTCGGGGTCCTCTCGCTCACTTGGTATCAGCATGGGGTATTCTGGTGAAGCACTGGGTCTTCCTCTTATGAGGCGGAATAACCCGGTCTTTCGCTCTGTCAGGCCGCACCTGCGCTCCGGCCTGGTCAATATCACGTTCTGCTGCCCTGCGTCTTGCTCCTCTCACTCCCTGGCGTGCTCTGCCAGCTCTCCTCACGAGGCTCAGGATGTCAGCGTCTGTGTCCCACCCACTTCCTGTGTCCGCCCGCAAAGCATGCCGGGAAATGTAGTCCCAATGTTCAGCGTCTCACATTGTGCTTGTCTCCCTCCGGTGGCCAAAAACAAGTACTACACGGCAGGGGATTTAAAACCAGCGCTACACTAGATTGTCGGTATCCAGGAACAAGGGCCGCGGCGCAGATTCTACCTCGAGTGCCAAGACAGTGTATCTCTCTTCAACGCTTTTGAGCGGTTAGTACTTTATTTTTTATATACATGACCGGGGAGGGCCGGGAGGTGTCACTGGCGCTGTGCACTTCTCGCTGCTGCTGGGCACCTTTGAGCAATGCCATTCTGTGTGGGCAGAAGGATCCGACTCCCACCAGCAAGGAGTCAGATGTGAGATCCACTTGGAAAGGTTCCTAGTCCTCCCCAGATGGCCAGAAGCTTCTCGATGATCAGGCTTTATGCTGTTAATGCTTTCTGCCAGTCGCCCCAGCCCTCAAAAACCACCCACAAGCCAGCCCAGTACTTGCTTCCAGTATCGACCCTGCTCAAGACCTTACAATCTAAGAGGAGAGGGGTGACACATTAGGTGAGGGTTAATAGGGTATGTGAAGCATTGGGGCGCATATGGACTGGGTGGGAAGATGGAGAAGAAATGTAGAGACGGATTTCATGGTGTGAGCTGATAAGCTTCTCAAAGTAATGTGTTTTCAGAAACTTCTTGAAGGACTGGAGAGATGGGGAGAGTCTTATTTTGCGGGGGAGGGAGTTTCATAGAAAGGGGGCAGCTTGGGAGAAGTCCTGAAGGTGAGAGTTGGAAGTTCGGGAACGAGGAACTGATAGCATCAGATCATTGGCCGAGTGAAGTGGTCAGGACGGGATGTACCTGTTAATAAGGGAGGAGATGTAGACAGCGGCGCGGTTAGTAAGTAATAGTTAATCTGTTCAGAGAACACCAACCAGCAAAGAAATGTCCTGATATCCGGTGGATACATTTGGCAGGTTTATTCAGGCGAACACCATAGGTTTCAATGTTAAAAATATTCCCGTTTTAATCCAATATCTAATAAACCGTCTATTCCTTTAATCTGTAGTAAAAAGTCTCTTTATTTATTGATTTTTTTTATATCTTTTAGGCGGTGTTCCTGAGTGTGTCTCGGGGTTAAATTTCACTCCTGAGAGCGGTAACCCCGAGACACACTCGGGCTGTATACATTACCTCTCCCTGCGCTCCCTTGCTGATCTCTGCAGTCTCCTCCGGCGATCGCGACCTCATACTTCCTGTATTCCTTCTCGCGAGGAGGGAACCAGGAAGTAATGAGGTCGCGATCGCCGGAGGAAGCAGCTGGGGACATCGAGGGAACGCAGGGAGAGGTGATGTATCCAGCGGCATCCCAAGTGTTGCTCGGGGTTACCGCTTCCAACATAGGAATTTAACCCCGATTCACACTCGGGATGCCGCTAGAGGGGGGCAAAGAAACCCAAACAATTGTCTGCTTTCAGACAAGTATTTTCAAAATAAATAGACCACCAGGGAGGTTAACAGCATAAAGACTGGTCATCGAGAAGCTTCTGGCCATCTGGGGAGGACTAGGAACCTTTCCAAGTGGATCTCACATCTGACTCCTTGCTGGTACGAGTTGGATCCTTCTGCCCACACAGAATGGCATTGCTCCAAGGCGCCCAGCAGCAGCGAGAAGTGCACAGCGCCAGCAACACCTCCCGGCCCTCCCCGTTTATGTACAGTCAGGTCCAGAAATATTGGGACATCGACACAATTCTAACATCTTTGGCTCTATACACCACCACAATGGAGTTGGAATGAAACAAACACAATGTGCTTTAACTGCAGACTGTCAGCTTTAATTTGAGGGTATGTACATCCAATTCAGGTGAACGATGTAGGACTTACAACAGTTTGCAGATGTGCCTCCCACTTGTTAAGGGACCAAAAGTAATGGGACAATTGGCTTCTTAGCTGTTCCATGGCCAGGTGTGTGATATTCCCTCATTACCCCAATTACAATGTGCAGATAAAAGGCCCAGAGTTCATTTCAAGTGTGCTATTTGCATTTGGAATCTGTTGCTGTCAACTCTCAAGATGAGATCCAAAGAGCCTTCACTATCAGTGAAGCAAGCCATCATTAGGCTGAAGAAACAAAACAAACCCATCAGAGAGACAGCAAGAACATTAGGCGTGGCCAAAACAACTGTTTGGAACATTCTCAAAGAAGGAACGCACCGGTGAGCTCAGCAACACCAAAAGACCCGGGAGACCACGGAAAACAACTGTGGTGGATGAATGAAGAAGTCTTTCCCTGGTGAAGAAAACACCCTTCACAACAGTTGACCAGATCAAGAACAGTCTCCAGGAGGTAGGTGTATGTGTGTCAAAGTCAACAATCAAGAGAAGACTTCACCAGAGTAAATACAGAGGGTTCACCACAAGATGTAAACCATTGGTGAGCCTCAAAAACAGGAAGGCCAGATTAGAGTTTGCCAAACAACACCTAACAAAGCCTTCACAGTTCTGGAACAAGATCCTATGGACAGATGAGACCAAGATCAACTTGTACCAGAGTGATGGGAAGAGAAGAGTATGGAGAAGGAAAGGAACTGCTCATGATCCGAAGCATACCACCTCATCAGTGAAGCATGGTGGTGGTAGTGTCATGGCGTAGGCATGTATGGCTGCCAATGGAACTGGTTCTCTTGTATTTATTGATGATGTGACTGCTGACAAAAGCAGCAGGATTAATTCTGAAGTGTTTCGGGCAATATTATCTGCTCACATTCAGCCAAATGCTGCAGAACTCATTGGACGGCGCTTCACAGTGCAGATGGACAATGACCCAAAGCATACTGCAAAAGCAACCAAAGTGTTTTTGAAGGGACAGAAGTGGAATGTTATGCAATGGCCAAGTCAATCACCTGACCTGAATCCCATTGAGCATGCATTTCACTTGCTGAAGACAAAACTGAAGGGAAAATGCCCCAAGAACAAGCAGGAACTGAAGACAGTTGCAGTAGAGGCCTGGCAGAGCATCACCAGGGATGAAGCCCAGCGTCTGGTGATGTCTATGCGTTCCAGACTTCAGGCTGTGATTGACTGCAAAGGATTTGCAACCAAGTATTAAGAAGGGAAAGTTTGATTTATGATTATTATTCTGTCCCATTACTTTTGGTCCCTTAACAAGTGGGAGGCACATCTGCAAACTGCTGTAGGTCCTACACCGTTCACCTGAGTTGGATGTACATACCCTCAAATTAAAGCTGACAGTCTGCAGTTAAAGCACATTGTGTTTGTTTCATTCCAACTAGACATGTGCATTCGTTTTAGTACTAAAACGATTTAGTCCGAATTTTGGGATAATTTAGTTTTAGTATGACTCAAGAGATACGAAACTGCTCAGTACAAAAAACGAAAGAAACTAAAATAAAATGCACTACATTTTAGTTTGTCCTTTTTGTGATATTACATTGATGAATGAAGGAGACCAGCAATGAAGAGTGCAACATCGCAAAGCTACAGAAAAGATTTGTATGTGTAATCCTTCCCGACCCCTACCCAAAAATCTGACAGTGATAGAGCTCCAGAATACTCATTCGCAGCACAGACAGCCAGCACAGGAGAGGAAACCTTTACTTAACCCTTGCATGTCTATGAGGCAGACAAGATGATAAAAGCAGCTTGAGAAGGAAAACATTCAAATAAATCACACTGAAAGCTAATGACAGAGGACGGCTGGATAATAAAAAAGCCTTTATAACAAGCAGCACTTGGAGAAGAGAGGGACTTTAGAAAATGTGTGTTATCTCCCCTCCCGCTCTGCATAATAGGGGCTTAGGTCTGATACATTTTATATTATCCAGGAGCACTATCCCCCTTTCCTCATCTATAATACACATTTTATATAAAGTCCCTCTCCTCTCCCAGTGCTGCTTGTTATAAAGTTTTTTTTTTATGTCTGATACATTTAGTATCCAACTCACAGTTACTCTGTCATTATGAGCCTTCAGTGTGATTTATTTGAATGTTTTCCCTGGATTTAAAGTGCTTAATTTTGTTATAAAAATAAATTTGCACCAGAAATCTCTTCTCTGAGCTTTCAGACCGATTTATGTTAATATTTGCCGTCTCCCCTGCTTTTATATTCCTGTCTCTCTCCCCCACAGAGATGCAAAGTTTAAGTAAAAGTTCCCTCTCCTGTGCTGGATAAGCATTGCATTCCGAAGTTCTGCACCCTCCACATGCCAATGCAGTAGGTCCTACTGAGTAGGATGCTCTACACAGAGGGGCATTAATGAATGCAGGAGGATGTTCTATACATTATACAGAGAGGGGTATTAATGCAGGAGGATGTTATCTACATTATACAGAGAGGAGCCTTTTTTGTAGCCCTTTAAATCCAGTGGCTGTGAGCGCTGAGATCGGCTGCTTGTTATATTATCTCTCAGTACAATGTATCAGGCTCAGCTGTTACAGTAACTGACTGTAACAGCGCTCAGTTTCAGTAAAACAAGGAAATAATATTGTAAAACCTCTTATATATAAAAATATTATTTACTAGTTTTACTGAAACTCTGAGGCTGTGATGAGCAGCAGTCAGTTACTGTAACAGCTTTGCCTGACACATTGTGCTGAGAGTGAGAGATACTGTAACAAGCAGCGATCTCAGCACTCTGAGGAGCCACTACAATAATAATTGTATCCACTGGTTTTTAGATGAAATTAGTTTTCATACTAAAGAACTGAAAACGAATTTCTTTAGCAACTAAATAAATTGCATTTTAGTACTAATCCATTAGTTCAAAACGAAATTTTGTGCTGTGCACATGTCTAATTCCAACTCCATTGTGGTGGTGTATAGAAACATAGAAACATAGAAACATAGAAAAAATGTCGGCAGATAAGAACCTTTCGGCCCATCTAGTCTGCCCAATTACATGGATTCTTTACCTGGATTTATCTTTTCTTTAGGATAGCCTTATGCCTATCCCATGCTTGCTTAAATTCAATTACTGTTTTGGCCTCTACCACTTCTACTGGAAGACTGTTCCATGTATCCACCACCCGCTCAGTAAAATAATGCTTCCTGATGTTACTTTTAAACCTTTGCCCCTCTAATCTAAGACTATGTCCTCTTGTTTTGCTATTTTGTTTCCTTTTAAATATACTCCCTTCCTCTACCTTGTGGATTCCCTTTACGTATTTAAATGTTTCTATCATATCTCCTCTGTCTCGTCTTTTTTCCAAGCTGTACATGTTAAGATCATTAAGCCTTTCTTGGTAACTTTTCTCCTTCAAGCCGTACACCATTTTAGTAGCCCTTCTCTGAACTCTCTCCAAGATGTCTATATCGTTCTGGAGATACGGTCTCCAGTACTGCACACAGTACTCCAAGTGAGGTCTCACCAGTGCTCTGTACAGTGGCATGAGCACTTCCCTTTTCCTACTGCTAATACCTCTCCCTACACAACCAAGCATTCTGCTAGCATTTCCTGCTGCTCTATTACATTGACTACTTACCCTTAGATCCTCTGAAATAATAACCCCTAAATCCCTTTCCTCAGATGTTGAGGTTAGGACTGTATCAAATATTCTATATTCAGCCCTTGGGTTTTTACGTCCCAGGTGCATTATCTTGCACTTATCCACATTAAAACTCAATTGCCACAACTCCGACCATTTTTTTAGCTTACCTAAATCATTTGTCATTTGGCTGATCCCTCCAGGAACGTCAACCCTGTTGCAAATCTTTGTGTCATCAGCAAAAAGACATACTTTTCCATTAATACCTTCTGCAATATCACTAATAAAAATATTAAAGAGAATGGGTCCAAGTACTGACCCCTGAGGTACCCCACTGGTAACAAGACCTTGCGCCGAATAAACTCCATTTACCACAACCCTCTGTTGTCTGTCACTCAGCCACTGCCTAATCCATTCAACAATATTGGAATCCAAGCTCAAAGATTGCAATTTATTGATAAGCCTTCTATGCGGAACAGTATCAAAAGCCTTACTGAAATCTAAATAAGCAATGTCTACTGCACCACCTGTGTCTATTATTTTTGTTACCCAATCAAAAAAATCAATAAGATTAGTTTGGCATGATCTCCCTGAGGTAAACCCATGTTGTTTCTGATCCTGTAATCTATGTTTTTAGGTGTTCAACAATCCTTTCCTTTAACATGGTTTCCATTAATTTCCCTACTACTGACGTAAGACTAACTGGCCTATAGTTCCCCGATTCCTCCCTACTACCCTTCTTGTAAATAGGCACAACATTTGCTAATTTCCAGTCTTCTGGGACGACTCCTGTTAACAAGGATTGGTTAAATAAATCTGTTAACGGTTTTGCTAGTACATCACTGAGCTCTTTTAATAATTTAGGGTGGATCCCATCAGGCCCCATTGACTTATTTGTCTTTACTTTAGACAGCTGCTTTAGAACCTCCTCCTCTGTAAACTCATATGTAAATGTCTCTTTAGTGTTCTCTCCTAACTGAGGTCCCTTTCCTTCCTTTTCTTCTGCAAAGACTGAACAAAAATATTTATTGAGGCAGTCAGCGAGACTTTTATCCTCTTCTACATACCTTCCTTCCTTTGTTTTTAATCTAACTAATCCTTGTTTTACTTTTCTTTTCTCGTTTATGTATCTAAAAAATGTTTTGTCCCCCTTTTTTACTGACTGAGCTATTTTCTCTTCTGCGTGTGCTTTGGAAGCTCTTATAAATTGCTTTGAGCCAAAGATGTTAGAATTGTGTCGATGTCCCAATATTTCTGGACCTGATTGTATATAAAAAATAAAGTACTAACCGCTCAAAGGCGTTGAAGAGCTACACTGCCCTGGCATTCTAGGTAGAATCCGCGCCGCGGCCCTCATTCCGTGATACCTGCAATCTAGTTTTCCAAGAAAAGGATTTTGAATGTGGCACCCAGGCCCTGCATCTGCGGGAAGTAAAACCACATAACGGTCAAAAACGCAGAGATTCAGGTGATTTAATGAGTCTGTAATACACCGGACTGTGCGCCCACCTGAAGCTTCCCCCAAAGTCCACATTTAAACCACCCCCCACAGTCCATTATTCTGGAAATGTTCCTGAAGTGAATCCGGAACTGCGTCTGAAGAAGGATAAAAGGATTAAAAAACCTTTAAAATGCAGAAAAAAAGTTTCCAATAACACTGTTACATGGACTAACCTCCGAGTGGGGGCAATAAACCCTTTCTATATCGCTGTTACATGGACTATCCTCTGAGTGAGGGCAATATACTGTTTCTATATCGCTGTTTCATGGACTAGCCTCCGAGTGGGGGCAATATACTGTTTCTATATCGCTGTTACATGGACTAGCCTCCGAGTGGGGGCAATATATCCTTTCTATATCACTTACATGGACTAGCCTCCGACTGGGGGGCAATATACCCTTTCTATATCACTGTTACATGGACTAGCCTCTGCGTAGGGGCAATATACCCTTTCTATATCGCTGTTACTGCTCCCCACTGGGAGGGATCCCAAGTCTCCCAGAAGTTTCAGGAGTCTCCCTCAAGTGAATGTGGGCTCCTGATGCCTGCAAACACTTCAGGAACTCCTGGATTCGGGAGAAGTGGGACTGTCGTGACTGGGGGGGGGGCACGCTCGGTTTAAGCCAGTCATTCAAGATTGGTATAAAACTGAGCATGCGTCCTCACTCCGCGCAGCATGCCGGGAAGTGTAGTTTTCTCCGGCTCCAGCAGGCTCATCTGCAAATAGCCAGTCCCCGAACGAGCTCCACCACGTCGCCGCCCGTCCTGACGTCACTGCAGAGGCGTCGCACGATCCTCTTTACATTCTGAATGTAGAACCGCGCCTCTGCGCCTCTGCAGTGATGACAGGACGGGATAACGACAGGGTGGAGCTTGTTTGGGGGGGACTGGCTATCTGATAGCTGCACCTGCGGCAGGGGCTTCGTGAGTGTGAGTGCACACTCCTGCCTGGGGTCCCTGCTACCTTCTCCATGGGTGTATTGCAGTCCTCCGCTCCCAGGTTGGCCAGCTGAGTATCGGTGTTCGGCAGTCAGTTCAACGGATTGCGGCTGCATTCGCTGGTCTGTTCAGTGAATCATCGGCTGCGTTCAGTGTATTGCGGCGGCGTTCAATGGTCTGTTCAGCGGTTCGTCGGCTGCGTTCATCAGGTTTATTGGCGGATCCCTTCAACACATTCCATGGACTTTGTGGTGGATGCTGAATTCACTGCAGGGTCAGGGAATTGAACGCGCCAGAGGGCGACGAACATGAGATCACGGAAATTTCAGTGACATTAAATTATAACATAAAAGGAAAATATAAACCAGTGCCCAGCGCTGCGTGTTTAATGCTCATTAACCCCTGAAATGCCAGTAAGATAAGGGTAAATCTAAAATATTACCCAGTGCTGCATGTTCAAAGCTCATTAACCCCCAAAATGCCAGTAACATAAGGGAAAATATAAAATAGTACCCAGCGCTGCGTGTTTCATGCCCATTAACCCCTAAAATGCTGGCAACGTAAGGGAAAATATAAAATAGTACCCAGCGCTGCATGTTTAATGCCCATTAACCCCTGAAATGCCACAAAACCTGGGGAAAACATTGTGATTAACACACAGACTCCCCAGTAACCCCGGAGATGCCATTACAACAAGGGCAACTAAAATAACCATAAAATGCCAAAAGACGAAGGGAAAATTAAGTAAAAGTTAGTGTGAAACCTGTGTGAAAAAAAACTGTAATTTTTATTTAATAATTTGTTTTTGATTTATATTACACTGTATATGACTTTTTATCTCAGAATTCTGACTTTTTAATCTCAGAATTCTGACTTTAAAAGTCAGAATTTTGTTTCATATTTTTTTTTTAGCATGGCCCCAGGGCTCTTCCGTAGTGTCAGAACATACAGCATTATATTTTTAATTAAAAAAGAACATGTATGTATCTTAAGTGTTTTATTTAATCACATTTTTGACTCAATGAGAAGAAATAAAATATCAAAATAGATCATTAAATGTTCTGGAAATAGCATTCAAGTAAGTCGTATTTGCTTTCTATATTGATTCAGATAGAAATTACAGGAATATATATCTTTGTCACTAGATATGATTAATTTGAGTTGGACTACTGTGACTTTCTGACCCTTCTCTGAATACTTTCTCTAATAACTGCTTAATGTTACTTCCTCCATCCACTCTCTTTCCGAACCTACCCACAACCATGTAAATATAAGGGTTTGTGCTACAGTTAAAGGCTGAGCAGAGAGAGGTGACATAAAAAAATACAAGCATTAAGGTGTCTGAATTCAAAATCTTGAAATATAGAAGGAGGCCTAATATTCTTGCAGGAATTACAGAAATTAGGAAAACTGTAGCACTCACAATAATAACAATGTAAAGCTTTGGAGGGTGGCAATGCTTTGAGGCCTTTTGAATATCGAATAGAAGTGTGAAACTTGATACCACTAAGACGAGAACAACAATGATGTACAAAGCAGAAGTGAAAAAGTAAACATTTGTGCAGTATTCCGAACCTGGATTTAGATACTGTTGTCCAGAAGTACATACAAATTGTTCCAGCCCAGTCACTAACACTGATAGTGTCCAACAAGAAGTGCATGAAATGGTTGTTAGGCGTTTGGGACGTTGGCACTGGTACCATAACGGACAAATGACAGCGATGCAACGTTCCAAACTTATGACTGTAAGAAGATAAATCCCAGCATTGAATCCAAAATTATACAGTAACCCAGTGAAGAGAGCTATGTTCTTTACATCTTCCTTTGATTTCTTTAAGCCGTTCAGTCGACAAAACATATAGATCAGCAAAACGCACAGTCCAAAGAGATAAGTGAAATCAGCGATGGATAGATTAATGATGTAGATGGTAAAATGTCTCCTTTTCATCTTGAAACATAAAAAACAAAATACAATCCCATTGCCAATCAATCCTGCAATGCAGATTATCAAACCAACGGTAGTCAAGGGCAAAGAATATGGATTTTGGCGACTCTTATTTTGGCTTTCCTCTGTGATGTTCGTATCTTTCAGTGATGTGATAACATTGACAAAGGCGGTTTCATTCATCTTCACCTGCAATTGAAATTTCTAGCGTCAGTTATTGTATAAAATGCTGAACACCAAAGGAGTTTAAAGCAGCTCTGGTCAAGTTAGCACCAACTTTGCAATATTTCCCTTTAGGATGGGTCATATCTATTCTCAAAGGTGTATCAGAAACATATCACAGTGATCCATGATCTTTTTGTAGTCAACATTTGTCTCTTTCCACTAATAAAAGCACTTTGCTGACTATGCCTTTTGAAGCTAGTGAACTTACCATTTTGGTACCGTGTGATGTGAGGCAAATGTTAAGTATGGCAGTATTTATAATTTTTTTTAAAGATTTACTAAAGTTCAAACAAGCATTATTTTACCACCACCACAAAGATAATAATCTTAAGGAATATTTTAAGGAAAACCAGATGATTTTTTTTCAGATAAATTGCTTGTATAAAAAAAAGAAACATAATGTGTGAAATAGAGCCCTCAGATTTTAAACTATCCATGCTATCCATGCCAGGCTTCATAAGGCAACTGACAACAGTAAACTCTCAGCTGACAAGGATATCTGCCAGGCATTGTAATGTATTTCCTTTTTCCACCCTAAAGAAACACTCTAATAAAAACTAACTGGACAGCGGCTGTTGAAAGCACCAATTAGTTTTTCCTTTTTTATTATATATAAAATATAAAGTCTTCTATAACATATAAAGGGCTAAATTACATAGAAGGCGCTACCGTTAATGTTCAGATGTGTAAGCGTCATCGCCAGAACTAAACTAATCTTATTGATTTTTTTGATTGGGTAACAAAAATAATAGACACAGATGGAGCAGTAGACATTGCTTATTTAGATTTCAGTAAGGCTTTTGATACTGTTCCGCATAGAAGGCTTATCAATAAATTGCAATCTTTGAGCTTGGATTCCAATATTGTTGAATGGATTTGGCAGTGGCTGAGTGACAGGCAACAGGGGGTTGAGGTAAATGGAGTTTATTCGGCGCAAGGTCTTGTTACCAGTGGGGTACCTCAGGGGTCAGTACTTGGACCCATTTTCTTTAATATTTTTATTAGTGATATTGCAGAAGGTATTAATGGAAAAGTATGTCTTTTTGCCGATGACACAAAGATTTGCAACAGGGTTGACGTTCCTGGAGGGATCAGACAAATGACAAATGATTTAGGTAAACTCAAAAAATGGTCGGAGCTGTGGCATTTGAGTTTTAATGTGAATAAGTGCAAGATAATGCACCTGGGACGTAAAAACCCAAGGGCTGAATATAGAATATTTGATACAGTCCTAACCTCAACATCTGAGGAAAGGGATTTAGGGGTTATTATTTCAGAGGATCTAAGGGTAAGTAGTCAATGTAATAGAGCAGCAGGAAATGCTGGCAGAATGCTTGGTTGTGTAGGGAGAGGTATTAGCAGTAGGAAAAGGGAAGTGCTCATGCCACTGTACAGAGCACTGGTGAGACCTCACTTGGAGTACTGTGTGCAGTACTGGAGACCGTATCTCCAGAATGATATAGACATCTTAGAGAGAGTTCAGAGAAGGGCTACTAAAATGGTGTACGGCTTGAAGGAGAAAAGTTACCAGGAAAGGCTTAATGATCTTAACATGTATAGCTTGGAAAAAAGACGAGACAGAGGAGATATGATAGAAACATTTAAATACGTAAAGGGAATACACAAGGTAGAGGAAGGGAGTATATTTAAAAGGAAACAAAGTAGCAAAACAAGAGGACATAGTCTTAGATTAGAGGGGCAAAGGTTTAAAAGTAACATCAGGAAGCATTATTTTACTGAGAGGGTGGTGGATACGTGGAACAGCCTTCCAGTTGAAGTGGTAGAGGCCAAAACAGTAATTGAATTTAAGCAGGCATGGGATAGGCATAAGGCTATCCTAAACAAAAGATAAATCCAGGTAAAGTATCCATATAATTGGGCAGACTAGATGGGCCGAAAGGTTCTTATCTGCTGACATTTTTCTATGTTTCTATGTTTCTACTTAATTGTCTAGGGGAACATGCTATTCCACTTTAGCAATCCCCTCAATATAATTCATGTGTGGGGCTTTTCCAGCCCTAGGAGAATATAGATACCAAAGCCTCAAAAGAACAGGCTTCGACACATGTGTACCATGTTAAAATTTAACCTTTTAATAATACCTTAAAAAAGAATACATGAGAAATCATCACTTAGTAACTTACTTTAAAAACAATTGTGTTGCTACTGAAAAAGGTGATATAGAGGATCTTTTTTTTTTTTTTCTTGAGAAAGGATTTTACCAGGAAGGATACATTGAGATTTCTCTCGTTTTCAAGTATGTCCTGGGTGGCGAGTATGTACCGTTAGGTGTCTTGCCAAAGGACACTTACTGGAGAGGTTGCTTGCTGGGATTGAACACCATGACTCCACAGGCTCTCTCCATGCAGAGCAGTGATGTTACCTCTACTCCACCCAGCCGGTCATTCAATTATCAATCCCAGTGTATACAATATCACAATGCTAAAGACTTCTGGGCATATTTTAGTATTTTTCACATTAGAAACAGTGTATTTACAAATTGAATGTTCACATTAGAACTTCAGAGTATCTCCTACAATTCTTTTTATCTGCTATTACGTTCGAATTTGGCTGGCGGCGATCAGAATATCAAGTTTATATTCTCGTGCTGTTCATTATTGTAGCAATTGGCACTATTGTATCATACCCTTTGCACTCTTATAAATGTAGGTTCACAGGTTGTTCTAAGTTAGAGATACAAGATTTAATTTGTAGCAAGCAAAGTATTTGTCTGTGTCATCCAACCATTTGTAAAACAGTCATTGAAGGCTGATACAAGATTCAAGGGTTAATGCTTGCAGTTTTTGTAAGGCACTACTTAACAATGCAATGATCTTTTCTTTTTAGGTTTATTTCATCATTGTACTGCTGATAGATTGACAGATTAATTTCTCATGGGAGTTACATTTCCCAATAACCCTCAGTCGCAATACCAGTTTAGTATTTCAGTAGCAGTGCATTAATTAATTGTCAGGGCAGCACTTCATTCAATAGTCATAGGTACATATAAGTTAATGGTATTTTCGATAGTCCCAAAATTTCTCCTTGTTACTGCCCATCCATACAAGCACATTTAGGACTGAATGTTAGATACTATGATGCATTAACATTTATATCATACTGAGAGGAAAAAGTTGCCTTTTCCATCGAGTTATTAACAAAACCACTATAGTCATGCATAGCAACCATAGTTCAACACTTCAGGAGTGATGGATTAATGAATTCAGTCGAACAACACTCCATTATAAGGAAAAATGCAAATACACAACAGCGACCAAGCTTGATAGCAATGGTCCAACACTTCCAAATCAATATATTTCGTAATTAGAATTGTGGGGACAACATATTCATATTTTGTACTGATAGGATCATTAGTTCGACGGAGTGCCCAGCTATCTGCACCCGACGCGCGTTTAGCCCCTCTGACTCGTCAAGGTTAAATTTTAACATGGTACACATGTGTCAAAGCCTGTTCTTTTGAGGCTTTGGTATCTATATCATCACCAGAATAAGTGACTTTAACTCATATTACGTTATTGATTCTAAAACCCTGCCTCAGTGATTGCACTAGCTTGTGCGAGCTTACTGTACTTTACAAATCCTATACTTAACATGAGGAGCGCAATCACTGTTTAGCATTAGGATAAATAAGGTATTACAAAATGCTAGAGCTAATTACCATAGCAATGCACATACCAAAATTTTAGTAACATCTGGTGCTAACTGATTCTGCTTTTGCAAAATCATTTAGCATCTCCTAAACCCCCACAATAAATCAGATACTCACCTCTCATCTCACACGGAGAACAGTTGCTTAATCTGCTGCTTCTTGTCCTCAGAAGCAAAGTAAGATTGGGGACAAAGAGTTCCCAGTTTCCCTCCACGGCAATGCCCGATCTCACGGTAGCGAGATTGCACAGGGCACGCGGCCTGAAATAATGCTACCCCGAGTATCACTACGGGTAGCGCTGTGTTCCGGGGAAACGTGCTGAGAGAGAGCCTGCCCCGGAGTATCATGCTAAAACGTAGGCGCTGCGGGGTAACATGCAGGCGCAGGTTTGCTCCATTAACATCCCCATTTTAGTGTTGGGAAGGGAACAGAGCCTTCAGTCTATAAATTCTTTAATACTTACCTTTACTCCCTCTGCACATGCTGTTCATCCCAGTCAACTAAGGGCTTCTGAAATCTGGAAATCTCTGCAGATTATTTATGCAATTTGCATACCTAGGCATATTGCGTTGCGTTGCAAATTCAAAATCCCAGTTGTCTAGTGATGTGTATGTGGGCTGAGGAATCTCTTTTGCTCACTGTAGAAGCCCTTAGTTGACTCACACACATCTTCAACCTATCTCTCTCCACTGGCTCCTTTCCATCCGCCTTCAAACACGCGCTAGTTACCCCTTTACTAAAGAAACCATCCCTCGATCCCAACTCTCCATCCAACTACCGCCCTGTATCCCTGCTTCCCTTCACATCAAAGCTCTTAGAAAAACTAGTCTTCAACCGCCTCTCCCTCTTCCTGTCCTCCAATTCCCTACTTGACCCCCTGCAATCTGGCTTCCGTCCGCTACACTCAACTGAAACTGCCCTCACCAAAGTCACCAACGACCTCCTAACTGCTAAAAAACACGGCCACTATTCTATTCTCATCCTGCTTGACCTCTCGGCTGCTTTTGACACTGTTGACCACCCCCTCCTTCTACAGACCCTCAACTCTCTGGGTCTCGGTGACACTGCACTTGCTTGGGTTGACTCCTATTTATCCAACAGGTCCTTCTGTGTGTCCTTTGCTGGTAACTCCTCCTCTTCATTGCCTCTATCTGTTGGTGTACCTCAAGGCTCTGTCCTTGGTCCTCTGCTCTTTTCCATCTACACCTCCTCCCTGGGCAAAATCATCAACAGCTTTGGCTTTAATTACCACTTCTACGCTGATGACACTCAGATCTACCTCTCTACCCCTGATCTCTCTCCCCCTGTCCTTTCAAAAGTCAGTGACTGTTTATCTGGCATCTCCTCCTGGATGGCCTCCCACCACCTAAAGATCAACATGTCAAAGACTGAGCTCCTACTTATTCCTCCCTCTAATGCCTCCCCACCTCCTGACTTCTCTATCACGGTGGAGGGTATCACCATCTCCCCATCAAACCAAGTTCGCTGTCTTGGAGTTACACTGGACTCTGCTCTTTCCTTCATCCCCCACATCAAGTCTCTTTCCTCCTCCTGCCGATACCAACTGCGTAATATTTCCAGAATTCGGCCATTTCTTACCGCGGTCACCACAAAACAACTCATACACGCCCTGGTAATCTCCCGACTCGACTATTGCAATAATCTCTTATCTGGCCTCCCTCTGTCCCGACTCTCCCCCCTACAATCCATCCTGAACGCCTCCGCCAGGCTAATTCACCTCACCCGCCGCTCTGTCTCTGCCGCTCCCCTCTGCGAGTCCCTTCACTGGCTCCCCATCCACTGCAGAATTAAGTTCAAAATCCTTATCCTTACCTACAAAACCCTCACTAACTCAGCGCCCCACTACCTGTCCTCACTAATCACCAAATACACCCCAGCCCGCTCCCTAAGGTCAAACAGTGACCTGCGCCTAGCTTCTCCCCGCATCACCTCTTCCCATGATAGACTGCAGGATTTCTCACGCGCAGCCCCCACTCTCTGGAACGCTCTCCCTCGTGCTGTCAGACTTTCCCCTAACTTCTCTTCCTTCAAACGCTCCCTGAAAACGTTCCTATTTAGGGAAGCCTACCACCCAACTCACTGACGCAACCATCAATCACTCTCACCTTACAGTCCTCTCCTCCTGTTTCCAACCCCAACCCTCCTAGATTGTGAGTTCCTACGGGAATAGGGCCCTCATCTCCTCCTGTACTGTTTGTCAAATGTTGTTCAATGTATTGTAACCCTGTCTGTACTGTGCTTATTGTACAGCGCTGCGGAATATGCTGGCGCTTTATAAATAAATAATAATAATAATAACTGTAGTTTCACTATGTTAATAATAAACATCATCAACATCTCAGTGGGTAATATAGCTTGAAAGCACTAATTTAAATGCTTGATGGATATTATAAACAATAACTTGTCAGACAAGGGCAACCAATACTAGGCTGAAATCATACAGTGACTAAGTGACTCATTATAATGTTGAACGAGGAAGAGCTATGTTTGCAGTGTGCACCTCTGCTTTATTTACCTGACAAACAAGGAAACAGTGTTATTGTAAAGACTAACATATGCTTCGGGTTCTTTCCTTTTTCTTTCCAGTTTTCTAACAGTGAAAAATTGCAAGTTTTATATAACCCCTTCACACCCAAAATCGAGTTATCTCGATTTAGCATTGTAATGCATTGAAAAGTATCCATTAGCATATCAAAAGACAATTCTCACACCTTTTTAAAGCAAGATTAGTGTGCTCTCTGTGGAGAAACTGAATCCTTTGTTTTAAGTCTCTCCAAGCACCCCGGAGAGACATACCGCCATTTGCAAGTAGTAGTCTAAACCTCACTGTATCAAAAGTTCAAATAGATTACTGCTGCATTACAACTGCCAGGGAGAGCTCTGGCGTCACTCAATGCTATACAGTAATAAGATTCAGGGGGTTATAATGTCTGAAAATCCCTGTACATTACAGATAAAAGGTGTTACTGTAATCTCCATTTACAGGCATTATGTTACATACAGATTAATGTTTATATTCTATTGGCATTTTTTGTGGAAGCTGCATTACTAATAATTTCATTGTAATCGCTACAAATCCTCATAAGCAGGAGATCTCACAATTTTTATTATTTATCTTTATCCCAGTTACTGTATCTAACACAAAGGTCTTTTCTGCCTGTAAGATAATAATGCAGACGCAATTGAAATTGTTTACGATAAAGGACACCATCTATTGTTCAGAATCTTACATTTCAACAATATTACTGTAAAGGATAAATGAATACATGAAAAATTAAAAATGAGCAAATTAACATAATTAAAAATTTTTTAACAATCGCAGAATAACAATTACTGTGCGAAACTTCTATTTTACCCTATATCTAATTGTTAACTTCACATCAAATAAATGCAATGATAAAATATTTTTCAACAAAAATCGCTTGGTAGTGAACGGGTTAATGCTAGTGCTTGCGCTCACATACGTGAGCATTAGCGCTAGGTTAAAAGAGGTTACCGCAGGCCGACCAGATCATATCCTAAATGCTAACGGGTTAAAAAATCAGTTTGCACATTGGTAATAGCGCTTTCTAGGTCGAACTTACTGTACTTTGCGCTCCCAATACGTAACACTGGGAGTGCAAAGAATAATTAGCGTTAGGATTGCAAAGTCCTAAGGCTAATTACCGTACTGCTGCGGCTAACTGAAAAGGTAGCTACAGTTCTAAGCTGGTGCTAACTGATTCCACTTCTGCAGAATCAGTCAGCACCAGCCTGTAACCCCTCCCAAAAATTCAGATACTCACCTCTCATCCAAAGGTGCGAACAGCGGCCCGATTTGCCGGTTCTTGCCGCCTGGACCAGAGTGAGACTAGGGACAAATAGTCCCCAGTCCCCCTCCACAAATCAATCTGTGGCCCTGCACGATCTCGTAAGAGCGAGATCGTTCAGGTCACAAGGCCTGGAAGCACAACCCTTCATGGAGTCCTATGGACTCCAGGAGTTGATACTCGCAGTGGCACATTAGGCTGCTGCGAGTATACAGGAGGGTAGCGCTTGTTACGGTGCAGGCTGCTGAATTTAGCACCTGCCTCGTAATCTGGTCTTTAACCCCATAAGGACCACTGATGAACATAGTACGTCCTGGGGAAAATTCCCTTTAAGGACCAAGGACGTACTATGTACGTCATGGTCCTTTAACCCCCCTCCTTCCCTATACTCACCTCTCTGACCGGGGGCCCACTTCGGTCTGGCATCCTTGTTGCCAGCCAGATGGGTTTATGGGCCTTGCCCATCTCACTGACGTCATTGCCGGGTGCGATGATGCCAGTTTCAAGGGCCCCCACAGTGCCTACAGGGGAGTAGCTAGACGAGGAGGGTGGGTCCTTTGGACCCCTCTCCCTCCCGAACTGCTGGGAAAAAAAAGAGGCACCGCTGGAAAGGGAAGAGTCTGCCCTTTCCAGTGGTGCCTCTTTAACCCCATAGGTGCTGGATTGCGATTCGGCACCAATCGGCGCCGGATCGTGATCCGCTTCTGGAGGTGGCTGATATCTTGAAGGCGCATGTTTTTCTCCTTAGCGTCCCCGTTTTAGCGTGCAGTTTGTAATACTGCCCCGAATCTCCAAAACATTATTGTTGTTGAATAAAGAGCTAATTGGTGCTAATATACAGTGGCAAGAAAAAGTATGTGAACCCTTTGGGATTACGTGGAGTTTTGCATGAATTGGTCATAAAATGTGCTCTGATCTTCATCTAAGTCACAACAACTTGAAAAACACAGTCTGCTTAAAATAATACAACACAAACATTAAATGTTTTCATGTGTTTATTGAACATAACATGTAAACATTCACAGTGCAGGGTGGTGAAAGTATGTGAACCCCTAGCTTAGGCTGGGGTCAGACCAGCGCACTTTTAACGTGCGTTCTGGCGCACATAATCACGGCCACACTAGCAGCAAATGACGGGCAATGACAGCCAATATACGAAGTACGGTTGCACGAAAGTCCGGCCGCGCAACGCAAGTGGAAAATGAACGCATTTTTTCGAGAACGCAGAACCGCTAGTACGGACGTACAGAGTGCGCTGCGCCCGCTAGCGGTGTGTGTGTGTGATTTGGAGACGTCAGACCCTGCTCATGTCCGGCCAACATAACGTCCAGACGCATAAAGTTTCCTGGTTTGGATTCGTAAAACATCACGCACGAAAATGTGCATCGTATGACCGTTTTCGCATATTCCGTGAAAAAATACATCAATGCGTTCGGACGCACTTTTTTACGTTCGCGTGTAAAAATGCTTTTGTTTGACCCTAGCCTTAATGACTTCTCCAAGAGCTAATTGGAGCCAGGAGTGAGCCAACCTTGAGTCCAATCAGTGTGATATTATTGGATGTGTTGCTGAAAGCTGTCCTGCCCTTTAAAAACACACACCAGGGGGCGGAGTCTGGACGCCGACCGAGCCGGACGCATGGTGTAGGAGCTCCTGCACCTAGCCGTCAAACCGGAGCATAGCAGCAGCACACAGATCAATTTGACCCACCATCTCGATTCCCCCTTACCGGGAACATGCCGGGAACCACCCGAGGGGGCAAAAAACCGGATCCACCGACCCCTGTAGTGGCGCCAATTTTCCAGCGCCGCGGCCTGGATGACAGCCAAGATGGCGGCCGGATCCGCGGCGAGGACACAGGGATAGATTCGGTCCCGGGAGGGTCCCAACCAGCGTCTAGAGCTGATATATCGCAGATTCTGGCCAGGATGGGGGACATGCAAACGAGTCTGGCGATGGACATTGCTAAAATAGCCACAGAGGTACGTGCTGAAGTGGGGGCTTTGGGCCTACGCATTGGAGAATTGGAGGAAGGCACGGGGGACCTCGTGGCGGCTCACAATGCGCTGGCGCGCACTACTGACACGTTATCTCACCGCATGGACCGTATGGAACTTGCTCTAGAGCATGTCGCCAATAGATCCCGCCGCAACAACATCCGCCTGCGGGGATTGCCCGAATCTGTACAAACACGGGAGCTACACGAGACTGTGCTGGGCCTTCTCAAACGCTTGGTACCAGAGGTGCCCCCGGCGAAGTTACTCATGGACAGGATTCACAGAGCCCTGAGAGCTCCCCGGGCGGACTCCCAACAGCCTCGAGATGTCATATTCCGCCTTCATTATTACACAGTTAAGGAGGAAGTCATGCGTAAAAGCAGAGACGTGGATCTGGTGTATGAAGATGTGAAGCTCGCTCTGTTTCAAGATCTGGCACCGGAGACCTTGCAGCGCCGTAGGGCCTGGCGCCCCATCACAGCCCACCTGGGCCGTCATAACATCCGCTATGCCTGGGGCTTCCCGTTCAAACTCTTGGCCTTCGCAGGTGGTAAAACCTCTACTCTCACCCTACAGTCAGACCCGCAGCAATTCTTCACCCGCCTGGATTGCCCCCCTTTACCGGACGCGGGTAACCTGCTCTCGTCCCCCTCCCCGGCACCTCAGCTTACACCGCGCTGGGGGAAGGTGCCCTCCCGGATTCGAGAGGAGGGAGACAGGGATCCCGGCTGAGATGAAGGGGAAACCCCGGTGGTGATATTGTTTTTTCTCTTTTTGTTTACTTGCCCACACGGTATCAGGTGGTTGCATTAGCTGAGTTGTACATGTTCCCCAAGTGATATATAACCCTGTAGTGTTCGGCTGTTAATGTTCATGATAATGGTGGGGATACTGTCGTTATTGTAAAGTATTGTAATGCTGTTTTTAGATAGTTTTTTCATGCTCCGTTACTGGCTCGGTGACGTCCGTTCGGCGATCCTACTGGTCTTCAACCAGGGTCGCGTCTCCTTTCTGACCATCCCCATGGTCGTTCTGGCAATGGATAAGTCCGGAAGTTTTTTCTTTCCTTTTTTCTTTTTTCTTTATGTGTCTTCTTTTCCTCTCTCATCTTTTCCTCACCTCCCAGTCCTTTACCCCCTTGGTCCCTCTGTCTCCTTTCCCCCCATTGGGGTCCTCAGGGGTGCCGCCCTGTCCTGTGTACCTGATCTGGCCTGCCCGTGGCGTTCCCCTCCACTCCGCCCATGATTCCGGAATGCCATATTTTGTCCCAGAATGTTAAGGGACTAAATTCCCCTACGAAGAGGAGACTGGTCCTCCGAGAATTAAAACGCGCACAATGTCAGATAGCATTCCTGCAGGAAACGCATTTTGCCCGGGCACGCCAGTTCAGTCTTACAGACCGCACCTTCCCACGCTCCTTTTTCGCTTCCAGCACCGGGAAACGCCGGGGGGTTGCGATTTTATTACATAAAGCATGCCAGATGACGGTTCAACATGTGGATAGAGATGATGAGGGCAGGTATATTCTAATCCGGGGGACAATTAATAATGTGGCTATCTCTTTGTTGAATGTTTATGCCCCCAACACCCCGGAAGATTCTTTCTGGGCCCATCTTACGACGCTCCTGCAGTTGACGGAAGGCTCCTTTCTGGTCATGGGGGGGGACTTTAACGCGGCCCCAGCCCCAGCAATTGACAGGAAATCGGGGGCGTTAGGTGCCAGACTTACGGCGTCTCCTCAGGATGCGATGCTAGCTCGGTTCATACATGACGCGCAGCTCCTCGACATTTGGCGACTCCATCACCCAGGAGACCACGATTTCTCCTTTTATTCTCATCCCCACTCCTCATACTCAAGGATAGACCTGTTCTTATTGCCAACCAGAATGATCCCATTAACTACTCGCTCGGCGATAGGCTCCATTAGTTGGTCTGACCATGCGCCCGTGTCTGTATGGGTGACATTGCCGGGTACTCGATCGGGTTGGTCCTGGCGCCTCAACTCTTCCATCTTACAATCGGCTGCAGTGCTGGAAGAAGTGTCTGCCCACCTGAACAGGTATTTTGAGGAGAATGACCTAGACGATATCGGTCCTGACTCCTTGTGGCTGGCCCATAAGGCGGTCATACGAGGTCACCTGATTCAGATTGGTAGCAGGCTGAAGAGGGAGAGGATGAGTCTGCTGGTGGAACTTCAGGAGAGGCTAGCGGACCGGGAAGCAGCGCACAAATCCTCTCACTCTCAGGCTGATTTTGATGCCCTGACAACTGTACGTCGGGAGCTCCGGTCAGCCTTACTGACGGATGTGGCCCGGTCCTTAGCCTGGACCAGGCGGACCTTTTATGAATATTCTAACAAGGCGCATACTATGTTAGCGCGCAAATTGAGGAACCAAACTAGATCTAAATTGGTGACCTCGGCCCATACGTCCCAGGGTTCGATCACTACTATCCCCAGCGAGGTAAACCAGATTTTTACTGCGTACTTTGAGAAATTATATAACCACTCCCCGGATCACTCCCTCCGCAATCCGGAACATGTGCGGGAGGTGCAGGAATTCCTGGCCACGTGGAAAGGCCCGGAGCTCCCTCCCCTCTTGCTGGAGGGGTTGGGGTCAGAAGTATCAGAAGCCGAGGTGGCTTCAGTGATTAAACAAATGAAACCCCATAAGGCCCCGGGCCCGGACGGGTTTACGGCCTTTTATTATAAAAAATTCTCTCCTCACTTGAGCAAATATCTAGTTAAACTATATAATGGAATCCTGGAGGGACGACCGGTGCCTCCGGATTTCCTCCGATCCGATGTGATTTTGATTCCTAAAGAGGGCAAGGATCCTTCCTTCCCCCACAATAATAGACCGATCTCTTTACTGAATGTTGACTATAAGATATTTACGAAAATCCTGGCCAACAGACTAGGAGCACTCCTCCCCTCCATCATTCATCCGGACCAGGTCGGGTTCATTCCCACGAGACAGGCATACGAAAATACAAGGAGAAATGTGGTCCTGATCGAGAGAGCTCGCGCAACGGGGACGCCTTCTCTGCTCCTCTCCTTGGATGCGGAGAAGGCGTTCGATAGGGTGGGCTGGCCTTACTTATTTCACCTACTGGAGCACTGGGGATTTCCACCTGGTTTTTGCGCTGCTATCCGGGTCCTGTATAATTCCCCCTTACGAAAATAATCACCACGGGGGCCTCCCCGGAATCTTTCCCCATAGGTAATGGAACGCGACAGGGTTGCCCCCTGTCACCCATGCTTTTCGCTCTAGCGCTTGAGCCCCTGCTGGATAAATTACGGTCCTCCACGTCTATCACGGGTTTACAGATTGGGGGGGAGGAATTCCTGGTGTCAGCATATGCGGACGACCTTCTCCTGACCATCACGGACCCGGCTCATTCTGTACCCCATTTGCTCTCCCTTCTTCAGGATTTCTCAGATATTTCCGGGTTTAAGATAAATATAGATAAATCTCGCGCGATGCCGATAGGCATACCGAAACCGGAGGTCGACCGGTTGCGTATCCTCACGGGATTTCACTTCTCCACCTCCTCTCTCACGTATCTGGGAGTGAAGCTGACTAGTGATCCCAAAGCAATGATTAGAGCTAACTACGATGGACTGATCCAACGTCTTATAGCTGATATGGACACTTGGGATGCCTTTAATGTCTCCTGGGTGGGTCGCATAGCTAGCGTAAAAATGAATCTACTTCCCCGAATCCTGTACTTGTTCCAAACCCTCCCGGTGCCTGTCCCTCCAGCCTCGTTGGCGCATCTACAGTCCCATGTGGACCGGTTCATCTGGCATAATAAACGACATAGGGTGGCTAGAAGAGTGTTACATAGACCGAGGGTGGTGGGAGGCTTGGGAGTTCCGAGTTTGTTACAATATTATCATGCTGCCCAACTAGCACAGTTTGTTACCTTTCATGCACCACCTGGTACGCACCGTTGGGCGGACTTAGAGTCGCATCTCTTTGCTCCGGACTTGCCGCAATTCTATTTTTGGCTTCCCAAACCCTATCGTCCAATCCTTCGCTCCACTTGCACTGCCACCATTAACTCTCTCCACATTTGGGACACTGTGAACCGTCGCTTCACTTTAGCCAAAGAACACTCAGCTATGATGCCTTTTCTCCGCAACCGACAGTTTCCACCGGGCTTATGCCCTCGCCCTTTTGCAACTCTGGAGGACTTGGGCCTTCAGAGGCTCCACCACCTTTACTCAGCGGGGGCACCACTTCAGTTTGAGAACATCCGACAGAGAGGTCCGGTAGGACCAGCGGACTTCTTTCGCTACCTGCAGGTCATGGACTATGCGCGGACGCCTGAAGTCCGTACGGCTGCCACGTCTTCCTTGACGGCGTTTGAAGCTCGCTGTAATGACGCTCGCATCACGAAATCAATGATATCCTCGCTTTACGTCTCCCTCTGTTCAGGCTCTCCAATCTGGGGGGACCCAACTTATGTTGCACGCTGGGAGCGAGATGTGGGGGATGCCCTGCCCAGTGAAGAATGGGAGGATATTTGGGACAATGTGGCACACTGCTCCATCAATGTGGCCCATCAGGAACAGGCTTACAAGATGCTGTTTCGCTGGTATGTTACCCCCTCACAACTTTCTCACATGGACGGGTCTTCCCCTGACTTATGTTGGAGAGGTTGCGGCACTAAGGGCTCGTTCTACCACATGTGGTGGACATGCCCCCTGATCCGACGCTTCTGGCTTCAAATTCATGCTCTCATTCAAGAGGTCCTACAGTGTGGAGTGGCTTTCGACCCATGGACATTCCTTCTTCACCGCACCCAGACGCCCCCTATCGAGACCGGAGAATAAGCTGGTGCATAAAATGGTCTTGGCGGCTAGAAGAGCGGTGGCCCAAGGCTGGAGATCTGTGTCCCTTCCGACTATGGCGCAGGTGTATCTTCGGATCAGAGATAATATGGACATGGATCGTTTATCGGCTCTTGTACATGACACCATGCCCCAACATAGTAAGATTTGGGACCCCTGGCTGGAGTTTGATGTGGGTTAAGAGCTGGACTGCTTGTTTTTCTCGCGGATTATGATACCTGGGTTATGTACTCCTTTGGGGCGGCACCCTATTCCCTTCCCCCTCCTCCCCTCCCTATGAGGTCTCTTCCTCTCTCTTTTTCCTCCATGTTTGTGTTTCTTTGATCTTTTTCTAATTTCTTCTTTTACCCCCTCCTCGGGGTCTACCCCCTGCGGTCCTTTGGCAGGGGCTCCTCAGGGCTAACCAGTAGCAATCTCTAACATTGTGGTTTTGTGATAAGATGCCCTTTTTTGTCTGTGAAAAATGGAAAATAAAGAATTATAAAAAAAAAAAAACACACACCAGTTTTGGGTTTACTGGTTTCAAGAAGCACTGCCTGATGTGAACCATGCCTCGCAGAAAAGAGCTCTCAGAATACCTACGATCAAGAATTGTTGACTTGCATGAAGCTGGAAAGGGTTACAAAAGTATCTCAAAAAGCCTTGATGTTCATGTGTCCACGGTAAGACAGACTGTCTACAAATGGAGAAAGTTCAGCACTGTTGCTACTCTCCCTAGGTGTGGTCGTCCTGTAAAGATGACTGCAAGAGCACAGCGCAGAATGCTTCATGAGGTAAAGAAGAATCCTAGAGTGTCAGCTAAAGACTTACAGAAATCTCTGGCACATGCTAATATTTTTTTTGACACATCTACAATAAGGAAAACATTAAACAAGAATGGAGTACATGGGAGGACACCACGGAGGAAGCCATTGCTGTCCAAAAAGAATATTGCAGCATGTTTGAAGTTTGCAAAAGAGCACCTGGATGTTCCACAGCACTACTGGCAAAATATTCTGTGGACAGATGAAACCAAAATTTAGTTGTTTGGAAAAAACACACAACACTATGTGTGGAGAAAAAAAGGCACAGCACACCAACATCAAAACCTCATCCTAATAAACCGTTATTCCTTTAATCCATAGTAATCCAATATCTAATATCCAATAAACCGTTTATTCCTTTAATCCAATATCTAATATCTAATAAACCGTTTATTCCTTTAATCCATAGTAAAAAATCTATTTATTGATTTTATTTTTTTAGTATCTTCAAGGCATTTTTTAAAAAAATATCCTTTTCTTTTCTAATAGCAATTTTTCTTTTTATTATCGTTCATAGGAATTTATATGTTAATTCCAGATATTTTCGTTCAGTAGTTCTTCTTTAAACAGCAGGCGATTTGATTCCCCAAAGTGCGGGGAACAACAGAACACTGAAATGTCTGCGTCATTTCGGTGCTCTGTTAATACCCTCTTTGTGGTGGTTTTTTTGCCACCCCCTGGAGATTGCCAGCCTAGGCCTTGCCTACCCAGGACATACTTGAAAATTAGAGAATTCTCAATGTATCCTTCCTGGTAAAATATTTTTGTGTAAAAGAAAAAATAAAACATTTTTTTAGGGTGTCACCCAGTGCGAGCAGCACCCCCCGCCCCCCTAGCGTCACCTCTGCTGATCATATAGGTATTGGAAAAAAACCTGTTTTGGCTCTGAAATTTAAATATCCAGAGTATCATGTTGAAAAAAAAATCAATGTCACAGAACAATAAAACAGAACTTATCTACCGGCTGGGTGGAGTAGAGGTAACATCACTTCTCTGCATGGAGAGAGCCTGTGGAGACATGGGTTCAATCCCAGCAAGAACACCTCTCCAGTAAGTGTTCTTGGGCAAGACACCTAACGGTACATACTCGCCACCCATGACATACTTGAAGACGAGAGAAATCTCAATGTATCCTTCCTGGTAAAATCCTTTCTCAAAAAAAAAAAATCTTTACAGTGGACTTGATAAAAAAACATCAAATTTGCCATTTGTGACAGGACTCTCAATGCTTGGATCCATGTCATGAGATAAACCAGTGAAAAGCGAATTGATGCATTTAGGAATATGACAGGAAGTAGAACTAGCTAATGTTCAGTTTACTTTGATAACAAGAGGTAAATATCAAATAAAGTGAGGCAGACTGCATGAATTATAATTGTAACAATAAAATGAACAGAAAAATAAATAGATCTAATATTAGAAACATGTTGTTTCATTATCGGATATTGGCTTGCTGTGGGAAAACAAATGATTAACTTGTTCCATTTAACAGCAATAATAGAGCTGCTAGCAGATAAGGAAGATAGGAAGGGTGCTTGGTAGGATGCAGGTCAGAGCCATACCAAGACACTGTGCTGCCTGGGTCCAAGGATGAAATGCTGCCCCATCCCAAAAAAAACCCCAAACATGCAGTGTGTATGTGCATATCACAGAGCTCCACAGCAATAAAACTTAAGTAATGTGCAGTTTGTGTGAGAAGAATATCACAGAGCTACACAACAATAAAACTCACACTCATACACACCACACACTACTGTGAGCTTTATTGCTGTGGAGCGCTAAGATACAGTAATGTGCAGTGTATATGAGTGTATCACAGAGCACCCCCAGCAATAGAATTCACAGTAATGTGCAGGGTATATGAATGTATCACAGAGCCCTTATACCCCGCCACAAAGTTACACATATACCCACACATACTCACACACTGTCACATACATCCACGCACAGTCACAAATATCCACAGTCACACATATCCAAACATAGGGCTGTATTACAATCCCCGCGCTAAAATGGGGGCGGTAGGGAGAAAAAACTGTGCCTGCAGTTTTTCCCCTACCGCCCCCGTTTTAACGGGGGATTACAATGCAGGCGCAAAAAATGCTGCCTGCATTGTTTGCGCCCGCTAAGCGCAGACGCGCGCATCCTCTCAATGGAGTCCATAGGACTCCATTGAGCTCCCCCCTGCCGGTCACATGACCAGCTGGATCTCGCCTCGCGTGATCTGGTCGGTCGGCGTAGTGATACGCAGGGAGAGACTGGGGGGACTTTCCCCCCCAGGCTTACCCTGCTCCCGCCGGCCGGAAGAGGCAAACAGAGCTGCAAAGCGCAATGTACCAAGCGCAAACGGGTTTTTTAACCCGTTTGCGTTTGTATTGTAATATGCGGTAGATACCGCAGCTAACGGTAGTGCTCACGCAGGTGAGCGCTACCGTTAACGTTAGGAGTATAATAGGGCCCATAGTCAATTATCCACACACAGACCCACACACTTTCACTTTTCCACACACACAATCGAACACATGGTCACACACAGTCAATTGTCCACATACACAGTCAAACTTGCCCACACACAGTCACTTCTCCATACACAGACACACTGTCACGACTGGGATCCCTGGTAAACAGTAATATAGAAAACAAATGCTGTGGGAGCCGGCATTATCAATCGGCGGCCGGCCAGTGAGCAGCGAGGACAGTGCTGCCGACCACCGATTGATAATGCCGGTTCCCGCAGACGCTAGTCGATGATGCGGCGCCGGCAAGGGGCATGACTTGAGGACACGAAGCCCGCCTGATTCAAAAGCCAGGATGCTCCTTTGCCTTACTGACAAATTCACAAAGACACAAGAATGGTAAGCGCCCACAGTTTAACCACCGAATACCCAGCTAAACCAGACAGACAGTGGTTTCCCCCAAACCATAAAGAAATGGAAATAGATACGTATCTGGTCAGCGCGAAATGGACGCGAGGGGATTCAGACGGCTTCTCACAATAACGTCACCAACAATGGTACATGATATAAATAAAACAGAAAACAAAAAAATACATTGGTGCAGTATATCTCGTAAGGTATATAAATTTTGATATTCTGTAATCAATCAACTCACAAAACAAGAGCCCCAACACTGGCTCTGAGCGGGTTTACGCCTTTGGGTTGTTTTCTGGAATTTTCTCAGGTAACCCACTCCTTAATAACGGCGATTCCTCGCCGTGACCATTAGGATGCAGGGAAAAGACAGAAACAATTTCTTTGTGTATATCTGATGCAAAATAGATGGTATGGATACCATAACAAATGGCAACTCACATTTGCTGGAGCTAATCCAAGCTCGAGGTAGGAAGCATATGGATTTTGTTAGGTCAAACCCAATAAAAAAACAAATGGTATGCAGGAACTGGTTCTTTTAAAATGTATTAAAATAAAATAAGAAAATTAAAATCTAGACTCAAGTCCAGGTCACGTTTCGCCGCTAGCATGTGGCTTCATCAGCTGGTCTTTGCAAGATAGAACTTCCATGCATGCTAATATAATAGAGAAAATTAAAGATAAGTGTCCCCACGTGTCCTTAATTGATGGTCGGCGTGTGTTTCAAGCCTCTTTCTGGTATGTCTCCATGTTCTACTCAGCAGCGCCATCTTGCGCAGACGTGTTGGAGACTTCCGCGTTCCATGATGCGTTCCATCGGATCGTTTCCGTAATCACGTATTACGATGCGTTCCATCGGATTGTGTGTATACACTTCTGGTATCGCAATTCTTGAACATTACCTACGATCCGCACTTAACGAACGAACATATAAGAAAACATTACAAGGATGAAAAATTGTATCCACCCATAACAATGGGGTCTGATAAAACTCTTCAGATGAGCAAGCTGTCTTACAAATTAGATAATTAAGAAAAATATCATAAATGCGAATAATCTTTAGGGATTTATCTAAACCAAAAAAGACCTAAATTAATATTAAAGAATTGAAAGAATACATTTTAAATTATTGTTTTTGGAAGTGCTTATACAAAATATTAAAAAAGGTGTGACGTACAATTAGATATTGCAGTAGATATGGAGTGAAATTATTAATAGTATATTTGAATATAGATATAGTAAATAGTGCTATATGAGAATATGCAATAAGCATACAATTGGAAATATATGTGAGTGATCTATATAAATTGTAATGTAAATTAAATATTAAATAATTACCTATTTAACAATAGTGTGAATAACTAATAAGTGTAAATATTTAGTACTAATATAAATTACGTACCGAAAATTAATCAATAGAATTTAGGTATAGTGAAACAAAATATTGTTATTATGTTATGTGTATCACTGAGCCTTAAGTTTTTGGTGTAGATAGTAAATGTGGCGGAATAGCGTATCCGCCTGCGGTCCTGCTCTATCTGACCCCCTCTTTGGTGTTGCCAAGCCCGACTACCGAGTGGCACGGCACCCGGCGTCTCGAGCGGCTTGGGTAGAAGACCACGTGGCGGTGGAGATCCGGAGAGTATATGGGGCACCCACGGTGGAAATCCGCCCGACTACCGAGTGGCACGGCACTCGGCGTCTCGAGCAGCGGATCTACTGACCTTTGGAAGGCTGGAGACGGTCTGCGTGGCGAACCGCGGTTCGGTCGAGTCTCCTTGAAGATGCGGGCACGGCGCTGAGTCGAGGTCCCGATTCGGGGTGGTTGCGGTATCCCGAGGTACCGATCCAAGGTGGCGCAACGGCGCGGCGAATCGATGTTCTGCTGTGGAGTTAGAGTGACCCGTTCCTGGGCGGTGGTGATATATAGCCGGCGTGAAATGACAACACCAGACGAAGCTGCATGTATCAAACACTCAGATGAACTGGCTCTTTTAATGAACAACGCCACTATTTATGCTGAAGTACAACAGTCACAATTTGCATACCATACTAATTAGTAGCATACCCATACTAATTAGTTATGTCAGTTATTTACAATCAACATTCTTCACATTCTCTTAGCCTTCAACTCACACAACGTTTGTACATCCATTGTTCCAGCACATCAGATTAAACACACACTATCAGAGATCCCTTAAATTAAACATGTAGCTAGATAATGGGGAAAACCCTGATGCATAAGTTACACAGCAGCAAAGCTTGTTTACTGTATACACAAAACACATTTACCTACAGAAATATAGTATTTTAAAACCAAAGCTATGTCATTTAACACTAAACTAAATTAACTAAAACCAAACGATGTAAAATATATTTAAAATCACACGATATAAATGACCATAAAGTCCTTTGAGGTTTGAAGCATGGAGCGTTACCTCAGCTCCATGACATAGGTCTTTTTAAAAAATGTCTTGGGTTTGAGTCCTGGGCTCGCTGCGCCGAGCCTCTTGGGTCATTCCGTGACACTCCTCCCCCTTTCCAAAGTCCGATGAGCCCGGTTGGACCCACACGGGTCGTATAGGGGGAGTCGGTGCAGTCTCTGCGGCCCATAGTCCGTGGGCAAGAGGCGAGCCGCCAGGCTTCTCCAGTGGTGCTCGCGGCTGTGCCTGGCAGGTCGTAAGTCTTTCGGGGTACCCCCTCCAGAATAAGTGTCCCGTGGTTGGGGAGAAGTACCACCTGTGCCATCTCCAGTGGTCTCGGGCACTCGGGAAAAAAGGGGGCTAAAGGCACGCGCCCCAAGTGCCTTGGTCAGCCGTTGATAAAAATGGTGGCTGCAGGGGGCCTCCGGGCCAAAGGGTTGCAAAGAGAGGCAGGTTGGCAACCGGCTCTGCTCCGTCACCAGCGCGTCGGCTGGGGTGGTGAATGCTGGAGAAGAACCACCCGGCAGGAGAAGGACGTCCTCCATCTCTGGTGGGGTTGGTGGCTGCAAATCAACCCGCTCAGGGGAATCCTCCTTCTGCTCCTCGGTGCAGATAAGGGAGAGTGGACAGAGGCCAGATGCACTCGGCCCCGTTGCCAGCGCTTCTGCTGGGCAGGCGGGTGCGGTAGCAACATCCAGCGGGGAAGATGGGGTCAAGGGCTGCACAACAATCAGCCCGGGGAAATCCTCCTTCTGCCCTTCGGGACAGACGTCGAAGGGTGGACAGAGGCCAGATGCACTCTGCCCCGTTGCCAGCTCTTCTGCTGGGGAGGTGGGTACCGGAACAAAGTCCAGGGGGTCGGACGAGGTAAGCGGCTGTGGGGGAGGCAGCCCCAGGGTATCCCCCTCCTGCTCCTCGGGACAGCTGGGAAAAGGTGGGCAGAGGCCGGCGGCACTCTGCCCCGTGGCCAGCTCTTCGGCTGGGTGGGGGTCTCCTTGCGGGAGGATGGTTTCTTCCATCCCCAGGGCGATCAATGGCTGCGAGCAACCCAGCCCGGGGGAACCATCTGTCTGCTCCTCCTGGCAGACTGTGGGAAGTGGGCAGAGGCCAGCGGCGCTCTGCCCCGTTGCCAGCTCTTCTGCTGGACCCGCGGATACGGCCACCGTGTCTTCCTGCGGGTTTGAGGGAATCGCTTCTTCTGCTGTGGCCCCAACGAGGACCCATGGGAGCGGCTCGGCCTCCCATACTTCGGGGTCTCTTGCACTGTCGGTTTCTTCAGCCGGACAGTCCCAGGACATGGGACTCAGACCTAACTGCGGAACGCTGTCCAACAATCTCCTGTAGGCCTTCTCGAGCTCCCATTCTCGCTCCACTAGGAACTCCAGTTCCTCTAACTCAGAGTCCCTGCTATCGTACGGGAGTTCCTCTTCCCGTCGCTCCAGTATCTCCTCCGATCGCTCTTCTGTCTCTTCTCCGAACCCAGGGTCATTGGCCATTCTCTCGTAAACCAGCCCTGTGCCGCCGTAGTGGGGGCCTGCGGTGGAGGCGCCGTCGATGGTGCGGGGTAGCAGGGGGCCTATTAGCCACCGGAGCACGCGGTACGCGGCGTCCAGTGCAATCTCCTGCTGCACCAGGTATTGGAGCTCTGTCTCCCACTCCTCCGGGGGTCGATCTTGCAGGAACGCTGCTCTGGCGTTATACTGCACCTGGTAGATGACAGCGTCGGAGGGAACATGGACATCATGGTAGTCCCTTTCATGGTACATGGCCTCGTACCAAAGTTCTTGGCAGATCTCGTCCCGCCACTCAAGCCCAGTGGGCTCCACTGTGGACCCGTGGTACCGATCCAGGCCCTCCTGCAGCCTTCTCGGAAATTCCGCCCTCGAGTCCGCGAGGGTGCTGAGACAGTGGCACTGCCACTCGCTGGGGGGTGTGGCGTCCTCGGATGCAGCTCCAGGCGAGCTGTAAGCCTCCATCCAAGGGTCGCTGGGATGTGCGGTGTCCTCAATTATAACTCCAGGCGCGCTGTAAATCACAAAAGAGGTATCGCTGGGGGGTGTAGATTCCCTGGATGAAGCTCCAGGCGGGCTGTAAACATCGCACCAGGGTTCTACGGGGTAGGGTTCAGGGGTAAAGTATTCAATCCTTTTTGCACAGAGCGCTGCCCATCGCAGCTCGTGCTGACGGTCCTTCTCCTCATCTGCTTGGAAGACCATCATCAGTCGTCTCACCGCGTCCTCGGAGGGGGTGAGGCCGAATCCCTCAAACATCAACCGAGCTCTCTGCCGAAGGTGCTCATTAGGGTCCTGAGTCAGGGTTGGGGTGCTCACCATTTGCCGGTCCATCCTGGTCAGCTCCTTCACTAGGGTTTTCTTATTTTTGTTGCCGGGAGTTCCTCCCCGATTCTCCAACATGCCCCGCAGGACGTCCCGTCTGTAGGCACTGTACCCAGCCATGGTGGGGGTCTTCTAGGGGGTGCAGAGAGCTTATCCCACCGCTGCCACCAGTGTGGCGGAATGGCGTATCCGCCTGCGGTCCTGCTCTATCTGACCCCCTCTTTGGTGTTGCCAAGCCCGACTACCAAGTGGCACGGCACCCGGCGTCTCGAGCGGCTTGGGTAGAAGACCACGTGGCGGTGGAGATCCGGAGAGTATATGGGGCACCCACGGTGGAAATCCGCCTGACTACCGAGTGGCACGGCACTCGGCGTCTCGAGCAGCGGATCTACTGACCTTTGGAAGGCTGGAGACGGTCTGCGTGGCGAACCGCGGTTCGGTCGAGTCTCCTTGAAGATGCGGGCACGGCGCTGAGTCGAGGTCCCGATTCGGGGTGGTTGCGGTATCCCGAGGTACCGATCCAAGGTGGCGCAACGGCGCGGCGAATCGATGTTCTGCTGCGGAGTTAGAGTGACCTGTTCCTGGGCGGTGGTGATATATAGCCGGCGTGAAATGACAACACCAGACGAAGCTGCATGTATCAAACACTCAGATGAACTGGCTCTTTTAATGAACAACGCCACTATTTATGCTGAAGTACAACAGTCACAATTTGCATACCCATACTAATTAGTAGCATACCCATACTAATTAGTTATGTCAGTTATTTACAATCAACATTCTTCACATTCTCTTAGCCTTCAACTCACACAACGTTTGTACATCCATTGTTCCAGCACATCAGATTAAACACACACTATCAGAGATCCCTTAAATTAAACATGTAGCTAGATAATGGGGAAAACCCTGATGCATAAGTTACACAGCAGCAAAGCTTGTTTACTGTATACACAAAACACATTTACCTACAGAAATATAGTATTTTAAAACCAAAGCTATGTCATTTAACACTAAACTAAATTAACTAAAACCAAACGATGTAAAATATATTTAAAATCACACGATATAAATGACCATAAAGTCCTTTGAGGTTTGAAGCATGGAGCGTTACCTCAGCTCCATGACATAGGTCTTTTTAAAAAATGTCTTGGGTTTGAGTCCTGGGCTCGCTGCGCCGAGCCTCTTGGGTCATTCCGTGACAGTAAATACTAATATGAATAACGTACCGAAAAAATTCATCAATAAGATATAAATATAATAAGAATATTCTGTTCACTAGGTTATATGTTTCATTGGGCCATAAATTTAGGCCAAGTGGTGTAAAATATGAAAGGGAAAAAAACGTGCTCATATGAAATCACAAAAAGTTCGTAACCTCAAAGTCATCATTTAGACCACCCGGTGACAGAGTGCCCATCTCGAAAATGGTACGCATTTCTTCCTGTCCCAACCTTTTTAAAAAGTCTTCCCCTGTCTCGATTTGTTAACCTGTTTAATAGCTGTAAATTTTAGACCCGTTGGGTGACTATTATGTTTTATTTTATAATGAAGTGAGACTGAGTGCTTCCTGAACCCTTTTTGGATGTTTCTAACGTGTTCAGATATTCTCACGTTTAGCGCTCTTTTAGTGCGGCCTACATATTGTAAGCTGCAAGGGCATTCCAACATGTATAGTATGTTCTTCGAAAAACAATTAAGGATGCCTTTTATAGCAACCTCTTGTTTGTTTTTATGGTTCTGGTATAGTTCTTTAAACCCTTTTTTATTACCGGTGGACCTACACGCTAGGCACTGACCACAGTTGTAGAAACTTTGTTTTAATCCAAAGTATCCCTCTTTGATATACCTCTTTTTTGCCTTTCTGTGGACTAAATTTGTTTTTAGGTTCTTCGCCCCTATAAAATTAATTTTTGGTGTTTTACCCACAATTTTTTTTAAATATTTATCGTTGCGTATCACATGCCAGTGTTTTTTAAAGATTTTTTTAATATGCGTTGCTTTACTGCTATAGTCACAGGTAAATCTCACTTCTTCTCCCTCTGTCTCTTTCTTAAGTTTATATTTAAGTAACTCCTCACGGTTCTCATTGGCCAGATTGTTGATGATGTGATCTAAATCACTCTCTTCGTAGGCCTTTTCTAAAAAATCCTTCTTGAGTGAAGGGGAGATCAAAAAAGATCTTGGGAAAGACCAGAAGAGGAAAGAGAGCAGGAAAACATGTACGCAAAAGAAAAGAGGGAAAGAAGATAAGTACAGCCAATGGTATATTCAATCTAAGCCATAGAGTCCTTTCTGATACAGAAACCAATGTTTTAAGTAAAGGACATAAATTTGCCCCTACAAATAAGTTGGATAAATTTATCATGTACATAGACCTGCAAAGGTTTAAACGCAAACTTCCATGTATGAGCTGGGGCAATATATATCCATGTGAGCTGGGGCACTATATATCCATGTGAGCTGGGGCAATATTTAGCCATGTGTGAGTTGGGGCAATATATATTAAATGTGATCTGGGGTAATATATATCCATGTGAGCTGGGGGCAGCATATATTTAATGTGAACTGGGGCAATATATTACATGTGAGCTGTGAGGGGGTACCATGGGCCCCTGGTATGAAAAGGGTTTGCAGGGCTCATGAGCCACATGAGGACAGACCCTATGCAATGTTCTGGGGAGAGTGAGTGTAATGAGCACAGCTTGCGATTAGTGGCATCTCTGCCCCTCTACCAAACTCTACCAGTTTTGGCTAAAACCCAACAACAGCTCTTAGCCAAAACTGGTAGAGTGCCCCCCCCCGAAACCTGTGTCTGGATCCGCCCCTGATTCAGACCAGGTTCTCTTAACACTATAGCAGATGCTTTATCCAGACAGTATGAGACATATGAAAATCATGTACAATATCAAACTCCTATTATTCTTCCTGATCACATCATCACTGTTCTGTTTTTTTTCCTTTCTGGGAACATCTCCAAGCCGTTTAAGCCAGTGCTCCTCTTGAAAAACCTCCATGAAAGTTATTCGTACCTGAAAATGAAAGAGAACAGTTACTAGTGCTGCCTCATGACACCAAACCCTCTGGTGTACTGGGTATGACAAACACCCTGTCCAACCTAGCACGTCAGTTTCTTAGCCTTCTATGTGTGCTGGTGAGAGAGTATGTCTCCGCTTGCGAAACATGTGCTAGAAACAAAATCCCTAAGACTTTACCTGTTGGTTTGCTGCAACCATTACCCATTCCTAATAGGCCTTGGTCCCATTTGACCATGGATTTCATCGTGGAATTACCCCTATCTAAGGGGAACACTGTCATCCTCATGATTGTAGACAGGTTATCCAGAATGGTTCAATTTGTTCCTTTTCCGAAACTGGCCTCAGCTGCCTAATTGGCTCACATTTTTATTAAGGAAGTTGGTCGACTCCATGGGGTTCCACGGGATATTGTCTCAGACAGAGGGTTTCAGTTCATTGCATGGGTTTTGTGCAGAGATGGAGGTTCAATTGCCATTCTTCTAACCATATCACCCTCAATCCAATTGGGCGGCTGAGAAAGCAAATGTCTCGAACAGTATTTGCATTGTTTTGCTTCCCAACAACAAGAAAATTGATCAGAGTTGTTGCCTTAAGCAGAATACGCTAATAATAAGGTTATCAATGAAACCACAGGTTACTCTTTGTTTCATTCTGTATATGGGTTTGTTCCTCTGGTCCTTTGGTCTCAGTTCCCCACTCACGGTTTGCCTGCCTTGAACGACCACTTGCAGTCATTGCAGGAAACTTGGAGAAATGAGAAGTCTACCATAGAAAAAAACGGTGAGATACAGAAAAGGAAAGCTGATAGGCACAGACTCCTTGCACCTCTGTACAATGTAGGGGACCAGGTAAGGCTGTCCACCAGTAACATCCGCCTTCACGTTCGTACGATGGAAATGGAACCCCATTACATTGGCCCTTACAAAATACTGCGTCGTATCAACCCAGTGTCCTATGCCATCTCCTTACCAAGCAACATGCGCGAATGTATTCCATGGCACTCTGTGGAAACCATTGCTTTGTAATAAATATACCAGATGCACTACGCCTCCTCCTCCTGTCATGGTTGAATATGAAGAGGAGTATGAGGTCTGTGCTATCTTGGACTCCAAATTGTCAAGAGGGAGCCTTCAATATCTTGTTGACTTGAAGGGTTATGGCCCGGAGAACACGAC
Organism: Leptobrachium leishanense; assembly: GCA_009667805.1. NCBI lineage: Eukaryota > Metazoa > Chordata > Amphibia > Anura > Megophryidae > Leptobrachium > Leptobrachium leishanense. Next base: position 150,308,430 of record CM019067.1, on the reverse strand, counting down.
CTGGCTCCCTGCTTCTGAGGTTCATGCGCCACATCTTGTTTATGTCTTTCATTTGGTGCATCCCCTTTGACCTGGTGGTCATCCGGTGGCCTCCCATAGAGTGGGGGTACTGTCATGGCTGTAGTCCCCAGCAGCGGGTGCACCATCCTCTCTGCTCGCTGGCCGACCGATGATTCTTAATGCCAGCAACCGCAGATGCCAGCTAAAGACGTGGCAGTCAGTGGGGAGCGAGGTTTGAAGATGCAAAACCTGCCAGATTCAAAAGACAAGTTGCTCCTTTGCCTCATTGTCCTGTCATGGTTTCTAACAGATATCATGTTCTTGTTTTCTTAATTACTGTTTTCCTGTGTATTGACCCTGGCTCTGTTTTGACTACGCTCCTGGCTATTGACCTCTGCTTGTCCTGTTTCTCCATGTATTGACTCTGGCTCTGTTCGGGCCACTATCTTGACATTAACCTTTGTTATTCCTGTATTACGATGTACCCTCTCAGGTTTCTGACTACGGTTTGTTTTTTACCCTGTCTTTTCTGTGTGTCTGTCCTGTAGCTAGTTTGCCGGCTAATCTAAAGACTGGCAGTTCAGGTTGTGCAGTGTTTGCATATTGGGATGGGGGTTATACGTTACACACACATCCACACATACCGACACACAGTCACACATCCAGACACACACACACACATATCCAACCCAGTGGTCGCTTGTCCTAGTTGCTGCCCAGGTGGCCTAGTGGAGACCCCAGTAGCCGGTGGGCCTAGTGGAGGCCCAGGCATTTAGCGGGCCAAGCCAAGGCCCCCCACCCAGCCTAGCTGAGACCATGATGGCTGCAACGTGCCACGACGTTTGTCAGGGTGGCATTTTGGGCGGCAAAGGGCCGCCTGGAGTCATGAATGGGCCGGCTCTGATGTAGGTACAGGCTTCAATGGAGTAATGAAAGCAAAAGGAATATTTTAGGAAAATTAATGAAGAGGATTATTTTGAAATTTGTTGGAATAGGTTGTTAAACAAGTGACTTTGCCTGTAAAGTTATGAAGAAATTATGTATACATTTGAATAATGTATATCAATAAGAAAATGATTATTCAGTTTAAGTCAGGAGTCCAATGCACTGGGAATGCATAAGAATGATATTCCTATTCAATTTTTTTCCAGTGGGAACGCCCCTCCTGTTGTGCTAGACCTATATGCCTATTAGGCCAATTAGGCTGCTGCCAAGGGTGTTGCTGGCAGGTGAACTACAACTGTTAGTGCCTGCCAACTACCAAGCATATTACAAAGTTTGCACGGGTTCTGGCACAAGATCGGTTAGGGTACCCTTGTGTGATGCGCTAACATTAAACAGCCGAACCTTACAGTTAGCACAGCCTAGCGTTAACAAGTTTGCACGTGCAGAATTCGGTCGGGTTTTTCCCATGTGTCTTCGCCTGACCCCACCTGTTCACTGCTAAATACCGTCTGCGCGTGCAATGCCCTGACTGTGATCATGCTTTTCAGTCAGACACAGGGCCTGGGCGTTTGGAAGTTAATCGTGAGTATGGAGGGTGTGGAGTGCAGTTTGCTGAGTGTAGGAATAAGTTAATTGTTTTGTTTACTTGTATCTGTGTTAACCAATTCATCACACATCACATACAACCATCATTACACATAAATATACATTACACATACCCATGGGCGTCCGCAGAAATTTTTCCATGGGGGGGGCAAAATTTTAATGACATACATATTCTGACCTATAATATACACCCGCACACCTAAGTATATGGAGGAGCCACTAAAAAGACCCCTGCACTACTTGAATATATGGAGGAGCCCTTAAAAAGACACCCACACACCCTGAATATATGGAGGAACCCTTAAAAAGACACCCGCACACCCTGAATATATGGAGGAGCCCTTAAAAAGACACCTGCACAGCCTGACTATATGGAGGAGCCCTTAAAAAGACACCCGCACACCCTGAATATATGGAGGAGCCCCTAAAAAGACACCTGTACACCCTTCTTGTTTCTTGTAAAACATGAGAAATCTCAATGTATCCTTCTTGTAAAACATGAGATATCTCAATGTATCCTTCTTGTAAAACCATCTTGTAAAACCATCTTGGATGGCGGCTCCACCCCCGGGTCCCCCCTCACTGCCTGACGTCCTCACGCATAGCGTGATGACGTCAGATAGCCGGGGAACCCCTAGCTGCCCGGAATCCCCTGGTGGAGATAGGGGGTTCATTTGAGGGTTCACAGAGATGCTGTGAGGTTGTGTATAGAGATGCTGTGAGGCTGTGTATAGAGATGCTGATGGGGTTGTGTATAGAGATGCCATGTATAGAGATGCTGATGGGGTTGTGTATAGAGATGCTGTTTGTGTATAGAGTTGCTGATGGGGTTGTGTATAGAGATGCTGTTTGTGTATAGAGATGCTGATGGGGTTGTGTTTAGAGATGCTGATGGGGTTGTGTATAGAGATGCTGTGAGGTTGTGTTTAGAGATGCTGATGGGGTTGTGTATAGAGATGCTGTTTGTGTATAGAGATGCTGATGGGGTTGTGTATAGAGATGCTGATGGGGTTGTGTATAGAGATGCTGTGAGGCTGTGTATAGAGATGCTGTGTGGCTGTGTATAGAGATGCTCTGTATAGAGATGCTGATGGGGTTGTGTATAAAGATGTTGTGAGGCTGTGTATAGAGATGCTGTGAGGTTGTGTATAGAGATGCTGTGAGGTTGTGTATAGAGATGCTGTGAGGCTGTGTATAGAGATGCTGATGGGGCTGTGTATAGAGATGCCTTGCGGCGCCGAAGTGCGGCCTAGCTCCGGTGGGGGCCGCCATCTTGGATGGCGGCTCCACCCCGGGTCCCCCCTCACTGCCTGACATCCTCACGCATAGAGTGATGACGTCAGATAGCCGGGGAACCCCTAGCTGCCCGGAATCCCCTGGTGGAGATATCTCCAGAAACATGGCAGCTAGGGGGTGTTGGAGGGTGTCAATCGAAAGGCCTGAGCCTGGCCTTTCGAATGATACCCAACATGGTCAGGTATAAAGTAAAAAAAAAACATGTATTTTTTTTGTGTGTTATTTTTATTAATGCAGCAATATTATTCACATTTCAATTATAATGTGAACAATGATGCTGCACTAATGATTTTTTTCTATGGGGTGCGTTTGCTATAAATCACGTAATTCCCCCCCACAAAATCTAACAAGTCCCCATTTCTAATTTTGTACAAGCGCACCCCATAGAAAACATAACCGCAAACGCTCATGTGCTAAAACGTGAAAAAAACACTTTACACACTTCAGATGATTAAAAATTCAATTTTTATTGCATTTTTTGTCGTAATATACAGGCAGGACATCACGTATACATATAAAAATGATATATTATGAATCTGCGGAGTCTGCCAGAAAGAACGATATCTAATATGTCTGGGTCATTTAATAAAATGTGGCTTCAAATCGCATTTAAACATGATGAGCGAAAGTGGTAAAAATGAGCTGAGCACACAGCAGTGAAATGCAGGGTTAAGGGGTTAAACAGCATATCAGAGGAAGATTTAGTAGAGAAATGAACACTTCTCAGAAGCACAGGTGTGTTTGATTCCATGTTCAGGAGACACCACACCCTCAGTCTACAGACAATGTATCAAATTCATCAGACCAGACTAATTAAAAGCACATGTTATTTCCAAACACTAATTAACATCTCTTGTTTACGGCGTTTGAGAACACAGGTCATTTAGAGATGATAATCTTTGCACGTAGACATTTTTTAATTCAATATCTAATAAACCGTTGCTTATAATATTCTGCAGTAAAGAGTCTCTTTATTTCTAGATTTTTTAGTATTTTTTAAGCATTTTTTATACTTTTTTTCCCAATTTTTTTTTTTCGAACTCGAACCGAACACGCCAAAAAGTTCGCAGTTCGCGAACTTGCGAACGGCCAAAGTTCGAATCGAACTCCGAACTGATCGAACTGAACAGCTCATCCCTACTCCTGACACTCAATGTGTTTTGAAGGAATTATCCATTTAATAGTCCCTTATTATAGGGTGGCAACGAAGGCCAGGAAGGGAAGAGTTAAGTGCAGACACAGTACCTGTCAGAGCTGAATCTTAAGTCCCTCTGCTCACCCTGCAGATTTCCTTATCTTTGCATGGGACAGGTAGCCCCCACCACAGCAGGGAGAGAGAGAGGCAGTAAATCAGTGAAGGCTCTGCACTGTCTGTGTCCCAGCACCACATGCTGCTGCTGGAGAGTAGATTATCTGTCCTTGGGATTCCAGGTGATCTGCCACAGCAGTCAGCCATGTTTAGCAGATCACTGCCCCCCCTCCTCGGCTATTTTACCTCCAATTACTAGTGCGAGGTAGCTCTCTTCCTGGAGGCGGCCTGGAGAAGCACAGCAGCATCCTCTGTAAGCAGGGCCCGAGCAGCCGCCTAAGAGCCACATGCTGCCTGCCCTGCTGCTGAATGATTTCCCCTGCAAATTTCCCAGAGGGCCCTGCTCGCTCCATCATAGGACCAGTCTGTTGGTAGGAGGGGCTAGGCAGCCACGAGGTCTTAGAGAGCTGCCACTGGTAGACTGGGAGGAGCCTGCAGCAAATCATCACGTTAACCAGCGATGAAATGTGCTGCAGGCTGTGCTGTGAGTGATGGGCAGTTCCAGGGGGGCAAGTGCCCCCCCTTGCCCCATCCCCCGGACTCTCATGCACATACCTTCATATACACATACACCTATACAGTACTACATATCACATACATACCTCTCTTTACCCATATCTTGTCCACCTCTCATACCCACCTTGTTTCCTAAGCCCTGTGTATTCTCATCTGGCATTGTCTGTCACTGTTTGCCATGGAGAGTGTTGAGAGAAGATATGGATGGAGGAGAAGGAGTGTTGGAGGGGAGGAAGAAGACGCAAGGAGAGTTAGAGAGGTGTATGAACATAGGTTGAGGGGGAGAGAGGAGTGGAGAGAGGAGACGTAGGGGTGAGGGGGAGAGGAGTAGTGGGAGAAGAGACGTCGTGGTGAGGGCAAGAGGAAGAGTGGGGAGAGGAGGAGTAGGGAGAGGAGACGTTTTGAGTGGGAGAGAAGGGGTGACAGGGTCAGGAATCCCAAGAGGGACAGTAGTGAAGACAGCGAGAGGAGGAGTGAGGGTAGAGGAGGCGTAGAAGTGAGAGTGAGGAGACTTATGGTGCCAGGCAAGGCCCATCCAGCCAAGGATCAGCTTGGGCAGGGACACAGCAGGGATACAGGTGCGCCATAAATCTCCGGGACACAGGACTTCCAGGGCACTTCAACAGCACAGATCCGGGAAGAGAGGTACTCTGGAGTAGAAGGAGGCACTCATAACGGCTTATATGCACAGGGCACACAGGCTGGAAGACCTGTCCCTGTCTGGGCACTTGTGCCTCCACCATTCGGATTGAGATCCGACAAGCAGTCTGTGCGCTGAGGAGAAACCGGAGTCTACAGTCCATAAAGCACCGGTACCAGGACTGTAAAGGGGAATTGATGGCGAAGAGAGCAAGGGAACAGCGGGAGTCCAGGAGGACTAGAGGTGGCACCCCAAGAATTTACGAGTTTGCTCGTTGGAAAGAAACGCTGAATGCCAGAATCTTGGAAGTTAGTATACGAGGATTTGAGGGAGCAGTGGAGACCAGAGCCAGGCCATCAACCCCCGAGCTTGATTAATGTTTTCATTGACAATCATCAATGTTTTTTATTCAAACTCCAAGCTCATGTTTTTTGGAACTTTGCAAGCTCACGCAACCTCCGAAGCACTAAGTGATTTTTCACAGGTTTAGCGTCAGGGATGTAATATGGGTTGCATGCATTAAACACGCTTATCCTAGTGATAACGCTTACACATACAGACACTAACGTTAGCATTAACCATGGAATAGGATCCTCAGTCACCTAACACCAAGGGAGCAAAGAATGAGTGAGCATCCTTTCTCTGGAGATCAGGGTTTATATAGAGAGACAGGACAGGCAAAGCCCGTCCACCAACCAAACCTTCCCAGCCTATCCTCGCCGCCTTTGGTACAGAGAGACCCAGGTGTCTGTGGCAACTGCCACTCAGGTTGTGGACACGGAACAGAAATCACAGCAGACATTTAAAATATATTTTCTGGAGAGAAAACTGAAAGACCAATAACATCTAAAGAAACTAATATGTAGGACAGTATATAAAAGAATGTGGAACTACCTTTTAGTATGATTTTTGATGGTGAGATGATTTTTTGCAATAACACACTCTTATCATACTGGTAACAAATTGCATTATATTTTTACATTGTTCATGCTAGATTGAGTAATTAATAACTTACCAATTGTGCTAAATGTTTCAACTCTTATTATTAAAGACTTGATTGTATCCACAAGCATTCAAAACACCTACAAAATAAATAATGTAGAAAATAGGGCTGTATTATAGTTTGCATTGTATAGGAAACTTTACAAGTCTTTAATGAAACTAGACTTTGCAACATTGTTATTGAGCTTAAATTTTGTAGCATCCTGAAATCTCAACTGAAGATGTACAGGTGCTGTAGGTTAATAACTTTGCTCTGTTGTTCCCATATTGCTGGGAAGAGTAATGTCAAATGAATACCAGTGTTTTGAAGGAACAACAATTTTTGATAGTCCAGCTACATACCCTATATGTTAAAGTTCTGAGCTCTGAACATACAGAGTTGTTTTCTTAACAACATGTGCAATTTCACTAGGAATCTGATCTGTAGCATACTCTTAGGGGATGCATCCATTATGTTAAAAACACCTGCAATGTGAAAATGAGGGCACAGATGTGACCTGTAAAGATTGCATAATAATATAGTACTTTCGGTTGAAACTAGATTAATGTCCATCGTGGTCAACCATACAAAAGTCCTTTTGCTGCTAACAAAATTTCCTTTTGTCCCATCTATTTTCTACAATTATTCCCAGGTCATTTTCTTTCATTGCCACCCCCAACTCAATCCTTTTAGGCTAATGTCAGATGAACGCAGTCTGAGCGCATTCTGCATGCGTGCATAACCGACAGATGTACTGACAGAAGATACTGTAGACACCACATGGTCTGTTTTATTTGACGGATGTAGAAAAGAGGGAAATATGGGAAAAAAATTATTAAAATTAAATGACAGGTACAGTCGGCCAGACCAAAAAACCTCTGAGCGTCCACATGATGGACATTGCAAATGCGCTGCATCTGACGTAGTGTCATCACGCACACAGGCTGCCACGAGGACGCGGCACACTCTGGGCGTCTGTCATAGCGCTTTTACATTGAGGCCTAAATGGCATCCGTTGCCACCTGCGTGGTGCGTGCGCACTTCGGTGTGCACGTACTTCGTGTGTTGGTCTCTATTGATCACAAATCAATGCTACGACGGACGTTAAACTGTGCGGTGACACGGGCGTGATGACTGCATTCGTCTGACACTAGCCTTATGGTACAGGTTGTTTGATTATTTTTGATGCCCAAAATGGAGAACTATCTGTGGGTTCCAACTGTGCATCTGATCAATGCTAAGACTGTAGAATCCATGCAATTGGACAATGGACCACGATTGTTCACGATGCAACAAAGTAATTGTGGGACATGCTGTTGCCTGTTTTTCCATCCTCAGCTCTCACTTGGATCTAGGTTGACTGTCTCTCCCCTTTTTTCTTTGTTCTCTCTCATTTCGCCTTTTGTACCTTTCACTATTTTTTCCTCTTTTCTGGTCCCCTTGATTATCTCTTCTCCATCTATCTCTCCCTACTCTTCTCACCACCCTCTTGCCCCTGCAGATGGCTCTCCGAGGGGATTACCCCTGCCCCCATGCTTATTGTTTTTTAAATTTTCCTTCTCCATTTCCCCAACTATCTTAATTCACAATTTTAAGCTATTTGGTTCCTGGTTCTACATTCTGTTACTTTGCTTTACAGTTTCCATGACCATCTCTTCGACCCCAGGTTTTTTTTTTCCCCAATTCCTCTTTCTTACATCCCTAGGTCTCATAAACAGCTCATAACAATGTAACCAGCATTTCTCAAGAGCTACATCCGGGGTGACCTCCTATTTTTGTATACTGTACATTAACTTGCATTTGTGAATGTAAAAGTGCTTTTCTGCTTTTGTGAGTTGATGTGTTAAAAATTATTGAATAAAGAATGTTAAATATGTACAAAATATTCTAAATGAAAAATCAAATGTTTGTAATGTAAAACTGGTAGAACCTGTAGAAGCTGTAATGGTATTAAAGGAAGACTTCCCTTTCTTATATAATAATTGGCATCAAGGTTATTGCAAGATACTGAAGTGACAGATTATGTATATTCCTATTAATTAAACGCAATGTACAAGTTTAACTGTAATTTCTACAAACTGTGGACAATACAGTACCACACAAAAATTATTGGTTGTGTTGTAATCCAACAAGGTAAATCAACAGCTTAAATTGAAGACACATGTCGTACTGTAAATACAATTTTTCACACACACATACACTACTGTATAAAACTAGGCAGTGGACACATTATGTAACAAGCACATGCTGTACAAACATATCCACAAACAGTGATATGGTTGCTGGTTCATGTAATCATCAGAGAGGAAGGCAAATGCTGTTTTATTGTAAAATTCAATGATTGTGTTCAAGGAACATTAACTGGGAACAGAGATAAAAAGGAAAGCAACAAAATAGGTGAAAAATTAGAATATATATATATATATATACTTGACACTACGTATCAAGAAATAGCAATGAAAAACAATGAAACCTCAAAAATTTAAAAAGATACCCATCTCTGCTGAACAGAAGACTTATTCTTTTCAAATTGGGAATTTCCATTTGTTTATTATATCATAAAACTGCAAGTGTTTGTTTAAAGAGTAAACTCCATTAAATAAATAGGGTGTTTTTAAAAAAGTGTTTTTTAAAGCAATGACAGTGCTATTGGTATTAAATGTCAAAACAGTCATGAGAAACAGTCAGACTTCTATTTTCATTACATAAAACAGTCAAAAATGTATAATAAACAAAAAGTAGAATAGGAGGAAGAGGAGAGGAAAATGAAGGAAGAGGTGAGAGGGAAAGGACTTCACGAGCTTGGTCTACCACATTTGATGTAGGGAATCCACCATCCCCTGTAAGGGTCATATAAAGTTATGATAGTACTGATTATTTAGTCATTGGCCCAACACCTTTTAAAAGATGTGCTACCATGGGAAAAATAAGTAATTCCTTATTAAATGGTCATTCCCACCTTGTATCACTTGCTTCCATCGGCATATGAGTGGTGATAGGATAGAATAGGAGAAATATGATGCTGGCAGTTCTCCTGCACAATGATAGTCAACATAATGATTAATCCTTCAGCCTGCTCATATCTTTATGGGGGAATAAATCAGTGAAATTTGTGTAAGAAAGGGTGAAGAATGGGGAAGCATACTGGCGAAATGGTGGTAATAGGTGCAAGCATACTAGGAAAGGGGAAAAGGTCAGTACGACTACTGGGGAAGTGAAGAATAGGGCAAGCATATTGGAAAAGAGGAATAAGGTACAATCATAATAGTAGAAGGGTGGGAAGGAGAAAATAATACTGGAGAAATGGAAGATAATGGGAAACATACTGGATAAATAGGGGATGGACAAGTATACTGGGGAAGAGAGGAACAGGAGCAAGCATAATGGAATGGGGCGAGCATACTAGAAAAATAGGAAAGGGGAAACATAATGCAAGAAAGGAGGGAATGGCAATGATCATACTGGGGAAGGAAAGGAGTGGCAGCAAGCCAAACGAGGGGATGGGTGAGAAGGGAACAAACACTGATATACAGTAAGTGTTGAAAATTGGGGCAAACAATAGTTTGAGGGTGAGAAATGATTCAATAGAGTTTAGACACTGGAGTAATGCTGTGATATAGGGCAAGCAATGGGGTAAGGGTGGGAAATGGGGAAAACACTTCGGTAAGCTTATAAAATGTGGCAACAACCGCCTTCACTTGGCATTTCACAAGCAGTAACATACATGGTTCAACAATGTTAATTGTCTAGATCAATTTTATAACACACACAGATACCTTGAGGTCATTAAGGCCATGATATTAAGGCAAATGACCTCAAGGTAGCTGTGTGTTATGAAGGTCATCAAGAGACAATTAAGGCTGATTCAGGCAATCAATGCAGCTTAACTGGTTGTGTTACTGCTTGTGTGGTTTTGAATATCTGTCACTTTAAACATGAGACGGACACTTAACAGCACAAGCAGCAAAAGCAACATTATAAATACGACTGTGGTGGACCCATGTTGTCTATGGTCTAGGTCTAGGATATGGGTTGTCTACATATTTTGCCATTTGGGATACACTCTGACGTTCTTTAGATTGGTTCCATTATTATCTAACAAATGTTACGTTTTATATTAGTGGCACCTGCACGTTGCCCTCCATGTGAAGGGGGTTGTTGTTGTTATTGTATTGAATAGTGGGTTAACCCCGTGTTTTAGTGTGGAGTGTCCTAATACATGATCCATGGCTTGATTGTTACTCCATTATCCTTTGTTGGATGTATTTTTTTGTCAAGGATAGTAACTGGGCATACGAGAAACAGGGAACTTCACTGAGCAAAGTTCAGAAGGATTAAACTTTTTTTACATGAGTTTTAAGATGAGAATGGGCAATACATGGTGGAATGGGGTAACCACATTGGTGAAAAGGGTAACTGAATGAAGCAAACAAACTGGGAGACATGGGGAACTGGGAAAACATATTGGGGAAAGAGGAAGAAAGAGAAAAATACAAGGGGAAGGGTCAAATACTTTAGCAACAAGGAAAACACCCTGAGAAAAAGGATTTTGAAAACACAATGGGCAATGGTGCCACTGGGCACCTGGTGGACAGGGTACTTGGAAAAACAAAATGTAACCCTTTCCCAACGCAGGGCGTACTATGTCGTCCCTGTGGCTGGTGGACCTTGAAGCTGCAGGGCATAATTTTGGCCACCGAAAATGATGCTTTTGGCTGAAAGGAAAAAACGGCCGATAAAAAGCCAAAAATCAGTCATCCGAAACTTGGCCTGGAGACCCGGTCAAGCCGGGGCTTGCCTGAGGCCAGAGGCCAGCCAATCCGAGGACTCAGGCAGCCTCCAGGCTTAGCCCCTGGCTCGACAAGGCCTCCAGGGCCCAAGTTCAGATGACAGATTTTTTTTTTTTACCTGAGCTGTGCCTTCTCCTTGCTCCTAGTGGCGTGTCCACAGTTCAGCAGTTCAGCACATGGCAAGACACCAGCAGCTTCCATGCTCCAGTGGGGCTCCTGGGTTACAGGGCCCATGTCCAGGGAGGGGGGCTGCACTGTCCTCCTGAGCCTATGGCATGCACATCCCTCTGGTGACAATGAGGAACCACTCGGGGCCTGCTGATGATCCCCGGTCTTGCCTGCTGTTTTCTCTTCAGTGCTCCTTGCCCTCACACTCGGTCTCAAGCTCGCCCGCTGAATCATTGCATCACCTGGGAACTCGGGCACCTATTGGCTACAATTAAATAGGAGCCGAGCTCCGCAGGTGGTGCAACGACCCACTCCTATTGGCTGCAATTGAACCAATAGGAGCCGAGCTTCCAGGTGACGCAACAATCCAGAGGTCTAGCTTGTGGCCGAGTGTGAGGGCAATAAGCCCCAAAGAGAAAACAGCAGGCAAGGCCGGGGATCATCAGCAGGCCCTGAACTGCTCCTCTCCATCACCGGAGGGATGTTCTTGTAATAGGCCCTGGAGGACAGTGCAGCCCCCTTCCCCGGACATAGGCCCTGTAACCCAGGTGCCCCACTGGAGCATGGAAGCTGCTGGTGTCCTGCTGTGTGCTTAACTGCTGGACTCTGGACCTGCCACCAGGAGCAAGGGGAATGCGCAGCTCAGGTTAAAAAAAAAAATCAATCATCCATCACATGAGCCCCTAGATCGGCTGGGCCTTTAGAAAGCTGAAAGCACCATTTTGGTCGATATTTTTGGTGGCTGAAATTTCAGTGCATCCCTGCCCCCGGCTCAGTCTGGCATCCAGGCCCATGTTCAGATGCCTGATTATCGTTTTCGGTCTCGGTTTGTGGCCGAGCTCGGCCTACATTTCCGGTTTCCCTACATTATTACCCAGTGGCCTTCAGGCCATCCCCCTGCACCCAATGATGTACATCAGCTGCTAGGTGGGCTGAAGGTGGGGTCTGCCAAAGCAGCTGGCAAGCAGGGTGTACTAGTACCGCCCGGCATAAAAGGGTTAAGAAGTGGGGTACTAAGAAAAACACACTATAGAGGTAGATGGAAAAGGGGCAATTATTAGGGGATGGGAAAGCAGCAAGGGGAGTGCTCTGGGGATGATACAGCTTGGAACTTGGGAGGGATACCTGGGTATTGCACAATGGGGTACTTGGAACTTGGAGACACAGAGAGATCTAGTGGTGGTAGGACTTGGGATGAAGGAACACAGCTGAAGTTGAATACAATCGCGGTACAATAGGGAGATTCCAGAAAAGAGTAGCCAGGTCGTTATGCAGGGTCTATAACAGGTAGTTGTAGGAGCAGATCAGGTGTAGGTCTTTACTTTAAGAGCAAAGGAGCATCAATGCTGAAGTACTTTGGGAATGGGGGGATGTAACCCTTTATTCAATTCAGCTAGGTGACGGTGTCATGTGGTGTGTTGTGTTTAACTGATTTTGTTCTGAATACCAGTGCTGTGCATGAGCAGCACATGAAGAGTGTTGCCTGGTGATAAATGGCAGGCACGGTACAGTCTCAGCGGGGAGTCTGGCACCTGTTAGGGGCAAATTCACTTTTGAGACAATAATAAACATAAAACCATTTCAGGGGCATGAATTTGGCTGTTTCACATTTTGAGGCATCTTTCATACAACAATAAAAATGGTAGATTGCTCTGGAAAGTATTTTTTTTGCTCTCTATCTACTGTCTTAACTGTCTTCTCTAAATGCCCTTAAAGCCCCCTCTAAAAACCTCTACTTCTGATGTCAGTCTCCATCTAACAATAACCTTTTTGAGATTCAGTTATATGTTATTTTCGCAAATTTCATTATTCTGTCTTGGGAGTTCTTACATGTCTATTGAAGTAAATCACAGCAAGATTGAAAAGGTATTCTGCATTTATATCCTAAGACATGTACGTAGTAGGTACAAAAGCAAATCGTAACATTTTTTTAAATTTCTTTCTGTGAAACAACATTATGTATGAAGTATACTTCTTTAAAAGAATTGGAAGACAATACAATTTAAGATGCTTTTCATAAAAACAAACCTATTATACATTGCTCTTCTAATAGTTATACTGTCTTGGATACTTTTTTATCACAGATAGATTTAGGAATTGTATTCCGATGTTTTCATAAGTGCTAGAAATCATACAATGCATAAAACTATACATTTAGACGATAGATTTCAAATTCAAAATTCTTACCTTTTGTTGTGAACTGGCGAATTTGCAGTCATACTCATCTGTTGGCTATTGAGAGACAATAAAGCATACATGCATTATAGTCTCTCACTAGAAGCATATCAGAATTTCAAGCTAATTGCCAGGGATACTGAAAGGAGGTCACAAGGTCCCAAACCACATCTTCCGAGAATATTTGTAAGTTCCAGTATTTAGTTATTTTGTTTGAAATATTCTGGTAAAAACAAAGCAATTCATATAAATATGATTCACAGTCACTTTAAGGACTATCAAATGTTAATGAGAAATATCCTTTGCAGAATGTCATCGTTCACCCTGCTTGTACTACTGTTAGACTGTGACTGCATTATGGTTATAACTAGCGCTCTCTATTACAGGATTTATCTTTGACTCTGGCAGTTTGCCACAAGAACTGTTTGCACCTGTCACAATATGTTTTTATTACAATCTACTATCTGGCACTCCATTGCTGGTGTGCGCCTAACAGGTAGGGTGGCACATTACTCCATCCTGTCCATGCTTAATGCTAAATTAAAAACAATAGCTCCACCTTTTTAAAATACATGATTATATTTTATTATTAGTCACTTAATAAGGTGCCTGGAGTTATCCTTTCACAATACCATAAGTTATTCTCGGATTGTACAAAACAGAAACTACATTTAGTTGATTGAATTTTGCAATATTTTTAAAGGTTCTAAACTAACTGGACGTTAAACTCTACTTTCTATTCTCAGAAATCCTCATAAAGGTATATTGTTGATGAGACCTTGATTAAATTTTGTTTGGAAATTCATATAGGGTGTTTAGGAAACAAGAGTGTAGGATTATAATTAGGAAACACAATTAACAATAGTCTTGATTTGATTCTGTAACATGGTCTATTTGCCATAATGGACCATTTTACTATCAACAACTCACCACCTTCTGGCTGCGGATAAAATTGCTGTGTAAAAAAGACGCCTTTTCAAAAATGTAATGCAAATTTGACTTCCATAAAAGTTGGTACATTGTGTCAAAAAATTGGTCCACTCATGTTAATTTATGTGGGTGAGCTGATATTTTGATCCGAGTGCACCGAAAAATTAACGTGCCGATTTTTTAAAGGGACAATACTAGGGCTGAAACAACTAATCGATTAATCGACAACTAATCAATAATGAGAATAGTTGTACGTTATTTTCATTATCGATTAATCGGCTGTCGATTAATCGATTTGTGCACAGCAGTCACTGTTTAGAGTCAGACTGAGTTATATGTTATAACCTCAGATTCTGCTTCATCCTGTGTCACCACCTCAACCTGCCTGTCACCCCCTCTTTGGTCTGGAGCTGCCATTCTTGCCCTTTCGGTCCCTTCCCACAAACTCCCACGTCAGGTCCAGTCTTTTGTCCAAACCCCCTCCCTCTCACACTGAGGTCAAGCCATTTGCCTAAACTCACTCCCTTCCACCTCCGGACCCTCCTCATGCTCAGTTTGTTCGTGAAATTATTGTAAGCTGTGTGGAGTGCCCCACGTTCTCACCTTGATTTCGTGCTGACATCATCATGTCTATCTGAGCGCTTGTAGCATTGTTCATTTGGGGAGAAAG
Organism: Leptobrachium leishanense; assembly: GCA_009667805.1. Taxonomy (NCBI): domain Eukaryota; kingdom Metazoa; phylum Chordata; class Amphibia; order Anura; family Megophryidae; genus Leptobrachium; species Leptobrachium leishanense. Next base: position 150,293,403 of record CM019067.1, on the reverse strand, counting down.
CAGACATAGGCTTAAGCTGCACACACAGCATCAATCCATCATGTGACCAGGTGCTCGTGTACCTTGTGTGCAAGAAATATGCAATTTGCATATGTTTTTCTTTTATCCGATGAATTGATTAAACGAACAATTAATCGGCCAACTAATTGATTATGAAAATAATCGTTAGTTGCAGACCTAGACAATACCACTAACATAAGATGTAACTAGATTGCTTGTGCATTACAAATACACTATATTGCCAAAGGTATTCGCTCACCCATCCAAATAATCAGAATCAGCCGTTCCAATCACTTCCATGGCCACAGGTGTATAAAATCAAGCACCTAGGCATGCAGGCCGTTTTTATAAACATTTGTGAAAGAATGGGTCTCAGGAACTCAGTGAATTCCAGCGTGGAACTGTGATAGGATGCCACCAGTGCAGCAAATCCAGTCATGAAATTTCCTCGCTCCTAAATATTCCACAGTCAACTGTCAGCCTTATTATAAGAACGTGGAAGTGTTTGGGAATGACAGCAACTCAGCCACGAAGTGGTAGGCCACGTAAACTGACGGAACGGGGTCAGCGGATGCTGAGGCGCATAGTGCGAAGAGGTCACCAACTTTCTGCAGAGTCAATCGCTACAGACCTCCAAACTTCATGTGGCCTTCAGATTAGCTCAAGAACAGTGCGCAGAGAGCTTCATGGAATGGGTTTCCATGGCCGAGCAGCTGCATCCAAGCCATACATCACCAAGTGCAATGCAAAGCGTCGGGTGCTGTGGTGTAAAGCACGCCGCTGCTGGACTCTAGAGTAGTGGAGACGCGTTCTCTGGAGTGACGAATCGTGCTTCTCCATCTGGCAATCTGATGGATGAGTCTGGGTTTGGCAGTTGCCAGGAGAACGGTACTTGTCTGACTGCATTGTGCCAAGTGTAAAGTTTGGTGGAGGGGGATTATGGTGTGGGGTTGTTTTTCAGGAGCTGGGCTTGGCCCTTAGTTCCAGTGAAAGGAACTCTGAATGCTTCAGCGTACCAAGACATTTTGGACAATTCCATGCTCCCAACTTTGTGGGAACAGTTTGGAGCTGGCCCTTTCCTCTTCCAACATGACTGTGCACCAGTGCACAAAGCAAGGTCCATAAAGACATGGATGACAGAGTCTGGTGTGGATGAACTTGACTGGCCTGCACAGAGTCCTGACCTCAACCTGATAGAACGGGATGAATTAGAGCGGAGACTGAGAGCCAGGCCTTCTCGTCCAACATCAGTGTGTAACCTCACAAATGCACTTCTGGAAGAATGGTCAACAATTTCCATAAACACGTTCCTAAACCTTGTGGACAGCCTTCCCAGAAGAGTTAAAGCTGTTATAGCTGCAAAGGGTGGACCGACGTCATATTGAACCCTATGGATTAGGAATGGGATGTCGCTTAAATTCATATGCGAGTCAAGGCAGGTGAGCGAATACTTTTGGCAATATAGTGTATATCCACCTTATAAAACACATGTTGCTGTTTTTTCTTTGTTTGACGTAACTGCATGTAAAAAGGAAAAAAAATAGATTTTTATCTCTACCATTGTGTTGATTGTACCCATGAGGCAACATTTACCAAAGTTTTTCTTTACTTCTGTTGCCTATCTAATCTACAGTATTTAACAGTTTAATGAGGCGGAGGCACAAAATGCTTAGATTAGGCTACATGGGGCTATTCTTCTTCAGGCTGTTCAAGATAAGAGATGACACCTGTGAGCTAAAATAGGGAGGTTAGAAGACTTCTAATCTACCCCAGGTGATGTCCTTTGAATATTTTCCACAAAGTACAGTGAGATTTGCGACAGCGATCAACCCATAGACTCCATTGTATGGCCATTGTCTGTCTGCTACTTTATGTGAATATTCACGACGAGAACAACATTGTCTACCTACCTGCATATATGTATGGCTGTTTGCCTTTATTTATTTATTTATAAAGGATTTTACCAGGAAGGATACATTGAGATTTCTCTCGTTTTCAAGTACGTCCTGGGTTCAAGGACATTAAAATGTTACAGTTGTTACAGAAATACAAAGTAATACAATGCAAGATATTAAAAAAAACAAAAAAAAACACAAATATACAGATTAACAGAAAATAATAGGAAATGTAGGAAATATAGTCACTATGTTACATATTTACAGGTGCATTCTGTATCGCAGCGCTGCGGAATATGCTGGCGCTTTATAAATAATAAATAATAATAATATCGCGGTATGTTAACAATAGGGAGCTCTTGAGTGACTTTAGACTGGGGGAATATTTGATGGCGTCTGGCAGTGGCTGACTGGCAACTTTTGGCCCAGGGGGCAAGTACCACCCAGAGGCCCAGAGTTCAGCAACTCGGGCCTTTGTTTAAGTAAAAACAAACACGGGAAGCAAATTAAGTAATAAATAACAGTTTATTACTGTTTAAAATAATTATAGAACTCTTAATATATATAAAACAAACATAAATTAGCCAAAATACAGAAAACAATATTTTTACTTTTGAGAATCAAGTAAGCAAACAAAATCTATTAAAAAATATTAACTTTAGAATTATTTGTAGTTAAATAAATAACAAACAAGGACACATAACACCCTCAAATGGTAAACTATATATTATAACTGGCTTCTGAAGAACATATCAGGATGAGAGCACAGGGAAAGTGCTGCCCTGCAGCAAGTATAATTCATACTATGTCATGCAGAGGCAGAGCACAAGAAAAGTACCGCCCTGCAACAAGTATAATTCATACGCTGCATCCAGAAAACATGGAGGAACTAGCGACACTGTTCAACCCTTTACATGTCAACTGCAGTGGTAGCTGACCTTGTTTTGCAACTACAGTTCAAGTTACAAGTATTTATAAAGTACCAACAAATTCTGTAGCGCTGTACAATGGGTGAGACAGAACAACAAATATGCATACGAGTAAGGCTAAGGTCAGACGAAAGCAGTTTTAACGTGCGTTTAGCAGCACTAAATCACGGCCGTGCTAGCAGCAAATGACGTCCAATGCCGGGCAGCATACGGAGAACAGCCACACAAAAGTGCTGCCGCGCAACGCAAGTGGCAAACGAACGCATTTTTTCGAGAACGTCAAACCGCTAGTACTGACGTACAGAGTGCGCTGCGTCCGCATAGCGGTGTGTGTGCGTGATTTGGAGACGTCAGATGCTGCTAGTGTACGGCTAACATAACGTCCAGACACAAAGTGTTTTATTGATGATCCGTACAAAATCACGGACGAAAATGCGCATCGTATGACCGCTATCGCGTATTCTGTGAAAAAATGCGTCCATTCATTCGAACGCACTTTTTCACAGACAACGCGAAAGATGCGTTAGTCTGACCCTAGCCTTAAACACACAGAACAGTAGGAGGACCCTGCTTAGCCAACCTGATGAGTGGCTGTGCATTATGGGGAATGTAGTTTCCAAGCACTAGTAGGGCCAAGGACCCATATCAGCTGTCTTGACAGCGGCAGATCACCTCGTAGGTGCGTTTTGCTGATGGATTATTAGGCCATGAAGCTGACAAAGCAGCGAGTGTGGGATCCTGGCTGTTATTTAAGGGGTTAAATGAGCACCGCTACCTCTCGTGGGGATCAATATGAGCGCCTTGGGCCTGCTAGCACTAGACGAGCCTCAGATACAAGAAAACACCAGTAGCTCTTAAAATCCGAAGTGGGACCTGCTCTTGGTGGCTGGTGTGTACAGAGATGGATTTGCAGTGGGTCCTGCCGAACAAGGGCCCAGTACGCAACCTGCCGCACAAAACACCACCACGAGGCTCACAAAAAGGTATTGAGTGCGATTAAAAGAGCAATTTGCAGAGTATATTTCTCTATAATAGTGTTAGCATACTATTGTACTACAGTGACAACACCCTGGATGTCTCAGAACTACAAGTCCCATGATGCTAAGCTAGCTGTGCAACATGGATCCACGTAGTTCCGAAACATCCGTGGTGCTTTTTTTTAGTAAATTTACAGTGTATGCAGATGGATTGTTGCCAGATTTCTTTTACTCTGCCTTGGGACTATATCTCCCTCAATGCACCGTAGGGCTACAGCTGCCAAGGGCTCATGGGTGGTGTAGTTTCAGAATATCTCGGGACCTGTGCATTTGACATCCATTTTTTATGATTTTTTTTGGGTTTCTTTACTAAACGGCAAGTAAAAACTGCGAGAGCGACGCATAGGACAGGAAACGTACTGCCCAAGAGGCCCAACTGTCCTGGATCCAGCCTGACAGTCCTGACTTACGACCCTTAAAAAAGCTCAGCTTTGCACACCCTGTTGTGTTTATTATTCCTGTGCGTTTCGCAGTCCCGGGCAGCGGCTGGGCTGGCTTCCGCTGGCCTGTGCTGAGTGCTCCCTCCTCCACGGCACACAGTCCTCCTCCGCAGTTCGGAATGGATGCTGGGAGAGTGGGAGTGGGCTGGCAGCTGCGCAGTTTTTCGATGTGGGGGCCAAAGGATAGATTTGGGTCCCACCACATACCTAGATATTTGAGAGAAGTGACTGTGGTCAGCGTGCCATTTGATTTTCTCCCCACACATAGATGGGGATCTTGCAATTTATGTAGTTTAGGTTTTCTTCCAAAGAGCATCATTACAGTTTTGTCAATATTTAAAAAAAGTTTGTGTTTGATCCACTTTTCTACCTCTGTGAATTGTTCTTGCAGCACGGCCTCCAGTTGTGGGAGATTTGGTTTGCTGGTATAGATTACGGTGTCGTCTGCGTACATGTGTACAGTTGAGGCTTTGCAGATGTTAGGCAGATCATTGATGAATATTGTGAATAGCAGGGGGCCTTGGGGTACACCGCAAGTGACTGGGAGGGGGAGGGAGGAGCTGCCAGAAATGGACACATACAGTTGTGTTCAAAATTATTCAACCCCCAATGCTGTAAAGGGTTTTAGGGAATTTAGTGTACATTTGTAATTGTATTCAGAATGAAATCCTACAAGGACTTTTTAAAGAACCATATGCAACTAAAATGACATCAATTGGTTTTGTAATACAGTAGTAAATGTTTCTTTTGTGAATTCTTCATTGACACAATTATTCAACCCCTTAGGCTAGGGTCAGACGAACACATTTTCACGTTGTCCGTGAAAAAGTGTGTTCGAACGAATGGACGTATTTTTTCACGGAATACGCGATAGCGGTCATACGATGCGCATTTTCGTCCGTGATTTTGTACGGATCATCAATAAAACCCTTTTTGCATCTGGACGTTATGTTGGCCGGACGTGTGCAGCGTCTGACGTCTCCCAATCACGCAAACATGCCGCTATGCGGCCGCAGCGCACTCTGTACGTCAGTAGTAGCGGTTTGATGTTCTCGAAAAAATGCGTTCGTTTGCCACTTGCGTTGCACGGACGAACTTTCGTGCAGCCGTTCGTCGTATGTTCCCCGGCATTGGACGTCATTTGCTGCTAGCACGGCCGTGATTTCGTGCGGCTAAACGCACGTTAAAACTGCTTTCGTCTGACCTTAGCCTTAAAGACTACCACTCTGAAGAACAGAGGTTCATTCAAGTGTTTTCAATCAGGTATTGAAAACACCTGTGGATGTCACGGAGCAGCAATAAAGCATAATAAGCACCAATTAGGCAGCTTTAACCACTTCAATGCGGAGGACGCGCTGAGCGCGTCCTCCGCATGGCTGCTAGTATGCGGAGGACGCGCTGAGCGCGTCCTCCCATTGGGGTCAGCGTTCGGCCGGGTTCCGGCCGATCGCTGGCCCCCCCGGTGCGGGCTGACATCCTCGATGTCAGCCCAGCATCCGGAACCACAGCCACTGAAATTAGGTGTCATCGCGGCAGCGCGATGACACCTAATTCAGGCACCCCCCCCCGCATGTGCGGAGGAGGCGCCTGAAAGGGAGGGGGGAGGTCCTTCGGACCTCTCTCCCTCCCGATCGGCGGCGTTGCGGGGGTTAAGCCAGGCACCATTTGGAAGGGCACAGCCTGCCCTTCCAAATGGTGCCTGGCATTAACCCCTGGGGAGCTGGATCGCGAATCGGCGCTGAAAAGCGCCGGTTCGTGATCCTTTCCCGGAGCTGGCCGACATATTGGATGTCGGCCAAGCCTCCGGGAACTCCCCCTGAGGACTGGCGTCATCGTGCATAGCACGATGACGCCAGTCCTAGAGTTAACCCCTAACTGCCACCAACGGTGGAGATAGGGAGTTCCAATGAACTCCCTATCTCCCGATCCGTGGCAGCTAGGGGTTAAAGTTTGGTACTGTTAGATCGGCCAGAGCATGGCCGTTCCAACGATACCAAACACTACAGTGAAATTTTTTTTTTTTAAAAAAAAAAATTAAAATTAAAAAAATATATTTTAAAAAAAATTATACAAAAAAATAAACATTTTTTTTTCTTTTTTTTGGTTCGTTAATGCAGCAATATTGTTCCCATTTCAATTATAATGTGAACAATGATGCTGCACTAACGATTTTTGTATGCGGTGCGTTTGTTAAAAATCGCGTAATTTTCCCCAAAAAAAAATGTAACGAGACCCCATCTCTAATTTTTTTAACAAGCGCACCCCATACAAAATATAACCGCAATTGCTCGCATGTTAAAATGTGAAAAAAAACACTTTACACGTTGTAATTTATTGAAAATACATATTTTATTGCATTTTTTGTTATAATATACAGACATGACATAACGTATACATATATTAATGACATATTATGAATCTACCGAGTCTGACGGAAAGAACGATATATAATATGTCTGGGTAATATACTAAAATAAGCCTTCAAAACACGTTTAAACATGATGAGCAAAACCGGTAAAAATGACCTCAGCACAGAGGTGTGAAAAGCCTCAGCAGCGAAAGGGTTAAAATGACTGTGATACTCAGCTCCTTCTAGACATTTACTGGTGTGGTTACAAACATGGTGAAGTCAAGAGAATGGTCCAGGAAGACAAGAGAAGAGGTGATTACTCTTCACAGGAAGGGCAATGGCTATAAGAAGATTGCAAAGATGTTAAACATACCAAGAGAGACCATAGGAAGCATCATTCACAAATTCAAGGCAAAGGGCACTGTTGAAACGCTACCTGGTCGTGGCAGAAAGAAGATGCTGACTTCGACTGCTGTGCGCTACCTGAAGCGTAGAGTTGAGAAAAGTCCCCGTGTGACTGCTGAGGAACTGTAATGCAGGGTTTGGATCCCCTGTGAAGTGTGTGTATGGAACCCAATGGCAAGCCATGGATAAGGAAATCAGGAGGCGATGGAGAGTAAAGTAATCTTTTAGTGAACCATAAATAGTAGTTGAAGTCCAGAAAATAATACAGTCAATAAGGTTGGAGTGGAATTCGTAAAACAAAGTCCCAGGAAGAACAACGGATAATAACGAGGATGATGGCGTGGTCGATGGTACAATCCGGGTCGAAGAGTGTAGAAGGCGGCGTAGTAGGTGGCACAATCCGGGTCGAAGGGTTGAAGAAGGTAGCGTAGTCGGTGGCACAATCTGGGTCGAAGGTTGAAGAAGGTAGCGTAGTCGGTGGCACAATCCGGGTCGAAGGGTTAAAGAAGGCAGCGTAGTCGGTGGCACAATCCGGGTCGAAGGGTTGAAGAAGATGGCGTAGTCGTTGGCACAATCCGGGTCGAAGGGTTGAAGAAGGTGGCGTAGTCGTTGGCACAATCCGGGTCGAAGGGTCAGAAGAAGATGGCGTAGTCGTTGGCACAATCCGGGTCGAAGGGTTGAAGAAGGTGGCGTAGTCGTTGGCACAATCCGGGTCGAAGGGTCAGAAGATACGTGATCAAGGAATACGAGGAACTCTAGGAAAACTGAGGCGGAAGGCACAGTAGAACCTGGATAATGTGCTGGGAAGGAAGGCGGATTTAAATAGGGTTCATGGGATCATGAGAATATCTCTCACCTGGTTCTCGTAGGTGGAGTTGAGGTACCTGGATCTTTGATAGGTCAATGGGAGGCATTCGAGGATCTCCAGAGCAGGTGTCCCGCAGTACCCTTAATCGGCCAGCCGAGGGCGCCAGAGTACCTGATTTTACACTACATAGGAGGGTCTGTTCTCGCGCGTGCGCGCATTCCTTTACAGGGCTTGGATCCAGCCGGCGGCGTGGGGCGTCTCCTGGCTCTTCCTCTCCATCCTGCGGACCCGGAACTCGGAGCAACGCGCCACGAGGGACCTCGGGTGAGTAGGGAACCTCTCCCAGCATGGCGGTGTGGGCCGGGGGAAGGCCGCGGAGCGGGGCATGACAGGACCCCCCACCAAGGCGCGACCCCCGGGTGCGCCTCACTGATGGTTTGGAGGGGTAACGAAGATGAAAGGCACGAACCTTAGCTGGAGCATGAATATTGGTGCCAGGTTCCCAGGAGCGATCTTCCGGACCGTAACCTTTCCAGTGGACCAGGTATTCCAACTTGCCATAACGTAGTCGGGAATCCAGGATCCTTGAGACCTCGTATTCCTCTTCTCCGGACACCGACACGGGAGTGATCGGGTCGGCGTGTCGTCCAGGAAAAGGATTGTCACGCCAAGGCTTTAGGAGGGAGACATGGAAAACAGGGTGAATCCTGTAGGAGGAAGGAAGGGTTAAATGGGCTGCCACCGGATTGACCATTTTGAGGACCTGGAACGGGCCGATGAAGCGAGGCCCCAGTTTCTTAGACGGGCAGTCTAGTCGGAGATGAGCAGTGGACAGCAACACCTTGTCTCCGGGTGCGTATCGCGGAGCGGGTCTTCGGTTACGGTCTGCATACCTTTTTTGGGTGTCTTGAGCCTGTTGTAGTTGATGGCGTAATGTTCGTAGTTGGAGGCGTAAGGGTCTTAGACGGTTTGCCACTTCAGGAACCGGAGTGTTCAGAGGTATGTCGGGTAGAATATCGGGGTGGTATCCGTAGTTGGCATAGAAAGGAGAAAGACGTGTTGACGAATGTACCTGGTTGTTGTAGGCGAACTCAGCGAGTGGCAAGATGTCCAGCCAGTCGTCTTGGAGATGTGTGGTATAACAGCGGAGGTACTGTTCCAACGTCTGGTTCGTCCGTTCGGTTTGTCCGTTGCTCTGAGGATGAAATGCAGAGGAGAGATATCTAGAAATTTTTAGACTACGGCACATTTGAGACCAGAAGCGAGAAGTGAACTGGGATCCTCTGTCTGAAACGATGGAATGAGGGATGCCATGCAGTCGGAATATTTCTCTGATGAAGAGTGTAGCTGTCTGGGCAGCGGTAGGAAGGCCTATTGCTGGAATGAAGTGGGCCATTTTGGTGCAACGGTCCACCACTACAAAGATCGTTGTGTGTTGGCGTGAGGGGGGTAAGTCAACGATGAAATCCATCGAGAGGTCTTTCCATGGATGTTGTGGAAGCGCCAAGGGTTGTAGAAGACCGGCAGGGTGAGCTCTTGGTTGTTTGTTACGTGCACAGATAGGACAGGAAAGAACAAAGGCGGCAACATCCTTCTTGACTGATGGCCACCAGAAATATCGTTGTACGGTGTTTATGGTCTTCTTGATACCCCCGTGGCCGGCAGCTGGAATATCGTGTGCAGTTTGTAGTACTTGTAGACGGGTCTCCGGAGGCGCATATATCTGTTTTTCGTGATACAGGTATCCTTTGATGGGGACGAGTCCTTGGATGTTTGTAGGTGGATGTCGACTGTACCTTCGTATGTGCTCCATTAGGGTGTCTTTTGTAGCACAGAAGAAGCCACTAGGCAGGATCGTGTCGTTTGGTGTCGTGGTAGAGGGCGTACCAGAATCATACTGACGAGAGAGGGCATCCGCCTTTCCGTTTCTCTTTCCAGGTCGATACGTGATGAGTAGTGAGAAACGAGAGAAGAAGAGCGCCCACCTGGCTTGTCGGGGTTGGAGTCGTTTGGCAGTACGGAGATATTCAAGGTTGCGATGGTCAGTAAAAACGGTTACAGGGTGTGTCGCTCCTTCGAGAAGGTGTCTCCACTCCTCGAGAGCGTTCTTTATCGCAAGCAGTTCTTTCTCACCTATGTTATAGTTTCGTTCGGCAGAATTGAGGCGTCTGGAGTAAAAGGCTACCGGATGCAGGAGTTTCTTGTCCCCCGGATCTCTGAGATAGGATTGCGCCCAGGGCAATGTCGGAGGCGTCTGTCTCTAAATAGTATGGGAGGTGAGCCTCAGGCTGTTTTAGGACGGGTGCTTGGGTGAAGCTCTTCTTAAGTCTCTCGAAGGCCTGTTGAGCCACTGCAGACCATTGAAATCGCACGTCCTTTTTGGTTAGCGATGTAATAGGTGCGCTGAGGTGTGAAAAGGATCGGATGAAACGTCGATAGAAGTTGGCAAACCCCATGAATTGTTGGACCGCCTTTTTGTCTTTAGGTGTTGGCCAATCGAGGATGGCCTTGACCTTGGCTTCATCCATCTCGACATGCCCTGGTGACAGAATGTATCCCAAAAATTCGATGGATGGGCTTTCGAAGGTGCTTTTTTCAATTTTACCATATAATTTGTGCTGACGGAGGCGAGACAGGACGAGTCGGACGTGCTGTTCGTGCTCTTGGAGAGAGCGGGAGAATATCAGTAGGTCATCCAAATAAATCACCAGGAAGGTATCCAGGATGTCACGAAAGATGTCATTGAGAAAGTGTTGAAAGGCAGCTGGGGCATTGCACAAGCTGAACGGCATGACGCGATACTCAAAGTGACCGTATCGAGAACGGAAGGCGGTCTTCCACTCGTCCCCTCGTCTCATTCGCACCAAATTATAGGCTCCGCGGAGATCAATCTTTGTGAAGATACAAGCATCCTTCACTCTATCCAGTAACTCGGGGATCAGTGGTAGCGGATAACGGTTACGTACCGTGATTGCGTTCAATGCTCTGTAGTCGACGCATGGTCGGAGCCCACCATCTCGTTTCCCAACAAAGAAGATACCGGCCCCGGCAGGCGAAGTGGAGTGACGTATGAATCCTTTTTGGAGCCCGTCCTCAATATACTCCTTCAAGGATTGGGATTCAGGAACGGATAGGTTATAAATGCGCCCATGGGGTATGGGTGCTCCTGGAAGAAGGTCGATGGGGCAATCGTATTCTCTGTGTGGAGGTAGCGTGTCGGCCCCTTTCTTCTCAAACACATCTTGGAAGTCAGAATATTTGACCGGTAGTTCAGAAGCTGGGTAGGTAGAAAACCCAATCTTTTCGGTGGTATACCCGTTCGTACAGAAGTGTTGGCAATGGTGAGAAGGGAAAGAGACGGTGTTGGAGGACCAGTCGATGGAAGGATTATGGGTGCGAAGCCAAGGAAGCCCTAGAACCAGAGGGAACAAAGGAGAAGGTACAATGTCCCATTGGAGGCGCTCCTGGTGTTTAGTACCGATGAGCAGCAACAAAGGAGTGGTTTCATGGGTGATGGGGCCGGTACGTAGTGTGCTTCCGTCGACCATTTGTAATGGTGTGGGAGTCTTCTTCAGTCGTGTAGGGATCGCTAGGGAGGTAGCGAGGGTGAGATCGAAGAAGTTGTTACTAGCTCCGGAGTCTATGATGGCGGACACGTTCACACTTCTATCTTCCCACTGCAGGATGACAGGAATGGTCATATGAGCGGAGGTGGAACCAAATACACATTGAAGTGATATTACGGAGGGATGGTTCTTACCTCCGTCAGAAGGAAGTGGTGGTCGTATAGGGCAGCCACGCAAGAGGTGACCGGGTTGACCGCAGTACAGGCAGAGGTTTTGCGCACGTCGTCTGCTTCGTTCAGCAGGGGACAAGGGACCTCGTGCTAAGCCAATCTCCATGGGTTCGGGAGGTGAAGGAGTGGAGTTGGGGGATCTGACAGAGGTCGTGGATGGAGTTTCAGACCGCCGGACAGGTAAGGAAGGAGCGGTGGCCATTCTCTCTTGACGTCTCTCTCTGAAACGTTGGTCCAGGGTTAGGGATCGCAGGATCATGGCGTCCAGTGTTGTGGGAACCCCTATTCGGGCCAGTTCGTCCTTTAGTTGATCAGAGAGACCATGACGGAAATGATCTCTAAGACCCACGTCGTTCAAGCCTGTATCTGCGGCCACAGCTCGAAACTCGGAGATGTAGTCCTCCACTGGTCGTCGTCCTTGTCGTAGATGCCGAATTGTGGATAATGCGGTTGATGAACGCAGAGGGTCATCATATATAGGGTTCATGGCTTGGACGAAGGAATTCCAGGAGGATAGAAGAGGACTCCCTTCACGCAGAAGTTGGAAGGCCCAGTCCTGTGGAGCCCCGGACATCAATGAAATGGCTGAGCGCACTTTTACGGAGTCAGATCCATAAGTACGGGGACAAAGAGAGAACATAAGTTCGCAGGCGGTGATAAAGGTGCGATACTTTGTGCGATCACCGGAAAACCGTTCGGGTGCATTGGCTCTGGGTTCTGGAGCGAGGAGTTCGGCCTGTTGAATAACGGAACCGGAGGGTGAAGGAGGTAGTGCCGTGGCCTCGGCGCGACTCCTCTCTCTGTGGAGTAAGGTTTCTTGGCTGGTCTGTAGGTTCTGTACCATCTTGGCTAGGGCGGCCATCTGTTCGGTGATGATAGCAAGAACCTGAGCGGTGCTTGCGGGTTCCATGATGATCCAGGTTCTTCTGTAATGCAGGGTTTGGATCCCCTGTGAAGTGTGTGTATGGAACCCAATGGCAAGCTATGGATAAGGAAATCAGGAGGCGATGGAGAGTAAAGTAATCTTTTAGTGAACCATAAATAGTAGTTGAAGTCCAGAAAATAATACAGTCAATAAGGTTGGAGTGGAATTCGTAAAACAAAGTCCCAGGAAGAACAACGGATAATAACGAGGATGATGGCGTGGTCGATGGTACAATCCGGGTCGAAGAGTGTAGAAGGCGGCGTAGTAGGTGGCACAATCCGGGTCGAAGGGTTGAAGAAGGTAGCGTAGTCGGTGGCACAATCTGGGTCGAAGGTTGAAGAAGGTAGCGTAGTCGGTGGCACAATCCGGGTCGAAGGGTTGAAGAAGATGGCGTAGTCGTTGGCACAATCCGGGTCGAAGGGTTGAAGAAGGTGGCGTAGTCGTTGGCACAATCCGGGTCGAAGGGTCAGAAGAAGATGGCGTAGTCGTTGGCACAATCCGGGTCGAAGGGTTGAAGAAGGTGGCGTAGTCGTTGGCACAATCCGGGTCGAAGGGTCAGAAGATACGTGATCAAGGAATACGAGGAACTCTAGGAAAACTGAGGCGGAAGGCACAGTAGAACCTGGATAATGTGCTGGGAAGGAAGGCGGATTTAAATAGGGTTCATGGGATCATGAGAATATCTCTCACCTGGTTCTCATAGGTGGAGTTGAGGTACCTGGATCTTTGATAGGTCAATGGGAGGCATTCGAGGATCTCCAGAGCAGGTGTCCCGCAGTACCCTTAATCGGCCAGCCGAGGGCGCCAGAGTACCTGATTTTACACTACATAGGAGGGTCTGTTCTCGCTCGTGCGCGCATTCCTTTACAGGGCTTGGATCCAGCCGGCGGCGTGGGGCGTCTCCTGGCTCTTCCTCTCCATCCTGCGGACCCGGAACTCGGAGCAACGCGCCACGAGGGACCTCGGGTGAGTAGGGAACCTCTCCCAGCATGGCGGTGTGGGCCGGGGGAAGGCCGCGGAGCGGGGCATGACAGGAACTGAGAAAAGATTTGTCAGATGTGGGTACTGAAGTTTCAGCTCAGACAATACGGCGCACACTGCGTAATGAAGGCCTCCATGCCAGAACTCCCAGGCGCACCCCCTTGCTGTCTCCAAAGAATAAGAAGAGTCGACTGCAGTATGCCAAAAGTCATGTGGACAAACCACAGAAGTTTTGGGATAGTGTTCTGTGGACTGATGAAACAAAATTAGAACTGTTTGGGCCCATGGATCAACGCTATGTTTGGAGGAGGAAGAACAAGGCCTATGAAGAAAAGAACACCTTGCCTACTGTGAAGCATGGCGGGGGGGTCAATCATGCTTTGGGGCTGTTTTGCTTCTGCAGGTACAGGGAAGCTTCAGCGTGTGCAAGGTACCATGAATTCTCTTCAGTACCAGGAGATATTGGATGACAATGTGATGCAGTCCGTCACAAACCTGAGGCTTGGGAGACGTTGGACCTTTCAACAGGACAATGATCCCAAGCATACCTCCAAGTCCACTAGAGCATGGTTGCAGATTAAAGGCTGGAACATTTTGGAGTGGCCATCGCAGTCACCTGACTTAAATCCGATTGAGAACCTCTGGTGGGACTTAAAGAAAGCAGTTGCAGTGCGCAAGCCTAAGAATGTGACTGAACTGGAGGCTTTTGCCCATGACGAATGGGTGAAGATACCCGTAGATCGCTGCAAGACACTTGTGTCAAGCTATGCTTCACGTTTAAAAGCTGTTATAACTGTAAAAGGATGTTGTACTAAGTACTAAGATTGAATGTCACTTGGGGGTTGAATAAAACTGATAATGATGTGAGCACCGAAAAAACATTTGTGGTTATTTCATTATAAATGTTATGTTATATTTGTCTGACCTACACGTGCCTCTTTGATTTAATTGTAAGCAAGATGACTGAATGATCAAAATCAATGTCAAACTGGCCAAAACACTCAATTTCAGTGGGGGTTGAATAATTTTGAACACAACTGTGTAGTTGGCAAGTTCATTTGCATAGCTAGTAAGTAATGCACTTTTCTAGTTGTGAGCTTAAATCCTGTTATTTTTCGGTTTACCGTGGACCCTTTTGTCTTGCATTACAGGGATACTTTGTACTGGAATTAAGGATGCTTCTTAATACATACACTGGTCATCTACAAGATTAACACCACTGACAGGTGAAGTGAATAAAATAGATTTCATCATTACAATGGCCCCTATCAGGGGGTGGGATATATGAGGCAGCAACTGAACAGACAGTTCTCGAATTTCTTGTGTTGGAAGCAGGAAAAATGAGCATGTGAAAAGATCTGAGGGACTTTGGCAAGGGCCAAGTAGTGATGGCTGACGACTGGATTAGAGCATCTCCAAAGTCTTGTTTGGTGTTTTCAGTATGGAGTGGTTAGTAGAGATGTGCAATTCCTTTCGTTTCCGAGTCCAAATTCGGGTGACAATCACCATTTTCGTACTTTGGGAGCATTTCCAAAAACGAAATATCAGCCATCCGAAAATTCTGATCAATCCAAAATTCAGGTACGGATAGATTCGGCGATTCGGATTGGTTAGTTTTTCATTTTTTATGAGTTATTTCCTTTTTTATTGGTTATTTAAGAATGGGAAGTAGAGTACTGCCAATAGAATGAAAGTTTCTTTACTTATTTTTTTAGCATTTTTTTGGGTGAAATTTTAGGTTTCCTAACTTTTTTTTAAAGGTACAAGGCTTATTAACCCATATGTTTCAATGCAGCATATGAATCCACACACTGCTGGGAAGCGCCTCTCTGCAGTATAATTAATGTAGCATATAAAAAAAAAAGACCCGAAAAAAACCTCTAAAACGAAACTAAAAAAAAGGTCATGCACATCCCTAGTGGTTAGTACTTATCAAAATGTGTGCAAAGACAGAAACCAGTGACCCAGAGTCTTGGACATCCAAGGCTTATTGATGCAGATGGGGAACGAAGGCTAGCCTGTGTGGTATGATCACACAGAACAGTTACTGTAGCTCAAATTGCTGAAAAACTAATGCTGGCAATGATGGAAATATGTGGGGACACACTTGACATGTACCACCTACCTAGAGGTTGTTGTAGACCTCATACACCCCTTCATGGCAATGGTGTTCCCTGATAGAAGTGGCCTCTTTTAGCAGAATAATGTACTCTGCCACACTGAAAACTATTTCAGGAATCATTTGAGAAACATGACAAAGATTTCATGGTGTTTCATTGTTCACTACATTCCCTAATCTCACAGACTGTTTTTGTGAACTGCTGCAACAACAAACTCAATCCATGAAGGCCACACCTCATGACTTGAAGGATCTGAAGCTAACATCTTGGTGTCAAATACCACAGGACACATTCAGATGTCTTGTGCAGTCCTTGCCTTGATGCAGCAGAGGTGTTTTGGCAGCATGAGCGGAAACTACACAATACTGTTTAGGTGGTCTTAATGTTGTGGCAGACAAACATTAACCATTAAACAGTATTTTACGCTCCACAAGACGCACCTGACCATAAGACGCACCTAGTTTTTAGAGGAGGAAAACAGGAAAAAAAATATTCTGAATCAAATAGTGTAATAATGGATATGCCCTCATGGATATGCCCCAGGAGCTCTCATGGATATGCCCCAGGAGCTCTCATGGATATGCCCCAGGAGCTCTCATGGATATGCCCCAGCAGCTCTAATGGATATGCCCCAGCTCCTCTAATGGATATGCCCCAGCTCCTCTCATGGATATGCCCCAGCTCCTCTCATGGATATGCCCCAGCTCCTCTCATGGATATTCCCCAGGAGCTCTCATGGATATGCCCCAGCTCCTCTCATGGATAATGCCCCAGCTCCTCTCATGGATAATGCCCCAGCTCCTCTCATGGATAATGCCCCAGCTGCTCTCATGGATAATGCCCCAGCTCCTCTCATGGATAATGCCCCAGCTCCTCTCATGGATATGCCCCAGCTCCTCTCATGGATATTGCCCCCAGCTCATGGATATGCCCCAGCTGCTCTCATGGATATGCCCCAGCTCCTCTCATGGATAATGCCCCAGCTCCTCTCATGGATAATGCCCCAGCTCCTCTCATGGATATGCCCCAGCTCCTCTCATGGATAATGCCCCAGCTCCTCTCATGGATAATGCCCCAGCTCCTCTCATGGATATGCTCCAGCTCCTCTCATGGATAATGCCCCAGCTCTTCTTATGGATAATGTCCCAGCTCCTCTCATGGATAATGTCCCAGCTCCTCTCATGGATAATGTCCCAGCTCCTCTCATGGATAATGTCCCAGCTCCTCTCATGGATATTGCCCCCAGCTCCTCTCATGGATATTGCCCCGAGCTCATGGATATGCCCCAGCTGCTCTCATGGATATGCCCCAGCTGCTCTCATGGATAATGCCCCAGCTCCTCTCATGGATAATGCCCCAGCTCCTCTCATGGATATCCCCAGCTCCTCTCATGGATATTGCCCCCAGCTCATGGATATGCCCCAGCTGCTCTCATGGGTATGTCCAGCTCCTCTCATGGATAATGCCCCAGCTCCTCTCATGGATATGCCCCAGCTGCTCTCATGGATATGCCCCAGCTGCTCTCATGGATATGCCCCAGCTCCTCTCATGGATAATGCCCCAGCTCCTCACATGGATAATGCCCCAGCTCCTCTCATGGATAATGCCCCAGCTCCTCTCATGGATATTGCCCCCAGCTCATGGATATGCCCCAGCTGCTCTCATGGATAATGCCCCAGCTGCTCTCATGTATAATGCCCCAGCTCCTCTCATGGATAATGCCCCAGCTCCTCTCATGGATAATGCCCCAGCTCCTCTCATGGATATGCCCCAGCTCCTCTCATGGATATGCCCCAGGAGCTCTAATGGATATGCCCCAGCTCCTCTCATGGATAATGCCCCAGCTGCTCTCATGGATAATGCCCCAGCTGCTCTCATGGATAATGCCCCAGCTGCTCTCATGGATAATGCCCCAGCTCCTCTCATGGATAATGCCCCAGCTCTCTCTCATGGATAATGCCCCAGCTGCTCTCATGTATAATGCCCCAGCTCCTCTCATGGAATGCCCCAGCTCCTCTCATGGATAATGCCCCAGCTCCTCTCATGGATATGCCCCAGCTCCTCTCATGGATATGCCCCAGGAGCTCTCATGGATATGCCCCAGCTCTCTCATGGATAATGCCCCAGCTGCTCTCATGGATAATGCCCCAGCTGCTCTCATGGATAATGCCCCAGCTCCTCTCATGGATAATGCCCCAGCTCCTCTCATGGATATGCCCCAGCTCCTCTCATGGATATTGCCCCCAGCTCATGGATATGCCCCAGCTGCTCTCATTGATATGCCCCAGCTCCTCTCATGGATAATGCCCCAGCTCCTCTCATGGATAATGCCCCAGCTCCTCTCATGGATAATGTCCCAGCTCCTCTCATGGATATGCTCCAGCTCCTCTCATGGATAATGCCCCAGCTCTTCTCATGGATAATGTCCCAGCTCCTCTCATGGATAATGTCCCAGCTCCTCTCATGGATAATGTCCCAGCTCCTCTCATGGATAATGCCCCTCCTCTCATGGATATGCCCCAGCTCCTCTCATGGATATGCCCCAGCTCATGGATATGCCCCAGCTGCTCTCATGGATATGCCCCAGCTGGTCTCATGGATATGCCCCAGCTGCTCTCATGGATAATGCCCCAGCTGCTCTCATGGATAATGCCCCAGCTCCTCTCATGGATAATGCCCCAGCTCCTCTCATGGATATGCCCCAGCTCCTCTCATGGATATGCCCCAGCTCCTCTCATGGATATGCCCCAGCTCCTCTCATGGATATTGCCCCCAGCTCATGGATATGCCCCAGCTGCTTCTCATGGATATGCCCCAGCTCCTCTCATGGATAATGCCCCAGCTCCTCTCATGGATATGCCCCAGCTGCTCTCATGGATAATGCCCCAGCTCCTCTCATGGATAATGCCCCAGCTCCTCTCATGGATATGCCCCAGCTCCTCTCATGGATATGCCCCAGCTCCTCTCATGGATATTGCCCCCAGCTCATGGATATGCCCCAGCTGCCTCATGGATATGCCCCAGCTCCTCTCATGGATAATGCCCCAGCTCCTCTCATGGATATGCCCCAGCTCCTCTCATGGATAATGCCCCAGCTCCTCTCATGGATATTGCCCCCAGCTCATGGATATGCCCCAGCTGCTCTCATGGATAATGTCCCAGCTCCTCTCATGGATATGCCCCAGCTCCTCTCATGGATATTGCCCCGAGCTCATGGATATGCCCCAGCTGCTCTCATGGATATGCCCCAGCTGCTCTCATGGATATGCCCCAGCTGCTCTCATGGATAATGCCCCAGCTCCTCTCATGGATAATGCCCCAGCTCCTCTCATGGATAATGCCCCAGCTCCTCTCATGGATATGCCCCAGCTCCTCTCATGGATATACCCCAGCTCCTCTCATGGATATTGCCCCCAGCTCATGGATATGCCCCAGCTGCTCTCATGGGTATGTCCCAGCTCCTCTCATGGATAATGCCCCAGCTCCTCTCATGGATAATGCCCCAGCTCCTCTCATGGATATGCCCCAGCTCCTCTCATGGATATGCCCCAGCTGCTCTCATGGATATGCCCCAGCTCCTCTCATGGATAATGCCCCAGCTCCTCACATGGATAATGCCCCAGCTCCTCTCATGGATAATGCCCCAGCTCCTCTCATGGATATGCCCAGGTTTCGGATATGCCCCAGCTGCTCTCATGGATAATGCCCCAGCTGCTCTCATGTATAATGCCCCAGCTCCTCTCATGGATAATGCCCCAGCTCCTCTCATGGATAATGCCCCAGCTCCTCTCATGGATAATGCCCCAGCTCCTCTCATGGATATGCCCCAGCTCCTCTCATGGATATGCCCCAAGGAGCTCTCATGGAATGCCCCAGCTCCTCTCATGGATAATGCCCCAGCTGCTCTCATGGATAATGCCCCAGCTGCTCTCATGGATAATGCCCCAGCTGCTCTCATGGATAATGCCCCAGCTCCTCTCATGGATAATGCCCCAGCTCCTCTCATGGATATGCCCCAGCTCCTCTCATGGATATTGCCCCAGCTCATGGATATGCCCCAGCTGCTCTCATGATATGCCCCAGCTCCTCTCATGGATAATGCCCCAGCTCCTCTCATGGATAATGTCCGCTCCTCTCATGGATATGCTCCAGCTCCTCTCATGGATAATGCGCCCAGCTCCTCTCATGGATAATGTCCCAGCTCCTCTCATGGATAATGTCCCAGCTCCTCTCATGGATAATGTCCCAGCTCCTCTCATGGATAATGTCCCAGCTCCTCTCATGGATATGCCCCAGCTCCTCTCATGGATATTGCCCCCAGCTCATGGATATGCCCCAGCTGCTCTCATGGATATGCCCCAGCTGGTCTCATGGATATGCCCCAGCTGCTCTCATGGATAATGCCCCCGCTGCTCTCATGGATAATGCCCCAGCTCCTCTCATGGATAATGCCCCAGCTCCTCTCATGGATATGCCCCAGCTCCTCTCATGGATATGCCCCAGCTCCTCTCATGGATATGCCCCAGCTCCTCTCATGGATATTGCCCCCAGCTCATGGATATGCCCCAGCTGCTCTCATGGATATGCCCCAGCTCCTCTCATGGATAATGCCCCAGCTCCTCTCATGGATATGCCCCAGCTGCTCTCATGGATAATGCCCCAGCTCCTCTCATGGATAATGCCCCAGCTCCTCTCATGGATATGCCCCAGCTCCTCTCATGGATATGCCCCAGCTCCTCTCATGGATATTGCCCCCAGCTCATGGATATGCCCCAGCTGCTCTCATGGATATGCCCCAGCTCCTCTCATGGATAATGCCCCAGCTCCTCTCATGGATATGCCCCAGCTGCTCTCATGGATATGCCCCAGCTCCTCTCATGGATAATGCCCCAGCTCCTCTCATGATAATGCCCCAGCTCCTCTCATGGATAATGCCCCAGCTGCTCTCATGGATATGCCCCAGCTCCTCTCATGGATATGCCCCAGCTCCTCTCATGGATATGCCCCAGCTCCTCTCATGGATATTGCCCCCAGCTCATGGATATGCCCCAGCTGCTCTCATTGATATGCCCCAGCTCCTCTCATGGATAATGCCCCAGCTCCTCTCATGGATAATGCCCCAGCTCCTCTCATGGATAATGCCCCAGCTCCTCTCATGGATATGCTCCAGCTCCTCTCATGGATAATGCCCCAGCTCTTCTCATGGATAATGTCCCAGCTCCTCTCATGGATAATGTCCCAGCTCCTCTCATGGATAATGTCCCAGCTCCTCTCATGGATAATGTCCCAGCTCCTCTCATGGATATGCCCCAGCTCCTCTCATGGATATTGCCCCGAGCTCATGGATATGCCCCAGCTGCTCTCATGGATATGCCCCAGCTGCTCTCATGGATATTGCCCCAGCTGCTCTCATGGATAATGCCCCAGCTCCTCTCATGGATAATGCCCCAGCTCCTCTCATGGATAATGCCCCAGCTCCTCTCATGGATATGCCCCAGCTCCTCTCATGGATATACCCCAGCTCCTCTCATGGATATTGCCCCCAGCTCATGGATATGCCCCAGCTGCTCTCATGGGTATTTCCCAGCTCCTCTCCTGGATAATGCCCCAGCTCCTCTCATGGATATGCACCAGCTCCTCTCATGGATATGCCCCAGCTGCTCTCATGGATATGCCCCAGCTCCTCTCATGGATAATGCCCCAGCTCCTCACATGGATAATGCCCCAGCTCCTCTCATGGATAATGCCCCAGCTCCTCTCATGGATATTGCCCCCAGCTCATGGATATGCCCCAGCTGCTCTCATGGATAATGCCCCAGCTGCTCTCATGTATAATGCCCCAGCTCCTCTCATGGATAATGCCCCAGCTCCTCTCATGGATAATGCCCCAGCTCCTCTCATGGATATGCCCCAGCTCCTCTCATGGATATGCCCCAGGAGCTCTCATGGATATGCCCCAGCTCCTCTCATGGATAATGCCCCAGCTGCTCTCATGGATAATGCCCCAGCTGCTCTCATGGATAATGCCCCAGCTGCTCTCATGGATAATGCCCCAGCTCCTCTCATGGATAATGCCCCAGCTCCTCTCATGGATATGCCCCAGCTCCTCTCATGGATATTGCCCCCAGCTCATGGATATGCCCCAGCTGCTCTCATTGATATGCCCCAGCTCCTCTCATGGATAATGCCCCAGCTCCTCTCATGGATAATGCCCCAGCTCCTCTCATGGATAATGTCCCAGCTCCTCTCATGGATATGCTCCAGCTCCTCTCATGGATAATGCCCCAGCTCTTCTCATGGATAATGTCCCAGCTCCTCTCATGGATAATGTCCCAGCTCCTCTCATGGATAATGTCCCAGCTCCTCTCATGGATAATGTCCCAGCTCCTCTCATGGATATGCCCCAGCTCCTCTCATGGATATTGCCCCCAGCTCATGGATATGCCCCAGCTGCTCTCATGGATATGCCCCAGCTGGTCTCATGGATATGCCCCAGCTGCTCTCATGGATAATGCCCCAGCTGCTCTCATGGATAATGCCCCAGCTCCTCTCATGGATAATGCCCCAGCTCCTCTCATGGATATGCCCCAGCTCCTCTCATGGATATGCCCCAGCTCCTCTCATGGATATTGCCCCCAGCTCATGGATATGCCCCAGCTGCTCTCATGGATATGCCCCAGCTCCTCTCATGGATAATGCCCCAGCTCCTCTCATGGATATGCCCCAGCTGCTCTCATGGATAATGCCCCAGCTCCTCTCATGGATAATGCCCCAGCTCCTCTCATGGATATGCCCCAGCTCCTCTCATGGATATGCCCCAGCTCCTCTCATGGATATTGCCCCCAGCTCATGGATATGCCCCAGCTGCTCTCATGGATATGCCCCAGCTCCTCTCATGGATAATGCCCCAGCTCCTCTCATGGATATGCCCCAGCTCCTCTCATGGATAATGCCCCAGCTCCTCTCATGGATATGCCCCAGCTGCTCTCATGGATATGCCCCAGCTCCTCTCATGGATAATGCCCCAGCTCCTCTCATGATAATGCCCCAGCTCCTCTCATGGATAATGCCCCAGCTGCTCTCATGGATATGCCCCAGCTCCTCTCATGGATATGCCCCAGCTCCTCTCATGGATATGCCCCAGCTCCTCTCATGGATATTGCCCCCAGCTCATGGATATGCCCCAGCTGCTCTCATTGATATGCCCCAGCTCCTCTCATGGATAATGCCCCAGCTCCTCTCATGGATAATGCCCCAGCTCCTCTCATGGATAATGCCCCAGCTCCTCTCATGGATATGCTCCAGCTCCTCTCATGGATAATGCCCCAGCTCTTCTCATGGATAATGTCCCAGCTCCTCTCATGGATAATGTCCCAGCTCCTCTCATGGATAATGTCCCAGCTCCTCTCATGGATAATGCCCCAGCTCCTCTCATGGATATGCCCCAGCTCCTCTCATGGATATTGCCCCCAGCTCATGGATATGCCCCAGCTGCTCTCATGGATATGCCCCAGCTGGTCTCATGGATATGCCCCAGCTGCTCTCATGGATAATGCCCCAGCTGCTCTCATGGATAATGCCCCAGCTCCTCTCATGGATAATGCCCCAGCTCCTCTCATGGATATGCCCCAGCTCCTCTCATGGATATGCCCCAGCTCCTCTCATGGATATTGCCCCCAGCTCATGGATATGCCCCAGCTGCTCTCATGGATATGCCCCAGCTCCTCTCATGGATAATGCCCCAGCTCCTCTCATGGATATGCCCCAGCTGCTCTCATGGATAATGCCCCAGCTCCTCTCATGGATAATGCCCCAGCTCCTCTCATGGATATGCCCCAGCTCCTCTCATGGATATGCCCCAGCTCCTCTCATGGATATGCCCCAGCTCCTCTCATGGATATTGCCCCCAGCTCATGGATATGCCCCAGCTGCTCTCATGGATATGCCCCAGCTCCTCTCATGGATAATGCCCCAGCTCCTCTCATGGATATGCCCCAGCTCCTCTCATGGATAATGCCCCAGCTCCTCTCATGGATATGCCCCAGCTGCTCTCATGGATATGCCCCAGCTCCTCTCATGGATAATGCCCCAGCTCCTCTCATGATAATGCCCCAGCTCCTCTCATGGATAATGCCCCAGCTGCTCTCATGGATAATGCCCCAGCTGCTCTCATGGATAATGCCCCAGCTCCTCTCATGGATAATGCCCCAGCTCCTCTCATGGATATGCCCCAGCTCCTCTCATGGATAATGCCACAGCTCCTCTCATGGATAATGCCCCAGCTCCTCTCATGGATAATGTCCCAGCTCCTCTCATGGATATGCCCCAGCTCCTCTCATGGATATTGCCCCCAGCTCATGGATATGCCCCAGCTGCTCTCATGGATATGCCCCAGCTCCTCTCATGGATAATGCCCCAGCTCCTCTCATGGATATGCCCCAGCAGCTCTCATGGATATACTGCCCAGGCAGCTCTCATGGATACTGCCCCAGCTCACCTCCTGCCCCCGCCGCTGCGTGTTCGGCTCCCTCTGAGCGTCCAGCGGCATGGAGCTTGGGCGCTCGCCTGGGGATGCCATGTGACCAACCGCAATCTCGTGAGAACTCAGCTGGTGACGTGGTTCCCCCAGGCGAGCGCCGAAGCTCTATAGCTTCGGACGCTCGCAGGGAGCCGAACACTGCGTCGCAGGGTGAGACACCCGCCCTTAGGGTGACGGTGTCACCCTAAGGGCGGGTGTCACCTGGTGCGGGCCGCACCCCCCGACCCCACCTTGCGATGCCACTGCAACGTGCACTTTGCAGTATTCGCTCCATAAGACGCACACACTTTTCCCCCCACTTTTTTGGGGGGAAAAGTGCGTCTTATGGAGGGAAAAATATGGTATCTTTTACCAATAACGATTGTTATATGCATTCATACTTTACATTTACTCAATCTAGGCATTTATTTCCTCATTCCAAATGTATCACAATATCGATTTGACACGAGACTTTGTTTTCTAATTTTATTTTAAAATTAAATTTTAAGATCACTCTAGCCTCCTCTGATAATCTTGTCATTGTACACAAAATTGCATTTTTTTTAAAAAGCAACATTAATTTTAAAATTTTGCAAACTATGTCTTAAAGGTGAAGAAAAAGAAAAATGAAATTAAATTGTAATTGTGGTTATTTAATCAGCTTCAAAATACATTACTTTGTAGCATGTTTATTTGTAAAAGATGTTTCATGTATGCGTTGTAGATTTTGGGCCCCAATTACAAACTTAACACTAGCGTTAGCGCTCATATATGTGAGCGTTACCGCTAGCTTACTGGAAGTGGCCTTAGTGCATTTCCTCCTATTACATTCTGAACGTTGGCGGCTTAAAAAAAACCATTAGCGCATCGTGACTGTGCTTGCTTCCGCGAGCTTACTGTACTATGCGCTCCCTATACTTAACATGGGGAGCGCAAAGAGTAATAGTACCGGCTGCGTGGAGTAGAAATAACATCACAGCTCTAACTGTGGAGAGAGACTTTGGAGACACAGGTTCAATCACGGCAAGAGCACCTCTCTAGTAAGTGTCCTTGGGCAAGACACCTAACGGTACTTACTTGCCACCCAGGACATACTTGAAAACGAGAGAAATCTCAATGTATCCTTCCTGGTAAAATCGTTTCTCAAAAAAAAATTTGCGTTAGGATTACATAGTTCTAACACTAATTCGCACTACAGTTAAATAAAATGTTACCTACAGCTAGAAGCTGGTGCTAACTTATACCACTTCTGCAGAATCAGTTAGCACCAGTTGAGACCCCCTTAAAAATCACATACTCACCTCTCATCCCGCGGTGAGAATGATGGCCCGTGAGAGACAGGGACGTGCAGTCAGGGGTGGCAGGTGAGGCAGTGCCTCACCTGCCATTCCTATAAAAATTAATGAGCTGTTGTGTTTGTATAAATCTGTAAAATAAAAATTTGCGCCCTTTATTGGTTACTATTGTAAGTGCATGGATAGTACTCAATACAGTAAAAAACGATTTGTAATTTCTGAAATTACACAGAGGTGCACAATGCTATCACAAATGCTAATCGGAATAATCGTATAAGGAATAAGACCGTGTAGCTTTTCAGTTTGGACGGGTAATGAATAGATGTAAAATGATGTCACATTTGAAATTACACAGAAATTACCAATCATTTTTTACTGTATTACGAGTACTGCCACACTGGTATCATGGCACACTGGAATGTATATGGCACATGCTGCTGGCACTCTGGTATTATGACAGCATCCAGTTCCTGGGGATCATTGAACCTGAACCTATGTAACCCGAGTATATCTGGCACTGATACTAGTCAGTGCCTCACCAGCCACTGACCTCACCGCACGTCACTGGTGAGAGAGTGAGACTGGGCAGGCGCAGGGTTTCCCCCTTACTGTCCCTGTTTTAGCACCAAGTTTATAATAGGGCCCAGAAAGTTTTAGATTGCCACCCCTCCATCGGTTTGTGAAAGACCTTGCAGTACAGAATGCACTTACTCCAGAAATGTAATAGTGCAAGTGCGTGTTTATAAGTTCTCTAAATGAGACACACAAATATCTTTACTAATGAACCACCAAAAACCGTGATATAAAACTACACTATAGGAAGCTTGGCATATACATCATTATCACTGGAAATGTTAATATAAAATGTATAGATTGGATGCAAACTACGCAAACTAATTAATATTTTAAAATGTAACAGTAGAATATTGCCTGTTGTAATTGTTATTATACAAAGCTCAAGTAATATCACTCGTGTACTGTAAATAACTGTTTCAGATGTTTTCTAAAACTACTTTTAAGATTTTAATATATATGCCGAAAACTCCACGATTAGTGAATGAGCCCTCGTATAAAGAAAATCACTCAGACACACAGGGTTATTCAGAGAGCGGCGAAAAGCAGGAGAATGGCTGGAGATTGTAAAAGTCTAGGTCAAAATAACCAGAACAATTCTCCCATTCATCTCACTTTCCAAATCGGCTATTTTGACCTAGAATTTTCCATTCTCCAGGCATTCTCCTGCTTTTCACTGCTCTCTGAATAACCCTGTATTGCTATTGTACTGATTTGGTGCTAAGGAATCACTCTTGTTCCTGTTACCTTTTAACATTTATTTGTAGAAAAGGTTTCTAGAACCTAGAATTTACTTTTTTTCGTTCACGTCTTTATGTAACTGATACTTGTATGATCTTCAAATGATTTGACCACTTCTTCATCATCAACAAGAAAAGCAGAATGAAGAGCAGAGTGAATGGATCCTTTGAATTTTAATTTCTTCTGCTTCTTTTGCCTGCCCACCACAAAGTAAATGTATGGGTTTATGGCACTGCTCAGAACGGTGCATAAAATACTGGTAAAGAAGAAAAGCAAAGTGTGGAAACCTTTTGGCAGATACTTCAGGTGCAATAAAAGCCACGTAAATTTGATTGGCACGGTAGCTACAAGAAATACAAAGACCGTAATAATTATGATAGTGTACAGTTTGGGAGAGCGACACCTTTTTGATGTTTTTTGAATTCTTATTATCAAAATGGTGCTAGAAAAAATCATAAGTGGGACAGAAATGCAAATTGACAAAACAAAGGTCAAAGTCTGGACCACAGTACATTGTACTGACCCTACTGAGAAAAACTTTGGGGAACAGATGATATTTTCGAGGCAACTAACTAGACAGGCAAAAAGCCACATGATTAAGCAAGCTATTAATGACAGGTGCTTTGGGCGGCGACAGCGGTACCAGATGGGATAATAAACAGATAAACATCTCTCAATGCTAATTGCGAGAAGGAAGAACATTCCTGCATTGTATGCTCCATCACAGACAATCTCTATAACAAGATGAGCATCTGCTTTGCCATTTGGAGAGGGGCGAATTGCCATCAGGTGATCCACCTGCATTATCATAAGTATTGCACTAAAGAAAAGGTAAACAAAATCAGCAATCATTAGGTTGATTATGTACACTGTGTATGTGTTCAATGGAATTCTAAAGCACAAAAACCAGAAGGCAATACCATTGCCGAGCATTCCAAACAGACAGACTGCAAAGGTACAACAGGCTGCAATAGTAAAATGTATGTCAGGGGAATCTCTTGGTTTGTAAAGTCCATTTTCACTTGCTTCAATGTTGGATATAGACATGGTTGCTTCTGATTATGGGCTTCACACAGTGTCTTCTGTACACAGGATCAATCTGGCAGGAAAAAAACCCACACGTAAACTCATTTCACAATTGACAGAGAGTGATAGCAAAGTGAAAATATATAACTATTACTGTTCAAAATGAAAGAGGAAAGAAAATGTGTTTTGAACAGTAGAACAAAGCATATTCAATATTCTGATCTAAGATAACGCATTTTAAAGGGTCGTTCTAATGAAAATAATGATATATACTGTTTGAAATAAAGACAAGCAGGTACACATTTTAACCCATGCATAGTGGTTAGAATGTAAACCTAAATTTGATCCGTATACAGGCAGTCACTGATTTGCTATGTGCTGATTGGAGTGTGAACATGATAAAGCTTCTCCAGGTTTCTCGGCTGCTTGTGTTTAGGCTTGAGGATGGGTTTAAGGCTTCTTAAGTAGCCGAAAAAGTTGCTCATTGTTCAATAAAGGTGCCTGACCCCCACCTGTTTTTTTTAGGGGTTTATAATTAGATAAAGCAGCCCTTTGGTGTGAAGGAGAGTGAATTACACATAGTAACCTTGTCAATACAAGGTTATGAGGATTGGAAGGTATTACGAAGAATGTGATGATTGTCCTTAAGATCCCATAAGTAAACTGCAATGCTCTCTCCTTATGTGTTCACTCCTTGACCCCAAACAGATTCTGAGTGGGTTACAGCCGACTTGATACCCTACATTGTCTCGCTGCCCTCCTCAGTATCTATCCCTGTGTCCTCCTTCACCCATGCATTCCCGTCACTTTATCCTCTGGGCCCTGCCTATACAGCTCAGTTGTTTTCATTGCAAATGCTGAGAATGGACCTGGGTATTGTGAATCCTAATGTTATCCATAAACTACACATAAAGTAAAGAAAAAACGACATGTTCTACAAATATTTTAAAATCACACTGAAATGACTTTGAAATAAATCATGCGTGTATATAAAAAAAGCAGAATTACAAATAGTACCCGCTTCACTTCTAACTTATGTATGGCTGTTGTTGCATCACAAAACAATAAATCCTCACATACTATCATTCTTTTTGTTAAAAGAATGATTTTCACATATAGTGGAAAAAGATATATTTCCTATGGACTTCATTCTGTCCCTCAGTACAGTGAATTTTGCTCTTCTTCTACCTATCATGATAAAAAAGAACTGAAATAGATACATTACTGCTGTATTTTATCAGTTATGGAGCTAAGTCAGTAATAAAAGTCTCACTCGGTTTCCTATAAGATACAGAGTACAAATAAAAATTGGCAAATCATAGTGTGTAGTTGATATCAGATAACAGACTGCTACAGATTTTTTTTTTCCATAATATAACTGAGCTTTGTACGGGCCTCTTTAATTCTACAGCCCCCTTATTTTGATTAGCTGCATAGTTTTCTTTTACTGCACTAGGTGAGATGTAAAATAAAGTACTTTGCGGAGCATAGATTAGGTAGTACTTTGTATCTTATCTAAATGTGGTACCCATATGTTAATTGCATTTTCTGCACGTACGATTGTTTGAATATTTGATGTCTCAGTTATGTTTTATAGTACCTTTGGCGAGATATATTTCAAACTAACAGCCCTTAAAATCACTATTTATTGACATTTTGAATTTCACTAGCGATGCATTCAGGAAACAATGGTTCACGTTGCTTCCAAAAGCAAATATTTCCAGAACATATCCGCGTTCATGAAATTTAGTTTTCAGTGCCAATAAAATGATGTGAAATCAAATCCGTGAGACTCATTCTCTGCATTTAATTACAACTACTGAATTCATGTATTATGTGACGGGACGGCCGCCACTACGCTGTAGCGCAGTACAGCAGTTCAAGTGTTTATTTATTTGTGTGTTATTAAAAGTTCGTTAGCCCTTATTTTTATAAGTACCACAATGTGCTTTTCCCTGTTCTTCCCCTGTTCACCGCTCATTCAAAGCCACAGAAAGTTCACCAGACGAGCTGGCACCGAGCCTCAAGATAAGGGCTGCACCCACCAGGGGGGCCCCAGGTGAACAAAGGGAAATTGGGCCATGGCTCCAGGCAGTGGCAGAAATCACCCCGGGAGGGCTGAGGGCGGACCAGGGGAGAACAACGTCTTTTTTCCCCATAAATAAGCTGTGTCCTCCATGAAAAATAAATCACTCTTGTTTGAACCTTTACTCCTGCCTCGGCCAGTAATTGGGGATAACAGGTCTTTGGGAACTGGGACGCTTCAAGGACCTCTCTACAGCGCTGCAACCTCGGGGTATCCTACAAGCACCAGCGGCACCTCGCTACCACACTACCGACCTCCAGGTGTACTCGGCACTGACGGCAGATCTACTCACCCGAGTAGCGGGATCCGTCACAATGTAGCACTATGGAAATGTAACATTAGAGATTTTGTTCATGTTTCACGAGTTTTACCAAATCCAAACAATGTCTTAGCATGCTTAGAATTTCCTTCCAGTATTATACCATATGGTATAATGGAACTGATAAATAATGTTTTTGAACGTTAGTGACTCAAAAACGCACCAAAAATTTTTTGGAGCATTTATTGATGTCTCGGAAGATTCTCTATCAGGGTTATTCAAAGAGATCCGAATTGCTTGAGAAAGGTAAACGAACGCTGATTTTCAGCGTTCGGTTACCTTTCTTGGCCATTCGGCTATCCAGAGAGCAGGCAATACGCCAAATCCTGGCGAATTGCCTGCATATATGGTGCCTGTTCGAGGGCAGTGAAATCCCCATAAAAAAGCACTGCTTCGGCTATTCAGAGAACACAAACCAGCAGTGAAAGGTTCCCCTAATGCCCTGCCATTCGGTGGTTTCATTTGACAGATTTATTCAGGCGAATCCCGTAGGCTTCAATGTTAATAATATTCCCGTTTTAATTCAATATCTAATAAACCGTTCATTATAAAATTCTGCAGTAAAGAGTCTCTTTATTTATAGATTTTTTAGGATATTTTAAGCATTTTTCTGGATTTAATTTTTTTTTTTTTAAAAGTCTGATTTTTTTTAAGTTTACTTATTTTTTCTGTAACAGCCCTTTTTATTATCATTCCCTGGACCTCATATGTTAATTTCAGACATTTTCGCTCAGTAGTTTCTTTGCAAACAGCGTTTTACTTTTCAAACATTCAAGCAAACTGTTTTGCTAATTTATTCACTTCACTCTTCTGCGGTGTCTGCTTTTTCCGGAGGCTGCGCTGTGTGTGACCGGCTTCTGCTCGGGTTTTTCCGATGTCTTCGATGGGTTAATCCAGATGTTTTTGCGTTTTCGGCATGTATTCGCTGGGTTTTTGCAGTGCTTTTCGTCAGGTTTGCGGCAGCTTTTCCCTGCGCTTTCGACGGCCTGCTGAATACACCGCAGGGTTGCTGAAATGGGATCGCCAAAATGAACCGAATTGAAGAGAATGAAAAGTCACCGAACGTGCGGTGACTTTTCGATTCTCTTTGAATAAACCTGTATGTATCTCTTCCCTTCTGATGTCTGTTTAGGTATTATGCACTAACTTGTGAAATGGTGGAGAACTGCAAAGAAAGTGTAGATTGAAGGTAAACATAGCCACATTTCAAACGTGTTTCCAACTTTAGTATTCTTTCACCTTGGCTTTAGGTTGAAAACTCGCATTTTAAACTAGGGAGTTATTAAGCAAGGGTGAAGCGGATGGAAAATTGCTTTGCTTTCTATTCCTATTGCTTCACAGAGCCCAAGAAGATATAATACTTTGAATTCTATAGCTATTTTTATTTTTTCACTCATTTTCCATTAGCCCTGTCTATTAACCCCTTACCACTGGGAAAAAAAGAAAAGTGTGATAAACTATTGCATATTTAGTCACATCCAGCACTGATTATATTGTCTGACAGAAAGGGCAGGGCTTGCAGAAGCTGCAGATAAATCTAGCCCTACCTCAAAACCTAGCCCAATCCCTTTTCTGTCAGACAATATAGTCATAGAAACATAGAAAATGTCGGCAGATAAGAACCTTTCGGCCCATCTAGTCTGCCCAATTACATGGATACTTTACCTGGATTTATCTTTTGCTTAGGATAGCCTTATGCCTATCCCATGCTTGCTTAAATTCAATTACTGTTTTGGCCTCTACCACTTCTACTGGAAGGCTGTTCCATGTATCCACCACCCTCTCAGTAAAATAATGCTTCCTGATGTTACTTTTAAACCTTTGCCCCTCTAATCTAAGACTATGTCCTCTTGTTTTGCTACTTTGTTTCCTTTTGTTTCCTTTTAAATATACTCCCAGTCATTGCTGGTTGTGACTAATTATTCAATAGTTAGTCACACTTGTCTATGAGCTTTGTAAATAAAGGCAGTAGTAAATACCATGAGAACACACAAACATTTTTGTGCATCTCAACAAAGGTAATGGAGGTGGGGAATGGAAGGGGGCTTTAGCATTTCTTGCATGAGGCCCAAATAATATTAAAGATGTCTCTGCTAGGGAGAGGAGTGCGACAGCCAACCTGTTCTCCATTTTTAAATCCCATCATTTTTTACAGCATGAAAAGTATATTTAACAACGCAAATAGAACAGCATCATTTGCAAAGTTGTTTGATTCTCCAATTTTTTCCCCTCATTTACTCCTTTGCAATTAATAAAAAAAAAGAGTACTCAATTGGGAAGTGTAAATTATTATGCACATTAAATTAATAGGAATTGGCATTGTTCCGTTTTACAGATATTCAGACATCTCTGGTATGTAGACTGTTGTAAAAGAATATGGCACCTGTATTACATTTCAATTGGCTCTATAGAATCCAATGTACAATAAACCCTGAAAATGTGCTTTCAGTACCTCTTCGTCACTGAAACCCTATATTTTTCAATAGACTCTTTTTCTTTCTTCTCTGTAGAAGAAAGTAAAGGAAACAGGTTAAACTACTTATGCTATGAAATACTTTATGCTATTGTGTCATTGTGATTAATGGAATATTTATAATTAGATCGATATCATCATGGGTTTCAATCATACCCTGATATTGTAAATGTTTTAGCTTATCATCTTTAGAAGGATGCTATAATATTTCCATCTTTTTTGGACAAAAAGGTGCAAAAACCTCCATTCTAGATTCCCTTTAAAGAATCATATCTGTTATGATATATAAGGGCTTTTCTGTCTTTGCAAACAACAAGAGTGGTGTTACAATCACATTCTCTAAACAAGGACTAACAGTGTTATTCAAAGAGAATCGAAAGGTCACCGCACGTTCGGTGACTTTTCGTTCTCTTGAATTCAGTACGATTTGGCGATCCCAATTCTGCGACCCTGCGTTGTATTCAGCAAGCACCACAGGACCGCCGTAATGCAGGGAAAAGTCGCCACAAACCCGCCGAAAACTCACCGCAAAACGAGGGTGAATGCTCACCGAAACCCGCAAAAACATCTGGATTAACACACCGAAAACGCCAGAAAAACTCGAGCAGGAGCCGATCACACGCAGCGCAGCCGCCGGAAAAACCCGACACCGCAGATGAAGGAGGTGAAGAAAAAAAAACCAGTACACTTGAATGTTTGAAAGTGAAACGCTGTTTGCAAAGAAACTACTGACCGAAAATGGCTGAAATTTACATATAAGATCCAATGAATGATAATAAAAAGGGCTGTTACAGAAAAAAGAAAAAACGATAAAGAAAAGGAAAAAAAATGTTTGCTAAAAAATCCCCAAAAATGCCTAAAAGGTCCTAAAAAAATCTACAAATAAAGAGACTTTTTACTGCAGAATATTATAATAAACGGTTCATTAGATATTGAATTAAAACGGGAATATTTTTAACATTGAAGCCTATCGGATTCTCCTGAATAAACCTGTCGCATTAAACCACCGCATGGCAGGGCAATTCGACAACTTTTCACTGCTGGTTTGTGTTCTCTGAATAGCTGAAGCATTGCTTCTCTATGGGGAATTCACTGCCCTCGAACAGGCACCGAACAGGCACCATATGTGGAGGCAATTCACCAAGATTTCTCTAAATAGCCGAATGGCCAGGAAAGGAAACCGTATGCTGAATTTCAGCGTTCGGTTACCTTTCTCCAGCAATTTGGATCTCTTTGAATAACCCTGATAGATAATCAATTGTCCTTATTGTGTTACATAAACCGGTAGAAGTTTAAAATTGATATTGCTGTTTACATTTAAATGATTTGATATTTTATGTGCTTTGAATACTGATGTATTTTAAAATATTAAAAGGTATACAGTGAAGTTG
This sequence comes from Leptobrachium leishanense, assembly GCA_009667805.1. NCBI lineage: Eukaryota > Metazoa > Chordata > Amphibia > Anura > Megophryidae > Leptobrachium > Leptobrachium leishanense. The sequence goes on along the minus strand of CM019067.1, from coordinate 150,259,295 downwards.
AATAACTTCATTCAAGAGTAATAGAAACTTGTTAAATTACTCCAGTAGAACTAGCTAAGGTTGACATACATACAAACAGTAAGACTAACAGGATGTGGATAAGTGTGTTCTGCAGAACAATTGTAAATTGAGTCAGCGCTTACTTAAAGGAAATTATATAAAAGCATATACTAACAGGTACTCGTGTGCTTTTATCGGTGCCTTACATAGACTTCGTTCCATTAGATTCTAAACAGTAAAACATTTTTTACCCCTTTATTATCAACAATGTTTCATAACATTTTCATGTTCTTGTCTCTACATCCACATGTTAGTATATATTTAGAGTCGGAATGTGCTACAGATGTAGCATTTGCATTTAGGCATGAACAGGACAATTTCCAACTTTTATATGTAATCCTTATTAAGCAAACAAAATCCACTAAAAAGGTTCAAGGGCACAAAAATTCAGAAAAACTATTTCCACAGTGAATATTAGTTCTTCAAATGTCCCGCTAAGAGGAGCTGGCAAGAGGCTTTATAAAGACAATGATTATGGCGAAATATTATAATGAAGTAAGCATTATTCACTGTAATTTTGCTGATGACTAATATTTTCTTGAGGTTTCTTAACAAACATACTACCATCACCAGTCACCACACCTTGCCTACGCTACAAAAATAGAATAGAAAACAAATGAGGTAGAGGGATGGGATTTAGACCATATTTGGTACTCATGCAATAATATTAGTATACTAACCAAGGGTATCTCGTATTAGTGCAGCATTCTCTATGTTCTGACTGTTCTACTGCATCTCTGTCCGTAGTTCCTGCCAGTATCAGAAATATCTGTAGATGAAAACCTCATTAGTGGTGTTTGTTTCCCATAAAATAAAATCAAGAATTGTAGTTTCTTTAATTTCCTACCAGGTGTTCCTATCCATACCTAAGCAGTAGTCTTTAGATGAATAACGTTCATATTATGGTAGTAGGGCAGATGACGCTGACTTATTCTAAGATTTGCTGTTAACATTAGGACACACCTTCAGTATTATTGTGCCAAACCCTGGAAAACATGAAACCTGAGAATTCTTCCTTTATTATGTGAATCAATGGTCAACGGAATTGATCCTGGTACAAAATGTCATTACAATCTGCATACAATTTTTTCTTGTAAATATATGTTTTTATTGTTTTACACATTAAACAGAAGTATATGAGTATTGAACATGTAACAAAGTCATCAGCTCGCAGGCTGGGTGATATGTCCATCATAAAACAGCGTGTAGCGTATAAATTCAAGTTATAGGCCAAACCAAGATTTCTATTTATCAACATCAAATCAGAATAATGCAAAGGTATCACGTGGAGGGGATTTAATAGGTAATAACAAATAAGGTGGGGGGGAAACGGACCTGGGAGTGGGGGCAGGTCTCTACTGGATGCAAAGTCATAAAAACAGCACATTCAACGTAATATATAGGGGTGAGGAGCCTCTAGTAGCGAATGAGATCAGTTAGATTGCGACACTAGCTTATTTACAGTAACAGGGCACGGAATTCCGATCCTCCCGATTGGAGAATCCAAGTGCTCCAGATCTGTGTGTTGGGCTGTCATACCGTTCATAGAGTAGTACAGTTGTTTGACACCATGAAGATCCTCCATTTTAGAGAGCCAAAGTTGCATGGGAGGGCTCGCCCTTTGCTTCCAGAATAGGGGTATTAGGCTTTTGGCAATATTCAGGATGTGGAGACAAACCGATTTTTTTGTAACCTGAAGTTGTATATTGCACATGATGTAATAACATGGTGGCTGGAAGGAAATCAAGAGGGGGTTCTATGAACATGTGAATGATTTTATGTATCTTTTCCCAATAAGGGCGAATTACCGGGCATGAACACCATATGTGGATTGCCAAACCCGGACTTTCATCACAGCGCCAACAAGCATCCGACATGTCAGGAAACGCATGACTAAGCTGTTCAGGGGTCTTATACCACAGGGATAGCAATTTGTATGCCGTCTCCTGCATTTTCGTTGATATCAAGCAGTGGTGAGTGAGGTCACAAATTTTCCACCACTGAGAGTCTGACAGAGTAGTTCCCAACATCATCTCCCAGCTGCCCATAAACCTTGGCAGGGGAGTCCTATTTGAGCGCTGGAGCAGTTTGTATAAGTAAGACACACCATGGGGCAATAGGTCAGCTGTCATGCAATGCTTCTCAAATTCTGTTAAAGGACGAGTCAGTTTCGGTCGTTGGGGTATGGATCTGATAAAACTAACGATCTGCTGGTATCGGAAATATCGTAGGAAAGTCACTGCCCTGTCTGACCCAGCATGTCATTAAGCGAGGCAAGTTGTTGATCTCGAAATACGTCACAAATGCGTGGTGTTCGTGTTTGCAGCAAGTCCGTAAATACCGACGGGGTGTAGGACGTGGGTGTGGAGGCTTGGCACAGCAACGGCGTAAGCGACGATGGGTCTGAGAATAAGTCTAAGAGACGCATTACTCGATGCCAGATTCGTAATGTAGCGGAAGTGTATGTTAGGTCACGTACACAGCGTAACCCTTGCAGTTTAGGTAACCAATGGAGGACAGCGAGAGGAATCCCTGCTTCGTCCTGTTCAACCTCCCCCCAGGCTTTAAGTTTGTGAGGTTTTGCCCATTCCAGAATACGCTGAAGGTGACAAGCCGTATGGTACATTTCGAAGTCCAGGATGGCAAGTACTCCCCGCGTTTTAGGCAGGGTAAGGATGGGAAATTTTAGCCTAGGTCTAGACCCCCTCCATATATAATTTGTGATCTGTGTCTGTAGGTCCCGAAAAAAGGATCGCGGGAGGTCGATGGGGATTGTCTGAAGGAGGTAAAGAATATGTGGAAGCACATTCATTTTGATTGCCTGGACGCGACCCAACCAGGAAATGTGTGGGTAATTCCAGGCCTTTAAATCCGTAGTGAGAGTCGCAAGCATAGGCACAAAGTTGTCTCTGAACTTATGAGTATGATCAGAGGTCAACCAGATTCCCAGGTATTTTATCCTGACAGCCGCCCATTGGATTGAGAAGTTTGGCCGTAGGGATTGAGCTGCCAACCGGGACATGGATACGTTTAACAGGAAGGATTTTTCAAAATTAATTTTCAAGCTGGAGAGGGTACCGTAGACTTCAAAAACTTTCAATAAGTTGGGCAAGGTCGTTTCTGGTTGTGTCACAAAGAAAAGCAGATCATCTGCGAAAGTGGCTACCTTGTGTTCCGTCCGACCAGTCCGGATCCCCCTGATGTCCGGGCCAGCCCTGACAGAAGACAGGAAGGGTTCCAATGACAAGACAAATAGCAATGGAGAGAGCGGGCATCCCTGTCTAGTTCCATTCCTTATCTTAAAGGGTTCCGTATAGATCCCATTCACACAAATCCATGCCGTCGGATCCGAATATAAAGCCTGGATCCAGGTGCATAGATTAGGTCCCAGCCCAACTTGTGAGAGAGTCGCAAACAAAAATTCCCAATTTACTCTGTCAAAGGCCTTCTCCGCATCCGTAGAGAGGAGGAGAAGGCCTTCTCTTCACCTCGCAGCCCTATGCATAATTGTCAATGCCCATATTATATTATCCCGTGCCTCACGCCCCGTTACAAATCCCACTCGGTCTTGGTGTATCAACCCCGGGACATAAGGTTTGAGTCGCGTGGCCAGAATCTTTGCGTACAGTTTGAGGTCGCAATTTAATAGAGTAATGGGGCGATAGCTTTCACATCTCTCAACATCTTTACCTTCCTTAGGGATCAAAGATATGTTTGCCGCTTGGGTTTGAGAGGGAATGACGTAGCCTTCCAAAATGGTGTTAAAAGCCACCAGGAATCTAGGGTTTTAGCAAATCGTTTATAATATTGTAGAGGAAGGCCATCTGGGCCCGGGCACTTGCCTGTATCAGAAGATTTTACCGCGTCACTCACTTCTTCTATAGTTAAAAGTGAATCTAACAATTGGGCTGTATCAGGAGTCAGGCGACGCGTGACATGTTGTGATAGATATGCATGAATCTTTTGCGAACAAAGTTTGTGTCCCGCGTCAGTCACCAGAGTTGGCAGGTCATACAGGGCTCGAAGTAGGAGCTAATTGCAGGGAGAATGCGGTTCGGAAGGTGTTGTGTATTACTGTGGGTGTCTCTGATTTTCGCGATGTAAGTAGCCGACTGGCGTGTGCGCAGCATACCAGCCAGCAGTCTCCCACTTTTGTCCCCATGGGCAAAGAAAAATGTCTTGGAACGTAAACAATGACGATGATAAGTGGAGTTAAGAAGAGTTGCCAGCTCCCGACGCAGGGCTGTCAAGTCAGTTAACTGAGCATGGTCAAGGGATTCCTTATGTAAAGTCTCCAAATGGTGAATGCGAGCTAGGAGATCTACTGTAGCCACCTCCCTGTGCTTCTTTTGCTCTGACGCCTTACGAATATAAAACCCGTGTATGACACATTTATGCGCTTCCCAGATTGACAATGGGGACACATCCGGCGTTTCATTGTCCTGAAAATAGAGAGCGAGGGTCTGCTCACAGTTGTTCGAAGTCGGTGGATCAGTCAGGAGGAAGTCGCTTTGTCGCCAGGCCGGGACAGTAGGACGATGTAGAGGGGAAAGGAGGCGCAATGTAACCGGGGCATGATCGGACCATGTCATAGATCCAATCTGGACCGATTGTAAGTCCGGTAGATAATAATGTGGTAGAAAAAAATAATCCAATCGAGAATAGATCTGCGCAGGATGAGAGGAATATGTGTAATCTTTGTCCTCTGTATGCATCACCCTCCAGCAGTTTACTAGTATGTGTGTGTGTAGTAATTTGGAGATAGAGAGAGCGACTTGCGTGGGGACAGCAGAGCGTCCCGAGGATGTGTCTAGGCGGGGGTCTAGTGGAACATTTATGTCACACCCTAATACCAAACAGCCTTCAGAGAACTCGGTGATGAGAGGAAGCAATTTAGCCATAAATCTATGTTGTCCTTTGTTTGGTGCATAAAAGTTCACAAAAGTATATCTGCGTCCCGATATCTCTCCCTTCACCATTACATAACGGCCATCTTTGTCGGATAGAGTTGCTTGTTGGACAAAGTGGACAGATTTATGAAATAAAATCGCCACGCCCTTAGATTTGGTCACCGCATTATTACAAAAAAGCCTACAGGGTACCAGGAATTCGTGAGTCTCGGTGCTGCCCCTTCTCGAAAGTGAGATTCTTGGATAAACACCACTGAGGCACGTGCTTTCTGGAAATCACGCAATGCTCCTGAACGTTTCTCAGGAATGTTTAAACCTCGGGCGTTTATGGATGTTAATGAAAGTTCTCCCGGACGTGTGGCCATTATCCAGGGAGTATGATGTAGCTATCTAGAATGACCCCCACTCCCACGGGAAGGGGTAAGGAAGGGAACAGGTGATCTGAGGGAAAGGGTTTTAGGTAGTAACTATGTACACTAGGAGAGACCGGGTTGACGGGGGGCAGGAGGAATCCAACAAACCAACCAGTGGTCCGAGTATCCTGTCCACCTAACTTGTCAACCAACCTTGGTGGGGGAGACGCGACCTAGCGTTCGCGAGTACTGGAATCTAACAATACACCAGGGCCTCAAACATATTTCAAACCAGCAGGACCCGTAGAGTCAGAAAGTCCGTAGGAGGGAGTATCGAGTGGTCTTTGGACTTGTGTCCCATCCTCTGGGGGGGGGGTGGTACAAAGTCCACATTCGAAACAGCTCCGGTGTAACCCCAACTCAAAGTCTGCTCCCCCCTGTAAAGAGAAGAAAAAATAAGTACAGCAGATTCAGACCATTACACAATTGAGCAATAGCAACAGGTGCCGTGGAGCTGTATTAGTTGGAGGGTCAAAACTCTGGGACTGCAAGCCATGGGTTAAATGTCCGTCCAGCCTGAGTTTAGGCGCTGGCAGGAGGGTTCAGTAAAAAGGCACGATAAGAAAAGACAAAACATCTTTGCGTGGTGGAATTCCAGATCTAGGAGCGCAGGTCATGGGTTGCTTCCAGCCTGATCACACTTTAAGCTTGAACACGGAGTCTCACATCTGGGGCCCCGGTCCTCGGGCGAATTGTTGACAATCAGGGCGGGAACGTTGAGAAGACGGCTGTGGTCGCAGTCCTCCAAGACCACCATTATACATTGCCAGTGGGTCAGGCCATGACAGTGAGATTGGTGGAAGTTGCAGTAAACAAACCAGTTCTGTAAGATCCTCAGCCTCTTGTATCAAAAATTGGCCCACAGGAGTCATCACAGAGAGTCCCGTCGGCATTTGCCATCGATAACGTATCTGCAGCGTTTGCAAGACACTAGTTAGCGGCTTAAAAGCCCGCCTATATGCCAAGGTAGCCGGTGCGAGGTCCGGAAATAACTGCAGGTTTACACCTTCAGACGAAAATTCCGTAGTACTGCATACAATTTTTAGTACTACCTTTTTCTTTTAAAGCTTTTCAGAATAACCTGATTTGATAAAGCTTGTGATGATGGGCTCAATTTAATTCCTCTCTCAGATATTGTGGCCAATATTTTTGTGACATATCAGCTGATTCAATTAAAACGGCTGGGTGGAGTAGAGGTAACATCACTGCTCTACATGGAGAGAGCCTGTGGAGACATGGTTTCAATTCCAGCAAGAGCTCCTCTCCTGTAAGTGTCCTTGGGCAAGACACCTAACGGTACATACTCGCCACCCAGGACATACTTGAAAATGAGAGAAATCTCAATGTATCCTTCCTGGTAAAATCCTTTCTCAAATAAATTTTGACCACCGCTGAAAATTTTAAAAAATGATGTTGGTGCGATAAAAAGCTTGCTGGTTAAATGCTCGAAAAAGCATATTTTTGTCCGTCATCATAATTATGCTATCAAGCATGCCTATAAGCTGATTGTACAACAAATGATTATGCTGGCTATTGAATATGGAGATGTAGTGTATGCAGCTACCCTGGAAACGCACCTTCATTAACTTACTACCTTGTATAACTCATTCTGCCGCTTTGTGCTACAATGTAACTACATGACCCACCATTGTGACATGTTAAAAGAACTACACTGGCCGTCGCTGTAATCTAGACGTACCCTTCACCTTTCCAACCTGGTGTTTAAGAGCTTTTATGGGAAGCTACCACCCTACCTGAATAGGCTGCTTCCCCCAGCAGTTCCCTCATTCTATAACCTCAGATCCAGGACCAGCACCTTACTTGCAATACCACAATACAAAAAGAAAGTGTCTCGATCCTCATTTTCCTACAGAGCACCACAACTATGGAATAACCTCCCAGACTCCTTCAAATCTTCCCCCAGTCTTAAGTCCCTTAAGAGATCTCTATTAACATACCTCGATACAGAATGCACCTGTAAACATGTAACATAGTGAATATATTTCCTACATATTTATTTTCAGTTAATCTGTATATTTCTGTTGTTTTTTAATATCTTGCATTTTATTATTTTGTATTTCTGCACCTACTGTAACAATTCAATGTTCTTAAACCCAGGACATACTTGAAAACGAGAGAAATCTCAATGTATCCTTCCTGGTAAATTACTTTAAAAATAAATATTTGAATTTTTTTTAAACAAAAAATTAAAAATGGTCTGTATGATTTTTCGCTGTTTCCTGCCTTAAAATACATTTCTCAAATTACATAACACAAATCACTACAAATTAGCAAATCCTACTTGCATAGCTGATGATATAATTGACAGGACAACTCATAGATATAGCTACACCTCAGTGGATCCAAGGGCATATTTTCTTGTATCCCTAAATCTCTTCCATTTCTCTACCTCCTACCCCATGCATTTGGCATATATTTATGTGTGTATACATAGCTAACACCTACACATACAGAATGTGTTTGTACTCACAAATGTGCAGTTAGACACATAGAATGCATTGTATTTATCTAACACTCAGCATGCATCTCCACAGACAGCTATGAAAATAGCATTAATTTATATACACACACTCAGCGTGCATTTATGCAGACAGCTATTTAATTAGTATGGAATTCTATATCCGTGTCTATTTCAGTATTATTAGTATCTTTTTATGCTTCTGTGACTAGTGGGTGATGGAAGATATGGATAGACTGACATTAGAATTTCGAGGTTTGAGAAATACATAATTTATAGATGAACTTGTGATGCAGACATTATTTGGGAACAGGGACATGTAAGGGTTAATTCCTATGGGGGGAGTGTTGTTTGTAACTCAGAGTTGAATTCTTGATATAAAATTTAACTTAATTAATTAAGTGACAGTATTCATAAATATGCTGGGAAAAAATCATAGTTCTGTATTGATTAAAATTTATTTTACATGACTGCCGCTTAAATTGACATATGACCAGATCATAAACATTCAACATGAAATGTATGAAATACATGTACCTTTAAAAATATTTTCACTGGTCACATAAAGACATGATCCCATGATGTACTGTAAGCTTTCTTATTAAAAATACGATAAAACACAGCTACCAATCTACCTTTTTAAGTGCAAATATTTATGTGGCTGCAATCCCTGCAGTGCAATTTGGAAGAGTGAAGTGGGCAGGATCCTGTTAGGATGAGGTATAAGAAGAGCAAAATGTGAGGTGAATAAGTCTGGCAGAGGCATTCATCATAGAATGTAGATCGCAGAGCAACAATCTGCAACCATTTTAAGTAGAGATGTGCATTAGTTTTGGAAAAATTTGGAATTTGGAACTAAATTTGTTAATTTGTATTTCGGAAGTACTTCCGAATAATGAATCGATACAATACGAATTTGAAACAAAATTAAATGGTATATAACTAATTTATTTCTTTTTACACTGTGTCATCATCATAAAAGAAAAATTTGAATAACTGATATCAACTATAGAATTTGAAATGAACTATCAAATTGATATCAACTATCGAATTTGAAATGAATTATCAAATTGATATCATCTATTGAATTTGAAAAGAACTATCAAATTGATATCAACTATTGAATTGATCTTAACTTACAATACAATTAATAGTCAGCAAAGGACTTTATGAAACAAATTAATTTTGTTTCACTGTTTAATTTGACTCAAATACTAAATCTGTGACACAGCTTAAAATTTAACCCTAGCTTTTCTTTTAACAGCAAAATTTGATTAATTGGGGTTTTATTTCGTGATCCAAAATTTTAATTGATATCAAATATTGAATTGATATACAGTTGTGTTCAAAATTATTTAACCCCCAATGCTGTAAAGGATTTTAGGGAATTTAGTGTACATTTGTAATTGTATTCAGAATGAAATCCTACAAGGACTTTTTAAAGAACCATATGCAACTAAAATGACATCAATTGGTTTTGTAATACAGTAGTAAATGTTTATTTTGTGAATTCTTCATTGAAACAATTATTCAACCCCTTAAAGACTACCACTCTGGAGAACAAAGGTTCATTCAAGTGTTTTCAATCAGGTATTGAAAACACCTGTGGATGTCACGGAGCAGCAATAAAGCATAATAAGCACCAATTAGGCAGCTTTAAAATGACTGTGATACTCAGCTCCTTCTAGACATTTACTGGTGTGGTTACAAATATGGTGAAGTCAAGAGAATGGTCCAGGAAGACAAGAGAAGAGGTGATTACTCTTCACAGGAAGGGCAATGGCTATAAGAAGATTGCAAAGATGTTAAACATACCAAGAGAGACCATAGGAAGCATCATTCGAAAATTCAAGGCAAAGGGCACTGTTGAAACGCTACCTGGTCGTGGCAGAAAGAAGATGCTGACTTCGACTGCTGTGCGCTACCTGAAGCGTAGAGTGGAGAAAAGTCCCCGTGTGACTGCTGAGGAACTGAGAAAAGATTTGTCAGATGTGGGTACTGAAGTTTCAGCTCAGACAATACGTCACACACTGCGTAATGAAGGGCTCCATGCCAGAACTCCAAGGCGCACCCCCTTACCGTGAAGCATGGCGGGGGGTCAATCATGCTTTGGGGTTGTTTTGCTTCTGCAGGTACAGGGAAGCTTCAGCGTGTGCAAGGTACCATGAATTCACTTCAGTACCAGGAGATATTGGATGACAATGTGATGCAGTCCGTCACAAACCTGAGGCTTGGGAGTAGGGATGAGCCGAACACTCCCCGAGTTCGGTTCGAGCCCGAACCCAAACTTCCCATTTGTTCGGGACTGAACCCTAACCCCCATGCAAGTCAATGGGGCTGAAAATTCGGTTTTTTAGAGTGCCCTCCAAGAGGGCATATATGCTACATATTTGCCATAAAAGGTGTATGGGGGTCCGGGTAGTGCCCTGGGGGACAGGAAACAAGGACAAAAAGTTTAAAAAAAAAACGTTTTTAAACCGACAGTTAGTTTTCCATGAAATAAGGGTTAAAAATAAAAACAAAAAATTCCTTCAAATATCGTGCCTAGGAGGTCCCCATAACCTGCCCGTGAAGTGGTGGATTTCTAGGATGTATAGAAACACTTAAAAACAAATAAATGACGTTTCATATGACGGTAAATGCTTTTCCTTTAATCTATCCATAAACAACTGCTTGGGGCGGCAGCCTGTATGAAAAGACATTTTAGGACGCGCAGAAAACGTTTAGTGTTTTTTTGGGCTAAATTATTGTGAAACTTATGCAGGCTTTGGATGAAAGTAACAATAGGTGCTTTAAAATTGGGCTTTTAGCGTAGGCAACAGTGCCGTCACACCGTAACCCCTCTGAGGATATGAATCTGATACAGGCGTCAATGGCAGTGCACCCAGATATTGTGTCTTTAGTGCCAGGCATGCAAGTACTATTATACAGTAACCCCTCTGTGTTATTGTGGAAGAGTGCAAGGGTGGACCATGCGGTCCTATATTGAAAAGTGTTTTTTTTTATCTGTTAATGGGCTTCAGTGCACCCAGATATTGTGCCTTTTAATGCCAGGCCATCAAGTATCATCATACAGTAACCCCTCTGTAGTATTGTGGAAGAGTGCAGGGGTGGACCATGTGGTCCTATATTGAAAAGATATGCATCTGGTTAAGGCGTCAGTGCACCCAGATATTGTGCCTTTGGTGCCAGGCCAGCAAGTATCATCATACAGTAACCCCTCTGTAGTATTGTGGAAGAGTGCAGGGGTGGACCATGTGGTCCTATATTGAAAAGTTTTTTATCTGTTAATGGGCGTCAGTGCAGCCAGATATTGTGCCTTTCATGGCAGCAAGTGCCTTCACACCGTAACCCTTTTGTGGTATTGTGGAAGAGTTCAGTGCTGGAGGTTTTGTGAATGCAGAAGAGGACATCCCCTATCTATTCCTTACTTCAGCATCAGGGGATTGATAGCTGCTGATCCAGGACTGATTCATTTTTATAAATGTCAGCCGGTCTACAGAGTCGGTGGACAGACGCACTCTTTTGTCTGTGACAAAACCTCCAGCGGCACTGAACGTCCTTTCGGAAAGCACGCTAGATGAAGGGCAACCTAGTAGCTGCATAGCATATTGGCTAAGTTCTGGCCAGTGATCCAATCTCAACACCCAGTAAGCCAGTGGATCATCTGCTGGAAAGGTATCCAGGTCTGCCCTTGCCCCTAGGTAGTCCTGCACCATATGGTGAAGACGCTGGCAATGGGTGCCTACATTTGACGTCCCTGGGCATCGAGGACTAAAAAAATTGAAAAATGCATCAGTCAAGCGGCCCTGGCCTTCACCACTATTCCTCTGATCACCCGCAGCCTCAGAAGCACGTGTGTCAGCACTTGGTAATCTACCAGTGCCTGGAAAGGTGTTACACAAGTGTCACTTTAGAGCGTCCTCAGGTTTTTTCATCCTGTGCTCCCTCCTGTGCAGGCAGGATGAGCTCTGCAACTTTCCCCTTGTATCGTGGATCAAGAAGGGTTGCCAACCAGTAATGATCCCTCTCCTTGATAGCACGAATCCTGGGGTCCTTTAGCAGCCTTTGCATCATTAGGGAGCCCATGCAGCGTAGGTTGGAGGTGGCATTAGCTGCCGACTCTTCCTGGTCAATGAGGATGACCGTATCGTGCACTTCCTCCTCCCAGCCACGCACAAGCCCTTCTGTTTCTGGGCACACAAAACCCTGCCTTGAGGAATCCCCACCTTCAATGCCCCCACTACTTAAATAGTCCTCCTCCTCCTCATCCTCCTTCTGTCTGATCTGAGTAGGACCCGCTGGAATGCTGTCTGCGGAAAGACTGGGGCCTTGAGAGCTAGGGAAGGCCTCCTCTTCCTCCCGCTGCTCTGCCTCTAGAGCCACATCTATAATTCCCTGCATAGTGTGCTCCAGCAGGAACACTAAAGGAATTGTGTCACTGATGCATGCACTGTCCCTGTTCACCATCCTCGTTGCCTACTCAAATGGTGACAGTACAGTGCATTCATCCTTGATCATCAGCCACTGGGGGGGAACCAAGTTGACCTGAACCTGTCCTTGTGCCATACTCACACAGGTACTCGTTGATGGCCCTCTGCTGCTTGTTCAGACGCTGCAGCATTGCTAATGTCGAATTCCACCTGGTGGGCATGTCACAGATCAGACGGTTTGTGGAAAGGTGGAATTCTCTTTGAATTTCTGCCAGACGAACGCTTGCTGGGAATGACCGTCTGAAGTGGCTGCAGACTTTTCTGGCCTGGATGAGAAGCTCTGGCAGCCCTGGGTACTTGGTTAGGAAACGCTGTACCACCAGATTTAGGACGTGTTAGCAAATTCACGGAAGGGAGCAGAGTCCACCAGCTGGAAAGGCAGCAGCTACAATGCGAGTAATTTTGCTAAGCTGGCATTTAGATGCTGTGCTTGGATGGTTGGGACTATATTTTTTCTTTCGCTGCAGCAGCTGCGGCAACGTAATCTGACTGCGTAAATCTTCAGCTACTGGGATGATGTCACATTGTGAGGTAGGACCTGCTGGTATATCCATTACTGTAGCATCATCCCTGTCGGTGGAGGTTGTAGGCAATTGCATGGCAGGACATACAGTGTGGGTAGAGACAGATGAGGAGGACCTATGCAAAGTTTTGCCCCAACAGGATGTGTGGCACTTGTTCATATGTCGCCTCAAGCACGTGGTACCCAAGTGTCTGGTGTTTATCCCACGCTTCAGCCTCCTCTGACATAGATTACAAATAGCAACGGTGGGGTCTGCTGCACAGTTCTTAAAGGACTCCCAGACAGCAGAGTTCCTGCATGTGTTCTTTGAGACAACAGCGCTCTGCACCGGAGCAGCTCTGACATGTGATGCCTTGGACTGGCTAGTGCTACGGTTGGTCACAGAGGATGTTGTGCCTCGTGTTTGCTGTGCCTCCTCCTCCCCCTCCTCCTCACTTGATTCCTCAGTTCGATCTGGCACCCAGGTGGAGTCAGTGACCTCATCATCATCAATGTCATCTTCACCCCCTATCTCCTCGTCACTGGAGCCAACTTGGCAGTATTCTGCAGCTGCTGGGGCAACATGAGTGCCAGTTATTTGTGTGTCATCACTGGCACCCCCTTCCTCTAGGTTGATTATACTCCCTTGCTCAACCTCAGAGATTGAATCAGAGCACTGTACTTGCTGCGCATCCTCAAACAGCATGTCACTCTCATTGTAGTCAAACAATTCAGCTGACTCCTCCGTGTGTGATAGCGAGGCTACGGCAGGAGTAGCTGTGGACATGGAAGCTGCATTAGATGCTTTAGCAGCTGAGGTGGACTGTAAAGCACTAGAAGCCTGGCTGGCAGAGGACTCGGAGGATGAGGATGGCCTGGTTAGCAATCCACCAAGTCCTCTGTATGTTGCTGCTGCTTAAGACGGCCAGCACCAGTTAGAAAGGACAAGCGTGCCCCTGCAGAGGATGCACCACGTCCACCACGACCAGAGACACAGCCTCCCGACACAGGGGCTGCTTGCCCTCTTATCTGTGGCTGGGAGCGTCTGCCTATCCTTTTTGTTCTTTCAGACATGGTGAGTGATATATAGATTAATATATACAGAACTCTGATTCAACTCTGGTATAAAGATTTAAATAACTCTGGTATAACTCAGTGAGACACACTGATAGCTGGCAGCCAGTGACAAGAGACAGATCACCTTAATTCACAAATGTTTTAAATAAATTAGTGAGCCCCAAAATACAGCGTGGTACTGTTTGTATGACGAGACACAGATCACCTTAATTCCCAAGTGTTTTAAAGAAATTAGTGAGCCCCAAAAATAATTGCTGGCTGTGTGACGAGACCCAGAAGATCACCTCAATTCACAAATGTTTTAAAGAAAGTTGTAAACCCCAATAAAACTTGCTGGCACAGTGACAAGACACACATCACCTAAATTCCCTGATATTTGGTCGAAATGAGACCCCCCCAGACCCCCCCAGTAGCGTGGCAGACCGGCAGTAACAACACACACAACTATCTTCTTTGAAATCTCCTCTGAAATGTGTGCAGAAGCGCTGCGTTGAAACCTTATATAGTGTGCTGCGGGACTTAGCTCTGTGAGCCCATGATTGGGCAAAATTTGCCCAATCAGGACTCTGAGCGGTGATTGGCATAGTGTTCAACCAGTCTTGCACCAGACCTGTGGTCAGGTGCAAGGCTGTAGCCAATTAGGAGCTTCAGGCAGTGGGAAAATGCATTGTGGTTGAACATGCGGCGAACACCCGGAAATGTTCGGGGTTCGCGATCTGCTCGAACAGGCTAAGTTCGGGTCGAACCCCTAACCGTCCGAACCCAAACATCTCATCCCTAACCCACACACACTGAATATATGGAGGAGCACCTAAAAAGACATCCACACACCCTGAATATATGGAAGAGCCCCTAGAAGACATCCACACACCCTGAATATATGGCGTAGCCCCTAAAAGACACCCACACACTCCGAATATATGGAGGAGCCCCTAAAAAGACACCCGCACACCCTGAATATATGGAGGAGCCCCTAGAAGACATCCACACACCCTGAATATATGGAGGATCCCCTAAAAGACAACCAAAAAAAACTCTGAATACATGGAGCCCCTAAAAGACACCCACACACTCTGAATATATGGCGTAGCCCCTAAAAGACACCCACACACTCTGAATACATGGAGGAGCCCCTAAAAGACACCCACACACCCTGAATATATGGAGGAGCCCCTAAAAAGACATCCACACACCCTGAATATATGGAGGAGCCCCTAAAAAGACACCCGCACACCCTGAATATATGGAGGAACCCCTAAAAAGACACCCACACACTCTGAATATATGGCGTAGCCCCTAAAAGACACCCACACACTCTGAATATATGGAGGAGCCCCTAAAATACACCCAGTGGTGTATTTAGGTTTTGTGCTGCCCTAGGCCTGACTAAACTCGTGCACCCCCTAATTTAAATTTGAGGCACTCCTTCCTGTCAAGGGCACGCCTCTTCCTGGTTATTCCCCACCCTTCCTCTTTACGCTCCACCTTTTCCTATTAGAGCTCCGCCTTTTCCTCTCTTTATATTAAAAGTGGATACCAAGTGCCTACTTGCATATTTTGTTTACCATTTCAAATGTATCTATTGAGATAAATAAAATTATGAAATGTTTAAATTCAAGCATTTTTACAAAGAGCAGCCACACATGTCAAGTATACTGGATCACAGCCGATCTAATTGGTTGAACAATAAACTCCACAGAAACGTGCACTGCATATGAGTATCACAGAGCTGCACAGCAATAAAACCCACAGAAATGGGCACTGTCTATGAGCATATCAGAACTGCACAGCAATAAAACTCACGGTAATGTGCAGTGTGTATCAGCATATCCCAGAGCTCCAGGGCAATAAAACTCACAGTAATATGCAGTGTGTATCACAGAATCCACAGCAATAAAACTCCCAGCAATGCAATGTGCGGTGTGTGTGTCAGCGTATCAGAATTCACAGCAATAAAACTCACAGCAATGAAATGTGTGGTGTGTATGAGTGCATCAGAATCCACTGCAATAAGACTCCCAGCAAACCGAGTGAATATGAGCACACAGCAATTATTTATTCTATATTTACCGGCCTCCGTCCGTGGTAGGGCTATGTGCAGAGTCAGCAGGGACTGTGTACGGACTCAGCAGGAGGTCCCTCCAGGCCAAGTTAGGATCGCGGCTGTGCCTGTGCGTGGAGCCATCTTGTCAGTAGTGGGGTGCCACTGCCAGAGGGTGCACCGTGGCTTTGATTCCCTTCCTGGTGGGTGTTCAGTCCAGAATAGAGTGAGAGTCCGTGTTAACGAAAGGGCGGGCAGCTGCGTGCGTGTCACGTGGTTCAGCCAGTCAGGTGGTACTGAGACCCAGTACCACCTGACTGGCTGGACCGCGTGACCTGCATGCACGCAGCCTCACCAGGAGCCAGGCAGCTCAATGACAAATTTCTATCACTGCAGTGCTGGTTAAGGAAAGGTCCACTTTAAACAGCAGTAAGAAGACAGGGCTTCATATTCTGCTGATAGCCCCCCCTTTACCTGCCATTTACTGTCATCTTCTCTCTCTGCACACAAATCACATCCCCCTCCCCTCTCCTAGAGCTGCTGTGGGGCAGGGGAGGAGCTATGGAGGGAGGAGAGGGGTATTTTTATTCTATTCGATTTTATTCCGTATGCAAACGCCCTGCTCCGCTGCTCGTTGTTTGAGAACACAGCTCAAAGTTGACACACAGTGACAGTGGCACCTCCTAGTACCCCCTAATGACACCCAAATAATCACTGGTACCTGGGGTGGCCAGCCCTACGCCACTCCCCTGAGTACACCACTGCTCTGTGATATGCTCACACACATGTTTGGCAAACTGCCAGCAAGTACGGTGCTGTTTGAAGGCATTGCAAATCCCCATAGAGAAGTAATGGTTAATCAATTCTCGAACACCAAACAGCAGAGAAATGGCAGTGAAATGCCCTGATGTTCGGTGGTTTCATTCGGCAGGTTTATTCAGGCAAACCCCATAGGTTTCAATGTTAAAAATATTGCCGTTTTTATGCAATATCTAATAAACCATTTATTTTAATCTGCAGTAAAAAGTGTTTATTGATTTATTTTTTTTAGTACCTTTTAGTAATTTTTCAGCAAAATTTCCCCCCTTTTTTTTAATTGCGTTTTTTTTCTGTAACAGAAGTTTTTTCAATCATAGGATCTTATATGTAAATTCCAGACATTTTCGTTCAGTAGTTCTTTTTTGGAAACAGCAGGCCACGGGTTTGCGGGGGCAGCATTCAGCGGCCGACTCCATGCACTTTGGGGACCCTGCGGTGAATGGTGAATTTACTTCAGGATGGGGAAATTTTATACCCCGAAGTGCAGGGAACTACAGAACACCAAAATGTTGGCTTCATTTCGGTGCTCTGTGATTAACCCATTTAGGGGTGAGGTTTTTGCTGCCGCCTGGAAAGTGAAAGACTAGGCCTTGCCTACCCAGGACATACTTGAAAATTTGTGAAATCTCAATGTATCCTTCCTGGCAAAATACTTTGCAAAAGTAAAAAAAAATTAAAAAAAATGTTTTAGGGGTGGGGCCACCAGTGCGGGCCGCCGCCCCCTGGAAAGTGCCGCACTAGGCCTAGGCCTTGTTGGCCTAGGCCAAAATACACCGCTGCACACACCCTGAATATATGGAGGAGCCCCTAAAAAGACACCCACACACCCTGAATATATGGAGGAGCCCCTAAAAAGACACCCGCACACCCTGAATATATGGAGGAGCCCCTAAAAAGACACCCGCACACCCTGAATATATGGAGGAGCCCCTAAAAGACACCCACACACCCTGAATATATGGAGGAGCCTCTAAAAGACACCCGCACACCCTGAATATATGGAGGATCCCCTAAAAAGACACCCACACACCCTGAATATATGGAGGATCCCCTAAAAGACACCCACACACTCAGAATACATGGAGCCCCTAAAAGACACCCACACACTCAATATATGGAGGAGCCCCTAGAAGACATCCACACACCCTGAATATATGGAGGAGCCCCTAAAAGACACCCACACACCCTGAATATATGGAGGAGTCCCTAGAAGACATCCACACACCCTGAATACACGGAGGAGTCCCTAAAAGACACCCACACACTCTGAATATATGGAGGAGCCCCTAGAAGACATCCACACACCCTGAATATATGGAGGAGCCCCTAAAAGACACCCACACACTCTGAATATATGGCGTAGCCCCTAAAAGACACCCACACACTCAGAATACATGGAGGACTAGGGATGAGCCGAACGACACCAGAATTTTTCCAAATGTTCGGGTCCGAACCCGAACTCGAACCTCATACAAGTCAATGGGGCTGAAAAATCGTTTTTTAGAGTGCCCTCCAAGAGGGCATATATGCTAGATATTTGCCATAAAAGGTGTATGGGGGTTCGGGTAGTGCCCTGGGGGACAGGAAACAAGGACAAAGAGTTAAAAAAGTGAAGAGTGAATTTTCCATGAAATAAGGGTTAAAAATAAAAATGAAAAATTCCTTCAAATATCGTGCCTAGGAGGTCCCCATAACCTGCCCGTGAAGTGGAGGATTTCTAGGATGTATAGAAACACTTAAAAACAAAAAAATGACGTTTCAAATGATGGTAAACAGTTTTCCTTTAATCTATCCATAAACAACTGCTTGGGGCGGCAGTCTGTATGAAAAGAGGAGACCTTTTCAGAGACGCAGAAAAAGTTTACTGATTTTTTTGGTGGTGAAAAGCAGGAGAATTGAAGATTCTAGACCAAATAGCAGATTTGGAAAGTGAGATAAATGGGAGAATTTTTCTGGTTTGGCTATTTTGACCTAGAATTTTCACTTCTCCAGTCATTCTCCTGGTTTTCACCGCTCTCTGAATAACCCTGTCAGGGTTATTCAGAGAGCGGTGAAGAGCAGGAGAATGATTGGAGAATGGAAAATTCTAGGTCAAAATAGCCAAACCAGAAAAATTCTCCCATTTAGGCTAGGGTCAGACTAGCGAATTTTTAACGTGCGTTTAGGTGCACTTAATCACGGCCGCACTAGCAGCAAATGACGGGCAATGACGGCCAATATACGAAGTACGGTCGCACGAAAGTCCGGCTGCGCAACGCAAGTGGAAAATGAACGCATTTTTTCGAGAACGCAGAACTGCTAGTACGGATGTACAGAGTGCGCTGCGTCCACTAGCGGCATGTGTGTGTGATTTGGAGACGTCAGACCCTGCTCATGTCCGGCCAACGTAACGTCCAGACACCCAAAGTTTCCTGGTTTGGATCTGTAAAAAATCACGCACAAAAATGCGCATCGTATGACCGTTTAAGCGCTTTCCGTGAAAAAACACCTCAATGCGTTCGGACGCACTTTTTGACAGCCGCTGTGAAAAATGCGTTAGTCTGACCCTAGCCTTATCTCACTTTCCAAATCGGCTATTTGGTCCAGATTGTTCTCTTTTCCTGCCATTCTCCTGGTTTTCACCTTTCTCTGAACAACCCTGAGAGAGAGGTGAAAGCCAGGAGAACTGGCAGGAGAAGAGAACAATCTAGACCAAAGAGCCGATTTGGAAAGTGAGATAAATGGGAGAATTTTTCTGGTTTGGCTATTTTGACCTAGAATTTTCACTTCTCCAGTTATTCTCCTGCTTTTCACCTCTCTCTGAATAACCCTGTGAATGTTTAATCCCAAAGTGAAAAATAACATTGCTTTAGATGTTAAAATCAGGCAATGAGGAAATTTTGTATTTTTTCACAGAGCAGTTAAATGCAGCATATTAGGACGTTTTAGGAGGAAAATTACTCACTCAGAACAGAAGCAGACACCACACCTTCATTCTACATAAAATGTATCAAATTGATTAGACCAGACAAAAACATCTGTTGTTGTTATGTGTGAAAAAAAAAAGGTAATTTAAAGGTGAAAATCGTTGCACCTAGACATTAGTTTTTAATTCAATATCTAATAAACCGTTGCTTATAATATTCTGCAGTAAAAAGTCTCTTTATTTCTAGATTTTTTAGTATTTTTTAAGCATTTTTTATACTTTTTTCAAAATTTCTTTTTTTTCCCGAACCCGAACCGAACACGGCAAAATGTTCGGAGTTCGCGATCTATCCGAACAGGCTAAGTTCGGGCCGAACTCCGAACCGTCCGAACCTGAACCGCTCATCCCTACTTGGGAGACGTTGGACCTTTCAACAGGACAATGATCCCAAGCATACCTCCAAGTCCACTAGAGCATGGTTGCAGATTAAAGGCTGGAACATTTTGGAGTGGTCATCGCAGTCACCTGACTTAAATCCGATTGAGAACCTCTGGTGGGACTTAAAGAAAGCAGTTGCAGTGCGCAAGCCTAAGAATGTGACTGAACTGGAGGCTTTTGCCCATGACGAATGGGCGAAGATACCCGTAGATCACTGCAAGACACTTGTGTCAAGCTATGCTTCACGTTTAAAAGCTGTTATAACTGTAAAAGGATGTTGTACTAAGTACTAAGATTGAATGTCACTTGGGGGTTGAATAAAACTGATAATGATGTGAGCACAGAAAAGACATTTGTGGTTATTTCATTATAAATGTTATGTTATATTTGTTTGACCTACACGTGCCTCTTTGATTTAATTGTAAGCAAGATGACTGAATGATCAAAATCAATGTCAAACTGGCCAAAACACTCAATTTCAGTGGGGGTTGAATAATTTTGAACACAACTGTATGAAATTCGAATCGATTTGAAATTTCAAATCGATTCCAAAATTCAAATCGAAATGAAATACAAAATGAAATTAGTTACGAAATTCCAAAAAACAAAATGATTTAAAATGTAACAAAATGAAACTAAAGGAAACAAATTTTTCAGCCATGCACATCCCTAATTTAAAGTCCCTGGTAAGAGGGATACAGTAGCTGAGGTAAAGATAAGTAACAAATAACACAGCAAACGTGTCCGCACACTGGTATATAAATAAATAAATAAACAGTAATAAATAGATAAATTCTCCAGTCCTCCACTCTACTTAGCGCTTCTCCCTCGAGCACAGAAGACAAATACAAATAGCAAATACAAATAGCAATATAAATAAAATAGGAGATCTATCTAGAAAATAAAAACTAGCACATAAAATACATCAAAATTTTAATATAATTCATATAATAAATTCCAATTCATTTTGTCTATCTCAAGACTTCATCAGGGTTCTTGAGGACCGTGGTTGGGAACCACTGCTCTAAAGGATAGAAAAAATACATGTCTTACAAAATAAAGAATTATATATTGTATATTATTCACTGTATATCCCATAAAAATTATGCTAATAAACCAACAGACAGGAGATGAAGAGAAAAAAAAAATGAAAGCCAGGTGGATAAAAGGGAGACCGGGACCATAAACAATAAAAAAGAAAAATATATAAATATATACAGTCAGGTCCAGAAATATTGGGACATCGACACAATTCTAACATCTTTGGCTCTATACCAGGGACGTGCAGTCAGGGGCGGCAGGTGAGGCAGTGCCTTAACTACCATAATTCCATTAACCCCTTCACTGCTGAGGCATTTCACCACTGTGTGCTGAGCTCATTTTTACCGCTTTCGCTCATCATGTTTAAACGCGATTTTAAAGCCACATTTTAATAAATGACCCAGACATATTATATATCGTTCTTTCCGGCAGACTACGCAGATTCATAATATATCATTTTTATATGTATACGTCATGTCCTGCCTGTATATTATAACAAAAAATACAATAAAAATTGAATTTTTAATCATCTGCAGTGTGTAAAGTGTTTTTTTTCACATTTTATCACATGAGCGTTTGCGGTTATGTTTTCTATGGGGTGCGCTTGTACAAAAAATTTGAAATGGGGACTTGTTACTTTTTTTGGGGGAATTACGTGATTTTTAGCAAACGCACCCCATAGAAAAAAATCATTAGTGCAGCATCATTGTTCACATTATAATTGAAATGTGAACAATATTGCTGCATTAATAAAAACAACACACAAAAAAAAACATGTTTTTTTATTTATTTATTTTTTTTAAATTTATTATTATTTTAATTATTATTTTTATTATTTTTTATTTACTTTTTACCTAGTCATGTTGGGTATCATTCGAAAGGCCATGCTCAGGCCTTTCAAATGACATCCTCCATGACCCCCTAGCTGCCACGGTTCTGGAGATATTGGGGTTCACAAGAACCCCCTA
Organism: Leptobrachium leishanense; assembly: GCA_009667805.1. Taxonomy (NCBI): domain Eukaryota; kingdom Metazoa; phylum Chordata; class Amphibia; order Anura; family Megophryidae; genus Leptobrachium; species Leptobrachium leishanense. The sequence goes on along the minus strand of CM019067.1, from coordinate 150,237,149 downwards.
TCTCCACCAGGGGATTTCCTTGGGAAATCCCCGGCAGCTAGGGGTTCCCCGGCTATCTGACATCATCACGCTATGCGTGATGACGTCAGACAGCGAGGGGAGTCCCGGGGGTGGAGCCGCCATCCAAGATGGCGGCCCCCACCGGAGATAGGCTGCACTTCGGCGCCGCAAGGCGCTGAAGTGCAACCCAGCACTTGAGGGGTTAAAGCCAGGCACCGCTTAAAAGGGGAGACTCTCCCCTTTTAAGCGGTGTCTGGCTTTTAGCGCTGCTCCTTCCCGATCGGGAGGGAGAGGGATCCGAACGGATCCCCCCCTCCCTTCCAGGCTATCTCCCGGCATTGCCGGGGGGTCGCCTGGAAATGACATCATCGCGCATGTAGCGATGACGTCATTTACGCCGGGAGGAGCTTGACTTCAGCGTCTGAGGACGCTGAAGTCAGAACGCCGCGGGACCCCGGACAGAGAGGTGAGTATCTCCGCCGGGGGTCCCGCACAGCTGATGACGTGTGGGGCACGTCCTCAGCATGCAACGTGCATCAATGAGGACGTGTCCCACACGTCTTCAGCAGTGAAAGGGTTAAGTAGGGACTGCACTCTGGTGAAGTCTTCTCTTGATTGTTGACTTTGACACACATACACCTACTTCCGGGAGAGTATACTTGATCTGGCCAGCTGTTGTGAAGGGTGTTTTCTTCACCAGGGAAAGAATTCTTCGGTCATCTACCACAGTTGTTTTCCGTGGTCTCCTGGGTCTTTTGGTGTTGCTGAGCCCACCGGTGCATTCCTTCTTTTTGAGAATGTTCCACACAGTTGTTTTGGCCACGCCTAATGTTCTTGCTATCTCTCTGATGGGTTTCTTTTGTTTCTTCAGCCTAATGATGGCTTGCTTCACTGATAGTGACAGCTCTTTGGATCTCATCTTGAGAGTTGACTGCAACATATTCCAAATACAAATAGCACACTTGAAATGAACTCTGGGCCTTTTATCTGCACATTGTAATTGGGGTATTGTCAGAATATCACACACCTGGCCATGGAACAGCTGAGAAGCCAATTGTCCCATTACCTTTGGTCCCTTAACAAGTGGGAGGCACATCTGCAAACTGCTGTAAGTCCTACACCGTTCACCTGAGTTGGATGTACATACCCTCAAATTAAAGCTGACAGTCTGCAGTAAAAACACATTGTGTTTGTTTCATTCCAACTCCATTGTGGTGGTGTATAGAGCCAAAGATGTTAGAATTGTGTCGATGTCCCAATATTTCTGGACCTGACTGTATATAGATTAGGTAGGCCGTGTCAGTCCAGATGCCAAAATCACGAGTATAGCAGTCTGTAGTGATACCTTTTTTTATTGGACTAACGTTACATTTAAAATACAAGCTTTCGAGAGTGATCCTCCTGTCGTCAGGTCTAGAAGCTTACCTATATACTGTATATATATATATAAAATTTAAATCACGAGTATAGCAGTACGTAGTGATTCCTTTTTTATTGGACTTACTTTACATTTAGAAGACAAACGTTCGAGAGTATACCTCTCTCCTTCAGGTCTGGAAGCTTTACTGAGCAATATCATAGAATTGAACATTAAGACATTAAGGGGCACATGCAGTGGTGTATTTAGGTTTTGTGCTGCCCTAGGCCTGACTAAACTCGTGCACCCCCTAATTTAAATTTGAGGCACCCCTTCCTGTCAAGGACACACCTCTTCCTGGGTAATCCCCACCCTTCCTCTTTAAACTCTGCCTTTTCCTCTCTTTATATTAAAAGTGGATACCAAGTGCCTACTTGTATATTTTGTTTACCATTTCAAATGTTTCTATTGAGATAAATAAAATTATGAAATGTTTAAATTCAAGCATTTTTACAAAGAACAGCCACGCATGTCAAGTATACTGGATCACAGCCGCTCTAATTGTTTGAACAATAAAATCCACAGAAACGTGCACTGCATATGAGTGTATCACAGAGCTGCACAGCAATAAAACCCACAGAAATGGGCACTGTGTATGAGCATATCAGAACTGCACAGCAATAAAACTCACAGTAATCTGCAGTGTGTATGAGCGTATCCCAGAGCTACAGGGCAATAAAACTCACAGTAATATGCAGTGTGTATCACAGAATCCACAGCAATAAAACTCCCAGCAATGCAATGTGCGGTGTGTGTGTCAGCGTATCAGAATTCACAGCAATAAAACTCACATCAATGCAATGTGTGGTGTGTGTCAGCGCATCAGAATCCACAGCAATAAAACTCACAGCAATGCAATGTACGGTGTGTATGAGTGCATCAGAATCCACTGCAATAAGACTCCCAGCAAACCGAGTGAATATGAGCACACAGCAATTATTTATTCTATATTTACCGGCCTCCGTCCGCGGTAGGGCTGTGTGCAGAGTCAGCAGGGACTGTGTACGGACTCAGCAGGAGGTCCCTCCAGGTAACGTTAGGATCGCGGCTGTGCCTGTGCATGGAGCCATCTTGTCAGCAGTGGGGTGCCAATGCCAGAGGGTGCATCGTGGCTTTGATTCCCTTCCCTGTGGGTGTTCAGTCCAGAATAGAGTGAGAGTCCGTGTTAACGAAAGGGCGGGCAGCTGCGTGCGTGTCACGTGGTTCAGCCATTCAGGTGGTACTGAGACTCAGTACCACCTGACTGGCCGGACCGCGTGACCTGCACGCACGCAGCCTCACCAGGAGCCATGCAGCTCAATGACAAATTTCTATCACTGCAGTGCTGGTTAAGGAAAGGTCCACTTTAAACAGCAGTAAGCAGACAGGGCTTCATATTCTGCTGATACCCCCCCTTTACCTGCCATTTACTGTCATCTTCTCTCTCTGCACACAAATCATATCCCCCTCCTCTCTCCTAGAGCTGCTGCGGGGCAGGGGAAGAGCTATGGAGGGAGGAGAGGGGGATTTTTATTCTATTCAATTTTATTCCGTATGCAAACACCCTGCTCCGCTGCTCGTTGTTTGAGAGCACAGCTCAAAGCTGACACACAGTGACAGTGGCACCTCCTAGTACCCCCTAATGACACCCAAATAATCACTGGTACCTGTGGCGGCCCACCCTCCGCCACTCCCCAAAGTACACCACTGCTCTGTGATATGCTCACACACAAGTTTGGCGAACTGCCAGCAAGTACGGTGCTGTTTGAAGGCATTGCAAATCCCCATAGAGAAGTAATGGTTAATCTATTCAGAGAACACCAAACAGCAGAGAAATGGCAGTGAAATGCCCTGATGTTAGGTGGTTTCAATCAGCAGGTTTATTCAGGCAAACCCCATAGGTTTCAATGTTAAAAATATTCCCGTTTTTATGCAATATCTAATAAACCATTTATTATTTTAATCTGCAGTAAAAAGTCTTTATTGAATTTTTTTTAGTACCTTTTAGTAATTTTTCAGCAAAATTTCCCCCCCTCTTTTTTAATAGCAGTTTTTCTTTTTTCTGTAACAGAACTTTTTATTATCAATCATAGGATCTTATATGTAAATTCCAGACATTTTCGTTCAGTAGTTCTTTTGAAGACAGCAGGCCACGGGTTTGCGGTGGCAGCATTCAGCGGCCGACTCCATGCACTTTGGAGACCCTGCGGTGAATGGTGAATTCACTGCAGGGTGGGGAAATTTTATTCCCCGAAGTGCAGGGAACTACAGAACAACAAAATGTTGGCGTCATTTTGGTGCTCTGTGAGTAACCCATTAAGCGGTGAGGTTTTTTGCTGTCCCCTGGAAAGTGAAAGCCTAGGCCTTGCCTACCCAGGACATACTTGAAAATTAGTGAAATCTCAATGTATCCTTCCTGGCAAAATACTTTGCAAAAGTAAAAAAAAAAATTTTTAGGGGTGGGGCCACCAGTGCCGCCCGCCGCCCCCTGGAAAGTGTTGTTGCCTAGGCCAAAATACACCACTGGGCACATCTGTGGGGGGGGGGTTAGATGTTGTAAGTAGTGAGTGTCAAATGGTATGGTCAAAAGAGGAAAATAAACACATGAGAGATCTTAGGCCCATAAAACAACAGTGATAAGATCAGGACAACTTGAAAGAAGGAAAAAAACACAAAACAGTGAAGGCAGAAAAGACACAAAAAAAAGAAAACACAAAACACCAGCCAGAATTCTGAATGTTATGTGATGTTATGATAATGGGTTAAAAAGCCAGAGGCCACATTGAGTCCATCTCTTATGATGGTAAAATATGTAATCATTTTTATTTCAAATGTCTTCCGTTTACGAGGGTCTTTAAAATATCCTTTGAGGAAGCTGATGTCCTGATCCACGCTGCAGCTTGGGAACCACCGGACCTGCGGGTCTGGTCCCTTGTCCTCTCCTGAGTTGCCTTGTCTAAACCACGAGAAATCCCATTCAGGGATGCAGGCTGGTGGATCTCCTGCTGTTTTTTGCTTTGTTTTTGCTGCGCACTCGACCTTTTTCCTTTGCAGATGACTTTTTTTTCGAACTTTCTGTTCGATCACACGCTGAGACTTTTTCTTTATTTGGTTTTTCCTGCTGTTTGCCAAGGATTTTCTGTTCTGAAATTTTGCTGATGTTACTCGGCTGGGGACACTTTTTTCGTTTTCCCAGAATGCTTTTTGCTGTCCTTTTGGGAGTGATTTACTATCGCTGCTGTACTACGTGTCCTTTTTCTTTTGTTATTTTCTTTTCCTGTGTATGCATAAAGCTGACTTTTGTTGGCCCTGCACAGCTTTTACTTACCGCTTGATTTCCCCGCTGTCTATGTTTAAAATTCTAAAGAGAGAATTTAAAAATATATATATCCTTTGAGGATTTTAATTCTGAGCTTTTGGATGGAGTGGCCTGTCAGATTAAAGTGATGTCCCACTGGGGTACAATATTTATTTTCCTGGTGTTTTTTTTTCTTTTTTTGTTTTTATTTCTTTATTTGGTCTTTTTTATTTTCTTGATGGAATGCCTTTGCAGGCTCATCCGATTCAATTCAAGGCTAGTTTCCCCAATATAGCAGCCCTTTTTACAAGCCGTGCATTGGATCATGTACACCACGGGCATCATTACAGTCATCACGCTAAAACGGGAACGCAAAGGAGAAAAACCTGTCCCTGCAGGTTTCTCCTTTGCGTCCCCGTTTTAGCGCAATATTACGATGTAGGTGCTAAAATAGTTGCCTGCATCATTATCGGGCTCTAGGCCCCGGGATGCGTGCGACGGTGCTAAACGCAGCCGCGAGCATCCACTCAATGGAGTCCTATGGACTCCATTGAGGCAGACGGCACTGGTCACATGACCTGCCAGATCTCGCACAAAATGAATACCTAATACATGAAAAAATAATGATCGAAAATTATCAAAAATTATAAAATAATGACCAGAAATTATAAAAAATAATTAACATCCAAGTCAACATTTAATCCTCCCTGTTTCCAAGTATTCACCTTAAAAATCCGCTCTGTTTCTCTCCTAATTAACCCCTTCACTACTGAGATTGAGATATCTTGGGCTTCAAAGGCACCATCCAGTGCCACGTTATCGAGATATCTCGATCTGCAGCTCTGCAGCCCAAAAGCAAATTAAATTTGTTTGTAGCAAACTAATTTCATTTGCTTTAGGCTGCAAAAGGTTCCCCCAAGGTTTTAGCCCTGTGGGAATAATTCCCAAAGAGCTAAAACTGTAAAATCGGCTGATGAATGCCCTGACATCAGACATTGAGCAACGGAGACAGGGGAAAATTAAAAAAAAAAAAGATTGAGCTGCAGCTGTAACAGCTGTAGCTCAATTTGGCAGTAGATGGCGACATCTACTGGCCAAATAGGTTATTTACAGTAAGAAATACAAAGGGAATATGCCCAAATATTTATTTCTGTATAATTAAAATGATTTTCCAAAAAACCCACTGAGTTCTGACAATGTTTTTTTTTGGAAAATCACTTGGTAGTGAAGGGGTTAAGCGGGTCGCACATTTAATGCCAGGATCCTATGCATACATTATTTTATTGTATTGATTGATTAGAATGTTTGCCGTGGATCAGCCTTGTATGAGACAGCTAAGTATCTTAAAGGGACATGCATGCTTTGCTAGTGTGCTTTTCAAAACGTGCAATGCCTTTTGAATGAGTCAGTAGTGTCATTCACCAGGCATGAAAAGCAAATAAATATGATATTTTTCATATTTACCTGCTTTTCTTTCTTAGCGTTTTCCGCGCCTACCTGAGAAGGCACTTTAAACTAACCAATCAGTGTGCATACTTGGTATACATAAAAAACACATTGAGCATGTGTGATTGAGTTGCTCCTCCTCCCTCCTACACTGTGAGCTGAGGAGAGGGCGAGGCTGAACTTTCACCCCCAGCTACTGCAGAGACAGGGAAGGAAAGAAATCCATACACAAAGGAAGAAAAAGAGACAGCAGAGAAAGGGACAACAACGAAAAGCACAGAGACACAGCAAGAAATGGTAAAGAGAGAAAGACAGCAAGATAAAGCAGAGAAAGCACAAGAAAATGTGCAGTGAGAGGGGGCGCGCACAAGAGACAGACAGCACAAAGAGTGAGAGGCAGGGACTGTGTGACAGGGTTTGAGTAAGACAGGGAGTATGTAAACCATGAAAGAACGCAAGTAAGCGGGTCAGTGGGTGAGTCTGTGTGTGAGAGAGCGCAAGTGAGTGTGTCAGCAAGTCAGCGCGTGAGTGTGTGAGCGAGTCAGCAAGTAAGTTTGTTTTGCTTTCACAGTTGCAAAGATTTCTAATATTCCGTTCCTCAGTTTTTCCACTCTGAGGTCCTGAGCTTCACAGCTTTTGTTAGTTCACACAGTCACAGGTATTTATAAAGCACTAGCAAGTTCTGTAGCTCTGTACAATGGGAGAGGCAGAATAACAAATGTCCATACAAGTTAAACACACAGAACAGTAAAGAGAGGACCCTGCCCAAGAGCTTACAATCTAAGAGCAGAGGGGTGACATGTTAGGTGAGGGTAATAGCTGAGTATGTGAAGTAGTGGGGTGCATGGGGGCTGTAGGCAAGATGGAGCAAGAAATGTAGTTCATGTGATGCAGTGATGGGTGGAATAGTGGGTGGAGTAGCGGATGGGGAGGAAGCAGGAATATTCAGGAAGTAGGAGCTGAAAAATAGCCCTAGATGAGGGGTGTCGCCGAAGAAGATGAAATGAGAGTTTAAAGCAAGAAAATAAAAAATCTTTACACCTTTTTAAAACTTTTGTTTATTTATTCTAGTTTGTCTATAGGTATAAAAGTGTTTAAATGTCAATTAATTTTGTTTCTGCGACTCCTATGAAGCGTCAGGCAGGGTTTGTGACACTTACATAGGACACTTAATACAAATATAACAAAAAGAAAGAAAAAGGAATATAGCATGTTTTAAAAGGCACTTATATATTTAAGGCTGTATTTCCTTAAAAGGCACTTTATTTGATTATGGATTTTTTTTCAAGAATACAATTTTAGAATGGTTCTTTCAGTAAGTGGTTCATCCCACTTAAGAGATTTACCTTGACATGGGCATTTAGGCTAGGGTCCGACTAACGCAGTATCAACTAGACATGTGCATTCGTTTTAGTACTAAAACGATTTAGTCCGAATTTAGGGATAATTTAGTTTTCGTATGACTCAAGAGAAACAAAACTGCTCAGTACAAAAAACGTAAGAAACTAAAATAAAATGCACTACATTTTAGTTTCAGTTCTTTTTGTGATATTACATTGATGAGTGAATGAGACCAGCAATGAAGAGCGCAACATCGCAACATCCGAAGTTCTGCACCCTCCACATGCCAATGCAGTAAGATGTTCTATACAGAGAGGGGCATTAATTAATGCAGGAGGATGTTCTATACATTATACAGAGAGGGGTATTAATGCAGGAGGATGTTATATACATTATACAGGAAAGGTATAAAATGAGAGGATGTTCTATACAGAGAGGGGTATTAATTAATGCAGGAGGATGTTCTAAACATTATACAGAGAGGAGCCTTTTTTTTCAGCCCTTTAAATCCAGTGGCTGTGAGCGCCGAGATCGGCTGCTTGTTACATTATCTCTCAGTACAATGTATCAGGCTCAGCTGTTACAGTAACTGACTGTAACAGCTCTCAGAGTTTCAGTAAAACAAGGAAATAGTATTGTTCTAACCTCTTATATATAAAAATATTATTTACTAGTTTTACTGAAACTCTGAGCGCTGTGATGAGCAGCAGTCAGTTACTGTAACAGCTTTGCCTGACACGGGGCAGTATTACAATGTTGGTGCTAACTTAACCAGAGCTGTTGTAAACTGAAAACCTCCATAGGCTATAATGGCTCTGGGAAGTTCACAACAGCTCTGGTTAAGTTAGCACCAACTATGTAATATGGCCCACATTGTGCTGAGAGTGAGAGATACTGTAACAAACAGTGATCTCAGCCCTCTGAGGAGCCACTACAATAGTAATTGTATCCACTGGTTTTCGGATGAATGAAATTAGTTTTCATACTAAAGAACTGAAAACGAATTTCTTTAGCAACTAAATAAATTGCATTTTAGGACTAATCCATTAGTTCAATACGAAATTTTGTGCTGTGCACATGTCTAGTATCAACGTGCGTTTAGCAGCACTAAATCATGGCCGTGCTAGCAGTAAATGACGTCCAATGCCAGGCAGCATACGAAGAACGGCCGCACAAAAGTGCGGCTGCGCAACGCAAGTGGCAAACGAATGCATTTTTTCGAGAACGTGAAACCGCTAGTACTGACGTACAGAGTGCGCTGCGTCCACTAGCGGCGTGTGTGTGTGATTAGGAGACGTCAGACGCTGCTAATGTCCGGCCAACATAATGTCCAGACACAAAAAGGGTTTTATTGATGATCCGTACAAAATCACGGACGAAAATGCGCATCGTATGACCGCTATTGCGTATTCTGTGAAAAAATGCGTCCATTCGTTCGAACGCACGTGTAGCGCTGTGTTTAAAAAGACTGTTCTGCTGCTTTTACTTGCAATGGCCACCAGAGGGAGACAGAGACCATGGTAAGATTATGCTGGAGAAACACAGAAGGCACTGAACTACATTTCCCGGCATGCTTTGGGAGCGGACACAGGAAGTGGGTGGGACACAGACGTTTACATCCTGAGCCTCATGGAGAGAGCTGGCAGAGCGCGCCAGGGAGTGAGAGAAGCAAGACACAGCGCTGCAGAATGTGACAGTGACCAGGCCGGAGCGCAGCTGGGGCCTGACAGAGATAAAGACCGGGTTATTCAGCCTTACAAGAGGAAGACCCAGTGATTCACCAGAATACCCACGCTGATATTGAGGAGCTGGAAGACCCCGAGTTAGGAGCACCGCAGATCGATCGGACAGGAGTGCAGGCGGTGAGCTGGACATCTTGCGGCAGCTACAGAAAGCAAGACAGCAGATCCGGTAACCCATAAAATCCCAGTCAAAATCGAGCGGAGAGACGTCCTGGGTCGAGCAGAGCACCAAGTATCGGGCGGATGGGTGAGAGGCCTTCCAGGCCATTGTGAAAAGTGAAAGCACGCTGCTGTTTGTTTCACGAAGCATTGTATTTCTTTTCCGCTGCGCGTTTCCCGCATTACGAAGTACTGTAAATATATATACGAACACCGTGTTATTCATTATATGCCATTTATTCTAGTAAACTATATAATTTATAAAATCCACAACGGTGCTGGAGTATATTTATTCCCTAGTGCGGGGAGACTGACCCGAGGTTCAATTTCAGCGGCTCCTCCGGGAGTGAGCGCTACACACTTTTTCACGGACAACGTGAAAAATGCGTTAGTCTGACCCTAGCCTTAACTAGACAAAATAATCTCTTCTTTTTAATTAAAGGCTAATAGTATTTTGAGTGAATGTTAAATTTTTGATCTTGTGTATAACCTGTATGTTTATGAAAGACTGTCAGGGTTATTCAAAGAGATCCGAATTGTGGCCGAAAGGTAACCGAACAGTGAAATTCGGCGTACTATTACCTTTCCTGGCCATTCGGCTATCCAGAGAGCAGGCAGTTCGCCAAATGTTGGCGAATTGACTGCACATACGGTGCCTGTTCGGTGCCTGTCCGAGGGCAGTGAAACCCCTATAGTGAAGCAATGCTTCGTCTACTCAGAACAAAAACCAGCAGTGAAAAGTGTCACGGAATGGACCTGAGTGCTCCTTCCAGCGAGCCGCGTAACTAAAAACTCAGACAATTTTAAAGACCATTTTTCCTTTTACATTTCGGTTGTGCGTTTAAGTGTATGGACATTTTATTTCATTTCTAGATATGGTTTTACTGGTGGGGTTTTTATTAGGATGCAGATGTGAAATTGTGTGATGCATTTAAATGTATATATTTTCCCTTGGTTGCTAGGATTGAAAGGCTGTGTTGAAATTCAATTGTATGCAAATCCGATTGTCTCATTCAAGTCTGGACATGTCTGAGGGCATTCAAGTCTGGACATGTCTGAGGGCATTCAAGTTTGGACATGTCTGAGGGCATTCAAGTCTGGACATGTCTTTGTGTTGTGTGTATAAAAGGATCTGCCCAAACCCTTAATAAATCAGTCTCTGTTTTGAAGTCATACAGCTTCGTCTGGTGAGTTCTTTCAGGGAATATCACATTGCACCTAGAAGGCACTCAGCGGCCTTCTACATCACGTCTATCCCAGGAAAAGGAGCCTCAAGTCAGCCCAGCAGCCACCTCCACACCAACAAGAGGTCAGTAGATCAGGCTGCTCGAGACGCCGAGTGCCGAGCCACTCGGTAGTCGGGCCGGACGCCATCAAGGGGGTCAGATAAGAGCAGGACGACACTCCATTCCGTCACAAAAAGTTACCAAATTGCCCTGCTGTTTGGTGGTTTCATGCGGCAGATTTATTCAGGCGAATCCCATAGGCTTCAATGTTAAAAATATTCCCTTTTTAATTCAATATCTAATAAACCGTTGATTATAATATTCTGCAGTATAAAGTCTCTTTATTTATAGATTTTATAGCATCTTTTAGGCATATTTCAGGATTATTTTGTGGGGAAAAAAAATTCCGTTATTTTTTTTTAAATTGTTTTTTTCTTTTTTCTGTAACAGCCCTTTTTATTATCATTCATTGGATCATATACTGTATGTACATTTCAGCCATTTTCATTCTGTAGTTTCTTTGCAAAAAGCGTTTCACTTTTCAAACATTCAAGCGTACTGTTTTTTTTTTCTTCACTCCATTCGTCTGCGGTGTCGGCTATTTACGGCGGCTGCTCTGCGCTGTGATCGGTGGCTGCTTGGGTTTCTCTGGCATGTTCGGTGGGGTTAATCCAGATGTTTTTGCTGGTTTCAGTGTACGTTCGCTGGGTTTTGCGGTTAGTGTTCGTCGGGTTTGCGGCGGTTTTTCCCTGCACTACGACGGCCCTGTGGTGCTTGCTGAATACACCGCAGGGTCACCGAAATGGGATCGCCAAATCGCACCAAATTGAAGAGAACGAAAAGTCACGTTGTTTGCACACTCCTCATCATCCTTGCATATATACAGACCAGTGATGTGCGGTGAGGTCAGTGGCTGGTGAGGTATTGGCTAGCATCAGAGCCAGATATACACAGGTTACGTAGGATCAGGGCTCCCCAGAAACTGGCTGCTCTCAGGGCTCCCCAGAAACTGGCTGCTCTTAGTCCTCCGCAGGTAATGGCTGTTCAGGGCTCCCCTCGTGATGGCTGTTTAGGGCTCCCCTGGTAATGGCTGTTCAGACCTCCCCAGGTAATGGCTGTTCAGGGCTCCCCTGGTAATGGCTGTTCAGGGCTCCCCTGGTAATGGCTGTTCAGGGCTCCCCAGGTAATGGCTGTTCAGTGTACCCCAGGTAATGGCTGTTCAGGGCTCCCCAGGTAATGGCTGTTCATGGCTCCCCAGGTAATGGTTGTTCATGGCTCCCCAGGTAATGGTTGTTCAGGGCTCCCCAGGTAATGGCTGTTCATGGCTCCCCAGGTAATGGTTGTTCAGGGCTCCCCAGGTAATGGTTGTTCAGGGCTCCCCAGGTAATGGTTGTTCAGGGCTCCCCAGGTAATGGTTGTTCAGGGCTCCCCAGGTAATGGTTGTTCAGGACTCCCCAGGTAATGGCTGTTCAAGGCTCTCCACAATCTGGCTGCTCTCACTGCTTACCAGGATCTGGTATCTTTCAGGGCTCCCCATGAGCTCTGCGTCATCCATTTCAGGCAGCCTAGTGTGTGTGACACTGAGGCCACACCCCGCGTCCACTGTTTGGGTGTGACAGTCACATAACTGTATTGCGCTAATCAATGCATGGGAGGCATGCCTCCCATGCAGGCGTTTTTTTAATGGTCCAAGGTATTCCATTGCTCTCCCAGGGCCTCTGAGGCACTGGGAGAGCAATGTTCAGGAAGTGGGCAGTGCTCGGACATCTGTTCATTGAACAGACGTGCCGGGCTGCACACTTATTGGCAGCCTACGCGATTTGTGTAGCGTCCTGCTACGCAAATTGCATAGGCTCAGGCTGCAAGAAAAAAAGTGCGGCGCACAGAAAAGACAGACGGAGCCGACGGCGTGGGAATGCGGAGCAGGTGAGTTTGACTGTGCAATGAAGATGCAGCTCTGCCGCACCTGACTGCACGTCCCTGCCTTGCAGTCCTCTCCTCCTGTTCCATCCCCAACCCTTCTAGATTGTAAGTTCTCACAGGAATAGGGCCATCATTTCCTCCTTTACTGGTCTGTCAAATGTTGTTCAATGTATTGTAACTTTTTCTACATTGTGCCCATTATTTATAAAACGCCAGCGCTGAACAAAGAATAATAATAATCTTTACAAACTTCAAACAGTTAAGTTGAAAAAACAAAACCACAATCTTGACGTTGTTTTCATATTTGCCTCAAAGTGGAAAGCTCTTTGCTTTCAGTTCTTAACACAATAATGTGTTGTCTTGCACTTATCAGAATAGAATTAGTCTTCATTGTTTTTTGACATTTTCATCCTGCAATGTACTAGAACTTAAATTTGGTTTTAATAAATTTACGGAAACAGTTAAATTCTTCAATTATTTGAAATTTATTTAAAAAAATACAGCATTTTATCAGTTTTTTTGTTTACATAAATATTGTCAAGTACTAGGCTGGCATGATTTAGTTTATGTATCATTTTGGGATTTTATGGTTTTATCCTCTCTCTCTTTGAAGACATTTATTTTTAAGCCTTCTTTTCGCCACTTGGTCTCAACAATAATGTAAATATAAGGACTGATCGTACTATTTAATATTGTGCTGAACACACTGGCGTAGAAGAGACCGACATAATGAACATTTAATTTCAAAAGCTGAAAGTACATTAAAAACCATATGAAAGTAAAAGGAATCACAGAAAGTGCAAAGATAATAACTGAAATAATGATAAAAATGTAAAGCTCTTGTGAAATCTGTTTTGAGAATTTCCTTTGAAGTGTGAATAGTAGTATAATACTGGAAATGACCATTGTAGGCAGACAGATACCAATGGCAATAATAAATGTCATGAGTTGAATTTCTGTGCATGTTTTTGTCTGCGATGAAAAATCTTCTGGGGGGCATGCAATGTTTTCAATAAAACTCTCTGAGCAGGCAACAATCCACAGCACAATACACATAATGTTTGTTAGATTCTTTGGTCGGTAGCATTGTTTCCATGTTGGACAAATAACAGAAATGCATCTTTCCACGCTAATTGCTGTAAGGAAAAACATCACTGAATACTGGGAGGCATCATAAAATATTTCTAGAAAGAAAATGAATTTTCCCATCCCAGGAAAATCTGTATTTGTGCCAACTAATGAATTGATATATGTCATCATTGTCATGGCAGTAAATATGAGAAAGATTAAGTCTGCTACAGCAAGATTAATAATGTAACTCGTATATTTGTTTATGTGATGTCCAAAGAAAAGGTTGCAGAAAACAAGAACATTTCCCACTATTCCAATCAGGCAAAGAGCTATAGCAACCACAGAGGCTATAGTAAAGTGTACGTGAGCGTATGGACTGTATCCACCATCTTGGTTCTCAAAACTGTTATCGTCAACATCAGTTTCATTTAACTCCATGTTTTCTTAGTCAACAGTAGTTTGTGAATTAATGTTCCTTCCTTTCCACCTATTAGAAAAAAACAACATTGTCAGTTAAACAAAAATGCAAAGCAAAATGCTATTATAAAAAAACTATACACTATCAAAGTACAAACGGAAGGAACATAAGAATGCTATTCATTTTTTTATTGCACATATTGTTCCTAAAACTGAAAAGAAAACTATTTTATTTATTTTTTCAAAGGATAAAACATGAGTCTCAACTTAATTTGGCCTAGTGGTATTGTGGCCATTTTTCAGTTGTAGAGATTCAAGTTCGGGATTACTGGCATTTTGATTCCCGATAAAAATTCCGGTGATACCGTATTATTATTCTTCTTTATCTATATAGTGCCAGCATATTCTGCAGCGCTGAACAACGGGCATAATATAGACAGGGTTACAATACATTGAACCACATTTTGACAAACCAGTACAGGAGGAAACAAAGGCCCTATTCCTGTGGGAATTTATAATCTAGAAGGGTTGAGGGTGGAAACAGGAGGAGAAGACTGCAAGGTGAGAGTGATAGACTGGTTAGGGAAGTGAGGTGTATTAGTGATTTGGGTGGTAGGCTTGCCTGAATAGGAATGACTTTAGGGGAAAGTCTGACAGTATGAGGGAGAGCGTTCCAGAGGATGGGGGCTGTGCGTGAGAAATCATGTAGTCTATCATGGGAAGAGGTGATGCGGGGAGAAGCTAGGCGCAGGTCACTGTTTGAAATTAGGGAGCGGGCTGGGGTGTATAGATTTATAGAGATATATAATATGTATCTGCTACTCCACTTTGCGCATTCGCCCTCTGCTGCAGAAACGTCAACAGGTATAATTATATGAATGGAAATATATCTAAAATACAACAAAAAATAGATACATATTGCAGATCAATTAAAAATATATGCCGAATCAAACTGGCCCCCTGGACCTCACTCACTGGATAAATAATCAACATATGCACATCAAATGTTACCACTCCACTGGTCTTGATCTCGTCAGCTGCAACACCAAACTGGGAATCCCAATGCTAAAACTCACAGTAATGTGCTGTGTGTATGAGCGTATCACAGAGCTCCACAGCAATAAAACTCACAGCAATGTGCGCTGTGTATGAGAGTATCACAGAGCTCCACAGCAATAAAACACACAGTAAAGTGTGGTCTGTATGAGCGTATTACAGAGCTTCACAGCAATAAAACTCACAACAATATGTGCTGTGTATGAGTGTATCACAGAGCTCCAAAGCAATAAAGCTCACAGTAATGTGCACTGTGTATGAGCGGATCACAGAGCTGCACAGTAATAAAACTCACAGCAATGTGCGGTGTGTATAATGTATCACAGAGCTCCACAGTGCAGCATCATTGTTCACTTTATAATTGAAATGTGCACAACAGTGCTGCATTAGGAAAATAAAAAGAAATTAGAATAAAAAAAGGATTTTATATTTATTTTTATTTATTTGTACATGAACCCTTGTCATGTTTGGTATCATTGGAAAGGCCATACTCTGGTCTTTCCATTGATACCTAATCTGACCCTTTAGTTGCTGTGGGTCCAGAGATACAGCGGACCAAAAGGCCCCTGTATCTCCTCCATAGGGAATAGGCATTCTCTGCCCAGCTGGAGGGTAACTCCCACATCTGATGTCATCATGCCCATGAGCGATGACAGCAGTGGGCTGGGCTATGTCCTGCAGATGGAGCTGACAACCTAGATGTTGGCTCCCTGCAGGAGAAGTTTGCCAGGGTGGCGCCGATCAGCAGAACTTGCACCAAGGGCTGCAGATTTCCTCCACATCCTAGCGGAAGACCTTGTAACCTGCCGGTACTGAGTACCAGCGCGTACCAGCAGGAAAAAGCCCTGGTTAGTGCTAGTATCGGCAGACGCTAGCAACTGAAAGGGAATGCCAGTGCTGGCTCCATGCCGACACTAGCATTCTATTTCCAGAGTAAATTTTCAGTCGCCCTCTCCCAATTTGTACTCGTAAATTGCGAGAGGAAGAGTGAGAATTTTGACGTCTGAATATATATATATATAATATATATATAGCGCTGCTTTAAAAACACTGTATTCTGGTGCACTGAACTATTGCTGCCACCAGAGGGAGGCAGAGACATTGTTAGACTATGCTGGACAACACCGAACTACATGTACCATCATCCTTTGCGTGAGGACAGGAAGGAGGTGGTACAGGAAGAGGAAAGAGATCAGCAGCCTCGTGCAAGGCAGAAGGAGAGTGGGCGGAGCAGTGAAAGGTGGAGGACACACGTTAGAGCTGTCAGGGATCGCGACCAGGCCGGAGTATAGACACTGTCTTACGGGTGCTGGAGATCGGGACAGTAATCGCGTTGAGACCTACCTGCGCAGCGCTGAGAGGTCTCGAGGAAAAAGCTAGTTCCGGCAGGACCCCGTGTTAGGAGGCTGCGCTGATCGATTGGGAGTGCAGGCAGCGGATCGGTGTTCCAGTTGCGGAGATTGGGCAAGCTGAGAGCAGATGCAGTAGCACGGAGTCCCAGTACACAGCGGAGAAGATCTTGTGGTCGAGGTATCGAGAGCAGGACAGTTTCGTTCATCGGATTGGTGAAAGGCACGCCACAATTCCAATACAGAAACGCACGCTGCAATATTGTTTAAATTCACAAGGCCCCAACGGTGACTAGTCGAAGATTGTTTTGTTTCATTCACTGGCCAGTTGAACACAGTACCCGGGTACCCTAAGCAAAACACATATATATTTTTGAGCTATTATTCACGGGACTTACACTCCAGAACTGAGGGGGTTAACTGTTTATTTTCCCGCCGCGTGTTTTTCCCGCGTTACGAATTCTTGTTACTCAAATACCGTATATGCTGCTTTATTGGGATCAGTAAAGAATATAATATATAAAAATCCACAACAGTGCTGGTGTATAGTTATTTCCTAGTGTGGTGAGACTATCCCAAGGTTTATTCAGCGGCTCCTCCGGTAGTGAGCGCTACATATATATATATATATATATTACACACTCACAACGTGTTTCCTCCTATTACAATCTGGACTTCAGTCTTTTGCTATTCTATCCCAGATGAAGTCCAGATTGTAATAGGATGAAATGCGTTGGACATTATTATAAACAGGTGCTACATAACAGGCCCCAGAGAACACTATTGGACTTCAATGTTGAAGCCCTGACTCCAGGGCTTGATTCCCTTTTGTGAAATCAGGAGGCAGCCCTCAATGACCACAAACGTGGTAGGAGAGGTTAAAGATCCTCTGGTGTGGATTCCGGGGATTTTGGAAGTTGCATAGAGAGGTAAAATCCAGTCTGGAACAGTCTTGCTAATAGGGCAGAGTCACACTCTCACATGCCTTACTGAAGTTTTGAGCACCCCTCTGCTGGATTCCTGAAAGGTGGAATCCTCTGCTCCCAGCTATACGCAGCACGAAGCTGCGGTCCGTCAAGTCACATACTGCAGCAGGGCACCCTAAACTAAATGGTTCCCTGAATTGCTGCAAGGAAACCTGGGACGGTTAGCCAAACTAAACAGAGCTGCTGCCTGGCATACTTTTTACTTGACAGACAATTACTCTATTGAAGGGTATAAGTGCGAATGGCTCTAGTTTTTACTATCAGAAAAAAATGTACACTGCAGCTCACCAGTTAAGTGTATCATTAACTCCTAGGTTTATAGAGAAACAAATGCCAAAAGGCATATGGGAGCTCAAGAGAGTAGAAAGATTACAATGGTAGCATAAGGTATCAAGGCATGTTGGACTTAAATTTGATCACCCTTTAGAAAATGTGCGCTATTACAAAATAAACATATATTGCAGGATGGAGTAGTTCTCACGAGTAGTGGCCCAACATAGACCTCAAAGGTTGCTGGTACCTGTGAATATGGATATCCGGATCTGGACCAATCATGATCAAGAATAGATGTGATGGGAGAAGCCCCCCTTAAGAGGCTTGGATTCGCACAACTGGTGTCTTGTAGGGATGAGCCGAACACCCCCGAGTTCGGTTCGCATTCAAACTCGAACTTTTCAAAAGTTCAAATTCGAACACGAACTCAATACAAGTCAATGGGACTGAAAATTCGATTTTTAGAGTGCCCTCCAAGAGGGCATATATGCTAGATAGTTGCCATAAAAGGTGTATGGGGGTCCGGGTAGTGCCCTGGGGGACAGGAAACAAGGACAAAAAGTTTAAAAAAAATACGTTTTTAAAGGGACAGTGAGTTTTCCATGAAATAAGGGTTAAAAATAAAAACGAAAAATTCCTTCAAATATCGTGCCTAGGAGGTCCCCACAACCTGCCCATGAAGTGGCGGATTTCTAGGATGTATAGAAACATTTAAAAACCCCAAAAAATTACGTTTCAAATGACGGTAAATGCTTTTCCTTTAATCTATTCATAAACTGCTTGGGGCGGCAGCCTGTATGAAAAGACATTTTAGGATGCGCAGAAAAAGTTTAGTGATTTTTTTGGCTAAATTATGGTGAAACTTATGTAGGCTTTGGATGAAAGTAACAATAGGTGCTTTAAAATTGGGCCTTTAGCGTCGGCAACAGTGCCGTCACACAGTAACCCCTCTGAGGATATGAATCTGGTACAGGCGTCAGTGGCAGTGCACCCAAATATTGTGCCTTTGGTGCCAGGCCAGCAAGTGCCATCATACAGTAACCCCTCTGTGGTATTGTGGAAGAGTGCAGGGTTGGACCCTGTGGTTCAAAAAATTAAAATGATATAAATGTCGCACAGGCGTGAGTGCAGCCAAATATTGTGCCTTTCATGGCAGCAAGTGCCTTCACACCATAACCCTTTTGTGGTATTGTGGAAGAGTTCAGTGTTGGAGGTTTTGTGAATGCAGAAGACATCCCCGATCTATTCCGTTACGTCAGCATCAGGGGAATGATAGCTGCTGATCCAGGACTGATTCATTTTTATAAATGTCAGCCGGTCTACAGAGTCGGTGGACAGACGCACTCTTTTGTCTGTGACAAAACCTCCAGCGGCACTGAACGTCCTTTCCGAAAGCACGCTAGATGAAGGGCAACCTAGTAGCTGCATAGCATATTGGCTAAGTTCTGGCCAGTGATCCAATCTCAACACCCAGTAAGCCAGTGGATCATCTGCTGGAAAGGTATCCAGGTCTGCCCTTGCCCCTAGGTAGTCCTGCTGTCACGGATCCCCCTGATACTAGAGTGGTGGTCCCTATACGCAGGACACTCTCTACCCTACCATCCTTCGAGTGGTCGGCACGACTAGACAGACTACAAGAATGGCAGTGCAGAGCACGTACAAGAGAGACGTCACGGATCCCTCTGCTTTATTGAGTAGTGGTTTCTAGACACAGAACAGTCTCTACCCTTCCGATCCTTAGAGTGGTCGGCACGACTAGACAGACACAGAATGATACACAAGAAGTTAGAATGATTAGCTCTCCCAAGACCCCAACAACACAAGGGGTAGTCTGATGTGTGCTTAGGGTGCCACACAGACTGACCTCAATACCAGAATTAGAAGAGTTGATGCCAATACCAGGGTTATGCACAGAATGGTTCGTTCGCCAATGCCAGGGATCATACACAGAGTGGTTCGTTCGCCAATGCCAGGGGTCATACACAGAATAGTCGTTTGCCAATGCCAAGGGGTCAATACACAGAATAGTCGTTTGCATTGCCAAGGGGTCAATACACAGAATAGTCGTTTGCCAATGCCAAGGGGTCAATACACAGAATAGTCGTTTGCCAATGCCAAGGGGTCAATACACAGAATAGTCGTTAGCCAAATATGCAAGAGCTCTGCGGAAAGTAACTACCACGTCAGGCACCGGCATTTCTGAGAGCCTGGGCTTTAAACCCGGCGGGTCCGCGTCAGCCCGCCAGGCCCCGCCCCCGGCTTCCCCACGTGTGCGGAAGCGACCGCAATATCATTCGGCGCCTGGCCAGCGAGCAGCGAGGAAGCTGCTGCCAGGCGCCGGGGTGCGGGGGCTACCGTGACACCTGCACCATATGGTGAAGACGCTGGCAATGGGTGCCTACATTTGACGTCCCTGGGCGTCGTGGACTAAAATAATTTAAAAAGGCATCAGTCAAGCGGCCCCGGCCTTCACCACTATTCCTCTGATTACCTGCAGCCTCAGAAGCACCTGTGTCATCACTTGGTAACCTACCAGTGCCTGGAAAGGTGTTACACAAGTGTCGCTTTAGAGCGTCTTCAAGTTTTTTCATCCTTTGCTCCCTCTGTGCGGGCAGGATGAGCTCTGCAACTTTACCCTTGTATCTTGGATCAAGAAGGGTTGCCAACCAGTAATGATCCCTCTCCTTGATAGTACAAATCCTGGGGTCCGTTAGCAGGCTTTGCATAATAAGGGAGCCCATACAGCGTAGGTTGGAGGTGGCATTAGCTTCCGAGTCTTCCTGGTCAATGAGGAGGATGACCCAATCGTGCACTTCCTCCTCCCAGCCACGTACTAGTCCTTGTGTTTGTGGGCACACAAAACCCTCCCTTGAGGAATCCCCACCTTCAATGCCCCCACTACTTAAATATTCCTCCTCCTCCTGTCTGATCTGAGGAGGACCCGCTGGAATGCTGTCTGCAGAATGACTGGGGCCTTCAGAGCTAGGGAAGGCCTCCTCTTCCTCCCGCTGCTCTGCCTCTAGAGCCACATCTATAATTCCCCGCAGAGTGTGCTCCAGCAGGAACACCAAAGGAATTGTGTCACTGATGCATGCACTGACCCTGCTCACCATCCTCGTTGCTTCCTCAAATGGTGACAGTACAGTGCATGCATCCTTGATCATCAGTCACTGCGGGGGGGAAAACCAAGTTGACCTGAACCTGTCCTTGTGCCATACTCACACAGGTACTCGTTGATGGCTCTCTGCTGCTTGTGCAGACGCTGCAGCATTGCTAATGTCAAGTTCCACCTGGTGGGCATATCACAGATCAGACAGTTTGTGGGAAGGTGGAATTCTCTTTGAATTTCTGCCAGACGAACACTTGCTGGGAATGACCGTCTGAAGTGGCTGCAGACTTTTTGGGCCTGACTGAGAAGCTCTGTCAGCCCTGGGTACCTGGTTAGGAAACGCTGTACCACCAGATTTAGGACGTGTGCTAGGCCTGGTACATGCGTCAACTTACCCTGGCGTAGGGCGGAGAGAAGGTTGCTGCCATTATCACAGACGGCCATTCCCAGCTGAAGTTGGCGTGGTGTTAACCATCTCTGCACCTGTCCCTGCAGAGCTGACAGAATTTCTGGCCCGGTGTGGCTCCTGTCCCCTAAACAAACCAGCTCAAGCACAGTATGGCATATTTTTGCTTGAGCCATTGCGTAGCCCCTGTCAGGCGTCGGTTTAACTGCCACTTCGCCAGAGACACAGAAGGAGGAGGAGGAAGAGGGAGAGGTGGTGGTGGAGCAGACAGACCTCATACAAGCAGCTTTCTGGAGGCGTGGTGGATGAACAAGCTCCAGCACAGAGCCCCGTCTTGGATCCCTCCCTGCTGCAATCAGAGTTACCCAGTGTGCCGTGTAGGAAATGTAACGACCCTGTCCATGCTTGCTGGACCACGTGTCTAAAGTCACATACACCTTGCTGCTGACTGCCTTTCCCAATGACTCGATAACATTATCTTCCACGTGCTGGTATAGTGCTGGAATGGCCTTCCGTGAAAAGTAATGGCGTTTTGAAACATGCCACTGTGGTACAGCACATTCAGCAAATTCACGGAAGGGAGCAGAGTTTACCAGCTGGAAAGGCAGCAGCTGCAATGCGAGTAATTTTGCTAAGCTGGCATTTAGACGCTGTGCTTGGGGATGGTTGGGACTATATTTTTTCTTACGCCGCAGCAGCTGGGGTAACGTAATCTGACTGCGTAAATCTTCAGCTGATGGGATGCTGTCACATTGTGAAGCAGTGGTGTATTTAGGTTTTGTGCTGCCCTAGGCCTGACTAAACTCGTGCACCCCCTAATTTAAATTTGACACACCCCTTCCTGTCAAGGGCACACCTCTTCCTAGTTAATCCCCACTTTTCCTCTTTAAGTTCCACCTTTTCCTCTTAGAGCTCCGCCTTTTCCTCTCTTAATATTAAAAGTGGATACCAAATGCCTACTTGTATATTTTGTATACCATTTCAAATGTATCTATTGAGATAAAGAAAATTATGAAATGTTTAAATTCAAGCATTTTTACAAAGAACAGCCACGCACGTCAAATAAACGGGATCACAGCCACTCTAATTGGTTGAACAATAAAATCCACAGAAACGTGCACTGCATATGAGCGTATCACAGAGCTGCACAGCAATAAAACCCACAGAAATGGGCACTGTGTATAAGCATATCAGAGCTGCACAGCAATAAAACCCACAGAAATGTGCAGTGTGTATGAGCATATCACAGAACTGCACAGCAATAAAACTCACAGTAATGTGCAGTGTGTATGAGCGTATCCCAGAGCTCCAGGGCAATAAAACTCACAGTAATATGCAGTGTGTATCACAGAATCCACAGCAATAAAACTCCCAGCAATGCAATGTTTGGTGTGTGTCAGCGTATCAGAATCCACAGCAATAAAACTCCCAGCAATGCAATGTGCGGTGTGTATGAGTGCATCAGAATCCACTGCAGTAAAACTCCCAGCAAACCGAGTGTATATGAGCACACAGCAATTATGCTGTGGAGCCATCTTGTCAGCAGTGGGGTGCCACTGTCAGAGGGTGCACTATAGCATTGATTCCCTTCCCGGTGGGTGTTCAGTCCAGAATAGAGTCTGTGTTAACGAAAGGGCGGGCAGCTGCGCGCGTGCGTTTCACGTGGTTCAGCCAGTCATGTGGTACTGAGACTCAGAGAAATGGCAGTGAAATGCCCTGATGTTCGGTGGTTTCAATCAGCAGGTTTATTCAGGCGAACCCCATAGGTTTCAATGTTAAAAATATTCCCGTTTTTATGCAATATCTAATAAATAATTTATTATTTTAATCTGCAGTAAAAAGTCTTTACTTATTGATTTTTTTTAGTACCTTTTAGTCATTTTTCTGATTTTTTTTGGGCAAAATTCCCCCCCCCTTTTTTTTAATAGCAGTTTTTCTATTTTCTGCAACAGAACTTTTTATTATCAATCATAGGATCTTATATGTAAATTCCAGACATTTTCGTTCAGTAGTTCTTTTGAAAACAGCAGGCCACGGGTTTGCGGTGGCAGCATTCAGCGGCCGACTGCATGCACTTTGGGGACCCTGCGGTGAATGGTGAATTCACTGCAGGGTGGGGAAATTTTATTCTCCTAAGTGCAGGGAACTACAGAACACCAAAAAGTTGGCGTCATTTCGGTGCTCTGTGAGTAGAAACCTAGAAACATAGAAAAATGTCGGCAGATAAGAACCTTTCGGCCCATCTAGTCTGCCCAATTACATGGATACTTTACCTGGATTTATCTTTTGTTTAGGATAGCCTTATGCCTATCCCATGCCTGCTTAAATTCAATTACTGTTTTGGCCTCTACCACTTCTACTGGAAGACTGTTCCATGTATCCACCATCCTCTCAGTAAAATAATGCTTCCTGATGTTACTTTTAAACCTTTGCCCCTCTAATCTAAGACTATGTCCTCTTGTTTTGCTATTTTGTTTCCTTTTAAATATACTCCCTTCCTCTACCTTGTGGATTCCCTTTACGTATTTAAATGTTTCTATCATATCTCCTCTGTCTCGTCTTTTTTCCAAGCTGTACATGTTAAGATCATTAAGCCTTTCCTGGTAACTTTTCTCCTTCAAGCCGTACACCATTTTAGTAGCCCTTCTCTGAACTCTCTCTAAGATGTCTATATCCTTCTGGAGATACGGTCTCCAGTACTGCACACAGTACTCCAAGTGAGGTCTCACCAGTGCTCTGTACAGTGGCATGAGCACTTCCCTTTTCCTACTGCTAATACCTCCCCTACACAACCAAGCATTCTGCTAGCATTTCCTGCTGCTCTGTTACATTGACTACTTACCCTTAGATCCTCTGAAATAATGACCCCTAAATCCCTTTCCTCAGATGTTGAGGTTAGGACTGTATCAAATATTCTATATTCAGCCCTTGGGTTTTTACGTCCCAGGTGCATTATCTTGCACTTATCCACATTAAAACTCAATTGCTACAGCTCCAACCATTTTTTTAGTTTACCTAAATCATTTGTCATTTGGCTGATCCCTCCAGGAACGTCAACCCTGTTGCAAATCTTTGTGTCATCAGCAAAAAGACATACTTTTCCATTAATACCTTCTGCAATATCACTAATAAAAATATTAAAGAGAATGGGTCCAAGTACTGACCCCTGAGGTACCCCAAAGATTGCAATTTATTGATAAGCCTTCTATGCGGAACAGTATCAAAAGCCTTACTGAAATCTAAATAAGCAATGTCTACTGTACCACCTGTGTCTATTATTTTTGTTACCCAATCAAAAAATCAATAAGATTAGTTTGGCATGATCTCCCTGAGGTAAACCCATGTTGTTTCTGATCCTGTAATCTATGTGTTTTTAGATGTTCAACAATCCTTTCCTATAACATGGTTTCCATTAATTTCCCCACTGCTGACGTTAGACTAACTGGCCTATAGTTCCCCGATTCCTCCCTACTACCCTTCTTGTAAATGGGCACAACATTTGCTAATTTCCAGTCTTCTGGGACGACTCCCGTTAACAAGGATTGGTTAAATAAATCTGTTAACGGTTTTGCGATTACATCACTGAGCTCTTTTAATAATTTAGGGTGGATCCCATCAGGCCCCATTGACTTATTTGTCTTTACTTTAGACAGCTGCTGTAGAACCTCCTCCTCTGTAAACTCATATGTAAATGTCTCTTTAGTGTTCTCTCCTAACTGAGGTCCCTTTCCTTCCTTTTCTTCTGCAAAGACTGAACAAAAATATTCATTGAGGCAGTCAGCGAGACTTTTATCCTCTTCTACATACCATCCTTCCTTTGTTTTTAATCTAGCTAATCCTTGTTTTACTTTTCTTTTCTCGTTTATGTATCTAAAAAATGTTTTGTCCCCCTTTTTTACTGACTGAGCTATTTTCTCTTCTGCGTGTGCTTTGGAAGCTCTTATAAATTGCTTTGCCTCTTTCTGCCTAATTTTATAGGTTTGCCTATCTTCTTCACTCTGAGTTTTTTATAATTATTGAATGCTATCTTTTTGTTCTTCACTATTTTGGCCACTTCTGCAGAGTACCACAGTGGTTTCTTCCCTTTTTTGTTTTTGCTAACAAGCTAACATGCAATTTCCTGTGGCCTTCAATAATGCTTCCTTTAAATAATCCCATTTCTCCTGGACTCCCTGTAAACTCCTTCAGTCTGATAATGACTCCTTCACACAAAATCTCATTTTAGAAAAATCTGTTTTTTTTAAAGTCTAAAACTTTTGTTTTTGTGTGGTGCGGCTCCATCCCTGTTCTTATATTAAACCACACTGACTGGTGATCACTAGATCCCAAATTTTCACCTACAACAACGTCCGATACCAAACCTCCATTTGTGAGTATTAAATCCAATATGGCCTCTTTACGGGTCGGCTCCTCAACTATTTGCGTTAGAGATAATCCCAGTAAGGAGTTTAGAATATTTGTACTCCTGGTGCACCCAGCTATTTTGGTTTTCCAGTTCACATCAGGAAGATTAAAGTCCCCCGTGATAATAACTTCCCCCTTCTTTGCCATTTTGGCTATTTCCTCAACCAGCAGATTATCTAGATCTTCTACTTGTCCAGGGGGTCTATAGATCGCACCTACACGAGCTACTGTATGATTGCCAAATGTTAGCGTAACCCAAACTGACTCTATGTTCACCTCGCTCACTTTTATTTGGTTCGTTTTTATGTTGTTTTTCACATACAGGGCCACTCCTCCTCCTTTCCTACCTTCTCTGTCCTTTCTATATAAAGAGTACCCCGGTATTGTTATGTCCCAGTTATTTTTCTCACTGAACCATGTCTCAGTAACCGAAACTAAATCTACTTTTTCAGCTGCCATCATTGCCTCCAGTTCATTGATTTTATTGACTAAACTGCGAGCATTTATAGACACGACTCTGAGCTTGTCATTTTTTACCTCGCATGTTGCTTGCACCCTCCGATTTAGTTTTGGGGGACAATCGGGCAGATAGTTTAAATATTCCTTTGTGAAACCTTTGAACTTCTCACTGAGAACATATGTTCCCCTATGAGTAAGATGCAAACCATCTTTTTTATACAGTTCCTTTCTGCTCCAATTAGAGCTATCATGGGACACAAAGCCAAATCCTTGCTCCCGACACCATTCCCGAAGCCACAAATTGAATTCCCTATTGCGCATCTGCCTATCTTGAATGTTATGCACAGGCAAAACTTCAGAGAATGACACAGTGGACGCAATCTGCTGTATTTCACCTCCAAGTAACCCATTTAGTGGTGAGGTTTTTTGCTGCCCCCTGGAAAGTGAAATTGAAAGTGTAAATTAGTGAAATCTCCCTGGTAAAATACTTTGCAAAAGTAAAAAAAAATAAAAAAAAAAATTTTAACATTTTTTTTTAGGGGTGGGGCCACCCAGTGCGGGCCGCCGCCCCCTGGAAAGTGCCGCCCTAGGCCTGGGCCTAGTCGGTCTAGGCCAAAATACACCAGTGATTGTGAGGATGGACCTGGTACATCCATTACTGTAGCATCATCCCTGTCAGTGGAGGTTGTAGCAGGCAATGAGATGGCAGAACATACAGTGGGGGTAGAGACAGATGAGGAGGACCTATGCAAAGTTTTGCACCAACGGGATGCGTGGCAGGTGGTCATATGTCACCTCAAGCACGTGGTACCCAAGCGTCCGGTGTCTTTCCCACGCTTGAGCCTCATCTGACATAGATTACAAATAGCAACGGTGGGGTCTGCTGCACATTTCTTAAAGAACTCCCAGACAACAGAGTTCCTGCATGTGTGCTTTGAGACAACAGCGCTCTGCACCGGAGCAGCTCTGACATCTGATGCCTTGGACTGGCTAGTGCTACGGTTGGTCATAGAGGATGTTGTGCCTCGTGTTTGTTGTGCCTCCTCCTCCTTCTCCTCCTCACTTTACTCCTCTGTTCGATCAGGCACCCAGGTGGAGTCAGTGACCTCATCATCATTGTCATCATCACCCCTATCTCCTCATCACTGGAGCCAACTTGACAGTATGCTGCAGCTGCTGGGGCAACATGAGTGCCAGTTATTTGTGTGTCATCACTGGCACCCCCTTCCTCTAGGTTGATTATACTCCCTTCCTCAACCTCAGAGATTGAATGAGAGCACTGTACTTGCTGCGCATCCTCAAGCAGCATGTCACTGTCATTGTAGTCAAACAATTCTGCTGACTCCTCTGTGTGTGATAGTGAGGCTACGGCAGGAGTAGCTGTGGACATGGAGCCTGCATTAGATGCTTTGGCAGCTGAGGTGGACTGTAAAGCACTACAAGCCTGGCTGGCAGAGGACTCGGAGGAGGAGGATGGCCTGGTTAGCCAATCCACCAAATCCTCTGTATGTTGCTGCTGCTTAAGACAGCCAGTTAGAAAGGACAAGCGTGCCCCTGCAGAGGATGCACCACGTCCACCACGACCAGAGGCACAGCCTCCCGACACAGAGGCTGCTTGCCCTCTTATCTGTGTCTGGGAGCGTCTGCCTGTCGTTTTTGGTCTTTCTGACATGGTGAGAGATATATAGATTAAATATATACATAACTCTGATTCAACTCTGGTATAAAGATTAAAGATTTCCAGAACTCTGGTTTAACTCAGTGAGACACCCTGATAGCTGGCAGCCAGTGACAAGACACAGATTACAATTCCCAGAAACCTCCTATAAATCAGTGAGACCCCCTGATGGGTGCCAGTGACAAGACACAAATTACAATTCGCAGAAATCTGCTACAAATCAGTGAGACCCCCTGATAGGACCTCCTGATAGCTGGCAACAGTGACAAGACACAGATTACAATTCCCAGAAATCTGCTAGAAGTATGTGGGACCCCCTGATAGCTGGCAGTGAGAAGACACAGATTACAAGTCTCAGAAACCTCCTATAAATCAGTGAGACCCCCTGATGGGTGACAGTGACAAGACACAGATTAGAACAATTCCCAGATATTTTTGAGAAATTACTGACCCCCAAAATACTTGGGGGCAGCCAGTGAGAACACACAGATTACCTCAATTTCCAAATATTTTGTAGAAATTACTGACCCCCCAAAATAGTTGCTGGTGGCAGTGACAAGACAAAGATTACCTCAATTCCCAAATATTTTGTAGAAATTACTTACCCCCAAAATACTGCGTGGCACTGGCAGTGACAAGACACAGATCACCTCAATTCCCAAATATTTTGTAGAAATTACTGACCCCCAAAATACTACTGTGGTCAGGTGCAAGGCTGTAGCCAATTACAAGCTTCAGGCCAGTGGAAAAGTGCATTGTGGTCTATTGTGGGCAAACACGCGGCGAACATGCGGAAATGTTCATAGTTCGCGACCATGCGAACAGGCTATGTTCGATGCGAACTCCGAACCGATCGAACCGAACAGCTCATCCCTAGTGTCTTGAAGGCTCCAATTTTGTGAGTGTTCTTCCAACAGTTGATTTGTTGTATATATATTTCCATCTGTGCAGTACATATTGCGCGATAGTTTTATTCTTTTATATTCACAGGTACCAGCAACCTTTGAGGTCTATGTTGGGCCACTATTCGTGAGAACAACTCCATCTTGCAATATATGTTTATTTTGTACATTATTTTGTATATATGTTTAATATCTCACATTTTCTAAAGGTTGATCACATCTAAGTCCAACACACCTCGATACCTTATGCTACCATTGTAATCTTTCTACTCTTGCGCTCCCATATGCCTTTTAGCATTTGTTTCTCTATACTTTTTACTTGTCAAAAGACAGGACTAGTCAGGGTGCACTCTGAAACATCAGAGTGCATCAGGTTCCCTGCCTTACCAAGAGAAACAATGCAGTCTGTGCTCGAAACGGATGCATAGACCGCATTGCTCCAGAGGTTGCGCCCCTCTGTTGCCAAAGGGCAGCTGCCTATGCCACCTTATAGGAAGCGCCGGCAATGCTCAGGTCCATGCATTAACATTTACACTGTTATAGCTATAATGCACAAGTCCATACAAAAATATATTACAATTATATTTACAGTTCACAAGTCCCTACTTAAAAATCTTTAAACTGCATGGTGTCCTATGTTGTCCTTACAGCAAGTGTACTTACACTATGGCATAACAAACCCTGTGGCTTTCCGTCCCTCCTCCAGCCTGTCTTCCTTCCCAGCAGCTGAACACCATCCATGGCTACATAGGGACCTAGGTGTTCAAGCCCTTCCGCCACCCACAAGAGCCCCGATGTCAAAGGGTTAATATTCTATTACATTATTTTCAACTGTAATTTATCCAAATACACTTTACACATGTGCTATTGTGTTCACAAATATATAGATTGTAAGCTCCTATGAGCAGGGCCTTCTACACCTCTTATTTCCATCATCTGTCTGTTTATCTGTATCTTGTTCCCTTTGGCTATTGTAAAGCACTGCAGAAACTGTTGACGCTATATAATTGATGATGATGATAATAATATAAAAAGTAGTGTAAAAAGTATGCTCAAATGTCAGCATCCACCTATATCATAAGATCACATAAAACTATCTAAAACAATAAGGAATTACTCATATAAACAATAACATTAGTTTAGGTCTATGAAAATTAAAACTTAATTTAGAAAAACAAGTAGGAAAGGATGAGTATGATATACAAATACATATAGAAAAAATAATAACCTCCTTAATAAAATATATACTGTAATCGTGTTGCAATTGACATGAATTAGATATTCTTAATGGCCTCCACAATCCATCCACTTCTGTTTAGAATTCCAATGCTCCTGTTTTCTGCCCTCCCCACATTCTAATATTCCTCCATCTCTGCATTTTATCTGCACTTATCTCTCTCCTGTTTTACCCCAACTGGTTCATTACGCTATTCCCTTTTTCTGTTACTCCTAATAATTTCTGCCGCATCTTGTTTGACCTCGTGTCGTTTACACTCACCTTATTATGCTTTCCATCCTTATCCAGTTGTGTCTCTGAATGTTTTAGTCTCAGCAAAATCATATCAAATAAATATCAGCTGCAAATGACAATTAGAATTAAGACATTATGTACACTAACCAGCAACTCCTTTGATATTAGCTTTGTTCTTGGTCCTTGTATGTTTATAGAGCAGTTATCCTGTTCATCTAAAATCAGTAACATATCTTTGGCTGTTATATTAGTGTTCGCCAAAGACGGAAATGTAAATTTAAAACGCAAACATTGAGGGAGTTACCTCAATTGCAAAACAAAATTGCTGCATCATACAGTTTTCTTCCTGCTGTGTAATATAAGGAAAACCAGTTTAAAATACCTTTGTCCATCTACGTCAAGGTGAATCTATTCTTAATCGTCTTGTTATAAAATTAGCACAAGAGTTTTGAAAACTAAAATTAGCAGTAAAGGAATCTAGGAAATGAACAAGATACTATGAAGTCAGGACAATGGAAAAAGTAATAACCACTACAATAAAAATGTTACACTGTGGATGAAGAAAAAGGAGATGTAGATAGGAGAGCAAAAATTCTAGGTCAAAATAGCCGATTTGGAAAGTGAGATGTAAGGGAGAATTTTTCTGGTTTGGCTATTTTGACCTAGAATTTTTCATTTTCCAGTCATTCTCCAGCTTTTCACGCTCTCTGAATAACTCTGTAAGACATACAGGTCTATTCACTAAAAAGGTGAAGTCAGGAGAATTTACAGGAGAAGAGAACAATCTAGACCAAACAACCGATTTGGAAAGTGAGATAAATGGGAAAAGTTTTCTGGTTTGGCTGTTTTGACCTAGATTTTTCACTTCTCCTGCCAATTTTCCTGAGTTCACCCTTTAGTGAATAGACCTGTAGGAGTTGCATTTATTCTTTTAAACAGTAGCTTTATTTGGTTCATTTCGTAATAGGGGATCACTAAAGGGTAAACCCAAAGTTCACATAACCCATAGTAGATGGAAAGTTTGACAAAGAAACCTCAAAGTGTCCTAGCACCCATCCATGGAAAGAGTGTCTAATAGTATCTTTACCTTTTTTTTAAAAAAAAAAAATTAATAGATTATGTTGCTTCTTCTTATTTTTTTGCCAATAAGGGTTTGGAAAATCCAATCAACATTAGGTGACGAAACTTCTCCTGCAGTCCTTAGATTTTATGCATTGGGATTGCCAAAGGTCATTGTGATTGAAACAAGTGATTTTGGTAGCTTTCTGCAACAATGCTAAACACCTGCTATTAGTGAATAGCCCTCTTTAAACAAATAAATTAAATAAAGTTATTAAGGATCAGACAAATTAGCACAAAATCCGCCTGAAACCTCAAGTAGAAACCTGTCGACCTATCGATTAGACGATTCAGGACAGACAGAGAACCCTGAGTAGTATGTATTAGAGTGGCCACCTAGAGCACTTTAAACTTCCCTGAATTAATTTATTTAGGTGACATTGGAAGAACTAGGGGTCAGGTCCTAAAATAAAAACTCTGGGAATTCACCAATACTATTGCCCACAAACAAGCACTGTCATTTCCGGCTTAGGACATCATCCCACATTCAAATTTGAAATACTAATTAAGTTATAGAATACTGGTTAGGTTCCAGGGAGTCATTTTGATAATCATAAATACAATATAACTTGTGATCTAAAAAAATCTCCTGGGGAGTGGGTGAGATACAAATGGCTTGCTGACCTATGGGTTATGGCTTTCTTTGCTTCATGTCCTGCTTTAGTTGTAAAATCATTTTGTAGTAAGTTGATTTTAGTATTTTTGAATGTTTCATTTGTATTACTGTTTATATTAAGCACTGTATCAATGTGAATTAAGGTGTTCCTCAAGTAGGTACAAAAAAATAGTGTTACTCAATTGTTAATATAATGGTATTTTAATTATTTGTGTTTCGGTATTGATGTTTAGTTAACTGAAGACAAGTATGCAAGAAGCAGGTAAAGTGATATTTTAGAATAGGGACTAAAAATGACCCCAGTAGATGATCAGTAGCTCTGGTTTACATTAGACATGTGCACAATGAAAAAATTAGTTTTGGTGCATTCGTTATGTTATTATGATTCGTATTTCGGAATGGTGAAAACGGATGAATTAATTACTGTTAGATTTCAGCACCTGCCAAATGCAGCTAGTCTGAAGGAAAGAAAATTACTTTGTAATCCTAACGCTGATTAACACTTTGCGCTCACCATGTTAAGCATAGGGAGCGCAATGTACAGTAACCTCACGCTGAAAAGCACAAAGGTACCAAACGCAAACGGGTTACTTAACCCGTTTGCATTTGGACTGTAATATGTGGTAGACACCGTGGCTAACGTTAATGCTCACGCAGGTGAGCGTTAACGTTAGCACATGGATTGTAATGTGGTCCATAGTCTTTTCTGGGAAATGAAGCTGGAAGATGTTGACCTTAAAAATTCAAAGCTCATCAAGAATACATTGCTAACAAGGTGGCCTCCACCCTCTTTAGATTCATTTGCTTTGTCCTCATCAATATTGACAGTCCCAAGGGTTGATTCACTAGCTTTTTCATATTTCACAATCAATTCTCCTCATCACTTAATATAGTCCATCAACTAATTTCACAGAAACAGAAGCCCTATTCCATGGTTGGCTAGAAGATAACTTCAAGACATTATACGTAGCAAGCACTGACCTTTTTATTTATTATCTCCATTTGAGTGCGAGCCTCGGAATAAGGCCCCATGTGTCCATATGGAGGAGAGCTTAGCCATTGTTCATTGTACTCTGGTGAATGATTATGACAGTGGCGGAACTACCAGGGTCACAGCAGTCACACTTGCGACCAGGCTCTGGCATTCTGCCACTGGAGGGGGGCCGGCACTATTTTTCCAGCACCGGCGCCACTGGCTGACCGTGTCCACACACACATGCGTCCAGCCGGCGAGCGTGATTAAGTTGCGTCACACATGGGGGGGCGGTTTCATCCCATAGGCTGCAGCAGCTTCACACACGCCGGCGTCAGCACCAACCACCAGGTAACTGAGTCCAGCTCTAGTGGGGGGCCCTGAGTCTGGCTCCAATGAGTGACGTGTGTGCGGGGTCTGATACTGGCTAATTCCTGGGGGTCTGATACTGGCTAATTCTTGGGGGTCTGATACTGGCTAATTCCTGGGGGTCTGATATTGGCTAATTCCTGGGGGTCTGATACTGGCTAATTGCTGGGAGTCTGATACTGGCTAATTGCTGGGAGTCTGATACTGGCTAATTGCTGGGAGTCTGATACTGGCTAATTGCTGGGAGTCTGATACTGACTAATTGCTGGGAGTCTGATACTGGCTAATTACAGGGGGTCTGATACTGTTACGGTGGCCCCCCTCAGGTGCCAAAGGGGAGTCCTTGCTGCTGAGTGTTTTAAGCGCTTTAGGCTGGTATGTGTTCTGCATATTGCAGGACCCTGTACACAGGATTAAACAGAACCAGACAAGACACACGAGGAAAGCCCTGCGCTGGGAAAAAGGTCCTTTGGATGGCCTTCTAATTATACAGAGTACAGGGTGGGGGTGAACACGAGAAAACGTACACAAATAAATAACATTATCCACAGACACCCACATCTCAACTGATCCCCTGCATACTTTTGCTGGTAGGACATTATCACCCATTATCCACAGACACCCACATCTCAACTGATCCCCTGCATACTTTTGCTGGTAGGACATTATCACCCATTATCCACAGACACCCACATCTCAACTGATCCCCTGCATACTTTTTCTGGTAGGACATTATCACCCATTATCCACAGACACCCACATCTCAACTGATCCCCTGCATACTTTTGCTGGTAGGACCCCCATCACCCAGTATTCGCAGGCACCCACATTGTAACGTTACCTTGGTCTTTTTCTGTTTTTTTATTTATTTTTGTTTTTCTCCACCATTTGCTTTGCTAATTAGCATGTGAATCTCCTGCCCTATTGACACAGCCCATCCAGCTTCAGGTGTTTACCTTCTAACTGCCTGAATGCAATCAGTCTGCCCTATATAACAGCTAAGAGTGGCTCTAGTGACATCCCCAAGTGGACGTTCAGAGTTGATTCCTGGAGTGGAGGGACTGGAGGAAGGAACTGCAAGGCCCACTTTTTACTCCGGGTAAACACACGTCTATATCATGCTTTCTCTCACGCTTCTACTCTTTACTTCTACCTTTCTCCTTAAATGGAACTCCTGCCCCTCTACCACCAACCCCTACACTATCTGCATCTCTCCCTCCCTCCTCTCGTCCCATATGATGGCCTCGCATGAGCTCCTTTATTTCCTCAGAACATGGTCTCCCTCTAACTATCGTGCTGCCAATCACTCCCACTCCCACAAATCCCATTCCTACCTTCTCTTTCTCACCCTCCTGCTGTTACTCTATGCAGGTGACATATCCCCTAACCCTGGCCCCACAACACATCCAATACTTCCCTCTCATCCTATCTCCATCGCACATAAATCACCTCCCTGCAAGCCCAGCAACCTCATTCCCATAATCCCTCAGCGCCTGTCCTCCTTCTCCTGCGCCCTCTGGAACGCTCACTCTGTGTGCAACAAACTCACAGCAATCCATGACCTCTTCCTTTCAACCTCCTTCAACCTCCTAGCTTTAACTGAAACCTGGCTAACTCCCTCTGACACGGCCTCCGTTGCTGCTCTCTCACATGGCGTTCTACACTTGAGCCATACCCCCAGACCGGGTGAGAGAAAGGGTGGCGGGGTCGGACTCCTGCTCTCTCCCACCTGCACCTACCAGCATCTCCCTCCACCCCCATCCCTCTCCTTCTCCTCCTTCGAGACACACTGCATCTGCCTGTTCTCTCCTCTGGCTCTCAGGGTGGCAGTCATCTACCGCCCACCGAGACCAGCCTCCCAGTTCTTTGACCACTTTGCTACCTGGCTTACTCACTTCCTGTCTTCTAATCTTCCATGCCTAATTCTCGGGGACTTCAATATTCCCACTGACGATCCTTCCGCCCCTGCTGCCTCCAAACTTCTTTCACTCATGTCCTCCCTTGGACTCACACAATCCTCCCTCCTCCCTACCCACCGCGATGGTCACGCTATTGACCTTGTCTTTTCCAACCTCTGCTCCATTTCTGAGTTCAAACGTCGCCCTTTCCCCATCTCTGACCACCACCTTCTCTCTTTCAACCTATCTGGACTTCCTAAACACCCTGCTCCCCCACCCCGCACACACACTAGCAGAAATCTACATGCTGTGGACCCCCATCAATTCTCCAACCTACTTCACCACCTCCCTCATACCTCATCCTTCACCTGTCCTGATGCTGCCACTAATCACTACAACACTACGCTTATCTCTGCTCTAGACACTCTTGCTCCTCTTCGACTCTGTAAGGCCCCACGCCGCCAGCTTCAGCCCTGGCACACCCTCCAGACTCGCTACCTGCAAAGATGCTCCCGCACCGCAGAGCGTGCCTGGGGGAAATCCCGCTCTGAAGCTGATTTTGTTCACTTCAAGTTTATTCTCCGGTCATACACCTCTGCCCTCCACTTGGCCAAACAATCCTTCTTCTCATCTCTTATATCTATGCTGTCCTCCAACCCTAAAACGGCTCTGGTCCACCTTCAACACCCTCCTCTACCCACCTGCACCTCCCCCCACAGCTGCCTTCAGCGCTCAAGAACCTGGCAGACTACTTCCTCAGTAAAACTTTAAACTATCAGAAGCAACATCCCAACACAAGATAGTTATCTGCCACCTCCACTCCCACAGGTCCCCTCTGCCACCCTCTGCCGCTTCCTCCCAGCCACTGAGGAGGAAGTCAATTCCTTATTGTCCTCCTCACATCTCACCACGTGCCCGCTCGACCCCATTCCCTCACATCTAATTCCTCCCCTCTCCCCTCCCTCAACCCTGCTCTCACACACATCTTCAACATATCTCTCTCCACTGGCTCCTTTCCATCCGCCTTCAAACACGCGCTAGTTACCCCTTTACTAAAGAAACCATCCCTAGATCCCAACTCTCCATCCAACTACCGCCCTGTATCCCTGCTTCCCTTCACATCAAAGCTCTTAGAAAAAACTAGTCTTCAACCGCCTCTCCCTCTTCCTGTCCTCCAATTCCCTACTTGACCCCTGCAATCTGGCTTCCGTCCCCTACACTCAACTGAAACTGCCCTCACCAAAGTCACCAACGACCTCCTAACTGCTAAAAAACACGGCCACTATTCTATTCTCATCCTGCTTGACCTCTCGGCTGCTTTTGACACTGTTGACCACCCCCTCCTTCTACAGACCCTCAACTCTCTGGGTCTCGGTGACACTGCACTTGCTTGGGTTGACTCCTATTTATCCAACAGGTCCTTCTGTGTGTCCTTTGCTGGTAACTCCTCCTCCTCATTGCCTCTATCTGTTGGTGTACCTCAAGGCTCTGTCCTTGGTCCTCGGCTCTTTTCCATCTACACCTCCTCCCTGGGCAAAATCCTCAACAGCTTTGGCTTTAATTACCACCTCTACGCTGATGACACTCAGATCTACCTCTCTACCCCTGATCTCTCTCACCCTGTCCTCTCAAAAGTCAGTGACTGTTTATCTGGCATCTCCTCCCGGATGGCCTCCCACCACCTAGAGATCAACATGTCAAAGACTGAACTCCTACTTATTCCTCCCTCCAATGCCTCCCCACCTCCTGACTTCTCTATCACGGTGGAGGGTATCACCATCTCCCCATCAAACCAAGTTCGCTGCCTTGGAGTTACACTTGACTCTGCTCTTTCCTTCATCCCCCACATCAAGTCTCTTTCTAGGGATGTGCTTTTCGGGTTTCGGAATTTCGGAATTTTCACGAAATTTCCCGATTCGTGTTTTGGGATGCGGCCGATTTTCCGAAAATTTTTAGATCTGAAAATGGCAGATCCGAAAAGTTTTCCGAGCCGAAACGAAATATTTTCGGAATTTTCGAATGTACTTGAAATGTGTCAAATCGAAATTTATTGCTTTGAAACGAGGAGAACAGACGTTCCGGAAAAACTAAAATTTTTGGAAATACGAAAAGTCGATACAAAAACGAGCTAAGTGACACGAAAATACGAAAAATGGTCGAAATTCGGAAAAAAAAATGTACACGGAAAACGAGTCGAGCCGAACCGAATCGAAACAGAAATCGGTCGAAACGAGCCGAATCGAAAAGTTTAAAAATCCGAATAATCGAATCGAACCGAAAAAAAAAAAAAAAAAAAAACCACAAGCCTATCTCTTTCCTCCTCCTGCCGATACCAACTGCGTAATATTTCCAGAATTCGGCCATTTCTTACCGCTGTCACCACAAAACAACTCATACACGCACTGGTAATCTCCCGACTCGACTATTGCAATAATTTCTTATCTGGCCTCCCTCTGTCCCGCCTCTCCCCCCTACAATCCATCCAGAACGCCTCCGCCAGGCTAATTCACCTCACCCGCCGCTCTGTCTCTGCCGCTCCCCTCTGCGAGTCCCTTCACTGGCTCCCCATCCACTGCAGAATTAAGTTCAAAATCCTTATCCTTACATACAAAAACCTCACTAACTCAGCTCCCCACTACCTGTCCTCACTAATCACCAAATACACCCCAGCCCGCTCCCTAAGGTCAAACAGTGACCTGCGCCTAGCTTCTCCCCGCATCACCTCTTCCCATGATAGACTGCAGGATTTCTCACGCGCAGCCCCCACTCTCTGGAACTCTCTCCCTCGTACTGTCAGACTTTCCCCTAACTTCTCTTCCTTCAAACGCTCCCTGAAAACATTCTATTCTATTGAATTCTGAAAATATTCTATTTAGGGAAGCCTACCACACAACTCACTGACGCAACCATCAATCACTCTCACCTTACAGTCCTCTCCTCCTGTTTCCAACCCCAACCCTCCCAGATTGTGAGTTCCTACGGGAATAGGGCCCTCATCTCCTCCTGTACTGTTTGTCAAATGTTGTTCAATGTATTGTAACCCTGTCTATACTGTGCTTATTGTACAGCACTGCGGAATATGCTGGCGCTTTATAAATAATGAATAATAATAATAATAAATAATAACAGGGTCAACCAGACTTGACAAGGAAGGAATATCTAGCAGCAAATGGAACAAGAAAGAGATCCTCGAGGTGGTCTCTATAAACAGAACTATGAACTGCTGCACTAGATAAACACACATAAACCAGAAAAACAGACTGGACAGAAATGAATACAGCAGGAAGCAGGGCAGGACTTAACTAGAACTCGAGGTTATGCTGCAACCAGCAAAACCAACAGGATTGCCTAGCAATAGGTCTCACAGCAGAATAACCAAATGACAGAGACTGATGTGTGGTACAAACAAAAAAAACAGAATAACACACAGACAAAACACAAAATGGACACCAGCAAGAGAATAGTCTAGATACAAAAGCCAGGAGTCATAAACCAAGAAGTCAAAGTACAGTACCAGGGGAAAAACACAAAAGTAGTCAGGACGCGAAGCCAGGAATCAATAAACCAAGATATCAAGATATGCAATACAAATTCAGGAACTCAGCAAAGCAGAACTATACTGGATCAGGGACCCATTGTACTGACTGCCATTTTATAAGGCAGTTCAGGTCATCTGACCACAGGTCTGGTAAGACTCCAGGGGCAGAGAACCAAACAGATTAACCCTATACTCCAAAAGGGTTGAGAAGAACTGTCATAACCAGTGGGCATGGCTGGAGGGAACGTAACCGTTACTGGCTAATTACTGGGGGTCTGATATTGGCTAATTACTGGGGGTCTGATACTGGCTAATTACTGGCTATATACTGGGGGTCTGATACTGGCTAATTACTGGCTATATACTGGGGGTCTGATACTGCTAATTACTGGGGATCTGATACTGACCAATTACTGGGGGTCTGATACTGGCTAATTACTGGGGGTCTGATACTGGCTAATTACTGGGGGTCTGATACTGGCTAATTACTGGCTATATACTGGGTGTCTGATACTGGCTAATTACTGGGGGTCTGATACTGGCTAATTACTGGGGTCTGATACTGGCTAATTACTGGCTATATACTGGGTGTCTGATACTGGCTAATTACTGGCTATATACTGGGGGTCTGATACTGGCTAATTACTGGGTTCTGATACTGGCTAATTACTGTGGTCTGATACTGGCTAATTACTGGGGTCTGATACTGGCTAATTACTGGCTATATACTGGGGGTCTGATACTGGCTAATTATTGGGGATCTGTTACTGGCTAATTACTGGGGTCTGATACTGGCTAATTACTGGGGGTCTGATACTGGCTAATTACTGGCTAATTACTGGGGGTCTGATACTGGCTAATTACTGGCTATATACTGGGGTCTGATAATGGCTAATTACTGGGGATCTGATACTGGCTAATTACTGGGGGTCTGATACTGGCTAATTACTCGGGTCTGATACTGGTTAATTACTGGGTCTGATACTGTCTAATTGCTGGCTAATTACTGGCGGTCTGATACTGGCTAATTACTGGGGGTCTGATACTGGCTAATTACTGGGGTCTGATACTGGCTAATTACTGGGGGTCTGATACTAGCTAATTACTGGCTAATTACTGGGGGTCTGATACTGGCTAATTACTGGGGTCTGATACTGGCTAACTGCTGGGGGTCTGATACTGGCAAATCACTGGCTAATCACTGGGGCCTGATACTGGCAAATTACTGGCTAATTACTGAGGGTCTGACACTGGATAATTATGGAGGTCTGATACTGGCTAATTACTGGGTTCTGATACTGGCTAATTACTGGGGTCTGATACTGGCTAATTACTGGGGTCTGATACTGGTTAATTACTGGGTCTGATACTGTCTAATTGCTGGCTAATTACTGGGGGTCTGATACTGGCTAATTACTGGGGGTCTGATACTGGCTAATTACTGGGTTCTGATACTGGCTAATTACTGGGGGTCTGATACTGGCTAATTGCTGGCTAATGACTGGTGTCTGATACTGGCAAATCACTGGCTAATTACTGGGGGTCTGATACTGGTTAATTACTGGGGCCTGATACTGGCTAATTGCTGGCTAATTACTGGGATCTGATACTGGCAAATTACTGGCTAATTACTTGGGGTCTGATACTGGCTAATTACTGGGGTCTGATACTGGCTAATTACTAGGGGTCTGATACTGGCTAATTACTAGGGGTCTGATACTGGCTAATTACTGGGGGTCTGATACTAGCTAATTGCTGGCTAATTACTGGGGTCTGATACTGGCTAATTACTAGGGTCTGATACTGGCTAATTACTGGGGTCTTGATACTGGCTAATTACTGGGGGTCTGATACTAGCTAATTACTGGCTAATTACTGGGGGTCTGATACTGGCTAATTACTGGGGGTCTGATACTGGCTAATTACTGGGGGTCTGATACTGGCTAATTACTGGGGGTCTGATACTGGCTAATTTCTGTGGGGTCTGATACTAGCTAATTACTGGGTGTCTGATACTGGCTAATTACTGGCTATATACTGGGGTCTGATAATGGCTAATTACTGGGGGTCTGATACTGGCTAATTACTGGCTAATTACTGGGGGTCTGATACTGGCTAATTACTGGGGTCTGATACT
Source organism: Leptobrachium leishanense (assembly GCA_009667805.1). Classification (NCBI taxonomy): domain Eukaryota; kingdom Metazoa; phylum Chordata; class Amphibia; order Anura; family Megophryidae; genus Leptobrachium; species Leptobrachium leishanense. The sequence goes on along the minus strand of CM019067.1, from coordinate 150,196,387 downwards.
GGCTAATTACTGGGGTCTGATACTGGCAAATCACTGGCTAATCACTGGGCCTGATACTGGCAAATTACTGGCTAATTACTGGGTCTGACACTGGAAATTATGGAGGTCTGATACTGGCTAATTACTGGTGTCTGATACTGGCTAATTACTGGGGGTCTGATACTGGCTAATTACTCGGGTCTGATACTGGTTAATTACTGGGTCTGATACTGTCTAATTGCTGGCTAATTACTGGGGGTCCTGATACTGGCTAATTACTGGGGTGTCTGATACTGGCTAATTACTGGGGGTCTGATACTGGCTAATACTGGGTTCTGATACTGGCTAATTACTGGGGATACTGGCTAATTGCTGGCTAATGACTGGTGTCTGATACTGCAAATCACTGGCTAATTACTGGGGGTCTGATACTGGTTAATTACTGGGGCCTGATACTGGCTAATTGCTGGCTAATTACTGGGATCTGATACTGGCAAATTACTGGCTAATTACTTGGGGTCTGATACTGGCTAATTACTGGGGGTCTGATACTGGCTAATTACTAGGGGTCTGATACTGGCTAATTACTGGGGGTCTGATACTAGCTAATTACTGGCTAATTACTGGGGGTCTGATACTGGCTAATTACTAGGGGTCTGATACTGGCTAATTACTGGGGTCTGATACTGGCTAATTACTGGGGGTCTGATACTAGCTAATTACTGGCTAATTACTGGGGGTCTGATACTGGCTAATTACTGGGGGTCTGATACTGGCTAATTACTGGGGGTCTGATACTGGCTAATTACTGGGGGTCTGATACTGGCTAATTTCTGTGGGTCTGATACTAGCTAATTACTGGGTGTCTGATACTGGCTAATTACTGGGGGTCTGATACTGGCTAATAACTGGAGATCTGATTCTGGCTAATTACTGCGGGTCTGATACTGGCTAATTAATGGGGTCTGATACTGGGTCTGATACTGTCTAATTGCTGGCTAATTACTGGGGTCTGATACTGGAAAATTACTGGCTAATTACTGGGGGTCTGATACTGGCTAATTACTGAGGTCTGATACTGGCTAATTACTGGCTAATTACTGGGGGTCTGATACTGGCTAATTACTGGAGATCTGATTCTGGCTAATTACTGCGGGTCTGATACTGGCTAATTACTGGGGGTCTGATATTGGCTAATTAATGGGGTCTGATACTGGGTCTGATACTGTTTAATTGCTGGCTAATTACTGGGGTCTGATACTGGAAAATTACTGGCTAATTACTGGGAGTCTGATACTGGCTAATTACTGAGGTCTGATACTGGCTAATTGCTGGGGGTCTGATACTGGCTAATTGCTGGGGGTCTGATACTGGCTAGTTACTGGGGGGTCTGATACTGGCTAATTACTGGGGTCTGATACTGGCTACGTACTGGTGGTCTGATACTAGCTAATTACTGGCTAATTACTGGGGTCTGATACTGGCTTATAACTGGGGCCTGATACTGGTTAATTACTGGGGTCTGATACTGGCTAATTGCTGGCTAATTACTGGGGTCTGATACTGGCTAATTACAGAGGTCTGATACTGGCTAATTACTGGGGGTCTGATACTGGCTAATTACTGGGGGTCTGATACTAGCTAATTACTGGGGGTCTGATACTAGCTAATTACTGGGGGTCTGATACTGGCAAATTACTGGTTAATTACTGAGGTCTGATACTGGCTAATTACTGGGGGTCTGATACTGGCTAATTACTGGGGGTCTGATACTGGCTAATTATTGGTGTCTGATACTGGCTAATTGCTGGGGGGTTTGATACTGGTTAATTACTGGGGTCTGATGCTGGCTAATTCCTGGGGTCTGATACTGGCTAATTACTGGGGGTCTGATACTGGCTAATTACGGGGGGTCTGATACTAGCTAATTACTGGCTAATTACTGGGGGTCTGATACTGGCAAATTACTGGGGGTCTGATACTGGCTAATTGCTGGGGGGTTTGATACTGGTTAATTACTGGGGTCTGATACTGGCTAATTGCTGGCTAATTACTGGGGTCTGATACTGGCTAATTACTGGGGGTCTGATACTGGCTAATTATTAGGGATGAGCCGAACACTCCCCGAGTTCGGTTCGGAGCCGAACCCAAACTTTCCAAATGTTCGAATCCGAACCCGAACTCAATACAAGTCAATGGGGGCTGAAAATTCGGTTTTTAGAGTGCCCTCCAAGAGGGCATATATGCTAGATATTTGCCATAAAAGGTGTATGGGGGTCCGGGTAGTGACCTGGGGGACAGGAAACAAGGACAAAAAGTTTTAAAAAAACTTTTTTAAAGGGACAGTGAGTTTTCCATGAAATAAGCGTTAAAAATAAAAACGAAAAATTCCTTCAAATATCGTGCCTAGGAGATCCCCATAACCTGCCCGTGAAGTGGCGGATTTCTAGGATGTATAGAAATATGTAAAAACCAAAAAATGACATTTCAAATGACGGTAAATGCTTTTCCTTTAATCTATCCATAAACAACTGCTTGGGGCGGCAGTCTGTATGAAAAGAGGAGACATTTTCGCACACGCAGAAAAAGTTTACTGATTTTTTTGGTGGTGAAAAGCAGGAGAATGACTGGGAGAATGGAAAATTCTAGACCAAATAGCCGATTTGGAAAGTGAGATAAATGGGGAATTTTCTGGTTTGGCTATTTTGACCTAGAATTTTCTCTTCAGTCATTCTCCTGAGTTTCACCTTTCTCTGAATAACCCTGTCAGGGTTATTCAGAGAGCGGTGAAGAGCAGGAGAATGACAGGAGAATGGAAAATTCTAGGGCAAAATAGCCAAACCAGAAAAATTCTGCCATTTAGGCTAGGGTCAGACTAGCGAATTTTTAACGTGCGTTTAGGCGCACATAATCACGGCCGCACTAGCAGCAAATGACGGCCAATATACGAAGTACGGTCGCACGAAAGTCCGGCTTGACGTCTCCAAATCACGGACACACGCCGCTAGTGGACGCAGCAGCACACCTGTACGTCCGTACTAGCGGTTCTGCGTTCTTGAAAAAAATGCGTTCATTTTCCACTTGCGTTGCGCAAGTGGAAAATGAACGCATTTTTTCAAGAACGCAGAACCGCTAGTACGGACGTACAGAGTGCGCTGCGTCCACTAGCGGCGTGTGTCCGTGATTTGGAGACGTCAGACCCTGCTCATGTCCGGCCAACATAATGTCCAGACACCCAAAGATTCCTGGTTTGGATCCGTAAAAAAAATCATGCACAAAAATGCGCATCGTATGACCGTTTTCGCGCATTCCGTGAAAAAATACGGCAATGCGTTCGGCCGCACTTTTTGATGGTCGCTGTGAAAAATGCGTTAGTCTGACCCTAGCCTCATCTCACTTTCCAAATCGGCTATTTGGTCCAGATTGTTCTCTTTTCCTGCCATTCTCCTGGTTTTCACCTTTCTCTGAACAACCCTGAGAGAGAGGTGAAAGCCAGGAGAACTGGCAGGAAGAAGAACAATCTAGACCAAATAGCCAATTTGGAAAGTGAGTTAAATGGAGAATTTGTCTGGTTTGGCTATTTTGACCTAGAATTTTCACTTCTCCAGTTATTCTCCTGCTTTTCACCACTCTCTGAATAACCCTGTGAATGTTTAATCCCGAGGTGAAAAATAACATTGCTTTAGATGTTATTTTGAATTTTTTTCAAACACCAGTTAAATGCAGCATATTAGAATGTTTTAGGAGGGAAATTAATTCTCAAATCTCAATCAGAAGCAGACACCACCCCACCCCCTCAGTATAGTGTACAATGTATCAAATTGATTACCAGACTAAAAACACCTGGTGTTATGCCCGTTTGTGAACAGAGGTCATTTAGAGTTGATAATCTTTCCACGTACACATTAGTTTTTAATTCAATATCTAATAAACCATTGCTTATAATATTCTGCAGTAAAGAGTCTCTTTATTTTTAGATTTTTTAGTATTTTATTAAGCATTTTCTATACTTTTTTCAAAATTTCTTTTTTTTTTTTTTCGAACTCGAACCGAACACACCCAAAAAGTTTGAAGTTTGCGAACATTCGAACTGCCAAAGTTCGGGCCGAACTCCGAACCCGAACAGCTCATCCCTACTAGCTAATTACTGGGGGTCTGATACTAGCTATTTACTGGGGGTCTGATACTGTCTAATTGCTGGCTAATTACTTGGGTCTGATACTGGCAAATTACTGGCTGATTACTGGGGTCTGATACTGGCTTATTACTGGGGGTCTGATACTGGCTAATTACTGGGGGTCTGATACTGGCTAATTACTGGGTTCTTATACTGGAAAATTACTGGGGGTCTGATACTGGCTAATTACTGGGGCCTGATACTGGCTAATTACTGGGGGTCTGATACTGGTTAATTACTGGGGTCTGATACTGGTTAATTGCTGGCTAATTACTGGGGTCTGATACTGGCTAATTGCTGGCTAATTACTGGGGGTCTGATACTGGCTAATCACTGGGGTATGATACTGGCTAATCACTGGGGTATGATACTGGCTAAATACTGGGGGTCTGATACTGGTTAATTACTGGGGTCTGATACTGGTTAATTGCTGGCTAATTACTGGGGTCTGATACTGGCTAATTGCTGGGGGTCTGATACTGGCTAATCACTGGGGTATGATACTGGCTAATCACTGGGGTATGATACTGGCTAAATACTGGGGGTCTGATACTGGCTAATTACTGGGGGTCTGATACTGGCTAATTATTGGGGTCTGATACTGGCTAATTACTTGGGGTCTGATACTGGCTAATTACTTGGGGTCTGATACTGGCTAATTATTGGGGTCTGATACTGGCTAATTACTGGGGGTCTGATACTGGGGTCTGATACTGGCTGTCTAATTACTGGGGGCCTGATATCTGGGTATACATGTATCTGGGACCTGCACGGAGGGTGGGTCTTGAAGATGCCCACTGGTATGCCCAGCTGGTACGCCCTGCTGACTTCAATGGCCCGCCTCGGCCCCTCCCCAAAACTGACTAGGGGGGGACCTTCATGGTTTTTTGCACTTGGGCCCTGAGGATTCTAGTTACGCCTCTGCATTATGACAATATTGAACTTCAAGAAACAATGACATGACCATAGGCGTTGCTACAGGTGGGCAATTTCCCCCCCTTAGTGCTTCCCACTTCCTTTTGGGCTGCTGTGTCTCCGTCCCTGTGCATCGTACATGGTCAATCAAGGTGCCATTGGAGAGGGCAGAGTTTGGCCTTTCCAATGTTACCCAACACGACATAAAAGTAATAATTCAACGTTCCTTTTTTCCCCCCACAGTGTTGCGGTGACTCAACAGTGAAGGGGTTAACAGACTACATATCAAATTGTGTATTATTTTTGGTTTTACTTGGTTTAGTTGTAAATAAAGGGTTAATTGGCAGGCTTCATCCCTCACCGTATACCTTTTATTTTATCGTATATGCGTAGGCTACATGCTTCACAGTGTAAACATTTCGGCCCATATTACAAACATCACAGTAAAAAGGAGATGCTAAGGAGAAAAATCTGCGCCTGCAGGTAGTCCATAGGACTCCATTGAGGCTGATCCTGCCGGTCACATGACCTACAGTATCTCGCCTCGCGAGATCTGGCAGGTAAGCGTCAGGGCCGGATTAACCTAGGGGCTGATGGAGCAGCAGCTCCAGGCCCAGACTGCAGGATAGGCCCACAGAAAGGATAACTATATCTGCGTTCATGGGCATTTGGACCTCTGTATCTCCAACTTCATAGCAGCAACAGGGTCATGTGAGGTATTCCTTGAAACATGACCAGGTTTTATGTAATAGTAAAAACAATAATAAATATTTCTTTCTTTCTAGCACAGCAATATTTTTCACTTTTCAATTATAAAGTGAACAATGATGCTGCACTCACCATCACATTTCTCATGTCACCAACAAGTGCGGAGGTGATGGCACAATCCTTTGTTACATCAAAACCTAAACCGGTGCACTGCAGCGAAGAGCACTGAGTGGACTTTGGACCCCTGCGTCACTAATCTTTACACCTCACAAGGTCAAGTGAGGGGTCATTGAACAGGACAGAGTCTGGCCTTTGCATTGATACCAAACATAACCATGTAAAATCTAAAAGCAAACAAAACAAAAAACTTTTTTATGTATTTATTTTTAAAGCAATGGTATTGTCCATTTGTCCCATATTAAAAATGAGCAATACCACTGCCATTACTCAACTTTTAATTTCCCACGCAGGGAGCAAAAAATGATCTCAACAGTGGTTTATACATAGTCATATTATTCATAAAACATCATCCTCCAAAACACAAGTGAAAATTTTCATTGTTTGGTTAAAATTGTACAGTATATTTTCTCAGAAAAATGCAGTAATAGGTTCCCATTTCACATTTTTTTTAACAAGAATTCCCTATAGAATATATAACCACAATGGTTTGGATGATAAAAATGGGAAAAAATTATTTTACACTCTGCAAAATATTCAGCTCCAGGCCCATAGAGATCTTAATCCGGCCCTGGTCAGCGTAGTGATCTACAGAGGGGACTTTTTTCCCCCAGACTCTCTCTGCTCCCAGCGGCAATGAGAGGAGGATGGAGCAGCCGTTCTCGCTGTAGGATGGAAGGTGAGTAAGTACCGTAGTTTTCCCTCCATAAGACGCTCCTGACCATAAGACGCACCTAGTTTTTAGAGGAGGAAAACAGGAAAAAAAAAATCTGAATCAGATAGTGTAATAATGGATAATGCCCCAGCTCCTCTCATGGAAATACTGCCCCAGCTCCTCTCATGGATATACTGCCCCAGCTCCTCTCATGGATATACTGCCCCAGCAACTCTCATGGATATACTGCCCCAGCAACTCTCATGGATATACTGCCCCAGCAACTCTCATGGATATACTGCTCCAGCAACTCTCATGGATATACTGCCCCAGCAACTCTCATGGATATACTGCCCCAGCAACTCTCATGGATACTGCCCCCAGGCCCCAACTCACCTCCTGCCGCCGCCGCTGTGTGTTCTGCTCCCTCTGAGCATCCGGCGGCATGGAGCGTGGGCACTCGCCTGGGGGAGCCATGTGACCAGCCGCGATCTCGCGAGAACTCGGCTGGTGACGTGGTTCCCCCAGGCGAGCGCCGAAGCTCCATAGCTTCAGACGCTCGCAGGGAGACGAACACTGCAATGTGCAGTATTCGTTCCATAAGACGCACACACTTTCCCCCCCACTTTTTTCGGGGGAAAAAGTGCGTCTTATGGAGCGAAAAATACGGTATGTGATTTTTTTAAAGTTTTTTTTTTAGCTGATGATAACGGATTCCACAAAAGAGGAATCAGTTAGCCTCAGGTCCTAGTTGTGGTTAACGTTTGAGTTAACCGCATCAGGACGGTAATTAGTGTTAGGACTTTGTAATCCTAACACTAATTAACACTTTAATGTACACAAAGTACAGTAAGCTCGCGCTGAAAAGCGCAAGATCTAAATCGCTAATTTTTTTTTAACCCGTTTGCGCCTGCGCTAGGGCCACCATTGCTAACGTTAACGCTCAGACAGGTGAGCGCTAACGATAGCGTTATGATTGTAATATGATCCTTCATGTTTCCCCTTGATTACTGGCAATTAAGGGTTAATGGGTAGGCTTCATGCCTCAGTGTATTCATTTAATGTTTTTCCTTGATTAATGGCATTTTAGGGATTAATGGGTAGGCTACATGCCACACTTTTTTATTTTTGTTGTATTTCCCTCGGTTTATGGCATTTTAAGGGTTATTATGGAAGTTAGAATCTAAGGGTCTATTCACCTTTAGACCATTTGTTTTTGCCACATTTCAGAGAATCCATTTTGACGAAAATATGGTGAATTCCCTATTTAGCAAATGGTCACCGTAATATGCAAAAATTGGGAGTCGCTGGAGTAGTTATCGGACATCGAAAAATATATAGTTTTTTCAGTGGTATGATTAAGTGGCTAAAATTATTAGTGCTCTCCGAGTTTTGACTGTGGGATCTTATGTGCTCCCCCCATATAATGTTCCTAGAGTCACCACTGGTGCCAACTTCACCCTCTTCGGGACCAACCAATGACACTGAGTGGTCTCGAAGAGGAAGCAGACGGATCACAACTGCACGCAAGCACAGATCTGATCCATCGTTCTGCACAAGTGCAACGGAACTTCCATAAGTAAATTGGGCAAGTCCCGTAGCGATTCCTACATTACACAAGATGCATAAGAGCACAAACTGTGCAGAAAGGCTTTAGGGACTTCTGGGTTTGTGAGTCCCTGAGCTGATGAAGTGGAGCAGCGCACAGGGATAGAAAAAGTGAGTAAAATCCCAAAGGGGGGGGGGGTTAAATGGGCAGTGACTGTCCAATTATTTATGGGCAAATAAGGGAACCGTTTTTAATAGAGTATTCCTTTAACTGCTGGGGTCATTATACTGAGCATCTCATTAATTATAACAGCTCAAATCGTAATAAGGCCCAACAAGTCTATGCAAATAAATAAAATATTGATGTACACACAATACATCCAGTACAGTCACGTGGAATGAGATTGAGGGAATATGGCCCAAGTGCAGTTGCTACATAGACAAGAGTGGGTGATCAGATAGGAACTGACCAGATTCTATGGATGATTGGAGAGCAGGAGACTGGAGACGCGATGGACGCTGGTTAGGAATTTGGTGAAGACACAGAGTAGTATTACAGGGGGATCACCCAGGAGCAGGATATAACAGCAGGCATAAATCCATTGAGGAAACCAATCCGGTTTCCTCAAACTCAGCATATTCCACCATCCAAGGCTGGCTAGCATTATACGTGGTTTCACAAAGGGCAGGGGGGAGAGAGACAGCATGTCATTTAATGGACTCAGGTAACGGCTGCCTGAATTTGGTGAGGGGGGGGGGTGGTTGGGTGGTGAGGATCTTTTAGGCATAGGTTTAGGAGCTGACTTGGATACAGAAGAGGTTTTTAGAGGGCGTCTCACCGGGCAAACTGGGATCCAGTGACCTGCAAGGCCACAGTATAGACAGAGGCCGGAGGCAAGTCTTAGGTTACCTTCTGTAGCGGGCGCAGTAGTGCTCACACAAGAATAACGAGGATGAGATCCTTTTGGACGGATTTATCAGTTCGACGTTAGTGAAATAAACAGTACTTTTAAACCTATACTCCAAAGTCAAGGCGTATGACAACACAAGAGAACTGCTACTAAGCTCCAAAGGTTTCGAGACCAATGGACAACTTAGAGCACACAACAAGACATCAGATTGCAAGACAGAAACGTTAGTACAGAGACATTCGGCAGGACAGGCAATGAATTGATCAGACTGCAGGGCAGTCAACACACTGACATATATTACGTTTTCAGACCACCTTGATCGGGTACTTTGTGACTTGTGGTTACCAGGGTCTGTAGACACACACACACACAGGTTTAGGGATGGTACTAGCCTGGGTACTTTTGGCAAAACGAGCAAGCCGAACGCAATCGCAGATATCACTAGCGTATTAGATCGTAACTCAGGCCCCTTCGAGCTGGAGCAAACCCCCGATAAGGCTGCAGTATGAAAACCAGGGTGAGAGGGGAATCTCCCCAAGAAACGAGTAAAACCCCAAACGGCGTGCATGGGGTTAAACCTACAGCGCACAACACTAGTCACCGCTATAGCAGAAAACATAGAATGGTCAGAGACAAGCCGGGTCAAAAATCAGGAGCAGGAATCGTAGACAAGCTGGGTCAGCAACAGAATAAGCAACCACGAATATTAGGAAGCGATGCAGGAACTGAACTCCACATCAGGGTGATGAGGCAACTCCTCACGCCCTGTTTTAAACCCGGCGGCTCCTTGTGACCAGGGCCGCCATCAGGGAATTACGCTCCATACTGCCGTAAGGAGCCCGGCCCCAGTGAGGCCCCCCTCGGCAGCAGCGTCGCTCTTTTACAGCTCCGGTATCAGACTCGGAGTCCGAATCCGGAGCTGTGTCTCTGCAGCAGGAGCCGGAGGAGACACTGTGTCTCCTCCGGCTCCTGGCAGCTTCAATGGCTGGCTGGGCGGGGCCAAGCAGCGTGTGGGGGCCTCCCAAGCACGTTGCTTTGGCTCCGCCCCCTCCACTCAGTGAAGCTGCGCACCTGAGCTGGAGGGCCTGGGAAGAAGACAGAAGAAAAGAAGATTGAAGAAAAGAAGATAGAAGAAAAGGAGAAGAAAAGAAGAGCTGAAGGAAGGAAGACAGCGGAGTGGTGAGCCAGGGCCCAGACCCCAAGGCCCAGACCCCAAGGCCCAGACCCCAAGGCCCAGACCCCTGGGCCCAGACCCCAAGGCCCAGACCCCAAGGCCCAGAACCCCAAGGCCCGGACCCCAGACCCCAGGACCCCCAAGGCCCAAACCCCATGGCCCAGACCCAGGGCCCAGACCCCAAGGCCCAGACCCCAAGGCCCAGGGCCCAGACCCCATGGCCCAGACCCAAGAGGCCCAGACCCCAAAGCCCAGACTCCAGGGCCCAGACCCCAAGGCCCAGACACTGGCCCAGACCCAAGGCCAGGGCCCAACCCCAGGGCCAGACGCCAGGGCCCAGACCCCAAGGCCCAGACCCAAGCCAGGGCCCAGACCCCATGGCCCAGACCAAGAGGCCCAGACCCCAAAGCCCAGACTCCAGGGCCCAGACCCAAGGCCAGACACTGGGCCCAGACCCCAAGCCAGGCCCAGACCCCAAGGCCCAGACCAGGGCCCAGACGCCAGGGCCCAGACGCCAGGCCCAGACCCAAGGCCCAGACCCAGGGCCCAGACTCCAGGGCCCAGACCCCAAGGCCCAGACCAGGGCCCAGACCCAGGGCCAGACCCCCAGGCCAGACCCCATGGCCCAGACCCATGGCCCAGACCCCAAGCCCAGACTCCAGGGCCCAGACCCAAGGCCCAGACACTGGCCCAGACCCAAGGCCCAGACACTGGGCCCAGACGCCAGGGCCAGACCCCAAGGCCCAGACCCCAAGGCCCAGACCCAGGGCCCAGACTCTAGGCCAGACCCCAAGGCCCAGACCCAGGGCCCAGACCCCAAGCCCAGACCAGCCCCATGGCCCAGACCCAGGGCCCAGACCCAAGGCCCAGACTCCAGGGCCCAGACCCAGGCCCAGACCCCAAGCCCAGACCCCATGGCCCAGACCCCATGGGCCAGACCCCATGCCCAGACCCAGGGCCCAGACCCCATAGGCCAGACCCCAGGCCCAGACCCTGGCCCGACCCCAAGGCGCCAGACCCCAAGCCCAGACCCCATGGCCCAGAGCCCAGACCCCAAGGCCCAGACCCAGGGCCCAGACCCAGGCCCAGACCCTGGGCCCAGACCCCAAGGCCCAGACCCCATGGCCCAGAGCCCAGACCCCAAGGCCCAGACCCAGGGCCCAGACCCTGGGCCCAGACTCCAGGGCCGAGAATCCAGGGCCCAGACCCCATGGCCCAGACCCAGGGCCCAGACCCAAGAGGCCCAGACCCCAAAGCCCAGACTCCAGGGCCCAGACCCCAAGGCCCAGACACTGGGCCCAGACCCCAAGGCCCAGGGCCCAGACCCCAGGGCCCAGACGCCAGGGCCCAGACCCCAAGGCCCAGACCCCAAGGCAGGGCCCAGCAGACCAGGCCCAGACCCAAGGCCCAGACCCCAGCCCAGGGCAGGGACCCCCAAGGCCCAGACACTGGGCCCAGACCCCAAGGCCCAGGGCCCAGACCCCAGGGCCCAGACCCCAGGGCCCAGACGCCAGGGCCCAGACGCCAAGGCCCAGACCCCAAGGCCCAGACCCAGGGCCCAGACTCCAGGGCCCAGACCCCAAGGCCCAGACCCAGGGCCCAGACCCCAGGGCCCAGACCCCAAGGCCCAGACCCCAGACCCCATGGCCCAGACCCCATGGCCCAGACCCCAAAGCCCAGACTCCAGGGCCCAGACCCCAAGGCCCAGACACTGGGCCCAGACCCCAAGGCCCAGACACTGGGCCCAGACGCCAGGGCCCAGACCCCAAGGCCCAGACCCCAAGGCCCAGACCCAGGGCCCAGACTCTAGGGCCCAGACCCCAAGGCCCAGACCCAGGGCCCAGACCCCAAGGCCCAGACCCCAGACCCCATGGCCCAGACCCCAGGGCCCAGACCCCAAGGCCCAGACTCCAGGGCCCAGACCCAGGGCCCAGACCCCATGGCCCAGACCCCATGGCCCAGACCCCATGGCCCAGACCCCATAGGCCCAGACCCAAGGCCCAGACCCTGGGCCCAGACCCCAAGGCCCAGACCCCAAGGCCCAGACCCCATGGCCCAGAGCCCAGACCCCAAGGCCCAGACCCAGGGCCCAGACCCAGGGCCCAGACCCTGGGCCCAGACCCAAGGCCCAGACCCATGGCCCAGAGCCCAGACCCCAAGGCCCAGACCCAGGGCCCAGACCTGGGCCCCAGACTCCAGGCCGAGAATCCAGGGCCCAGACCCCATGGCCCAGACCCAGGGCCCAGACCCAAAGGCCCAGACCCTGTGCCCAGACCCCAAAGCCCAGACTCCAGGGCCCAGACCCCAAGGCCCAGACCCTGGGCCCAGTCCCCAAGGCCCAGGGCACAGACCCAAGGCCCAGACCCTGGGCCCAGACCCCAAGGCCCAGACCCCAGACCCCAGGCCCAGACCCCAGGGCCCAGACCCCAAGGCCCAGACCCCAAGGCCCAGACCCCGGGCCCAGACTCCAGGGCCCAGACCCCGGGCCCAGACTCCAGGGCCCAGACCCTGCGCCCAGACCCCAAGGCCCAGACTCCATGGCCCAGACTCCATGGCCCAGACTCCAGGGTCCAGACCCCATGGCCCAGACCCCAGGGCCCAGACCCCAGGGTCCAGAACCCAAGGCCCAGACCCCATGGCCCAGGCGCAAAGGCCCAGACCCCATGGCCCAGGGCCCAGACGCAAATGCCCAGACCCCAAGGCCCAGACCCCATGGCCCAGACCCCATGGCCCAGACCCAGGGCCCAGACCCAAAGGGACCAGACCCCAAAGCCCAGGGCCCAGACCCCAGGGCCCAGACCCCATGGCCGAGGGCCCAGACCCCAAGGCCCAGACCCCAAGGCCCAGACCCAGGGCCCAGACTCCAGGGCCCAGACTCCATGGCCCAGACCCTGAGCCCAGACCCCAAAGCCCAGACTCCAGGGCCCAGACCCCAAGGCCCAGACCCTAGGCCCAGTCCCCAAGGCCCAGGGCACAGACCCTGGGCCCAGACCCCAAGACCCAGACCCCAAGGCCCAGGGCCCAGACCCCAAGGCCCAGACCCTGGGCCTAGACCCCAAGGCCCAGACCCCAAGGCCCAGACCATGGATCCAGACCTTAAGGCCCAGGGTCCAGACCCAGGGCCCAGACCCCAAGGCGCAGACCCCAAGACCCAGAACCAAGGCCCAAACCCTGGGCCCAGACCCCAAGACCCAGACCCCGGGTCAAGATCCCAAGGCCCAGACTCCAGGGCCCAGACCCTGTGCCCATACCCCAAGGCCCAGACCCTGGGCCCAGACCCCATGGTCCAGAATCCAGGGTCCAGACCCAGGGCCCAGACTCCAGGGTCCAGACCCCATGGCCCAGACCCCATGGCCCAGACCCCAAGGCCCAGACCCCAAGGCCCAGACCCTGGGCCCAGAACCCAAGGTCCAGACCCCATGGCCCAGGGCCCAGACGCAAAGGCCCAGACCCCATGGCCCAGGGCCCAGACGCAAATGCCCAGACCCCAAGGCCCAGACCCCATTGCCCAGACCCCATGGCCCAGACCCAGGGCCCAGACCCAAAAGGCCCAGGGCCCAGACCCCAGGGCCAAGACCCCAAGGCCCAGACCCCATGGCCCAGGGCCCAGACGCAAAGGCCCAGACCCCAAGGCCCAGACCCCAAGGCCCAGACCCCAAGGCCCAGACTCCAGGGCCCAGACCCTGGTCCCAGACTCTGGGCCCAGACCCCATGGCCCAGACCCCATGGCCCAGGGCACAGACCCTAAGGCCCAGACCCCATGGCCCAGACCCCATGGCCCAGACCAAAAGGCCCAAACCCTGGGCCCAGACCCCAAGGCCCAGACCCCAGGGCCCAGACCCCAGGGCCCAGACCCTGGGCCCAGACCCCAAGGCCCAGACTCCAGGGCCCAGACCCCATGGCCCAGACCCCATGGCCCAGACCCAGGGCCCAGACTCCAGGGCCCAGACTCCAGGGCCCAGACCCCAAGGTCCAGGGCCCAGACCCCAGGGCCCAGACCCCAAGGCCCAGACCCCAAGGCCCAGGGCCCAGACCCCAGGGCCCAGACCCCAGGGCCCAGACCCCAGACCCTGGGCCCAGACCCCAAGGATCAGACCCAGGGCCCAGACTCCAGGGCCCAGACCCCAGGGCCCAGACCCCAAGGCCCAGACCCTGGGCCCAGACCCCAGGGCCCAGACCCCAGACCCCAAGGCCCAGACCCTGGGCCCAGACCCCATGGCCCAGGGCCCAGACCCCATGGCCCAGACCCCAAGGCCCAGAACCAGGGCCCAGACTCCAGGGCCCAGACCCCAAAGGCCCAGACCCCAGACCCTAAGGCCCAGACCCCATGGCCCAGACCCCATGGCCCAGACCCCATGGCCCAGACCCAGGGCCCAGACCCCAGGGCCCAGACCCCAGGGCCCAGACCCAGGGCCCAGACTCCAGGGCCCAGACCCCAGGGCCCAGACCCAGGGCCCAGACTCCAGGGGCCAAACCCCAAGGCCCAGGGCCCAGACCCCATGGCCCAAACCCATGGCCCAGACCCCAATGCCCAGACTCCAGGGCCCAGACCCCAAGGCCCAGACCCCAGGGCCCAGACCCCAGGGCCCAGACCCAGGGCCCAGACCCCAAGGCCCAGACTCCATGGCCCAGACCCCAAGGCCCAGGGCCCAGACCCCAAGGCTCAGACCCCATGGCCCAGACCCAGGGCCCAGACCCCAAGGCCCAGACCCCATGGCCCAGACCCAGGGCCAGACCCCAAGGCCCAGACCCCATGGCCCAGACCCAGGGCCCAGACCCCAAGGCCCAGACCCCAGGGCCCAGACCCCAGGGCCCAGACCCAAAAGGCCCAGACCCCAAAGCCCAGACCCCAAGGCCCAGACCCTGGACCCAGACCCCAAGGCCCAGGGCCCAGACCCCAGGGCCCAGACCCCATGGCCCAGACCCCATGGCCCAGGGCCCAGACCCAAAGGCCCAGACCCCAAGGCCCAGACCCCAAGGCCCAGACCCCAAGGCCCAGACCCTGGGCCCAGACCCTGGGCCCAGACTCCAGGGCCCAGACTCCATGGCCCAGACCCAAAGGAACAGACCCTGGGCCCAGACCCCAAAGCCCAGACTCCAGGGCCCAGACCCCAAGGCCCAGACCCTGGGCCCAGACCCCAAGGCCCAGGGCCCAGACCCCAAGGCCCAGACCCAAAGGCCCAGACCCTGGGCCTAGACCCCAAGGCCCAGACCCCAAGGCCCAGACCCTGGATCCAGACCTTAAGGCCCAGGGTCCAGAGCCAGGGCCCAGACCCCAAGGCGCAGACCCCAAGACCCCAAGGCCCAGAACCAAGGCCCAAACCCTGGGCCCAGACCCCAAGGCCCAGACCCCAAGGCCCAGACCCCGGGCCCAGATCCCAAGGCCCAGACTCCAGGGCCCAGACCTTGCACCCAGACCCCAAGGCCAAGACTCCAGGGCCCAGACTCCAGGGCCCAGACCCAGGGCCCAGACCCTGGGCCCAGACCCCATGGCCCAGACCCTAAGGCCCAGACCCCATGGCCCAGACCCCAGGGCCCAGACTCCAAGGCCCAGGGCCCAGACCCCAGGGCCCAGACCCCAAGGCCCAGACCCTATGGCCCAGACACCAAGGCCCAGACCCCAGACCCTGGGCCCAGACCCCAAGGCCCAGCCCAGGGCCCAGACTCCAGGCCAGACCCCAAGCCCAGGCCCAGACCCAAGGCCCAGACCCAGGGCCAGACCCCTGGGCCCAGACCCCATGGCCCAGGGCCCAGACCAAGGCCCAGACCCCAAGGCCCAGAACCAGGGCCCAGACTCCAGGGCCCAGACCCCAAAGGCCCAGGGCCCAGACCCTAAGGCCCAGACCCCATGGCCCAGACCCAGGGCCCAGACTCCAGGGCCCAGACCCCAAGGCCCAGACCCCAAGGCCCAGACCCAGGGCCCAGACCCAATGGCCCAGACCCCAGACCCTGGGCCCAGACCCCAAGGCACAGACTCCAGGGCCCAGACCCCAAGGCCAGACCCCTGGGCCCAGACCCCGGGCCCAGACCCCAAGGCCCAGACCCCATGACCCAGACTCCAGGGTCCAGACCCCAAGGCCCAGGGCCCAGACTCCAGGGCCCAGACCCTGGGCCCAGACCCCCAGACCCCAGGGCCCAGACCCCAAGGCCCAAGGCCAGACCCTATGGCCCAGACCCTGGGCCCAGACCCCAAGGCCCAGACCCAGGGCCCAGACCCCATGGCCCAGGGCCCAGACCCTAAGGCCCAGACCCCATGGCCCAGACCCAGGGCCCAGACTCCAGGGCCCAGACCCCAAGGCCCAGACCCCAAGGCCCAGACCCAGGCCCAGACCCCAAGGCCCAGACCCCAAGGCCCAGACCCCAGACCCTGGGCCCAGACTCCAGGGCCCAGACCCCAAGGCCCAGACCCTGGGCCCAGACCCCGGGCCCAGACCCCAAGGCCCAGGGCCCAGACCCCATGGCCCAGGGCCCAGACCCTGGGCCCAGACCCCATGGCCCAGGGCCCAGACCCAAGGGCCCAGACCCCAAGTCCCAGACCCAGGGCCCAGACTCCAGGGCGCAGACTCCAGGGCCCAGACCCCAAGGCCCAGACCCCAGACCCTAAGGCCCAGACCCCATGGCCCAAACCCTGGGCCCAGACCCCAAGGCCCAGGGCCCAGACCCCAAGGCCCAGACTCTGGGCCCAGACCCCATGGCCCAGACCCAGGGCCCAGACTCCAGGGTCCAGACCCAGGGCCCAGACTCCGAGGCCCAGACCCCAAGGCCCAGACCCAGGGCCCAGACCCAAAAGGCCCAGACCCTGGGCCCAGACCCCAAAGCCAAGACTCCAGGGCCCAGACCCCTGGGCCCAGACCCCTGGGCCCAGAACCCAAGGCCCAGACCCCATGGCCCAGGGCCCAGACCCCATGGCCCAGACCCCATGGCCCAGACCCAGGGCCCAGACCCTGGGCCCAGACCCCAAAGCCCAGACTCCAGGGCCCAGACCCCAAGGCCCAGAACCCAAGGCCCAGACCCTGGTCCTAGTCCCCAAGGCCCAGACCCCAAGGCCCAGACCCTGGATCCAGACCTTAAGGCCCAGGGCCCAGACCCAGGGCCCAGACCCCAAGGCACAGACCCCAAGGCCCAGACCCAGGGCCCAGACTCCAAGGCCCAGACCCAGGGCCCAGACCGAAAGGCCCAAACCCTGGGCCCAGACCCCAAGGCCCAGACCCAGGGCCCAGACCCAGGGCCCAGACCCCAGGGCCCAGACCCCATGGCCCAGACTCCAGGGCCCAGACTCCAGGGCCCAGACTCCAGGGCCCAGACCTTGGGCCCAGACCCCAAGGCCCAAGGCCCAGACCCAGGGCCCAGACTCCAGGATCCAGACCCAGGGCCCAGACTCCAGGGTCCAGACCCCAAGGCCCAGAGCCCAGACCCCAAGACCCAGACCCCAAGACCCAGACCCCAAGGCCCAGACCCCAAGGCCCAGACTCCAGGGCCCAGACCCCAAGGCCCAGACCCTGGGCCCAGACCCCAGACCCCAGGGCCCAGACCCCAGGGCCCAGACCCCGAGGCCCAGACCCTGAGGCCCAGACCCCAAGGCCCAGACTCCAAGGCCCAGGGCCCAGACCCCATGGCCCAGACCCAGGGCCCAGACCCAAAGGCCCAGACCCTGGGCCCAGACCCCAAAGCCCAGACCCCAAAGCCCAGACTCCAGGGCCAAGACCCCAAGGCCAAGGGCCCAGACCCCAAGGCCCAGACCCCAAGGCCTAGACCCCAAGGCCCAGACCCCAAGGCCTAGACCCTGGACCCAGACCTTAAGGCCCAGGCCCAGGGCCCAGACCCCAAGGCGCAGACCCCAAGACCCAGGGCCCAGACCCCAAGGCGCAGACCCCAAGGCCCAGAACCAAGGCCCAGACCCAGGGCCCAGACTCCAAGGCCCAGACCCAGGGGCCAGACCCCAAGGCCCAGGGCACAGACCCCAGACCCCAGACCCCAAGGCGCAGACCCCAAGGCCCAGGGCCCAGACCCCAGGGCCCAGACCCCAAGGCCCAGACCCCAAGGCGCAGACCCCAAGGCCCAGGGCCCAGACCCCAAGGCCCAGACCCCAAGGCCCAGACTCCAAGGCCCAGGGCCCAGACCCCAAGGCCCAGACCCCAAGGCGCAGACCCCAAGGCCCAGGGCCCAGACCCCAAGGCCCAGAACCAGGGCCCAAACCCAGGGCCCAGACCCCAAGGCGCAGACCCCAAGGCCCAGGGCCCAGACCCCAAGGCGCAGACCCCAAGGCCCAGGGCCCAGACCCCAAGGCGCAGACCAAGGCCCAGAACCAAGGCCCAGACCCAGGGGCCAGACCAAGGCCCAGGGCCCAGACCCCAAGGCCCAGACCCAGGGCCCAGACCCCAAGGCCCAGGGCCCAGACCCCAAGGCCCAGAACCAAGGCCCAGACTGCAAGGCCCAGACCCAGGGGCCAGACCCCAAGGCCCAGGGCCCAGACCCCAAGGTGCAGACCCCAATGCCCAGGGTCCAGACCCCAAGGCCCAGACCCAGGGCCCAGACCCCAAGGCGCAGACCCCAGGCCCAGAACCAAGGCCCAGACTCAAAGGCCCAGACCCCAAGGCGCAGACCCAAGGCCCAGACCCCAAGGCGCAGACCCCAAGGCCCAGGGCCCAGACCCCAAGGCCCAGGGCCCAGATCCCAAGGCCCAGACCCCAAGGCGCAGACCCCAAGGCCCAGGGCCCAGACCCCAAGGCACAGAACCAAGGCCCAGACTGCAAGGCCCAGACCCAGGGGCCAGACCCCAAGGCCCAGACCCCAAGGTGCAGACCCCAAGGCCCAGGGTCCAGAACCCAAGGCCCAGACCCAGGGCCCAGACCCCAAGGCCCAGGGCCCAGACCCCAAGGCGCAGGGCCCAGACCCCAAGGCACAGAACCAAGGCCCAGACCCAGGGCCCAGACTCCAAGGGCCAGACCCCAAGGCCCAGACCCTGGGCCCAGATGCCAAGGCCCAGACCCCAGACTCCAAGGCC
Source organism: Leptobrachium leishanense (assembly GCA_009667805.1). Taxonomy (NCBI): domain Eukaryota; kingdom Metazoa; phylum Chordata; class Amphibia; order Anura; family Megophryidae; genus Leptobrachium; species Leptobrachium leishanense. Next base: position 150,177,139 of record CM019067.1, on the reverse strand, counting down.
CAGACCCAGACGCCAAGGCCCAGGGCCCAGACCCCAAGGCTCAGACCGAGGGGCCAGACCCTAAGGCCCAGGGTCCAGACCAGGGCCCAGACTCCAAGGCCCAGACCCCAAGGCCCAGACCAGGGCCCAGACTCCAAGGCCCAGACCCCAGACCCCAAGGCCCAGACCCTGGGCCCAGACCCCAAGGCCCAGACCCAGGGCTCAGACCCCAAGGCCCAGACCCCAAGGCCCAGACGCCAGGGTCCAGACCCCAAGGCCCAGACCCCAAGGCCCAGACCCCAGGGTCCAGACCCCAACGCTCAGACCCAGGGCCCAGACCCCAATGCCCAGATCCCAGGGCCCAGACCCCAGACCCAGGGCCCAGACCCCAGACCCAGGGCCCAGACCCAGGGTCCAGACCCCAAGGCCCAGACCCTAGGGCCCAGACCCCAATACCCAGACCCCAGGGCCCAAACCCAGGGCTCAGACCCCAAGGCCCAGACCCTGGGCCCAGAATCAAGGCCCAGACTCCAAGGCCCAGACCCAGGGGCCAGACCCCAAGGCCCAGGGCCCAGACCCCAAGGTGCAGACCCCAAGGCCCAGACCCCAAGGCCCAGACCCCAAGGCCCAGACCCAGGGCCCAGACCCCAGGGCCCAGACCCCAGGGTCCAGACCCCAAGGCCCAGACCCCAGGGTCCAGACCCCAAGGCCCAGACCCCAGACCCCAAGGCCCAGACCCTGGACCCAGACCTTAAGGCCCAGGGCCTAGACCCCAAGGCGCAGACCCCAAGACCCAGGGCCCAGACCCCAAGGCGCAGACACCAAGGCCCAGAACCAAGGCCCAGACCCCAGGGCCCAGACCCCAGGGCCCAGACCCCAAGGCCCAGAACCAGGCCCAGACCCCAAGTCGCAGACCCCAAGGCCCAGACCCCAAGGCGCAGACCCCAAGGCCCAGGGCCCAGACCCCAGGGCCCAGACCCCAAGGCCCAGACCCCAAGTCGCAGACCCCAGGGCCCAGACCCCAAGGCGCAGACCCCAAGGCCCAGAACCAAGGCCCAGACTCCAAGGCCCAGGGCCCAGACCCCAAGGCGCAGACCCCAAGGCCCAGGGCCCAGACCCCAAGGCACAGACCCCAAGGCTCAGGGCCCAGACCCCAAGGCACAGACCCCAAGGCCCAGAACCAAGGCCCAGACTCCAAGGCCCAGACCCAGGGGCCAGACCCCAAGGCCCAGGGCCCAGACCCAGGGCCCAGGGCCCAGACCCAGGGCCCAAACCCCAAGGCGCAGACCCCAAGGCCCCGGGCCCAGACCCCAAGGCACAGAACCAAGGCCCAGACCCAGGGCCCAGACTCCAAGGCCCAGACCCAGGGGCCAGACCCCAAGGCCCAGACCCCGGGCCAGACTCCAAGGCCCAGACCCAGACCCCAAGGCCCTGGGTCCAGACCCCAGACCCTGGGTCCAGACCCCAAGGCCCAGACCCAGGGTCCAGACCCCAAGGCCCAGACCCCAGACCCCAGGGCCCAGACCAAGGCCCAGACCCCAATACCCAGACCCCAGGGCCCAGACCCTGGGCCCAGAACCAAGGCCCAGACTCCAAGGCCCAGACCCCAAGGCCCAGGGCCCAGACCCCGAGGTGCAGACCCCAAGGCCCAGGGTCCAGACCCCAAGGCCCAGACCCCAAGGCCCAGCCCCATGGACCGGACCCCAAGGCCCAGCCCCATGGACCGGACCCCAAGGCCCAGACCCCGGGGACCAGACCCCAAAGCCCAGTCCCAGCCCAGACCCCAAGGCCCAGAGCACAAACCCCAAGGACCAGGGCCCAGACCCCAAGGCCCAAACCAGACCCAGAGGCCATCATATACAGCCCATTACTGTGAGATTTATTGCTGTGGATTCTGTGATACGTTCATACACACCGCACATTACTGTGAGTTTTATTGCTGTGGATTCTGTGATACGTTCATACACACTGCACATTACTGAGAGTTTTATTGCTGTGGTGCTATGTTATGTCCTTTTTTTTGAAGGGGGAGAAAAGCTGATAGAGGTTGAGGGAGTGCGGGGGTGGGCCCCATCGTGAGGTTTAGTAAGGGGCCCCATCATTTCTGATGGCTACCCTGCTCGTGACCACGCCAGGCCCCGCCCCCTCAGACGGCGCTCGGCCATTACCTGGTACTGGCACTCGACCAGCCCTTGGCACTGAACCTTGCCCAGACCCCCCAGGAAGCACAGCAGGGGCTGAGGACGTAACACCTTCCTCACCAGATAATGAAGCATGTTTTTTCTCTGTTGTAGGAACGCACACCTTAGGGGAGGTGCCCCATAGTCTCTGCAGCATTTCACTGAGGAAATCAACCAGGTGTCTGACAGCTTCATGAAAACTTTTCTGGATCAGTTTCACCATGTTGTGTATTACCGCAGGCTCATACATGTTGGCTTCAGTATCTGTCACGTACAGGTTGCAAGTTACAAGTTACAAGTGCAGTGCAGTGCAGTTGCTACACAGACAGGAGTGGGTAAAGGAGGGTGACCAGATAGGAACTGACCAGATTCTATGGATGTTTGGAGAGCAGGAGACTGGAGACACAATGGATGCTGGTTAGGAATTTGGTGAACACACAGAGGAGTATTGGGAGTTTCAAGGAGGGATCACACGCAGTGGCATAGCATGGGTTGTCAGCACCCTGGGCAAGGCAAGAATTGTGCGCCCCCCCAACTTGTGAACATGGTAACACACCCTGATTCCCTTCTACGAGTAGAGTATTGACCCCCTTACCCCACAAGCACATGTATATTAACAAAATACTGATATAATAAAAAAAATTAAACACACATGCCCCCCTCACGCTACGCCACAGCTACCAGTCACCCTGTCCCAGTATACCCTAGCATAGTTCCACTCTCACACTATACCCAGCCTCTCTCCCAGTACCCAGTCACTCTCTCACAGTACCCCCAGTCGCTCTCTCCCTCCCAGTACCCCAGTCACTCTCCCAGTACCCCAAGTCACTTTCTTTCTCTCAACTATCTATCCAAGTACCCCAGTCACACTCTCCCAGTATCCCCAGTCATTCTCTCCTTGAACCTCCAGTCACCCTCTCCCCGTACCCCCTCACTGTGTGTTGGTCACGCTGCTCTGGTGGCACACAGTGTCGTCTACCTGCGTGGAGTTACTGGTGGCCTGGGGGGGAGCTGTCCAGGGGGCTTAGTGGAGGCCGGATTTTAAATGTGCTGCAGGGCAGGCGCTTCCCTTCCTCCCTCCTCTACAGCAGCTACAGGGCTGCCAGCGGCAGGGCCTGGCACAGGGCTTCAAGGGGGGCTGACAAGAGTGGAACAGGGTGTTCCATCGGATTATGCTGCGCTGCTTCACGTGACTGATGTCAGCATTAAGGAGTCGTCAGGACAGAATTTTCTATCCTGGTCCTCCCTTCCGGACACTGAGTGCTAAGTCACTGCCGGCACCCTGCAAGGGTCTCTCACAGACACCAGTGTCCGTGAGCAGACACCTTGCTGATCCCTGCTGAAAAATATTAGTGGTTCAAATTTCTTTTGGAATTTTGCACCCTCTAAGAAAATTGCGCCCGAGGCCCCCCCATGCTACGCCACTGATCACATGAGCAGGATAAAGGGGTAACAGCAGGCATAGGATTTAGGCAGCAGCACATACAATCTCTCTCTGCTAGGGAAGCTGTAACAATACAGAAGTCTGGAGGGAAGGGGGAGTGGTCGTTTATTCAGGTTTGTAAGTGTGTTTCATGTCAGACCTGTGGTGTGTTTTTAGCTGTTTACTGATCTGTGATTCCAGTGCTGGGAAGGGGCAGCACAGAAAAAGTGTTGCCAAGGCATGTTTCATGGGGAAATAGCGCCAGCCTGGCCCTTTTTGCATTGACGGTGACGTGAGGCATTACAAGTACACACACAGGGACATTTTTCAATACTCTCCCAATTTGATTGAGGCTTCTGCGTCCCAGCTTGTCAGCTGTGAAAGGCATTCCTGTTGGGAAAGTATTGGAGGAATGCTGATTGCATACATTCCCAATGGACTTGGCAATTGACATCCTACTCCAGCCCGCCTTAGGCTAGGGTCAGACTAACGCATTTTTCGTGTTGTCCGTGAAAAAGTTTCACGGAATACGCGATAGCGTTCATACGATGCGCATTTTCGTCCGTGATTTTGTACGGATCATCAATAAAACCCTTTTTATGTCTGGACGTTATGTTGGCCGGACATTAGCAGCGTCTGACGTCTCCTAATCACGCACACACGCTGCTAGCGGACGCAGCGCACTCTGTACGTCAGTACTAGCGGTTTGACGTTCTCGAAAAAATGCGTTCGTTTACCACTTGCGTTGCGCAGCCGCACTTTTGTGCGGCCGTTCTTCGTATGCTGCCCGGCATTGGACGTCATTTGCTGCTAGCACGGCCGTGATTTAGTGCTGCTAAACGCACGTTGATACTGCGTTAGTCTGACCCTAGCCTTAATGTCACAGTCCTTTCAGCATGGATATGTAGGCAGATGCACAATCACCATAATTACAGCTGGGGAAAAGTTTTGTTTAGTCAATGTCTATGCTTCTCAAGTACCCTGTCTCAATTTTTTTTCTACAAAATCTACTGTCTAGAATTACTGGCTTGGTCTGTTGTAGGGGAAATGTAATAGATTACATAGTTGTTAAGAAATTACCTTAACAGAAACTGTAGGGGTTATTCAGAGAGGTCTGAAATGTCGCCGAAATGTAACTGGACACTGAAATTCAGCGTAAGGTGACATTTTGGGGCCATTCGGCTATTTAGATAGCAGGCAGTTCGCCAAATTTTGGCGAATTGCCTGAACGTATGCTGCCTGTTCGAAGGCCGTGAAATGCCCCATAGAGAAGCAATGGTTAATCTATTCAGAGAACACAAGCCGCAGTGAAAAGTTGCCGAAGTGCCCTGCTGGTCGGTGTTTTCATTCGTCAAGTTTATTCAGGCATAACCTATAGGCTTAATTTTTAAAATTACTCCCGTTTTAATCCAATATCTAATAAACCGTTTATTATTTTATTCTGCAGTCTCTTTTATTTATAGAATTTTTTTAGAATCTTTTGTTTTCGGCAATTTTTTTTTTTTAAGTCGTTTATTCATTTTTCTATGACAGACCTTTTTATTATCACTTATAGGATCTTATATGTAAATTCCAAACATTTTCGTTCTGTAGAAACTTTCAAGCGTGCTTATTTTTTTTTGCCCCGTTTGTCAGCTTGTCCGCTTTTTCCGGCGGCTGCTCTGCACTGTGATCGGCAGCTCGTAGGCTTTTTCCGGCATGTTTGGCGTGGTTTTTCTGGCAGTTCCCAGAGGTTTTCAGCGGGTTTTCCCTGCACTCCGGGGACCCTGCGGTGAATGCTGAATTCACCACAGGGTGAGGAACTTTGATTCCCCGAAGTGCAGGGAACTGCGGGGAAAGAGAGCGCACCGAAATGTCAGCGACATTTCAGGGCTCTCTGAATAACCCCCTATGTTCCACTCAAAGCATGTTGACTACTAGTTAAAGAACCTATTTTCAGCACACTACTCCCAAGATAATAAAAACCACCAGGAACTGGTCCGATACCAAACAAAGAGGTCCTTGCATCCCAGCCTTTCTTCCTACTCAATACAAGCTTAAACCTTTTAGATTTAGAGGGTATCAAGGCCAAACCGCGTTCGTAGCTCTCAACAGGGTTTTTCCACCAAACGTCTACCATTTACCGTATTTTTCGCTCCATTAAACGCACTTTTCTCCCCCCAAAAAGTGGGGGGAAAAGTGGGTGCATCTTATGGAGCGAATGCCCCATGATATGCCTCAGCTCACCTGTCGCCGCCGCGTTCGGCTCCTTCTGAGCGTGCGTCCGGCGGCAAGGAGCTTGGGCACTCGCCTGGGGGAGCCACGTGACCGCGATCTCGCGAGATCGCGGTCACGTGGCTCCCCCAGTCGAGTGCCCAAGCTTCCGGACGCACGCTCAGAGGGAGCCTAACGCAGCGGCGACAGGTGAGCTGAGGCATATCCATGCGCTGCGGGGGCATATCTATGAGCGAGCTGGGGCATATCCATGCGCTGTGGGGGCATATCCATGAGCGAGCTGGGGCATATCCATGTGTTGGGGCAATATCCATGAGCTGGGGCATTATCCATGTGCTGGGGCATATCCATAAGTTGGGGGGCATATCCATAAATTGGGGGGCATATCCATAAGTTGGGGGCAAATCCATGTGCTGGGGCATATCCATGAGCTGGGGCATATCTATGAGCTGGGGGGCATATCCATAAATTGGGGGGCAAATCAATGTGCTGGGGCATATCCATGTGCTGGGGCATATCCATGAGCTGGGGGACAGTATCCATGAGCTGGGGGCATATCCATGAGCTGGGGGACAGTATCCATGAGCTGGGGCAGTATATCCATGAGAGGAGCTGGGGCAATATCCATTATTACACTAATTGATTTCAGAATATTTATTTTCCTGTTTTCCTCCTCTAAAACTAGGTGCGTCTTATGGTCAGGTGCGTCTTAGGCTAGGGTCAGACTAGCGCAGTTTTAACGTGCGTTTAGCCGCACGAAATCACGGCCGTACTAGCAGCAAATGACGTCCAATGCCGGGGAACATACGACGAACGGCCGCACGAAAGTTCGTCCGCGCAACGCAAGTGGCCAACGAACGCATTTTATCGAGAACGTCAAACCGCTACTACTGACGTACAGAGTGCGCTGCGGCCGCATAGCGGCGTGTGTGTGTGTGATTAGGAGACGTCAGACGCTGCTAATGTCCGGCTAACATAACGTCCAGACGCAAAAAGTGTTTTATTGAGGATCCGTACAAAATCACGGACGAAGAAGCGCATCGTATGACCGCTATCGCGTATTCCGTGAAAAAATACGTACGTTCGTTCGACCGCACTTTTTCACGGGCAACGTGAAAAATGCGTTCGTCTGACCCTAGCCTTATGGAGCGAAAAATACGGTAATATAAGGAAAGCAATTGCAGTTGTTGTGTCTTCCATCACAGTCAAATGCTACACCGACGTGGTCAGGGCTGTATTTGCATCAAAGGAGCCTGTAGGCACAGAAATGTAGAGCACCCCTACCCCTCACCAAGCCCACACTTGCTGGCAGAGTAGAAATGAGAAGGTACGTTCGCACAACATCACTGTTCATTTTATAATTGTAAACTGAACAATAGTGCTGCGTTAGAAAAAAAAAATTGAAAAATAATATTATATTTGTTATTTTAATTTTACATAAATTGAACTAACCTGGATTTCTGGCCTTTCCAATGATACCTCATATGTACCTCTGGCTCCAGAGATGTACAGGGTTATTCAGAGGGAGGTGAAAACTAGGAGAATGATTGAAGAAGTGAAATTTCTAGGTCAAAATAGCCAAACCAGAAAAATCCACCATTTATTTCACTTTCCAAATCGGTTATTTGGTCTAGATTGTTCTCTTCGCCTGCCATTCTCCTGGTTTTCACCTTTCTCTGAATAACCCTGATAGTGGTCTAAATGACTGTAAATTGTAAAACAAAAAAAGTTTTGCTTTTTTTAACACAGAGCAAGGCTCCCCCGTGTGGCAGGTGCCAGTAGACACATGTCTACTTTGCATAGTTTTAAATCTGGTCCTAGACGTGATCCTTAGCTGCAAAATGGAGAAATACTATGCCTGCATCTCCTGGTAAGGCTGGGGTCAGACTAGCGCATTTTTAACGTGCGTTTAGGCACCCTTAATCACGGCTGCAGTAGCAGAAAATGGCGCGCAATGACGGCCAATATACGAAGTACGGCCGCACGAAAGTCTGGCCGCGCAACGCAAGTGGAAAATGAATGCATTTTTTCGAGAACGCAGAACCGCTAGTACTGACGTACAGAGTGCGCTGCGGCGGCATAGCGGCGTCTATGCGTGATTAGGAGACGTCAGACGCTGCTCATGTTCGGCCAACATAACGTCCAGACACCCAAAGTTTCCTGGTTTGGATCCGTAACAAATCAAGCACGCGTATGGATTATACATGCTGCGGGGTGGCATTTTTCGGGCACTGCCCATCAGCATGAATAAATTATGTGTCCAGGAAAACATGGCCGATCTGGCAACCCTACTGCAGAGACCCCCTAAGGTTGCCAGAGAGATCGACCATGTGTTCCTGGACACATTCATGTTAATGGAGAGTGCATGAAGAATGCCACTCTGCAATATGTAGAATCTATACACTGCAGGTAAGAAATCAAAAAGGAATCCCGGGTGACCTTCCTTGATTTCCAGGTGACCTTCCTGGTAAAATACTTTGCAAATAAATAAATACATTTCCTTCCCGTAGAATATAAATTATACATGTAGCAGGGCATCACATTCCCCTGTGCTTTTCATCTGGATGAAATAGTAATGTGTCCAGGAAAACATGGCTAATCTGGCAAGCCTAAGACACATCCAACATGTTTTCATCATTAGGACCCCTTTTATTAGGGATGAGCCGAACACTCCCCGAGTTCGGTTCGAGCCCGAACCGAAGTTCAAATTTGTTCGGGACCGAACCCGAACCCGAACCCCCATGCAAGTCAATGGGGCTGAAAATTCGGGTTTTTAGAGTACCCTCCAAGAGGGCATATATGCTACATATTTGCCATAAAAGGTGTATGGGGGTCCGGGTAGTGCCCTGGGGGACAGGAAACAAGGACAAAAAGTTAAAAAAAAGTTTTTAAAGGGACAGTGAGTTTTCCATGAAATAAGGGTTAAAAATAAAAACAAAAAATTCCTTCAAATATTATGCCTAGGAGGTCCCCATAACCTGCCCGTGAAGTGGCGGATTTCTAGGATGTATAGAAACACTTAAAAACAAAAAAATGACGTTTCATATGACGGTAAATGCTTTTCCTTTAATCTATCCACAAACAACTGCTTTGGGCGGCAGCCTGTATGAAAAGACATTTTAGGACGCGAAGAGAAAGTTTAGTGGTTTTTTTGGCTAAATTATTGTGAAACTTATGCAGGCTTTGGATGAAAGTAACAATAGGTGCTTTAAAATTGGGCTTTTAGCGTCGGCAACAGGGCCGTCACACCGTAACCCCTCTGAGGACATGAATCTGATACAGGCGTCAATGGCAGTGCACCCAGATATTGTGCCTTTAATGCCAGGCCATCAAGTATCATCATACAGTAACTCCTCTGTAGTATTGTGGAAGAGTGCAGGGGTGGACCATGTGGTCCTATATTGAAAAGATATGATTCTGGTCAAGGCGTCAGTGCACCCAGATATTGTGCTTTTGGTGCCAGGCCTGCAAGTGCCATCATAATACAGTAACCCCTTTGTGGTATTGTGGAAGAGTGCAGGGGTGGACCATGTGGTCCTATATTGAAAAGTGTTTTTTTTATCTGTTAATGGGCGTCAGTGCACCCAGATATTGTGCCTTTAATGCCAGGCCAGCAAGTATCATCATACAGTAAGGCTGGGGTCAGACGAACGCAGTGTTAACGTCCGTGTTGCCCGCACATAAGTACGTCCGTGATAGCATACAATTGTGTTAAATGGAGCCCCACACACGAAGTACGTCCGCACAGAAGTGCGGGGGCTGACGGACACTGCAAACGGACGCAGGTTAGGCAAGAACGTAATACTGCTAGAACGGACGTGCAGAGTGCGCCACGTCCACAACGTCCGCATAGCTTTGTGTGTGAGTGATGCAACAAGGTCAGACGGACTGCATTTATACGTCCAGCATTTTTGACAGACAGAATGTTCTTTCATTGTAATTTATTTTCCCTGCTACATCAGTCAAAAAATACATCAGTGAAAAAAACCGACTGTGTGGCCACTACCTTGTCGTCAGTCAGTAAGTACGTCCGTACTGCATGGACGCACAGTCCGTAGAAAATGCGCTCATCTGACCCTAGCCTAACCCCCTCTGTGGTATTGTGGAAGAGTGCAGGGGTGGACCATGTGGTCCTATATTGAAAAGTTTTTGATCTGGTAATGGGCGTCAGTGCACCCAGATATTGTGCCTTTGGTGCAAGACTACCAGGCCAGCAAGTATCATCATACAGTAACCCCTCTGTGGTATTGTGGAAGAGTGCAGGGTTGGACCCTGCGGTTCAAAAAAATAAAATGATATAAATCTGGCACAGGCGTCAGTGCAGCCAAATATTGTGCCTTTCATGGCAGCAAGTGCCTTCACACCGTAACCCTTCTGTGGTATTGTGGAAGAGTTCAGTGCTGGAGGTTTTGTGAATGCAGAAGAGGACATCCCCTATCTATTCCATTACTTCAGCATCAGGGGATTGATAGCTGCTGATCCAGGACTGATTCATTTTTATAAATGTCAGCCGGTCTACAGAGTCGGTGGACAGACGCACTCTTTTGTCTGTGACAAAACCTCTAGCGGCACTGAATGTCCTTTCGGAAAGCACGCTAGATGAAGGGCAACCTAGTAGCTGCATAGCATATTGGCTAAGTTCTGGCGAGTGATCCAATCTCAACACCCAGTAAGCCAGTGGATCATCTGCTGGAAACGTATCCAGGTCTGCCCTTGCCCCTAGGTAGTCCTGCACCATATGGTGAAGACGCTGGCAATGGGTGCCTACGTATGTATGACGAGACACAGATCACCTTAATTCCCAAGTGTTTTAAAGAAATTAGTGAGCCCCAAAATACAGCGTGGTACTGTTTGTATGTCGAGACACGATCACCTTAATTCCCAAGTGTTTTAAAGAGATTAGTGAGCCCCAAAAAGATTTGCTGGCACAGTTACAAGACCCAGAAAATCACCTCAATTCACAAATGTTTTAAATAAAGTTGTAAACCCCAAAAAAACTTGCTGGCACAGTGACAAGACACACATCACCTAAATTCCCTGATATTTGGTATAAATGACACCCCCCCAGACCCCCCCCCCAGTAGCGTGGCAGACCGGCAGTAACAACACACACAACTATCTTCTTTGAAATCTCCTCTGAAATGCGTGCAGAAGCGCTGCGTTGAAACCTTATGTAGTGTGCTGCGGGACTTAGCTCTGTGAGCCCATGATTGGGCAAAATTTGCCCAATCAGGACTCTGAGCGGTGATTGGCATAGTGTTCAACCAGTCTTGCACCAGACCTGTGGTCAGGTGCAAGGCTGTAGCCAATTAGGGGCTTCAGGCAGTGGGAAAATGCATTGTGGTCCATTGTGGTCGAACATGCGGCGAACACCTGAAAATGTTCGCGATCCGCTCGAACAGGCTAAGTTCGGGTCGAACCCCGAACTGTCCGAACCCGAAAAGCTCATCCCTACCCTTTATTAATCATCCTCTACAAGTCTGAAATAAACTGTAAAAATGTCAATTTATCAAATGGAGCGTCGAGGAGTCTGGGGCTGATTTATTGCACATATGGTGGTCATGCCCGGTGCTTCAACCATTTTGGGCTTGGGTACATGATGCTGTATGCAAAGTCTCGGCATCCCCCTGACCTTTACCCCAACAGCTATGTTGCTTCACCACACTCCTTTTGACATAGCTGAGTATATGGATGGCGGCACACGAGCGTTTAGAGAGAGAGGAAGGAACATCCGTGAGAGTGGGCGTTTCTTCCACTCTGTGCGCTCAGCTTACAAAGCGCAATCCTGCTATGGAGGATCGCGCTTTGTATCCCTGTCAGCGTCCGTCTAGCTTTTTGACGGGGAGGGCTTTTTCACGTCCGGTGGTTGGCCCTCCCGGTCAAAACAGCATGGACGCAGGGAAGTGCCGGCACACACAAACCCTAAATGCGCTCATGTGCCGCCAGCCTAAACGCTCAATTGATATTTACCTCCTGAATGCCGCTAAGGCAGTTATACTGAGGCATTGGAAGGCTCTCACTGCTCCATCATTTTGCGAATGGCTAGATAAAGTCACCCGCACTTGAAATGTAGAGGACTTTATTCACCAATCCTCAGGCACTATTGCCAAACACTAACGGCACTGATTCTATTGGCCTCCTCCTGGCCTCTTGACCACTGGACGCCTTCCTTGGCCTTCTCCGTGAGGATCTCCTGCCCCTTCCCTTTCCTTATGCTGGGTTAGTGACCACCCCTCTGCCCCTTTTTATATGACCACATTCCCACTGTGATATAGCTGCTCTTCCACCTTTTATTAATATTGATTTTTTTTTTTTTAAAATTTGTATGCCTTTTATTATTTTACTTCTTCAAAATGTTTATTTCTTGACATATACCTTACTGCTCCTTTTTATGCCTGAGCGATTCTCTCATTTGATTTGCCCCAAGTCGCTATTATTTTGCTTCTTATTTTTCTGTATACTGAAAACTTCATAAAGTTTTTGTTACAATAAAAAATAATAAAAGGGAGCTTCAAGCACATGCACCAGTGGGAAAAGACTCATTCCACAGGACCCTCCAGGACCAAACATGCTATTATTTTTCTGACCAATTAAGCTAAAACTGCATTGACACTATGGATTTGGAAGGGAGGTACCGTGTCTGAAATTCCCCATGTACTTATGCTAATGTAAGTTGCCCTTCACTTGCAACTTTTCTCATGATTCAAGGTTACGTATTTCCAAATTGGTTTACTCACTGTATATCTGGTGTTTGAACTTTAATTGTATGTCGTCATGTCTAGAATGCAATGGCTACAAATTAATATGTGAAATGTATTGCATAATATGTTGAAACTAATCATGGCAGATCTACATTAACCCCTTAAGGACCAATGGTGGAACTGCTCCGTCATAAATGCATTAACTTTATAGACCCTTGGTCCTTAAGGGGTTCAGATGTATTAAAAATAAACAGGAGGAAACAGGAGAATAGGTTTTTCAGTCATAAGACATTCAAGGTTGTTGTTTTTTTTTTTCAACAGTATTATTATATGGGATACAAGAGACACCTAGTGGAGAAACCTAGTACATGCAAGAATTCGAACTTTATACCCAACAGAGTCCTTAAGGCTAGGGTCAAACGAACGCATTATTCGCAGCGACCGTCAGAAAGTGCGTCCAAACGCATTGACGTATTTTTTCACGGAATGCGCGAAAACGGTCAGACGACGCGCATTTTCGTGCGTGATTTTTTTTTTTTTTTTTTTACAGATCGTCACTAAAACACTTTTTGCGTCTGGACGTTATCTAGGCTGGACATTAGCAGCGTCTGACATCTAATCACGCACACATGCCGCTATACCGCCGCAGCGCACTCTGTACGTCAGTACTAGCGATTCTGCGTTCTCTAAAAAATGCGTTCATTTTCCACTTGCGTTGCGTGGCCGTACTTTCGTACGGCCGTACTTCGTATATTGGCCGTCATTTGCTGCTACTGCGGCCGTAATTAAGTGTGCCTAAACGCACGTTTAAAAATGCGTTAGTCTGACCCCAGCCTTATTGTGTAAAATAGTCTGCACCCACCCCCATCCCTCTCCTTCTCCTCCTTCGAGACACACTGTATCCGCCTGTTCTCTCCTCTGGCCATCAGGGTGGCAGTCATCTACCGCCCACCGGGACCAACCTCCCAGTTCTTTGACCACTTTGCTACCTGGCTTTCTCACTTCCTGTCTTCTAATCTTCCATGCCTAATTCTCGGGGACTTCAACATTCCCATTGACGATCCTTCCGCTCCTGCTGCCTCCAAACTTCTTTCACTCACGTCCTCCCTTGGACTCACACAATCCTCCCTCCTCCCTACCCACCGCGATGGTCACTTTATTGACCTGGTCTTTTCCAACCTCTGCTCCATTTCTGAGTTCAAATGTCGCCCTTTCCCCATCTCTGACCACCACCTTCTCTCTTTCTTTCAACCTATCTGGACTTCCTAAACACCCTGCTCCCCCACCCCGCACACACACTTGCAGAAATCTACATGCTGTGGACCCCCATCAATTCTCCAACCTACTTCACCACCTCCCTCATACCTCATCCTTCACCTGCCCTGATGCTGCCACTAATCACTACAACACTACGCTTATCTCTGCTCTAGACACTCTTGCTCCTCTTCGACTCTGCAAGGCCCCACGCCGCCAGCTTCAGCCCTGGCACACCCTCCAAACTCGCTACCTGCAAAGATGCTCCCGCACTGCAGAGCGTGCCTGGAGGAAATCCTGCTCTGAAGCTGATTTCGTTCACTTCAAGTTTATTCTCCGGTCATACACCTCTGCCCTCCACTTGGCCAAACAATCCTTCTTCTCATCTCTTATATCTACGCTGTCCTCCAACCCTAAACGGCTCTGGTCCACCTTCAACACCCTCCTCCACCCACCTGCACCTCCCCCCTCAGCTGCCTTCAGCGCTCAAGACCTGGCAGACTACTTCCTCAGTAAAACTCTAACTATCAGAAGCAACATCCCAACACAAGATAGTTATCTGCCACCTCCACTCCCACAGGTCCCCTCTGCCACCCTCTGCCGCTTCCTCCCAACCACTGAGGAGGAAGTGAATTCCTTATTGTCCTCCTCACATCTCACCACGTGCCCGCTCGACCCCATTCCCTCACATCTAATTCCTCCTCTCCTCCTCCCTCACCCCTGCTCTCACACACATCTTCAACCTATCTCTCTCCACTGGCTCCTTTCCATCCGCCTTCAAACACGCGCTAGTTACCCCTTTACTAAAGAAACCATCCCTAGACACCAACTCTCCATCCAACTACCGCCCTGTATCCCTGCTTCCCTTCACATCAAAGCTCTTAGAAAAACTAGTCTTCAACCGCCTCTCCCTCTTCCTGTCCTCCAATTCCCTACTTGACCCCTGCAATCTGGCTTCCGTCCGCTACACTCAACTGAAACTGCCCTCACCAAAGTCACCAACGACCTCCTAACTGCTAAAAAACACGGCCACTATTCTATTCTCATCCTGCTTGACCTCTCGGCTGCTTTTGACACTGTTGACCACCCCCTCCTTCTACAGACCCTCAACTCTCTGGGTCTCGGTGACACTGCACTTGCTTGGGTTGACTCCTATTTATCCAACAGGTCCTTCTGTGTGTCCTTTGCTGGTAACTCCTCCTCTTCATTGCCTCTATCTGTTGGTGTACCTCAAGGCTCTGTCCTTGGTCCTCTGCTCTTTTCCATCTACACCTCCTCCCTGGGCAAAATCATCAACAGCTTTGGCTTTAATTACCACCTCTACGCTGATGACACTCAGATCTACCTCTCTACCCCTGATCTCTCTCCCCCTGTCCTTTCAAAAGTCAGTGACTGTTTATCTGGCATCTCCTCCTGGATGGCCTCCCACCACCTAAAGATCAACATGTCAAAGACTGAGCTCCTACTTATTCCTCCCTCTAATGCCTCCCCACCTCCTGACTTCTCTATCACGGTGGAGGGTATCACCATCTCCCCATCAAACCAAGTTCGCTGTCTTGGAGTTACACTGGACTCTGCTCTTTCCTTCATCCCCCACATCAAGTCTCTTTCCTCCTCCTGCCGATACCAACTGCGTAATATTTCCAGAATTCGGCCATTTCTTACCGCTGTCACCACAAAACAACTCATACACGCCCTGGTAATCTCCCGACTCGACTATTGCAATAATCTCTTATCTGGCCTCCCTCTGTCCCGCCTCTCCCCCCTACAATCCATCCTGAACGCCTCCGCCAGGCTAATTCACCTCACCCCCGCCGCTCTGTCTCTGCCGCTCCCCTCTGCGAGTCCCTTCACTGGCTCCCCATCCACTGCAGAATTAAGTTCAAAATCCTTATCCTTACCTACAAAACCCTCACTAACTCAGCGCCCCACTACCTGTCCTCACTAATCACCAAATACACCCCAGCCCGCTCCCTAAGGTCAAACAGTGACCTGCGCCTAGCTTCTCCCCGCATCACCTCTTCCCATGATAGACTGCAGGATTTCTCACGCGCAGCCCCCACTCTCTGGAACGCTCTCCCTCGTGCTGTCAGACTTTCCCCTAACTTCTCTTCCTTCAAACACTCCCTGAAAACATTCCTATTTAGGGAAGCCTACCACCCAACTCACTGACGCAACCATCAATCACTCTCACCTTACAGTCCTCTCCTCCTGTTTCCAACCCCAACCCTCCTAGATTGTGAGTTCCTACGGGAATAGGGCCCTCATCTCCTCCTGTACTGTTTGTCAAATGTTGTTCAATGTTTTGTAACCCTGTCTGTACTGTGCTTATTGTACAGCGCTGCGGAATATGCTGGCGCTTTATAAATAAAGAATAATAATAATAATAATAATAAGTATTTTTGTCAGGGTATGTGTTTGATGGTATGAGCCTGGGGTATTTAATTGACCAGTACAAGCGGCAGGAATGAAGGTTAGTACAGATGGTTTATTATAACACACTGGGTGAAGCAGTCACAGGAATGAAACTGGACACATTGGGCAAGGTATGGCCGAGGCTCTCCGATACACAATAGGACAGCAAAGCAGCACAGACTTGGTACACAGTGGAGAAGGGCCCCTGGAAACTGCAGCAGACATGTCACCAGGACAGCAGGACCACAGCATGGAGGTCATCTGTATAGCGGGTAGGTCTGGGAAAGTAGGACCCCTTGATCCAATAAGCTGGATACATGGCAGATAGAAGCCCAACACACAGATTTCAGGACGCACAAACTCGTGATGTCTCCTGTGAGTGCAACCAGGGGAATATCAATAGTGGACTGAAAAACCTGGCCTGGAGCACAAGGCTATCATACAGTAAGACATGAATGGTACAGACAGCGTTCAAGATATTGAAGAGTTTCCTTGGGTGCATGTCTTTATACACGACATGGGACCAGTGGCGTAGCATGGGTTGTCAGCGCCCAGGCAAGGCAAGGATTGTGCATCCCCCTCAACCAGTGCACACGTTAGCACACCCAGATTCCCTTCCACCATTAGAGCATAGTGCTTATGCTCAGCCCTGCTCAGCTCTGCCAGTCTGATAGAGACAGCCTGAGCCTACAGCAAGCATGCAGTAAGAAGCAGGGCTCTGCTTACAAGACCCCCTGCTCCCCCACCCCTCCAACTTGGGTATGTCACAGGGACGTGCGGTCAGGGGCGGCAGGTGAGGCAGAGCCTCACCTGCCAGTAAGGGCCGCAGCTGCACAGTCAAACTCACCTGCTGTGCGTCTGTCCCCCCCAGTCGGCTCCGTCTGTCTTCTCCGTGCGCCGTACATTTTTCTTTTCTTCCTTGCAGCAGCCGGAGCCAAAGCAATTTGCGTAGCGGTACACTGCGCAAATCATGTTGGCTGCCAAGAAGTGTGCAGCGCAGCGCATCTGTTCAATGAACAGACGTCTGAGCGCTGCCCACTTTCTGAACATTGCTCTCTCAGTGCCACAGAGGCCCTGGGAGAGCAATGGAATAGCTTGGACCAATAGGAAAGCACCATTGGTCGAAGCCATTCAAAAAACGCCTGCATGGGAGGCATCCCATGCATTGATTGGCGCCGGACAATCAGTGGGTGCGGGGTGTGGCTTCAGCGTCACACTAGGCTGCCTGAAATGGACAACGCAGAGATCCTGGGGAACCCAGATAGCAGCCAGTTCCTGGGGAGCCCAGATAGCAGCCAGTTCCTGGGGAGCCCAGATAGCAGCCAGTTCCTGGGGAGCCCAGAGAGCAGCCTGATCCTGGGGAGCCCAGAGAGCAGCCAGATCCTGGGGAGCCATGAGAGCAGCCAGATCCTGGGGAGCACTGAGGGCAGCCAGATCCTGGGGTGCACTGAGAAGCTAGATCCTGAGGAGCACTGAGAAGCCAGATCCTGGGGAACCCTGAACAGCCAGATCCTGGGGAGCACTGAGAGCAGCTAGATCCTGGGTTAGCCCTGAACCTATGTAACCCTTGTATATCTGGCTCTGATACTAGCCAGTGCCTCACCAGCCACTGACCTCACCGCACATTACTGGTATGTCACATGTGGATATGTTTGTGTGTGTGTGTATTGTGGATTATGTGTGTATTATGTATATATGGGGGGTGTGTGTGAGTATTATGTATATGTGTGTGTGGATTATGTTTATATGGTGTGTGTGTGGATTATGTTTATATGGTGTGTGTGTGGATTATGTTTATATGGTGTGTGTGTGGATTATGTTTATATGGTGTGTGGATTATGTATATATGGTGTGGGTGTGTGTGTGTGGATTATGTATATATGGTGTGTGTGTGTGGATTATGTATATATGGTGTGTGTGTGTGGATTATGTATATATGGGGTGTGTGCGGGTGTGGATTATGTATATATGGTGTGCTCGTGTATTATGTATATATAGGGTGTGTGCGTGTGTGGATTATGTATATATGGTGTGTGAGTGTATGGATTATGTATATATGGTGTGTGAGTGTAGATTATGTGCATATATGATGCATGTGTGTGATGTGTCTATATATATATGGAGTGGAAATGTGTGTGATGTAAATATCAAGTGTATATACGATATGTGTGTGTGATGTGTAGTAAGTGGAAATGTGTATATGATGCAAGTGTGTGTGTATATGATGTGTACATGTACAGTATATAGAATGTGTATATAGGATGTGTACGTTTACAAAGGATGTATACAATAGTACTTATAAATACATTTATATATGATGTGTACACACAGAGATATTGTGTTATTGTGTTTTTCTTACAGTACGTGTATAAAGGATGCGTAATTGTAAAAAAACAATTTAATCTATCAGGGTTATTGAGAGATCCGAATTGTGGATGAAAGGTAACCGAACGCTGAAATTCAGCGTACGGTTACCTTTCCTGGCCATTCGGCTATCCAGAGAGTAGGCAGTTCACCAAATCTTGGCGAATTGCCTGCACATACGGTGCCTGTTCGAGGGCAGTGAAATCCCTATAGAGAAGCAATGCTTTGTCTATTCAGAGAACAAAAACCAGCAGTGAAAAGTTGCCGAATTGCCCTGATGTTCGGTGGTTTCATTCAACAGGTTTATTCAGGTGACTCCCAAAGGCTTCAATGTTAAAATATTCCCGTTTTAATTCCATACCTAAAACCGTTGATTATTTTATTCTGCAGTAAAAAGTCTATTTATAGATTTTTTTAGGATATTATAGGCATTTTTCGGGATTTTTGTGCGAAAATAGTTTTTTTTTCCTTTTTTCTAAAATCGCTTTTTCTTTATTCTGTAACCGCCCTTTTTATTATCATTCATTGGATTTTATAAGTAAATTTCTAGACATTTTCGTTCTGTAGTTTCTTTGCAAACAGCGTTTTACTTTTCAAACATTCAAGCCTACTGTTTTTTTAATTTTTTTTCACTCCATTCGTCTGCAGTGTTGGCTTTGTCCAGCGGCTGCTCGGGTTTCTCTGGCGTGTTCGGCGGGGTTGATCTAGATGTTTTTGCGGGTTTTGGTGTGCGTTCGCCTGGTTTTGCAGTGAGTGTTTGGCGGGTTTGCGGCTTTTCCCTGCACTACGACGGCCCTGTGGTGCTTGCTGAATACACTGCAGAGTCGCCGAAATGGGATCGCCAAATCGCACTGAATTGAACAAAAAGTCACCAATCGTGCGGTGACTTTTCGATTCTCTTTGAATAACCCTGTATGTGTGGTTTTAAGTGGGTTTTTTTTTTGGATGGGGTAGAGCGTAAATTCCAATAGGGGGGGCCCAAAAAAAATTTTGCTCAGGGTCCAGTCAATATTAAAGATGGCCCTGGTGGAGCCTCCTGTTCTTTCCTGCCTCATGTGACGCGTAGTGTGGCACCGGCACACTGCGTCACTGGGGACACATGACTCTCTTCCAGACTCGGCACGGCTTACGCGGACACCTTTTGTGGCATGATTGATCGGTGTCAGCAAACTATTAGGGGCGCACAATTTCTAAAGAAATTTGCACCCCTAAGGAAATTGCGCCCGAGGCCACCGCCTCATTGCCCCCCCCCCCGCGCTACGCCACTGCTCGGGACTGGTTTGCTAACAATTTGCTAGTCATCCTTCTAGGGAATCTGCTACCATTAACAAGTTACATATAAAGCTGTCCTTTAGATTAAGTCCAATGAAAGCAATCACATAGGAAAAGCAAACAAATATTTTACTTTGATGTCATATTAACCTTTTCACATCAATCACTTTAGGTTGAGAAAAATATAACTGTGGTATAGCCATGGGACACACGAGTCAGTTCTTCAGTATTTTTCTTTTATTTAGGCAGACACAGCACATGCAGAGTATTAGTTTCAACAAAATATTACAAATATAAAGTAAATCCTACTCCTCATGTGGAGTCTAACTAAACATTTGGTATACCTAACTATGTTTAATGTATTCAGAAATGTGCCACTTGTGCCAGTTAACTGCTAATTCAATACAGTGATGGCAGTCATATTAAAATAGGGATACATGTATTTGACGTTACTTTTGGAAAGTGTGGGACAATGCGTTCTGGTGGCTTCGACCCCTCTCCAACTCTCTTCTATGTCCATGGAATCAATTGCACCCAGATGGTCACCAGAAGGGAGAAAGTTAGGATGGGATGTTACCCCACATAGGGCCCTATTACAATCTTTGCATTAAAACGCTCACGCAACACATGAATTTGTGCGCCCAGCGTTAAACGTTAAAGCGCGTAATTCAACACTGGAATTACAATCCTCGCGCATTTTTTCATTTGTCGAGCAAAAACGCGCGTTAAACGGACGTGCACAAATGCGCGCGCAGCAACGTTGCGCGTAAAAATCAGTGTGTGGCTGAATTGCGTGAAAAAAACAGTCCAATCAGAATCAAGAACTACAATTTTCTCACGTTAAGTTTTTG
This sequence comes from Leptobrachium leishanense, assembly GCA_009667805.1. Lineage (NCBI taxonomy): Eukaryota > Metazoa > Chordata > Amphibia > Anura > Megophryidae > Leptobrachium > Leptobrachium leishanense. The sequence continues at coordinate 150,156,486 of CM019067.1, read as the reverse complement.
CGCCTGTCAAAGTCCATCTGAGCATATATGCTGCAGCAATAAAAAATGCACACACAACTTCTCAAATTTATTGGTTTGGTATGAGTAGAATGTTTAACTATACTTTGCAGATATTTTTTTTTTTTTTGGCTGGTGTATTTGGTTTCGGCCAGGTTGATAGAATTTGCCATTAACACCAGCTTTTAGGAGTTGCTAAAATTATGCGCGCAACGTCAATGCGTTAATTCCTGCGCATAGATTGTAATACCATCCGCGTACCAGCGCACAATCGCAATTGCGCTCACAATGTTAAGTATAGGACACGCGACGTACAGTAAGCTCGCGCAGCGTTCGCGCAGGTTCACCCGCGTTAGACTTGTACGCGCGTTTGTTGCGCTGACATTGTAATACGACATTCAGCGCAAAGGGTTTTTACCTCTCGCGTTAATGCGTTTTTGTGCCGGTGCAAACGTTTATGCGAAGATTGTAATAAGGCCCATAGAGTGGCACCTGTATGTCACCGTCCATTGTTACACAGTTCCTACTTTAGGCGTGACTATACCTTCGCACTGTTTAAATATGGTTTTATTTTTTCAATAAAGGGTTCCACTTCTTTTTACCCCAGCACCAAGATTTGTCTCATATTTGGGGAATATTGCTATAATTGCTCTTTTCTTTCTTCTGGACATCTGCCTATTCCAAAAACACTATTTTGGCAGAGAGACCCTTCCAGGGTCCATCACCTCTGTTACAATACAGCATACAAAAAAGTATAACTTACAAACATATTTTGTGGTGGGTACAAATATAGATTAATAAATTATTTCCTTATTCACACTTGCTATATGTGGGAGAAAAGGACTGTACATTTCAAGTTAAAATAGAAACTGAACTTGGAATATTCTGAAATATTGTTAAAGTCATAATTTACATAGCACCAAAATATTCTGTGCCTTTTGAATAAAAAATAAGGGTGCAAGCAACATATATTACATTGAACAGAAACACAGGGCACAGCACATGTTTTTCAAATAAATGAACTATCTAGAGATATAGAACACAAAAGTAAATTAGCTACTAAAGCAGTGTCTCTCATATCTGTCCACAAGACCCCTTTACAGGCCAGGTTTGCCAGATGTATGAAATACAAAACCAGTGATATATTTTCCTGCTCAATAATTGCAATATTCAGTCTGATTTTCTTCAAGGTAACCCTTAAAATCTGGCCTGCTCATCTGTCTTGAGGACAGGTTTGAGAAGCAATACCCTAGAGTTTATAGATTTTAAATCGTTCATTACCATCCACGAGTTTACTCAATCCTTAAAAGCACCTGATGGTGTCCCGATATCATGTATATGTTACGGGTAAAGCCCAAAGTGCAGTTAATCCTAGGATTACCCGGGTAATCCTGACATTACCCAAAACCGCTGGGTAAAGCTGCAAAAAAATGAAAATTTCGGACTTTACCCGGATAATTTTAGGACTAAACAACTGCCCTTGGGTAACAGTCTGGAAGAGCTGAAAAATTTGCACTTTACCCGCATAATGTGCAAGTCTGAAGCTTCACCCGGGTAATCTGAGGACTATCCACAGCTTCACCTGGGTAATCTGCAGAGCATCCAACCCCACTTGGGTAAAAGTGAATTTTGCTATTATCTACGGATATTATCAACGAAAATGGCAAAAGACAAACATTAAAATGTATTATGGATATAATTATTATACAGAGTAACAGTATATGTTTCTTAGATGAATATGAAAGAGTTACATGATCTTTACTATGTGTCATGTGTTTATATATCATTTATAAAACATAATAACCATCAGGTTACTCTTTTCTTTACATCATATCATTATCTTCATTAAATACATTTTCAGACAATTAATGCACAGAGTAACATGACGGTTATTTAGTGCGGTTTGTGACTGTAAACACAATGTTGTTATCAGTCAGATATCAGTTTGCAGCTTTATCCGGGTAATCCTCGGAATTCAGTCAACTGTAACCTTCTGAAAACCCAAGAAAAGCGGAGTACCCAGAGGCGTTTGGATATTTTGCAGATTACCCAGATAAAGTCTGATGTTTCGTTGCACATCACACTTTATCCAGCAACACTAGGGTAATGTGTGAATTACCCCTTTAAACCAGTGCAGAAAACCGGAGTACCCAGAGGCCTCTGGATACTTTGCAGATTACCCGGGTAAAGTCCGAAATTTCATTTCACTTCAGACTTTTGCTAATGATGCCCGGGTAATGTCAGGATTACCCGGGTAATCCTAGGATTAACCGCACTTCGGGCTTTAACCGTAACATATACATGATTTGATCAAATTCTGAAGAAACACAAGGGAATTCTGGTTATTGCAATTGAAAGTCATTTGCAAATGGATTTCTGAAGGTGTCTCCAAAGTCTTAGCACCTCAAGCATGACAGCTAGAGTTCTGTGCCTAAAATACAGAAACCCAGTTGATTTAGGATGGAGCTCAGCTGCAGTAGCGCATTTTGGCCAGACGACACCATCTGCCATTCAAAAAGGGCAACTACAGCAAAAAATGAATTGTGAATATATGAAATAATATTTTTCTGTACAATTGATGAAAAGTTATTTTCCAAAAGCGCACTGATTCCTGACAGTGGTTTTAAGTAGTGAAGGAGTTAACAATAACTTGTTTTATCTATTAAACGATTTTGCCCTGAACAACAATGTTAGCAGGACAGTATATGTTTTTCTTTCATTCATAAATCATATTTTTTCTCATTTTGCATGTCCATAGTATACGTTCTGTGAGGTGTACATATTTTAGCATTGAAGTAGAACATATATTATTGCAATTATTTACATAGTTACATAGGCTAAAAAAAAAAGACATGTGTCCATTGAGTTCAGCCTTTCACACATCACCTACTGCTGTTGATCCAAAAGAAGGCGAAAAATTCTGAAGCGCTCGCCGAATATGCAACATACTGGGATAAAAAGATCCTTCTAGACCACAGAATTACAGTTGGATTTCTCAGTGGATCATACAGTCGATCTTTTAACGCTTAATATTCTGTTTTTGCAGGAAGTCGCCCAGTCGTGGTTTAAAAGTCTGTACCGACTCTGACCCAACCACCTCAACATTATTCCAATTATATTGATGCTTTTTTCCCCAAAGATATCAGATATGTTCACCAAAATTCTGAAACTGATCAGGATGGAACCACTTTTTCTTCATCTGAAGAATGTGTTGGACAAGTCGAACTGTTTGTTTGATCACTATCCGGATTTCCATTATTTTGTAATTCTTCATTGTCTTTGAAAGCCCTTTCGAGAACATCCTGAATGGAATGGTGAGATCTTTGTTTCCACTGACGTCCTACAAGGAAGTATATGTATGGATCGACTGTACCGTTCAGCGCTGTGCTGAATACAGTTGCATAGAAGAGACTGACATGGTTGACATCTAAGCCCAAAAGTTGGAAATACATTAAAAACCATAGGAAGTTGAAAGGCACAACTGAGAGGATAAAAATAATGACTGCAATAATGATAATGATGTAGAGTTTTGGTGGGTAATGATTCTGAAAGGTCCTCTTTATCGCTACAAGTAGAACAAGACTTGAAATGACCATCAGCGGCAAGCAGATTCCAATGCCTATAATAAATGTCATTAGTTGTATTCCTGTACACGCTGCGCTTTGAGCTTGGAAATCTTCTGCTGTACATGCTAGATTTTCAATAAGACTTTCAGTACAGGCAGTAATCCAAAGGAGAATACATACAGTGGGAGAAAGCTTCTTTGGTCGGTGACAATGGTACCACATAGGAAAAATTACTGAAAGGCATCGTTCCACGCTAATAGCTGAGAGGAAGAACATCCCGGCATACTGAGAGCTATCATAAAATATTTCTATAAATAACATAAATTTATGAACTCCGGTAAAATCTTTGTCTGTGCCAACTAGTGAATTTATATATATCATCATATTTAAAGCAGTAAATATTAGAAAGATGAAGTCTGCTACTGCCAGGTTGATAATATATACAGTGTATTTGTTCTTCTTTACCTTAAATGACAGAAACCAAAACACAATAACATTTCCTACTGTTCCGAAGAGACAGAGAGCAATGGCAAATGCACTTGCTATAGTAAAATGTATTGCCGCGTATGGACTGTATCCACCATCATCGTACTCAGTAACAGTCATGTTTATGTTATCGTAATCCATGTTCTTGATCAGTGCTTGCTTATCACACACACAGAGTGGGTATTCCAACTGAAATAAAGAATAGAACACTACAATTTAACGGAGAAAAAAGAGCAATGTACACTATAGTAAAATAATGTTAATGTGTTTTATGATATGCTTTATAACACCGTGCACAACTGATATAGAACATAATGTCAAATATCTGCTTTAATCTAGATTTACTACAAGGTCATGAGGTCTGTAAAGCAAACCATGTATAAGTGAAAGGTTTTACAGTTGCTATTTTAATTAATTCATTAGTACCTGGTAGGAAATATTTGTTACTAGGGGTAACCTTTAAAAAATGGCTGACTATAATTGTTCATTCTTGGAAAAGTTTGGAACAAAGTTCAGATAAAAAGGAAAATGCATTCAAGATACATTATTATTTTGTTTTTATGTTTAGCTTTGCAATGCACTGCCAAATGGCATATTTTAGGGGAGTCATCCTAAGTCATGCAAAAAATACAAACTATGAATTAAGTCTATGGGGATTAAAAAAAGTAAAAGAAGATTACATATTCAAGTTATCTGCAGACGAGTGCAATTCTTCCCTTACAAAGGAGTTAGACACAAACATAGGCCGCTATTCTGATCTAGTCGGAACAGGAAGCTGCTAAATGGAAATATTGGTACAAACCGATAACACTTAACGACTCTCTGCTACCAGTTCTGTTATGGCCGAGTCAGGGCATTATTTCCTATCTGACACTATATGGGGACACAGGGAAAACCTGCTCCTGTAGGTTTCTCCACAGCATCTCCATTTTAGTGTTAGATCCCAGTGTAGGTGCTACTACAGTTCTTTGCTCCGGAACAAAACACTACCCTCAGTGATACTCGCGGTAGTGCTTCCATGCTGCCTCGAGTAACACCTCATGGAGTCCAGTTTATAGTTGTCGAATATAGCTGTAATCCAAACCATGAGTCGTGACTGCATGTAGGGTCAGAATAGAAATCTTTAATTATACGGTCACATATGGGTCATTTACATATACAATAACCGCCAGGGGGGCCCAAACAGCCCGAAACAGACAATGGGACACATTTGCTTCTTGGAATGTGAAACCTAATTATCTTAAGTACAGGCAGTGAAATTAAACATTATATAACATTTCAAACGAGGTAGGACCATGGTAAACGGGATGATAACAGATTACAGACAACAGATTTACAACCTATTCAAATATAAACAGATAAACACATTCCTGAGACAAGGGTAGACTGGACGGCTAATCCCCTCAACAGATAACAGGATACACAAGGACAGGTCTGGACTGGGACAAAATATAGGCCTGGACATTTTGGACTGAGCAGCCCACTTTTTTTTTCTACACAACGCATTACTGTGAGTTTTATTGCTGTGGAGCTCTGTGATATACTCATACACTGCACACATTACTGTGGAGCTCTGTGACACCCTCATAAACACTGCACATTACTGTGGAGCTCTGTGACACCCTCATAAACACTGTACATTACTGTGAAGCTCTTGCTGCCCTGAATCCTAAACTACTCTCCACCACTATCCATCCTCTTCTCCTTCCAATCTCTACATCCAACTGCACTGACAAAGCCACTGATAACTACAACTCTGTCCTTTCCTCATCACTTATTTATTTATTTATAAAGGATTTTACCAGGAAGGATACATTGAGATTTCTCTCGTTTTCAAGTACGTCCTGGGTTCAAGAACATTAAAATGTTGCAGTTGTTACAGAAATGCAAAGTAATACAATGCAAGATATTAAAAAAAAAACAACACAAATATACAGATTAAGGCTGGGTTCACACCTACGCGTTGCGCAGCGTCGCGCAATGCGTGCGGTTTTTTACGCGCGTTCGCGCATACAAACAAACGCGCGTTGCGTGCGCGTTCGCGGCTATGATATGGCCGCGAACGCGCGGCTATCTGCAGAAAAGAAGCTCCCGAACTTCTTTGTGCGTCGGCCGTTTATCAGCGCGTTCATGCGCGCTGAGAAACGGCCAGGTGTGACATGCACACATAGGGAATCATGGGATTCCACTGTTTGAGCATTTTACAGTGCGTAGGAACGCGCTGTAAAACGCTTAGGTGTGAACCCAGCCTAACAGAAAATAAATATGAAGGAAATGGTCATATTGTTACATGTTTACAGGTGCATTCCGCATTGAGGTATGTTAATAGGGAACTCTTGTGTGTGTATAAATAAAACCCACCATTTTTCTGCTTCTCCTTAGCTGAAAAGCAAGAGGGCATGCAGTTGCTCAGAGGAGCAGCCTTTGGTCATTGGTTAGGGACTCACTCTAGAAAGAGGTGCCTTGATGGGGCGAATGAGCTTACTTACACTTCAATGGCCATTTTAGAAAACTAAAACCTCTCGTGTTTTGTTGCACATGGAACTATATAGAAACGAGCACAGATGAAACCTTATTTTCCTGTTATGTTTTATGCATGAACTGGGTTGTTACTCTTGGTGGTTGCAGCCGCTCTGGTGAGTATAGGTGCGACACCATTTTTACTTCACTGATAAGATTGCTAAATTAACACTAAAAATCTCAATGCCCTCCTCCAATAACCACTCAACCTCATTCTCTCCGTCACTCCCTGCCACCTCTTCTATGGCTTCCTTTTCTCTGGTCTCTGAGGAGGATGTATTGGCACTTCTCATGTCCTCCTGCCCAACCACCTGTCCACTTGACCCCATCCCTTCGCACCTTACTCGGTTTGTCTTACCAGTTGTTGTCCCCACTCTGATTCACATTTTCAACCTCTCCCACTCCTCTGGAGTCTTCCCCTCTGCATTCAAACTGCTCTGATCACCCCCATCCTAAAGAAGCCATCTCTCGACCCCACCTCCCTCTCAAACTACCGTCCCATCCCTCTGCTCTCCTTTGAGTCCAAAAACTTAGAATGCCTGATCTATAACCAGCTCACTGGTTATCTCACTGCTGACTCTCTACTTGATCTGCACCGTCCGACCTTTCGCTCCCAGTACTCCACTGAAACTGCTCTGACCAAGGTGACTAATGATCTAGCTGCTGCCAAAACAAAAGGTTACTTCTCCCTCCTAAGTTCTTCTCCTCGATCTTTCCGCTGTATTTGAAACAGTTGACCACTCTCTCGTGCTCCTCACGCTGCCCCAACTTGGCCTCAGTGACTCTGCTCTCTCCTGGTTCTCTTCCTACCTCTTTCTTCGCTCCTTCGGTTTCTCCTTCTCTGGTGCCTCTTCCCCCCCAACTCCTCTCTCAGTTGGGGTACCTCAAGGCTCTGTTTTGGGTCCCCTACTCTTCTCAATCTATACCACCTCTCTAGTGAACCTCATCTCTTCCGTTGGACTTCAATATTATCTCTATACCGACGACACCCAAATCTACCTTTCTGCTCCCGATCTCTCTCCTCCCATGCCGGACCGTGTTCCTGCCTGCCTGTCAGCTGTCTCCAACTGGATGACTTCTCGTTTCCTAAAGTTTAACCTCTCTACAACTGAACTTCTCGTCTTCCATCCCTCTACAACTAAAATTACTGCACCCATTTCCCTTCAGGTGAATGGTGCCACCATTACTTCTACCTCTCAGGCTTGGTGCCTCGGTGTCCTCCTAGACTCTGATCTCTCCTTCACTCCTCACATTTGGTCGCTAAACAAATCCTGCTACTTCCACCTAAAAACATTGAACACGTCCGCCCCTGTCTTAATCAGGACTCTTATTATCTCCCATCTTGACTACTGTAACCTCCTTCTCTCTGGCCTTAAGAGATCCCAGATTCTCCCTCTGCAGTCTGTTATGAATGCTTGTGCCAGGCACATCCAACTCACCTCCCGCACTTCTCCTCTTTGACAATCTCTACACTGGCTTTCTGTCTCCTTTTAGAATCCAATTCAAAATACTGGTGCTCACATACACCGCTCTCCATAGCCACGCCCCTGCATACATCTCCTCCCTATTAGCAGGTAAATCCCATACCGACCACTTCACTCTGCGAACGATCTGATGCTGTCAGCTTCACACTCACACCCCCTACTCCCGCCTTCACGACTTCTCCCGAGCTGCCCCCTTTCTTTGGAACTCCCTCCCCCACAGCATTAGACTCCATATTTCCAGTCCTTCAAGAAGTCTCTGAAAACACATTACTCTCTAATCCCCCTCTGTTCATTTTCTACTGCATCTTCATACAAAGCCCACATGCAACCCGCTGCTTCACATTATTTATTTACCCTCACCTAGCATGTCATCCCTATCCATTTAGATTGCAAGCTCTGGAGCAGGGTCCCCTCTCCTACTGTACTGTGTGTTGAACCTGTATGTATATTTGTTATTCTGCCTCCCATTGTACAGCACTACGGAACATGTTAGCGCTCTATAAAAACCTGTAACTGTAACTCTGTGACACCCTCATAAACACTGCACATTACTGTGGAGCTCTGTGACACCCTCATAAACACCGCACATTACTGTGAAGCTCTGTGACACCCTCATAAACACTGCACATTACTGTGGAGCTCAAATAGTAAATACTGCACATTATGGGGGTGTCACAGAGCTCCACAATAAAGTGGTGTGTTTATGAGGGTGTTACAGAGCGCTACAGTAAACACTGCACATTACTGTGGAGCTCTGTGACACCCATACAACACTGCACATTTCTGGGGAGCTCTGTGACACCCTCATAAACACTGCACATTTCTGGGGAGCTCTGTGACACCCTCATAAACACTGCACATTACTGTGGAGCTCTGTGACACCCTCATAAACACTGCACATTACTGTGGAGCTCTGTAACACTCACAGAGCTCCACAGTAATGTTCAGTGTTTATGAGGGTGTTACAGAGCTCCACAGTAATGTGCAGTGTTTATAACACCCTCATAAACACTGAACATTACTGTGGAGCTCTGTGACACCCATACAACACTGCACATTTCTGTGGCGCTCTGTAACTCCCTCATAAACACTGCACATTACTGTGGAGCTCTGTAACACCCTCATAAACATGGCACATTACTGTAGAGCTCTGTAACACTCATAAACACTGCACATTACTGTGGAGCTCTGTGACACCCTCATAAACCCTGCACATTACTGTGGAGCTCTGTGACACCCTCATAAACACTGAACATTACTGTGGAGTTCTGTGACAGCCCCATAATGTGAGAGCTCCACAGCAATGTGCAGTGTTCGTTGCATTTCATCCCCTTCTCTTTACATTTCTTTTTCGTAATATGATTTTTATTAAGTTTGTAGCATAACAAAAACACCTGTCAGTGGTGACAGTAATCGCCAAACAACATTCAGAGCAAGTACATAGATGTCTTACAAAAGCTTGAGACATACATTGTCAGATGTATACACTCGAGAATAAATGCATAATCAAAAATTTTTCACCAAACCATGTTTCTTGTAGCTGATAATTAACAAACCACACATATAACACATATAAGAAAATAAAAACCGAAAATTAAAATAAAAGAAAAGAAAAGTAAAAAAGAAAGGATAAAATAAAGGGGGATAAACAGTTAAAAGAAAATCTATCACTAATGCTAGTCTGGGATCAACATTTTCACTGTTCGATCTTATTATAATTGTGGTAATATCACCTCTATAAGCCATGTTTCATCTACTATTCTATGATCAATACGGCAGACTCCTGGATCTGTGCTAATGTCGACGAACTCTGAGTCGTTCGCCTATGTTTGGATCTGAATTCCGTCCACCAATACCATGTCTTAAAATATGTGTCAAAGTCTTGTTCAAGAGTGTAATGCAGTTCTTCCAGTTCCCTGACATATTCTACTCTATCAATCCAATCAAAGATCGTGGGGGGCGACTTCTGTTTCCAATATTTTGGGATTAATGATCGCGCTGCGTTAAGTAAGTGTACCGTCACAGATTTCACATATTTATTTACGGATAAGGGGATAACATGTAGTAAGGCCACCTTAGGGTGAAATGGCAAGTCTAAAGTCGTTACCTCTGTAATATACGTCCAAACCACCTCCCAAAATGATTGTATGTCAGGACAGTCCCACCAAATGTGTAGAAACGTACCCCTATGCCGTTGACATCTCCAGCAATCAGGAGTGACCGTTGGGTAGATTGCGTGCAGACGAGTTGGGGTCAAGTACCATCTAGAAATCAACTTATAATTAGTTTCCTGTACTGCGAGGGCTCTAGAGGAGTGAAACGTCACCTGAAATGCCGTCAACCACTCCTCAGGAGTCAGTGGCTGAGGGAACTCAGATGACCATTTTGTTGTATATGAGGGTAAGGTTTTAAACCGAGCCGTCAAAATAAGAGAATACATGTATGAGAGTAAATGCGGAGGTGGCGGGTCTGAAATACATATTGTCTCAAAAGTAGTCAGAGCTGTAGGTATAGTAACGTCAGTCTTAAGTATCTGTGTAGTTATAAAATGTTGCAACTGTAAATAGTTATATTTCCGTAATGGTGTGCTCAAACGATCTCCCAGTAGGTCGTTGAGGGAGATCAGACCTTCCGGTCCTACACAAGCCTTAAGAGGGACATACGGGCCGTCGTAGTCCAATCCAAGAAAGGACTGGGCTTTACCTGGGAGAAAGTCTGGATTATGGGTAATCGGAGTCAACAGAGAAGGCAAGGGAGATAAGCCCAGAAGCGTGCGATGTTTACGCCATCTCTTTAACGTCGGGCTAATTGTTGGGTGTGAAATGGGGACTAATGCTTCTATGGTCACAGTTTGCCATGGGGCCGAGACTATAGGAACCGTGAAAAAAAGCTGTTCTAAATGTACCCATAGTTTATGAGGGGGTGACATCGACCAGTCACTAAGTCTCGTCAGTAATGCTGCATCGTAATAAAGTTCTAGATGTGGTAGTCCCAGGCCCCCTCCCGATTTAGGGCGGACGAGGACATCGTACGATATCCGTGGTCTGGTATCTCTCCATATAAAGTTCAGAAAGAGGGTTTTCAGGGAACTAAAGAAGGATATTGGTATGGTAATAGGTAGTGTCTGAAAGAGATACAAAAATTTTGGCAGAACAGTCATTTTTAAAATATTAATACGTCCAAACCAGGAGAACTGGGGTTTGTGCCAGTCTTTAAGGTCCCGAGTCACCCGGTTAAATAGAGGAACGTAGTTAAGGTCAAATAAAGATGTCAAATCCGACGGGAGCTGTATACCCAGGTATTGGATAGCATTAGTAGGCCAAGAAAACGGGGCCAGGCGTTGCAGCGCCTTCTTAGTAAGTGATGTTATGCCCACTCCTAACATTTCGCACTTATCAGTATTGATTTTGAAGTTCGACACTCCCGCATATTTCTCCACCTCTGTTAAAAAGGCCTCAGTAGAACTGACCGGGTCTAGTAAGGTAAGGAGAATGTCGTCTGCAAATGCAGAGATTTTATAGGGGTGGAAAGGTAAAGTTACGCCCTGAATATTATCGTTATCTCTAATCCGCTGTAAGAATGGTTCTAAAGTCATGATGAATAAGAGCGGGGATAGGGGACAACCCTGGCGCGTACCGTTGGAGATCTTTATCAGTGTAGAAAGCACCCCATTAATTCTGAGGACCGCCGTCGGGTTATTATATAATGCTGAAATCCAGGTCAGCCATCTCGGTCCCAGGCCAAACCTCTCCAGGACAGCCATCAGAAAGGTCCAATCTACTCTATCAAACGCCTTTTCAGCGTCGACAGAGAGAAGGACCATCGGCATGCGCGCCGAGTGCGCCCTATGAATCAAATTGATAGCCCGGTAGGTATTATCTCGTGCTCCTCTCTGGTGTATGAATCCTACCTGGTCAGGATGGATCAGGGAAGGTAAAAAGGGGCTCAAGCGCATAGCCATCATCTTTGCCATCAATTTAATATTATTGTTAATTAGCGAGATCGGGCGGTAGTTTTGACACAGCGTAGGATCCTTCCCTGGTTTCGGGATGAGGGCTATCCAATGCCGATTTAGGGAAGCCTTTTTCATCGTCTAGGGCATTCAGAGAGTGGAGTAAGTGAGGGCCTATGAGGGGTAAAAAGGTTTTATAATAGGCTATAGAGAACCCGTCCGGGCCCGTACGCTTTCCAGTGGGGGTTGCCTTTAAAGCAGCCGCCAGCTCGCTCAGGTTGAAAGGAGCATCCAGAGCCTCAGTCTCCGTCTCCGTTAGTTTCGCCTGTAAGGATTTGTCCAGATACTCAGCTATGAGGGAAGTGGAAGGCTTATCCGGACGTAAGGAATATAGCGACTGATAATAGTTTATAAATTGGTCAGTAATCTCTGTGTTCAAGGATAGAAGGCGACCCGTGGAAGACTTTAGTTTGGGGATATAAGTAGCTTGGTATTTCTGGCGTAGAGCCCTAGCCAACATCTTACCGCACCTATTTCCATGAACATAATATGAGTGTTTGGTAAGTAAAAGTGAGCGGCTGGCCTGCTGATGTAAGAGCTGTCGCAAGTCAGCTCTCAACGCCACTAGTGTCGTGTAATGTTCAACCAACTCCGTAGCCTTGTGTAGCTCCTCGGCTACCTGGATTTCAGCAAGTAGGGCTTGAATTTTAGCTAGCTTTTCCCGTTTACGTCTAGCTCCAATTTGAATAAGGGTTCCCCATATAACACATTTGTGGGCCTCCCACAGGACCGTGGCCTTCACATCGTCAGTATCATTATCTACAAAATATTGTGTGATAGCCTCAGAAATACGTTCCCTCTCTACAATGTCAGTTAGTATCGTACCATTCAGTCGCCATTGGAAAGATTTATGGGGCAGAGACGGCAAGGAGAGGGTCAGGAACACAGGGGCATGATCTGACCATGAAATATTGCCAATACTAACCGATTTGACATATCCTAGGTCTAAATGACGCAACAGGAATAGATCCAGGCGAGAGTACACTCTGGCAGCGGCTGAATAGTATGTAAAGTCCCGTCCAAGCGGGTGCATTGCCCGCCAACAATCAACCAAGCGGGCCTGATGTAGTATTCGGTGGAATCTCCGTCGTTTAGACGAAGGGACCGAAGCCGGTGAGGGAGACGCCTCACCCGGGGTATCAGGTGAAACATTGAAATCCCCTCCGCATATCAACGTGCCTTCTGCAAAGTTTTCTAGCTTCGTCAGAATTTTTCCTAGGAACGTACATTGCTTCATGCTTGGGAGGTAACAATTAGCCAAGGTAACTTGCAGAGACCCCAAGAGGCCTTTTACAAACCGATAGCGTCCCCCCGGATCCGAACGTTGCGCCTGACACACAAAAGGCACATGTGCCGCAATTAGGATGGCAACACCTCGTGACTTAGAATTGGAAAAGTTACCATAAAAACATTGAGGATAATAACGAGAGTATAAACGAACTGACGTATCGCTGCGTATATGCGTTTCCTGTAAAAACACCACCTCTCCTCTCATACGTTGCAAGTCGTGCAGTGCCATACGGTGTTTAGCCGGATGGTTGAGGCCTCTCACATTGAGAGTGATAACTCGCAAATCAGCCATAGCAAGAACTGTAGAGACTTAATGCTCTTGATGCAACCAGAGTGAAGGTGTAGTGGTGCACTTGAAAGACCAGCAGTCTCCCAGAGGAATATACAGTGTCAGCAACATCATTAAAACAGTATAAAGCGTTGTAAAAATTAAACAAACATACGAAACCTAACCAAAAATTAAACATTGTGCATTGGCGCTGAAGCCCAAAATGGACTAAATCCCTTACGGGATACCTTATGGAAAAAAGTGTAGTGGAAAAAACCCTCCACATTAAGGCAAACAAAGATTTAGCACCGCGCGGGGAAGCGGCAATGTAAAACAGTATATTTGCCGAACCAAAAACCTGCAGACCAGCCGGTCTACAACCAAAAAAAAAAAAACTCTGAGATCGGTCGGAGATCGAGGAAACAGAACACCCGGGCAAGCCATTGCGGTCAAATGAATAAAAAGAAACAGTCAGCCATCTGGAAGGCCTGACAGTCCCCTCATGGAGGGTCCGGAGAACCGCGTTCGGCTCCACGTGTTGTATCCAGGGGGCGTCGACGATCCCGTCTAGCCTTGCGCCATGGCTGGTGTTGTGGCATCGGTGGGGGAGGTGTGTTCGGGTCTCCTCCAAACCATCCCCATATAGTAACTGGAGAAAGTTCCAGCGCTTGTAAAAAATCTGGTACATCCTCAGGGGCAGAAATACTCAGTGATCTGTTGTCTACTCGAACGTGTAGTGCAAATGGATATCCCCATCGATATCGTATGGAGCGTGCCCGAAGTTGGTCTGTGATGGGCTTCAATTCCCTCCTGGCTAAAAGAGTAGATCTGGATACGTCTTGGAATAGTTCCACTGTGTGATCATCAAATATAATCGAAGGCATGTTCCTTGCCGCTTTCATTACCTCCTCCTTCAGGGTAAAGTGATGTACTCGACAGATAACGTCTCTAGGAGCCGAGTTTGGGGCGCCTCTGGCTCGTAAGGCTCTGTGTGCGCGGTCCAGATGAAAAGGCGTATCATGGGGGCGCTGGAGAAGTTCATTAGAGTTTGCAAAGTCAGATTCATGTTTTCAGTGGCACCCTGAGGAGCTTCAGGGAGACCCCTCACACGTATATTATTGCGTCTCCCTCTGTTATCCAGATCATCCACCCAGCGAAATAAGGAGGCAATCTGTGTAGCCTGCGTGCTCAAGAGTGTCTCAAAGTGCTGGGTTTGAATTAATGCAGCTTCCCTGTCGTCCTCCAAGTCCTGCACCCTGCCCCCAGTTCCTCAAAGCGCGCATCAAATTTTGCCTCAAGTCTGGCAAAAGACCTTCCAGATCCGCTTTAGTGGGTAATAATTTCAGCGCATCTCTCACCTCCAAGTCGTCCACGCGATCAGCCGACAGCGCGGGGCTTCCCGGGCCTCTCATGCTCTCAGTGACCGGCGCCATCTTGAAATCGCGGCCTACTTGTGTCGTCGACGCCGCACTGCTCAAATAATGCCTCATTGGTGAAGCGGAGGTCGGCGCTGGGGTGCTCGGGCGGCTCATCTGTGTGGAGATCCGCTTTTTGGGTCCCATCTGTAGGTCTGACTGCTGCCTTTCAGTGAATATGAAGTGCCCGGGTGAGGAGCTCCTCGATCAGGCAGCCATCCCGGATCGCGCCAAGCCACGCCCCCTTCTCTTTACATTTCTATGCATTCCATCCCCCTTTTTACATTTAATTCCCCCCCTCTTTTCTTTTCATTTCACCCCCCTTTCTTTCTTTTTTTGAGAAATTATTTTACCAGGAAGGATACATTGAGATTTCTCTCCTTTTCAAGTAGGTCCCGGGTGGCGAGTATGTACCATTAGGTGTCTTGCTCAAGGACACTTACTGGAGAGGTGCTCTTGCAGGATTCAAACCTGTGTCTCCACAGTCATAGAGCAGTGATGTTATCTCTACTCCTCACAGCCGGTACTTTTCATTTCATTCCCCCCTCTTTTCATTTCATTCCCCCTCTTTTCATTTAATTTCGTTTTATTCCCCCCTCCTTCAGTGAACCTGTGGTCTGGGCGAGGCCGGCTGGTCCTGGGAGCCTCCACTCTCCTCCAGGTCTCCATGTGCCTCTGATCGTGGTGGACGCTGGGAGGAAGTGACGTTATATGATCACTTCTTCCCAGCACTGCAATGTTCACGTGATGGCGGCGGCGTGATGAGGACCTAATCAGCGGGGGCCGACGGCTGGCTGGCTCCCTCTGACTAGGCAATAGGGCTCGCCATCTACCCTCTTCAGTCGGCCTAGGCTGTCTTGCTGGGTGACTGTCTATGTCGGCCGGCAAGGGAGACTAGCGGCTGATCGTCACAGGAGGCTAGCGGCCTATGGGGCAAACGCCAGGATTGCCCGATGGCTAGTCTGAGCCTGCACATGAACCAGACAATAGATGGACAGATAGACAATAGAATTCTTGCATAATCACATATTACACAAACATTTTGCACAGGAGAGGTCACTGAACTAATATTGAATATAGGGCCTGCACCCTACAAATATTCCTCGATGCCCTTGCACCCCAAGTCCAAAGTGAATTATGTCACATATCTCCCCCTTCCAGATCGGCAGGGCAAGATTGGATTCCAATCAGATCGCTTGCCACTGACGAGACCTCTCACTATGTCCCTTTGCTGTGCCATTGGTAAAAGTTCCGGGGTGCTGCCACACAAGCACCGTCAGCAGGGTCTGGCAGTTGTCGCAGAGTACCCCTGATCGCTGTTCCATAGTCTCAGGGTAAGAGGCACGTCACCCCTCCTGTCCAGTGCACAACCACAGATGCACTCACCCCCTCCTTATATTCCTTCAGGAGCCACACAGGGGTTAACGTTTTTGAAGCACTGCCTTGGGGACATCTTTCCAGTGCCAGGGCAAAATACAAGTGCTAGAGTGTCACTCAGCGAGTCTCCCCCAGCATCTCCCTTAGGTTGTTCCTCCCACTGGTGAGAAATCCTAGCTGCACCATCTCCCGGTATCATGATCAGCTGCTGGAGAGAATGTGGGGTGGTCGGTGTCTCCACAGAAAAGGGTTGGAGATCTGAGTCGTTGGCCCAACATTCAGGGGCACACAGATTGAAATCACAGTCCCCTCCACACCTGCATTGTAATTATCTCCCTGTGGTTGGTTGGTAGAACAACGCTGGTGGTGTGGGGCTATTCTCTCCCCAGAGATACGAGCCATCCAAATGCGAGCAGGGGCCGGCAGCACCAGGCTCTGAGGCCAGCACTTCAGCTGGGGGATCAGTTTTCCCCTCGGGAATCACCAACTCCAGCAAGCTGTCGTCCCTGCTCACAGGCTGTGGCGTCGCCATAACTTGGGGGCAGAGGTCTGTGAAACTCTGCCTGGTGGCTCCTCAGGGAGGGTGGAAATCTCCTGGAGATTTCCTTAGGGAGGGTGGAAATCTCCTGTGGTTCCTTCACTAACATGTGGCTGTCCTCCTTTCTCCCAAGATCAGGTGCATAGGGTTGGGGGCTGTATTCAGCAGCACTCTGTCTTTATGTCAGCTCTTCTGCCGAGGCTGTGGTGGGATGCTCCTGCAGCTCCTTCATTAACAAAATGAGGTCCTCGACCTCTGAGATGGCTGACACCATAAGTTAGGGATCTGGGGCAACGGTATCACATCCTGAAGGTGCCGGGGAATGGTTTCAATCTCCTCCACAACTCCAGAGTCTATTGCTGGCCCAGAAAAATCCAGGCCTTCAAGCTCCCTCAGCAATCCTTGGCTAGGAACATGCTGGTGGCCATCTGGCCCGTATCCCCACAAATTGTCAGTGGGGTCTTTAGTCTCACCTGCTATCGCAAGGCAATCCTCCCTTGAGAGTGCATAACCGTCTCTCTGGGTTACATCAGTGGAGACTGTAGTCCCATCCACCATTGTTGGGCAAAAATCCTCTGCTGCTTGAAAACAGGGGCCAGAGGCATTCTGCACTGTTGTCAGCTCTCCTGCTGACACTGCAACACTGTTCCAATCCAGAGGCTCCATGTAACGTTGAGGGCTTCCAGCCTTTCCGGTGTGCTTGAGGGCAGCATGTCTGATGCAGCACGCTCACCAACACCCGGTTTAAATTGAAACAGGCAGGGAGGTGGCTGCATGAGTTGCGGCTTGAGAGGGGGGCGCGGTCTGGTGAAGGTCTTTAAAAACCAACAGCAGTGCCAGATCGTGGTTATCCATACCTGAGCTCCTTGTACCTGAATTCTCTCGTGATTTAACCTGTTATTGACATCTGCTTGTTTTCTGACTATTCTGCCTTCCGTTGCCCTAGACTATTTTCTTGTACTACGCTTCTGCACTGATATCGACCCGGCTATTCCATTTGACTATTCTATACTCTGTATTCCTGATTCTGGCTCGTCTGACTACCCCCGTGTTGCTGACCTGGTTTTGTATTACGACATTGTCTTTGATTAACCCTTTCTGTCTAGCTAGTATACCTGGCCAATTCTAAGGACCAGACAGTTATGGATTCTTCTACGGCTACCCTGTTGGTAGCTTTTGGGCTCTGTGGAGTGTTGGGCTTTAAGGACTGCGTGGTGGGATCTGGGAACCGTGACACTCCACAGCCTGCTGCTGAACAGAGTAGAGCAGCTTTTCGTAGGCCACCTCCAGCTCCCATTCCTGGACATATATGAAGTTCAAATCAGCGTGCAGCCAGGGCACCTCTGAGAGATTCAGACATCTCTCTCTAAACTCTCTAATCTCCACCGGTCGCCACTCCGACACGCTCCCGAAGTCTGGATCTGCAGTGAGTTTCTCAAATAACAACCATGGGCCGCCATAGGCAAAGCCCTCTGTGGGGTTGCCATCCTCTAGCCATAGACACACTAGAGCTGCATACCATTGGAGAGCCCTGTATTCAACGTCCAGTGTCATCTCTGTCTGGACATCCATCTAGTTCAGACAGCCATTCCTCTTGGGGCTGCTCTCCCAGAAAAGGCACACGTAAGTCCCACTGATACCAGTACATTTCCTCACCAGTGGGGAGGACCTTTTCCCGATAGTTCTTCTCCCATCGGAGAGTCTCTCTGCAAATCTCCTGGCGGATAAAATCCCTCCATCCCAGCTCGTCCTGCGCAGAACCAGGTCTGTCATGATGGGCCAGTGCCTCTCGCAATTGCTGACCAAACTCTGCTGCCATAGCTGCTGTTCCATACACGGCAAAAGGTCCCCAAAACCAGGACGCAAATCCCACCAGCTGCCAGCCAATGTAACAGATCTCAGTACCAATAGGGTCACATCTGCCAATACCGCTTCCTTGCTGGACCCCTGTGTTCTCCTCATGCCTTTCTCCAAGTCCTTAGCTGCAGCTTAAAGACGGGTACACGTAGAGAGTCTTTCTAGCATCCCCCAGAAATAAGCCATGGTTGTAGATCTGCAGCTTTGAGCTGGAACAGCGAACAGAATATACAGTTGTGTTCAAAATTATTCAACCCCCAATGCTGTAAAGGGTTTTAGGGAATTTAGTGTACATTTGTAATTGTATTCAGAATGAAATCCTACAAGGACTTTTTAAAGAACCATATGCAACTAAAATGACATCAATTGGTTTTGTAATAAAGTAGTAAATGTTTCTTTTGTGAATTCTTCATTGACACAATTATTCAACCCCTTAAAGACTACCACTCTGAAGAACAGAGGTTCATTCAAGTGTTTTTCAATCAGGTATTGAAAACACCTGTGGATGTCACGGAGCAGCAATAAAGGATAATAAGCACCAATTAGGCAGCTTTAAAATGACTGTGATACTCAGCTCCTTCTAGACATTTACTGGTGTGGTTACAAACATGGTGAAGTCAAGAGAATGGTCCAGGAAGACAAGAGAAGAGGTGATTACTCTTCACAGGAAGGGCAATGGCTATAAGAAGATTGCAAAGATGTTAAACATACCAAGAGAGAACATAGGAAGCATCATTCGCAAATTCAAGGCAAAGGGCACTGTTGAAACGCTACCTGGTCGTGGCAGAAAGAAGATGCTGACTTCGACTGCTGTGCGCTACCTGAAGCGTAGAGTGGAGAAAAGTCCCCGTGTGACTGCTGAGGAACTGAGAAAAGATTTGTCAGATGTGGGTACTGAAGTTTCAGCTCAGACAATACGGCGCACACTGCGTAATGAAGGCCTCCATGCCAGAACTCCCAGGCGCACCCCCTTGCTGTCTCCAAAGAATAAGAAGAGTTGACTGCAGTATGCCAAAAGTCATATGGACAAACCACAGAAGTTTTGGGATAGTGTTCTGTGGACTGATGAAACAAAATTAGAACTGTTTGGGCCCATGGATCAACGCTATGTTTGGAGGAGGAAGAACAAGGCCTATGAAGAAAAGAACACCTTGCCTACTGTGAAGCATGGCGGGGGGTCAATCATGCTTTGGGGCTGTTTTGCTTCTGCAGGTACAGGGAAGCTTCAGCGTGTGCAAGGTACCATGAATTCTCTTCAGTACCAGGAGATATTGGATGACAATGTGATGCAGTCCGTCACAAACCTGAGGCTTGGGAGACGTTGGACCTTTCAACAGGACAATGATCCCAAGCATACCTCCAAGTCCACTAGAGCATGGTTGCAGATTAAAGGCTGGAACATTTTGGAGTGGCCATCGCAGTCACCTGACTTAAATCCGATTGAGAACCTCTGGTGGGACTTAAAGAAAGCAGTTGCAGTGTGCAAGCCTAAGAATGTGACTGAACTGGAGGCTTTTGCCCATGACGAATGGGCGAAGATACCCGTAGATCGCTGCAAGACACTTGTGTCAAGCTATGCTTCACGTTTAAAAGCTGTTATAACTGTAAAAGGATGTTGTACTAAGATTGAATGTCACTTGGGGGTTGAATAAAACTGATAATGATGTGAGGACAGAAAAGACATTTGTGGTTATTTAATTATAAATGTTATGTTATATTTGTCTGACCTACACGTGCCTCTTTGATTTAATTGTAAGCAAGATGACTGAATGATCAAAATCAATGTCAAACTGGCCAAAACACTCAATTTCAGTGGGGGTTGAATAATTTTGAACACAACTGTAGTTGTTACCCAAACCACGAGTCGTGGCTGCATGTAGGGTCAGAATAGAACTCTTTAATCAGGGACAGACACACATATATTTATATGGTCACACATGGGTCATTTACATATACAAAACCTCCAGTCCGAAACAGACAATGGGCACATTTGCTTCTTGGAATGTGAACTCTAATTAGATTACGTACAGACAGTTAAATTAAACCTTATGAAACATTTCAAACAAGGCAGGGCAATAGTAATGAGGATGATAACAGATTGCAGACAGCAGATTTACAACCCATTCGAATATACAGATAAACACATTCCTGAGACAATAGTAGACTGGAAGGCTAATCCTCTCAACAGATAACTGGACACACATGGACCAGACAATAGACAGATAAACAATAGCATTCTTGCATAATCACAGATTACACAAACATTCTGCACAGGATAGGTCACTGAACTAATATCGATTATGGGGCCTGCACCCTACAAATATGCCTCAATGCCCATGCACCCCAAGTCCAAAGTGACTTACATCACACTAGCGCAATCACCTATGCTCTAACAGATTTTTTTAGAGGTTTAGCGTCAGTAATGTAATATGGGGGCATGCATTAAAGTTTTTTATCCTAGCATTAACAGGTACTCATCGAATGCTACAGTTAGCATTCACTATGTATTGATAGGTAAAAAAAATATATATACTTGCACTCTACAATACTCTGCTTATTTCATTATATAGTACACACAAAATATTACATAAGAGAAAAAAACAATCAACATTTTTAAAAAAAATATTATTTGTTAAGCGCCAATACATTCCACAGCGCTGTAAAAGGTGTAATGGGTAAAGACACAACAATTCTACAATACATATAGGAGGCAGGTCAGTATTCCTGCCAGCAGATACAGGAGTACATGAGGGCCCTATTCCCCTGGAAATTTACAATCTATATGGGTGAGGTGATTAGAAACAGGAGGGGGGGGATAAAAACAATAAATAAAATGGTTCAATATGATACAGAAAAAGAGAAAGGCAAAGCAGAAAATTTAAGTTTCTTACCTGTGGAAAATAGATTAGCTCGGCAAGGTATGCTCGTTTGGAGAGACTCAACGATCTAAGATTTTACTTGCTTGCTTCTTTTCTGTTGTGAAGCAAAGGATTAAGTATCAACAGATAATTTAATAAGAGGTGGAGCTAAATGACACACTCTCTATGGTATGGAAAAAAGGTGTGTGTGTTTAAGAGCGTTATTACATTCAGAAACAATTGCCAACTTTACTGGCTTGACATGTCATACAGTAAGTATTGCGGAATCAGGACATTTTCTCAGTGTTTAGGATTAAACAAGCACTAGGAATATAAAAAAAGAAAATAAATCCATCACTACAAAGCTATCAAGATTTTTCAACAGAGTAACTATTTTCCTATTTTATTTTATACATTCTTTTCATAAAGATGAATCTAGCACTCTTGATAAATGTTTACAGTTTTTATAACTCATGCTACATGCTTTGTGATAATTATTGTTGGTAAGACTTTGGTTTAATAAAAGGGGAATGATTTCAGACCCAAAAACTATTTGTTGCACTGGGCTTCCCAGATGATAGGGAGGCTGCAGCTTGTTATGACACATACAGTAAGGACATAAATTGGAGAAACAAGGTATTACCTTTAACAGCTTTTGTCTATCACTGCATCAACAACAGAAGAAAGAGTTACAGTACGTGCACAAATCCCATCACTCATGGATACCACATCAACGCTAGCAGGCAGCCACATAGGATACAACAAACAGAAGATCTAACACCTCCGGTCATATCCTATAAACCTACAAAAAGAGATTTTTGATCTATTTCAAAGGTCATGTAAATAGAGCAAAAATCTTTCTTTTTGTAGGTTTAAAGGATTTTGAGTGTAGGTGATACATCTTCTATCACAGTGGTGTGGTGGTGAACCTTGGCACACCAGGGGCTCTATTAAGATGTTGGTGTTAAAACGCAGCCGCAAAGGAGGAAAAACTGCGCCCGCAGTTTTCCCTCTTGCGCCCGCGTTTTAACACCACATCACAATGCAGGTGCAAAAAATGCTGCCTGCATTGTTTGCGAGCGTTAAAATTCTGGATGCTCGCAGCAGAGCTGAACGCAGCCGCGAGCCTCCACTCGCTGGAGTCCATAGGACTTCATTGAGTTCCTCCCTGCCGGTCACGTGACCAGCCGGATCTCGCCTCGCGAGATCCGGCTGGTCGGCGTAGTGATCCACAGGGAGAGACTGGGGGGATTTTTCCCCCCAGTCTTTCCCTGCTGCCGCCGGCTGGAGGAGGCGAACAGAGCTGCGGGACAGAGGGTGAGTATCTGATGCCTTTTTTTTATTTTTAAGGCTAGTGTTAACGGATTCTGCAGAAGCAGAATCCGTTAACACCGGGTCCTGGCTCTGGATAACTTTTCGCTAACCAGAGCCAGGCGTTAATCAGCGCCAGGACTTTGTAGTCCAGCGCTGATTAACACTTTGCGCTCCCCATGTTAAGCATAGGGAGCACAAAAGTACAGTAACCTCGCGCAGAGGAGTGTAAGGTACCAAACGCAAACGGGTTCTTTAACCCGTTTGCGTTTGAATTGCAATATGCGGTAAATACCGCAGCAAACGTTAATGCTCACGCAAGTGAGCGTTAACGTTTGCGTTAACATTGTAATAGAGCCCCAGATGTTTCAGAACTACTTCCTGACCATCATGGGTCATGTATTTGAGAAACATCTGGGGTGCCAAGGTTCGCATCACTGTTCTTTTTTTGTGTAAAATCTTTTTATTGAACTACTTTCAGCATTATATAAACAAAGTAGACAATGGTGAAAATAACAGACCATCACAGCACAGCTAAAAGATCCCAAAGTGAGGACCATTGTCCAGTAGAGTTCACGTGGTACACATTTTGTAATTTTTAACAAGCATAATAAAACAACTTTAGGTATTTATTTATAAAGAAAAATGAAGTAACAAGAAACCAGTAACAGTGTCAATGTCTGATCATTGCTAACAGCACATAAGGAGTAAGAATAATTAAAGGGGTGAAACAGTACATGTGTTGGGTCTGCCAACATCCTGGCAAGATCCCATCGGTCCTATTCCTCCGAGGCCTCCCTCTGCCCCGCAGCATGAGTCCCCACGGTTAGGCAAGATAAGTGATTCATCCAGGGCCACCAGGCAGCATAGAATTGATCGTATTTACCTAAGGATGTGTAACGTACCTCCACCAATCCCCAAATCGTTTCTACCCTGGTTACCCAGTCCTAAAGTGAAGGCGCCAATAGATGAGGATAAGACCCCTCGCTGCCAAAAGAAAGACAATAAGGAGTTTTTAAAGGAATCAGCAGAGAACGGCATGTCCAATTTTGTTTAATTGCTGTATATCTGGTGTTTGAACTGTATTTGTATGTTGCCATGTCTAGAATGCAATGACTACAAACATTTAGGACCAATATATAGGGGGGCACATAAGATACCACAGTCAATATTGGGGGGGCACTAATAATTTACGCCACTAGATCATACCCCTGGAAAAAACCTAAATAAGTATATACTGTATAAATAAGATTCCTAAACGCCAGCGTAATGTGATGCAATGATACCTTTCTGTTGTACTAACCTGATACTTTAATTCAATATTTTATTTGGTGGTTTCTGCCGACATCCGATAACTGCTTCAGCGACTCCAGTTTTCGCAAATTATGGTGACCATTCGCTAAATAGGGAATACACATCAGGGTTATTCAAAGAGATCCGAATTGTGGCCTACAGGTAACCAAACAGTGAAATTCAGCGTACGGTTACCTTTCCTGGCCATTCAGCTATTCAGAGAGCAGGCAGTTCGCCAAATGTTGGCGAATTACCTGCACATACGGTGCCTGTTCGAGGGCAGTGAAATCCGCATAGAGAAGCAATGGTTCGTCTATTCAGAGAACACAAGCCAGCAGTGAAAAGTTGCCGAAATGCCCTGCTGTTTGGTGGTTTCATTCGACAGGTTTATTCAGGCGAATCCCATAGGCTTTTTTTTGCGGAAAAAAAAATCAGTTTTTTTTTTTAAACCGTTTTTTCTGTAACAGCCCTTTTTATTATTATTCATTGGATCTTATATGTACATTTCAGACATTTTCGTTCTGTAGTTTCTTTGCAAACAGCGTTTCACTTTTCAAACATTCAAGCGTACTGTTTTTTACTCCATTCGCCTGCGCTGTCGGGTTTTTCAGGCGGCTGCTCTGCGCTGTGATCGGCGGCTGCTCGGGTTTCTCCGGCGTGTTCGGCGGGGTTAATCCAGCTGTTTTGCTGGTTTTAGTGAGTGTTCGGCGGGTTTTGGGGTGAGTGTTCGGCGGGTTTGCGGCGGGTTTTCCTTGCACTTCGGGGACCCTGTGGTGCTTGCTGAATACAACGCAGGGTTGCCAAAATGGGATCGCCAAATCGCACCGAATTGAAGAGAACGAAAAGTCACCGAACGTGCGGTGACTTTTCAATTCTCTTTGAATAACCCTGTGTGTATCTCATATAAACAACACCGCTGTTAGTCCCACTCTTTTAAGTTTGATAAAAATACACGTGAACCTTTATCACTCCAGTGGTTCTCTTGTAAGTGGATAATGGTGATACAGGGGACAACTTCAAGGTTTGGTTGTGCAACAGACACATTTTGCTTCTTAGTATTTTTGAATGAAGGTACAAGCATGTTAAATCTATTTGGAAATGTGCCACTTGTGCCAGAAAACAGGTAATTTCATACAGTGATGGCAGTCACATTGGATTAGGGGTATACGGATGAGGCATTACTTTTGGGAAGAACGGGACTGCGAGTTCTGGTGGCTTTGACACCTCTCCAACCCTCTTCTATGTCCAAGTCACGCTGTGCCCCTTATAAATACATGGTGCCTGTGTTTATGTGCTACTGTTGTTATTATTCATATTGCTATTTTATGTCTAACTGTAGACCAATAAATACCTTAGCGGCCCTTTATAACCCTCCCTGGAACACACAATGTTATTTTACAATTATTGCAGTTTTGAGTATTTATTCTTGGATGCCCATGTAGAGGTTGTCATTTGCTAAGCAAAACTTTAACTTTTGTTATATAAGCCTTTTGTGTGTTTGTGTTTCTTAATACATTTTCTCTGCCTGTTTTCTAACTTAGTCCACGCAACCTGGTGCCCAAGATGTGGTTGCAGAATGTACTCTGGTATTTTGCTTTCTTTTTGGGTTTGGAATCCATTACACCCACAAAGTCAACATGATGGAGAAAGTTGGAACGTGATACTACCCCAGGTAGAGTGGCACCTGTATGTCACTGTCTACTGATGCCCGGTTCCTGCTTGAGGCGTGACTATACCTTCGCACTGCATAAATATGGTTATTTTTTCCAATAAAGCTTTCCACTCCTTTTTACCTCTTTTACCTCTTTTCTCTCATCTGGACATCTGCCTATTCCAAAGACACTATTTTGGAAGTGAGACATTTCTAGGGTCCATCAGCTCTGTTACAATACAGCATACAAAAAAGTATAACTTACAAACATATTTTGTGGTGGGTACAAATATAGATTAATAAATTATTTCCTTATTCACACTTGCTATATGTGGGAGAAAAGGACTGTAAATTTCAAGTTAAAATAGAAACTGAACTTGGAATATTCCAAAATATTATTAATGTCATAATTTACATAGCACCAAAATAATTCAGTGCCTTTTGAATAAAAAATAAGGGTGCAAACAATAAATATTACAAAGATCGATGAACAGAAACACAAGGCATGTTTTTCAAATAAATTAACTAAGTATTTAGAGATATAGAGAGCATTTTGGCCAGAAGATGGTACCATCTGCCATTCAAAAAGGGCAGCTACAGCAAGAAATTAATTGTGAATATACTGTATTTAATAATATTTTGCAGTACAATTAATGAAAAGTGATTTTCCAAAAACGCACTGATTTCTGATAGTTTGAAGGAGTTAAGAATAGCTTGTTTTAACTCTTAAACTAAGTTGCTCTGAACAACAATCATAATGTTAGCAGGACAGTATATGTTTTGGTTTGTAATAACAATGGACTAATAATGCAATATAGTTTTTTCTTTTATTCATAAAACATATTCTTTATCATTTTTCATGTCCATAGTATACGTTCTGCGTAGTGTACATTTTTTAACATTGAATTAGAACATATATTATTGCAATTATTTACATATAGTGAGGGAAAATTTATTTGATCTCCTGTTGATTATGTATGTTTGCCCACTGACAAAGAAATGATCAAACAGTGAGAGACAGAATAAGAACAAAAAAATCCAGAAAAACGCATTTCAAAAAAGTTATAAATTGATTTGCATTTTTTTTAAATAGGAATTCTGGGCACCCCCAGAACACAGCCATCAGACGGCACCACTCTACTCTGGTGAGCGACCTGCCATCTCCCTCTGTCAGCTGTGCCAAGCAGCTATCTTAAAGGGAGTGTTCCTAGTCTCAGCTTGTTACCTGTATAAAAGACACCCGTCCACAGAAGCAATCAATCAGATTCCAAACTCTCCACCATGGCCAAGACCAAAGAGCTGTCCAAGAATGTCAGGGGATAAGATTTTAGACCTACACATTGCTGAAATGGGCTACAAGACCATCGCCAAACAGCCTGGTGAGAAGGTGACAACAGTTGGTGCGATTATTCGCAAAAGGAAGAGACACCAAATAACTTTCAATCTCTTTCGGTCTAGGGCTCCTTGCAAGATCTCACCTTGTGGAGTCTCAATGATCAAGAGAACAGTGAGGAATCAGCTCAGAACTACACGGGAGGATCTTGTCAGTGATCTCAAGGCAGCTGGGACCATAGTCACCAAGAAAACAATTGGTAACATACTACACGTGAAGAACTGAAATCCTGCAGTGCCTGCAAGGTCTCCTTGCTCAGCACATGTACAGACCTGTCTGAAGTTTGCCAATGAACATCTGATTGAGTCAGAAGAGAACTGGGTGAAAGTGTTGTGGTTAGATGAGACCAAAATCAAGCTTTTTAGCATCAACTCAACATGCTGTGTTTGGAGGAGGAGGAATGCTGCTTATGACCCAAGAACACCATCCCCACTGGCAAACATGAAAGTTGAAACATACTTTAGAGGTGTTTTGCTGCTAAGGGGACAGGAAAACTTTGCCGCATCAAAGGGACGATGGACGGGCCATGTACCGTCAAATCTTGGGGAGAACCTCCTTCCCTCAGCCAGGGCATTGAAATTGAGTCGTGGATGGCTATTCCAGCAATGACAATGATCCAAAACACACAGCCAAGGAAACAAAGGAGTGGCTCGAGAAGAAGCACATTGAGGTCCTGGAGTGGCCTAGGGAATCTCAAGACCTTAATTTCACATAAAATCTGTGGAGGGAGCTGAAGGTTCGTGTTGCCAAACGCCAGCCTCGAAACCTTAATGACTTGAAGAGGATCTGCAAAGAGGAGTGGGACAAAACACTCCTGAAATGTGTGCAAACCTGGTGGCCAACTACAAGAAATGTCTGACCTCTGTGATTGCCAACAAGGGTTTTGCCACCAAGTACTAAGTAATTTTTTGCGAAGGGGTCAATTACTTATTTCATTCATTAAAATGAAAATTAATTTATAACTTCTTTGAAATGCGATTTCTGGATGTTTTTGTTGTTATTCCGTCTCTCACTGTTAAAATAAATCTACCATTAAAATTATAGACTGATCATTTGTCAGCATGCAAACATACAAAATCAGCAGGGGAGCAGGATTCCCCACACTTCAGGGAATCAAATTCCCCAACCCTGCAGTGAATTCAGCATTCACCGCAGGGTCCCCGAAGTGCAGGGAAAATCTGCCTCAGAACCGCAGAATTGGAAAAAGAAATTGCCGCAAAACCGCCGAAATGATCGGATTCAATAAGCCACTGGGGAACCGCCGGGAAAAACATTGGATCCAATAAGTCACCGAAAACCTGCCGAACACGTCCAAAAAAGCAGACGATCCACCAAACACAGCGCTGACCAGGTGCCGGAAACAGCCGACAAGCTGACGCTAGGCTTAGAAATTTTTTTAAAAAATGGAAACTTTCACAATTTTAAATGCTGTTTGCAAATAAACTACTACAAAAATGTCTGGAAATAGCCTATATAAGGTCCCATGAGTAATTAATAAAAATGTCTGTTACACATGTGGCACTCTGTGTATTAAATCGGTATTAAACTCATTGCACCCCAAAAGAGTACTGTAAACAGGACTAAGTAGAAAGCATTTTGTTTTGTTATTATTGAAATTTACCAGAACATAGTTCTGTTGCTGCTGTTCTGACCTCCTACCAGCGGGTGTCACTGCTGTGTCCTCAGCCACAGAAACTGTACTTAATACCATGTGGTTGTCTCAGTGATTCAGTAATCCTGAAGTTACCACTGGATGCAGTTAAGAGAGAGTGTGCACAGTGCATCCAGAGTAAAAACAGAATCTTTTATCTGTTTCAGGTAGGCAGAAAAGTATCTAAAGTCTAACAGTTAATGAGAAAGGTTATTAGAGATTTTATGTAAATAGGAGTTTGGTCAGACAGACCCCTGCAGACTGATTGCTGTGACAGGCCTGGTGTAATATGCATTGTAAACTGCAGTAGCTGTATTAATGTCTGTATAGTTGTTCTCTCCTTTAACATGGAGAATGTCATTTAACAGAATGAAGGAAGCATCAGTGTTTTATGCTGTTAAATCGGTCTGGTTACACAGGTTGCTAAATGGATTCACTGCAGCCACGTGTTGTAATCAACATGGCTGAATTAGGAAAGCATGCTAGTATAGTAACAGAAGCCTTATGTACGAGTAACTCCAGTTCCCAGAATCAGTTTTAAGTAGGTTTTATTTCTGAGAAAATGTGCAGAATGTTATTACTTGTGTATGATATTTGTTCTGTGCAATCTCCAACAGAGATTGAAAGTGAAACCAGATTATATTTTGTTGCTAGGTAGATTTGTTTAATTCTAGATATGTTTGTACCAATTGTTATTTAAGATAACTGTATAATAGATTAGGATTTTATGTTATATAGATTCAGTAATCCTGAAGTTACCACTGGATGCAGTTAAGAGAGAGTGTGCACAGTGCATCCAGAGTAAAAACAGAATCTTTTATCTGTTTCAGGTGAACTCATAAAATAAATGTGTTGTACCAGAACAAGCTCCGTCTCTTATTCTAAAGAGTGCAACATATTTTGGCGAGCCAGCCAGGAGGAGTAAAGTAGAGCAAGAAAAGACTACTCCTTTTATCAGAGACGAATCTAGAAGTCAGTAGAAAGTTCTTGGAGGACAACGTGAGAAGATGGAGCAATTGCAAGATAAAGTGAGCACTACGCTACTGCAGCTAGAGAAAGCTCATCTTGTTGAAGTTTGCCGTTTTCTAAAGTGCCCTGAAGAAAGCGGGACAGGTTTCTTCACTGAATCCAGACGAACCCTGATTAGGAAGGCAGAGACAGTTTTGGAGGAGATTGAAGGCAGTCAAGAGGAAGACGAGGTTTGCCAGTATTTAAAAGACCTGTTGTCATTTATTTTAGGGGTCAAGCCCGTTGTGACAGATGCAGAATTAATGGTAAAGGAGGACACTCGGATTAGAGACCTCAGAGAAAAATACCTCCAACTGCAACAATCTCAAGAGGAAGCTCGCAAAGCGTTAGAAGAGGAGATGAGGACACTAGAGGATAGGATCAGCGTGAGCAGCGGAAGCGTGAGTAAAGTGGGGGAAATGACTGTACCATTACCAGCCACGGTGCCAGAAGTAACCCTCCGGCGGGAATTCAGAATCTGTGGACAGATTGGAGAAGGGGGACAGAAAGACAAACTGTCATACACAAGCCTGATCCATCAGATTAATGCAGGAATCCGGAAGGGACATTCGGAAGTGGAGATTATTGAGGCAGTGATACGGGCAGTCAGCCCTGGACTTCATCTCAGAGATATGTTGGAGATTAAGAGTGGACTGACTCTCAGCACGTTGAAGATCATCCTGAAGGGACACTACGGTGAAGATAGCTCCTCTGACCTGCTGCATAAGCTGATGAATATCTCTCAAGAGCCCAAAGAGTCAGCTCAGAACTTCCTATTCAGAGCAATTGAGTTGAAAGAAAAGCTACGGTGGAAGTCAAGTGACAAAGAAACGGAAGATAAGTACAGTACAGATCTTATTCAACGAAAGTTTCTTCGTTCTATTGAAACTGGACTTCTGAGTGACGCCAAAAAATTTCAGGTAAAGCCTTACCTTAATGATATTGCTGTCACAGATGATGTATTGATTGAAAGAGTGAATGAAGCAGCTAATTTAGAGTTGGAAAGACAACAGAAGTTAAAGAAAACTGCTTATGGGAAAAATCCACGACTAAACGAACTCCACACGGAGGTAAACTGCCAGGAAAAGGAACCTTTGCCTGGAGTGTCAAAAGAGATTTGTGCAACAGCAAGGGGTGAAACTGCTAGAGATTTAAAGAAAACACCGGCAAACCTTAAAGAATCTGGCCCAGATCCGTATAAGTTAATGGAAGACCTCAAGGTAGAGATGTTTGAAATGAAGAAAATGTTCCTCACAGTCATGGAGACCAGTAATCTACTACGACCAAGAGAGTTTCCAATGATCCAGACACCAGCAAGACAGAGAGGTTGTAGGGAATGCCAAGGGGCCAATGCAGGAGCCACATGTAACCACTGTTTCCGCTGTGGTCAAGTAGGACACTTGTCACGGGGATGCAGAGTAAGGGCACAGCCGACGGAAAACTTGAACGGGCTGCTGAGACGGGACCCCCAGTAGCTCCTTACCACGTGTCCCACCGACACCAGCACACACCAGTCAGAACTCCGAAACAGAAAAGACACCAGCATCCTACCAACATTCCAAAACAGCAGGGTAGAGTGTCCAGTAATGAGGTTTCTATGAACGCAGTAAATTATTTATCACCACAACGGCAAGCCAAGCTAATAGTTCTGGTTGGAAGACGGTGCCTTGTCCGTTGCCGACTGGATGAGGTCACCATTGAAGCTTTGTGGGACACTGGGGCACAAGCCAGCCTTGTGAATGATGGGTGGAGGAAACAATATCTCCCACACACCACGATCCGGCCCATTGAAGAACTGCTTGGACCTGGGACTCTAACTGGACTAGCAGCTAACCAGACAGAAATACCATTCCTTGGATGGATTGAGGTGAGATTTCAATTGGTGGGTGAATCAGCATCAGTAGAGACACTGACAGTCCCAATTTTAGTCTCAGAAGACCCGCAAGTAGCTGAAAATCCAATTATTGGGTTCAATGTAATTGAAGAATTAATAAGTCAAGAGAAGAGGGTAGCAGAAACATCAGCCAGTGTTATACAGATGATGAGCAGGGCATTTTCAGTAACAGCAAAGACAGCTGAAACCATGCTGGGACTCATGCATACCTCAGCTACAAGTTATGATGAAGGCATTGTGAGAACAGGACGGAAGAAGATAGTCCTACCCGCAAACCAGACTACTTTTATACATGCCCGGGCTCATGTGGGAGTCCAAATCAAAGACCAAGAGATGATTTTTGTTCCATCCGAACTGTGTCCCTTACCAGAAGGTGTGATCATCAGTGAAGTGGTAGTAGATGTTTGTAAGGGAAGTCCAATCTATGTACCCATCCCTATTGGAAACACCACCAAGCATGATATCACATTAGACCAACGTTGTCTTCTGGGTCACCTCCAAACTGTAAAAGCAGTGTATCCAGCAGCAGTACAACCAGTCAGGGATAGGGAGTTACAACGTGAACAAATAAGTCACCACTCGAACAATGTGCTGAAGCCACCAGAGGTTGAAGTAAAGGAGCGGGCTAA
The DNA here is from genome assembly GCA_009667805.1 of Leptobrachium leishanense. Taxonomy (NCBI): domain Eukaryota; kingdom Metazoa; phylum Chordata; class Amphibia; order Anura; family Megophryidae; genus Leptobrachium; species Leptobrachium leishanense. Next base: position 150,123,988 of record CM019067.1, on the reverse strand, counting down.
CAGCGGTGGTAGAAGTAATCAGGGGTGGGATCCTCCGGTAAATGTGGACCACTTAAGTGAGGCTCAGCAGCAAGCAGTAAGACATGTGTTGAGAGAAGAATGTCATGCTTTTGCCTTCGATGATGACGATATTGGTTGCATCCCCTCTCTTAACATGCACATCACTCTTAAGGATACCACACCTGTCCAGAAGACCTACATGTCGGTTCCGAAACCCCTCCATCAAGAAGTGAAGGAGTACGTCCAGGATTTGCTAAACAGGGGATGGATAACTCAGTCAAGATCATCATACTCTTCACCTGTAGTCTGTGTCCGGAAGAAGGATGGAAGTCTGAGGCTCTGCTGTGACTATAGAGAATTGAACCGAAAGTCAGTGCCTGATCGCCATCCAATCCCAAGAATACAGGACATGTTAGACTCCTTGAGTGGCAGCTCATGGTTCTCTGTTCTTGACCAAGGGAAGGCCTATCATCAGGGATTTCTAGACACCGAAAGTCGCCCGTTAACTGCATTCATTACTCCATGGGGACTGTATCAGTGGGTCCGTATCCCATTTGGGCTCAGTGCAGCTCCTGCTGAGTTCCAACGGAGTATGGAAGAGTGTCTGTCAGGTCTGAGAGATGATATCTGCCAACCTTACTTGGATGACAATCTTGTTCATAGCAGTACATTTGAAGATCACCTGAAGCATGTTCAGACTGTCTTACAAAGGTACCAGCAACATGGTGTCAAGCTAACTCCTCGGAAGTGCGAACTATTCAAGAGAAAAGTGAGATTTCTGGGAAAGATGGTCTCGGGGGAGGGTTACACGATGGATCCAGCCGAGATTGCACCAGTACAGAAATTAAAAGAAAAGAAACCTGAAACAATAGGAGATTTGAGAAAGATGTTGGGATTTCTTTCGTACTACCGGTCCTACATTCCAAACTTTTCCAGAACTGCCAAGCCCTTATATGAGTTGCTATCTCTTACCGAATCTGAGCGAAATGGGAAAGACACAGTGTCCGTACAAGAGAGAGCCCCCCAAGTAAAGAAGAAGGGGCGAACAACCAAGCAGCAAGGACATCTACCGTCCCGCAGATCTATTAGCTGGACAAACTGCCACCAGGAAATTCTAAACCAGCTCATTGACTATTTGTTGAAACCACCTGTCCTGGGATATGTAGATTTCACACAGCCGTTTGTGTTACACTGTGACGCATCACAGGAAGGTCTCGGAGCGGTGTTATACCAAAGGCAAGGAGGCAAGATGGTAGTGATTGCATATGGCTCCCGAACACTGACACCACCGGAGAAGAATTATCATATGCATTCTGGGAAGTTAGAATTCCTAGCGTTGAAATGGGCCATTTGTGAAAGGTTCAGGGATTATCTGTACCACGCATGCTCATTTGTTGTGTATACAGACAACAACCCTCTCACCTATATCCTCACCACAGCCAAATTGAATGCCACAGGCCACCGGTGGGTAGCACAGCTTGCAGATTTTAACGTCACGATTCGATACCGTCCAGGCAAGTCAAATGCAGATGCAGATGGTTTATCTCGGATGCCGTTAGAGATCAACAACTACATGAACCAATGTACTGAAGAACTCAAACGGGATATCATCAGCTCTTCAATACTGGGAATATCGGTAGAGTTGGAAGAACCGTCTCAGGGAATAGGAACCGTTTTCACAAGGGCACTGGAACTGGTACAAGATGCACCACATAGTACAGTTACTAGCCCCCTGACTATGGGGCAGATTCGAAAGTCCCAGGAAGAAGACCCAATTGTTGGAATAGTTCTGAGATACAAGACCAAGAATCAGCGTCCAGAAAATGAAGTCTTAAAGACAGAGCATCTGGATGTCCAGTTATTGCTGAAACAATGGACAAAACTGTTTGTGAACAAAGATGGGGTGTTATACAGGAAAACATCGGAACAAGATCAACTGATCCTGCCCAAAGAGTATCACCCACTCGTCTTCAAAGAGTTACATCAAGAAATGGGACACCTCGGTGTTGAAAGGACACTTACTTTAATTAGAGACAGATTTTACTGGCAACATATGCAGAAGGATGTTGAACACTTTGTGACCAGAGTCTGTGAATGTCTTAAGAAGAAGAAGCCCAATAAGCCTACGAGAGCACCGTTGTCTACCATTACCACAACGTATCCGTTTGAAATGGTATCCGTTGACTTCCTGCACTTGGAGAAATGTAAACAAGGGTATGAATACATCCTAGTAGTCATGGATCATTACACCCGGTTTGCACAGGCCTATGCCACAAGGAACAAATCCGCCAAGACAGTAGCTGAGAAGATCTTTAATGATTTTGCGCTCATGTTCGGGTTCCCGAGCAAGATCCACCATGATATGGGAAAAGAGTTTGAGAATCAGATGTTTACAAGGTTGAAAGAACTCTCTGGAGTTCGTGGCTCTCATACGACACCCTATCACCCTCAAGGAAATGGCCAAGTTGAAAGGTTCAACAGAACACTGTTATCCATGTTGAGAACCCTGACGGAAAAAGAGAAGACAGACTGGAAGAACTCATTGGGAAAAGTTGTTCACGCCTATAATTGCACGCGCAGCGAGGCTACCGGATACTCACCGTATTACCTACTGTTTGGGAGATCCCCAAGACTTCCTATCGACCTTCTGTTCAATCGCGGTTTGAAGAAAAACAAGAAACGTATGAAGACTACGTAACAGAGTGGCAAAAGAGAATGAGTGAAGCTTATGTTGTTGCATCTAGAACCGCAAAGAAAGAAGCAACAAGAGGAAAAGTATACTATGATAGGAGAATCCAGGGAAATGATTTACAACCTGGTGGTCGAGTGCTGGTTCGGAACTTAACTGAAAGAGGAGGACCTGGAAAAATTCGTTCTTACTGGGAAGATAAAGTTCACGTAGTGGTACAAAGGAAAAGCAAAGAAAGTCCCGTCTACGAGATCAAACCAGAAAATGGAGAAGGTAGAAATAGAGTAATTCAAAGAAATTTGTTGATGCCATGTGACCACTTACCACTAGAAAAACCTGAGAAGGCTGCAGAACAGGCAATACCAAAGAAACGTGATTCTCTGGAGAAGAAAAGACAAGCAACTCGAAAGAGACAACCTCAAGATGACTCAGATAGTGACTCAGGTGATGACTACCAACTAGTATACAGACTCAGGCCCCTCGTAGAGAAGAATTCAAGAAATGGAGAACCCATGCTAAACCCGAGAGCTAGAGTTTTCCAACCCCAAGTCACCCATCAGTCAAATAACTACCTACCGGTTGATGAAGGTTTAGAGGATAACCGATACCATGGATGCGAGGATCAAGTTCCCCAGCCATCATTTGAAGCAGAACCGTCCTTCGATGAAGAACAAGAGACTCCTGAACAATCACCTAGGTCACACCCACAAAGGGAGAGACGCCAACCAAGGATGTTGACTTATGAAACTTTAGGGCAACCTTCCGTGATACAAAGAGAAGTACCGGTGAAGGACATTCACACTAAATATTGCAGTTCCAGTTTTTGGAGGCCGTGGAATACAATGAATTTACAGATCGCTTATTAAAGTGATACTTAGAGATGTGACGTTGTAAATATTACTGTTATAGACATCAGAGTATACTGATCTAAACGAGGAAATGTCTGTTGACATTAAATTTTGTGGGGGAGAGTGTGGCACTCTGTGTATTAAATCGGTATTAAACTCATTGCACCCCAAAAGAGTACTGTAAACAGGACTAAGTAGAAAGCATTTTGTTTTGTTATTATTGAAATTTACCAGAACATTCAACAGAGATTGAAAGTGAAACCAGATTATATTTTGTTGCTAGGTAGATTTGTTTAATTCTAGATATGTTTGTACCAATTGTTATTTAAGATAGACTGTATAATAGATTAGGATTTTATGTTATATAGATTCAGTAATCCTGAAGTTACCACTGGATGCAGTTAAGAGAGAGTGTGCACAGTGCATCCAGAGTAAAAACAGAATCTTTTATCTGTTTCAGGTGAACTCATAAAATAAATGTGTTGTACCAGAACAAGCTCCGTCTCTTATTCTAAAGAGTGCAACACACACAAAAAAGCGCTATTAAAAAAGTCTGAAAATTTGTTTTGCCGAAAAATGCCTACAAAATCTGAAAGAGATGAAGAGTCTTTTTGCTGCAAATTAAAGCAATAAACATTTTCATAGATATAGAATAAAAGCAGGAATTTTTTTTTACTTGTTTTTTATTCAAAGCAAAATGGCATACAGAGAAATGTAATTGGACAAGTCAAAGCTCAAATCCGAGCAAGCATATGTAGACTGAGTCGGCTGTACATGGCCGATGTTGAATAGGTAATATAAGCAGGAAATAGAGCATATATAAATCTGGAACAGTGCAATGTCAACAGTAAGTCAATAAGAAACCGTGAACGTTCTCTCAGCTGTCTCAATACCTCGGTGAATCAATGGCGGCCTCGCAGAGTATTAAGGGACCGGGAAGTATGATCCCATAGGGGCGCACGCTTCAACCCATCAGGGTCCAATTCAATGTCCTCCGAGTAGAGGATAATGAGTTTGGGGTCCAGTAGAGGGAACGAGTCATGCCGTGGGCAATAATGTAGAAAGTGAGAAGTCAATGGAGGGCAACGAAAATGGCATGTGAGGAAGAAATGAGGAGACGTGTGTATATAATATTTTTAACATTGAAACCTATGGGATTCGCCTGATTAAATCTGCCAAATGAAACCACCGAACATCAGAGCATTTCAATGACATTTCGTTGTTGTTCGGTGTTCTCTGAATAGGTTAACCATCGCTTCTCTATGGGGATTTCACTGTCGATGAGCAGGCACTGTATTTCGCTGGCAATTCACCAATATTTGCCAGGTTTTGAATAGCCAAATGGCCCTGAAATTGCACCATATGGGTAAATTCTGAATAACCCTGTATATATTCTGTTTTTGAAGGAAGTCACCCAGTCGTTGTTTAAAAGTCTGTACAGGCTCTGACCCAACCACCTCAACATTATTACAATTATATTGATACTTTTTCCCAAAGATATCAGACATATTCACCAAAATTCTGAAACTTATCAGGATGGAACCACTTTTTCTTCATCTGAAACATGTGTTTGACAAGATGAACTGTTTGTTTTATTACTATTAGGAATTCCATTATCTTGTAATTTTTCATCATCTTTGAAGGCTCTTTCGAGAACATCCTGAATGGAATGGTGAGATCTTTGTTTCCACTGACGTCCTACAAGGAAGTATATGTATGGATCGACTGTACCGTTCAGCGCTGTGCTGAATACAGTTGCATAGAAGAGACTGACATGGTTGACATCTAAACCCAAAAGTTGGAAATACATTAAAAACCATAGGAAGTTGAAAGGCACAACTGAGAGGATAAAAATAATGACTGCAATAATGATAATGATGTAGAGTTTTGGTGGGTAATGATTCTGAAAGGTCCTCTTTATCGCTACAAGTAGAACAAGACTTGAAATGACCATCAGCGGCAAGCAGATTCCAATGCCTATAATAAATGTCATTAGTTGTATTCCTGTACACGCTGTGCTTTGAGCTTGAAAATCTACTGATGTACATGCTAGATTTTCAATAAGACTTTCAGTACAGGCAGTAATCCAAAGGAGAATACATACAGTGGGAGAAAGCTTCTTTGGTCGGTGACAATGGTACCACATAGGAAAAATTACTGAAAGGCATCGTTCCACGCTAACAGCTGTGAGGAAGAACATCCCAGCATACTGAGAGCCATCATAAAATATTTCTATAAATAATGTAAGTTTATTAATTCCAGTAAACTGTTGGTTTGGACCAACTAGTGAATTTATATATAGCATCATATTTAAAGCAGTAAATATTAGAAAGATGAAGTCTGCCATGGCCAGGTTGATAATATATACAGTGTATTTGTTCTTTGTTACCTTAAATGACAGAAACCAAAACACAATAACATTTCCTACTATTCCAAAGAGAGAGAGAGCAATGGCAAATGCACTTGCTATAGTAAAATGTATTGCCGCGTATGGACTGTATCCACCATCATCGTATTCAGTAACATTTGCATCAGTCATGTTTATGTTATCGTAATCCATGTTCTTGATCAGTGCTTGCTTATCACACACACAGAGTGGGTATTCCAACTGAAATAAAGAATAGAACACTACAATTTAACAGGGAAAAAAGAGCAATGTACACTATAGTAAAATAATGTTAATGTGTTTTATGATATGCTTTATAACACCGTGCACAACTGATATAGAACATAATGTCAAATATCTACTTTAATCTATATTTACTACAAGGTCATGAGGTCTGTAAAGCAAACCATGTATAAGTGAAAGGTTTTACAGTTGCTATTTTTTTTTAAAATGTATTTATTTTAGATTCAAGCAGTACAGCATAAAAATAAAGTCTATAACACACAGTGCAAGACATTGATACAACCATGAGTACAGTGACAACCCGGCCCCCCACTCAAAACCAAGCCTGTGTCGTTTATGAAGTCAAAAAGCATTCAAGGAGCCGGGAGCAGGGCGTCGGCAGTAGAGGGGGCCCCGTAAGCGAACGTGCCAGAAACCATTCCGTAAATTGGAAAGCTGTTTTGATTCGAGACAAACTATCCTCTGGTAGATGTTGTATAAATGGCCCCCAAACCTCAAAAACCTTGCCCACCTTGTCTTCTTTATGAAGACAAGTTTCCGCCCAATCATGCCTGAAGATATTATAAAACCGCGAGTAGAACATAGAGAACGTGGGAGGGGAGGCAACTATCCATTGACCCAAAATAAGTATACTTACTGCAGCCGCAAAGAAGGCTAAGAGAGTTTTCTGAGCTCTAGACAAGGGGCTTGCTTCTTGGTCAGAGAGAATATTAAATAACGACCAGTCAGGAGAGGTAGGTATTCCTAACTTCAAGACCCGGGTTCTGAATCTCCTAATGGTGTTCCAGTAAAGAGTAATGAGGGGACATGACCACAGACAGTGAAAGAGGTCAGCCCTTTCTCATGAACATTTTAGACAGCGTCCTGAACTAAGCGGATTATAAAGGGCCAGTCTGGCTGGCACCACATAAGCTCCATGCAATAACTTAAAAAACATTTCCCCATATTGGGCAGAAGGAATTTGTTTTCGTGATCTATTGGTAGCTGCTATGAGTGAAAAAGGTGACTGTTTAGGGAGGTGCAGACACCAAGAGGCTACCCTGGGGTGGCGAACGTCCAGTCACAGTGCGGACGGAGTAGTTGTCGGAAGGCTGCTGTTGAGGGGCCTACCTTCATTATACTATCCAAAGGATTAAGAAAGTCCCTAAATCCCTCAGCTGCTGCGAGACAAATGTTGAAAGTTGCATATAGTAAACGGGGTGTAAAAATGTGGGCGCTATCAAGTCACAGAGGGCACCGTAAGGGAGGAGCATGTGGGAAGGTTGTTGCAGTAGGTGACCAATTTGGAACAAGCCCTTACTCGCCAGAGCCCAAAAAGCCGGGACGGGCGAACCGTTTTGAAAGTACGGGTTGCGGAGCAAAGGCTGATAGATTGAGGTTTTTCAGGACAAGCCCAGATGCTTCCTTGCCTTACACCATGCAACCCGACCCACATTAAGAAGAGGATTAGCCCTCTGGGCGGGTGGCAACGAGGCGGGGGATAGGTGTTAAAGAGCCCCCACTGACAGCGGGTACGCCATTGCCTGGTCCAGCGCATGGTCGGTGAATCTGGAGGAGCCCATAATCCAATCAGTAACCAAGCGGTATTAAGCCGCCATGTTGTAAGAGCTGATTTCTGGCATATTCACTCCCCCCAGACTATAGGGCAGTTGTAATTTGTGCATCGCTATACGCGCCCTTCCTCCCTCCCAGATAAACTTGGTAAACAGTGAATGAATTTTAGAGATATCTCGTTTGTTAAGGAGAATGGGTAGCATTTGGATCGGATATAATAAGCGAGGGAACGCAACCATTTTTATGAGACTGATTCTACCTATGTAGGATAGCGGGAGTTTGTTCCAAGAGGATAGCAACGATTTAAGTCCCTCCCTAAGTCCCGTAACTGGCGCTTCCCTGCCTCGCTGTACAGGTCGGAGGGATTTAGGGGCCATATGGAGCTTTGCTGGAATAATTACCTGGATGACAATATCGAACATTTAGATGATATTAACCTATTCTGGGAGGCAGCCAAGCCGGTAATGAGGGGCCATGTCATAGAATATATATCGCGCAAGCGCAAGGAGGTCAATAAGAGGCTACAGGAGGCGCATTCGGCTTTAGTGTCCTCTTACAGGTCTCATTTTCTAAATGCCACTGCCAAATCGGCAACGGAATATAAGTCCAGCAAGAGGTTATATTCAGAGATTGTTGAGGAACGGGCACAAAATTTTTTGTTCCATCCAAAAAAACACATTTTATTGGTGGGGTAACAAACAGGGGAAGTTATTGTCTAACCTCCTTCGACTGCAGACGCCAGCACCCCACACCCATTTCGCAAATCAAAACGCATACCGGTGCGCTTCTCACTGATCCGTTGAAAATCAATGCTTATTTCAGGGATTACTTTGAACAGTTTTATAAGGCAGAACCGGACATCTGGGAGTCCCAGGCCAATTTTTTTTTGGAAGCAAATTTACCGGAATTGGATTTGGAGGTTCGGGAAAAGTTAAACGCCCCAATTAGCCTGACTGAAATTCATGTCGCCATTGCCCGCTTACAGCTCTATAAGACACCGGGTCCAGACGGTTTTTCGGTGGAATTTTACAAACTTTTACGAGGCCATGTAGTTCAACATCTCGCTACTCTGTATAATAATATATTGCAAGGCAAAGATCCCCCACCTTCCTTTAACATGTCGCGAATAATTGTCCTTCCCAAGCCAAATAAAGATCCCATGTTAATCACATCATATCGCCCTATTTCCCTTCTGAATGTCGACCTAAAACTCTTGTCAGGTATCATGGCGTCTCGTCTCCAGGCACCCTTGATCGATTTTATTTCCCCTGCGCAAACGGGTTTTTAAAGGGGCGTCACTCCACTCAGAATGTTAGACGGGCTTTGGCGGCCATTTGGACATCGAACGGCCGTCAGCTTTCGGCTTACCTGATCCATAGCTGCGACGCAGATAAGGCATTTGACCGCATATCTTGGGCCTACATGCGTCGGTTTTTTAAATATCATTTTTTTGGTAGGTCAGTTCTGAACTTGTTTGACGCTCTGTATCGTTCTCCGGCGGCTTCCGTGACAACTAATGGGCTTAATTCTAACCCTTTTAATTTGAAGCGCGGCACGAGGCAGGGGTGCCCTCTATCTCCTCTTTTTTGACCTAGCTATTGAGCCGTTAATACAGGTCCTTCTAGCTCAACCTGACTTTGAGGACATAAAGGTGGGCTCCCAGGAGGTTTGGGTGGTGGCGTTTGCAGACGATTTGCTCTTGTTTCTCTCCGATCCGGAAAAGGCACTCCCGACACTACTTGACTACTTGGAGCGATTTCATATAGCCTCGGGTTTCAAAATAATTCTTTGAAAAAACATTGGCCATTCCCCTGGGTCGAGATTGCAGGGCCCTCCTATTGAATCGCCTTCCATTTTGTTGGTGCACAGGGGGTGTGTGTAAATATCTAGGATTAGTACTCCCTATTGATTTAATGAGATTATATGAGGTGAGGGTATGTCGTGGGGGTGTGAATAAAATGAGTAATCCCTCCCCTCCAGGTTAAGGAATCGCCACGCATCTACCGGCACAATATGGCTCTGCAGGAAACTGGGACCAGCGGTGGACTGTGTGGTGGCAGGAGATTGTCTAGTCCGCAAACGATCTAGAGTCTGGTCCACCACCACATTAAAATCTCCTCCCAC